>OY728147.1:831386951-833886951 GCA_963277665.1 Viscum album | reverse complement strand
AACCTTTGTTTTTGAAGGATCAATAGTTATCCCATTTTAAAAATAATGTGACCAAGGAAATAAATTTGTTGCAACCAAAACTCACACTTTCTGAATTTACCATACATTTTATTTTCTTATAAGGTTTGAAAAATAACCCTTAAATGTCTTTCATTCTCCTCTTTACTTTTATAAAACACCAAAATATCATCAATGAAAACCACCACAAACATATCCAAGAACTCATGGAAAATTCTATTCATTAAGTCCATGAATACAGTAGGTGCATTGGTTAGCCCAAAAAGCATTACTAAAAATTCATAATGGCCATATCTTGTACGAAACGCAGCCTTCGGAACATCTGATTCCCTTACCTTCAGCTGATGGTACCCCGATCTCAAGTCAATCTTTGAAAAATACTGAACTCCCTGGAGCTGATCAAACAAATCATCGATACGATGCAAAGGATATTTGTTCTTAATAGTGATGTTCTTCAAGGCTCTATAATCAATGCAATGTCTCATAGAACCATCTTTCTTTTTAACAAATAAAACAGGAGCACCCCATGGTGACGTGCTAGGTCGAATGAAACCTTTCTCTAATAAATCTTGCAATTGCTCCTTCAACATTAAAATTTCAATTTGAGCCATTCGATAAGGGGGTTTTGAAATTGTTTTATCATCAGGAACTAAGTCAACAGTAAACTCAACTTCCCGATATGGTATTATTCAAGGAAAATCATCAGGAAAAACATCAGGATACTCATTTACCACTGGAACATCATTAATCTGAACAGTTCCTTTGTTTTCAACGATGTGTGCATGGTAAAATTCATTTCCATATTTTACAAGTTTCTCGGCCTCTTGATATGTTATCAACAGTAAGGGTTCATTCTTGTACACAAACTGAAAGTCTTTCTGAAAAGAAACTTCTTTATCTCTACAGTCAATCTTAGCATGCTAAATAGAGAGCCAATCCATACCCAGGATAACATCAAACTCTACTAGTGGTAGAACAATAAGGTTTGCAAGTAGGTTCTTTCCACAGATAAGGATAGGAAGATTCTTATAAATTCTTTTTGCCTCAACATTCCCGCCAAGGTGTTTTTACCTAATTTTTAGGAGTCATTTCATGAGATGGTATTACCGTTTTACTGGAAAATTTTTTAGAGATGAAAGAATGTGTAGACCCCGAATCAGACAACACACTGGCATAATCTGAGTAAACAAACATAGTTCCTGATACAAATTCATTTGATGGCCCGACATCTGCTAAAGTAGTTGCAAAGGATTTCACCACCACTTTCTTCTTGTAGTCTAACTGCTTCCCATCACTCGAGCTCTTTTTCGGACACTCATTTTCATAGTGACCTATCTCATTGCACTTAAAACATTTCACTAACTGTAAATAAAATTTGAACTTACCATCACCATGATCTTTTTCAGTGCAATCACGAGCCTTATGTCCCATCTTACCACATCAGTAGAACTTTCCACAATTCATAAGACATTCCTCAGGATTCCTTTTACCACATTTATCACAAACTGGAAACATAGATTTCTTACCATTAGACTTTTTTGAAGAATTATTTCCTTTCTCTTGCCACCACGGTCTCTTATTTTGTTGGTTGTTATAGGACACTTGATCATCGGCATACTCCATTTCCACCTTCTCAGCACATCGAACAAGATTTGCATAACTTTTATACTCACGAGAAGCTATTGTCCTTCGATATTTTGGCTTTAATCCTAAGCAAAAATGATTCATTTTACTATCAAGGTCTCGAATAAAATTTGGAGCATACCTTGCCAATCGAGTGAACCTTTCTTCATAGGCAGCCACAGATTCTTCCTCTTTCCTCAATTCCAAGAATTTCTTTTCCATCCTAAGTCAAAAAGCCTTAGGAAAATACTTTTCATGACACATACCTTTGAATTCATCCCAGTCGAGAGAATCAATCTCATTAGCGTCCCTGATATTTTTAACCATCGGCCACCACAGATCTGCCTCACTCTCAAAACGGTAAATAGAAAGACTATCCTTTTCATTTTCTGAACACCCCATGACATCGAAAATCTTCTCTAGTGCTTTAATCCACCCTTCAGCTAGCACAGGGTCAGATGATCCTTTGAATGATGGGGGATGTTGCCTCATGAAATGTTCCACCACTGACATGTTCCTCTGCGGTTGATTTGGATGATCTCGTGCATGGATACGACCACCATTTATTGCTTGATTCAACTGCGCCATTACCACAACAAACTGTTCAGTTCCAATTCCGACCATCTTAGGATGTTGATTCGGAAGGTTATTTCCTTCTGTATCCCTTCCTAACACTGCTTCCCTGTTTCCTCTGCGGAAAACCATTCTGAAAAAACATGTCTTAGATGAAGAAACATGGTAATCTTCAAATGCTATATCATTTCAATTTTACCATAAAAAAATATTTTTGGATAATCATTTAATAGAATTATAACTCCTAAAGTTATCTAAACTGACCTCTGATACCAACTATAAGGCCCCAGCCTTAAACCTTACTTAACCTTGAGTTATTACAATATTACACCTTGAGGATCTTTTAAGGTTTATTGTTTTAGATAATTAGATCATAAAACATGTATTACATTCCACAATTAAGAAAAGTGGTTACATAAAAGATAGTATTCATTTTTACCATCAACAAAAACATATTTAAAATAACACATGGATTCTTTCTGGATACTTCCTTGACACTATCATCATATCATGTACCTTTCCCTTGACCTGTGAAAAACATTTCAAAAACATGGGATGAGCATAAAAAGCTCAGTAAGGGATATAAAAATACGAAAAGGAAACATGGGTACATATAAACATAAGAATGAAATCATACTTTACCCATAAAACATATTCACTTTAACATACCTCATCAAATCATGAATAAATCGTAGAAATCATAAGACATAAAGGTAACTTGAGGCATTCATAACATTATTACGTAGGGAGTAACCCTCTTGGTTACGTTTGGAATACACATCACAGTATATTCCTTAAATCTATTCGGAGAAACCTTAACGTTTCACTCCTTCGCATTACCCAATGCATTGGAGAGATATATCGGGCTCACCCACCCTTAGTTTATCACGGAACCACCTGTCTTCATAATAATGCCCAAGAACCTCAACATAATCGTATCACATAAAACATGCATAAAGGAAACATAACATTTCCACCATTCAATCACAAGATATCAATACAACACATTGATATAAAAAAATAATGAAAACCATTTTCAATACCAAAATAAAAGAACAGTAAAACATGGTATTTATTTTTCTTTTAAAAAATGGTATGGCTTGTAGAAGAAGTCGAAACTTAAATAATGGTCACGACGGCGGAGAAGTCGTTGTCGACGCATACGTATGACAAAAACATTACCTTTTTTCATTTAGTAAATGCTTCGTATAAAAAAGATTCCTTTTGAATAAACATAAAAGTAAAAGGGGTTTATTCACCGTATAAAAGAAGGTTGTGTATAAAACAAAATCTGCCTCAATGAAAGGAGATTGAGACGAAGTCCCATACCTCGGGTCCGACTTGACTCGGTCGTTCTTTAATCTACTGAATAATAAACTTGAGTAAATTTCTACTTGTTTAAGAACCTTTTTCAAGGTCATTATTCCTTTTATATCATGTATTTCCTTGTCATGAACACTATATAATTATTTAAGTTAATAATGGTAGTTTTAACGATCAATGGTACTTGAGTCAAAAATAAACCATTTATAATTACAAGTTGTTCATGTATCCATATAGACATAATTATAATCATTATGTATATATCATATATATCATATATATCCAGTATATATATGCATTTATAATATTATATAATCATTTAGAGGTAAGAAATGAAATGCACCATTCATGGAGACGGTAAGCCATAAGTACGCATGAATGCTACTTTCATTTCAATTTCATATTTTATAGAATGGAATCCTAATGATATAAAGGAATATTATAATTCCAGTGTAATATCATATATAATATCATAACTCCATCCTTTATACATCCCACATATGGTATTTAACGAATCAAATCACTTTGAGGGGGCGGTAGTCCGCACTTCCTTAAATGAAGATATCGCGTTTACCCATAATGGAAACCATAAATGTATTCCCAAAATGAAAAATACAGAAGCTTAAGGAAAATATAAACATATTATATATCATATATAAATATAGTGTAATCTTAATGGACACCTTTGAAGGTGTTAAAAGAATTTTTAACAATCATCGTTTTGGGAGGCCGAAATTCACCATCCATGGATTCAGTATGTTCTTTAACCATTAGATGTAGGTGTGTATAAGTGTAGCTCGAATACTTCTTATAAAAACATCCTAGTATATTGAATATACTGGATTTTTTACAAAATAAATGAATAAAAAGAGTTTAGGGGGTGGAGAAGTAAAATAAAACAAAAGGACTCAAGTGAAGACATTACCTTAAAATCGGGTAACTCCCTTTGGTTTGAGCTCAAAGGCTTCCTTGGGAAGCCTTCTGCCCAAAGTGAGGCTTCAAGGAGTAAGATAGTGAAGTTTAGAGACAAAATGGGCAGGGGTTGGCCGAGCCAAAGGCTTTGGAAGTGTGGGTAAGGAGGCAGAGGTGTGGGCCTTTTATAAGAGGAGAGGAGGGTCACTCTTGGAAAGTAAAGAAATGTTACATTATTTTAAAATGATTTTAGGATTCAAAAGGTCCCACATTGATATAATTTGAGTGTAAGTTGATAATGGTTCGAAATACACCAATCCAATAGGTTTTGGACTTGTGTAGTTCATATATTTTACATTATCTTTTCATCTTATTTAAATCCTTTATTAATGAGGTAATCATTGCATCATCATGATGTCATAAATAATTTAATTTATTTAAAGTCTAAAAATCATAAAAAAAATACTATTATGTAGGAAATCATTTTAGATTTCCAATTACTATTTATAATAAAAAAATATGACTTGTATAACCCCATGTAAAAATTGTTTTAGTAAAATAACTCATGTTTGTTTCATTTTTACTTTAACATTAAAAAAAATATATTAATGTCATTTTCCTACCAATGTGCCTCCATGGGGTCCCCAAGTTGGCCCATGGATTTTCTTGGTAGGCCATGACACATCCTATAAGGGTATAATATGTGTCGAGGTTATTTAATATTATTAAAACATTATTTTTACATTAAACTACACTAATTACCACTAATCACGATTAAGAACTTAAAAGTTACTATTTACCAAAAAAATTATTTTAATCTCATTAAACCACATTTTACTTCTCAATGACAACCATGTATGTCATATTTTTGAAAATAAAATCACAGAAGTGGCAAAGTTAAACGAAAAATCAGTTTCTTTAACTACCACTTAGTGGTTTCACTATTCATCAAGAAATGAAGTTTTTCAAAAAAATACCAAAACTTCACCCTAAGCTATATTTGATATTCTGAATTAAAAAATGATGTCTATTTTAAAAAATTCAAATCATATATGTTACATTAATTAATTTAATAATTAATTCCTGTAGTCATGACAAATAGCATGTTTTTATGAAACAATAAGTATCAAAAGATTGACACTAGTTTAAGTCCAATTTCAAAGTGAAATTGATTCCAATGACCACCATTGGATTAAATGTTAAAAATATATTCTAATTTCACTTTAAAACCAATTCAATAGATAATCTAATTACATTTATAAATTATATTAAAAAGAGGTTTTGAATTAAAAGACAACATTTTTCACTATTCATTAAAAAATGACCTTTATCGGAAAAATACCAAAAATTCACACAAAGTAAATTTTGATGTCCCAATCATAAAAAATCAGTTTATTTTGAAAAACATATCTTATAAAATTGTCAAAACATAGATTTAAAAATGGTTTTCAATTAAAAGGCAGTAAGACAATCTTTTAAAAATATTAGTGTATTCCATGCTTAAGATTGGATTTATTTTCATTTTAAGCCTCTAAAACACTATCTAATTCATTAATAGACCTGGATAAAAATATCTATTATTCATTACTTAAATGGTATGTTACATAAACATTTTTTTTGGAAGACATTTGTTTTATGAAAACATGGGTACATGGAACTTGTTTTCAAAAATACTATGTGAGTCTTTCCATCACATATAAATGACCTCCAACTCTCCCCCATACTCACAACAATAAGACCTCATAGGTTATTCCAAATACACCTCCTCACATACCTCCCCTCCTACTTAAATCTTACCTTTATGAGGTAAGGAATCCAAGTAATCGCTTTTGTGAAAACCAAAAGGACCCAAAGAAGACGTAACAACCTCCGACAAGATCTTTCATTTTATTTTCTATATCCACACCCTAAACTACTCTTATTACATTATTATTGAAAAAATAAATATCCTAAATATAATGAGATCCATTTATGATAATGTTTTTTCCTAAACTAACACACACATCCATCTAATTGGTAACAAATATACCTTTTACATGTACGATGAAGTACCACCTCACAAAACGATGATTGTTCATTTTTCCCATACCGCCACTCAAGGTGGAAATTATGATGGAAAATTAATTTATATATTTTATATATTATATTTATTATGTATTTAGCATTCATTAACCTTTTTAAAATGTATATATTTATACTTTCTATTTATTGTAAATTGGATAATTTTGTTTGTGGAAGTGTGGATAGTCACCCCCTCAACGAGATTTGATTCATTCACACACTAAATTAAATGTATTAAGGATGGTTTTAGTAAAATTATATCATATATATAACATTATAATGTTACATAAATTATATTATAAAAATATATGTCATTTTTCATCATTCTTTTAATATGAAAATAAAACAGAAACAACATTCATGTGTATGTCCATGTTATCGTATCCATGAACGACGTATTCAATTCCATACTTCATTATCCTATAAATTATTAAAATACTCATATTTAGAATATAAATGATTTTTAAATAATTTTTTAACTTTATTTAATCAGTATATAAGTATATTTACCAAATTTATAAAAAAAATAATATACATGTGTAGAATAAAGAGGATATTACCCAAAGTGAAAACTTAATATAGAATTTTTATCAAGAGAGTAATGTAAATTAATAATAAAATAATATTTAGTATTATATATAAGAATATTATTCAGTAAAATATGATAAATAAAAATAATTTTAATATATAGTATGGTTTAATGAGTATGAATAGAGTAAAGACATAAGGTAAGGGAAATTTTATCTCACTTTTTCTTTCTATGAGATACATGCCTTAGAAAATTATGTTTTCTATTATGTCGTGTATATAAATCACATGAATGTTTTATATTATTATTATTTATAAATATATTTTATATTTACATATCTATTATATGATATTTATTTCATGGGGATGATGTTTAAAATGTTACCCAATCAGTAAGACATTTTTGTTTCAATTTTCCTTTTTTGGGACAGTTGTTTTGTAATAAACCAACATTTTTTACCCGTATTTACTTCAATTTTACAATTTTTGTCATGAATCAAATTCTTTAAATGATATTTTAATCTTCATGAAATTTCATTTTCTTACATGGGGAGTATGATTCAATGTTACCATGTGGTAATATTTTATTCATGTAGTGTCATTATAAAATGAGATTGTGTATGATTAAGATTTCATTGAAAAAATTATATGATCTGTCTCTCAAGAACAATCATGAGTATCCATTTCATCTATAAATTCAAATTATCTACCCGTATTATTTGAATTTTTCCACTCTTTAGTACTTTAAATAAATAAGTAATTTTTTTAATAAAAATATGGTTGTATTTTCCTCTTCTATCAAAAACCCATTTTATTTCAAAAACCATGTTTCCAAAAATGGTATCAAATTTATCATATAGATAATTTTCAAGAAAAAAAAAGATTTTTTTAGAGATTACTTTATAAAACTGTAAAAATATTTTCTAAAAAAATGTTTTCAAAAATTATTTATGTATTAAAAATTAGTTTTTAATACAAAAGTGTTATTTTTTTGAGAAATGATATTCAAAGTTATTTCAAAATTATTTCCAACATATGATGAAACAAAATTTTTATTAATCATTAATTTATAGAGATGTTATTCGATGATTCAATTCATATTATTTCTATGAATTTTTTATATTTTTATGGAAGGATGTTTATGAAATTTGTTTCTCTTTCACGAGATATTTGATTTTGAAACCCACATCTTTTCACGGGTTATTACTATGGTGAAATAATTTTGAATCATGTATATTTTTTATATGTTATGATATGATTACATTTTTATTATAACCATTTAATTTCATGGTCCATGATATGATTTTTTTATGATTTTATGGCATATGATTGTTTGAAATAATTATAAGATGGGTGGGTCCAATATCTTCTACCAATGCATTAGGTATAGATTTACATCTCATGAGATAGAATAAATTTATCTTCTGAGTGAACCTTGACAACTAAGATGGACATGGGATTTAACTGTGACTACCAAGATTCAGTACAAAAAAATGACTTATACCAACAGAACTTTTTTGACAGATAATATATCTGTTGGTAAAAATGAGAAATTCTAAAAGTTATTAAGTTTTATATGTATTTATTTTAAGTACCAACACTTATTTTTACCAATAATTACATCTATTGGTATTGATTATTTAACACCAAAATATATTTTACCAATAATTAAATCTATTGTTTTATCATACTAATACCAAGATTATTTTACTAACACATGAATATGTTTTTAATGACAACTATTTCCAAAAAATATTTCACCATTAATAAAATCTGTTATAATAAACCATTCAATGATAATAACCAATTAAGAGAAACTAATAATTTTATATAGATTATTATTTTTATGACCAATGTCAATATTTACTTTTATAGGTTTTATTAAAAATACATCATTAATTATTTTTTATTTTCAATTTCTTCTAAAAATTAATAGTGATTATATTCTCTCATGTTTTTCAATTAATAAAAATTTAAATAATTTTTATAAAAAAAATTAAATCATTATGATATTTGAATACAATAAACATAATAAATAAAAAACATGATAATTATTAAAAAAAGTTACTAATCATTATTGAAAAACATATTGAAATAGATCATTCAAAAATAATAATAATAAATTAATTCTTTTTTCAATAAATATTTAATTCAAAAATACATTGAAAAAGATTATAATAAAACCAACTTTTTTTTAATAAATTTTTTTATCTATGAATATTATATCATAAAAATATACATAAATAGATCATTAACAAATAATACCTATTTACTTGCTACAAATACATTATTTATTAATAAAAATTTCTATTTTTTTACAACTAACTTATATAATTTTTTTTATAATTTACTCAGTACCGTGTGTCTCCCCATCCACATTTCCATCCCACTGTATAAACGTTGCCCTGCCCGCCTCTTCCCCATCTGCAAGGGGGATGGGATTCACTAGTCTTCAACTAGTTCATTAGTTAGTTATCTCCCTTTCCACTAACACAACCGATCTTCCATTTTTCCTCCTATCACCCTCAGCCCAAAGTCACTGCACTTTATTCGGGGGCTTTGATGATTTTGATTTTTCTCCCGGAATTTGTTGAGGCTACATCTCTCAATGGACTTTCTCTGGTGGGTCATTATGGTTGGAGGTTGCCGTCAACTGATTCTTTTTAAAGATTTATCAATTTATAATGGGGTTTGAAGGATCATGTTGTTATATAGTTATTGGATTCTCATTATTTTCTTATTCATCTTACTTCTAGAGATAACCATGCCATTTCTTGGTCCCAAGGTAAACTGTTTGTCAATGGAATTCATTTTTCATTGTTCCAATAGATATTTTATTTCCACAAGAATCGATATCTCTTTACCATGTCAATCTGGTTTAATTTCATAAGATTGCCTACTCTTTTTCAAAACCCCTATATTCTTTGAATGCAAGGAAATTTGGTGGGTATATTTTTGTGTTTTTACAATAGGTCCAAGTCGATATGCCACCCTATAGATCCCCATGTATGTGTCCAAGTGGATGTCTCCAAAGACCCTATTAAATCTGTGTGGATCCTAGTGAGTAATTTCACTATTTTTAGTGGGTGCACATTGAATCATGGGGTGACTACTATTCTACCTGTAGCAGACATGGGCACCTTCAGTAGCTTTAAGGTCATGGTTTCTCCAAGGAGGTGCTAACTGGAGATACATATAGCCCTAGTCCAAAGATTTACATGTTTTGAAGGATTCTTGCATGCCTCTTCTGAATGGTAGTTCTATGAATGGTGGTATTTTTTGGAATTAATCAATTGGTGTGTCGTTTTATGCTCATGTTGGGAAAAAGGTACCTTTAATTTATTAAGGAACCTCCTCATCTAAAGCCTAGATCTGAGTACCATAGAATTATATGTCTCCATTGTTTAGTGAATATCTTTCCATGAGTATATCACCATTCTCGATTTTAGGTGAAACAACAATGCAGGTGGTCATAGTGGGTGGAGTTATTGATGCTCTTTCAGCTCAAGCAAGGTCAGATTTTCATGAATGAAAAGATCCAGTGCTACTATCTGAAACAACATTCAATGTGCAGGAGTCATGTGTAGAAGTTATGGTGTATAACAAGTTCAGAATTTTAGGTGAAGATGTCATGGAAAATGAGTAATGTGAGGGATAAGAAGCTCTAAAGCCAAAGTGGAAGTAAAAAAAGGTACTTCTAAGGTTGCTCAGGACAAACAAGCCAAGCAGGGTCACAGAAGGGTATCCGCTAATTCTTCTGATGAATTTCATGTGGCAGATGACATTCGACAGGATGTGTAAGACTATAAAATAGATGAGCAGGAATCATATTACCATCATAGATATAGAAAAATGATTCCAAATGGACATTTTGATCTGGGATGTTACCTGATAAATAAAGGTAATAAGACCAGATGTTTGAAGGAATACTCTGATCTTCTCAAACTGATTCTCACCAGATCAACAAGGAAAGACCAAGTCCCAAAGACATTTGGTATATCCCACTACAAAGCTATAGGAATACTTAAGGAAGTCTTGGACAATCATCAACCCACACCCAAAACTGATACGGAAAATGATGAGGTTAGCACAGAGGAGGTTGAAATGTTGGCCAATCCTAGGAAGATATTTTGGAAGAGGATCTCACCAATGACATTTCTTTATCATTGGTATTGCACTCTAATGTGGAGTTAAATGATGAGGTTAATGTCATTAAGGCCCCATGGGAGGACATCAAGATAATGATAGAAAGAGAGTTTAAATTCAGCATAAATGATATGCAAGTATTGTGGATTAAAAAACATGATCTCATTCTGATACACGACATTAATGAAGGGAAGATAAGCATGGAAGAGTATATCAAGGCCCCAAACAAGTTTGCCTTCTACTTTGAGGATTTAATAAAATACAACCTATAGAAAAAGTAAATTTCAGTTAATTGGAGCTTGCATAAGGTACGTGGATCTAGTAATTTTAAATTTTCTTTGAATTGCCTAGTGACAACATATTTAGTTTAATTTGGATATATTTATTTTGGGCTGAAAAATGTTATCTGAGGTGAATGTTAATTAATAAAATAATAATAGAATATTCAAATATGAAAAAAGAAGATACAAATATCCCTTTCCAAACCTCACTTTCCTTTACAATTTCCCTATTTCAACGTATGCATCCCATGCCACCCCCACACCTATGATTTTTCCAGCACTCGTACACCCAATTTGTAGCCGTCACCCACACCCACACCAACACCCACACCATCCTTGATTTTTTTTCAATCTCTTACACTCCTCACTTACAAACACTTCATTGCTTTTTTCCTCATTCAAATTTAAAGTTGAGACATTCGGAGAAGCCTGGACATAAACCTAATTATTTTCCCATTATTCGAAGATTTAGCCTCTTATTTTGTTTTTGTTTCTTCTATTCATGTTTTATGAACATAAAATTTAGGTTAGTGTTTGAATAATTTGATGTTAGGTTTTTATAGAAATTCTAATTAAATGAGTTTTTTTCTTTTCTTTTTGTGATTTGATGGTACTAAATCCATAATTCTCTATATTCAATACAATTAAATGAGTCAGGCCCCCATTATTATACCCAAGAATTACCACTTAATACTTTTCTGTCTTATTCAAATGTAATGAAATATAGTAATTGGCCAGAGTATGAAAGCATGGAAATCATTGAATTCGTCTCACACAATGATTTATTTTATTTTAAATTAATTTGTCACGTATTTTTGTTTAAAATTGAGGCTCTGTTTCATTTATAGTATCAAAATAGTGCTAAAATATAGCTAAATGGATATATAATTTGATATTCAGCCCACATTCATGAATTATTATAGTATTTTCATTAATATTTCAATATGTACAATTTAGATTGGTCGGTATAATTAATATACAATTTTTTATAAAATCTACTTATGTTTTTGGATGTTCCATTAAGAGCATTCATTTAATAAATTAAGGAAAGATGAAATAATCTATTAGAAATAACCATTCAAAGGTATACTTTTCATTTCTTTTGTTTCAATTGAAAATAGATATTTAAAACTATTATAACCAATCAATTTATTTTCATTTATAAATTTTAAATGTTTATGTTCATGATTGTCATATTCGTTATTCTCAAACTTTCTATTTGTATAGTGATGCGTTATTTTTTTCTATTATTGAAATATTTATTTTCAATAAATTTTCAAATTAATAGCAAGATAAATTAATATAAAAAGAAATAGGATCACTTATATATGAATGTTTATAGATATTTTTCATAGATGAATCATATTACTAAATAGAAATTTAGTTTCATTATTTTAATTTTTCTTTAAACCCTTATTATCAATAATAAGCAGTTTGAAAAGACAAATAATGTTTGTTCTATTAAAGTAAAATTTCCATACAAATTCCTAAACAAAAAACACTCAAGTGAAAAAAAACTATTTCCAACAAGAAATCTGGAAACACACATTCATAATAAATAACATAAATTTATTGGAAGTTTCATTCAAATGTAAAAAAACAATATGCCGGTTGTTCAAGTGATGGAAGACCAAAACATGCCACACATTCATTAAATACAACCCATCTTGTATACATTGATTTAGAGAATATACTTCAGCCACCACTATCCGGAAGAAAGTAGTCACCCTATTTACTGCGTGATTATCTAGCAATATGTCTATCTGTATAGACAATAATTTTCTGCATATGTGAAGTACACATTTATGCCCATGTAAAAGCTAATATAAATTATTTTAACCACTATAAAAACACAATAACCATAGAATAATGGAATTCATATTCATATTTGATCAAAACACACAACATACTGCCTATTTATTTGTTTTGACAATGTGCAGTGGTCATTTGTTCAGAAAATAGAGCTCTATGGTGTTATTATGGCCCCATCTTTCATATATGATATGAAACCAAGGTAAAAATAATACTGTAATTGTTTATTAGCATGAAAAATACTCTAATGTAAAGTAAGACATCCAGAAACAAAATATACTACAACACTCTTGTAGAATATGATACCCCACTCGTCGTAAGTGTTTATATATTGTTATAGCAAATGAGATCACTAATTTGCAATGTATGATTTCTTCCAATCCAGTATTATAGTAATTCCATCATTGTAGTGTGTGAATTTCCATACATCAATTTCCATTATCTATTTTTCTCCACCCATTAGTTTGTAGCTCTTTTCCTCCAATTCAAAATATAAAGTCCATACAAATAATCTGAATGGAATATTCCATCTTAATATATAGGTTATTCTTTTTTCATTTTATGCAATGCAGTAGGAATCAATTTTTATTTTCAAAATACGAAGTTCATGAACATCATAACTAAAGCCTACAACTATTCATTTATGATTCCCATAGTACATTACTTACACAAGGTCAAGTATGGTACAAAAAATTCGCCATCATGAGTGAACTACCATCATAGCATATTAATAAATCCTTTATAGTTCATATATGGGGATTTCATCAATGATTATTATAAAATTCAACATAAATGAATATTTTTTAAAACCATTTAATTAATTTTTAATAATCCTAAAATCATCCACTTAGCTTGTCTACAACATTTCTCTACATTTATATATTTTCATATCTTTTTATTTTAATGGAATTTGTAGTAGAATTCCCTCACATCACTATATTTCCTAGCTGAATGTATTTGTTATGTTTATTTCCTATTGTAGGGTCATTTTTCATTGATGGAGCACCATGGTAAGAGTATATGAAAGGTAATGACATCGTATGTGCCTTAGAATTTTGTTAATTAAATATTGAATGATTTTTTATTTCTTTTTGTTTATATTTATGGTATGATATCCTATTATATTTTACATATCTCTTAAATTAGGAATGCATATATTTAAAATTTTATTTCATTGTATCCATTTTTTTGTGTGTTCTGATTTTTCACTGGGGTAATGGACATAATGTAGTTCTATAGGCTGTAGGTTAGTCTTTGTAGTTTTCTCCTCTTATTTGATGGGAATTTTTTATGTTATTCATTCTAATTGAGGTGGTTTTCATTTTTAAGACAAGTGTGGAATTCTAATTTTAGTTTAGAGTAAAAAATAAGAGTTTCACCGGCTAATCAAGTGAGAAAAATATATCTTTGATGCATTATCTATTGTAGGATTTGAAACACATATTTATGTCATATTTAGTTTATAAATGCATTATTGATTAGAGAAATTTTTTAATTGATAATTTAGGTCATATTAAATTGTAGGAAAGAACATATTTATGGTATCTATCACGTTCTAAAGTAATGTTTTTTCATTTTTAATTTCATTGGAGTGGGTTCATGATATTTCTACCTACCTGGATACTAGAAATGAAGTAATATAGATAAATGTTCATTTACAAATATATAATTATAATTTTCCAATTTAATTGATAATACATATAATTAAAAACTTGTTATTTTATCATTTCAATTTGATGAAGTTCCCAAGAAAATATGGTTTTTTATAAATAATTCTTGTAATTTTTTTGGATAATTCATAGTAGTTATGATATTGGACAATTGAAGGTGTTTTTATGCGGTTAATGGGAATTTGGAATGCTATTGGTTGGGAATTTGAAATGTGGGTGGTGATAGGAATTTGGAGATGAGGTCTAAATTGCTAGACACTGGTACTTTTCTTTTTTTACAAGACAAAATGCTATTTTAAACTTTGTTATTTAGGTTATTTTAATTCATTTAAAATTCATTTATTTTGTTTTCGGTTACATCGGTTTTGGTTGCTAAAACAGTTGGGTCAGTAATTAAAAAATCATTGGCTGGTTGTTTTAGTTTTTGAAATTTTGAATCTTTTTACAGAACTGACCATTTTCTCATCCCCACAAGCACATCAAAGATATCAAATTTTAGATTAATGATCAAATATTTGGATTTATTTTTCAAAATATTTACAACATAGATGAAGAAAAAATACAATCTTGCACCTTTCATACCGGAATTAATCAATACCAGAAAGAAGGTATAATTAATCCAATAATATCCCTATGTCTTATTTCTATTTTTTCTTATGTTCATATAAATCATATTAAAAAAACCATAGGCCTAAAATCTTCAATATTCTTGGCAGCCATGTCCTGTTATGTCCACCCCCTTCAAAAACATTAAACTCAATGCATGTCTTCTATAATCTCCCAGCTCCAGTTCATAATAGTATTCTATATTTATACTGGCCCAAACATTAAAATATTCTTCATGAATGTTTTTAGTGATATGTTTAATAGTAAAATAGTAGCTATGCATGAGTCATGGCTTCTATTTTTCATGCAGTATTTGTACATCCAACATATTGTCTTATGTGATGCTATGTACTCATGTGATCTTTCTATAATGTAAATATACTAAAAGACCTTTTTTTGGTATACTATAGACTGCATACATTGCTCACAATAAGTCAATAACTTTATATTTACAGAAGAATTTTTAGATCTCTTTTTACCTTATTATGTTCCCATTTTCACATAGGTGATATTTTTCATTGTGACCATGTCATGTCTGAGTTGGCACACAGGAGGAGGATGTCATGGATTCATGCATTTAGGCGACTCAAATGTAGGAAAGGAAAGTGATTTTTGAACTCATAATGGTGATATAAGAAAAAAAATGTTTCTCTGGAGACTCATTGTGGTGTATTCACACAGAGCAGGCATGTAGAACATGTCATGGTGGAGAGTAAGATGTTTGGTGCTGGAGCTAGCTCACTGGAATGGGTCACGAGTGCTCGTTGATCCCTACTATAAGAGGAGCTGGCTCGTTGGAATGGATGAGCTGGTGTTAGAGTTGGCTCACTGACATGAATGAGTTGGTGCTCTAGTTGACTTACTCACAATGATGGGCTGGTGCTCGAGCAAGCATGGATGAGCTAGTGTTGGAGTTGACATGAATGGAGCTAACATGGATAGAGCTAGTTTGGTGGATAGGTGGCTGACTGGAATGAATAGCTCGTTGGATTGGGGTTGGGGGTGTTGTAATGGATCTTGAGTTTATGTATCAATTTTCATTTTAAATATAATAAATTTTTTATAATTTTTAACATGTGTGAAAACTAATTTTTAATTATTATATATTATATGTGATAAATTAATAAATATAATATGAAATTTTATTAAAAAAATTATAAATTTTATTCAAATTTAATTTATAAACATATGTTATATTTTTTTTACTATTATTACGAATAGAAACATTTTTCACTAGAACCTATTGCTAAATGTTTTAACCAACATATATATTATCTGTTGGTATTATTATAATTGTAACAGAACTATTTTATCTATCGTAAAAAAATTTCGACAAAGTTTTTACTGATAGTTTAGTGATAGAGGAATATATATTGGTAAAACGTTTTACCAACAGAAAATGTTGTTTTACCAACAGATATTCCCCTGTTGGAAAAAGTGAAATATTTTGTAGTGATGGTATGGGAAGTGAGATGATGCTACTAATATGCCCATGAATGTGATTCCATGAATACTATAGAAATTATTATATATTATTTTTTGTTTTTAACAATTACATGTTTTATTCCTATGATATTATTTTATGGATTATGTTCTTCATTTCCTTGTGATTTATGATTTATTTACATCAAATCATTTTGAAATGATTCATATTTATGATCTTTGATATAAACGTTATAATCATATATTTTTATGATCATGTTCTCATAACATTAGGATCATGATTATTCTTAAAAAACTATATTCTTTACCATTACTAAGAATATGATCTCACCCCTTTTTATGTTTACTTTCCCTTAGGTTCTGAAGATATCTATTATGTTTGACATGTCTAAGAAGGGTTCTAGTCATGAAAAACTGAGTGTGAGATAACATATTTAACTTATATAACACTTTTTAATTTTCATTATTTGCAAAGTCTCTATACTAATACGGTCTTTGGCTATCTGTTTGTATAATGTTTTATGTGTTCTAAAAATGTTATGTATTTTCTATTTATGAAAATAGGGGGTCTATATAGATGATATCAGAAAAAAGGATTAGTTGACTTTTGGAAACTAGGAAGATAAATCCTTTCTGAGATCTCAATTTACATTTTTAAGGATAAGTCAAATGATAAACAATATTATAGGAAATAATCATGGAATTTTGGTTAATGATAAAGTGAGTGGTTTTGAATAAATACATCCCTATTTTGATACTACAAGTGGATGCCACTCTAGAATAGATTTACAAAGCGGTAAGAACTCTGATAATATTTCTCAGGCCTGACTTAGAGTAATCTAGTACACAGTAATCGGCCTTGATTCACACCTAGTGTGATATTCCTAAGGGATATGCTTCAGAAATTCGAAAACACATCATGAAAATTTATGAAGGATTTCAATATATTATGATTATGAATAACCTATTATAACACTAAGGTTTCATATATTAAAGAAGGTGTCATAATTTATATATCCTATTAGTTATTTTCATATTTATGTGGTTCCCCAAAATGATTAGTATTTCAATCACATTGATTTTGGTTTTAGTTAATGTCTAGAACATGAAAGATCCATGTTAATAATGATTGAAAAAGATAATGAAACAATTATCCTCCTGATAAACTAAATTCTATGGGAGCTATAATGAAATATATTTTTTTTATGTTTACATAGCTTTCATAAGATATGAATCATGGAAAACATCCTAATTTCAAAATAATATAATGACATTCCATTGAGTCTTTCATGAGACAATGTCTTACTTCTTTAAAAGTGTCTTATGATCTGCTTGTTTCTGATCAATGGATCGGTACTAATGAGAATATATTCTATGTTCTCTACTATTCGGTGCATGAGAAAGTAATTATTTCTATTTAACAGTTAGAAGGAGAAGCTGGCCAGTGGTGGAATCTAATTAACAAAACACGTTTGCAAGATTAGATTGAATCAATGGATTGAGATGAGTTCAAGAACATATTTTTCAATAAGAACATTCCTTATATTCTTCAAGCCATGATGGAGAAATAGTTTCTTTAGTTGAAGAAGAGGGATGATGATGTATTTGTTACCAACAAGATAAATTTCAAGAGACATGTGAGGTTTACATTAGGAATTATCATCCAACATGAAAGTAATGTCAATATGTTATTTGGTGGTCTAAATCCATGTTTTAGAAGTTTCTTATACATAATATACTTTACTATATATGAATACATTATGTATTTCACAATAAATTTTGAAATGGGGGTTGGATTCATATATTAATCTGAAGGTTTTTATAGGAGATGGAAGATGGAGTTTAAAAGAAAATTATAAAAATCATGAAGGGAAGAGGATGATAATTACTTTATTCTCATTATGTGGGAAGAATCTTATAGGAAATTGTCTTAAAGGGTCTAATATATGATTCAAGTGTGGAAGGGAAGGGAATCATGAATTTGATTTCTGATGTGATGGGAATAAGTTAGAAAACCGAGCGAATGGATGAAAAGTGTCTTATAATTCCCCTCCTAGGATTCAGTGCTATATGTTTAAGGATTTTGGGAATTATGCTTTTCAATAACCAAACCCAAGGGTTTTTAATGATGATCAATGTTCGGAACCTCTTAATCTATGGAACAAGGGGAATTTTCATGCAGTCACTATATATGATGTGCGGTGCAATAATAATGTGGTGAAAGTTAGACTTACAATCCACACTAGAACTGTTAATAACTTATTTGATTCTAGATCTTCCCACTCATTCATATATAAATAATTTTCTAATGGTGTTATGATTCAACAAAAATGATTATATGTGGAATTGGAAGTGGAAACCCCTAATGATATTATTGTTACATCTCAAGTCTATGATTTATCTCTAGTTAATGTTTTTGGGAATGTGCTTCCTGAAAATATTTTCATTCTTTCTTTTGATGAATTTGATTTTATTTTTTGCATGGATTTTCTATCTCTACATAAATATGACATCAATTTTCATGAAATGGAAGTTACGTTCGATATTTCAAACACTCCCATGATCATCAATCAATTCGAAGATAACTATTAGCTTCTTTTGGATATTATATCTAGTGTATGGGTGTTAATTTCCATTTAGATGGGATTTTTATCTCAAATGGTTTGGGAAAAAATTGACATTAATGGTATGCCTATTGTTTGGGAATTAATGGATGTATTTTTGGAAGAGTTTCCCATCAGTCCAAACAAATTAATTTTTAGTTCTCAAAATTACTCATACCTAGTTCTAAACCAATTTCAAAGACTCCCTATAGAATGGCCCCAATTGAGTTGCATAAATTCGAGAATAAACTCAAATAAAACATTGAAAAGGGATTCATTTGGCCGTGTTTTTATCCTTACGGTGAACCTATTCTCTTTACGAAAAATAATGATGGATCATTGTCTCTCTGTAATAATTTTTAAGAGTTAAACAATATCACGATCATGAACATGTATTCTATTCCCTATATTGATGACATTTTTGATCAACTACATAGACGTAAATACTTTTCCAAGAAGGAACATCATTCGGGATATCACCAATTAAAGCTCAAGAAAAAAGATATTCCCAAGATGAAATTATATACAGTGCATGGACACTATGAATATATTATGATGAATTTTGATATTAATAATTCCCTTACTCTGTCCCTGTATTTAATGAATAAATTCATTAAATATTACCTCCACTATATTTTTATAGTCTTTATAGATGATATTTTTATCTATTTAAAGAACATGGAATAGAATGCATATCACTAGAGAAGTGTACTAAAGAACATGAAGAAAGAGAAACTATATTAAAAATATAAAAATTGTGATTTTTTGGATGAAAAAGGATTAATTTTTTGGTAACATTATCTTAAGAGATGGTATATTAGTAGACTCATCAAATATTGAGGCAATTGAATGTTGGGCTATACCAACCATGGTGGTTGAGACCCATATATTTGTTGGTTTAGCTAGATACATTCAACATTTTGTGTATAATTTCTCCCGACTATCTAATCTTATATCCATGAATGCTTGAAAATGCTTCATGTTCCCCCTGATAGATGAATTTGTGGAAAATTTTATCGAATTGAAGATAAGGTTAGCTAGGGAACCTGGGCTTACATTACCGTATTGTTGAGAAGGGTTTGTAATATATAGTGACACATAAAAGAAGGGATTGGGATGTGTTTTTTGTTTGAACACCATTGTGATATCTTATTCCTCAAAACAATTGAAGATTCATGAGAAAAATTACCCAACTCATGATTTTGAGTCAGCATTAGTAATTTTTTATTTAGAGATAACATGGAATTATCTTTTTATAGAATAGTGTGATATACATATATAGATAATAAATGAATAAAATATATATTCAAATAGAATGAGAATAATATTATACAAATAATATGGTTAGTATTGATATAGGATTATGACTTATCAATACATTACCACCATGGGAAAGAGAATGTGGTAGCCGATACATTGACCCAGAGGGATCTTACTAGCTTATCCATGATGAGGATCATAGATAATCCAATATTTCTAGATTTTCAAATGATAAATCTAGAATTCCTGAAGGAAGGGGATAATCATTCATTTATGAAATAAATGTTCAATCCTCTATCCAAGTGATGATTGAATAGGTTCATATGGATGATGTAGTTCCAGAAAATAATTTTATAAAATCTCATGAGTTTAACATTCATTGGAATAAAATATTGAGGTTTAGGAACTATGTATGAGTTCCTTCCTTACAATATTTTAAGAAGGAGCTGTTAGAAGAATCTCATAGTTCTTAATTCTCTATTTATCATTAAATTACAATAATGTATAGGGATTTAAAATAATTCTTATAGTAGGATTACATGAATATTGATATCATAATGTTTGTATCTTGGTGCATAGTATGAAAAAATGTTAACGGTGAAAGAAATAAGTTAAAAGGGATGCTGCATCAATAACCTTACCAGAGTAAAAATATGAGACCATAAAAATGAATTTTTTTCATTAGACTACCCAACATCTCTAAATGGTTTAATACTACATGGGAGGTAGTTGATCCCCTTACTAATTATGCGTAATTCATCCCTATTAGTGAATACTTATCTATGTATTATATTTCAAGGGTATACATTAAGGTAGTGGTAAGGTTCCATAGAGTACCACATTAAATTGTATCAGATTAGGATCAGAGGTTTACCCCTATGTTATGATGATGTATTCAACAAGAACAAGATTCAAAATTGTTTTTTAGAACTTCTTTTCATCCAAATAAAAATGATCCATCTAAATGAACAATTTAAACACTAGAGAATATGTTGAGATCTTATTATATGGATTCCGATGGTGGTTGGGATAAATACCGTTCTCTAATAGATTTTTAATAAACAATAGTTTTCAATCAAGTATTCTGAAGGAACCTTATGAATCCTTCTATGGGAATAGTTATAGATCCCTAATGTTTTTGGAGGATGTTATGGAATGAAATATTTTAGGACCTGATATCGCCAAATAAATGGGTGAGAAGGTAAGAACCCTTAAGCATGATGTCAAGGTAGCTCAAAGTTTATCAAAATGTTATTTTGATAAATGATGGAATGATCAAGAATATGGATTTGCTGAAAATAGGTTTCTATGAATCTCTCCCTAGAAGAAGGTTATGATTTTTAAAATGAAAGGGAAACTAAGCCCTAGATATATCATTCCATTTTTAATTATTGATCATACCAGGATGGTATCCTATCACTTGACACTTCCTCCAAATCTATCTCATGTACATGATTTATTCCATGAGTATCTCCAAAGGAATTAAATACTTTATCCTTCAATTATAATAAAATCAAAGGTCTTTCCATTATAACAGGATCATTCCTATGAGGAACAATGAGTTGAAATTCTAGATCATACATCTAATGTTCAATAATACAATACCACTCATCTAGTAATTGTTTTGTGGAGGAATAACCAGTTAGAGGAAGCTATATGGGAACATGAGGATGTGATGAAGTATAACTATCCTCAAATTTTTACCCTAATGAATAATTTTGAGGGTAAAATTCATTTTAAGGGTTTTATAATATAATATCATGAGTTTATAGGGACCTTTTTCGAAAGAATTAATTTTCATTGATTTATTATAATTCAATAAGTCAAACATTCCTTTAACATAGAACCAGATTGGAATACATTACATGAAAACCCAACATTTAATTTAGTACACGTAACACTAGCTTGTATTATGTTACAAGCATGACCGACATGGCGTACGAAGCACGTAACACTGAGTTTTTACGAAACATATATTTTTTGTGTTATAACTATTTAAATGAGATAATTATAACCTATCCATTAAAAATTGTAATATTAATAGTAATAAATAAATTTCAAATATTATTTTTATATAAATAAAATATAGTGTTAAAGACAGATATAATTTTTGTTACTGTCTGTACACATATAAAAATATTATTTACTCAAATAAATAACTTTTTTTCGTTCAATGAAAAACAAAAAAAAGAACTATTAAAAAATTTAATTTTATAAAATAATAATTAATTTTTAATTTATAATTTCAAAATTATATTAGGATTATTTTTTGGAATTTTTGAGAGAACATTAATTTTTGGATGAATTCGAAAAAATACAGAATTTTACATCAAAACTGCTTGTTTATCTAATTTATTTTTAAATTTAAATTATATTTTAAATTGGTTTAATAGTAAAATAATATCATTATTATATCAATTAGTAATATTTATTTCTTTAGAAACAATTTCTATTTGATATTGGATGCAAAAATATTGAAAACATTTGATTATTTTTTTTGTTAAAAAAATGTTCTGTCATCTCATCCGTAAATACAAATATTTTAATTTCAATCACTCGGGTGTTTAGAATTTGAAAAAAGGGATTATATATTTAAATTAATCATAATTTTTAATGTTTAATGATTTAAATTTAGTTCTTTACCATGAATATTAGTGAAAATGATTAAAATTAATTAGAATGATTAAGAGAAAAATTAGCTTTACAAAGAACTAAACCCTAATCATAAGGCCCAAATGACATTTAAACCTGTAAAATTCCAATTTTTAATGACATCATTTATCCATGAACATTACATTAATTATTATTGTTTGTTTGGGATGACTTTTTTGGTTAATAACATGGGTAAACATAACACGTATTAAATAATACCAAGTGAGTCCTTTTCCTCTACTATAAAAGGCCACCACTTATCCCCCTCCTCACACCTATCGAATCCAATAGAATTGGACAATATCTTACCAATTCACATAAAAAATCTCCATTAATCTTTTAATCCTCCATTTTTCAGGTATCAATCCATGTAATCCCTTTGGACAAAACCAAAATGAGTTACCCAATGAAGAGGTAACATTCTCCCTCGACCTCCTTTCATTTATTTTCTATATCTATCCTGTCAAATCTACTTATTAAATTATTATAAAAACAACATTATAATAAACATAATTTTATTTTTTATTCTATGGTTTCAACTTACACATATACACAGTTCCTTCTAATGTTTAACAGACATATTCTATATGTGTATGAATAATTACCGCCTCATGAAATGATGATTGGTCATTTTTATGTACTGCCTCTCATAGAGGAAATTATGATGGATTATATGTTCATTTATGTTATATATTATAATTATTATGTATTCATGATTATTTAATCTTTCTACAATATATATCTATATACTTTCCATTTTGTGTAAATATGACAACTTTTCTTGAGAAAGTGTCGACTACCGCCCCCTCAATGCGATGTGATTCATTTAAAAACTACATGGAATGTATTAAGGATAGTTATCGTAAATTCATATGATATATATAACATTATAAATATGATATTATTTAATTATAGGAATATATATATCATTTTATTTCTATCACTCAATATGACTATGAAAATGGAAACGTCATTCATGTGTATGTACGACCTACAGTCTCCATGAACAGTGTATTCCATTTAATACATATATATATAATAGATTATTAAAATAACCATATACTAAATGTAAATTATATTTATATCATTTTATACAATTTATAAATATTTATATTATTATAATGACAAAAATATATAACAAATTAAGATACATGTGAAGAAAAAAATAGATATTACCCAAAGTGAAACAATAACATTGAATTGTTAACAATAGGGTAGTATAAGGTCATAATAAAACCATATATTGTATTAGATATAAGAATATGGTTTTTGAAATATTTATTGTAAACTTAAATTTCTTATACAATAATAGTGTACAAGTATGAAGAGATTCAATACATAAGGTAAAGGAAATTACATCTCAGTTTTTATTTCTATAAGATACATGGTTTCTACACAAATAATTTTTTTCGTAGAGTATATAAAGATCCTGAATGTATAATAAGATTATTAAAATTAAATTTATGTGTATTTACATATTATTTGTATGATCTTTATTTAAAGTGGTTAATGATTCAAAATATTCTAAATCAGTAAGACAGTTTCGTCTCAATTTTCCTTCATTGAGACACATGTTTTGTAATACACCTACATTTTTTAGTGTATATACATTAATTTGAAATGTCATATCAAGAATATATTTATTTTAATAATAGTTTTATATTCATGTAATTTAATTTTCATACATGGATTGCATGATCCAAAGTTACCATGTGGTAAGAGTTTATTGATAAAATCTCATCATTTGTCGAGATTGTTTATGATTATGCTTTCATTAATGAAATATTATGATGAATATCTTTAAAAAACTGTTGAAATTACATATACTTTTTTTATTCAAGTTATATCCATGTTTTAGTAAAATTTTTACAGTATTTTTACTTAAAATAACCATGAATTATTTAAAAAAAAGATTATCGTATTTTACTCAACTGTTGGAAACCTATTTTATTTCCAAATTCAAGATTTTAAAAAAAAAATCAAATTTTTTTTTAGATGATCCATGATGGTCTCATTATAAGATAAAGTATTTCTTATTTTAAAATTATTACTTTATATGTTTTAAAACATACTTTCAATGAAAAAAATTTCTATCATTTTTTATGATTACAAATCAGGTTTTCAAAGAAGAAAGGATATTTTTATAAATTAGTGTTTTAAAGGATATCTGAAAATTATGTCATATATATGATTACATATATTGGTGTTACTCATTCCATTATATGTAAATGACTCAATGTTTCCATTAATATTATTTCAATAAATGGATTATATTTTGACAAAATAATATTTATGAAACTCGTTACTCTTTCAATGGTTATATGCTTTCGAAACCTGTTTATTTAAATGTGTTATTATTATGGATAATTTTTTTTGAATGTGGTATATTTTTTCCATAGATTATGATTTGATTACATGTTTATTATATCTAATTTATTTAATGGTTTATGATAAAAAAATTTATTAGTTTTTTGAAAATGTATGTATAATTTCATTATTATATTGGTGGGACTTATATATTCCTCCAATTCATTGTGAAAATATTTATATCTCATGATATAGACTAATATGGTCATGGTAGTTTTCATTGATGAGTAATGTGGGCATGTGTGTGAACCATGATTACCAATGTTATATGAGGAGTGACCTCATTCTACTAGGATGGCAATGTGAATAAACCATGACTACCAAGATGGTATGTGGATCGAAGTCATACTATTAATTTGGCCATGCAAGTAAACCATGAATACCATGATCATTGGGGAGTGAAACTGTAATATTAAAATGACCTTGTAACTAATTACTTCACTACTATAGAAATAATATTATATGCTTATGAGTTTTAAAAAATTACAGGTTTTATTAATATGTTATGATTTCATTAGATATATTGTTCATTTTCTTATAATTCATGTCCTATGAAATGAAAAAATTCATTACATGATTCATGATTATGATTTTGATATAAAGGGTATGATATTAAATTTTCATGATCATGTTCTCATACCTATATTCTCGTGATTATGCTTACATATCTCCCTTGTTTACGTTTACTAGGCATCTAGGCTCACCCCTTTCAATGATTCTTTTTACCTAAGTTATAAAGATATGTATAATGATTAATGTTTATTAAAAGGGATAAAGTAAAGAATAACCTATTAAGATATAATATAGATCACTTATGTACCAGTGTTTACATTTCCATGTTTCCCAAGGCACTGGACTAATATAGCCTTTTGGAATTTGTTTGAATAATGTTTTTTGAATATCGAAAATTTCATAGAATGTCTATGTATTTAAAGTGAGGGTATCTATAAACCCATTTCCATGAAAGAAATGAAATCTATGTTTTTAGGCTAACATTTCTATATTTTTTGTCTCTAAGAGCATCCACAATGAATCTATAAGGTAGAAAAATATTGATTCATTCTTCTTCATCATTAATAAAAAAGGATATGTAGATGAAATTTATACCTCAGAGAACCATTTGTGATTATATATACCTATTTCACAAAAACATTATGTAAAAATTAATGTTTAATATATGTAGGGATTAATCCAAGTGAGATAATGAGGAGAAAACCATGGACACTGAAACACATTCATTCATGTGGATAATTGAATAAGGAATACACATGGAAGAAATTTGAGATCCCAGGGAGTCATTATCATGATATAAGAAGAAGACATTGAATGAGGTAAAAATAATTTTATGACTCTATAATTCTCAGATTCGTGGAAATTTTTATGTTATTTATGTTTTTTAGAATCATTATAAGTTATGTGTGTTGTTTTCCTCTACTATAATTCCCTATCTCTGTGTGGTTACAGATATAACCTTGACATTTATACAAGGGGGATAAATAGTTGATGTTTTCATGAGTTTTTAAGATCGTTTATTATATTATTATATGTTTTTTGGTTTAGAAATTTGAGTGTAGAAACAATTTGAATTAGGTATTGGAATTATTTCACCTACACTCTACTATTATAAAAAATATTATTTTCATTGACATTTTCTCTTCATTACGAGATCCTCTAAACTGTGGAGTAAGAAGTTATAGTGTAGAGTTATTTCAAAATTGAGGCCCATGTGTAGTTGATCTCTCTCCTCAATTAAGGCTATATAAGGGGAGTTACTAAGTTAGTATACACTCAATTAATGTTTTAAAAATACTATTGGAAATTAGAAGAAAATATTGCCTTACCTTCACGAACCTGATGTGTCTTTGATCATATCCATGAAACAAATGATGATTAGTGATTAATTATATTAATGAAATCTATTGAAAACGAATATTATTAGGGTAAAATATTTTATTACCAATATTATTGGTTACTCTTAGTGAATCACCAAAGGGTTAATTGTATTTAATCCGAAAATTTCATTTCAATATATTTCCTATATTCAATCAAAAAAAAATAAAACAAATTTCATAATATTTTAATCCTTTAATATGTAAAACCATAAAATTATAAATTATTGTATGATAACATTTATTTTAACATCCATAATTATTTATATATGACTTTGATATTACCCATTATGTTTCATGCATATCATTTATATAAATGTTATTTAATCAAATACTTGATTGGCTAGAAATCTATGAGACTCCCACATCATCTAATTTATTTTTTCAAAGAAAACTCACCCTAGAAAAAAAAATAGACCACCCCATTCAAATTCAAATCAAACATGACACCTCAAGAATAACTCTAAAATCATATATTTCACTATAATGATATTGATCATGTATTTTTATTACCACGATGATTTTATGAACTATAATATCTTTACACGTATAAATTTTTATGAACTAAATTGGTGTTATTTATAATGTCTTAACCTTGATTTGAAGCTCAAACATGACTCCAATGTGATCTAGAATGTGATATATCCTTTGGAAAATCCTTTAGTTCCCATGAAATATGTTTCAAGTTATTAATGAGTAACACTGCTGGGGGTTGGATTACCTTAAATGATTACACAACTCCATAAATCAAATAATATATAATCTAGCACAACAACCCATGAATTAAATTCATACATATCATGAAAAAAATCCAACATTTAGCTATAAAATATTAATCTATTAACCATCATTTATTTAATCCTTATTCACCACTACACAATAACCAATACATCTCACTTACCATTGAAACAAATCAACATCTAGAATATAA
Source organism: Viscum album (assembly GCA_963277665.1). Taxonomy (NCBI): domain Eukaryota; kingdom Viridiplantae; phylum Streptophyta; class Magnoliopsida; order Santalales; family Viscaceae; genus Viscum; species Viscum album. The sequence continues at coordinate 833,858,253 of OY728147.1, read as the reverse complement.
CATGATCATAGTTATATTTTCATATGCAATAAAATGAATCTATATAGGGTGTGCATAATAAGAAACTAAAAATCCTACAAAAAACCCCAAATGAGTTTGAATTATGTGAAAACCATGGGTTCTAACATGAATACCCAGGTAAAAATTATGTATCCACCCATGAATAAATTTTAATATCCATATATTATGACCCACAATAAGTAAAAAATATTCATCCAATATTAAAAATAATATAAACGAAACGACACAAGTATATCCTCGTTATTTATTTCAGCGTACAAATGTATTTTCAATCCCAATCCACTAGTTAAATAATCAATCCCTTATATAAATTCATCTTCAATCATGTAAATCCACTAGAAAAATCCACCAAAACCAATTATTAACTAAAAATATAGTAAAACCATAAAAAATGTAAAATAATTTTCAATTATGTTACATTTCCAAATTAAAATATTATAATGAACATCAAAAATTAAAAATTTCACATATAATTAATTACATATATATCCTATACAAACATCCTCGATTTCACACATAAATACAATTTGTGTGTATCAACCTACATTGTGTCACATTTATACATTTGTTATCATCCATCCCAACCAATGTGATTACTATAACTAACCATAATATACCAACCAATAATTAAATATCAAACATTATGTCTATAAAATCCTAAATTAATTAATAATTAATAAATACCCACAAAATACCACACGATGAATAATGTGACCACCAATAAAATGAAATAAAATCTCCATGGACAACAACTTCAATAAAAATAATAAAATAAGAATTATAAGGGTTTATTCATTCAATGGTGAGACTGATTTTACAAATCCAAAAATATGAACCTCTATAGTGAGAGAATAATAATACTAAGGAAGGACAAAGAAAAATTTATAAAATTACAAGTATTGAAGACCTAAATGCTTAAATATTTATGGAGAAAATATTTATTTGTTAATAAACAACTAAATCACCATAGTGTGACAACTCATTTAGTTTTAGACACATAAAAATAAATATATGTGTGATTTTATAATTTTATAATACAAAATAAAACATTATTTGAAGATTTTTAAAAATGAAATAGTTGATGAATGGTTTCCCCAAAAGAAAACACCACTCATTCATTAACAAGTATCTCTCATTTATAAAAATATATATTTATAAATATCATTAACTAACCTCACACCACTTGGTAATTTATATTTAAATGCCCATACTACCCAACATCACCTCTAGATTTCATCAAAAACTCTACCATATTTCAAAAAGTTCATTACTTGAATAATTGTCTATAATAATCACTATAAGATGAAAAAAAATAGTTGAAATCAATGTTATAAATTTTACCAAAAACTAATATTTTAAAAGAATAAACTAACCTCATACTCTCTAGTTATTACATTTCTATTATGTTTTGAAATATAAATAGTTTCAATCAAATAAAATTGTGGGAGAAAAATATTAAAAAAATGTGTGATATGGAGTGAAATTTATAAATATAAGGTGGAAGGTGAATAAATGAATGGTACTTTTAATTTTGATTATTTAAATTGGATAAATAAAATAGGGATGATCTATTATCAAACTGCTCATATTACATGTGTTATTTCATTTTACTTCATAAGTGAACCTGGATAGATGATTCTCTTGACATTGAACGTGGAATGAAATATTTGAAAAAAATAAAAATGGTGGGATTGAAGGGACTATTCAGACAAGGTATGAATAAATAACTCATCTATATATCCTTGTTGAATTTTTTATCAATATTATATTATATTCACATTTGAGAAGAAACTTTTATATAGAAAAATAACTATGAGAAGAATTATTCATTATATGGGTATGAGAATATAATATGTGCATAGATTACATGAAAGGAATATGAATCCCCTGTATATAGATAAATTTTAAAAGAGAAGTCATATAAAAAATAATTATTTCTCTTATAGATATTCAATTTCCTTATAAATATCAATCTATACTATGGTATGGTAAAAACAAACTCACAATGTATGACTAGGATATGTAGATTCTATAACAAAAAAATGATCAATATTTTATCTAACATATTATATATGTAATCTATATTTACTCATGAAATTATTTTAACAGTGGTGAAGGAATGAAAAATTAAAATCAAGAGTATAATATAATAAAATAGACCATTAAATATTGTGAGGTTGATTATGTTGTTTAATTACATTGAAAGTACGCTAAAATTCAATCAACTGTGTCGTTATCTACATGTTTGATTAATGATTAATTGATGAATTCCATAATTTTGAGGTTTTTTTGAATGAAGGATTCATCTATTTAGGATTTCACATTAATGGAGTAGGTGTATTTATTTAAATAAAATCATTCAAAAATAAATTTTCACCTATATAAAATTTGGAATGAAATATCTTATAATGACGAACATATATTGCCTATAGAATGCATGAGTTTAAAAAAATTTATAAAATAAAAGTTTCATAGAATATAATTATCCCTGATAGAAAGCTATACATAAAACACTTTTACAAGGGAACAAAAATATAATTATGAGTTTGAACTAGAAAGGTTTTTAATAGTTTAATCCAAAATTCAATATAGGCATCTCAAAACATTTGATTAGATGAATTATTTTTTACAATGTTGATGTGTTGAATATTCTAGAAGTGGATCCATGTTTTATTAAATATACAGGGATATAAAATTTGAAAATCTTTAACATATAATTGATTTTAAAGAGGATGTCCACAAAACATTTATTTATATTAACATAGAATGTAGTTTTGGATAAAATATATTATAGAGAGGGTTTCAAATAATTTCCATTAGAATTTATTCAAAAAAACTAAAGGGGGAATATAAGATTAATATTTGAAAAGGATTATTAAAAATATTTGAGTTGTTCTTTAATGAATTTTATAGATTTACAAACAAATGAATCTATTACATTTTCATATTTATGGTATAATAAGAACATAGAAATAAAAGGAAATGGAAGAGGTATTACCAACATCATAGATAGTATGTTTATTTATCTTTATTGTTTTAATAATGATTAAAATTAAGGTTTTTAATATATAATATGTTTTAGAATAATCATTAATATACTATATTGGGTAAATATTAATTTTATTGAAACTATTTTTTAGTGATAAAATTAAAAAATATTGATGATTAGACAAATGAAATTTTAATTAAAAAATTGGAATAATCTACTAAACACAAGTAAGAAACCAATAGAGTATGAATTTTATAGTATTAATCCAATATTTTCCATTAGTAATATTTTTTAGTGGGAATTTTTCATTTAAATGAAAATATCAGGTATATATGACTTATACAATATGAGTAAAATATGTTAAAAATGAATACTTATAATGGATACAAATATTATTTATGGTATTCCTAAACAAAGTAGGTAAATATATGTGAAAAAAATAATGCAACATATACCTACTACAAATATGTTACATGAAACACATTTCAGTTATAACAAACATAGGATAGTTAAATTCAATAAAATTATGATTTTGATAGGATGAAACATTGAGTCACAAATATTTTACATTTAAATATTTATTAACTAATATAATAATCACATAATATTCATGTGAGATGGTTTTAACAAATGTATAAAATTTGAAATAAATTTGAAAAGATATAAATTTTCCTTTTAGGATTTTTAAGTTTATATAGGTTTATTTTATAATTAATATATATGAATACTCCATCAAATGAAAATGATATACACAGAATAGATGTAGAATTATTAACTAAAGATATTTATATGTGATGAAAATAACTAAATAAATTACAACCCAAACCCACTATGCACCCCTCAAGGTCTTGTATTTAATATGGGGGAGACCAAAAAAGTCCACCTCCAAAATACCATGAGTATCAATAAGAACCAAGGGTATGACATTTAAAATGGGATACATTACCCATAAAACCTCTAGGATCTCAAAATGGTATCCACCATTCAACTATATAAAATAAATGAAAAATTAATATCTAATAAGTGTTATAATGTTATACATATATCAATATATTTAAATAAAAATTCCAAAATGGAACTCCAAATGATTCATCATTGATTAAAACCTTAAGATCTATGTTAGAAATATTCAACTTAGTCCCCAAATTCCTCCAGGTATGTAACAACCCCACTTGTAGCAAGCCAGAGTATATGTATTATTTATTACATTGGATTAAGATATAATGGATCTCATTATGAAGGACTGATCTATTTAGTAGTCTTAGGGAACTAGATACGCACATGATTCCCATATTACAAAGAAAATATTAAAGAAAAATATCACAATAAAGATTATCACATCCCTGATATTATTCGTAATGTCATTCTTGAATCCTATGGAAAAGAAAATAAATAAAGGTTAAGATAAGATAGTCAATAAGTGTTACGTTAAATGGAATCTATCAGGAATAAATAGTTAAAAAAATAAATATGGTAACTAACCAGAAAAACATCTCAATTAATCTATAACGTATGCATGAGAATAATTCATGGAAAATATCAATATAGTAATCCCATGTATAATAATAGCATAATTATCAATGATAGATATTATAAATGTTATATATCATGTTCACATTCAACATTATATCATTACTATCAATGCCTTCTAGAAATAAAATCTAATTAGTGGGTATGTATACACCAAAAATCTATTTAATAAGTTTGGTCAACATGTTTGTATCATGTGACATGTGGATTCTTTGAGGGGATATGTAATTATGAACCCAATCCTTCACTAGATTTATAATTAATTACTCACAAATTAAAGGATCAATTTGATTCATAAACAATATACCTCATCAATAAATATCATTTTTGAAAAAAGGATACATAATATAAATATTTGTGGATTCAAGTAAATTAAATTCATTGTAAAACACCAGATATGGTAATGGTATATTTTTTTACAAATAATAATATACGAGATAAAAAAAATATATATATTTTAGTGAATTTGAATTTCAATTTAAATATTATCTCAAGGAATTGAATATTTTAAGAAAATTTTATTTAAAAAATAATAATTAGAAATATAATATGACTATCAATTCATCAATAATATTGGTTTAGTAATAATATTTTTTCATTCTGATAATATATATATTGGAATTGAAAATTCAAAATAACTTACTGTCAAAAACAATTTCTTTTAAAATAAATTCTAACATATAGAAGAATATAAATATCATAAATGTTTTAGGTGGAAGGAACGTCTTCTAAATCTATATAAGTTAAAAAAAATCTATTTTTACTTTTTTCAATGAAATAAAAAAATGGACCATTGAAAAAAAATTGAATTATTACTTATTAATTTTTATAAATTTATGTGAAATTATAATATTTCTTTAATAATTTTTCATTTTAATAAATTATTGATTTTAAAAACAATTTTTTTTCAATATTTACATGGATGAATAATAAATAATATGAAAATAGAAAGAAGACTTTCTTTTCATTTAATCATTTTTTCACATGGTTCTAGAACAAAAGGAAATGTTTCAATAAAACCTGAAAACAATTTAAATATGAAAAGTATATGAAACATTAAGGATTTCAAGAATGAAATCTTATAATATTCCATTAATGAAAAAAGGGTATTACCAAAAATGAGATTGTAAAATAAATTTTTACCTCTTTGGTAACATTAGAATTGTAAACCATTAAATGTTTAAACATGAATTGAATATTTAATCATAAAACTAATTATATATAAATGATAAATAAATTCAATGGATATTAAATAGAAAAAAAGTCTTGTAATAAAAAATATGTCTCAACATAGTCGAAATTAAGAAGAAATAACTTACAAAGATTACACATTGATGTGAAAATTAATCAATGATGTGATTCTATGTATCAAATGTAAATCCATATAAATAAGTGAAAAAAACATAAAATAACCAATTCTAATTACACATATAATATTATTATATAAAAGAAAATGAAGAAGTAATATATCATAAAACAATTGAGTTATGAAATCCACTAAAAAGATTGCAACATTGACTTGGTAATTTATCAATGAAGTTATTTTCTGTAACAAATTTAAATGTAAAAACCCATAACATGTGACCCTAAATCATATGCTAAAAAACATTATCATTACATTTGTATATATGGTATTATTGAAAATGGGAAAATTTCATCCATACAAAATATTAAAACACAAAGGAAATATTGGACCACTTTAAAATAAAAGGCCATTTGGGTATATAGTTTTAGAGAATATGGAAAAACTCTTACATATATAGTGAAAATAAACAGTTGGTTAAAAAACTACATCATCTCCATAAAATTCCTTCACATATACTACCATTCATAGACATAACCTAAATAAAAAACAACCTTATAACCTGGGGAAAGGAAATATAAGATAAGGGTGAGTTTAGGTTTTCAGTAAGGGTAAACAAGGGAAATATATATGATTACATATGTATAACATGAGTGTGATGGAATAATCACATAAACTTAACATTAGAAAATTCTAAACTACATATCATAGATCAGAATATTTATTCATGGAATAAATAATGGAAATTATAAGCCTTTAATCATAATAGAGAATGATCCATTGGAGAATAACATTGGTATAATGAATGGAATTTTTGTATACAGATAAACACACAAAAACGTTTCATTATTCATTAATGCCCTTTTCCAAGTATATAATGGTGGAATGGGTTTTACCATTAAAACAAAAAAGTAGTAAAGGTTTACTATAAATACAATAAAGTCATAGAAATTTTCCATACTAATTTGGGTTCAATCCCCATTCATGTCCTATTTATATAAAGAGTTATTGTTATTTACCCAAATCATTAGAGTGATATAAAGGTCCCACACATCATTAGTTATAATGTAACAACCATTATTTTTTATAACATAACCACTATCCTATAATTGAAACAACATATATATATATATTCCAAAATTCTATATAACACTAATCAAATCATAACCCAAGAAAATAATTGGGTTTGATAAACATTTCTTCTTAGAAGAACTTAAGGAAAAGAAACGGGTTTCATAAAATTTTTATCTTTTAATAAAAAATATAACCCATTTAGAAAAATAATAAGGTTATTTTACTTCGATCATATCCCAATTAAACATTGAGAAATGTAAATTTATTCCATATTATTTGGAAAATTATTTTGAATGATCACATGGAATAATTCTTGAGGAAAATAACTTTTCTATTTTTAAACCCTTTCTCTTTTTTAGGAATATGTGAACTTAGAGATGAAAACATTATCATTGAAAATAATGTTGTAAACATATATAGGATGGTTCAAATAATTGATTCAACATTATATTGGGAAAATCCTCTCATATAATATATGTAAAAAAATATTCCTTCTTTATTTTTGTTAAAAAAGTCACAGGGTACCTAATACGGGAAGTGAAAAAAATCATTTCAAATCATTTTTTAAAAATTTAAAAAAAGGATAAAATTATTTTAAATAGTTTTGAAACACATCGTTGATTTTTAAAAATACTTGAACTTCCAGGGAAAATATTCCCTAGAAGATACATAAAAATAAACAATCCCAATTATTTAAAAGATTGTGAAATTGACCCTTACTGGTTTGGTATCATTTGAATCGTAAGATCCATGAATGAAAGAAACATATTTGGATATGTAAATCCAATAATTTTCATATTGATAATAATAAAATTAATTCATGGGTATTATATGTAAAAAATATCAATCATGTAGTGTATAAGACTGGTTTCATATAGAAATAAATGTGAGTAGAGAGTCCATTACCTTATGTCTGACTTCTATATGAAAGTCCATTAATCTCTTTAATAAAAAATAAAAAAAATTTATAAATATATAAGAGAATAATTTAAATTATTATTACTTCATATATATTTCTTATAACTATATTTTTAATTTCATCCAAAATTTTATAGATTGGAAATGAATTACACCATTCATGGAGATGGTAGGTTGTATGGACACATGAATGTTGTATTCACCTCTTGAATGACAGAATGTAAGAAAGTGAAATAATAATTCACTATTAAAGAATTATTATTTTATCTTTAATATCATATTTATTAATCATATATATCCTATATACCATACATGAAAAATAATAATGGAAAAAATCACATCGCCTCATGGATATGGTAGTCCATAAGTATGCGAGAGCAACATTATCATTTTCCAATTTTTTGGAAAGTGATAAGGTAGATATTATATATTATTTCCACATGCATAATTATTTCATAAAATTCAAATATAAAAATTTAATCCATCATATAAACTATACATGAAATATGGTATTTGAAAATGAATAATGTAGCTTTGTGGAGATGGTATGCCCTATGTACGCATGAGTGATACATTTACAACATGTTTGATGAAAAAGAGGGGTTATAATGGTATTTTTATAATAAAAATAACATTTCATAAAACTCAAGAAACATATATTTTCCTTTTATGTTGAATATTGTTTATTTTTATGAGTTAGAAGAGAGTATAAAATTAAAGTGATCGAGTATAAATAATGTGTTTTCTTTGTGATGATTCCATTAGATGTCCTCTTAAGGGTTCGAGGATTGGTCTTTTGAGAAGAAAATATCCTATAAAATGTATATAAGGAAGCGTAATTTTTTTTTTGTATTTGGATGATATATAAGGATATATATGGTGTAAAAATTAATGGACGAGGGCCCTTTTATAATTGAGATGAGGGGATGTTCTGTAATTTCTCAATGAACTAAATTATAATAAGACTATTCAAGAGCCAAATGCATCGAAATAAACTATAAATTCACAATGTAAAAAAAATTTGACCGTATAATATCACATTTTTTCTTATTTAATATTTGTTTTTATTTTTATATAATTTACATAATTATTAGTTTCATAAAATTTGAATATTCAAAATTTTGACAGTATATATTACATTGATTTTAATAAAATCTAGATGAGAATATAAATTTTAAAAAACAATGGATCCATAAAATATAATTTTCAACTATAAAATTCAAGGATTACATTAATTATTTCAAAATATATTAATTTTAATATTTTTATACATTAATATTTTCAACATTATTTTAATAATTACTGCATCATCGCTGGGTAAAAATTTAAGATGATTATTTAGAGCATAAAAATTTAAAAAATATAGGATAAATATAAAATTATTTTCTTTCAAAAAAATTATATTATTTAATTTTCTCTATATAACCCTATATTAAAAATATTTATTCTATTAAAAATAGGACGATGATGTGTTTGAATTTTCTAAAAAATATAATAATATAAAAGTAATAATATCATCCAAGTGGACCCAAAAGGTCATATATTATAAATTTTTATGATTATTGATGAGACTTAGGAACCAAATATGATTTAGAAAATATTTATTAAAATTGTTAAGGCCGTATCAATTTTTTGACCTTTAATTACCCATTTTAACCTTTTCCGTTGTAATAAAAAATAAAAAGTTTACTAATCATATTGAAAATAATAAAATAGACATATTTAATAAATTTTAATATCCTAATTAATAATATATAAGCAATTTCTAAAAATTAAAAAAATGACATTGTTTATTTTATATTTAAACAATAAAAACACGATGGAACAAGTTTTTCAGGAAAATATTCTTTTAGGAATAAAAAAAAATTATGCTAAATTAAGGTATATAATTTAACTAAAAACTTTATTTGAAAGATTTTATATATTAAAAATTAAAAATAATTGAAAATAATTTAGAATTTAGTTTTAATTTGTAAAAACCTTAAAATTAAAATACAATTTTCAACAAAAAAAATATTATTTTTCACTATTCATGGAAAAATCAATATTTTCATTATATTTTAAAAAATTCATCTTATGATAATTTTTATATTTTGAATTCAAAAATAAAATTAATTTATATTAAATAAATTTTCAAAAACTATAAGATATTAATTTTAATACTCACTCATACGGAAAACCATTTCTGGGGAAAATGTATTTTTGAAAAATAAAATGTATTCAATAATATTTGAAAGATTATATTAAAATAATGTATCAATAAATATATATTTATTGTGAAATTTAAACAATTTTCATGAATTATTTTTTCATATTAAGAAATACCAACATATTTTCATGGTTAAAACTATCACATTAAATAAAAATATTTTAATTGGGTAATGTGGTTCAATTAAAATCATTGTTGTGTGTATTGTAAAAAATAAAAGAAATAAAATAACTAAAATAGATTGTTTTGTAAAATATTAGGGTGTTAAATCCACCCCATCCTAATAAATGTTTTACCCAAAATTTGATCATGTGACTTGAAATTAATGGTTTTACATTTTAAAATTCCTTTTTTGAAATCCACATCGTAAAAATGGTTAATATGACATTCTCTTGAAAAGAGGGAAAGGTAAGTACAAACATCATCAAGGATTACATAAACTCGATTTTGAAAAATAATTACTTTAGTGGGAAGTGAATATATGAATACAGAAAAATGTTATTGTTTAGAGATCATTGATCATAAAATGTGAATGATCTAGATAAAGATAAAAATCACAAAACCATAAAACACATATATGAAAAATACCACCAATTCATCATTATTTAAGGTTAAAAGAATATTTTTATTATTATCCATTTATTATTGTTGAGTCAATAATTTACTAACAATACTTGGAAAATAAGGAAATATACATACTTGATCAATATAATTTCATAATTTAATAAATTCTTACCAAAATCTCATATTCTTCTCCAAATGATGATTATTCAAGATTAATTTTTTCATTCTAGAAGTAGTAGAATAAGAATATAATAGATAAAATAATTCCAAAAAATAATTATTATCTCTTCTTAAAATCATTCAACATAAACCCAAAAAATTATGGTTATAACATGATAATATGATTATAAAAATGAAAATAACATTCAATAAAGAAAAACTACCTCAGTCCCCAAAAATCAATAGTAATACCCATTGTTCAAAAATAAAAAACCTAAAAATTATTGAAAATAATTTATACACATATGAAATCCCAAAAATCATAATGAATATATCAGATCATCTATAAAGATAAATTTAATATTTATCTCTATATAATATCAATCTCTCTCAAAGTAACATAAAAAAGGTAATTTACCAAATTAGATAACTTGAAATATATGCTAACCATTTTCATAAAAAACATGACTCTCCATAAATACATTATAGAATAACATATTAATATAAAATAAATTTTAATATTTATACCTCATGTAAAATCACATAGTGTTCTATTTACATAAATCATGTAATACTCTCCAAAAATATAGTGATCTTCCTCTAAAGTTTTTTTAGTTAAATGATAAATTTAAAATAACATGGTTATCTATTAAATAGAACATATATTACAAAAATGAAATTATTCATTGTATATAAGATCATTTAAATAATAGAAAACAATTTCACACTAACCAGACCATCACATAGGTTAGTGGTAGGTAATTACACCCTATCTCTCTTCGATTGTGGGTCGAAATATCATCTCCTTTGCAAATGTGATGGTTTGTCACCCGGCCAATGTGATTTCCATTTTATAAAACTATAATCTTTATAAAACTCCAAAAAATTTAACAACCTTCCTAAAAATAAAATTAATATATCTAACAATAAAGAAATATTTTATCCTCAATGTTTATGTTATACCTATCATTTTTTATCTAAATAATGTAATCAACCATACTTACCTCGAAATAAAATATAATATAATTCATAAATGATACTTATATCCAAAAAATGAAAACCAAATTCTTCCGCCAATAACCATTTTCATATGATAAACTTAAGAATTAAATATAACTAAAAAATAAAATTCCTCTGATAAAATATTATTATCCACCTTAAAATATTGAAAATTAAAACATCAAAATGGTTGACTAATACTTTGAACTTATGATCATCCCTAAAAAACATATATTCATCGTGGAATCCATAACTCATGAGAGAAACTTCTCATTACACATTTTAATCTTTATATTTATCTTAATGGATCTTCGATACAAACAATAACATCTCAGAACTTATTCTCTCCGATTTGGTGCTAAAATAATCGTCTTTATATTTCTTTCACTGATACCAATAAATGTGACCCAATTTCACAAATCCAAAAAATACAAAATAAAATTAAAAATTTTAACACATTTATAATTAAGGGCCATTTTTAATTATATTATTATGGAATTAAGAAAAAATATTTCATGTGTTGAACAATCATATCGTTCATAAAAATCTAAATCGTCTCCCAAAATATCTTCAAATATAACACCCTTCTTAATAATTAAAATTTTAAATCATTTTGATGTTACTGGGGGAATGGTAAATTAAGAAACTTTTGTTCCTAAAATCTTAGTAAGGGTAATCAAGGGAGATATAAATTATTACATAAGTATTATATGAGAATAAAGTCATAATAACATGAGCATAACATCAGAAAATTATTAACTATATATCATAAATCATAATCATGGGCCACAGAATAAATATTAGAAGTTAATAATATATGAATAATTAAGTAAAATGATCCATGAGTGAATTAAATATTCATAACACATTGAATAGTCTCACATAACTAAGACTAGATAATATTTTTCTTAATAGTCAAGCCTCTTTTCCAAAACAATAATAGTGTAATAGGTACACTCCCCAAACCACTATTATAGTTAAGGATCACTCCAAATACTATCATAGTAGATAGAATCTGTTGTTAAATTGGGTGCAGTCCATATTCTATTCTTGTTTGTCTAACGATATTTCATTCTTTACCCAATTCACTAAAGGTAGATGTAAGTTCTACCCATAGTTTGTTATAAAATACCCACAATCACATTATTAGTGTCATAAAAATTTATTCCACATGATTATAAAACATTATTCAAATTAAAAACCATGAGTATAATTGAGTTTGAAAAACATTTCATCGTTACATAACACGTTTAAAAGAGATAGGTTCCATAAATATTTCATCATAAGCATTAACCATAAAGAAAAGGAATAAGGATTGTAACCTTGGATCATATCCTTAGTAAAGATCACATAACATCAATGGGTTTCATCTAAAAAATAAGCTGTTTTTGAATGGTCACTTTGGAAAATTATTGGGGAAAATATGATTTCCAATTTAAAATCATATCATAATTTCAAAATGCAGTTAAATTATATAGGATGATGATTTCATAGAAAATAAACATGTAAATTTTTATCGGAAGATTCAAATAATTTTGGAATCATGAAATTTGGAAATCCTCTCATGATGAATTAGTTAAATAAAAATTTCTATTCTATTTTTTTAAAGTAACCATATACTCTTTTTGGAAAATGAACGATTTGTTTTTTTTTCCAATTTTACTTGAGAAAATGTAAAACCCTAGTAAAATAATTTTAAACAATTTTAAAAAAATTAAATATTTCCATAAAACATGGAAATAGAACGTAAATATTCCCCTAGATATACTTAAACAAAAACAATCCAAAATAATGATTTGTTTGTGAAATAATTCTTATATCTTTGGTTTCATTTGAATAATAATACTAATGAATGAAAAAAAATATATTGATATTTAATTACGATAATTTTTAATATATAAATCAAAAAATACATTCTTGTTCAGTATATCCACTACAATGATGAAACAAGTACTGTGTAAGGAATATATCCAACATAAATAATATGAGATGAAAATATCTTACCTTTGGTCAGCCTTCTGTTGAATGATCTATAACATCCATTATACAAAATTTAAATTTATTATAAATATATAATAATTTCATTTAAAAGATTTTTATGTCATATATATTAATTATATATATATAAAATAATCAATAATTTTACAGAAAGAAAATGAACGACACTGTTCATGGAGAGACTAGGCTGAATGCACACCTGAATGATGTATTCAAATTTTGGATGATAGAATAAAAGAAAGGTAAATAATAATTCAAATTTTCAGAATCATTATTATATCATTTTTATCATATGTATTTATCAAATCCCCCTTCTTAACCATCCAAAAAATATATAAATCGAAGAAGATTCAAATCTCTTCATGGAGATGGTAATCCACAAGTATTCATGACTGACGTTATCATTTTACAACGGTATGGAATGTTAGAAACCAGATATTATATTTTCATTCTCAAAGAATAATTATTTTATTAATGTCATATATAATATTCAATCTCATCATAGTAACAATCCTTGAAATATAGTGATGAAAGATGAATTATATCGCTACCTGGAGATGGTAAGGTGTATAAAAGCATGAGCGATACTTTTAATTCGTATTTATTGGAAAAGGGTGTGTATAGTAGTTTTTTCATAATAATAATAACATTTCAAAAAAATTATGAAACTAATGTTTATATTTTTTTTAATATAATATGTTTATAGGATGTAATGAAGAGTAGAAAAAAGAATGTGATCGGTTATGTTGATTATATCTTCTTGGAGATGATTCCCTTAGATATCCTCTTAAGGACTGTAGGGTTGGTCTTTTTGTTATAAAAGTACCTCTATAAGGTGGAAAAGGATGTTTATATGAAAATTTGGAAGGATATATCTAGCTTTAAAAATCTAAGTTGTGTAAATAAGTGGGGGAGGAGGGTCTGTTTTATAATTGAACTGAGGTAAAATTTATTTGAAAGTAATTAGGCCATAATATTTTCATAGAAAATGACATTTGACTTTATTATGCTGTATTTTATATATAATTATTTAAATAGAATTATTTTGTAAAATCAAAGGGATTAATCTTAAATACACATTAAAAAAAGTTGAAATAAAACATAATAATGTTATATGTCAATTCATATGTAATAATGGCGTAACATTGTAAATTAGGTATATGTATGACCAAATAAATTGAAATTGAATTAATAAAACCCTTACCTCAAGTTCAACAATCCTCATAGGTGATTTTAACCTCTTGTATAATAAATTTAGTTTCATTATACATTCTTCTAATATTCATACATATATATATCAAATCATATATGATATTTTTTTATAACACCCCCATATTTTGAAAATAATAATATACTCGATATCCTTTTTAAAATGAAACCATGATCATTATATAAATTTTCTAACATTATATATTTATTTTTATTTAAATATTCCCATTATAACATAGACATTCAATTGAATGGTATAAATAGGATTAGAAACATTATAACATAAATATATGGTTCATAATTAAAAAAACATGATTAACACTTAGAAAATAATAAATCAATTTTTAGAAAGGTCATTTTATTCCTCAAGAATATGATTTTTTAAAAAATAAATTTTTTTATTATTGTCAAAGAATATTATAATTAATTTCCATTACATTTTTTAATTTTTTTAGTAATAAATATTTTATTTTCTTAATTCATAATAACAAAAGGCACTATAGTAGTAATGTAGCAGTGGCAGAACTGTGGAAGTGGTGACACTATGGTGGCGGAGGTACTATAGCGGGAATGGTAGTGGAGGCAGTACTGTAGCATGTACTATTTCAGCCCAAGTTCTATAGTAGTACTATTCACCAGAGGGACCACTAGGCTATAAAAATGGACTTTTATGCCCCTAGGCCTTCGGGCTATGTATTGGGTCTCCCCCTACCCCGAAAAAATGGGGTCTTTACATTGCTTTATTTCTTTCATGTTGTTTACAAAGTCAATTTTAATGAATAGTATAAAAATAACATTAAGGATATTTTATAATAAATAATATTTTGTTAACTAATTTAAAATTCCTAAAAATATTTTGTTTAGAAATGTTAATAGTATTGTTTTAAAATATAGAAAATGATACAATTGTGGGCTAGCTTTCTATAATAACATTTTTGACCACATTAGAAGAAAAAACATTAACCCCGTAGTAATTGTCAATTAGGGTCAACACATGATATGATATAAAGATGTGGGTGAAAATATCACCTCAATAAAACCAAATATTTTTGGATGAGATTATTTTGACTCATACTAATCATTGATTATAATCATTTAAATTTGGAGCTATTTATAAATGAAAATGAATTTTTATTAATATAATACTTTAAAAAAATTCCAAGAGATCATCTCTACTCTCTTCTAAAAGGGTACCTCTTTAACTCTTTTATTCAAACATAAAAAACTTTTTGATTTTTAAATACCTAAAAAATATCTTCCATACATACCAACCCACACCCTAAAGGAAGTTTTTTGTTATGATGAAAATATATAAATACTTTAGGGATATTTCTAAAAAAATAGAACAATTATAGTTTATTGCCTAGTATTTTTATTTATTTTTCATATTATACCTCCATAAAATATTCTCTGACCACAATAATATAATAAAACATGTATCTTATATACACTATTTTGATATTAATTTAATTTTGTAAACTATATCCTTCTCCTCTTCCTTGAAATGGGAAATAAAACCATTGTTCAGGTTTATGGACGATATCGACCACATGAACAGATGTAATTTGTTTTCCATTACCACCACATAATGCTGGTTAAAATCATTTATTTATTTTATATATGTTAAATTCGTGTAATAATTATTATTATTTAATGATAACATATTGTCTATTTTATTTACCTTTCCATTCATTGAAAATTTAAAACATCATTTTTGTGTACATGTGGACCAGAAACACTACAAATTGTTGTGAATCAATTTTCATCTACACATCACATTGAAGATATATAATATTAATAAAATAATTAAAATTATTTTTATATTGTAATAATAATAATTAAAATAAAAAATAATTTTCACCTTTATGAAATCATGATCCATGAAAAACTGAAACGATGTTCATGCATATATCTGGCCTACCATCTCCATGATTGTAACATAATTCATTTTTCAAAACTATAATTCTTGTTAGGTTTTAAAATTATAATTGATATATAATAATTATAATCATGTGATTATAATTATTCTAGATATGTTTGAATTATGACCTCTATGGCCCAAGTCTACTTAGAATATTCATTTTAGATATAATAGTCAACTATCGTTAAAACATCCTATGTGAATATAATTGATATTGTAATTTCATATAACGTGGTAATAAATAAAATAATAAGAATAAAAACATGAAATATATTTATAAATAATTTTATAACTAACTTAATTTCATAATCCATGAATACAATTTACACATGCTATAAGTTAGACTTTAGGTACGGGACACTATGACCAAAAAAAATTCTTTTATATGTTTTCATGATTTATTTTCAAAAACATTTTCTCCCATATAAATATTATTGAAATAATTTTATTAAAATATATATATATATATATGGTCATAAAATAATTGTAAATGATATATTTTGTATCTTTTGACATTATTTAAATGGTTTTCAAAAGGAATCATTTAAATTATTTCTTATGGAATGGAATGATACCCATTAATAATATTAAAAGGAACGTTGTATTTTAATATATACAGTGTTAAAATATTTTCCCACATCCAAACCAAATTTTTTATATTTTTCATCCATTATAATATTCCATGTTTTTATTAATGAAAATCTATAATTCCCTATGTTCTGGGTATTTTCATAAAATATTTAAAAATGAATAGATATTTCAATATCTGGGAATATTTTACTAATGATTGAATGGAATATTTTTAAAAATATAATATATTTCATGTGTTATGATTACGTAATGGATCATTGGTGTTATTTATGATTATATTCAGTATAATTATAAGAAAGTGATGTGTGGTTCCTTTATAAAACAATGACATATTGATTGGTTATATCCCTCTAATGCATTGGGTTCTTTAGTGAATTATTAAGGATGTTAACAATGTTGGATATTCTATATATAAGATTGATATAGTGATTTATAGAAAAATTTACCAATGTTATTTATTTAATCATTTAATCATTCTATTTAAATATATTTATCTTATTATGAAATATAATGGATTTATTTTATATGAAATGTATGTTCTATTTCATAAGGGTGAAAATTATAACTTTTTGAAAATTTTATCATTAGTTTAACATGACTTAAAAAAGATTTTATTGTTTCTATTTCTTCTATTATGATTCTGGATGAATGTATTTATGAAAATATATTTTAAGTGGAATTTATATCTTCACTAAAAACATTTTATTTTTAGACTAAATGTTATATTTCAAAATGAAATAATATTATAAGTATTTGTGTACTAACATATCTCCTTAGTTCATTTTATTTCCATGACATATATTTTTGTGATTATCCACTATTTTAAAATGGTCTTCACAGTCTTTTAATGATGTATTGTCACCAGGATGATATCATGAAGAAACTTTTGATGTCATCTCATGAAAATAAAGCTTGTTAAATCCCAAATTTTTTATTTTTGTGGAAAATTTACAATAAGTATACTTAGAAAATTTGTGATGTAATATGTGTGTATGTAATGTGGAATTTTCAATTCTCTTAAACTATAAAACATAAATATCAAAAATATAATAGAATGCATTTATAAATAGAAAACAAGGTTATCTAATGTTTAAGGTTATATCTTTATAGTTGGTATCAAGGGAACAGTATGGATAACTTTAGATATTAATACAATTTAAGAGATTTCTATACCATCATGGGTTTCATTATTTTATGGTTGATCATATACTCAATTACATAGAAAACCCATTTTAGTTTTTATATGATGAAATTTTAAAGTTATTAATGATATTTTGGGGGATGATTATTGAGTTGAGTTATATATATATATATATTATGGTTTATTTGATGTAATATTTCAAAATAATTATGTCAATTTTATTGGGTTTTTCATCATGTTGATGAATCATTATATCAATTATAATAATATAGCATTTGTAAAATCTCAAATCTAAGGTTGGTCAATAAGTCGTTACATCCAGAAAGGATGCGAGGGATGAACCCACAATAAATGGGTACTATGGGTGTAATACCAACCACTGGACTATAATATTTTCTAGTTATTGCTTATTTTGTTTACTTAAATGATATTTTATGTAATGATTAATATGATTTTTTTGATAATTTTTTATGTTATATATAACCATCTAATTAAAAACTAATTTTGTCCGTATGTGATTTATGTTACATTCTACAAGGTTGCTAATTTTTAGAACCTAATATAATTTAGTTAAACGGTTATATTTTTGGATAAGATGGGATTTTATTTTATAAGTAAAGGTTAAATTTTCATTTAGAAGCATTATGATTTATTTTATCTTTATGGTGTCTCTATTAATTAATAGAATAATTACAACATTTCTGAGATTATATAATTTGTGCATATAAATGTTTGGGTGTATAATGTTAATTGGAGTAGAGTGTTAAATTAATATCAGTAGAATTTGTGATCAAATTCTTCTTAATTTTATGTTTATAGTTTGGATGGGAATATTTTGAAATTTTTTATGGTTAATTATTTATCAAATGAAATATTTTAAAATTTAGGTTTGGAATATGTTTAGATTAAGTTTTTATTTCATCCTATGATTTTTTATTTGTTTTGGTAATTATCATACCATGTTATAACAATTTTTTACCGACCTTAACCCTGGTATCCTATACTTAATGTCTTATTTATTACATTTGTATAAGATAAAAGTAATTACATCCCAATATTCCAAATATTTCTATTGTATTGTAAAACTATATACATGCATGATTCCCATATTACATTTGACTAAAATATAAAACATTTAATTTTCAAGAATAACATTATTACCTCAAGCATATAATTCAATTTTAAACAAAGAACACTCTATGGATTTTTTGGGAAGGAAAAAAATAAGGGTGACTTAAAATGCTCAATATGGGTTAAGTATAGTGGAAAAAATCATGAATAAAAAAGAATTACCAATATGGAAAATTAAATAACTAAAAATACATGGCATATAATAAATAACAATGAAGGAATTTCACCCAAAGATAATATCAATACAGAAAATATGAGGAATAATAATAAATATGTGAAGGTAAATGACTCAAAACACATTTAATTTAATCAATAACATTGCTATCATAATAGGATAGGGAATAATCAATAGGGAAATTTACATAACTAAAAATACATTACATTTAATCAATAAAATGAGAATGAAATATATCTATATATAACTTTATAGAGAAAATTGTTTGGATAATAATAAGTACATTCTATATGATATAAATTTTTAACTATTAGATTTCATATTTCCAAGGAACTAATACCCTTACATTCAATATCTACACTCTGGAAAGTTAAAACTGATGGGTGTAAACCCATTACCATGGGGCTAATTTCTCAACTGGAAAGGTTTAAAGAGTGTATTTTAATGGAGTCGTTAATCAGATATTAAGATGAATCTGTAACATAAAAAATATATTACTCTCTTTTATAAAGAGGATGACCCTTATCAATATCATGCTCTATTCAATTCCACTTCGTATTCTTTTGTGACAAAAACACCCAAAGGAACAATTATCTTTCTCAAAAAAATGATGATGTTATTCATTTCAGATACTAAAAATGAAGGAATTTTATATTAGTATTTTTAGAGAATGATGGAAAAACAAATCAAAGAGGGAAATATTAATTTACATAGCCATATGGAAATTAAGAAAAGAATAAAATAGAGACTTTCATGGAAAAGTTTTTGGATAGCATCCCTATGGCAGAGATAACTATCTGAAAGATCAAAATTGGGAGGATTGGATGAAATGGGATGAGAAAATCAAGAACCATTCTATCCTAATGAGAAACTTCTTCGACCATCTTAATATTCAAAAGTAAATACTTCTATGGGTGGTTGGATACTAAGAGTATTGAAACTTGAAGGATTACTAGATGGGAAATATATATTTCATTCATGCTTATCTAACACTCCATATCATCTTATGGGAGGTGGGTAAGTTCCCATGTTTCATCATCAGGATGCTCTCTGAATCTAGAAATATGGTTTTCAGTAATATCATCTTAGATAATGAGGCTGAAACTTGTCTGTTCACTGAAATTTTGGCTGATTTATTCAATGTAACAACTTTTTATCTTTGACATGTGATGATAATGAGAGTGATTTTAGGTAAATCATGTTATTATAAAATTTTATTGCAATTGAAATGAATTTTTTCTTTTAGAGAGTGAGGAATTTCACTATTCTCACTAATGATAATGATCAGATAAGCGGTGTTACTATGGTTTTGATATGTTTATGTTGTGAGAGTTTGAGCTAGGAATTATGTTTGAATCATTTCTATAATACTGAATAAAATAGAAATATTATTGATTATATGGTGCAAATGATGGGGAACTCAGTTCATGGAGATCCCTTAGATGATTTCCATTATGCCTGGTTCAATGGGACTGATCAGAAAGGTGATTCCATTAAATATCATAGCATGATGTTTAAAGTGGTGTTATGGGTTATATGGGAAGCAAAAAATAAATCCGTGGAGAGAATACACTACTGTTATAACACTATTTTGGTTAATGTCAAAGTATTAGTGGCCAAACATAGAACTTTGGTTATGGGAGGAAGGGTCACAGAATATTTGCAGTGGAATTCTTATTAACAATGTTGATTATTCTTAATCTTGGGGTTTGATCAAGCTGGGGAAGTGGATTTTGTTGTATATGACCAACTTAGGATTTAAACTCAACATAGACAGATCCGGTGTAAATGGAAAGATGAGATGAGGT
Source organism: Viscum album (assembly GCA_963277665.1). NCBI lineage: Eukaryota > Viridiplantae > Streptophyta > Magnoliopsida > Santalales > Viscaceae > Viscum > Viscum album. Next base: position 833,836,513 of record OY728147.1, on the reverse strand, counting down.
TTGTTTTGTGACGGAATGGGATCGATGCTATTAATCTTTAGTTCCTTTTACTATTCTGTAAATTTCCTGGGGGCCAAGACCATTGTTATCCATACTGTCCTTTCTTTGTGAATGATGTTTAACATCAATCATTTACAGTTATAATATTATTCCATGATCTGTTTGGGTGACCTTACCTTAAATGGAAACATTTCATTAGATAATTGTTAATTTAGTAGGATGTTCAAGATACTCATTAGTGTTGGTATGGAGGAAATACATATTTGGAAGGATGGTAATTTCTCAGTTGATGTCATCAATATCATCATATGTCCAATAGAGAGTCTAGTTATTTATCATCATATCGGTTTGATCACCTATGATTCCATGTTTATATTATATTTTGATCCCCATGGTATAAATCATTATAGACCACTATAAATTCGACATTATGGAAAAAATGGTTAATTTTTAATGAGTGATTTAATTCTTTATCAAATAATATTTTAATTTAGAATAGACTATATATTTATCTATATTTATCCAGATAAAGAAATGAATTTCAATATACAACACCATATGTATAAATGATAAAAAAAATTATACAATGAACATATCAGTGATAAATAATATGGATATTTAGTAGATTTTTTTCACATGATCATTAGAAGTTGAATAATTCCAGGGAAATTTAATGGCTAAAAAATGAATCGAGGAAGTTATGTCAATACTATAGATGGTCAAAATAATCATAAACCATCCATTAGACGAATAAAGATAATATTTATTCACCATATACCTATTAATGAAATAACAATTTGTTATTATCATTAATTAAAATAAATCCTACAAATATATATATAGATAAATATTTTAAAAAACATTATTTTCATCATGATAATTAACTTTTAAAACATAATTTATTTTGAAAATCATTTTCATTGAAAATATATACTAAAAAAGAATTATAAAATAATTGGTAAAATATTCTATAAAATAATTCATTTAAGCATTAAAATGAGTCCTATAATAAATGATAGTGGGTAATTCTATACATGAAGTACAAGTTAAAAATAACATCCCTCTTTTCACTCTAAAAAGTAGAGAGAAGTACCTAGTCCAAAAAAGGAAAGAATTTTAATTTAAAATAAATTTCTAAAAAGTCAAAAAATTTAGACAAATTATCTAATAAATAATTTAAAATAAGTTAAAATCAAATTTTAAAGAAAATTAGAGAACATTGTTTTACAAGAAAATGGATTTCAAGACGAACAGATAAATGATGTTGTATTTTCCATATAAATTTTATTAATAACATTATGTACGAAAGAGTATGGAAAATTAAACTATGCATATAAATTTTCATGGAAAACAATAATAGCAATAAATAATATGGTTTTATAATATTATGATAAATTTTTTTTACTTCAACTGAATTTCATGAAGAAAAAATTTTAATGATATTTTTGAAATAAACCCTTACAATGATCATAACAATGAAGTGAGAATTTTTTATTGAATCGATAGTGTGTGTGAACTGTATATCCAAAATATAATTTTAAATAAAAAATAATTTATTAATAAATTATTGTAAACATAATGATAGAATATAAAATAAGATTAATATGTAATATAAACCAATAAAATAAAAATGAGTTATAAAATTATTCATCAATTGGCAACCATTTTATCATATCCCCTTATATGAAATAATTCAAATTGAAACAAAAAAACAATTATGAATTAAATATTCATGATATTACATATTTAAGATACTATATATAGACCTTATAATTGAAATTATCTTCATAACAATACAATATTCCTCAATGAATGGAAATTGAGATGATGTTCCTTATATCATGTTTCCTTTTGGTTAAAAGTGACTTAACATTATGTAAAATGTTTTTAAAAAATTATTAACTTATAAAAGAACCATATTAATATTTATAATATAATATAGGATCCTTCTATAACACATTATCACCTATTCATTAATAATCTTTCGTTGTTTTATTTGTTTCATGTGTAAATTTACTTGTTTTCTCTTTAGGGTTTTATTATGAATGTTCATTTTCTTGAACATACTATCTATTAACATGTACTATAGAATAATAATTAGAAAATTATTATAATATTTATATATCAATTATTATTTTAAAACAAATCAATAAGGATGTTTATTAGAAATGGACTATGTCCCAATCTTGGAGATGGTATATCATACATACGCATGAGTAATGTTTTGATTTTTTGAATGATCATTATGGGAAAAAGGTGCATAATATTTAATCACTAAAGAATTATTGTAATATAATATATATCATATTTTTTATTTTAATATAATTTTATATTTCATCCTTTTTTTGGGGTTTCAAAGAAAGTTACATAGTTTGATGAAGGTGGTCGTCCACACATACGTGAATAACTTCATAATCTTTCATTGAGTGAAAATGTAGGAAATAAAATTATTTTCATATTAACTATTCTGAAAAATATATTTTTCAATATAATAATTATTTCACTTATATCACATATTTTTTTTTTAATTTATCCTTATTAAATTAAATATAAACAATTAGTGGAAAATGAATCACATAGGTTCGTGAGGCGGTAGTATTCCAGACACAATAGTGGAATTATCATATCTCCTAAGGAATAAAAAATAAAAAAGGTATATATTATATTATTACTAAAAATTTATAATTACTTTGTATGTTTTATATATATACTTTAGATCCATCATCATAGCCTTCCATGAAAGGTAGTACGGGAAAACAAATGCAATCACTTGTATGGTGGTAGTCTTTCATTCACATGAATGTGGATCTCATAAAAAAAATTATGGATATTGAGGTCGATGTATGTCATTCACATAACATAAAAAAACTCATTAAATGTAGGATAATTAGTTTATATTATCATTTTGGTTTAAAAATAGTTGATGGAAGTGGAGGAAAATGAATAAAAATTTTCATTGATGAACATTACATTTTCTTCAGATATATTCCTGATGTTTCCCCCAAATAATTCTTATGATGGTGTTATACCCATAAATTGATTCTATGACTAAATTTGGGAACTTTTTAAGTGATTTGGGAAGGTATTATTAATATAAATTTTTTTCGTGGTGTGAAGAAGAGAGGATATGGGTTGGCATTTTATTAATGAGTTAAGTGGCACATTATTTATTTTCTAAAATAATGAACTCAAGCCATGTTTTTTAATGTGAAAAAGTATCCAATAAAGAACCATTTTAGATAATAAATGGTATAAAGTCTATACATTTACATCTATTATATTTTTCAAATTATATTTGTTCAAGATTTCCTTTATCATTCATGTGTAACCCCAGGTAAATCAATTTTTATCACTACCATGATAATTATAATTTTTTCATCGGTAATTATTAATTTTAGTCTCAAATTAAGGTGAAATAATTATAAATTATAAACTATTATTATTAAAAAAAATTAATTCATTTTCTAAAATTAAATTCTTGGAAGTGGAAAAAATAATATAAAAATAATCTCACAGATGCGACGACAAAGCGAGGTTTTAAAAAAATGTTCAAAAGTTTACAATGTTCTTATATTAAAATTCACATGAAAATGATTAAAATAACCTAAATTACATTAATAAATATTTAATTAAACATATTTCTATTTTAAAATTATTAAAAAATTAACATTATAAGTTATTCAAATGAAAGGGAATTTTTCTATTAAAATTTAGTATTTTTCACTATTCTTCAAAAAATGAAATATTTGAAGAAATATTGAAAAATTAACACCATGATAGTTTTTATATTAAAATTTTAAAAATAATATTTATTTCTATTAAATTTTATATAATTTTTTAATATTATTTTTAAATTTTCTTCCCAAGCCGTGAATATAAAATCTTTTAGAAAAAAGTTTTTTTTTAGAAAATATATCTTTTTTAATAAAATAATTATTATTTTATTACTAATAAATATATAACTATTAAAAATTTGTAAACAACATATTTTAATAATTTTTTTAATCATATTTATACTCTCCATTCAAATGTATATGCGATAACTATCATATTAAAAAAAAGTGTATGGTTGGTCTGTAAACTCGGCCTTACGTTTAACTAAAGAAAACAAAGAAACTCATTGTTTCATGTAACACGAGTTAAAGTTTTTGTTGTGTGTAATTAAAAGTATTCAAGTGATTAAATTTATTTAAAATAAATATTCTTTTATGTCATAGTGTGTAATGTTTTCTTCTATGTTTGGTGTTGTGTGTCATATACTCTATCAAATAAAATGTTATTATTTTATAATTTTGTGGGGTTAAATTCTTCCTAAATTATGTAAATTGATTAATCTCAATATAAATATGACAATAGTAATAAATGGTTTGACATTTTTAAATACCATTGTTGAATAACCGACTTCACAAAAGCATTAGAAAAATATCATCTTATTAAGAGAGAAATAGAAGTACCCAGTTTATAAGAATAACAAATAAAGATGTTTCCAAGTAGTATAACATTATTTTAAGGTAAATATATGTACATGGAAGAAGATCAAAAATAATTACTGAGATTAATCGATGTCATTGATCCAAATCAACTAAATAATCAGTGGAATGTTAAGGTAATCAATGACCATAAGTATGTGTTGATTTAAAAGACCATATAATTAATTATATATGAATGGAATATGAGAGAATTTATGTTCCAAGATGATTTTCCTAAAGTTGAATAATTCTTTTACTATATAAGAACACAACGAAATATACATACATGATACTTTTCTATTAAATAATAAAAATTTCAGCATTTGATTATGCTTAGATAAATTTTTAATTCTTCTCATACTCTACGAAATGAAAATGAAAAATGAATTCTTTGTGCCTAAATCACGAAAATTGACATTTAATGGATCATAAGGTCCATAAAAGAGTAATAAATATTTTATTATGTATCCAACTATTTTCCAAGAAAAATATTGTTTGAATAATCTATCGAATATAATAAATTAATCTCTAAACCAAAAAAGTATCCCCACCGGTTCATCATTGGTTTTTAATTTTCAATTTATTTAACCTAAAACAATAACATATTAACCATAAAATCACGTAGTCAAATGGCTGGCCCTAAACCATAATCATTCTTCAGTCATGCGTCCAATCCCCCTGACCATGCCATTGGTGAAGGTTTTTCACCCAACATTTGGTTGTACCTTTTTTAAACTATATTAATGTAATTCCAATAAAGTTATAAAAAAAATATGAAAGACATACTTGAAATAAAATTTTTAATTAAAAAATGTTTTTATTAAGTTATTTAATTCCAAATTATTGTTTTCAAATTTGATAATTCCTCTTTTACAATTATTAAAATTTGATTAATGATCATATTATACTTAATGGTTATGCATAACATTATTATTATTTCTAAAAAATGTAAATCCATTATCCTTAAAATAAATTTTCCACTAAAACTTATAATTTCTATAAATGTGTCCTCAAATATATTAAATAACGATACATTCCTACAAAAAACAATAAAATTTCATTCTTATGAACATGAACATAAGATCCACCTGAATGTCATGGAATTATGATGGTATTGATAACTCTAATGTCAGTGAATACATATATACTTATTAAACATAATGAAATCCTTTTATGTTTCATTACTATATTAATAAAAATACTAATAGTGAATATAATTCCACAATTTAATTCTATAATCTCAATACAGAAGTAATTCATCAGTTTTATTTAAACATAAATTATTACATGGTCTTTAGGTTACTCATGAGAAGAAGGAATTGACTCGTGTACTTACCATGTTCCCCTTATTTAAGGTTAATGACTATAAATGGATCCTTTAGATGAGATTTATTTCCTTCCATCATATTCTCATTTTTCCAACTAATTTATTTTCTTTATTTCCAATACTCAAATATCTAAAATATTTTCATATTAAATAGATCCACCATCTATTCAATCTGTAAAACCATAGGCCAAAACTAGGTTCTTTATTTACACCGTCTATTCAAATCCAACATAATGGTATGTGAAGAGAATATGGAATATCTCTTATATATCCCCTAAAAGTTTCATACCAACTGCGTAGTAAGGCCTAATGTTTTGAAATAGTTAATGATTGGTTCAAGAACAACACTCATTTTTAAGTTAATACCCCATGTTACCTTAGTTATAGAACCATGTCAACTTATATTATCCAAAAAAAGATTTATTTCTAGTAAAAATACATAATCACTTGTATACCAAAACATTATAATGTTTCTATAATTATCCACAATGTTTATGGTAATTTTAGGATTTATAATCTATGTTTTCATAAATATATTTCCCATGGTTTCTACTAAACATCGTATAATACCCAAAGTAGTGACCTAAAAAATAGTCTCCTGGATTAATTTTCTACTTTATTACACTGTCAGAAGATACACATAATCACATACTAAAATAATGAAGAGGTTTTTAGTCTTGATATACTATATAGATTTATTCTTCATATATTACATTTTAATAGACAAAATAAAATTTATTTTTTGAGAATAAAATTATTCCCTCCAGAATATCAATGAATGTTAATCATAATACACTTCATGGATTCCTAAAAAATTATAAAAAACAAGGTTAATCTCGAATTCTTAATAAGGGTTAAATATAGTGGTATAAATCATGAATCAATAATAATAATCAATATGTAATGGTAAATAACTGAACACAAAAACCATTCAATCAACTAAATGAGTATAAGGTGAATCCATAGATAATATCAAGGAGAAACTATCATGGATAATAATAAATATATAATTTTAAATAAAAAAACATCTATTTAATAAATAGCATTAATATCATAACTAGATATATAATAATAAATATAGAAATGTAAATAACTAACAAAACATACCATTTAATCAATAAATTGAGAATGATATACATTCAGATATAATATCATAGTAAAAAAATCATGGGTAACAATAATTTAATTATGAATTAAATAAATTAATATTTTTTGGATGTTATGTTTCCTAGTTAAATGATACCACTGTTGTTACGATCATTCCTTTGGAAAGTTTAAAACTGATGTGTAGAAAACCTTTTAACAAAGTTTAACCAACTGGTTCATCCCATCAGACTAATGATACAACAATGTTCTATCCATAACCAGTCCCCCACCATGTCTTTCATATCCAAATATTTTCAGTTATGTTTAAAAATTGATTTAATTTATAAATAATTTTTATTGTCAACATATATATGTATTGAGTAGAAAATATAGATTTATCAATATTTTCCATGAAAAAAATTAGTTTCAATGTAGAAAATCATATGTATAAATTATATATGGTTTAAAAAATTTAAATCTCCATGATCAATAATGTGGATATTTAGGTAAAATTTAATGTCTAGTAATCATAAAAAAGTGATAAATCCAAGGGATGGTTAACGATTACAAAAATGAATCTGAGTAGTGTATTTTAAAACTATCGACGGTCTAAATAATAATTAATCATACAAAAAAATAATAAGGGCTCTACTATATTAGATTATTCCTATTAGAATTATAATAAATTGTTATTTTCATTGATGAATATAAATACTATAAAAATATCAATAAGAAAACATTCTTAATGAAAATATAATTTCATATTAAAAATCAAGTTTTCAAACATAACTCATTTTGAGAAAACTTTTCTGTAAAAATATATTTTGTAAATAATTAAATTAAATAATAATTAATTAATATTTATAAATATACATTTAAAATTTCAATGGAAGCATTAAATAACGGACAGTTAGTAATTCCATAAATTGAATAAAATATAAAATATCTTCCCTTATTAACATTAAAAGTTAATAATATAATATTTTTTTTAAAAATACAAGAATATTTCTTTAATTTTATTTTTAAATATTCAAAATTGGAAAAATTATATTTAATAACCATTTTGAGTATGTGAAAAAAAAATTTTTGAAAATATTTTTAGAAAAAATGGTTTTGGAAGAAAATGGATTTCTGATTGAATAGAGAAATGAAGTAGGACTATCTTAAAAATATTTTCACGATTATTTTAATTAAAATATTGAAAAAATGGTTTCATTACTCAAAAATATTATTTATTACTATTTAATAATAACTTTTTATCATTTTATTAGAAAATTATAAAATAATTTCCTTCAATAAAATTTTAGAATAAACAATCTCTATCCAAATTGTGAGATAAAAACTTATGATGATTACAATGTTGAAGTGATAATTATTAAATGAATAAATTATATGTGTCAACTATATATAAACATAAAAAATTGAAATAAAAAATAAGATTATCAAAATTAATTACACATATAATAATAGAATATCATATACAACGAAAAAGTAATATAACCCAACGAAACAAAATTTATTTATGAAATTTTTATCCACTTTGTATCGCATATGTAGAATCCCCTTAGTTGAAATAATTTTAATTGAAACATAAAATAAAATAACCAACCTGTATTATTATATATATACGTTACATAAATTTTATGGAATACTTAGAACATTAAACAAATAGACACACAATGATCATATTTGTTTGGTTCCTTTGGAAACATTTAACATAAAAACGGGTACACGACTGAGCTACCTTATCTCCCACTAGATTTTTCATGACTAAAACCCTTATTATAAATATAATATTTAATATATATCTTTATAACCTGGGGATGGAAACTTAAAAAAGGTTGAGATTATATTCTATGGTTCTGTAAGCAAGGTAGATGTGTAATAATGAACATGATCATAGGGGTATGATAATGTGATCATAATATAATAATATTATACCCTATATACCATTGATCATAATCAGTAATCATGGAATAAATCTTGAAAATTCTTAAGATTTAAATTATAAATAAATAAATAGAGTAATCCATAAAATCATAGCATCACGATAAACCATGGAATTTTAGAAAACGCATTATCATATAATATGATTTCCTCTTTAGTCAAGGAATCACTTCCAATTCTATCTTGTTATAATGGGTTCACTCACCATACTATATTGGAAGTCATGGTTCATTTCCATGCCCATATTAGTAGAATGAGTCACTCCTCATACCATCTTGGCATTCAAGGTTCACTCCTATGGACATCAATGTTCTCAAGGTTCCCTCCCAATACCATATTAATCTAACTTATGATATATAAATCTTTACTCAAAGTATTAGAGGTGAATATTGGTCCCACCCATCCTATATTTAAATCATAAATAAGTGGACCATAAAATCATAAACAATAATATCATGAACCTATAAATCTAATTCGTATGATAAAAATGAGATCAAATCATAACCTATGGAAAATGATATAGGTTTAATAATAATTTCATCAAAAACATGAGCCATGAAAGAGAAATTTATTTTATAAACATATAACCCATGTAAGATAAACAGCTTCTATAAACATATTAAATATAATAGAGAAACAGGATTCATAAATACCATTATGTGAATCATAATACATTTATAGAAAGAATATGAGTGGAACTTTTAGATAATTTCTTATAAATGAAATAATTAATATAAATATATGTCATCATAGATAGAAAATTATTTTGAAATATATTTCAAAAACATTTAGTGAGGATATTTTACTTTCTTCTATGAAGAATTATTTTTAAAGCATAATGATATATGAAAACCATTTATTCGAAATAAACATGAAAAATTGTAAATAAATCTTAAAATCATTTTTTAAATACATTTTCCATGAAATCATATAAATGAATCTTGAATACATTTTGAAAACCACTTTCCTTCAAAACATATAAAATAAGTTTCAAAATATTTACAATACCATTTTCCATGAAAACATAAATATTATGATTGAGAATATTTCTAAAATCATTATCGTTGAAAATGATTTGAAAACATAAAAAAATTTCTTTCAAATAATTTAAATTATTTTCTTTGAAAAAATAACTTTTGGAAAACATATAAAAAATATTTGAAAATTATTTAAAACACTTTTAAAACATAATTTTTTTTAAAACATTTTTATTTGAAAAAATAATTAAAAAATAAATTTAAAGAATATTAGGGGAAAATTTTAATTGAAATAATTAATTTTTAATGTTGTAAATGAATCATCAAGGGAATGACTGTAGGTAACTTCGTACATGCCAATCATTAATTTTTCACGTTAAAAATTATAGATAAGTGCCTTGGCCAGAAAATGAAATGAATATTCATTTTCAAAAAAAAATCCTTATTTAAATGGAAATTAATGGGTAAAAATTTCCTTCAAATATCATTGTATAATATTATAATATTTTTCAAAACATTTTTATAAAACATGGGTTTGAAGGAACACAAATTCCTGGCCAATGATAGAGGTAAAGTTAGACTTTCTTTAAAAAAAATTATTAAATATCATATGTAACATATAGTGGAAAGTTCAACAAATTCATGAATATATAATGAATATCCATAGGATAATAAAATACATGAAATTTATTGACAGTTTTATCTGTATATTTCATCAAAGGAATCGTAAACATAAACAGTCATGGAATGATATGTGATTATTTCAAAAAACCCTTTCTGCTTAGTAACACTGAAACATACTCCCAATGGAAAATTGAAATCAAATTAAGCATAAAATATAAATAAAATAATGAGTTTCATTATATTAAATTTTAAAAGAATTATATAAATATCATGGAAAAATATAGGGGCATAACATGGCGTGTGTTTCAATGAAGGAAATTGAGACAAAATTACTTTTCTATTTTGTAACTTTTGAAACCTAAAAATGATGAAATAAATACCATCAAATGGATTTATAAATAAAAATAAATTTATTTATAATATCCATAGAATATATCAATTAGTATTATATACACAAGACAAAAGTAAGTGGTGGTGAATAAATCTTGTATCTCATTGAAATAAAAAGTGAGATGAATTCCCCTTACCTTGTGCCTTGACTCTCGTCGCACTTGAAAAAAATTCCTATATTGTAAATATAATTTTTTTATAAATCTATCACATAACCATCTTATTATATCAAATATCATATTTAGTTTGATTATTAATTTATGTTACCTACTTATTATCAAATCTATGTTAATGTTTCCCTTCGAGTAATAACTATGTTATTCTTCACATGTGTCATAATTTGTTATATATTAGGTACTTTTACAGATACAATGATTCAAAAAAATTAAAACAAAATATAAATATCATTTATATTCATTATATTTATATTATTATAATATATATAATACAAAACTATGATACATAATACAATGTTCATTGTGACGGTAGGTTGTGGGTACCCATGAACGTTGTTTCCGTTTTAATTTCATTTTTAAATAATGAAAGAAAATGACTTATATGTATATATGTATATAATATAAGTAAAGTATAATTTTAATTTTATTTAAATCCTATAATTTCACTAATCAGTACCTTAATACATTCCATGTTGTGTGTCAACGAATCACATCTCTTTGAGGGGGTGGTAGTCCACAATTTCTCAAATGAAATTATCATATTTACACCAACTGGAAAGTATAATGATTTATATTGTAATAGTATTAAATAAGATTAAATAAATAATTAATATAATATATTAAATATAATAATATATTTTCCATCATAACTTACATCAAGAGAGGTGATATAGTAAAAATGATCAATCATCATTTCTTGAGGTGGTAGTTTTCTATACACATAAAAAATATGTTTGATACTAATTGGATGGATGTGTGTGTGTAAGCATAGGTAAATGCCATAGAATAAAAAAATTATATCATATTTTTTATACTATATTTTTTATACAATCATGGAATTAAAATATTTTATGGGGTTGAGAATAGAAATACAGTAAAAGAACATGATGAAGAATGTTACCGCTTATTTGGGTACCACCTTTTGGTTTTCACCAAATGGATTACATGGATTTATTTATCTAAAAGTGAGTGGTTATAGTATAATTAAAGGAATATTTAGTATCTATTTTTTCATATCATGTTCAATATAACATGTATTTAAATGTGTGAGGAAGTTGTAGGATAGAATGCCTTGTATAGTGGATGAGGAGTGGCACTCTTGTAAAATGTTTAAAAACGGGAAACCCCACACATATGTTTTTTGAAATAGGAACTAATAGCTGTAAAAATTAAATAAAATTGAGTATAGGGTAAAAATATATCTATATAATTTCTTTTATACAAGTTTATAGTTAATATTAGGCATTAATGTTAGGGTTTATCCACTTATTAGGCTAAATTTCACCTTAATCGTTGGAATTATTTTTAATTAACATTAAAAATATTTTTGGTCAAAAACTAAGTGAACCATATTATAAATTTTAAATAATGATGAATCAAAATATGGAATCTAGTTTTCCAAATTCTAATCATATAAGTGTATTAAATTAATTTAAATTTAACTCCACGGACGAGAAAATAAAAAGGGTTTTTGAAGTAAAAATGTTCAAAAGAATGCTGGGTTTTTATTACTGATTTCAATGTGAAATCGATTATGATGACTAAAATTAGATAAATTAATAAAAATATTATTCAATTAAACATTAAAATAATTTAAATATATAATTTAATTTTATAATTATATTTTATGAGAAGTATGTTTTGAGTATAATTTTATTATTTTTTACTATTCACTGAAAAATTAAAGTTTATAGAAATGAAAATAATATTAATCATTACATTTTTTTATGATTATATTTCAAAAATTATTTTTATTTTAACAAATAATTTTTTTTAAATATTCAAAATTTATATTTAAAATGGGTTCCCATTTAGCCGAGGGTAAACATTCCTAAATACAAATATAGGTTTTCATGCGTAATATTGGGTTTGTTTTTATATTATTATAATAAAATCTATTGGATGAAAATAAAAAATAATTTATTGATATAATATATATATATTACTTTAATATCACTAACTAATTATTATTAATTTAATTTATTTTGATAAAATAACTTTCTGACCATAAAAATAGTTTTATATAAAAATATTTCACTTGTATTTAATTGTTTTTTATATTCATTATAACTAATGAATTCATGTTATATTTGTGTAAAAAATAAGTTTTAATAATTTAGTAAATATAATTAATATTTATTAACATAACATCTAGGATGTGTCTTAATATATTAAATAATATAATTTTAAGAATGTATTGTTGTTTTGTAAAAGTATCTCTTCTGTGTCACGCAGGCCATCGAGGAATGTCAATCTTGCATGTCATGTAATATAACCTCAATGTTATATATAGAGAAATATAACCTTTATATTTCCTATAGTACATGATTAACTTATAATTTCATAAAATTCATTCAAAACATAGTTCTTTAATATTTAAAAAATAACTATTTTTAGTGTTGTGAGAAATGAGAAATATCAAAAAGAATAAATTAATTCAAAAAAATTAATTCATAAAATATCAAGGTGTTACATTATAACCACAAAAAAATGAATATCTCACTCGAAATTCATCTATTTTATTAAAGGTTTTATTCTTGAAATTTATTTTCTTAGAAACCCACATCTTAGAAATGAATACTAAAACATCCCTTTAAAATGAAATATGAAAACACAACAGTTAACAAAAGTAACATATAACTATGTTTCGACCTAGGAGGACATAGGTGGAATGTAAAAACAAATATATTTAAGGTAAATCTAATAAAGATGTTCTGATTGATTGTGATAAATAATAAGTTCAAGAGAGATTTAACAATCAGGCAACCATAATTCACTAATAATCTATGGGATTATTTTATTTATCCTAAACAGAGGTACTAGGTTAACATTTTTGGTTTTAAAATAATTTTCCTAATGTTACTGAATTTTCAAGAAAAGATATACATAAACTATTTTAAGACCACCTCACCTTTATTTTTCCTTTATTAACTTCACTATTTTCTCTAAAAATGAAGGTTAATTTTTCTTTCCTAAAGCACTCATAGACCATGAGATCCATGATATTCCATATAATCTTTTATTATTTTTCATCAACACCATGATTTTATAATAGGTTATCCAATATGCATAAATACTCATGCTGTGAGATAATATATTATTATTAAAAACACCATCCTAAAATTATCACAGTCCTTCCATAAATGGTGAACCATATAACCCTTCTGAAATACAAAAATACAGAAATTTAGAATAAAGGTCACCAAATCATATTTGCATTGATACACCATATATTAAAAAGTAACTATGGGTTTTCTTATATCAAACATGTGGATACCATTATCATTCATTCTCTTAGAGCATGGGGGTAAAATGAATTTCCATAAATCCTTATTTTAAATAAGCATATATCGTTATTTCAAAGTATAATGGATATAATACAAAATTCAAAAAAAAAATATTAAACTTGATAGTATAAACAACTTGTTAACAATTACATAATTAGTTCCAAGGTAATCAGTAATTTCCAATTTACTTATTCTTATCCAAAATATCATTATACAAAAAAATTATACTAACATAAAGATCATATTGAGGGTTATCTTTCCATAGTAAAAATATCACCATTCATTAAATCAATTTTTCAATCTATTAGAAACATTCAACATAATATTGTAAATCCTTATTATAAAACATAAACTGAATAAACAATGCATATTTCACCAATAAGACTACATAATTCTTAAATCCAAATACATCAATATTGTGATTATTCAACTCCTTCCATAAGTCTTAAGAAGGATCCATCATCCAATTACTTAATACCTCAATTCTTTCGCATTCCCTATTTTATATCGTCATCATCAACAATATAACCATTATTCATACCACCTTGCTTATTCTCTACAATTAATTTCCAATGAGGCATCAATTTTTATAATGAAAATTAATTACACACATAAATAATTTTACCTTTGATGATGTCTTAGAGAGGAAGATATTCCAATCCATTTGGTTACCTGAACACTTCATTTTTCCCATTCTAGTTGCCTACAATGTGTCCTTTTCCAAAGTAAAAACACTTTCTTATTTCTCTAATACATTAAATTAGGTGATTATTTCTATATTATTGACCCAAAGGAAAATAAATATTCTTTATTCCATTGTATCCATTGCCTGAACTCTCAAAAAACTCTATCATTCTATTCCTTGGAAAGTCTGAGAGTTGGTTAATGTACACATTTATGGTCATGTTCCTTGAAAACTGATGAGGCATGATCACAACATCATTCACTCCTATTTTCATCCCATTTAACTTCTCATCTGCCGATTTTCCATCACGTACAATGTTAATAAAATTCTTTTTGAGTACCACTGTTGGTAAAAACCAAAAATAATTTAATAAGAAATTATTATAATAGTGAATAACCACATAATAAAAAAATTCAATTATATTATGTCAAAGTTATGAAATCATCCTTAATATATTTCACCTTAGGTTTATCCGAGGATATTTATAGACAAAATATATTTAAATACTTCATGATGACTCATGACGAGTTTGTAAATTCCCAAAGAACATCCCACAATAGTGTAAAACCATGTGTGTAGTAAGACCCATTATCATGTGACTTGTTACCCCGAGTCAGGCCCGAGACACCTTATCAGAGTTTTTACTCCTAGGTAACATTATTCTAAACCATGTCAACATGTAGAATCTATAAAGGGTTGTATTTCTATGAAACCACTTACTCTATACTTTGACAAAATTACATGACATTTTCAATTAATTTTTTAATCCATCAACTTGTCCTTTGACATGTCCTTAGATTTCTCATTGATGTTTTGCTAACCAAGTTTAAAAAGGATAACAATATCATTTCGATGATTGTAATGGCATAGACCTCTCCAGACCATTCCTTTGTCAAAAAGAAGGCTACAATATGTTTTGGAGGGTAAAATGGACTTTTCCCGCACTTTCCAGAATTTTGAAACTACACGCCATGTAGTTTGAGTACACACCGTGTACCCCCATGTTGGGTATTCCCTGTGCTGAAGGCCATGTCCTTGCTGTGTGAAGTAAATGTGTACACGCCGTGTACCCTAAATTACACGCCGTGTAGTCCCTCCCCGCGTACGCGTTACCATTCAACGACCGTTTGTTGTGTTGGATCTGTTTCCTTGCCATGTGCAATAAATGGGTACATGTCGTGTGTCCAAACTACAAGCCGTGTAGTCCCTCCCCGCGTATGCGTTACCCAAAAAACATGTGTTGACCAGTCAACGGCTGCAGAGCCGTGTTGGAAGCCTCGTGGAGACTGTGTGAAATAACCGAGTACACACCATGTACCATAAAGTACACGCTGTGAACTTTTACATTTCATGCCTATAAAAGGAGGGGTCCCCTCCTCCTTTTTCAACACACACCTCTCCTCCCCTCTCATATGAGCAGAGATCTCTCAAGAGACTCTAAGGCTCTTCCTTCCATAACTTCTTCGTCCGAGCTCCGAATTATGATCTGTCAGTGGAGAGATCATAGCAATGAGGCAGAACTTCCGAGCTTGGATCCGTTGACTTTCCTTCAGCCTTTCCTTTCCAATTTCCACCCGAGGAGGTTTTTCCGGGACCCGACAGAAGTGACGGATGCCGACGGACGTCTTCTAATGTTGATCCGGGGGAGCGTTGCAATCAGAATCTGTTGAGGTAGGGATCTTACCTTCGTCTCTCTAATTTGTGCATCTTGCGAGGTGGGTATCCTTTTGTTTTCATGAGAAACAGTTGAACCATTAAATAAAGAAAATAACTGGTTACATAACGGGGTTGGGAAGTTTGTGATTGCTGTTACTTTACTTTTTATATCCTGTGATTATTTTGTGAAATGAATAGGCGTATGCCTACTGAAAATAACAGTCGTTGGGGGAATTTACCTACGCAATTAAATGTTTCCCTATCTTTCTAGACCATTTATGTGGATGGAACCCTGTGGAATGTGGAATCTGGTTAATCACATAAAGTTGGCTGATTAAAATCTGGAAGCCTTGTGTGATCACCTCAGTTAAACAAAATGGAATAATGAACAAGTGGGTGTTGTCTTGGTTACATAGCATGTGATGGGGGTGTTTTTTGGGTTGTTGTGGATCGGATGAGCAGTGGGGCTGCGATTGACTTGGTTGTGGGTTGGTGTGAATGCTATAATGGTGATGAGAAGTGGGGCTGCAATAAATGGTATTAAAGGGATAATAATGATCAATGGTCTTTGTTGTGGTTGTGGTTATGGTGGTTGGAAGTAAGGCCACAGGAATAGGTTTAAATGTGAACGGGCTATGGTTGTGAATAATAAATAAGAAGTGGAAGAGTTAATAAATGGTGGGTCGTGGTAATGGAATGGGATTAATAATTAATGGGATGGTTGGTTGTTAAGAAGGGACTTGGTTGTGTTTTTGTGTTTTCCTAACTTGATTTGTGGATGGCAGGGATTTTTTATGCGAATTATTGTAGTGGTTGGTTGTGGATAGTTTCCTAGTAGTTAAGGAACTAATAAACCAATTCTATTGATATGTGAAAACCTAAATGGGGTTTGGGTTGTTGTTGTATGCATGCTTCGTGGTAGCAGTGCTAAGGCACGTGCTCGGTTTCTCTGTTTAGAAGCCATAGGTTGGGCTGAGTGGTTTCTATATATATATATATATATATATCTGAATCTTTTGTATTTTATCGCACCCCACCCATGGTGATCACTTAGTGCCGAACACTCCCATTTCATAGGATAGGGTTTTTCCCCTTAGTTACTAGCTCCTTCCTGCTCCTTCTTCCCTAGGCTGTGATGGCTTGAGGTGACCTTACAGCCAAGATTCCTCGGGTAGGTTTCGATTGGGGTGGTTTTCGCCCAAGACTATTTGGGAAGGCTTATATTCTATGATGCCTTGAGGCGACCGTACACCCAAGACTCCTCGGGTAGGTTTCGATTGAGGCCTAGGTGTGTGCGGGGGGGGGGGGGGGGGGATACGTGGTTGTGAGGACCATGTGTGTGCGGGCGGGATACGTGGTGGTGAGGCCCAGGTGTGTGCGGGCGGGATACGTGGTGGTGAGGCCTAGGTGTGTGTGGGCGGTATACGTGGTTGTGAGGCTCAGGTGTGTTCGGGCGGGGAGAGTGTGGCAGCGTCAGGACGTTCGCCATTAGGAAGAGCAGCTAACTAAAGGGGAATGGTGTGGGGTACCCAATACTCCTGTTCTTATATACTACTACCTGTTGTGTTGTGTTTTTTGTGAGTGTGTCTGGTGAGGTTGGTTGGATAGAATTCTTTTCTAGGTTTCTTCTATTGTTCTCACAGGACATTAGGATTTCTCCCCACTTGTGAACGAGAGATTTAGGTTTTCCCTATTATGTATACTTGTATTCTCACCCTACGTTTACTTTCAGGTTTCCTGGAGGACTACCAGGGCCGTGCGGGACCCTGCTAGTCAGACAGTTGGAGTTGTTGCAGTTGTTGTACGCTTGTTTTCTTTTGGTATTGTACTTTTGAGCTTTCTTGTACATGTACCTTGTTATAAAATTGATTAAACATGCATATGGGCTTGGTTTGGGTTTATTTCTATACACTTTTTCTTTTCCTTTTTGGTGGATGACTTGTCCTATTTCTCGATCTTAAAATAATAAAAAGGGTAATGCCTCCCATATTTGTGAAAACTCATACCCTTGGTGCTAGTCGTCAACCCGGGGCCTACTGGAGGTGGGACTTGGGGGTCGTTATCTACCTTTCACCATTGCCAGCTCAAGAGGGGCATCTTTGGTGGGAGGGGGTCATGACATAATGGTATCAGAGGTGATGGTTGAGAGATAGGATAGAGTCTTGAGTTAGGCGCTGTGAGGATTTCATGGGATGGAAGGCAAACAGTGTTAGTTAATCTTGGTGCGTGACATAGGCCAGGGAAGACCGGCTAGGACATGGGATTTTAGGGCCCCCGTGATCTGATGCAAAGACTCTGAGCCTACCGAACAACCAAGTGAGACCACATTGATTGCAGGGTAGATATCCTAGGGAAGGTACATGCATCATCATGATTGTGTTTTACATGTTTTGGGTGTTCTATGAAAGAATTTGAAATAATGTGATAAAATAAAACATTGAGAAATTTCCTTACTACGTGGGCTTAGGAAATCCTTGTTTACTATACAACTATGGCACCTGGACTTCATCCCTGGGTGGCTCAGATGGCCGAGGCCTAGCAAATCTAGGCGGTCGATCAATTGAGGATTGACCGAGAGGAGGAAGATAGCCAGTGGGAGAATAATTTCCATTCTTTCCAGTGGCAGAACCTCAAGAAGTACAAGGGTAGTACTTCGGATGTGGAGACGGAGGGGTGTCTTGAGGAGCTAGGGATCACTTTTACCTTGATCCGTGCTCCGATGGAGTACTAGGTTCTCCTAGCAGTCAGTCATCTGGGAGGTGTGGTGCGACAGTGGTGGACGCTCTACCTCGGAGAGAGGATAGAGGCAGAGGTTCCATGGGGTGACTTTGAGAAGGAATTCTGAGAGTAATTCTTTTCTTCCATGATCAAGGCGGAGAAGCAGCAGCAGTTACTCTCCCTTCAATAGGGGAGTATGTCTGTGCGAGATTTGGGGATCAAGTTCAAAGATATCATACGCTTTTCTCTAGATCTATTTCCGGATGAGGAGTCTCGGGCGAGACGTTTGGAGGAGGCACTTCTTCTTTCGCTCCAGTATGTCGTCACCCCCCTTCACCCTTCTGATGTACTTGGCGGTACAGAAGAAGGCATAGGATATAGAGAAGATGCACTCGTTGGGTGGCGCACCCCGATAGGGGAACCATCCAGGATTGTCGAAGGGGAATGCAGTTAGCAAGAGGTCCCCTCTGACGAGACCATCTAGGTTCAGGCAAGTGGGGAGCATGCCCCAGCAGTTCCAGTTCAGATCTTCAGTTCCTCGTCCCTTTTCTGTGATCCCAAGACCAAAGTATTTTTATTGTAGAGGTTTCGGGCACGTTCAGAGTCGGTGCCTGACCCGAGCTTAGTAGGATGGAGGTGGGCAGGTTCAGCGCCCACCTCAGCAGCACCAGTTGCCGGTGAGGCCCTTCCCGCAGCCGCAGGACCATGCTCCTCCAAGGGCAGACTTGGCGGGAGGAGGCCGACCTGAGGGCGGTCCTCAGAGACCTCAACCAGGGCATGGTCGGGGTGGTGGACGACCTCAGAGAGGCCAAGGAGATGGGCATGGAGAGTTGCATGCAGTAGAGTTGACAGCTCCACCAGGACCATAGGTGGTACGAGGTACGATTTGTTTGCTCAGCACTCTTGTTTCTTCTTTGTTCAATTCGTGAGCTTCGCACTCCTTTGTTGCACCTGGTCTAGCCCATGCTTTGGGACTAGATGTAGAGAGACTTTCCGTACCACTGGTGCTAAGTACACCAGTTGGAGTCCAAATCAGCGTATATTGTGTTTGCCGAAGATGTGGGATGAAATTGGGACCACATCGATCTAGTGGGGATCTTCTTCTATTACAGATGCAGCCATACAATGTCATCCTAGAAATCTATTGGTTGTTTTCTGTTAGTTCTGTTTTCGACTACTTTTGGAGAAGAGTCGTGTTCTATGACGTAGACGGGCAGCGCATATCTTTTGTTGGTGAGAGGAGCTATCAGGTGGGAAGCCGGCATGGGGAGCCTCTCCTTTCCTTGTTTGGTGTGTTATCAGTGGTTACAGCTGATGTAGAGATGATGGATGTCCCAGAGGTTGTTGGGGAGTTCCTCGACATTTTTCTGAGGAGGTTGTGACTCTACCCCCCTGATGTGACGTTGAGTTTGGGATTGACTTACAACCTGGTGCCCATCCGATTTCGATGGACCCTTATCGAATGGCACCTTCAGAGTTGCAGGAGTTGCGGATTCAGATTGACGATCTGATGGAGAATGGTTGTGTTCGACCCAGCGCGTCACAATGGGGTGCTCCAGTTTTGTTTGTAAAGAAGGCTGATGGTGGTCTCAGGCTTTGCATAGACTACTGAAGGTTGAACCAGGTAACAGTCAAGAACCGTTAGCCCCTCCCAAGGATAGATGATCTCTTCAACCAACTAAGGGGAGCAGGTTGGTTTTCCAAGATTGATCTACGATCTGGATATCATCAGCTAAGGGTGAAGGATAGTGACATCTCGAAGACGGATTTTAGGTGCAGGTATGTGCACTTAGAGTTTGTAGTGATGCTGTTTGGAGTTAAGAATTCATCATATGTGTTCATGGGACTTATGAACTTTGTCTTCCGCGAGTTTCTGGACCGGTTCTTCGTTGTGTTTATCAATGACAGCCTGATTTACTCAAGATCAGAGGAGGGGCATGTTGAGCATCTTAGGACAGTCTTGGATGTCCTTCGACACCACCAGCTTTACGAGAAATTGTCAAAGTGTAAGTTCTTGATGCAAGAAGTACACTTCCTTGGGCACGTAGTGTCTCAGCATGGAGTGGCAGTGGAACCGTCGATGGTGGAGGCAGTTGTTTCTTGGGTAGCACCCAAGAGCGTGGCAGAAGTTCTTAGTTTCCTAGGGTTAACAGGTTACTATTGGAGGTTTGTTTCAGACTTCTCTCGAGTTGCGGCTCCATTTACAGCTTTTACTAGGAAGAACCAGGTCTTCCTATGGAGTGATCAGTGACAGAGATCTTTGAACTACCAGAAGGAGAAGTTAGTCAGTGCTCCCGTACTCAGGTTTCTAGAGGAAGGGTTATTGTATGAGGTGTTTTGTGATTCTTCTAGCCTTGTTCTAGGGTGCGTGCTGATGCAGAAGAAGGGTGTGATCTGTTATGGGTCTTCGAAGTTGCGCCCTCACGAGCGTAACTATGCCACTCATGACCTGGAGCTTTGCAGCAGTAGTGTTCTCACTGATTTTGTGGCGAAATTACCTCTTTGGAGAGTTGGTTGCCTTGCACTTGGATGCAAGGTAAGAAGGTGTTAGAGGCTGTTTGTTCCAGATGACGGTACAGTCCTCCTTGTTGCAGCAGGTGGAAGAGTCTCAGTGGGGGGACTCCGAGGCTAAGGTGATGCGGGATCATGTCAAACTGGGGAACACTCCATAAGGATGGTCAGAGAACAGCCGACATCGGATGCTTTTCCATGGATGTTTTTTTGTCCCGGAGACAATGCATGAGGGATTTCTACGTGAGACCCATAGCTCACCCTTGGCGGTATATCTAGGAGTTTCAAAAATGTATCGAGGAATGATGGATCAGTTTTGGTGGCCCGGGGTGAAACGGGTAGTGGCGGAGTTTGTGGCTAAATGCCTATTGTGTCTACAAGTGAAGGCTAAACACCGTGTTCCCAGTGGTTTGTTGCATCCTTTAGATGTCCCTGAGTGGAAGTGGGATGAAATCTAAATAGACTTCATCACCGTACTACCCAGAGCTCAGGGATGTTATGATGCTATCTGGGTAGTGGTGGATCGTCTGACAAAATCAGCTCTCTTCTTAGAAATTAAGGAATCAGGACCGGTGAGTACCTTTGCACAGAGGTATGTAGACGAGGTGGTGCGTTTTCATGGAGTTCTGAATACTATCATCTCAGAACGGGATACTCGGTTTACCTCACGAGTTTGGAGGGGTTTACATCAAGCTTTTGGCTCCCAGATACGCCTTAGCACTGCTTTCCACCCCCAGACCGACGGGCAGATAGAGTGGACTATCTAGACACTGGAGGACATGCTGCGAGCATGCGTTCTGGATTTCGGAGGATCATGGTTATGACACTTTCCTTTAGTAGAGTTTTCCTACAACAACAGCTTCCTCTCTACCATTGGAATGTCACCGTTTGAGGCTTTGTATGGAAGTCCATGACGTTCACCCATTAGCTGGGCAGAATTTGGTGAGATAGGTGCTCTTGCGCCAAAGGTAGTGCAGAGCACAATGGAGAAAGTCCAGCTTGTATGTGAGAGGATGATGGTGGCCCAGGACCGACAGAAGTCTTATGCTGATCGTCGGAGGAGGCCCTTGGAGTTCGAGGTGGGAGATCATGTGTTCTTGAAGGTTTCCCCTCGACGGGGGCAGCGGAGGTTTGGGAAAGGGAGGAATCTGTCACCTAGGATCATTGGACCTTTTGAGGTGTTGAGGCGAGTCGACGAGGTGGAATATCAGCTAGCCCTGCCACCTCAGTTGGAGAATTTTCATGATGTCTTCCATGTCTCCCATCTTCGTCTGTACTTACATGATGACTCTCACATTATCGACTGGGGAGATTTATATATGGGAGATGACGCGATCTTTGAGGAATGACCAGTCAGAATCGAGGATCGTATATAGAAGGTTCTCTGTGGACGAACCATTACATTAGTTCATGTGTTGTGGAGTCATGGCGGCCTCGAGGAGAGCACTTGAGAGCGGGAGACCCAGATACACGCTCAGTACGCGGAGTTGTTTTAACTTGTGTTTTTCATTGTTCTTCTGAGACTTGTTTTTGTACTCTGTACCTTTGTTATATGGAATTCTTGGCTTGTCAGTTGTGAGACCTTTTGTTTCCTTGTTCCATAGTAATGTGTAGCATGTCCGGATGTGTGGGGAAAGGGAAAAAACTGACCCTTAATCGAGACGCATTAATGAGGATGCGATTGAACCCATGTGGGCGAGTCAGTGCCACCTAAAGTGGATAATAACTAGACATAGGAAATGAAATTTTCCCCAAACCACGTGTTTGGGTAGTGTGTGGGTTGTATGGTGTTGGGGGCAGTGTGATTGGAAAAAAAATCCTAATGTATGGAAGTGGGAAGACCCGATTCTTAATTGAGACGCATTAAGGAGGATGCGATTAAACCCGTGTAGATGAGTCAGTACCACCTTAAGCGGATAATATCTCGACATAGGAGAGGGAATTCTTAAAAACAATAATTAGGGTTGTTGGTTGGGTTTTTGTTATAACGCAAACCCTAAGAGGTATCTTGTTGGGTTCCCCTGGGTTGTTTTTTGAATTCTTGGGGATGAGAATGTTTTAATAGGTATCTGATGTAATGTCCCGGACCTCTCCGGCCCATTCCATTGTCAAAAAGAAGGCTAAAAGTGTTCTGGAGTGTCAAATGGACTTTTCCCAAACTTTCCATAATTTTGAAACTACACGCCGTGTAGTTTGAGTACACGTCGTGTACCCCCATGATGGGTATACCCCGTGCTGAAGGTCATGTCCTTGCCGTGTGAAGTAAATGGGTGCACGCCGTGTACCCTAAATTGCACGCTGTGTAGTCCCTCCCCGCGTACGCATTACCAGTCAATGACCATGTGCCTTGTTGGATCTGTGTCCTTGCCATGTGCAATAAATGGGTACACGCTGTGTGTCCAAACTACACGCCATGTAGTCCCTCCCCGCTTATGCATTACCCTCAAACTGTGTGTTGACCTGTCAATGGCCGTGGAGCCGTGTTGGAAGCTACGTGGAGACCGTGTTAAATAATCATGTACACGCCATGTACCATAAAGTACACGCTGTGTACGTTTGCTTTTCATGCCTATAAAAGGAGGGTACCCCTCCTCCTTTTTCAACACACACCTCTCCTCCCCTCTCCTCTAAGCAGATCTCTCTTAAGAGACTCGAAGGCTCTTCCTTCCCTAACTTCTTCATCCGAGCTCCGAATTACGATCTGTCAGCAGCCACGGGATCGTAGCGACAAGGAGGAACTTCTGAGCTTGGATCCATTGACTTTACTTCGGCCTTTTCTTTCCGACATCCACCCAAGGAGGTTTTTCCGGGACCCGACATAAGTGACGGACGCCGACGAACGTCTTCTAAGGTTGATCCGGGGGAGCGTTGCGATCAGAACCTGTTGAGGTAGGGATCTTACCTTTGTCTCCCTAATTTGTGCATCTTGCGTGGTGGGTATCCTTTTACTTTCATGAGAAATAGTTGAACCATTAAATAACGATAATGACTTGTTACAGAATGAGGATGGGATTTTTGTGATTTCTGTTACTTTACTTTTTATATCCTGTGATTATGTTGTGAAATGAATAGTCTTATGCTTACTGAAAATAACATTCGTTGGGGGCCTTTGTTTGCACAATTAAATGTTTCCCTATCTTTCTAGATCGTTTATGTGGATGGAACCCTATGGAATGTGGAATCTGGTTAATCACGTAAAGTTGGCTGATTAAAATTTGGAACCATTGTGTGATCACCTCAGTTAAACAAAATGGAATAATGAACATGTGGGAATTGGCTTGGTTACATGGCATGTGATGGGGGTGTTTTGTGGGTTGTTGTGGATCGGGAGAGTATTGGGGATTCGGTTGACTTGGTTGTGGGTTGATGTAAATGCTATAATGGTGATGGGATGTGGGGCTTCAATAAATGGTATTAAAGGGATAATAATGATAAACGGGCTTTGGTGTGGTTGTGGTTATGGTGGTTGGCAGCAGGGCTGTAGGGATAGGTTTAAATGTGAACGGTCTATGGTTGTGAATAATAAATAATAAGTGGAAGAGTTAATAAATGGTGGGTCATGGTAATGGAAAGGGATTAATAATTAATGGGATGGTTGGTTGTTAATAAGGGACTTGGTTGGTTGTTGTGTTTTCCTAACTTTATTTGTGGATGGCTAGGATTTGTTATGAGAATGATTGTCGTGGTTGGTTGTGGATAGTTTCCCAGTAGTTAAGGATCTAATAAACCAATTTTGTTGATATGTGAAAACATAATGGGGTTGGGGTTGTTGTTGTATGCATGCTTCGTGGTAGTAGTGGTGAGGCACATGCTCAGTTTCTCTGTTTAGAAGCCATAGGTTGGGATGAGTGGTTGCTATAAATATATATATATATATATATATATATATAGATATATCTGTATTTATTGTGTTTTATCGCACCCCACCCATGTTGAGCACTCAGTGCCGAACACTCCCATTTCATGGGAGAGGGTATTTTCCCCTTAGTTACTAGATCCTTCCTGCTCATTCTTCCATAGGCTATGATGGCTTGAGTCGACCTTACACCCAAGACTCCTCGGGTAGGTTTCGATTGGGGTGGTTTTAGCCCATGAATCTTCGCGCAGGCTTATAGGCTATGATGGCTTGAGGCGACCTTACACCCAAGACTCGGGTAGGTTTCAATTGAGGGCCAGGTGTGTGCGGGTGGGATATGTGGTTGTGATGCCCGGGTGTGTGTGGGCGGGGAGAGTGTGGCAGCGTCAGGATGTTCGTCGTTAGGAAGAGAAGCTAACTAAATGGGAATGGTGCGGGGTACCCAATACTCTTGTTCTTATATACTGCTACATGTTGTGTTGTGTTTTTGGTTAGTGTGGTTGGTGAGGTTGGGTTGATATAATTCCTTGCTAGGTTCCTTCAGTTGTTCTCATGGGACATTAGGATGTCTCCCCACTTGTGCACGAGAGATTTAGGTTTTCCCTACTGAGTATACTTGTGTGCTCACCCTACATTTACTTTCAGGTTTCCAGGAGGACTACTAGGGCCATGCGAGACCCTACTAGTCAGACAGTTGGAATTGTTGCAGTTGTTTTACTCTTGTTTTCTTTTGGTATTGTACTTTTGAGCTTTCTTGTACTTGTACCTTGTTATAAAATTGTTTAAACATGCATATGGGCTTGGTTTGGGTTTATTTCTATACACATGTTCTTTTCCTTTTTGGTGGTTGACTAGTACTATTTCTCAATCTTAAAATAATAATAAGGGTAATGCCTCCCATATTTGTGAAAACTCATACCCTTGGTGTTAGTCGCCAATCCGGGGCCTACTAGAGGTGTGACTCGGGAGTCATTATCTCCCTTTCACCATTTCCAGCTTAGGAGGGGCATCTTTGGTGGGAGGGGGTCGTGACAATGATACCCACTAAAACAACCCAGTCTGAACATACATATAAATTAATTAAATCTTGTGGAATACATAAATCAATAAACAAAAAGACACAAGAAGATTGTATTAATTGCCTTTGGAAACATGAAGCATAAACATTGGTACATTAGGGGGTTACATTATCTCCTACTAGTTTCTTCATGCGTAGAACCCTTCTTCTGAACATTATACATAATAAATATCATCATTACCTAGAGAATGAACCATAAAAAGGGGTTATATCATATTACAAGAAAGGGTTTACATGGGATACATGTTATCATAAACAAGAGCATATGAGTATGATAATGTGATCATATCATCAGATAATCACACCATTCATATCAAAAATCGGAAACATTAATCATGGCATAAATCCTGGTAGTTCAAAGACAAGAATCATAAGGAAATAAATATATTAATCTGTGAAAGCATAACATGGGAATAAAAAAGGAATTGTAGAAATCACATAAGTATATAATATGATTTATAATAGTAATCAAAAAATTACAGTTAAGTCCATATTGGATGTATGGGTTCACTTCCCATACAATCATCGTAGTCTTGGTTCATTCCAATGGATATCGTAGTAGCATGAGTTCACTCCTCGTAGCATCATGGTAGTCATGGTTCACTTTCATGGTAATCGTAGTAGTCAAGGTTCACTCCCAAGACCATCTTAGTTTTTCTCATGTGATATAAATATTTACCAAAAGAATTGAAGGGAGTTATAGGTCCCACCCATCTCATTATTAAATAATACATATATGTTCCAGAAAACATAACCAATCATATCATAACCCATGAAAATAAATGAGTATCTGAAACATATAGTCATATCATAACCTGGCACATAAACCTCTTTTATAATAAATTCAACAAAATCATAACCTATGAAATGGAATCATATTTCATAATCATATAACGAGTGAAAGAAAAATGGGATCCATAAAAAAAGAACATGTGAAAGATAAAAAAGATTCATAAATACCATAAAACAAAGAATTTACCATTTATATAATGATTATTAATGGAACCAAAAGATAATTTCCTAGAAATTCATGAGTAACATCAATAGATGTCATCTTAGAAGGAAAATAATTTTGAAATATAATTCAAAAACATTTTTGGAGAAAAATATTTTTACTTATGTGAAAAGGTATTTTTAAAACATAAAAAGTTTTGAAAACATTTTTAATTTAAATAAACATGAAAACATATAATTAAATATTCAAAACATTTTGAAAATCATATTTCTTGAAAAATTAAAAATAAGATTAAAATCATATTTGAAAACCATTTTCCTTGAAAAATTACAAAATAATCATGAGAATATTTAGTGAAACATTTTCTGTGATAAATTATAAAAGAAGATCAAAAAATTTGGAAAACATTTCTCATTAAAAATAAATTGAAAAATTATAAAAGAATATTTTAAATCACTAAAATCCATTACTTTGAAAAAAAGCTATTTTTAATACTTATAAAAGAATCTTTGAAAATCATTTTAAAAACATTTAAAATATAAAACCCTATTGAAAATCTTATTCATTGAAAGATATGTAAGCAATGAATTTCTAGAATCTTATCAAAGTAATTTATTTTAAAAAACATTGAAATCTTGTAAATGAAACTTCAATTGAATGATGGTGGGAAACTCAAAACATTCCGAATAATCCTTCTTGCCTGTAAAAAGTTTATAATTATTCCTTGATCACAAAACAAGAAAAAGGTTCCATTTTCTATAAAATAATTTTTTTAAAGGTAAAACATGGATAAATATTAATTTTAAATATCATTGTATAATAGTAGATTTTTTTTGGAAACTTGTTTTAGAAAACAAATTTTTTAAGAAACATAGATTTCATGATTAAGAGAGAGGTAATGTTTAGCTTCTAAAAAACACATTACTAACTATGTAATGTATGAAATAGTGGGAAAATGGTACCAATACATGAATATATCATGATTAAATAGAGGATATGAAAATTTATAAGATTCATAAATATATGTATCATAACATTTAATCAGAGGAAGAATAATTAAAAACAATCCTGGAATGAGATGAGATTATTTAAATAAAATCATTCCACTTTGTAAGTTTGAACCATAATCCCCATATAAGAAAATTAAATTACATAAATATTAAAATATCATGAAAATTTGATATTATTTATATAACATTTCAAATGATTTATATAATACATAGTGATAAATATAGGTGCATAATATGGCATCAGTCTCAAGAGAGGAAAATTGAGACTAAATTAATTAATGATTTGGTATCTTTTGAAACAAAAACTCCATGTAATAAATATAATCTAATGGATATGTAAATACAAATAAATTTATATATAATAATCATGGATTACATTCAGCAGTAGTATTCACCCCACACAAAAGGAATGGGTGGTGAATAAAGCATGTATCTCACATAAATAAAAAGAGAGATGAAATTTCCTTACCAAATATCATGAATCTCTTTGTACTCATACAAACATCCCGTATAGTAAATATAAGTTTATTCTAAATATATCATAAACCATATTCATATATATAATATCATATATGGTTTTTATGGGTTTATATTACACGGTTTATAACAATTCTTTGTTAGGGTTTCACTTCAGGTAATATCTACTTTCTTCTTCACGTGTGTCTTAATTTGTTATAAATGTGGTCCTCATACTTGTATCATGATTAAAAGAATGTAAAAAATGATACAAATTTCATTTATATTAATTATATTTATTTTATAATAATCTATATCATACCCAATTATGAAACAGAATACACCGTTCATGGAGACTGTCGCTCTTACATACACATGATTGTTTTTTCCAATATATTATAATGTCAAAAGAATGAATAGTAATTAAATATATGAATTTATTTATATAATATCATTAAAATATAATTATTTTGTCAGATATATCTTATAATCTCTATAAAAAATCTTTAATACATTCAATTTAGTGTGTTAAAGAATCACATCGCTTTGAGGGGGCGGTAGTACACAGTTCCTGAAAAAAAACATTTCATATTTACACAAAATAGATTGTATAAAGATATTTTGCTAAAAGGATTAATAAATCGTAATGGAATAAGAAATATAATATATAACATATATAATTCAATTTTCCATTATTATTTCCACCATTAAAGGTGATAAAGGAAAAATAAACAATCACTATTTCGTGAGTTGGTAGTTCACCGTACACGTAAACAGTATGAATGTTACCCATTAGATAGAAGTTGTTGTAATTTAAACCATACCCTTTACTTAAAAAAATTATATTATATTTATGATACTATTTTTTTTAAAAATCATGTAATAATAAGATTTTATGTGGTTGATAATGGAACTAACATAAAAAAGTCTTCAGAAATTATGTTTCCTCTTATTTAGGTAACTCCTTTTGTTTTGCATAAAAGGGATTATGTGGATTTATTTCTACCAAATATGAGGTTTCTAGGATTAGGTGTAGAATGATGGAGATATCTTTTGGTAGATATTTTCATATTAAATGTATCTGGAGAGGTGTGATGAAGTGGGAGGAGTGGTCTTTTTATATTGGAGGAGGAGTGGTACTCCGGTAAAATTTTTGAAAATGGGAAACCCTGCAAACATTTTTTAATGAAAGTGAATCAAATAATAATCTAATGTCTATAAAATTGAGTTTATGGTGTAAATATCTCTATAATATTTATTTAGTTTCAATTTTATTGGTTATGTTAGGCCTTAAAAAATGGTTTTAGTCCTTCAGATAGCATAACTTTACCTTAGTTGTGGTATTTAATTATATTTACCTCCACCTATTTATTTGGAAAAACAAAAAATTTATATTATTATAAAATATATATTATTATGATTCAAAATATGGAATCCATTTTTTTAAATTAAAATCACATACTTTGAGAATGTTAATTTAAATCTAACTCAGCAAATGGGATGACAAAGGTGGGTATTAAAAGTAAAATTGTTCAAAAGATTTATTGGTTCTTATAACCAATTTAAATGTGAAATTTATTCCAATGAAATAAATTAGATAAATTGATAAAAATTTATCCAATTAAAATTAAAAATAAATAAAATTTATAATATATCATTCTAAATAAATTTGACGAAAAATCATTTTTTAGTTAAATTTCATCATTTTTCACTATTCCTTAAAAAACGAAATAGTATAGAAAAATTCCAAAAAATCACCCTAACATAATTTTTATGTTTCAATTTCAAAACAAATAATGAAAGATATATATGATAAATTGACTATGAAACAATCATGGAGACAGTAGGTTGTACGTACATATGAGTAACATTTCAATTTTTTAGTGATCATTATGAAATAAAGTAAGTTATATTTTATCTTTATAGAATATTTATTATTTATTTAAATAGTCTTATATATACCATTTATGTAGTGTGGTGATGAGAATAGAGTCACATCATTTCATGAGGACGGTTTTCCATGCGTACACGAATGACGTTATCATTTTTCATTTATTGAGAAGGTAAGAAACAAAACGATATATATATATATATATTATTTTTTATGAATGATAAATATGTCATGATTATCATAATTATCTCATATATATAACATATGATCATTAACATTATCAATATTAAATTCCATATAAAGCGTTAGTGAAAAATTAATCACAAAACATTGTGAGGCAGAATTCTACTTACTGTAACAAATCATAGTTTATCAAGTGAAAGTATTTATCAATTATA
Organism: Viscum album; assembly: GCA_963277665.1. NCBI lineage: Eukaryota > Viridiplantae > Streptophyta > Magnoliopsida > Santalales > Viscaceae > Viscum > Viscum album. The sequence goes on along the minus strand of OY728147.1, from coordinate 833,805,016 downwards.
TCTGAATCCGTAGATAAAGACTCCCTTTATCAATTTTTTAAATATACCTAATAAAGGGGGCCTTTATCAGTTCCTTTTTTAGCACTGATAATAGAGGGGGTCTTTATCAATACTAAAAAACTCTGATAACATAGGCTCGTTATCGGCACTGCTAAAAAATGAAATAATAAGGAGTCCCTTTATCAGTTATTTTTTACTATCACTAAAATATAGTATATTTCATTAAAATAACCTTTCCTTAAATATCACATATTTTTTTATTTATTTTTATTGATATGAAAATAAAATATTTTTTTAAATTTTGATATATATACTGCTAAATACATATATACACTTAATATATATTATATATAAAAAATTTTCTGATAGAGTAATTAAAAAATATTACTAATTAATTAATTTAAAACAATAATCGAATAATAGTAATTTTATGATAATAAACTGAAAGAAAAATAAAATGAATAATTCATATATCAAAGATAGGTTGAAAACATGACTTCAACTTTTATTCTTCATAAATTTTGATCTAAGTGTCTGTTTGGGATCTATTACATATCAAAACAAATCCCATGAAGAGTTATATGAATTAGTGATGAAAGGGACCCAATTAACGTTTTTTCAGTCCAAAAAGGACTAGAAGACCTTCAAAATAGATTTTTTAGTTGACATATCCAAATTTTTTAACATTTGATGGAATTTGAGCCTCGTTTAAGGGTGTCTTATTATATGTTTCGTTGGAGACAAAATTTATTACCTGGGATAACATTCATATTGATATTATTGTTTTGATTTTTTATCATTTTTCATAATTTTGTTTCATTTATAATTAAATATATGAATATTTATTTATATTTACGTATAATAAATAAATTTTATAAATATATATTGTAACATATTTACATAAAGATGTATTTATAAAAATTGAAACCATATATAAATTAATACTTATAAATTTTGTTTAAAGTAAAAACATATCAATTTTTATGACCTTATAAAAATTCATTAATAAGTTTATATACATATATAAATAATGTTTATATGTAAACATGATTGTTTCAATAAAAAATATATATTTATAAGTATATTTTATAATATTTAAATAAATACATATCATTCAAATATTTTTATGTGTGTCTGAGAAATATAAAAATATAATTGTGTAATTTAATATGTGCATGTATCAATATTATGTCTATATACATATAGATATCATTATCATTATTATCAAACAAGGTTTCTAACCATATTATAATGTAAATGTTTATGAATATGTTATAAAAAAATTATATATTAATACATAATTATATATGATAATAAAATTATACAACCTTATATATATATATATATATATATGTTATATAAAATTTATACATAAATATACAATATATATACATATTCAAAAAAATTATTTAAAACAATATCTTATCATTTTTAGATAATAAAAAAAATATTATTATATATAAAAATATTAAAATATATAGATATAAATATATATTTTTTCATATACATATGTGTGTGTATTAATAAATAAATATATATATATTTAGATTTTATTCTCATATATATACATGAATAATAATATAATATATTGTAATTAATATAACTATATATCATATACAAACATATATTTTTTAGATGTATTAAAATTTTATTATATAAATATTTGAATAAAAAATATATAATTAAAAATATATAAATAATTAAAAATATCATAAAATAGAAAAAAACATCTTGATGTAGTGGTAAAGGCATTCGAGATCAAAATAATAGGTGCATAAATAAAATCTTGGTACATGTTATGCCTCAACAATAGGAAAACAATTTGTAAACCACTCGTAATGTCCCATTTCGAGTGATGATAAAGGGGTTGTTGGTTAGTGGGTGAAAAGTGATGATAAAGTGGTGTGGGGAGGCACTATAAAATAGTTGATGGAAATCCCTAAAAAAATCACCCTTTATCAATGCTTAAAAACAAACCGTATTAAAGACCCATTTAATCAGCATTTTTTAGCACAAATAAAGGAACCTTTTAGAATTGTTATAAAATATGTTGGGAAATCCCCCTATAACAATATTAAAAATCACTGATAAAGTCCCCCTTTATAAGGACTTTTTGGAGCATTGTTCAATGGTTCATTTATCATAAATTGTTTTAAGAACTCATAATGTCATCTCTTTAACAACACTCACATTTTCAGGATTCCACATGATCATCCCATACATATGTGGAAACTGCCCAAAAATAGTCAATATATAGGTAGATATAATAATGAGGAACACATAGGTAAAATTATAAATCAACCAAGCCAATATAATATAATCTATGCCCCCTAATAGACCCAACATTCTAATAAATCCATCAATGAACTATACCAAGCTCTACCAAGTCCCTGAGAACATGTCTCATCCAAGATCATCAACAAAATAACTAATTATATTGTTAAAAATAACAAAATTGGATAGTTAATGTAAATTTCATTATAGGACCTCGTGGTGCCAAATCCAACAGAAATAGTGTGTTACCCACTCCCATCACCACTAAAAATCATAACCATAAAAAATCCCAAATTATATACATGAATACAAAATCAATTAAAAAAATCACTAAAATCCAAAATGAATCATTAACAAAACATAACTCATGTAAAATTATGAATAATGGCTTGAATATGACCTCTCACGATGTCCTCTATGAGCCTTATATGAAATTACCATAAAGTGTGATGATTTCTCTACGCATTAGTGACCTCATCCCTCCAACAACCATAACATATGAATAAAAAACCAAAAAAATCAAGAAATGATAAACAAGGGGATTAATGGGGGGTATTATACATAAAATCCACATGGAAAATAACCATTTAAAACCCAAGATTAAAAAAAACCAATGTGTGGAGTATAGGAGATCCAACTGGTTTATCCCCCTTTTGTTAGAGGGCTCAAAACCAAAGACACCTTTGGGGATCCAAAAACAAACCCCTAATAACATTACCAAAAGTTTATCCAAAATTCATTCTTGGAAATATTCATGATGTGAACATAGGGTTCAAATCATGATGATGCATCGTAAGATACCCCCAAGCCTTTCCCTAAATATTTTACAGAATTAAACATTGTTTCATGTCATGAATGGTCTGTATCTAATATATTTTAACTGTCTGACTTCTTGTCTCTTCCCAGTTATGCTCCGGAACACCCAAGACACCACTGAAGCCTTAAAATCAGTATCAAAAACATTTATAAGTGAATAAAAACGCTCCAAATCCTATTTTGGTCTCAGTTAGAAAAATGAACCCCTCAATAATAGAAAAACTATAAATCCATACATATTTCAAACCCCAAATGACAACGGTTAATACCAACCCCAAAAATACATCACCATATCAACCCTAAAACAAATTTTCCATGTATATTAAATATTATAACATTATTCAATTAATGTATATAATGTAATAAATATTATGAGACTTAATATCCTGTATTTTTTGGATTTTTAATCTTGATTCAACTGTCAGATTCAAACAAATATATGGATGTGAAAAAAATATCAGCTCAGACTAGGGGTTCAAGAAATGATAATAGTAACTCTTCATAAGAAGTTTTATGATTGAATGATGACATTGTATAATGGGCATACTCTATGGTAGTGGCATGGATATTATAAATAGAAGTTATAATTTTTGTAAGTTTAGTGTTTTTATGATTATGTAAGAGTCCTCTCTATCTCGTTTTGTGAGAAAGGGATGGATCCTAATAGTCATCGATGGATTTCATAAGGGTAACTAAATTTTTTTACCAGTTATAATAGAATGTTTTTATTGATACAGAAGATCCAATGTCACTAGGTTATATAGTGGGTTGTTGTTGAATTTTATATTGAATTATAAATGGATAACAAGATAGAAATTATTATAAGAATGTGGGACTAAAAGAACACATGGAGGTATGTGATTGTGAGATTACATGTAACTAGTGTTCCAATTTTGGGACCTAGATAGTGTCATTGAAATTATTATATCATCTAATTGTAATGTCGAATGTAGTAGTGTTTCTTCCATTTATTAATGACTCATGTTTCCACCTTATAAAATATTTTCATATTTTTATTTATCACTTCTTTCATAATTTCCTAAAAGGCATTGTGAATTTTCTTAAGTGTGTACGATGTTGAATTGCTGTAACAAGTTGGGTTTTCTTCTTCATGTCTCTTTATTTTGAAATTTAAATTGAATCATTATATTTAATGATTTTTTATAGGTTGTGTCAATAATGTGGTGCTTCAAATGTATAATAATGGGAAATGGATGGTGACGGATTCTCAAAAAGCTATATTAGAGAATGTGCTTATTTTAGATATCTCATCAAAACAATCATAGATGGATCAGGTAATAGTAATTCTATTTCCATGAAATGAATAGAATATCGGTTTAATGTTATAATAATTAGAATTTATGAAATAAATAAAAGGTAATATCTCGATAAATTACTTCAATAGTACATACTTTAGTTTATAGATTATGCATATTTAAGTCTATTTCATTTCAAGGGATTAAGAGGTTCCTTTTATAAGTGCTATGTTGGAGAAGATGGATCAAACTTAATGTGTATGGTTTGATAGGAAATATCTTGTGTTTCTGATGGTTTAATAAAAACAATAATTGTACATTACCATAAATTATTTTAATATCATAGTATAGTATATGAAGGTTCTATTATACATATATGTGCAGCTAACGAAGCATTAAAAAGTGATCATGGTGCAGAGTCATTACATTATTTGGTTATTGAATGGAATACCTATGGTAGATCATATAAATAACATCACTATAGTATAATGGAATTTTGAATCTATTAAGGTGAAATGTGTAGATTATTTTTATTCCCTTTTAAAAATTTCATCACTGATAGAGTTATGTGGTGATATGGTAACAAAGCATAAAAATACATACAACTTGGTTTTTTTGGATGTGAGGAACATAATATTTAATAAATAATTTAGATTATGGGAAGTAAATGAAAGTTCAAAAATCATCCAAATTCCAAATAAATATGATAGACACCCTATTAGAGAAATTAGAAGAGATAATAAAAAATAGGACTTGATAAATTAGTAAATATAAATTAGCTAGACATAGACCAACATGTTTATGTTGTGAGTATAATTTAAAATCTAAGAAATATTATAGAAACTATAAGGATAAGAAATTATTGTTTACTTTTGAATGCTGAAATTCAATAATCATAGTCAAGGGAGGAAATAACTAGTTACTTAGAGTTAACATTCTGTTGGAATAATGGGTTATTAACTTGGTAGCATTATTTTAGTCAACAAAATATCAGGGATTTGTGTTGAATTTTGTTTCCATGTTTTTTAGAAAATTAAATTTTGTGTTGATGAGGATTTGGAAGATTTTATGAAATATGTTGTAAACATCTATATGAGGAATGAAAGATTATTTTTTACAAGGATGAGACATATGCTAGTTCTATATATGCTACTTTATTTCATTAGTTAGCTAGATAAGTATTTCTATAGAATTTTATTCCCCAATAATGTTTGGAAGGTTACCTTAGGATCCAAGGTGGTGGCCATATTGTTAATAATGTATCTTCACATATAACTAGAATATCAATTGGGGTGGCAGTTATCATAGAATCAATAAACAAATATCATATGTTTAGGTGTTGATGGATCAAAAATCATAAAGACAACATTAAAAATTTTAACTGGAAATGGCTTATAGAAGCTTGATCACATAGAGATTATAAGTTTTTATAGTTCTATTTTTGGGATGTATAAAGGGTTTCACCCAACAAGAATTTTTATAAGCCCAAATCATGACTTATAGAATTTTTTTACTCTAATGTTTAGTGTTCGTCCCCAGTCCAATATCATAAAATGCAATGTTACTTTGTGACTCTTATTAATCATGAAGAAATGGAATTAATGGTTCACTTTTGGAAGATCATATCCATTATATTCAATGAAATTTTCAACGACTATTCGTAGTGGAGAGGGAAACTAGAAAGCAGATAATTTAACAAATATTTTACAATGTGTAAAGGTGTATTGGATGAATCTTTTGGAACTTCATTTTGAAGGTGGGGATCATTCTAGAAGATTTTGTGCAAAGAAAATTTCAATATAAAACTCTAGTATAGTGAATGAAATACAAATAAAAAATGCATATAGAATTAGGGTTCATCTAGTAATACCTATAGATATATGAGAAGATATAGTTAAAATAAGATTGTACATGGTTAAAAATACTGTATCTAATTCATTGTGATAGGAAATACAAGATTATTTTTTGATTTGATAAATCAGTGGATTTCTTCCACTTGTACAGTTTAGGATCATATCATATATCAATTTTTATTCAATGGAAATATATAAACTTGATGAAAAGACTAAGACTGGAATCTTTGTAATATATAATGAGGAACATTCGATATTCCATCTCTGGGATGATGGTCATTTAGAGATAATTAGGTCCCATGATGTTCTCTTAAATAATAAGGACATGTAGAAGTAATGGAAAATTGATGGAAAAAAGTTTATAGAGTGTAAAAATATTGACAATGTCTATTTTGGTCAGAATAGAAGTATTAAAAAGAATGGTTTATTAATAGTTCATATAGTACCACTCAATGTCAAAAAGGTCAACCAACAGAATCAGTGCCTAAATTATCTTAATCATTAGAGACATAGAGAAAAGATCTAAAATTTGGGACTCAATGAAAAAGGTCACTAAAATAGACAGCACTGGATAAATCTAAACTGCATGTTGTAGGGAGAAGATCTACTATGCAGTGAAATAGTTTCAATGTATTGGAGCTGATATGGTCTTTTTAATTTTTATGAGTAGAAAATTAATGAAAATATAAGAATATGTGTCCATTATCATTGAATATAGATAGTAGAATTTATAGGTTAAATAAGATATGTGTTCTTAAAATACCAATGTAATATGGGAACTCATTGAGTAATCATAGGGAAAAAATAACAAGAGATCATGTGGGTATTACATTTTAAAGAGGAATATGATAGTAAATAATGGTACAAGGCACTGTTAGTGGTTATAAGATTTCAATGAAATATAGGGATTAATTTCTCTAAAATATCACTATTATTTATAAACTCCTCTATGTAGAATGTGTTGAGTATAGTTTCTATCAAAAATATACACATAAACAATTAAATGAAATGATGACCATTAGTTATGTAGATGATAAGGAAGATGTTTACCAGATGAATCTTGTGGGTTTCTTCAATTATTTGATTAAGAACATTCTTTGTAAAATGAAATGAATCTTATTTGGATGTAAGTAGGAAACCAAGTAATGTAATTTTAAATATCACTCTTTTGTGGTTGAGAAAAGTTTCACTTAGTGAAACATAAATCAGTGTTGTTACCACAAGATGAGGGATATATAATATGGACCATAATTTTTATGATTGTGGAAGAAATGTTTTTGGATAGTCCATTTGATAAGACTATTCAAAATCAAAATCATGATTTCATCAGAAGATCAGATATGAAAGATATCATTTATAAAAATAAAATATTGTAACGAATATTGAGAGATATATGGAAACACATACTCTGTTTCTATCACAAAGGAACTACATCCATAAGATTATCAATAAGTTTTAAATGAAGGGATATAAAATGGTCTCAAATCCACTAGGAGAACACCTCATTTTATCCATGTAGAAGGAACCTATAATGGATGTTTATGTCTGGTACATGGAGTCAATTATATTTGCATTGGTGTGAGATGGACTAGTTTATACAATGATATGTACTTGTCCATAAATTCCAATTATAGTGGTAGTTTTGGGCTTTTTTATGTCTAATCTAGGGAAAGTACATAGTAATAATATAATGTGGAAACTCTTGTATCTTAAATGCATTTAATATACAACCCTATATTTAAGGATGAATGATCCATTACAAGAGTACAATGATGAAGAAATTATGATAGAATCAAATATTAAGAAGAGTACAACTATTTTTGTGGTCAAATATGGAGGACTGACTATAAGATAAATTTCACAATTACAACTAGTGGTTACTCAATGCATTTAATAATATAATTATGTGGTGATACCAATATTTTTTAAGGAATTGGTATAGTTGACGTTTTTAGTAAGGAATTAGAAGACATGATATTAATTCAGTGATAATAAAATTATGATGAATTTGGACTATAACCGGGAGATTCACTCAAGGATGAACCAAATTTACCAAATACACCATTTTGTTATAAATATGATGGTAGATAGAGTAATAGAGTTTTATAATATATAAAAAAGGGTAATTCATCATAAATGTTCACTAAGGTGTTAGTCCAATATATTTTAGGGAACACTATTCCACTATGAGACTAGGGTTAATAGAAGAAATAAACATAGAGAACTTATTTGTAGTAGATGATCAGGAATGTGCCTAATTTATGGAGCGTATATATGTATTTATTTATGTAATCTTTACATTAGATATTATTGGGATTGTGATTCCTAATTCATGTACTAGAATCAAACAACCAAAAGGATATAATCCAAGTGATAACTCAACTTTAAGGATCAATAACCAATAATGGTAATTATTTCCTATATGTAGGTTAATCATATAATGATAGTGTTTGATGGTATGTGTCCTAGTAGTGTAATTAACAATGGGAATGGAATGTATGAAGCCTAAAAACCCAATATTATGATATATACATTAGATTAATCTCAATAATGTTCTGTATAAAAGGGGTAGAGTGTGATGGTCACTACTATATTTTACAGTGGTAACATGATTTTTCTAACTGACTATAGTTATCCGGTGAAAATTTATATAGATGTTCAGACATTACCATGTTAAATGGTGTGATATTTTTGAATTTAGAATAATGGTTAATCTAAATGAATGGATAAAACTTACTATAAGGATGTGGGACAACCAATACATGTGGTGTTATGTTACTTGATGATATATTATATTTAGTGATCTAATTTCATTACTTGTAAAACGTTTTTATAATTCCTATATGTTTTTTTATTATAATGAAAAAGCACAAAAGTTTTATTTAGTGGATGTATGACTTATGTCTGAAACATATATACTCATGTGTTATTTTTCATATATCATTTTTTCTATATTGTATATGTGAATTTTTTATTTTGTAATTTTTATTATGTGTGTTAAATTATTAATTGATGTGGTGATTAGTGTGTCTAGAATTCAAATATTCTAAAAAATAATAAAAAATTGAGGGTTTCCAGTCAAGGATGATTTTGAGAATGTATTTTTTGTGTAACTGTTTTAGAGGATAAGTATTATAAATAAAATTGATCTACATTTGAATCATATAATATTCCTAGTAGATAAAGAGTGATAGAGGATGTAGTCATCAATTTGTTCCATCACTTACTGAATGGTTTGAAGAGAAACACGTGGAATGCAAAATGATTGGGCATCGGTATTGTAACCAACTCGGGTGGGTCAATATAAAATCACATGGAAAATAAAATATATAATAGTAAAACATAATTCTATCCTAATGGTGCATAATAAAAAAAATCAAACACCCACCATCACCTCGCTATCATCACTTTCATCCACTAACAACCACTTCCACCTCTATTGGATATCCACAATAATGTTTAAGAAATCCATTTAACTATATGATTAGTGATTTATCAATGTACTATTTTACTAACTAATTTACATTCCTTAAGTTTCTCATTAAACATATTTACTGAAAAAATTCTCTTTATTCATTAACTAGGTTTATTTTATCCATTATCAATTATTTTCATTCATGAAAAATATATTAATGACCACTTATAATTTAATTCCATCCCATTCCAATCACAAAATTATTCTTTTCAAACAAAAGTTACACACAACTAAGAAAAATTATCACATCCTCACACAAATGATTATCCAATGAATCTTCCTGAGCAGCTCTCACACTGATATCCAATATAACAATTCATTTCATCCACCACTGATAATAGGTACACATAATAACCATTAGAAATATCTACTTTTCCAATAGTATAAACTAGCGTACATTTCAAGACACTATAAAAGCTCCATGTGATACATCAAAATTAAAAATAATAGATAAACACCACCAAGAGTAGAAATCAACGATATTTCACCCAATAAAGCACATAAATAAGTTCTTGGTAAAAACATTCAATTTAATTCAGCTTATTCTACATGTATAACATTCTATAAAATTTATAGGTTACATTGAAATGATTTATTACAATTTTAACTTTCAATAAATTTATGAAAGTTCATTTCAAATATGTAATCCTAGAATTAGTAAATAAATCATAATAGTATTAAAAATATTATCATAAACCATGTACATGTATCATATAAAATAGTTAATATTCATGTAAATCACTAGAGATACACTTCCCCTTTAATTTCATTATTTAAATTGTTATATTTTATGTTAATTTATATTTTTAATCTAGTCAAATTATTAGCATTTTAATTTTGAAATTCTCACAAAGAAATTAAATATCGAATCCCCAACCTCATTATAAAACATCAATGACTCATTACATTGGGATTAAAAGAAATATATATTACTAAAATTACAAACACATTCTTGGAAGTATTCAACAACCTATAGTGCATCAAACCCTCATTAAAACATAACTCAAAACCAAATTAAAAAAATATTTCAACCTATGAGGGTTAAGAAAGAAATAATTATGGAATAATATAATGAAACTCACCATAAACCACAAAATGACTATTCTTATCAATATTAAGAACCAAAATGATTTAAATCTATTAAAATCTCTTGAAATACATATCCACGGACATGTGGGGATTACAAGAATATTAATGTTCTATAAAAAAGGATGTGAATCATATATTTAAAAACAAATATGCATAAATCTTGTAGTATTTCTCCCATGTGTTTCAAATTTTTTAAAAAATATCAACCCACTTCATTTTTTATATAATCATGTGAGATGATTATTATCACACTAAAACAAAAATTCATGCTAAAATTATTGTTAAATATTCCACGGTGAAGGATAGAATTTTCATTTCAAAATTAAAAAATTTATTAATTTTATCATTAATAAGACCATTATCAATCGTAAAATAAAACTTAGCTAAAAAATAGGGTCTCATGACCAAAAATGTAATTTCGAATCATAAAATAAAATTTTCAATGAGTGATTAGAAATTGAATATTTTAAAAAGGCATGACACCTTCTCATTTAAAAATTTCTTCTAGGTATCCAAAACAGACTCATATATTTGATAATTTAGAAAAGGGATAAAACATATATCGTATAAAATAACTATTATGTTTGAAATTAAGTAAATGGAATTATGTTTATGTGTCTGTAAATGAATATTATTTAATATGTTTGAGTCACCTTTATAGAGAACCTACTTTTTCATACATGACTGTTAAAAGATTTTAAATATAAACATCATAATTTTGTACAAACCCATGATCTAGTGGTTTAGTGTCCTAGGAAAATTAGAATCATACATAAATTTTTCATAATAATATATAAACATTATTTAATTCCCAATTTTATAGCTTCTTAGTGGCCTTAAAAACGTTAATTGAACAAGCAATCACCTGAGGATATACATCAAAAAAGGGGTGGTAAAATTCCCAATAAGAATTTAGATTAGAACATGAATCAATATAATATATTTGACAATATTCCTCATCCTAATAACATAATATTAGGATCATATTCATAATCATGAGTGGAACAACTTGATAAATTAATTAAGTGTGGAAATGTATAAAATTGAAACATCATGTCTTAGTGTCCAAATAGAACACATAGTTATGAACAAAGTTATCATCAGGTTTCTGAATAACATACGTGAATAATCACAAAAAAATCAAGTTGAAAAAATAATGAATCCCATTTATTGCTATTATACATTATCCAATGATATTTATTTCATTACCCAATGCATTAGAGCATTGTATAATTCTCGGGGCACTGATTATATCATAACATTTACAGAAAAATGCATGCCACATAGAACTTATGACCATCATATCAATAAGATTTCACTTGGAAAAGAATGGGATTCATATGGATATCAATCATGAAAAAATTAATTTGGTTTCAAAAATAAAAATTAAATAAAATACTTCATATAATAATTACTAATGTTTAGTGAAAAAGAAACAATCTCAAGGAAAGTAAAACATGAGTTTTTATAAAGAAGAGTTATTTTGAAAAATATTTGTGTTTAACATAATATCTTGTAGAAAAAACATATATATCCTCAAAAATAAAAGATAATAATAATTAAATGACATTTATGGAATATTAATGGAATATCTGTACTAAAATTGGTTGTAAATAGGGAAACCCCATGGAAATGGAGTTTGGTTTGAGAATCCACATACCTTAATTCCAACATAATTACATCGATTTTGTACCTTCTGAATAATAAATGTATATTTATTAAAAACATGATCCTGAATATAATTAATGTTATTTCCAAACTAACATATCAATTATAATTATGGTATTACATTTCAATTTTTTATGAAATTTTATACTTTTGATATCATGTTTTTCTTAAAAAATTATATTTTCCCTCAATTTTTCTATTTCGTTAAATGTAAATTATGCATTGGTATAATTAATACTATAATAATATAATAAATGTATTTTAATATTTTTATGATATATATAATTCATATTATTCATCTATGATGGTGGTTATAATTATTTTTTTGGAAATATCTTTGTGGGTGGTTAACCGACATTTAATGGGTTGTTGTTGTAAGAGCGGAAAATGGGAGTATTAAATATATAAATTTAATATATATATATATATATGATACATTAAGTATGTTAACATCATTAATATATTTTTAAAATAGTAAATAATTAATTTTAGAGTGTATTTTTTTGAATGGAATTGGGAAAAGATGAAGGAGACGATCAAAAGATGGTGGAGTTTGTGGAGACTTTCTCTTTATTTCGTGCGTCTTCTCTTGCATGACTCTATAAATCCCTTGGTGATTTGAGTTTGATGTATTGATAACATTCATATGTTTTCTAAGATTTGTATTAGGGATTTTTTGGGTTGATTTGTTTCTTTGGAAAGGGTGGAATGAGTGGTTTTCCAAGGGAAGTGAGAGGGGTTATTTATGCACGAGGATAGGTGTATTTTTAGAATAAAATTTTAAATAAAAAATTATATCAAAGTTTATACTTATAATAGTAAATTTTTTTGAATATAAATCATATATATATATAATTTAATGCATTCAATACTTTAAAAGACATTTATTATTGTATTTATAATTTTATTATAAAGGAATGTAGAAAACAAAAAAAATAATATTTTATATAATCTCTTTTGACATTAGGTTTTGGGAAAACAATTTATATTTGGAAATTAATTTTATTGTATTTTAATGAATAATTTTTAAAATTCAATATATTATAACAGATCTTGACGTTCAATAAATCATTATGTCACTAGTAATTCATGAATTATGTAATTAATGTTAAACCGGTATCTTAAAAACTATTTTTTACTATTTATCAGAAAATTGAAATATTTTATAAAATTATAAAATATCACCCTATGAAAATATCCTCATGATTATTTGAAAAATGGTCTCCATTTTATGAAATTAATTCTCTAAATACCTTAACTTTAATTTTTAAATAAATTCTTCATTTAATCTAAAACCCAATTTTAATATTATAATTTATTTTAGGACATATTGATATCATATTTAAGGTCTCATAAAATTATATTATAATAATAAGAGAAAAAAATATATATTAGGATATTATTTTTTGAATAATTTTTGTTAAAATCATTAGATTAATTATCGAAATTTTAAACAAAAATTGTTGTTTTATAAAAATATCAACACTTAATTTACCATTTTAAAACATTTATTTACATATAAAATCATAAAATTATATCATATGTGGTTTATGACATTCCCAAATATTATTTATACATTTATAGTGAAGAGGTATATTTTATTGGTTTGATTAATGTTTTTATTGGATGAGTGTCTATTCCAAGGGTCATGTTACTATTCTGTCATTATACGTTTCATAGTTTCTAGAAATAACTTTTATTTCATTAAATATTATTTTTCAAAGTTTTTATATTGTTACGTATGTGATTATATATTATTTATGAAATTATTATAAAAAGGTTATTCCCATTGAAAAATGTTGGGGTCATTATATTCATTCCCTATTTTAAAATTTCTCCCTCAAATTTTCATTTTTCATAAATAGGTTTGGGTATTTCTTTTTTATTGCTTTTTATGATTCCCAACATGATTATTTGTACTTATGGTTCCTCTAAAACACATACACCAGGGGAGTTTTCCTATTGAGTAGGACCTTTTAAATTCTATCCAAGATCCTTTTCCCATACTCTTCATTCAAGAGGTCGTTCTGCAATTGTACCACCTCTGAATTCAGTACATAAGACAGATGGGAATGTACTTCCTTAAAAGTGATATGTGAAAAATATCATGAACATGAGCCAAAACTGTTACGAGTGTAATATGGTTGGCTGTGACTCCTATGAAATAATGTATTTCAAAGGGACCAATGTAGCTTGGACAATGATTCCCTTTCATTCCAAACCTCATGACTCTTTTTCATGGGGATATTCAAAGGAAATATCTTTCTCCAACATCAAACTACAAATCCATTCAGTGGTTGTAAGATATCTCTTTTTCTGACTATATGAATAAATTATATGTTTCTGGATGTCTTGAACCATATTTATCATATCATTCACAAGATCATGGCTATGCCGCTTTAGTTCAACAACATCAGCCCAATAGGTTGGAGTTCAACATCGATTTCTAAATAGTGCTTCATATGGATAAAATTTAATACACTGGTGAAAGTTGTTTTGTGGTGAAAACTCAATAAATGGAAGATTCTTATCCCATTAATGTTTTAATTCCATTTATCATGCTTTTATCATGTCTTCGTGCATCTGAATAGTCCTTCTTAATTTTCCAGCAGTTTGGGGGTGATCGGTAGTGCTGAAATTTAATTTAGGGCTCAAAACATGCAAAAAGAATCACTAGAATCTCAATGGGATCCTTGGATCATGATCAAAGAAGATAGAAAGTGGAACCCCATGAAACAGCTCAAATGTTTTCACATATGTGTTAGCATGTTTTCCAATATTGAGATATTCCAAAATATGAGCAAATTTGGAAATCATTATGAGTCTATCCACCACAACCCATATTCAATTGTTTCCATTATATGTCTTTGGGAGTATAGTGACAAATTTCAAAGATACACTCTACCATTTCATCATGGGTATAGGAAATGTTTGCATCATCCCATAGGTGAACTATCATTATGATTGAACTTTCTATCATATCAAGCACCATGTGATATTCTCCTTAATATCATTCTTCATGTTTTTCCAATAGATGTTTTCTTAAAGATCACAGTACATATTTTTACATATACAATGGATAGAGAAAGGCAATATATATACATTATCTAGTAGATCCTTCTTTATTTAATAGTGATTAAGGCACACATAGCTTCATTCCAAACCAAATCACAACATCATCATCGATATAGAATCTTGTAGAATCCCTTCATGAACGAAATTCACCTTCTTTGAAAATATAAATCATATATTAATAAATATAATGGGTTTAATACTTTAAAATACCTTTATAATTATATTTCAGTGATTTATTAAAATATAATGTGGAAAGAGAAATATTGATATTTTATGTAATGACTTTTAACTTTAGATTTTGAGAAAATATTTATGGTTAGAAATTGATTTAATCAAACTTTAATGAATAATTTCTATAATTCAATATATTATAGTAGAGTATGATTTTCTATAAATCATTATGTCACTAATAAATCATGAGTAATGCAATTTATATTAAACCGGTTTTTGAAAATAGTTTTACACTATTCATTAGAAAATTGAAGTACTTTAGAAAATTATTAGAAAATCACCCTTTGAAAATTTCTGCATGATTATTTCAAAAATCGAATCCATTTTATAAAATTAATACTCTAAATAAAATAATATTTATTTTTAAATAAAATCATCATTTAATCAAAAAATTGATCTTAATATTATAATCTATTTTATGAAATCTTGAGAACATAATTAAGGGCTCATAAAATTATCTTATAAAAATGATACCAAAAAAATAATATATTATTATATTATATTGTGAAAAAAATTCATTAAAATAATTATATTAATTATAAAATTATAAAAAAACATTTATGTTTTACAAAAATACCACACATTATTTATCATCTTAAAACATTTATTTAATTATACTGTGGTAAAATTATATAATATGTGGTTTATAAGATTCCCAAGTATTATTTATACTTTTATAGGCGAGGTTTCTATTTTATTGGTTTGATTAATATTCATATTGGAAGAGTTACTATTCCAAGGGTCAAATTACTATTCCATTAGTATTGGTACCTTAGTTTTTACAAATAGATTGTATTTCATTAATTATTCTTTTAAAATGTTTGTATTGTGTTATATATGTGATTTTATATTATTTATGATAGTATTATAAGAAGGGAATTCCCATTGATAATTGTTTGGGTCATTGCATCCATTCCCGATTTTAAAATTCCTCCAACAAAATTTCATTTTACATAAATAGGTGTGGATATTTATCCTTTATTGGTTCCTATGATTCCCAAAATGATTATTTATACTTATAGTTCCTCTATAACACATTCAAATGGGGATTTTTCTTATTGATTATGACCTTTTAACTTTTATCTAAGATCGGTTTTTTATACTCTTCATAAAATTGGTCATTCTCCAGTTGTACCACCTCCAGATTCAACACATGTGATAGGTTGGGTATGTACTTCTTCAAGGTTGATATGTGGAAAATGTCATAAACTGGGTCCATACCTGTTATGAGTGTAATATAGTGAGTTATAGCTCCTTGACAATCAAGTATCTCAAAGGGACCAATGTACCTTTGACAAAGCTTCCTTTTCTTTCCAAACCTCGTGACCCTTTTTCATGGGGATATTCGAAGAAAATATTTTTCTCAGACATCAAACACCAAATCCATTAAATGGTTGTAATAATTTCTCTTTTTATAACTCTATAAAGAACTTACATGTTTCAGGATGTCTGGAGCCTTATCTATCATATCATTCACAAGATCATAACCGAGAAGCTTTAATTCACCAACATCATCCCAATAAGTTGGAGTTATACATCGATTTCCAAATAGTGCTTCATATGGATCCATTATAATAATAGAGTGGAAGTTTTTGTTTTATGATAACTCAAATGATAGAACATGATTATTACATTCATGTTTTAATTTCATTTATCATGCTCTTAACACGTCTTCAAGCATCTAAATAGTCCTTTCAAATTGTATAGCTGTTTGGGGGTGATCTATCATGCAGAGAATCATTTGAGTACTAAAAACATGATACCAAATTCTCTAGAATTTTGATGTGAACCTTTGATCATGATCCTAGATGATCAAAAGTACAAGCCCACGAAATCTTTCTAATTATTTCACATATGTTTCAGCATGTTTTCTAATAGTGATATATTCCCAAATATAAAAAAAAAATGGAATTATTGTTGAGTTGATCCATCACACCCCATATTGTATAGTTTCCATTGGATGTCTTTGGGAGTGTGGTGAAAATTTTCACAGTGACATTCTCCAATTTCTACATGAGTATAGGAAATTTTTGAATCATCCCATTGGTGATCTATCATTATGATTTATCTTTCTGACATATCATGCACCATGTGATATGATCCCCAATATCATTCTTTATGTTTTCCCTCTATAAGTGTTCTTGAATATCACAGTACATATTTGTAATTATATAATGGATAGAGAAAGGCAATATATATGAATTTTCTAGTATATCGTTCTTTATTTCTGTTGATAAATATAAACATAACTTCATTCCAAACCAAATAACAACATCATTATCAATATAGAACTCATGAGGATTCACTTCCTTAACGGTATTCACCTTCTATAAAAGTTATATATCATCTCTTTGTGGTTCTTTGATCTTATTTTAGAGTTCTATATCACCTTTATTCCTCTATCGTATTGGCTATATCCTTCATGTCTCTCAAATATTCATGATCATTGTGTCCATCTCTACCACACTTGAAGAATTTTCCCATCTTTTTGAGGAAATTCCCGTGATGCTTTATTCCACATTTTTGACAGGTTAGTGGTTAAACTTTCATTTAACCCTTTTCATTTGATCCTCCAGCTTGAAATTTTATCTTTTGATTCATATCATCAAAGCCATGGGGCCATTCTAAAAACTCTATCTTCACTTTGGGAACACATCAAACAAGTTCTTTATAACTCTCAAAGTATCAGATAGCTATATCCATTCAAAGGTGTGGTTTTAAACTACAAAATAATCTATCAATTTTTCTATAATTGTTGATAACAAAACCTGAGGCGTATCTTGAAAGAGTCACACTATTTTCCTCATAATCTAATAAACATTCCCCTTCATTTTCCTTCAACTATATTAATTCTCTCTCCATATTTTTTTGAATATTTATAGGGAAACATTTATTTTTAAATATTTTCTTATAGTATTCCCACTTCATATAATATATTTCATTATTTGTATTGGTGTTATTTACCAATTCCACTTTTGATCAGTCTATCCATCTAAATGACAGATACATAGAGTGGCCTCATTCTTATCAGAATAATGGATCATAGAAAAGATATTCTACATTGAGTTGATCAACTGTTTAGTGACTTATAGATCATAAGATCTAATAAATGGTGTTGGTCGATGCCATAAAAAGTATTCAATAGATATTTTCTACCTATTAGGTGGAGGTTGACATTCTAGATTATTCAGGTTATTGTTCATAGCCTGAGATAGCTATGAAAGAATTGCCATGAAATTCTAAAATCCACCACCCAAGGCATTAGAGTTGTTATTAGGGAAATTATTTCATTGTCACTCATATGTTTTTGGGCATAGTTTTTCCTAGTTCTCACCACTTTATAAAATAGATAATGGTTTTAACAAAACATTAGTAAAAAATAATGAATAAATAATTTATTCCTTTGTGAAATTAACTCTAAATAATAACTTCTCGGATCCCTACATTTAGTATTTTTCTAAAAAAAATTCTTGGGTTCATAAATATATATATTATCATAATAAGGGTTTTAATTAATGTTTTATAATCCAATATCCAAAATTAACATAAGCATTCTCTAATACCAACTATAGTGACCAATTCTTTTCTTACATGACTATTGAATAATTTTAAAGGTAACCAATATAATATTATAAAAAAGAAGGATCCAAAGGTTTTATGACTTGGGAAAATATAAAAATAGCAAAATTTTACATATTAATTTATAAAAATTATTTAATTAATTATTTTACATATTATATAGCTTCTTTTTGCCCTTAAAAATCTATTTAGTACATGTAATCATTTGAGGAAATACATCAAATAAAGGGTGAGATAAAAGCTTAGTAAGAGGATATATAAGAACATGAATAAATATAAAAAATTTGATTATAATAGTTATCATCATAACATAATAATAGTATCATAATTATAATCAGGAGAAGAATCATTAAATAATGTCATGGTATGTGGAAATTAATAAAAATGAGATATCAGGTATTAGTGGTAAAATACGACAAATTATTGTGAACAAAGATGGCATTAGGATCATACATAACATGTGTTCATAATCATAACGTACTCACTATGGAAAAATACAGCATTATGTTCGTGCATATTGAAAATTATCTAATAATATAAATCACATTACCCATTTCGTTGGTGAGATATATAATTTCTGGAGCACCCATCACATCAAAATATTAACATAATCATGCATGCCACATAGAATATGTTACCATAGTAACCATAAATTACCCATGAAAGGGAATGTGTTTCATAATTATTTTATTCATTAATAAATATTGGGGTTACCAAATAAAAAATGTAGTGTCATACTTGATATATGATTCCTAAACTCTGTTTGAAATGGAAAAATATCATGAAATGTAAAAGATGAGTTTTTAGATGAATATTTATTTTTTAAAAATCAGTTTTTTGTCATAAAATCAATAAGAAAAGACATTTAAATAGCTGAAAATAAAATAAAATAATAATTAAATATAATTTTATGAATATTAAAGGAATATCCTTACTTAGTGTTTTGGGAAATATGAGGAACCCAAGGAATGTGAGTTGAGTTCTAGAATCCACTTACCCTAATTCCTATTTAATTACATTTCTTTTGATTCTCCTCAATAAAATAAATTATATTTATTGAAACATTAATGAATAATTTAATTATATTCATTTGTAAAAAAATCTATCAATTATAATAATTAAATTATATTTCGATTTTTTGATGAAATTGAAGTGTTTGGATATAATTTTTTTCTAAAAAATATTACATTTTCCCTTGATTTTTCTATTTTTTATTTTAAATTACACATTTGAAAAATTAATTACAGTTTTATGGAATAAATTTAATTTAATTTTTTTATGTTATATATAATTCATATTTTCCATCCATGAAGGTGTATATAAGAGTTTGTTTTGGTATTGTCTCCATAGGTGGTTAGTTGGTCAACAATGGGGCGTTGTCATAAGAGTGGGAAAAAGAAGTATATAATTTATAAATTTCATGAATATGATACTTGATGTTGGTAAACATAATTAATATAATGTTAACATACAAAATAATTTATTTTTTTTTTGATATTTTTGTGAATGAAGTACATAAAATAAGATTGATAAGAATAATAAAGGGGTGAGTTAATGAAGACTTATTATTTCCTTGGTGTCGCTTCTCCACTATTGCTCCCTTCAAGACTAGATTTGGATGGCTCATAAACATACCGAGGTTAACAAAGAGCCTTAAGATGGAGGAATTTGGTAGATAATTGACTTTTTAAAGTGTGGAATTAATGATTTTTTAGGGGTAGGGAGATTGGTTATTTTTACATGAGGAGTGTACTATTTTTAAAATAAAATAATAAATAAAGTATTATATCAATGGTTTTGTATTTATTAGTTATTTTTTAAAATATAAAATATATATTAATATAATATAATTTTCTTAAAAATTTAAAACACCTTTATTATTAGAATTAATTAATTTATTAAAAAGGAAAGTGTAAAGAGTGAAAATTCGATATCTTAAGTAATCGCTTTTGACTGTTGGTTATGGAAAAATATTTTTTTATTATAATTTTAGATTATTGTATATTAAGTTATCATTTTTTATATTAAATATATTATAACCAAAATTTATGTTTTATAAATCATTATGTTTCTAAAACATCATGAATTATGTAATATAAGTTACACCCATTTTGTGAAAACTGATTATTTGTAATTCATTGGAAATAAATGTATTTCAAAAAATTAATTGAAAAAAAAATATGAAAATTTTGACCTATTGATTTCAGAAATGGAATCCATTTTATGAACATAAGTTCCTATGTAAGATAAATTAAATTTTATAAAATATTGTCAATTATTCCAAAAAAATAGATTTTAATATTATAATCAATTTTACGACACATTGAAAAAATAATTAACATCTAAAAAACATCTTATAAGAAAATGAAAACATAAAATTTAATTGTGAATATATTTTATGAAAATAAATTATCTTTAAAATCATAGTATTAATTATATAATTTTAAATGAACATTTATATTTTAAAAATATACCAAAACACAATTTATCATTTTTACTATGATATAATTGTTTCATATTTTCATTTATAAGATTCCATAATATTATTTATACTTTTATAGGTGATGTTACTATTTTAAAAGGAAAATTACTGTTCTTAATAGTCATGTAACTATTCCAAAGTTAATGTTACCATTCCACTTCTATAGGTTCCTTATATTCTTGAAATAAAATTTATTTATTTAATTATTCATTTAAAAATATTGTCTTGTGTTCTCTTTATTATTTTATGTTATTTATGAAATTACTATAATATGTGAATTCCTATTGGTGAAGGTTTGGAAAATTTAACTTTTATTTTATAATTTATTAAATTCTACATATATTTACCCTTAAATATGAAAATATTACTTCTATATATGATTATATTACTTTTGTGATTCAAAAAGTTAAACGGTCAATAATATGTAAGGGTTGTTTTTATAAATCATAATATTTAATTTGTGGTAAACTGTAATAAATAATTTTCATTTCATGATAAAATAGAATGCTTAATGGTTATTTTTAGGTCTAAGGAAGCATATAAGGTTCATAATATACTTAGAAAAAAAATTGCAAAAATATTAATTTGTATACATACTTAAAAATACATATTTACATCATAATGATCATAAAAACATATCATTCTATACAGTTATATTCATAATAAATATTTATATATAATAATCCTACATAAAAATCCAATAAAATATGATGGCATCCCAAGACTCCCTTGACACTTAGTAAATGAGAAACTAAGGATTTAAAAAATAACATTCACTTATAGTAGATACCACTCAAAGGATTCTCATCCATGATAATAAAAAACAACTCTAATGGAAATAGATACCAATAACCAAACACTCTTATGGAAATACTAATCAAAAATGTAAAATTCCTCCACTAAGTAACAAAGAATCATAAGAGACAAATAACCTTAAACACATCATTATAAAATAAAAAATCTCATTATCAAATAAAAAATGTCTCAAGACAAATTGGGGTACGAAGCATGTGTATATTATTAATGCTAGGATGTGCATTCCTCCAACCCATTATGCCACCATAAAATATAAAGAAAGGGTGTAACATTATAATTCAACAACTTCTCTTAAAATTTAGGAATTTTAACTAGTCAGTCAACTTGAATCTTGATATCCTCTATATATAAGTCTCCCCAATCCACAAAAGGGAGGATATCATAGATATATTTGTGATGTTATGACTTGGGGAAGATATAGTAGATCTATCCTAATTATGAGGGGTAGTACAAGTGATATGGATCCTCTTTAATTTCTCTCAACACCTCAAAAATAATGGTTGACCAAGGATATATCTTACTCACTTCGTTAATCATTTGATATTAATAGTGAGGAAAAATATTGAAATATATATGATCATAAAACATGAACTCTTGATGTGTTTTCCAATGATCAACATAATATTTATAATGGTCATATGATGATTTTAACTTATCACTACTCATGTTCTACTTATTACACGTGGTTTGTACACCATCTAGTCTAAGGACCATCAACATTGGAACCACGAATCAACAAAATAGAGTTTTATAGGGATTCATATATATAAACATTAATATTATCATTTTAAAAAAAAGAGGTTGTTTTTATTATAATAAAAATCCACAATAGTAAAATGATTCACCAAAGATCCAAAAGGACCAAAACATAGTCTAGAACCCTATACTCAATTATCTACATAGCCCACATTCTCTGGCCATCTATATAAGGATTGAATCCAGTGTTATTTCATTACTAAGATCATAAATTACAATGAATCCCTCCCCAAGAATACAAGGTAAAATAAGGGTCCCGGTCAGAAACTATGGCCCTTTATGTTACATAAAACCTAATTATATCATCCATAAACTCCGTCGAAATAATATCCTTTTCACCTAAATTATAAGGCCCCGACCTTAAACGACTCTTAATATTGAATTAAATGAATAATTCACATTGATAATCCTTCCAGGTTTAGAGTTTTAGAGAATTAGATCATAAATAATGAATTGCATTCCACATTTAAACAAAGTGGTTACATAAAAGATAGTATTCATTTTTTCCCATCAATGGAAACATATTTAAAATAAAACATGGATTCTTTCTTAACACTTCCTTGACATAATCATCATATCATTCACCTTTCCCTTGACCTGTGAAAAACATTTCAAAAACATGGGATGAGCATAAAAAGCTCATTAAGGGGTATAAAAGTATGAAGAGAAAACATTATTCCATGTATGAAATCATACATTACTCATATAACATAAGCACTTTAACATACCTCATCAAATCATGAATAAATCATAGAAATCATAAGGCATAAAGGTAAATTGAGGCATTCATAACATTTTTACGTAGGGAGTAACCCTCTTGGTTACGTTTGGAATACCCCTCACAGTATATTCCCTAAAATCTCTTGGGAGAAACCTTAACGTTTAACCCCTTCACGTAACCCAATTCATTAGAGAGCTATATCGGGCTCACCCACCCTTAGTTTATCACGGAACCACCCATATTCATAATAATTCCCAATGTAGAGACCCTAAGTTTGATGTACATGGACATTACATTACTTTTGCGGAATACTTAATATATAACAAAAACAGACACACAAGGACCGTAATAGTTTGGTGTCTTTGGAAACTCGGAATATAAACATCTAATCCTGTTGAAAGATCTTCAACATCTCCCTTATCGATCTTACCCTTTTGTTTTCTTACCTAAAATCATTCTATATATCCCGGGGAAAAGAAAACTTATAAAGGGTGATCTCAAATGCTCAGTAAGGGTAAGCATGGACAAAATAAAACAAATCATATACATTTGAGCTTAAAAACATGAACATAATGTTTAAAAGCTTGAGCAATGACATAAAACATAGAAGTACGTAAGGCATATATCATAAAGAAACATTAATCATGATAAAATAACATGGTAGTAAAACATGTAATTGTGGAAACCATTCGGAACATGTCATTATTTCCATAGTATCCAAGGCATTGCTGCCAAGACCATCTTAGTGGAAAAAGTCCCTCTCTGAATCGAGGTCACTCCTCGTTTCAGTCCTGTAACACTGAACATGATTAACTTACCATTCCAGCCATGTCTATCTCATGAGATATAAAATCTTTACTCAATGCATTGGGGGGAGATATAGGTCCCACCCATCTTATAATGAAATCATTCTTACTTGTGCCACAAAATAAACATACATCATTCATAATAACTCAACGAATAAAATGGGTTTCATAAAAATCATCCCATCATAAAATAATCCATATAAAAGAAATGGATATCATTTCATAATAAGTAAAGTGAAACCTTGTAAATAAAAGAGACATTATACTTAAAACATACACATATGAAATAATTACATTTTAGATGGAAAATGGTTATGATAAAACACTTGAAATGAATTATTGAGGAAAATATCCTTTCTACTTTAAAATCATTTTCTTTTCACAAAATGTCATGAACTTTTAAAAGAAAAGGATTTTATTGAAAATAGTCAGGAAATATTTTTGAGGAAGCTTCATGAAAATATGGCTTTATAATGCCGTAAAAAATCCTTTCATGCCGTATAAGTTAAAAAATCATTCCTCTCGTACTTTTGTCGGAAAAGTCAAAAAGTACCTCGTACGAAAAATGACAAAACATTCCTTTCATATCATTTACTAAAAACTCACCGAAGGGTAAAATTAGATTTAAAATATTTTATAAGGATATAAATATTACATATTGAGGAAACATGGATTTGGATGATAAAATACACCCCAGTAAATACCAACGTATAAACAATCTCGGATAAAAATGAGATTGTGATATTTCCCTTAACTCGGGTCTTATTTGCTTCATAAGTGTCAGAAACTCATGTATAATGATTTAAATAATGTCATTGACTTATTCCAGAATCATACACATTGTTATGATATCATATATGGTTCACTTATGACTTTATATTACCCGTTCTTTTGTAAATTCCATGTTAAAGAGCGTTTTGGGTAAAATTGTTTCATTTTTCGTCCGTGTTTTGACTTGTAATTATTCATATGATTACATAGATCATGATTAATTAATTCCATGATTAATATATAGTATATATTCATAATATACATATATATAATAGATCAGTAAATGGAAAGAAATACAGCGTTCATGGAGACGGTAGGCCGTACGTACGCATGAACGCTATTTTCGTTTCCTTATTGAGTTGAATGGAATAGAGTAGATGACATACATATATAAAAACATAAATCCAGTATCATTATTATGTCCTATATTTCATTATTACTTATTATATATACTTTATAATCATTCATGAATGGTTAACGTGGAGAATGAATCTCATCGCGTCGTGGAGACGGTAGTCCGTACGTACGCACGAGCGATGATATCGTTCTCATGATCGTGGAATTGTATTGGAGTGTATGTATACTATCAATATCACTTTACAATAATCATATATAGTTATTATGTACACCATTATACCAATCCAAGTAAGGTGGTGGTGGAAAATAGATTACACCACGGCGTGAAGATGGTATTTCGTACGTACGCACACACGGTGATTTCGTTTTCCATAGGATGGATAGATGGTGAAATAGGGTTGTTTAATACTTATAATAACATATCAGTATATGAGTGACACTGATTTTATTACTTCATAATGAAACAACCTAAGAAGAAGAAGTGGAATAAGAAATAAAGATGAAAGAATCGGTAACTGACATTACCTCTTCTTTGAAGCTCCTCTTTGAGTCCTCCTCTTAGGGCACCAAAATCGGGATTTGAAGAAGACCAGGACATATAGGATGTTTCTAGGGAAGTGGAGAAGAGAATTTGGAAGGGGTTTTCTGATCTTGAAGGCTCAAAGTGGTGTGAGTAAGAGAGAGAGGAGGTTTCCTTTTATATGGGAGGAGAAGGGCACCTTTGGAATAACAAAAAAATTTATTTTTTTATAAAGTCATATTTAGTTTTTAATAGCTCTAAATTGAGTTATTTATAATCTAAGGTGGGGATGAGTCGAAATACTCTCTTCCAATATAATTTAGACAATTTTAGGTCATTATATTAAACTTATCTTTTAGTTTTAACTCTTAGTTAATTAGATTGACATTTACCATGTCACTTTGTATTTTTATATTATATAGTTAATAAACTTCCATATACATCCAAGAGACCCCCAAGTGGTCCATTAATGATACACCTATCATGATTTAATTATTTTGGCCGAACATTAGATTTTTAGGAATAAAATAACAATCAATAATATAATATTTGTTTTAAAAACTATTTCATGTCAATTTTGACACTATTCAATAGTTGATTTTTGTGAAACACATAACAGAATGATTACTTCGACCGAAGTTAATTAAATCAACCCTAACATATCATATTAACCTGGAAAATTAGTGTAATTCATAAAAAGTCTCAATTTATATTTATTTGGGTATTTATAATATCAATTATTCTAATTTTTCACTATTATGGTAATTACTGCATCATCATTGTGTCATAAAAAAATTAAATTATTTAAAGACTAAAAATTATAAATAAATTATCATTGTGTAGGAAATATTATTATCTTACTAATGAATATTTACAATCTATTTTATCTTATCTATAACCATATATTAAAAATGTTTTAGTAAATGATCTTTGATTTTAACTCTTTTAACTCTTCTTTGAATTAAATAATAATAAATATCCTAATCTAATACATGTGGGCCTAAATGGTCATATTTTATTCCTAAGGTTGTTTTTGGTCAAATTACACTTATCAAATAGAATTAGAACATGTGTTAGGGTAATAATAATAATACCATTTTTACCCTTAATTACCCTAATTACTTTTAACTGTGGTAAAAAAAAGTAAAAAGTTACTATTCACCAAAAATTATTTTCATCTCATTGAACCACATTTTACTTACTGACATCAACCATGTCTCTCGGATTTTTGAAATTCCACGCACAGAAGAGTTAAAATTATGTTTTATGAAAAATTCATTTTTTTAACTACCACTTAGTGGTTTCACTATTCATCAAAAAAATAATAGTTTCCTGAAAAATACCGAAAATTAGGCCTAAGCTATATTTGATATTATGAACTCAAAAATGATTTATATTTTACCAAATTAAAAACATATCAGTTTCATTAATTAATTTAAAAATTAATTCCCGTCATCAAAACAAATAGCGTGTTTTTAAGAGATAATAACTAACAAAGATTGACACTTGTTTATGTCTGGTTTAAATGTGAAATTTCATCCAACGAACAACATTGTATTAAATTGTAAAAATATATTCTAAATATACTTTAAAACTACTCAAATTAATAATTTATCACTATTAATTATTTCGATTAAAAAGGTTGTTTTTAATTAAAATTTAGTAATTTTCACTATTCATCAGAAAAAGAAAGTTATCTGAAAAGTACCAAAATTTCACCCTAAGATAATTTCGATATTATAAATCCAAAAATGAAGTCCATTTTGAAAAATAAAATTTACAAAATTTTGAAAAGTAGTTATTACTATTCATAACGACTATTTTTAATAATATTTTAATAGCATATCATTTTTTAGTGAAAACTCGGTATTGAGTACTACACATGCTATCGAGGAAGGTCGAGATTGTGTGTAATGTAAGGCAAGTCAAGGATGTGTGTTGTGCAAGCTCCTTTTGGTGTATCATACAACACAAGACATTAATGATATTAAAAAGAATATATTTTGTAAAATCTTAGGGTGTTAAATTCTACCCCCCTTAAAATGAATTTCGCCCTCAAAAGTCGTCGGGGTTATATATTGTTTACTACTAGAATGTTTCTTTAATAGAAACCCACATCATGAAAAGGAATACCAAAACATGGCTTTAAAAACGAACGTATGAAACATAATGGTTACCCAAATTAAATAATCACTGGATTTCCATATAGGAGAACATAGGTGAAAATATGGATATGGAAGAGAAATCTAACAATCATGTTCTGATGGATAGTGGTAGAGAACAGGGCTATGAAATATCCAACAATTAAAAAGCCATAGATTTTTGATGATATAGGGTACCATCTGATTCATCAGATATAAGAGAACTAGGACAACATTTTTGGTTTTCAAGATCATTTCCCTAAAGTTGTAGAATTTGAATTAGAATAAATACTTACTTTATTTTGGTACAATCTCACTGTTGTTCATGCTTTGAATAATTTCCACTTCATCTCATAAAGAAATGAATTTGAATTTGTTATTTGTGAAGTGTTAACAATTTATGTGATAGAATGATGGGTCATTCCATCGGTTTCAAACAAAAGGTTAGAAAAAGTTATAAAATATACATAAGTCCATCTATGGTGAGGTTAATCATATACAATTCCAAAAATGAACTTATACTTCATATATCATACCACGTAATAAAATAAAACTAGTTTCTACTAAAAAGGGACTTCCTGTAGGCCAGTGGTAGGCGATAAAGGCCAGTCGCACTTCGGTTGTGGGTTCGTTTCCCACAGCCTTGTCCGACGTGATGGGCTGTTGCTCATCCTGTAGGTTGTCCTTTTTCTAAAACTACATTACTATAATATCAAAATAACTTCTATCCTTAAACAATACTAACTTATTTCCAATATAATACATTCCAATATTTAGGCTTATCCAAAATAATGATGTCTAATCTCATATTATAGTGAAAACTATTACCAAAGAGTTCATACAACTAGCATGTTAGTACCACTGTTGATCTCCATATATAATGAGATATGTCTTGTTGGTCACATTCCAAACATTCAAAGTCCTTAATCATGTATTCTCTTGAAAAATGAATACCCATTGAACCTTAGTGAAAACATGAGTGCTGTCAAAAGTTAACTCTTTCCACATACCAAAATCCCAAAATTCTGAATACTCAAACGATGATATCACTTAGTCCTTATAACAATAATGAGCTCATGAATACTGTCAAACATTTCTTTTTCTCATTTTCCCTTCATTATGCGCATATCATTCTTTTTTCCAAAAATATCTCAATCACTTTCCATGGTTACTGGTACCATAAAATTATTGAAAACCACAATAGACCAATACATAAATATTTCAATATTCCATGATACTATATACAACATTATTTTGGAATCCCATTACATAAACACTTAATCATTCCACCGCATCATTTTCATATTCAACATCGCCAATAGTGATTGCATGTGACTTCCCTTTGTCCTTTTCCTTAAGTGGTTGCTCATGTCGATCATCACTAACCCTTGGATTAGGGCATTTATTAGCATAATTCACCATTTCCTTCCACTTGAAGCATTTAAGTATTGGTGGATAGTTCTCTGTATTATTTTATTTATTCTCATCATTAGAAACCCTTTTTCCATTACTTCGACACTCAGCTGCTCGATGAACTTCTAGTCCACACTTAAAACATTTTCTAGTACCTTTTAGGCAATCTCCACCATGCTTCTTTCCACACTTTGAGAATAAAGAAAAATTCATCTTCTTTTCACCATTGTTCTGATATTTCCCCTTGAACTCCATCTTTTGTTTCTTGTCAAAAACATGAGATGGATATATTACACCAACTTCCAGTTCTACCTTGATAGCACAATGCACAATTTCTTCATAGCTACTGAAGTCTCTTATAGATAATGCCCTTCGAAGACTCGGTTTTAAGCCACTGAAAAATCGATCAACTTTACTTTCAGGTTGGATGATAAAGCCAGATGCATACCTTTCAAGCCTTGTAAAATTCGCTTCGTATATACCAACAGATTCTTCATCCTTCTGCTTAAGCTCAAGAAACTCCTTCTCCAACTTTGTTCGAAAAATACGAGGGAAGTACTTATTGGAAAAAAAGTTCTTGAACTCGTCCAATTACATAGACTCAATTTCATCTCTTGGCCTCGTATTCTTGATAAGATCCCACCATTTATCAGCTTCACCTTCCAGACGATATACTACTAAGATGAAATTATCATGTTCAGAACATTGAAGAACTGAAAATATCTTTTCAGTGGTACTGATCCATTGTTCAGCAACAAGTGGATCAGAAGACCCACTGAAAGAAGTTGGAGGTTTCCTCATGATGGACTCAATTGAATATTGTTCCCTTCTCTACTCATTTGGAAGTCCAGAATGATTCATAGCCTGTGTAAGTATAGAAATAAGATTCTTCACTCCATATCCCATAACATTTGTTTTTTCAGGAGGACAATCATTTCATCTTCCATTACATTGATCAACACGGTTCCTTCGAGTTCCAGCCATCGTCTAAAACCCAAAAAAAAATAGTGTGAGAGGAAAAAATTAATGCTAGGAAAACAACATAATAAAGGTGGAGTAGCCTCAATATCTAACATATTAGGTAAAATTATAAGATCTTTACCGTATTTCTAGGACTATATCCTATACGTATACTTATCCTTAGTGTCATACCTAGACATACCTTAGAAATATATCTAGGGATCTTCACTAATGTTTTCACATCCTAGTTTCCAAAGGTTGACTAAACCTTTCCTCTGATACCAACTATAGAGACCCTAAGCTTGACGTACATAGACATTGCATTACTTTTGCGGAATTCTTAATATATAACAAAAACAGACACACAAGGACCATAATAGTTTAGTTTCATTGGAAACTTAGAATATAAACATCTAATCATGTTGATAGATCTTCAACGTCTCCCTTATCGATCTTCCCCTTTTTTTCTTACCTAAAATCTTTCTTTATATCCTAGGGAAAAGAAAACATATAATGGGTGAGCTCAAATGCTCTGTAAGGGTAAGCATGGATAAAATAAAACAAATAATATACATTTGAGCATAAAAACATGAACATAATGTTTAAAAGCTTGAGCAATGACATAAAACATGGAAGTACGTAAGGAATATATCATAATGAAACATTAATCATGAGAAAATAGCATGGTAATAAAACATGTAATTGTGGAAACCATTCGGCACATGTCATGATTTCCATAGTATCCAAGGCATTGCTGCCAAGACCATCTTAGGGGACAAAGTCCCTTTCAGAATCGAGTTCACTCCTCGTTTCAGTCCTGTAACACTGAACCTGATTAACTTACTGTTCCAGCCATGTCTATCTCATGAGATATAAAATCTTTACCTAATGCATTGGAGTTAGATATAGGTCCCACCCATCTCATAATGAAATCATTCTTACTTGTACCACAAAATAAACATACATCATTCATAATAACCCAACGAATAAAATGGGTTTCATAAACATCATCCCATCATAACATAATCCATATAAAAGAAATGGATATAATTTCAGAATAAGAAAATTGAAACCATGTAAGTAAAAGAGACATTATACTTAAAACATACTCATATGAAATAATTACATTTAAGATGGAAAATGGTTTTGATAAAACACTTGAAATGAATTCTTGAGTGAAATATCCTTTCTTCTTTAAAATCATTTTCTTTTCAAAAATTGTCATGAATTTTTAAAAGAAAAGGATTTTCTTGAAAACTAGTCATGAAATATTTTTGAGGAAGCTTCATGAAAATATGGCATTATAAAACCGTAAAAAATCCTTTCATGTCGTATAGGTTAAAAAAACATTCTTCTCGTACTTCTGTCGGAAAAGTCAAAAAGTACCTCGTACGAAAAATGACAAAAGATTCCATTCATATCTTTTACTAAAAACTCACCGAAGGGTAAAATTGGATATAAACTATTGTAGAAGGATATAAATATTACATATTGAGAAAACATGGATGTGGATGATAAAATACACCCCAGTAAATACCAAAGTATAAACAATCTCAGATAAAAATGAGATTGTGATATTTACCTTACCTTAGGTCCGATTTGCTTCGTAAGTGTCCGAAACTCCTGTATAATGATTTAAATAATTTCATTGACTTATTGCAGAATCATACTCATTGTTATGATATCATATATGGTTCACTTATGACTTT
Organism: Viscum album; assembly: GCA_963277665.1. Classification (NCBI taxonomy): domain Eukaryota; kingdom Viridiplantae; phylum Streptophyta; class Magnoliopsida; order Santalales; family Viscaceae; genus Viscum; species Viscum album. The sequence continues at coordinate 833,772,248 of OY728147.1, read as the reverse complement.
ATATTACCCGTTCTTTTGTAAATTCCATGTTAAAGAGCATTTTGGGTAAAATCATTTCATTTGTCGTCCGTGTTTTGACTTGTAATTATTCATATGATTACTTATATCATGATTACATAATTCCATGATTTATATATAATATATATTCATAATATACATATATATAATAGATCAATAAATGCAAATAAATACACCGTTCATGGAGACGGTAGGTCGTACGTACGCATGAACGCTGTTTTCGTTTCCTTATTGAGTTGAATGGAATTAAGTAGATGAAATACATATATATAAACATAAATCCAGAATCATTATTATATCATATATTTCATGATTACTTATTATATATATTTTATAATCATTCATGAATGGTTAACGTGGAGAATGAATCTCATCGCGTCGTGCAGACGGTAGTCTGTACGTAGGCACGAGCGATGATATCATTCTCATGATCATGGAATTGTATTTGAGTGTATGTATACTATAAATATCACTTTACAATAATCATATATAGTTATTATGTACACCATTATACCCATCCAAGTAAGGTGGGGGTGGAAAATAGATTACACCACGGCGTGGAGATGGTATTTCGTACGTACGCACGTGCGGTGATTTCGTTTTCCGTAGGATGGATAGATGGTGAAATAATGTTGTTTCATACTTATAATAACATATCAGTATATGAGTGATACAGATGTTATTACTTCATAATGAAACAACCTAATAAGAAGAAGTGGAAGAAGAAATAAAGATGAAAGAATCGGTAATGGACATTACCTCTTCCTTGAAGCGCCTCTTTGAGTCCTCCTCTTAGGGCACTAAAATTGGTCTTTGAAGAATACCAAGACCTCTAGGATGTTTCTAGGGAAGTGGAGAAGAGAATTTGACCGGGTTTGCCTGAGCTTGAAGGCTCAAAGTGGTGTGAGGAAGAGAGGGAGGAGGTTCCCTTTTATATGGGAGGAGAGGGGCACCTTTGGAATAACTAAAAATATTATTTTATTATAAAGTCATATTCGGGTTTTAATAGCTAAAAATAGAGTTATATCGAATATAAGGTGGGTATGGGTCGAAATACTCTCTTCCAAAATAATTTATACCAGTTTAGGTCATTATATTAACCTTATCTTTTAGTTTTAACTCATAGTTAATTAGATTGACATTTATCATGTCACTTTGTATTTTTATATTATATAGTTAATAAACATACCATATACATCCAAGCGACCCCCAAGTGGTCCATTAATGATACACCTATCATGATATAAGTATATTGGCATAACCTTAGATTTTTAGGAATAAAATAACAATCAATAATATAATATTTGTTTTAAAAACTATTTTATGCCAATTTTGACACTATTCAATAGTTGATTTTTGTGAAACACATAAAAGAATTATTACTTCGACCAAAGTTAATTAAATAAATCCTAACATGTCATATTAACCTATATAATTAGTGTAATTAATAAAAAGTCTCAAATTATATTTATTTGGGTATTTATAATATCAATTATTCTAATTTTTCACTATTATGGTAATTACTGCATCATCATTGTGTCCTAAATAAATTAAATTATTTAATGTCTAAAAATTATAAATAAATTATCATTGTGTATTGAATCTTTTTAGATTTCTAATGAATATTTACAATCGAATTTATATTATGTATAAACATATATTAAAAATGTTTTAGTAAATGAACTTTGATATTTACTCTTTTAACTCTTCTTTGAATTAAATAATAATAAATGTCCTAATCTAATCCAAGTGGGCCTAAATGGTCATATTCTATTCCTAAGGTTGTTTTTGGTTAAATTACATTTATCCAATAGAATTAGGACATGTGTTAGGGTAATAATAATAATATCATTTTTACCCTTAATCACCCTATTTACTTTTAACCGTGGTAAAAACAAGTAAAAAGTTACTATTCACCAAAAATTATTTTCATCTCATTGAACCATATTTTACTTACTTAAATCAACCGTGTCTCTCGAATTTTTGAAATTCTACTCAAAGAAGCGGTAAAATTATGTTTTATGAAAAATTCATTTTTTTAACTACCACTTAATGGTTTCACTATTCATTAAAAAACTAACGTTTCCAAGTAAATACCAAAAATTAGGCCTAAGATATATTTGATATTATGAACTCAAAAATTATGTCTATTTCACCAAATTAAAAACATATCAGTTGCATTAATTAATTTAAAAATTAATTCTCGTTGTCAAAACAAATTGCGTGTTCTTAAGAGATAATAACTATCAATGATTGACACTTGTTTATGTCTAGTTTAAATGTGAAATTACATCCAATGACCAAAATTGTATTAAGTTGTAAAAATATATTCTAAATATACTATAAAACCAATCAAATTAATAATTTATCACTATTAATTATTTTGATTAAAAAGGTTGTTTTTAATTAAAATTTAGTAATTTTCACTATTCATTAGAAAATGAAAGTTATCCGAAAAGTACCAAAATTTCACCCTAAGCTAATTTCGATATTACTAATCCAAAAATAAAGTTCATTTTGAAAAATAAAATTTACAAAATTTCAAAAAGTGTTTATTACTATTCATAATGACTAGTTTTAATAATATTTTAATAGCATATCATTGTTTAGTGAAACTCGGTATTGCGTACTACACATGCTATAGAGGAAGGTTGTGATTGTGTGTAATGCAAGGGAAGTAAAGGATGCATGTTGTCCAAGATCCTTTTGGTGTAGCGTATGACACAAGACATTAATGAAATTAAAAAGAATATTTTTTGTAAAAGATTGGGGTGTTACACCCAACAACCATAACATAATAGTATCACATAAAACATGCATAAATGAAAACATAACATTTCCAATTTTCAATCACAAGATATCAATACAACTCATTGATATAAAAACATTATGAAATCCATTTTCAATACCAAAATAAGAAAAAATTAAAACATGGTATTTATTTTTCATTCAAAAAAAGGTATGGCTTGTAGAGGAAGCCGAAACTCAAATAATGGTCACGACGGTGGAGAAGTAGTTGTCGTCGCATACATATGACAAAAAAAAATCATTCCCTTTTGTCATTTAGTAAATGATTCGTATAAAAATATTCCTTTTGAATAATTGTAAAAGTCAAAGGGGTTATACACCGTATAAAAGAATGTTGTGTATAAAATAAAATATGCCTCAATGAAAGGAGATTGAGACAGATTACATTACAAAGACGATATCCTTGGATTAAGGATAAATCAATTATATAATTATGTGTGACAAACGAATACACCAAATATAAGTGGAAATTAAGTGTATAAAAATCAGAGGTTATTCACACATATTCATAGAACGACATATTCATGGAGTGAAAGTTTATCCCATAGAATCAAAATTTGGTTAAGAAGTTCCCTTGCAAAAATTCAACAGCCTAACGACATCACTTCAAAATTCATAAAATGAGTTGATGAGATATAAAAATTGGATATCATCACTTGGACATAAAATTTACATCAATAAGAACATATTCCAAAATAACAATATGTAAATTAAAATACCCAACAAAAGAAGTCTTTTAAAAAGAGGAGGGTGAAAGGTTCCCTTACTGACATGGGTATCTTTCGAAACATAAACCCCATGAAAGAAGGAAAATACAACATTGATGTAAATACTCATAAACTAAATTATATTACACAAATAGTATAATAATGGTAAGTATATATACCACTCAATGGTAATGGTGGCAAATGTAGCATAAATCTCACGGGAATAAAAGTGAGATGAAAAATCCCTTACGAAAACTCTACAGCCTAATGAAACCACTTAAAACTTCCAAAAATGGATTGATGAGATCAAATAGGGTCTCTCATCATATTAAAATAAAATTTACATGAATATGAATATAAAACAACATCCCCCAACATAACAAAGAGGAGCTTAAAAGAAGTGACATAAAGAAGATTAGTTAAAAAGAAAGAGAGAGGTTGGATCTCTTACAAAAATTGTACAGCCTAACGGCGCCACTCAAGACTTCCAAAATTGATTGATGAGAGAAAGTAGGGTATCTCATCATATGAACATAAAAATTACAGTAATATTAATATAAAATAACATCCCAATCATAAGAAATATGATCTTAAAAGTAATGACCTAAAAGAGTGTACTTAAAAAGAAAGAGAGGCGTAGGATCTCTTACCTCGTGTCTGACATGACTAGATCATTCTTTAATATCCTGAATTATAAAATTTGGTCAATTTAAAATTTCTTAAGGACCTCTTTTAAATATTATTATTCAGTTCATATCACATATTATAATGTTATAATAATTAATTAATAAAGTGAGTTCATATCACATGTTTTTGTCGATGTTTGGTACATGAGTAAAAATTGAACTTGTTGGAACAGAATTTTCCATGTAGTTATAGGTACATCATATCCAGAATAGTATTTACGTCATAAATATCATATATATCCAGTATATATTCATTTTATACTATTCCATATCATTTTGAGATAAAAAAATTAAAATCACCGTTCATGGAGACGGTAGGCCGTACGTACGGATGAACGCTACTTTCATTTTTAGTCATATTAATGGAATTAAAACAAAATGAGAGATATATATATTATAATTCCATAATTATATCCATATTTTAGATGTAATATATTACATATATATCCATTATATATATGTACATAATAGTACATAACATTTGGAGATAAGAAATGAAATGTACCTTTTATGGAGACGGTAAGTCGTACGTATGCATGAACGCTACTTTCATTTTTTTTGTATTAAATGGAATGAAATTATAATTATATAAAGTTATTTTATAATTCTTGTTGGATATCATATGTAATACCATTAATTCCATCCTTTATACGTCCCACATATGGCATTAACGAATCAAATCACTATGAGGGGGTGGTAGTCCGCAATTCCTTAAATGAAGATATCGTGTTTACCCATAATGGAAACCATTAAGGTATGAAATAAATGAAAAATACAGAAGCTTAAAGAAAAAATAAAAATATAATATATAATATATAAATATAGTGACATCTTAATGGACACCATTAAAGGTGTTAAAAGAATATTGAACAATCATCATTTCGTGATGCAGTAATTCGCCATCCACAGAAACAGTATATTCTTTAACCATTAGACAAAAGTGTGTGAAAATGTAGCTCAAATACATCTTATAAAAACATCCTAGTATATTTAAGATACTGGTGTTGTTACAAAAAAAAATTAATAAAAAGAGTTTAGGGGTTTGGATAAGCAAAATAAAACAAAATATCACAAGGGAATACATTACCTTTAAATCGGGTAACTCTCTTTTATTTGAGCTCAATGGCTTCCTTGGAAAACAATTCTTCCCAAAGTGAGGCTTCAATGATGAATAGAGGGATGTGGAGAGATGAAATGGGCATGTTCTAGCTGATCCAAAGTCTTGATAGGTGTGTGTAAGGTGGTAGATGTGGGGGCCTTTTATAAGAGGAGAGGAGGGGCACTCTTGGAAGGTTAAAAAATATTACTTTATTATAAAATGATTTTCGGATTTTAAAGGTCCCAAAATTATATAATTCAAAGATAAGGTGATAAGAGTTCCAAATCCACCCATACAATAGGTTTTTGACATGTTTAGGTCTTAATTTTTACATTATCTTTTCATTTTATTTAAATTGTTAAATAATGAGGTAATCGCTGCATCATCATGGTGTCATAGATAATTTAATTTATTTAATGTCTAAAAATTATAAAAAAAATATATGATGTAGTAAATCTTTTTATATTTCTAATGAATTATTATAGTAAACAATATGACTTGAATAATCCCATTTAAAAATTGTTTTATTAAAACAACTCATGTTTGTGACATTTATATTTTAACTTTAAATAAAAAGTTATTTATGTCATTTTCCTAACAAAGTGGCTCTATGGGGTCCCCAAGTTGACCCATAGATTGTATTGGTCGCCCATGACACATCCAATAAGCGTAGGATATGTGTCTAGGTCATTTCATATTATTAAAACATTATTTTTACCTTAAATTACAATAATTACCTTTAATCATGATTAATAAAACATAAAAGTTACTATTCACCCAAAATTATTTTGATCTCATTGAATAAAATTTTACATTTGAATGACAACCATGTATGTCAGATTTTTGAAAATCAAATCACAGACGTGGCAAAGTTTCATTTAAACGAAAAATCAGTTTCTTTAACTACCACTTAGTGGTTTGACTATTCATCAAAAATTAAAGTTTTTCATAAAAATACCAAAAATTAACCCTAAGATATATTTGATATTCCAAATTCAAAAATGACATCTATTTTACTAAATTCGAAACATATAAGTTGCATTAATTAATTTAATAATTAATTCCCGCTGTCAAAACAAATAGCGTGTTTTTAAGAAGTAATATCTATTAAAAGATTGACACTAGTTTAAGTCCAATTTCAAAGAGAAATTAATTCCAATGAACTCTATTGGATTAAATGAAAAAAAAATATTCTAATTTCACTTTAAAAAAAATTCAAAAGATAATCTAAACATATAAATAAATTACATTAAAAAGAGGTTTTGAATTAAAATATAACATTTTCACTATTCATTAAAAAATGAACTTTATCAGAAAAATACCAAAAAATTACACAAGTTAAATATTGATGTCTCGATTCTAAAGAAGAGTTTTATTTTGTCAAATATAACACATAAAATTGTCTAAAAGTGGATTTAAAATAGGTCCACCATCAAAAAGCGGTTAATCGACCTCTTAATGAATATTAGAATGTTTACGCTTAAAATTGGATTCATTCACATTTTTAATCCTCTAACATTTATTGTAAAAAGTAAAAATATTTGACAAACATATATAATCATTTTTTAGTTAGTTCTGTTCATTCCCACCATTACAATGTCCTGGCGTTAATTACCATTTAAAATAATATTATTTTATTATTAGAGTGCAATGTAAGATTCCCAAGAAACTCATTGTTGCGTATTGGGTATGCCATCAAGCATAGAGTCCCCTTTAAAGTAATATTAATATTTTATTCACCAATATGGATAAATGTGAAAATTGCATACTCTTTATTTACCTGGGTGGTTACATCCTTCCCACTTTTGGGAATTGCGTCCTCAGAATTTTAAAATTGGGCTTGGAAACTTCATTGAAAATCCCACATCGAAACAAGATTAGCTAAAACAATCACTTTAAAATAAAGAAAGAGAAGTACAAAGGTCACCCGAGTTAACCAATACTAGGATTCCATGTAAGAAAACATGGATATGGAGAAAAAAACAAAGGGTCATGTTCTGAGGGAGAGTGATAGTAAGCATGTCTAGGATAAAGTTAACCATAAGAAAATCACAAACTTGTGATGGGTTAAACGGTATTTGATTCCCCAGTAGGAAAAGTTAACAGAACACATTTTTGTTTTAAGTTACTCTTCATTGAGGAATTTATTTTTGAGCCTAACTAAATCATAATGAAACATAATTACTTGTCACGTAGACTTTCAACTTTTACTAGATTCCTTACTCAAACTCATATTTTCTCCAAAAGACGAGTATTTAGGATGACTTGTTCGCATTTATAGTACTATAATAAACTTCTTGAGAATCACCTAATCCACAAAATAGAACTATATATTTCCCATGTCCTTAGACAAAAACCAATACCAAATTGTTAGTATGAGATCAGATAATCCACAAATGTATAACCCTTTATAAAAAGAAAATCTATTCTTAATCTCCAAAATTTTTCCAAAAAAACCCAAAGTTCAACGAAGACCATTCGATAAACAATTGTCCATAAAATTCATCAAAGTATACCAAACTAAGATTTAAACCCAAATATTTGAAGGATTTAATCACATAGTCTTCCAAGGTACAAATTAACTTTTATCTCCAAATAACATCAGTTGCTCTTAAATTCTCATGTTGAAAAGTAATTAACCTAATCACATATCCTCCATTATAGGTTAATCCTTTCCATAGATAACCCAAAATAAACGTACTCTTGATCCATAAAATCATATAACTAAAAATAATAAGTCAAACTAACCAGGGACTTCACATAGACCAGTGGTAGGTGATAAATACCAGTCGAACATTGGTTGTGGGTTCGATTCCCACAGCTTTTTCTGACGTGATGGGTTACCACACGGTCTGTGTGTTATCCTTTTTCCAAAACTATATAATTCTTAAAACATTCCCCAAAACGAGATAAAATCTTCAAAAATAATCATAACATATTTTAACCTCATGTTTATCTCATGCCTTTAATTTTCTATCATAACATATAATAACCCACAATTATCTCAAAAGTAAGGATCATATAAACTCTAATGGTTACCTTTATAATTATTACCTGAACTTCCTCATTGATTGGTCATCTCGTACATGATGCATTACAGAACATACCAAGGTTCAAGTGGTTTATCATGACTCCTTGATGGTTGGTTTAGAATAACAACGAGTGTCCTTAGTGAATCCCCCATTTCATCCAGTCTCTTAATCAGAGAACCACTACAGTTTCCTTCAAACCTATTGTCACTTTGGTGCCTGCTAGATCCATCCATTCACTAAAAACAGAAATGTCAGTGTGAGTATATCAATAAAACCATCATGTACTAATGAGGAAGATAAAAACTAAGATATACTTACTCATTCACTTTATCTAAAACTTGGACACATTATGAAATCCTAACTATTATGGTAATGTCACTTATGCTTAGAGAATACCATAACCTCTAAAGTTATCTAAACCACCCTCTAATACCAACTATAAGGCCCCGGCCTTAAACCTTACTTAATATTGAATTAAATGAATAATTCACATTGAGGGTCTTTTCAGGTTTAGAGTTTTAGAGAATTAGATCATAAATCATGAATTACATTCCACATTTAAACAAAGTGGTTACATAAAAGATAGTATTCTTTGGTTACCATCAACATAAACATATTTAAAATAAAACATGGATTCTTTCTTGACACTTCCTCGACACTATCATCATATCATTCACCTTTCCCTTGACCTATGAAAAACATTTCAAAAACTTGGGATGAGCATAAAAAGCTCAGTAAGGGATATAAAAGTACAAAAAGAAAACATTAGTCCAGGTATGAAATCATACTTTACTCATATAACATAATCATTTTAACATAACTCATCAAATCATGTATATATGATAGAAATCATAAATCATAAAGGTAACTTGAGGCATTCATAACATTCTTGCGTAGGGATTAACCCTCTAGGTTACGTTTGGAATACCCATCACAGTATATTCCCTAAAATATTTTTGGAGAAACCTTAACATTTAACCCCTTCACGTTACCCAATGAATTGGAGAGCTATATCGGGCTCACCCGCCCTTAGTTTATCATGGAACCACCCATCTTAATAATAATGCCCAAGAACCATAACATAATCGTATCACATAAAACATGCATAAAGTAAACATAAAATTTCTACTTTTCAATCACAAGATATCAATACAAAACATTTATATAAAAACATTATGAAATCCATTTTCAATCACAAAATAAAAGAAAAGTAATACATGGTATTTATTTTTCATTTTAAAAAATGGTATGGCTTATAGAAGAAGCCGAAACTCAAATAATGGTCACGGCGGCGGAAAAGTCGTTATCGCCGTATACATACGACAAAAAAACATTCCCTTTTGTCATTTAGTACATGCTTCGTATAAAAAGATTACTTTTGAATAATCATAAAAGTCAAAGGGTTTTAGACACTGTATAAAATAATGTTGTGTATAAAACAAAATATGCCTCAATGAAAGGAGATTGAGACGGATTCCCTTACAAAGACGGTATCCTTGGATTAAGGATAAATAAATTACATAATTATGAGTGACAAAATAATACACCAAATATAAGTGGATATTAAGTGTAAAATAATAATAGGTTATTCACACATATTCATAGAACGACATATTCAAGGAGTGCAAGTTTATCCCAAAGAATCAAAATTGGGTTAAGAAGTTCCGTTGAAAAAAATTGATAACCTAAAGACTTCACTTCAAAATTCATAAAATGAGTTGATGAGAGATAAAAAGGGGATATAATAACTTGGACATAAAATTTACATCAATAAGAACATATCCCAATATAACAATATGTAAATTAAATGAACCAACAAAAGAAGTCTTTTAAAAAGAGGAGGGTGAAAGGTTCCCTTACCGACTTGGGTATCATTCGAAACATACACCCCATGAAAGAAGTACAATACAACATTGATGTAAATACTCATAAACGAAATTATATTACACAAAGAGTATAATAATGGGAAGTATATGTACCACTCAACGGGAATGGTGGAAAATGTAGCATAAATCTCACGCGAATAAAAGTGAGATGAAAAATCCCTTACAAAAACTCTGCAGCCTAACGGCGCCACTTAAAACTTCCAAAAATGGATTGATGAGATCAAATAGGGTCTATAATAATATTAAAATAAAATTTACATCAAGAGGAATATAAAAGAACATCCCCAAACATAACAAATAGGATCTTAAAATAAGTGACATAAAGGAGAGTACTTAAAAAGAAAGAGAGATGTTTGATCTCTTACAAAAATTCGGCAGCCTAACGGCGCCACTCAAAACTTCCAAAATTGATTAATGGGTGAAAATAGAGTCTCTCATCATATGAAAATAAAAATTAAAGTATGAGTAATATAAAAGAACATCCCAATCATAATAAATATGAGTTTAAAATTAATGACATAAAAGAGAGTACTTAAAAAGATGGAGAGGGGTAGGATCCCTTACCTCGTGTCCGACATGACTCGATCGTTCTTTAATCTCTCGATTAATAAAATTTGGTCAACTTATAATTTCTTAAAGACCTCATTTAAATATTATTATCCAGTTCACATCACATATTATAATGTTATAATAATTGGTTAATAAAGTGAGTTCATATTAGACGATGTTGTCGATGTTCGGTACATGAGTAAAAATTGAACTTGTTGGAACAGAATTTTCCATGTAGTTATAGGTACATCATATCCAGAATAGTATTGATGTTTTAAATATAATATATATCCAGTATATTTTCATTTTATACTATTCCATAGCATTTTTAGATAAAAAAATAAAAGCACCGTTCATGGAGATGGTAGGTCGTACGTACGCATGAACGCTACTTTCATTTTTTGTCATATTAATGGAATTAAAACAAAATGAGGTATACATATATTATAATTAAAAAATGATATACATAATTTAGATGTAATATATTATATATATATATATACTATATATATGTACTTAATAGTACATAACATTTGGAGATAAAAAATGAAATGTACCATTCGTGGAGACGGTAAGCCGTATGTACGCATGAACGCTACTTCCATTTCTTTTTTTTTATTAAATGGAATGAAATATTAATGATATAAAGGTATATTATAATTCGATTAGGATATCATATGTAATACCATTAATTACATCCTTTATATGTCCCACATATGGCATTAACGAATCAAATCACTTTGAGGGGGCGGTAGTCCGCACTTCCTAAAATGAAGATATCGCGTTTACACATAATGGAAACAATAAAGGTATGACAAAAATGAAAAATATAGAATCTTAAGGAAAACATAAACATATTATATATCATATATAAATATAGTGCCATCTTAATGGCCCCCTTTGAAGTTGTTAAAATAATATTGAACAATTATCGTTTCGTGATGAGTAATTCGCCATCCACAAATACAATATGTTCTCTAACCATTTGACGGAGGTGTGTGAAAATGTAGATCGAATCCATCTTATAAAAACATACTAGTATATATAATATACTAGTTTTGTTACAAAAAAAAGTAATAAAAACAGTTTAGGTGTTTTGATAAGCAAAATAAAACAAAAGATCACAAGGGAAGACATTACCTTTAAATCGAGTAACTCACATTGATTTGAGCTCAATGGCTTCCTTGGAAACGATTCCTACAAAAGTGAGGCTTCAATGATTAATAGAGGGATGTGGAGAGATGAAATGGGTAGGTTTTGTCCGAGCCAATGGCTTTATAGGTGTGTGTAAGTTGGTAGAGGTGGGGGCCTTTTATAAGAGGAGAAGAGGGGCACTCTTGGAAAGTTATAAAATCTTACTTTATTATAAAATGATTTTCGGATTTTAAAGGTACCAAAATTATATATTTCGAGGATAAGGTGATAATAGTTCTAAATCCACCCATACAATAGGTTTTTGACATGTGTAGGTCTTATATTTTAAATTATCTTTTCATTTTATTTAAATCGTTAAATAATGAGGTAATCGCTGCATTATCATGGTGTCATAAATAATTTAATTTATTTAATGTTTAAAAATTATAAAAAAAATATCATGATGTAGGAAATAGTTTTATATTTCTAATGAATGTTTATAGTAAATAATATGAATTTTATAACCTCATTTAAAAATTATTTTAGTAAAACAACTCATGTTTGTGACATTTTTATTTTAACTTTAAATAAAAAGTTATTTATGTCATTTTCCTACCAAAGTGGCTCCATGGGGCCCCAAAGTTGACCCATGGATTTTATTGGTCGGCCATGAGACTTTAAATGATGTTAGGACATGCATCTTAGTCATTTAATATTATTAAAACATTATTTGTACCTTAAATTACACAAATTACCTTTAATCACGATTAATAAAACTTAAAAGTTACTATTCACCAAAACTTATTTTGATCTCATTGAATAACATTTTACTTATTAATGAAAACCATGTAGGTCAGATTTTTGAAAATCAAATCACAGAAGTGGAAAAGTTTCATTTAAACGAAAAATCAGTTTCTTTAACTACCACTTAGTGGTTTCACTATTCATCAAAAATTGAAGTTTTTCAGAAAAATACCAAAAATTAACCCTAAGATATATTTGATATTCCGAGTTAAAAAATGACTTCTATTTTAAAAAATTCAAAACATATAAGTTTCGTTAATTAATTTAATAATTAATTCCCACTGTCAAAACAAATAGCGTGTATTTATGAAACAATATCTATTAAAAGATTGAAACTAGTTTAAGTCCAATTTCAAAGTGAAATTAATTCCAATTCCAACTGTTGGATTAAATGGTAAAAATATATTATAATTTAACATTGAAAACAATTCAAAAGATAATCTAATCATATAAAAAAATTATATTAAAAAGAGGTTTTGAATTAAAATACAACATTTTTCACTATTCATTAAAAAAATGAACTTTATCGGAAAAATACCAAAACATTACACAAAGTAAATTTTGATGTCCCGATTCTAAAGAAGAATTTTATTTTTTCAAATAGAACACATAAAATTGTCAAAAAGTGGATTTAAAAGAGGTTCGCCATCAAAAGGTGGTTAATCATCCTTTTAAAAAATATTAGAATGTTTACGCTTAAAATTGGATTCATTCGCATTTTTAATCCTCTAACATTTGTTGTAAAAAGTAAAAATATTTGACAAACATATATAATCATTTTGTAGTTAGTTCTGCTCATTCCCGCCATTACAATGGCTAGGCATTAACTACCAATTAAAATAATATTATTTTATTATTAGAGTGCAATGTAAGATTCCCAAGAAACTCGTTGTTGCGTATTGGGTACGCCATCGAGCATAGCATCCCCTTTAAAGTAATATTAATATTTTATTCCCAAATATGGATAAAGATGAAAATGTCGTATTCTTTATTTACCTAGGGTGTTACATCCTTCCCCCCTTTTGGGAATTTTGTCCTCACAATTTTAAAATTGGGCTTAGAATCTTCATTGAAAATCCCACATCGGAACAAGAGTCAGTAAAACAATCACATTAAAATAAAGAAAGAGAAGTACAAAGGTCACCCGAGTTAACCCATACTTGGATCCCATGTAGGAAAACATGGATATGGAGAAAAAAACAAAGGGTCATGTTCTAAGGGAGAGTGATAGTAAGCATGTCTAGGAGAAAGTTAACCATAAGAAAATCACAAACTTGGGATGGGTTAAACGTTATTCGATTCCCCAGTAGGAAAAGTTAACATAAAACATTTTTTTTAAGTTACTCTTTATGGAGGAATTTATTTTTGAGCTTAACTAAATCATAATGAAACATACTTACTTGTCATGTAGACTTTCAACTTTTACTAGATTCCTTAATCAAACTCATATTTTCTCCAAAAGACAAGTATTTAGGAAGACTTGTTCGCATTAAGAGTACTATAATCAACTTCTTGAGAATCACCTAATCCTCAAAAGAGAACTATATATTTCCCATGTCTTTAGACAAAAACCAAAACCAAAATTTTTATTATGAGAATAGATAATCCACAAAAGTGCAACCCTTTATAAAAAAATCTATTCTTAATCTCCAAACTTTGTTCAAAAAAAACCTAAATTTCAACAAAGACCATTCGATAAACAATTGTCCTTAGAATTATTAAAAGTAAACCAAACTAAGATTGAAACCCAGATATTTGAAGTATTTAATCACATAGTATTCAATGTACAAATTAACTTTTATCTCCAAATAACATCAGTTGCTCTTAAATTCTCATGTTGAAAAGTAATTAACTTAATCACATATCCTCCATGATAGGTTAATCCTTTACATAGATAACCCAAAATAAACATAATATTGATTCCTAAAATCATCTAACTAAAAATAATTAGTCAAACTAACCAGGGACTTCGTGTAGTCTAGTGGTAGGTGATAAATACTAGTCACCCTTTGGTTGTGGGTTCGATTCCCGCAGTGTTGTTCGACGCGACGGGTTGTCACACGGTCTGTGTGTTGTCCATTTTCCAAAACTATATAATTATTAAAACATTCCACAAAACGAGATAAACACTTCAAAAATAATCATAACATATTTTAACATCAATTTTATCTCATGCCTTTCATTTTCCATCATAACATATAATAACCCATAATTACCTCAAAAGTAAGGATCATATAAACTCTAATGGTTCCTTTATAATTATTACCTGAACTTCCACATCGATTGGTAATCTCGTACATGATGCATTACAGAACATACCAGGATTCAAGTGGTTGATCATTACTCCTTGATGGTTGGTTTTGAAAAACCACGAGTTTCCTCACTGAATCCCCCATTTCATCCAGTCTCTTAATCAGAGAACCACCACAGTTTCCTTCAAACCTATTGTCACTTTGGTGCCTGCTAGATCCATCCATTCACTAAAAATAGGAATGTCAGTGTGTGTATATCAAATAACCATCATGTACTAATGAGGAAGATAAACCGTAAGATATACATACTCGTTCACTTTATCTAAAACTAGGACTCTTTCTGAAATCCTAACAATTATGGTAATGTCACTTATGCTTAGAGAATACCCTAACCTCTAATGTTATCTAAACCTCCCTCTGATACCAACTATAATACCCCAACCATAAACCTGACTTAATATTGAATTAAATGAATAATTCACATTGAGGATCTTTTTATGTTTAGTGTTTTAGAGAATTAGATCATAAATCATAAATTACATTCCACATTTAAACAAAGTGGTTACATAAATGATAGTACTCGTTTTTTCCCATCAACGGAAACATATTTAAAATATAACATAGTTATTTCTTGAAAATTCCTTGACACAATCATCATATCATGCACCTTTCCTTGACCTGTGAAAACATTTCAAAAACATGGGATGAGCATAAGAAGCTCAGTAAGGGATATAAAAGTACGAAAAGAAAACATTAGTCCATGTAGGAAATAAAACTTTTCTCATATAACATAAGCATTTTAACATACCTCATCAAATCATGAATAAATCATAGAAATATTAATGCATAAAGGTAACTTGAGGCATTAATA
The DNA here is from genome assembly GCA_963277665.1 of Viscum album. Lineage (NCBI taxonomy): Eukaryota > Viridiplantae > Streptophyta > Magnoliopsida > Santalales > Viscaceae > Viscum > Viscum album. The sequence goes on along the minus strand of OY728147.1, from coordinate 833,756,402 downwards.
ACAGTCTTAAATAGTTAGTAACCCTCTTGGTTACGTTGGGAATAACCATCACAGTATATTACATAAAATATCTTCGGATAAACCTTAACGTTTAACCCCTTCACGTTACCCAATACATTTGAGAGCTATATCGAGCTCACCCACCCTTAGTTTATCACGGAACCACCCGTCTTCATAATAATGCCCAAGAACCATAACATAATTGTATCAAATAAAAGATGCATAAAGGAAAGATAACATTTCCACTTTTCAATCACACGATATCAATACAACACATTTATATAAAAACAATATGAAAACAATTTTCAATAGAAAAATAAAAGAAAAGTAAAACATGGTATTTATTTTTCATTTTAAAAAAATTAATGGCTTGTAGAGGAAGCCGAAACTCAAATAATGGTCACAGCGGCGGAGAAGTCGTTGTCGCCGCATACGTACGACAAAAAAAACATTCCCTTTTGTCATTTAGTAAATGATTCATATAAAAATATTCCTTTTGAATAATAATAAAATTCAAAGGGTTTTATACACTGTATCAAAGAATGTTGTGTATAAAACAAAATATTCCTCAATGAAAGGATATTGGGACAGATTCCCTTACAAAGACGGTATCCTTGGATTAAGGATAAATCAATTACATAAAAATCTGTGACAAACTAATACACCAAATATAAGTGGATATTAAGTGTAAAACAATCAGATGTTCTTCACACATATTCATAGAATGACATATTCAAGGAGTGCAAGTTTATCCCAAACAATCAAAATTGGGTTAAGAAGTTCCCTTGAAAAAAATTGACAGCCTAACGACGTCACTTCAAAATTCATAAAATGAGTTGATGAGAGATAAAAATGGGATCTCATCACTTGGACAAAAAATTTACATCAATAAGAAAATATCCCAACATAAAAATATGTAAATTAAAAGACCCAACAAGAGAAGTCTTTTAAAAATAGGAGGGTGAAAGGTTTTCTTACCGACTTCGGTATCTTTCAAAACATACACCCCATGAAAGAAGGACAATACAACATTGATGTAAATACTCAGAAACGAAAGTATATTAAAAAAAGAGTAGAATAATGGGAAGTATATATACCACTCAATGGGAATGGTGGAAAATGTAGCATAAATCTAACAGGAATAAAAGTGAGATGAAAAATTCCTTACGAAAACTCTACAGCCTAATAGCACCACTTAAAACTTCAAAAAATGGATTGATAAGATCAAATATGTTCTCTCATAATATTAACATAAAATTTAAATCAAGAGGAATATAAATGATCATCCCCAAACATAACAAAGAGGAGCTTAAAAGAACTGACATAAAGGATTGTACCTAAAAAGAAAGAGAGAGGTTGGATCTCTTACAAAAATCTGGCAACCTAACAGTGCCACTCAAAACTTCCAAAATTGATTGATGAGAGAAAGTATGGTCTCTAGTAATATTAACATAAAAATTACAGTATGATTAATATAAAATAGCATCCCATTCATAATAAAGATGATCTTAAAAGGAATGACATAAAAGAGTGTAATTAAAAAGAAGGAGAGGGGTAGGATCCCTTACCTCATGTCTGACATGACTCGATCGTTACTTAATCTCTTGAATAATAAAAGTTGGTCAATTTATAATTTCTTAAGGAAATAATTAAATGATTATTATTCATTTCATATCACATATTATAATGTTATAATAATTGGTTAATAAAGTGAGTTCATATCATGCGTTTTTGTCGATGTTCGTTACATGAGTAAAAATTGAACTTGTTGGAACAGAATTTTTCATGTAGTTATAGGTACATCATATCCAGAATAGTATTGATGTTTTAAATATCATATATATCCAGTATATATTAATATTATACTATTACATAGCATTTGGAGATAAAAAAAATTAAAATCACCGTTCATGGAGATGGTAGGCCGTACGTATGCATGAACGCTACTTTCATTTTTTGTCATATCAATGGAATTAAAACAAAATGAGAGATATATATATTATAATTCCATAATGATATCCATCATTTAGATGTAATATATTACATATATATCCATTATATATATGTACTTAATAGTACATAGCATTGGGAGATAAGAAATGAAATGTACCGTTCATGGAGACGGTAAGCCGTACGTACGCATGAACGCTACTTTCATATCTATTTTTTTGTATTCAATGGAATGAAATAAAAATTATATAAAGGTATATTATAATTCCAGTAGGATATAATATGTAATACCATTAATTAAATCCTTTATATGTCCCACATATGGCATTAACGAATCAAATCACTTTGAGGGGGCGGTAGTCCGCACTTCCTAAAATGAAGATATCGCGTTTACCCATAATGGAAACCATAAAGGTATGCCATAAATGAAAAATATAGAAGCTTAAGAAAAACATAAACATATTATATATCATATATAAATATAGTGACATATTAATGGCCACCTTTGAATGTGTTAAATGAATATTGAACAATCATCGTTTCGTGAGGTAGTAATTCGCCATCCATAGAAACAGTATGTTCTTTAACCATTAGATGGAGGTGTGTGAAAATGTATCTCGAATCCATCTTATAAAAAATCCTAGTATATTTATGATACTGGTGTTGTTACAAAAAATAATTAATAAAAAGAGTTTAGGGGTTTGGAGAAGCAAAATAAAACAAAATATCCAAGGGAAAACATTACCTTTAAATCAGGTAACTCTCTTTGATTTGAGCTCAAAGGCTTCCTTGGAAAATATTCTGCCCAATGTGAGGATTCAATGATAAATAGAGAGATGTGGAGAGAGGAAATTGTTAGGTTTTTGCTGTGACAAAGACTTTAGAGGTGTGTGTAAGGTGGTAGAGGTGGGGGCCTTTTATAATAGGAGAGGATGGGCACTCTTGGAAAGTTATAAAATATTACATTATTATAAAATGATTTTCAGATTTTAAAGGACCCAAAATTATATATTTATATTATAAAGTGATAATAGTTCGAAATACACCCATCCAATAGGTTTTTTACGTGTTTAGGTCTTATATTTTACATTATCTTTTCATTTTATTTAAATCGTTAAATAATGAGGTAATCGCTGCATCATCATGGTGTCATAAATAATTTAATTTATTTAATTTTTAAAAATTATAAAAAGAAATCATGATGTAGGAAACCTTTTTAACGTTCTGATGAATATTTATAGTCAAAAATATGACTTGTGTAACCCCATTTAAAAATTGTTTTGGTAAAACAACTCATGTCTGTGACATTTTTATTTTAACTTTAAATAAAAAGTTATTTATGTCATTTTCCAAGAAAAGTGGCTCCATGGGGTCCCCAAGTTGACCCATGGATTTTATTGGTCGGACATGACTCATCCAATGAGGGTATGACATGTTTCTAGGTCATTTTATATTATTAAAACATTATTTTTACCTTAAATTACACTAATTAACTTTAATCGCGATTAATAAAACTTAAAAGTTACTATTCACCATAAATTATTTTGATCTCATTGAACAAAATTTTACTTCTTAATGACAACCATTTATGTAGGATTTTTGAAAATCAAATCACATAAGTGTAAAAGTTTCATTTAAACGAAAAATCAGTTTCTTTAACTTCCACTAAGTGGTTTCACTATTCATCAAAAATTGAAGATTTTCAGAAAAATACCAAAAATTAACCCTAAGATATATTTGATATTCCAAATTCAAAAATGACCACTATTTTAAAAAATTCAAAACATATAAGTTGCATTAATTAATATAAAAATTAATTCCCGCTGTCAAAAAAATTGTGTGTTTTTAAGAAACAATATCTATTAAAAGATTGACACTAGTTTAAGTCCAATTTTAAAGTGAAATTAATTCCAATGACCACTATTGGATTCAATGGTAAAAATATATTCTAATTTCACATTAAAAAAATTCAAAAGTTAATATAATCATCTAAATAAATTAGATTAAAATGAGGTTTTGAATTAAAATACAACATTTTTCACTATTTATTTAAAAAAATTAACTTTATCGGAAAAATACCAAAAATTTACACAAAGTAAATTTTTATGTCCTGATTCTAAAGAATAATTTTATTTTGTCAAATATAACACATAAAATTGTCAAAAAGTGGATTTATAAGAGGATCGCCATCAAAAGGCGGTTAATTGACCTTTTAAAGAATATTAGAATGTTTACGCTTAAAATTGGATTCATTCTCATTTTTAATCCTCTAACATTTATTGTAAAAAGTAAAAATATTTGACAAACATATATAATCATTTTGTAGTTAGTTCAGTTCATTCCCACCATTACAACGGCTAGGTGTTTACTACTATTTAAAATAATATTATTTTATTATTAGAGTGCAACGTAAGATTCCCAAAAACTCGTTGTTGCGTATTGGGTACACCATCGAACATAGCATCCCCTTTAAAGTAATATTAATATTTTATTCAAAAATATCGATAAATGTGAAATTTTCATATTCTTTATTTACCAGGGGTGTTACATAAATTATTGATGGCTAGTGAGTAAGCTGACTTCATCAACTAATCCCTGATCACCCAAATAGATTCATAATTGTAACACCCTATGATTTGTTGAAATAAATTCATATAAATTTAATAATATTGATGTTTCTTATTATAATAAATAATTATTTTATCTTTCATTACATTAAACCTTGAGTTTATATTTCATTACAAGTAACCCTGAGTTTTATATGTATTACACATAACATTGAGTTTACACAAAAAGTGATAAGATATTAAAATATTATAATTTAATATAATAGTTATCACCTAGAAGATAGAATGGATTTTATAAATAAGATTTACTGAATTTTGAAAACATATTGTTCACACATGTATATAAAATAAATCTTATTACAAAAAAAAATTAAATATGAATATAAAAACAATTTCATAATAAAGGAAATATTTTTCTAAAAAACAATTTTTTTGAAAAAAATAGGTTTTACCTAAATAAATTTAAAAAACTACTTTTAATGAATTATTATATTTAATTTTATATATTATATATTAAAAATAATTTTTAAAATTCTTGTTATGTGTTTTCTAGAGAAGATACTTGAATAGGTCCAATATTAAGCTTACTAGCTCTATTTTTCTAAAAAAGTATGTTCTATTTTTTCCTCACTTACATAAAAAAAGTTTGAGACTTTTAGAAAAAAAATGAAATAATAAATTTCATTTTTTAAATATTGATTAAAAAATTAGTGAAGTGTAAATTTTTTGGAATTTTCTAAAAAGATTAATTTTTTGAAAAATACTAAAAATACTTGTATTTTAATAATTTTCATTTCATTTAAAGAATTTAAAAACATATAAATTATTTTAATAAGTTTTTTTTAAAAATAGTTCCATTATATATCTATAAATAGAATTTATTTAATTATAATCATTTTAATATTAATTTTTTGTATAAAAACTTTTTAAATCATTTAACCATTTTATCTTTGAAACCCTATTTTTCATCATGTCTACATGATTAATTTTAAATGAAATTTTTTCAATAATTTGAATTGAATTTTTAAAAATATATACCATATATGGAATCATAATAATTTATATTATATAATAGGTTCAAAATAGTTTTTTAAAATAATATTAGTGAAAATAGTAAAAATTATTTACCACAGTTAATGTAAGAATTAGATTATTGAAGGTTAAATTAATAATATTTTAGTATAAATGATCTAAAAACATGTCTAAAATCGATTTTATTTAAATATTTCAGACCTTTATTTTTTAATTCTAGATAATACTTCATTTTTATTCTTGTACCTTGAAAAAAACAATGGTAGTCCTTTTTATTTTTAAAAATTTATAGGTGTGCGACTCTCATCACCTTTAAAATGACACACCATGCCCTATATTATTACCACCATAAAACCTTTCTAGATCAGACTTAACTGACCCAAATCATTTACAATCTTCCCTAATATAATTAATTAGAATCAATATTTGAATAATAAATCCTATAAATAATTTTGGTGAAAACCTAGTGAGGTTACTCAAAGAAGAGGTAACATTCTTCAAATAGTGAATTTATTTTATTTACTTCTCAACCACATTAAATTATTAATAACCCATTATTATATAATATAAAAATTATATTCCATATATTTATTTGTTTTTAAGTTAATTTCAAAAAATTAATTCATCTCCACTTCCATAGAATGGGCTATGAAAACATCATTCAAGTATACTGCAGACTACCGCCTTGTGAGCAGATGTCATATGTTTTTCCATTACCAACTCTCACAGTAGGGTACTATAATGGATATAAAGTTTATATATTTTATTTATAACATAAAAGTAACTATTTAGTCATTATATAATATATTAATTTTTACGTTTCATTCCATATGGGATACTAAAATACACTCTTGTGAATGACAAACTACCACCTCATGAAGCTTTGTGGTTTATTTTTAACACACAGGTGACATGGAAAAAAATTAAGATATTTTTAATTAATATATTTGATATTAATTAAATTATTATGATATTAATGAAATATATTTTTCTCTGAAAAATAATTACCCAATTTTTTCTTCTTTCATTTTCACTCATTGAATGATGAAAACGCTATTTGTCTACGTGTGGACTACCACCTTCAAAAAGAAATGTGACTATCTATTTTCATCAAATGACCACATGGATAAAAATTATAAGTATGATTAAATAAATATTATTATATTTTTATCATTATTTAATGATAGAATATTTCATAAACCTTTTCTATAATGATTGTTGAATATTAAAATAGTACACTTCCGTATGTACGACCTATCGTCACTATGATCGTAACATAATTAATTTTTCAAAACCATGTTTTATAGTTGTATTTAAATGTATAATAATATGTTAATATTATAATTATATCATGATTATTATTCTTGATATTATTTAACTATGATCAATGTAATAAGATTTTAAAATAAAAAAACAAAATGTATATGAAAAAAGTAGTTATCACTCAAAACGTGATTTTAACAATGAATTTGTAAAAAATGGGTAATGAATTTTAATAAGTAAATAAAATTTAAAATACTATATATAATTATGGATCTATAATTTAATTATAATAAATTTTTATTTATTATACAATATTTTTTAATTTTTGTGAGGTAATTAGAGACTTATGGTAATGGATTTCTAATTTCACATTTATTTCTCGAAGACATATGAAAATTTGCCACTCACTTCATTTGTGTGGCGTATATACATTCCCATTGAGATATTAACCCATTAATATCATTGCTTTCATGGTATATAATTTTTAATTTTATGTTATACTTTATTGGTGCTTATGGTTCAAAAGATTACTAATATGGTAAGGTATTTTCTTCTCACATTGTACTTCTGGGAAACACATTGCATATGCACCACCTATTTCATTTATGAGGTGTATATAATTCCCATGAATTTATTTTATGGTGATCCTCCTGAAAAAAATAGTATTTACATATTCATTTGAGTATATCTCTTTCATGGGGACTGTATTTCAAATGCTACCAGAGTGATAATGGATTTATGTTACAATCTCATAATTTATCAGTATTATTATGATTAAGTATACAAGGTTATAATCTTGTCTTTTAAAACTCAATAATTATTATTAATTTAATTATAATCATATTATAAATGAAATTTTCAATTAATATAATAATTTTTACTATTTGGAACATAGAATAATTGAGATACAATTTTAAAAAATGACTTTATTTCTATTTTTGGTCTAAAACCCTTTTCCTTCCAAAACCATATTTTTTAAAAATAAAATCACAAATGTTTTTAAAATTATTAAAATGATTTATTAATTATTATTTTTAACCATTTTTTTATTTTATGATGTTTTTTTGAAATTAATATTCATGTCTTTATTTATACAATGAATGTTTTCCTTTAACTGAAGATGTGAAAAGAATCATTGTTTTTAACAAACCTCAAATGAATAATATTTTTTGCTTTCATGGACATTAAATAATTTCAAGAATCCCTTTTATGATTTCAATGTTATTTTCAAATAAATATTTATCTTAAATATTTTGGAATTTTATATGTTTTAAATAATTTATTTTAAAGATAATAAGGTTCTCAGAAATGTTTTATTTTTATAAAGAAAAATTTATAGCATAAAAGATTTTATGTTTTTATGAATTTTTATTTTTAAAAATTAATTTTCAATAAAAAGGTAGATTACATAAGAAATATTCCATGATATTTTTCTTTCACATTAATTATCCATATAATATGAAATCATTTAATGTAACTTTTGGTTAAATGAATATATAAGAAAAGAATTCTATTTTTATATTTCTCTAAATGGTTAATGACTATGAGATGTTTATGAATCCAATTTTCATTTCATGGTTTATATAATGCTAAAAACTTTATGATACCAAATTATTTTTCCACATGATATACTAAGATTAAATGATGAAATGATTATAAAAAATGTCTCTTTTAAATCATCTATGATATTATGAAATATTTATTCAACCCATTTCATTTTAGGGTTATGATATAATGCATGTTTTATGATCATTTTCACACATATGTATTTGTTTCATTATAATATATGTGGGACCTATTTATACATCAAATGTATTGAGTAAATATGGATAAGTAATGAGTAATTATGATATGTGTTGAGCTAATTACATGTTTATAATTATATGTGTTAACCTGATTATATCTTTAAAATGTTATGCATTATCCTGATTACATATTCTCATGTTTTTACATGGACCTATATTTAATTTCCATAATGTTATGTGTAAATCTAGTTTCATGACTCTGAGATTATGTGAGGGATTAATTTCATATCTTGAATTGAATGAGTGAAATTTCCTCTATTTATACATGTTGAAAATGTTATAATAATATGTGTATGAAAAAATATATATGTCTTCTTCCAATTTTATACTCTCATGGATTGTGTTCCTAGATTTAGTTATGATTATTATTTTATGAACTTTCATGAATTATTCCACGACTCATGTTTATGATCTATGATATATACGGTATAGTTTTTAAATTTAATTATCATATTCTCATATCCATATTCAAATATAATTGGGATATATCCATTTTTACCATTAGTGGAAATATAATGTCTCCCTTTGTTATGTTTCATTTTCCCATGTCATAATGAAAGGTTTTAAGGATGGTATGTTTGAGTATTAAGAATGACATGTTTTAGAATAGAAATAAAGGGGATGATTGTTATAGGAGACATTGAAGATATTTCACCAAATAAGAAGATTGTGTGCCTAGTCTCCAAATACATAAAACTATTGTGGTCCTCTGACATGTGTTTTTGTTTTTTATTGAATATTTAGCTAAACATTTATAATATCTATGTAGGAAAATCATATGTTGTTATAATTGGTATTTTAATAAGGTTTAGTTAATCATTAATAACTATAATTAGAAAAAATTATTGTAATACCTATGTAATATTTTTATGAATGTGTCTAGGGATATATCCAAGGATTAGTCTAATGATGAGTGAATGTATAGTAAAATTTCAATGAATTTTGGTAAAAAAAGAGCATGCAGTTTCCATGAAATTATATCTTTATCTAGATACTACAATTGGGTGTGACTCTCACACAGAGGTACCTAGGGGTAATAAATCTGAAAATGGAACATTGAGCTATACTCGATTGTCATGTAGTGCATAAAAATAGGGCTTACTGCACACATGGTTTGACACTCCCTATGGATATGATTTTTAATTTCAAAAAATCATTAACAATAATCATGAAGGATTTATATAATGACTATAAATGACAGAGGTTATGCCTAATGATTTATAGTTTGAAAATAAGGTTTCATGATTTATACATCGTATAATTGATTTTTCATGATTGTTTGGATTCACACTATCAATAGTGTTACTCACACTTTGATTAATTTTTTTAGTAAAAGTATGAACCCATAATGAAATTGATTAACATTTATTATGATAGAAAATGTGTTGATAATAATCAAAATTGGGTGATGACTAGAGTGTAGGATGTCATGATTATTCAAAATCATTTATCATGATATATGATTAACTAAATACATCTCAACAAGATCTCAGACTCCCAAAATAATAGAATGATAGAGTTCGTCGACATCATGGGTGGTAGAGACCATTGTGGATAAGATACATGGAATTATATATATCAATTATGTTTGTAGAATCACTAAATAGTCTATAATAAATTAATTATAGGTTGTTTTATGTAGGGAGAAGAAAGTAATAGAGTAAGAAATTGGTGAGGGAAAAATAAAAATTTCAGTTAACGGAATGGAAGGGAAATTTAGACTCTAAATTTTTTATTAATAGATTAATGTTTTAATGGTGTAATTTATAGGAATTATGATATTCAAGGTCTTAATGGGGAATCTCATAAAGTGAATTATCAAGGTGGTATGAGTAATTATTATATTTTTTCTGATGAGGAGACCATGATGGAAATGTGAATGTTATGGAAAAATACAACAATTTTTTATATTAAATATAAGAATCATTATTAAATTATGGTTAAGGAATATTGATATGTGATTAAAATTTTATATTATTAATAAAAGGTAGTAGGGAATATGATGATAAATCCTAGTTAAATTTTTACATAATAAATCATATTATCGATGTGTCTATGTTTTGGAATATATTAATTATGATATATGAATCTGGAAATATTTATTGATTGTTTTGTATATGTATTTCATTGATGATTTGCAAGGATATGTTGATCAGTACTAATTCCCTAGAAATTTGATTTATTATATAGTTGTTATTTTATTGAAAACACAGGATTAATGGAAGATAACACATAATATGTTCTAGATGTTGACCTAATGATGTTTTCATAAAGTTATATTTGATATAAATAAATTTAATTACATATTATTAATGTTCTTAGATCTGATTAATGATTTATTGAAAAGTTTGTTTATGTTATCATTGATGGAGTTTAAAAACATATTGTATTCATAGAATATATTGAATAATATTCAGTTTTATTGAAAGAATAAGGATGTATACAATTTTTCATAATGGTTTTATGAATATTTCGATTTTTAAAATGTTTGAATATAATATATGATCATTATATTAACATATTTTGTATGTGAAATTAATAGATAAATCAGGTTTTTTGTGGATAAATGAAATAGTTTTTTTGGATGTTTTGTGAACTTATTTCTAATGTTTCGGATTTCAGTCTATCAGAAGGGTTAAGAGGAAAACAATTCATTAATTGGTTTAAATTGAATTTAGGATGACAGTTTAAAGAATAATTTTTAATTCACTCTATGATGTTTTTATGTAATAGATAACTAGTGAAACCCATTTTTTATGATGATTAATATAGATATAAGGATTAAATTTTAATTCTATTATTGATCATATGATTCATTAATGCTTCAGGTATAAAAAATCATATTTATTTCTATGAGTTTGATATAAACAATAATTTTATTGAATTAAAACTAAAGGATTAAATTGTTGTTATAATACAATGTAAATCTAATCCCTTGGTATATTGGTCCATTTGAAATCCATTATTATATTAGGATGACAGCCTATCAATTTGTGCTTTTAGAAGACCTATCATTAGTACATGATATGTTTAATGTATCTCTCTTGAAAAAATATATACCTAATCCATCACATGTACTAAACTCAGAGATCGTATTGCAGAAGCATGATATTTATTCTAAAGAACTAATAGTAGAGATTCTAGAATGAATAGTGAAACTTCTACGAAAAAATACCACTCATATGTTCAATGTTTTATAGTGAAACTAATATCTTGATGAAGCTATTGGGGGACTCAAGGATGTAATAATAGGGAAGTATCCATAGTTTTTTCTACCAAACTGATTCATTTAGAAGAGTAAATGCATTTTAAGAGGTTATATTGTAACTCCTAGAGATTCTGTGAAAACATTTCTTTTCAAATAAATTTAAATTTTTATATTTTTCATGACAAACAATAATCTATTTAGAATATATTACTCAAAACCTTAGTTATATCTTGTGTTACAAGAAACACTGTGTTTATCATTCATTTTACACAAACCTGAGTTTTAAAAACATGGGTATTATGTTAATGATATTATTATTTAATATTATTATTGTCACCTAACAGTTTGAATGGATGGTATGGATAAGATTAAATAAATCATTATAATATATTTTTTACAAATGTATATAAAATGAATATTTTAGTGACCATTAATTAAAAATTAAAAAAGAAACTACTATAAAATAAAGTAAAACTTTTAATAAATAACTATTTTTGAGAAAAAAATCTTTACCTCAAAATTTATAAAAACCAATTTTGGGTAATTATTATAATTAAATAAATATATTATATATTTAATATAATATTTAAAATTCTTATCACTATTCTAGATAAGAGAGATGAATAAATCAAATTTTATCATTAACTATATTTTTCTAAAAAGTAGTTTGGTCACCTTTTGGAGAACATATATTAAAACTAAATTGTTAATATTTTAGAAAATTTCTGAAAAAACAATTATTTTTTAAACAATATTGTCAAAATTATCTAAGCTTTATTTTTTATAAATTTTATCAAAATAATTAATTTTTTGATGAATTGTTAAAAATAGTGGTTTTTATAAATAATTTTCATTTCATTTAATGATTTCAAAAACAGAAAACAATTAGTGGTTTTTAAAAGAAAAACTATAAAATTATATATGTATTAATCCAATTTAGTTTGATGTAATAATTTTTATATTGAATTGGGAATTAAAAAACCTCTTCAACATTTAAAATATTTCACTTTATAGCATAAAACCCTTATATTTATGAAAATATTAGTAAAAAAACTTCCCCCATCCATTATCTTATTCTGTTATCCATATTTTTGGTATAAATCCTTCCAATGATGGATTTTGGTCCAAACCTAATGAGGTTACCCGGAAAATAGGTAATGTTTTTCAATATCTGTTTCTATTTTATTTCTTTGTCCACCAAAATAATTTATTATTATACCTCTATGATATAATAAAAATATATATTAATTATATTTAAAGATTTTTATGTTAATTTATTAACATAAAATCATCTCCACTTCTATCTAATGGGTAACAAATTCATCATTCGTGTGTACGAAGGATTACCACATCAGGAACCGATGTCATTGATTTTTCAATAACCACCTATCATGTTTTGGTATAATGGTGGATATAAAGTATATTTATGATATTTATAACATAATTATACCCCTATATTAATTATATCATATTTATATATAACTTTTTTCAATTACGTAGTTGATATGATTTTGTCGCTCGTGTGTACGGTGGATTGCCTCCTCATGAAGCGGTGAGATTCATTTTTCACAAACACATTACAGGAAGATAAAAAAGAATACATTTAATGAATTTATGTGATAAAAATGATATTATTATGATTTAAATTTCATTTTTATCATTATTAAAATATAATAGATCATTTTTCTATCCTTCTCAATCACTGATAGATGATAATGTCATTTATATACGTATGGAGTACCACCTTCATGAAGCGATGTGACTCCCTCTTTTCATTAACAGACCTCACTGATTGTGTGTGTAAGTATATTTAAATACATAATAATATATTATTATCCTTATAAATAGATATAATATTACATATAAACTTTCTATGAAGATCAACCCGGTAATGAAAATTTATAATTAAATCAAAATTTATAATATATATAATTATGGTTATATTATCGATTCATAGGAAATATATATTTATTATACTAGTATTTCTAATGTGTATAAAGGATGTTGAGATTTATGGTAAGGGATTTCAAGCCTACCTATTAATTATTAGAGACATATTCGAATTCACTACTCATTTTATTGTGTGTATATAATTCCCCATTGAAATTTTATATAATTAATCTCCCAATTTTAATGATATATAATGCTTCATTTTATTTTATTCGTAATTGGGCATAAAATAAAAAATATTACTGAACTAGTATGGGATTTTCATCTCAATTTTTAACATAGTGATAAAGATTCCAAATTCACCACATATTTCTTTTAATTAGTGTATATTATTCCATTAAATTTATTTTATGTTTATATTATATAAAATTATTAGGATTAACATATCCATATGAGGATCTCTTTTTTATACGGACTATGTTTACAATGTTTGTAATGTGGAAATGGATTTTTTTTCTCAATATCAACATTTATCAGGGTTCTTTTAGATTAAGTCTCCATTGTTAATATATTATTATCTACCTCTCATGAATTCTCGCTATTTTTTTTATCCTTCGGTTATTCACGGTATTTTCAAGTAATGGTATCTTGTTTCCACTCTTTGGTACTTAAAATAATAGATGAACTGATTTATAAATAAAACTATTAATTTCCCTATTCAGTTGAAAAAAAAAATTCTTTCCAAAACCAGGTTCTATAAAAATGTTTTCCAAAATGAGTTTAACATTATTAAAATGATTTAATAAAGAAATTTTTACCAATTTATTACTTTTTATAAAAAAAAACTATAGGAATCATCATTTATTTTTTAAAACAATGATGATTGTGTTTTAAACAAAATGTTAAATGAATAATTTTTTTAACATACACGAAATGAATAGTATTTTCAAAATTTCATGATAGATCAATGATTTCCAGATTCCAATAAATTTTTTAAAATTAGTCTTCAAAGAATTTTTTTTCATTAATATTTGGGAAATTTTTAGATTTTAAATAAATTATTTCAAATAATTAATTATTTTGATAATGTTTTAGGTTTTAAAAAGTGGTTTACAAAGTGTAAAGCATACATTCTTTAAAAAAATTGTTAAATTATTTTTAACAATCCCGTTATATTATTTTTTTAATAAAAGTGGTGACGTGAATTGGTCACCCAATTCATGCCCCAAAGGAATTTGTTGAAAGAAACAAAATTTACAACGAAAGCATGAGGTGTAAAGAGCTTACACCAATAGGGGATTGAGGGAGGAATACAAGTTGCGTCTATAAAGGGAAACAATCCAAAAGCAGGAGTTGAAAATGTCATGTCAAAGTCCTGTCATCAACCTGTCAGAAAAAACTTCCTCCAGAAAGGGGCATTACTACCTATTTAGTAAACCACAACCACAAAGAAAGCTCAAAGAATTTTCCATTTGATCAAACTGAAACATCATCCATTGATTTTGATACATGACATGTCAAAGGGTGAATAAATATTCCTTGAGACACTTATCAAATAGTTTTTGCACTGGAAACAAAATTCAAGGATTTCATAAAATCAACTTTCTTTCTGTAATATTCACCCCAAGTTTGACTGGCCTTTCTCATTGGCTTAGAGAAGGCATAAACATATTTGACAGGCACACAGTCCCATGGAAACCCAAAAAACCTTGATCAAACTGGAACAAATAAATAGTAAAAATCATTCCCAAGGGATGTCTCTAATGCTGAAATTAGGATTCATCTTTTATTCATCAACCATCCTGATATATATTTTTTCCCTAATTTTAAGGTAATTCTGAGATGAAATATCACCTTTGGTGTATTTCCTGAATGTATTTTCATCTTGTTCATTTATCCATGCATCAACTTCTCCAGTCAATACAACAGTCTCCGCCATATGGTAGGCCTCTTTGTATACAGGATAATTATTTAAATCATGTTCCTCCTCTTCAACTGAAAGAGTTATAGCGGGTTCAACAACTATAATCGGCTTTGTAGGCTTAGTGATTTCCTTTCTAGAGGGGCCGAAAGACCTGGTAACAATTGTTCTATCAAGAGTAGAGTAGTCCCTGCACTTCTTAGTTTTTTTGGGTTTCGGTGTGATAAACCCATTGGCATCCACCATCGGTTTTTTCCCCTTCATAGAGTGTGATTTGAAGAATTTTTCCTCAAGTTGATTAGCCTTTTCATCATCCTCTTGTAAGGATTCACAAGACTCAGAGATGTCACCCTGCTCCTTGTATGAGTCATGTGACTCAATTTGTTTTCCTGCACCTTCACCAAATTATGAGTGGAATGATTAAATGATTATGAATCCATTTTATTTCCCACAGGTTATTATATGATGAGATTTTCATGGAACCCATTTCATTTAATGGGTTATAATATGTGTAATTTTTATGATATTGTGGTGCACATATGTATGCATTACATTATGAGATGGGTTGGACCTATTACTCCCTATAATGCATTTTATAATGATTAAAAAATCATGACTGAATATGTTATGCATGGACCTAATAAAATATTCACAATGTTATACTTCAAAATGTGTACTTGTTCATAATTTTATTCGTGATCCTAGATACATGTTCACAATATTATTTATAAACCCGATTACATGTTCACAATGTTATGCGTGGACATGTCTTTCATGTCCACAATGTTTTGTGTAGACATTTTTCAAGTCTATATGTTTATTTGAGGGTCATATTTTATGTCTTCAACTTAATTAGAGAACCTACCTATATTTATACATGTTCCCAATGTAATAAGCTTATGTGTATGTCAAAATTCTAGGTCGTACACCAACATTGTAGTCCTATGTATCATTTATTTTTGTTCCATTATGATTCATATGTTATAAATGACAAAACATTTGGCACTTACTCATGTTAATGATCTATGATATGATGTGTTTGGTTTAAAAATGTTACTCTCATGTTCTCATGCCCATATAATCATGTTATATGGTTATATCACATGTTTACCTTTACTGAGCATCTAATATCATCCTATCTTATGTTTCCATTCCATATGAAATGCTGAAATGTTTTTGGTAGGGTATGTTTGTGAAGAATACCAAAGAGAATATATTTATTGGATATATTGAATATTTTTCACCAAATTAAATGATTGTATACCTTGACTGCAAATACACTAAACTATTTTAATAATTTAGAATCTGTTTGTGTAATTTATTGTATATTCATACAAAAAGATGTAATATATATGTATGAAAATCCATTTTTGTTATAATTCCCTCCTTGGTATTATTGTAAAATGGTGATGAAATCCATCCAAATATCATATAACATTCACTCGAGGACATCCAATGGCTATTTAAAACCACTTGGAATATAATCCTCACTAGTTACCTACATGGAGAATAATCTTCTCAACACAAACTCTATCATTACCAATTCATTCAAAGCCTCCAAAAAAGCATTTCAAGTCATTAAAAATCAGGGACACACCAAGAGGCATTTTGAAGTGTGATATTTGAAACTCTTGAATAACTAACCATTATATATATTAATGAATAAAAACACTCCCTTAAAGAAATATCAGATGTTTATCACCCTCTTAACACCCCTTAAGAGAATCACCCCAATAGATATGATCCCACATAACATCTCATTGAAACTCCAATGCATATTGCAGAATTTTTTTTAATGTTTTACTATTATATAAAAAATTTAAGACAAGTTTCTTATGTGTCAAGATTCTTCACTATAAGATTTTGAATATCACTCCAAGTATCTCTAGGCTCCCAAAAACTATCTCCTCAGAACTTATTACTCATATAATTAGAAACTACATTCCCTTTAACATGGGTTTTGTAGATCCTGAAGTTATATTCCTTAAAGAACATCATTCTACTCCTATTACACATATTAAAATACCCCCAAGATCAAATATACCTCAAGATCTTATTATTTATACAGAAAAAAAATAAAACATCAATTAGGAATATTTTACAAAGATATAGAAAAAACACCACTGTAACCAATCAGGATCAAGTGTTGTATACTTATTATAATAGGAAATGGTTACCTAGGTTCATATGAGATTAGTTTCCTCTAATAAATCTGTAGAAGTTCCAAATTAAAGTCATGCAGTATCATCCAAAACCTAAAATATGACTCCCCCTATTTGTGGTTGAATAATATGAGCACTAATCATCTGCCCATTTTGGTTATTGAAAGATGATTTTCAATGATTTCCCCATAAAAATAATGGTATTGAATATTCAACACTAATAAGGGATCCAAAAATATAATTTAAATCGAATATGGAAAATTAATAATATCATGGGAGACAATGAAAACTACATACCTCTCTAAAATTCTTTAGTGGTTCCTAGGAATAAACCTCCTTACATTACAATGTATCAACTAAAAATCCATTATGAGGCACTAATCTTGATAAAATTCACCTCAAACATTCCAAACATACACTTAGGGAACTTCCCATTGAGATGATAATGTTGATGGAATTTCAAAATAGACCTAAGACGCTTGATATGTTCTAAATTTCTCCATTAGTATGTGAGAATTAAATTGATGAAAACTATTATAATATTATCCAATAATTAATGAAATATAGAGTACAAGAGTCCCTTAAAAATTTTTGTGGAATGTATGTCACTGAATGAAATGACCACAATCTTAAAGTACATATAGTAACACATGAATGTTGACTTCATGATATCCTCCACCATAAATCCATTTTGAGGATATCCTAACTATTTATCAATAATAATAAAATAGATAGATCCCTTCAACATATAAAATTAATCATATATTATGGGAAGGTGTTATATGTCCCTAACCATCACTAGATCCAATATCTTATAGAATGTTTACAACCTCAGAACATCATTTTCCTTCATGATGGTTTACACCAAAGCACCCCATGGTGACATGTTAGGCAGGGTGAAACCCTTTTTCATCAAATTATTAATTTTAATCCATAAATTAGAAAAATAAAGAGGTTCCTTCCAATAGGTAGCCATCATGATCATAGATACACTAGGCTGCAACTCAATCATGAACTTGATATAACTCTAAAGCATTAATGTCATAAATATTTGGAAAAAATAACCAAAATATCACTGATAACTCTTGGAAACTTTACCAATTTCATCACTAATGAATCTACTAATTATGGTTATAGTAGATACAGTGATGAATCGTGATTTTTATGGCTCAACTAATAAACCCACTTTCCAATGAACGTTTCATCTTAACCATGAAATCTAAAGAATGAAACCCTACAACATAAAAAAATTAATGCCCGAAAGAATAGAATACAACTATAAAATTTGAATAATGATATTTTAAGACTATGTAATAAATAATACAAAATAAAAAAATGACTGATGTTTCTAGAAACATCATCTCGTAACCCTAGATCAAATCAACCAAACTTCCTTAATTACTAAATTGAAAAGTTATCACTAGAGGGATGGGAAATGTCTCCAAATTCAGTCTTATAGAATGGGACAAGGATGGTTTAATAATGGAATTTTAAATATCTATTATCAACTAATGAGAAACACATAGTAGAAGATAAGAATATGGTAACTCATACAATCTTCATCCCATCAAGCACTTACATATTCATTGTTTACAACTGACCATACCCAGCTCCAATGACTCACCACCCCTATTGATGAACACATTACTATATATTATGATGTACATATACTTTGGGGTAGGAAAAAACATAGGGATAACCTCTTACATATCCATCTTCTCTTGGAATCCCAAATCCATTCCAATCCTGCTACTAATGTAGTAACTAAGGAAACTTCCACTCAGGCTCACACTATTCAACATTATTCATATACTAATAGTTATGAACCATTAGTATAACCCTTAAAACCATTAATATTGTCTATACCAATTGTTCCCTTAACCATTAGGTATTCAATAGTTCTGATAGGTCTATAACAATGGTTTATAGGAACCATTGGTTTAGACCTATTTGTATGGACATATACCAATTGTTCTAGAGAAAGATTGGTTTAGGCTTTATACTAATGGTTCACCAGAACCATTAGTACTTGTCCACTCCAACAAGAATCATACCCCATACATCTAACACCCATCCAAAGATATCCAATAAAAAATAAAAATACATATTAAAACACCAATAATAATGCACATTCAATACAAGTAACATATTATATATTTTTCATATAATTAATTGATTACTTTAAAAATATAAATATATATATACAATCAGCTTCAATAATTAGATAATATCCATATGGTTGTAATGGTTAAATAAATAAATTTAAAAAATAATTGGATTAATATCTCCTTCCAAATAGTCATTTATAGGACCAAAACTACCATCATGGTTATCACTATCCTCACTCTTAACATGAACATCCTCACAATAAATATCATCTTAAATATTACCTTCACCATCACCATTAGAAAATGTGTCACAAAAAAACAACTAAGAACATCATCATTATCATCCAGTTCATCGTAACAGAATCACATTTTTGAATTGATTTTTTCATAAAACATATTAGTAACTAATAGATGCGATGGAAATAAATCTTTTTTAACATTAATGAATTTCATATTGATAATTCTACACCGTTCACACTACTTTATGCGTATTTTTTAGACTCCCATTCTTCTAAATTATCCTCTTAAAAATTCCTTACACCATAGTTTTCTCAATTTATTAATGTAGGCCAGTACAAAGTGGGGATAATACTTTTCCTGGATCGACAATATACTCTCCCTTAATGTCATCACATAGTATCTATCGCCAATGATTTTTAGCAAAAAACATTCATATTCATTCTCATGAAGGACCTCTAATAAATATTATTGGAAATAAAAATGAGGTATTTAGTTTTGAAATATAAATTAAAATTTGAAATAATATTAATGAATCATACAATTATTTCTCACATATCATTGTTTATAAATCTCCCATTTTTCTTATTTATACTTGAGATAAAAAATTTTACATAACTTAAATTCCCTTGTATATTCAAAGCCATCCACAGTAAATAAAAATCAATGTACGATAACATTTTTTAATAAATCTTCATTTATCAACAATGTTAAGGCATTCAATCCAATATTTAGTTGATGAAAATCAAAAATAAAATTAACTTAAATTTCATTGAAATTGATACCATCATTCCCACCTTTGTAAAACAAGAATTAGTAAATCCAAAATGAAAAAATATATACCATTTTTGTCAAGGTATATTCAACATAGTTTTATTTTAATTTTATTATGCTAGATTTCATTGGTTTGATTAAATTTATTTCATTTCTTCTTTTAAAATTGTGTGTCAGATTTACTAGGTTTTAGTTATTTCAATTTTATTATGCTTTGTTTAGGTCAATTTGGAAAATTTATATCCACTTTATCTTTTTTATTTGTTCAAGAATTCTAAATTTCTATTTAGTTTAATATTTTTCAATATGGATTAGTTTAGTTAGTTCTGATTTAGATTAAATCTAGACTTATTGTTCTATATTTGTTTTAGTTCAGTTCATATTTTATTTATATTGTTTAAGTCATGTATTATTTTGAATGATTGTTAAATTAATATTTGTTTCGTTTAATTCATTCTTACTATTTTTTGTACAATTTGATTTTGTTGGGTGTAGTCCAATAAAATATGATTTAATTTGTTTTTATTCATGTTGTTACAATTATGTTCAATTGTGAATATTTTTTATTTAGTTTTTTTTGATTTAAAATTTTATGGTACAGTTGGTTTAGGGTTTAAAGGTTATGTTTTTTCCATTTCATTCAATTTGATTTCATTATGTCAGATTTTGATGGGTATAAGTGTAATTATTTTACTATATTAATATTTTTTTCTATATATTCTCATAATATTAGTAATATTTTATAGTGTATATGGTTATATATTCATATTAAATCAATATTCTTATATGTTTATATATAAATATTAATTTATAAAATATAAAAGTCAATAAAATTTTGAATATACTTTTTAAAATGTAAATTATTTATATGTTTACATGTTAATATACTTTTTGTTTTTAAATTCAAATATGTTAATTTTAAGTGAAGATATTTTTATGTTTATATATTTATAATATGTATAATTATTAATACAATTTAATGTTAATCATTCATGGACTATATAAGTTTTTTTATAATATTTAATAATTTTAATTTTAATATATTTTACATATAATAATGTAAAAATATAAAATATTTTTATATTAATATGTAAACTCTATTAATATGTGACCCATATTAAAATGTAAATTTGTTATTCATTAATACAATTAAAAATATATATGTTCATTTTAAGTGTATATAGTTTAATGAAAATATAAATTATAAATTTATTAATGAACATATAAATATTTTATATTTTACAGTTTATATATAAACTATAAAATATTTATATTTAAATAAAAAATATAAACAAGAAATTTTTCAATGAAAACTGGTAAAAAATTGAGTTTTTATATAATCAATTTATAGTATATATATAAATTGTTTATGGTTTACAATTTATATTTCGAATATCTCTAGTTTTATGTTAAATAGTTTTAATATCATTATAGATTATATGTTAATAAGATATTTAAATATATGTTTAAACAATTTTACTTATATTATTTATATTTTAATATATTTTATATTTTATTATATTTTAAATATTATTAATTATAATTTATCATTATAATTAATATGTTTTAAAGACCCGGAAATTTCAAGGAAAATTTTTTATTAATTTTCTTTGGAATTTTACAAGAACGCAGTTTCTGACGGCGCCTGATTCCAAGGCCCGGTGTGCCCGGAATTAATTTCCGAAGTTTGGCTCGGGTACGTTCAGTGAACGAGTGAGCGGGAATTTCTATCTTTTGAACCGGTGCTCGGAATTGAAATCCGATTGCACCAATGAACTCGCAACGCTGGTAATCGCTTAATAGAACCTTTACAGTAGTTGCGTTTGTGCGGGAGGAGAAGTTAATTTTTGGGGTTTAATTAAAAAATTGAATAAAATTGTTAAATCAAATTTTAACAATGTTAAGTGGTTAAATTCTCCCATGGGAAGTTGGTGGTGGGCCCACATCCATCCAACTTCCCATTTGTGGATATTTGAAAGGGTGGGGCCCACACGAACCCCCCCACCTTTTCAAATTCCTTAAACTCCCTAACCCTCTTAACCCCTCACATTCCAACTCCCTATTAACTCACATTCTTTAATATTTGACAACTTGATTAATTAATGAGGTGAGTTAAGTATGGTTAATCTGAATTTCAATCTTTTGAAATTCTTGCCAACACTTTTCAATTAATTAATTAAACCAACTTAATTAATTATTTTGAGTGTTTGAATTCGTTTGAATTCATTTTGCCAACATTAAAAAGAGAGATTATATTCTTCTTTTTGGGTTGGCATAAACCTTGTGGGGAGAACTAAGGAGAGGAGAAGAACTCTTGGAAGATCACCAACCTCTCGAGGAAGAACATTCCACATTTCCGAAGAACGTGAAGCAACACCTCCGACCATCTTCAACCGGAGTAAGGAAGGGAATCACCGCCGCCTACAAAGTATACAGAGGGTGGCGTCTCGGCTCGACTTCACCGAGCTCTTCTCCCGCCAACCTAGATGGAACGACGCCCGACCTCCACAACGCTTGTCTTCCGCGGGTCGTTGAAGAACTCCGTTCTTGAAACCGAGGTAGGGGAATTTATTTTGGAATTCTCTTATCTTTTGAGAAAAAAACGACGAGCGCGGACCAACCAATACCGGGTTGATCCGCGGATCGTCCGATCAAGCGGTTGATGATCGTGGATTAAAACCCTTTTTTTTATCGAATAACGCGAGGGGGTCGGACCGCACAAACACGGCCGACCCTCCTCTGTTTTTTCGTGATGGTTTCTTGAGGATGATACGAGAAAACGTGGTGTCGTCGCACCACGTGATTTTATTGCGGAAGATACGCGTGGTGCCATCGCGCCGCGCCGTGGAAAGTAATCCAAGAACACGCCGCCGTCGTGTCGCGTCGAAGAAAGTCAAAGGTGTCGTGGCCAGAGCGGGGCTGCGGCGGAGGGAAGCGATGTCGTCGAATTGCGCCGAACGGCATAGGCCGCAGCCGGTTCCGGGCCGCGGCGGAGCAAGATGACCGGCGGCCGGCACCGGGCCGCCGGTGTCGGCGAAGGAAGGACCGGCCGTCGCTGGTCCTTGCGAGCGAGACCGGCCGGCCAGTGCGGGCCGGCCGGGCAGTGGAGACCGGGGGAATTAATTTCCCCCGGCCGGGTCTCAAAAGCGGCCCCAATTAAGGGGTCGCGGTTCTCAACGGGGGGGGGGGGGGGGGGCTTTGCCCCCAGCGCGCGGCACCCGAACGGTGCCCAGGGCGCGCCGCCGTGCCGGTCCGCGCCGCCGTACTGGTCCGCGCCGCCGCGCCGTACCGCGCCGCCGTCCAGGCCGGGTTTTCTGAGCCGGGCCGGGTCGTCGGTCCGGGTCGCCGCCCGGGCCGGGTCGACCCGGTTCGGCCGACCCAGGAGGGGGGGTCGGGCCGGGTCGGCCCGGGCCCAGACCCCCAGTTTCGGACCACTTTTGGTCAAATGCCTGTATCTTGGGCTACGGGCCTCCAAACGACTCTCCGTCAGCGGCAATGTGATCCTTGGATCGAGACGGTCATTTCGGTATACTATACTCAAGGCGCAACTTCCTTTTCGGGAGCCTACGTGGTTAAAACTCCATAGTTAAGCGTGCTTGGCCTCGAGTAGTGATCAGGATGGGTGACCTCCTGGGAAGTTTCCCAGGGTGGGTGTGAGACGGAAAAGCCAATAACTATCAGACCGGGAATCTGATTGACGCGCCGTCTATTGCGTTGAGTTCCTGTTGACGATATGGAACTTTTGGCATTCTCCGCCCGAGATTGGAATGCAGATGGATAGTGGCCGGGTTTGATCGCACAGAAATCCAACCGGGCCCCTGGAACGGAAAAACTGATACCTTTCTGACAGAACGTCCGTTTGACGAACCGTCAGTGGCGTTGGTGATCTCGTTGAGAAACGGTCCCTATGAGTATACCCTATGAGAGTTCGGGGTAGAGTTAAGATATGGCCGGGTTTGGTTCGCTCACAAAACCAACCGGGACCCTGGGACGAAAAGACTAATAATTCACAGACCGGGTGTCCGATTGACGCGTCGTCTGTTGTGTTAAGACCCCTATAACGAGGCGGTCCTTTAAGATACTTCTTCGTGGGACTTTGAGATACTTGGAGTATCGACCTGTAGCTCGTGGAGTGGACCCTCCCAGTGACGAGCGTGCGGAGTATGGAGACCGTGTAACTGGCTGAGACCTAACGACTGCTTGAACGACTCGACTTGGAGTTAGTCGACTAGCCCAGTGGACGGAGCACTACTTTCTGAGGTGCAGACCCATGGCGGACGGAGCACTACCTGTGTGACAGTGCAGACCTGCGGTACTCGTCCGGAGAGTACCTCAGTAGGCTACTAGGGGGTGTGCACTACTGTGTTTGGGTGACATAACTCGGCAGGAAGCACTACTGTGTCTGGGTGGCTGACCCGCGGTACTCGACAGGAGGAGTACTTCAGCAGTCTTAGGTTAGTGAGCAGTACCTCGGAGTCATGACAGGACCACTGTACACTCCAGAGACGGAGCTCTTCAGCAGTTACGGTTTCGATAATGAAAATCCTGGTTTGAGCTGAGAATTTTGACCTTGTGTTTACCTCATGATTGAGATGGGTCACTTCCTAACTTAGGTATATGTATGGGAATATACCTGGGTAGTGGATATCCGTTTATTTCACAATCCTTGTGTTTCTTCATGATTGAGATGGGTTACTTGATAACTTGGTATATGTATGGGCATATACCTAAGTAGATATTATCTGTTGAGATCTTTTTTGTGGTTATCCTTGTTGGTTTAGTGAGACCATGAGGGTCTCGGGGTCCCTACTGAGTATCGTTATACTCACCCCTGCATGGGCTATGCCCGCACCTCATTGTGTTGGTTGTAGACGACGGGCAGTGCTGACGGATGCCGAGTGTTCGAGAACTGGATGGTACCCGGAGGTGGACTACATGACGAGTCAGTACCTGGAGGTGGACTACATGACGTGACGACTCACAGAGGAGGTTGACGGACGAGAGCGTGGAGGAAGCTATCTGTACCTACCCTTCAGGTAGGATCCGTGGTGGACGACCAGGAGTTGCGCTATCTGTACCTACCCTTCAGGTAGGATCCGAGGAGGACGACCCAGGAGCTGCTTCCTTCTTCCAGCTGTTTGTCTTTTTTTTTTGTTGTACATTGTTCAGTTGTAGTTGTACTTTCTTTTGGGATTGTATTCTGGCCCATTTACTCTTCATCTTTTCTTTTGTACTTAGTGCTTTGCTTCCGCTTGTACTCTATGGTGCTTGTTTTCTTTTATAAAGGCAATTCCTTCCCAGTTATCATGATTTTACACCTTTGCTGCTAGTCGCCAGCCCCTGGCCTATAGAAGGCGGGCTTGGGGTAGTCACGGCACGGGCCCCGAGGACGGGTCGTGACAAATTGGTATCAGAGGTGTTCGGTTCTACCATAGAACTTATAACTCTGATGTTTCTTTCTTTGAAGCAATAGTGTTGAGAGTACCGAGTGTGGTTTTCAGTTCAGGGAGTCCAGTGTTGGTGTGGGTGGCCGACGTATCCATACACCAGGACCCTGACAACTGATTTCCGACATTGTGCACAAAATACTGATTACGTGTGTGTTTTCAAAGGTTTTCCCTTAAAATAGCTCAAACTAGTTCAGCTCACCAGGTATAAACATTTGACGGTGTCACGACGTTTCTTTCAGGATGCCTTTTCACGGACGACCAGCTAGAGCCCAGAGGGATGTGCGTGCTGATAGCCTGTCGAGTGACGAGGCTTCGGTACAGGGTCCTCTTGCAGTTGAGGCACCAGCGGAGGCACCAGCGGTACTGCTACCCGTTGGGCCACCGATGCCACCAGCCCCAGCAGTAGGCGATACACGACGCTTGAGCGCGCTGTACAAGTTCCAGCGCCAGAGGCCACCCAGGTTCCGGGGAGAGACGGACTCGCAGGCGGCTGAGGTTTGGCTGGAGGCTGTGTTGAGAGTCTTCA
This sequence comes from Viscum album, assembly GCA_963277665.1. Taxonomy (NCBI): domain Eukaryota; kingdom Viridiplantae; phylum Streptophyta; class Magnoliopsida; order Santalales; family Viscaceae; genus Viscum; species Viscum album. Next base: position 833,729,509 of record OY728147.1, on the reverse strand, counting down.
GGCTAGTGGGGACGCCGACAGACTTCATGGTGATCTTTGCTACCAGCCTCCTCCAGGCAGCAGCAGGCAGGTGGTGGAGCCACATGTTTCAGTTTTGCGACGGGATGACCTTCGCATGGGAAGACTTCGAGACCTTCTTCAGGGTGGAGTTTGTGCCAGTAGCTCTACACCCTGTGCGTGTACAAGAGCTTCTGCCTTTGCTGCGTGTTTTTCGATCATTAGCCGAGTCATCTGTGGGCAGTAGACAGATGATGCAGAGGTCCAGGAGGACCAGACTAGCAATTGGACGATCTCGGGTTTTAGGATCGGTGGTGTGGGGCACCCGAGGTGGGGTCAGAGCCAAGCGTGCCAGAAACGGACAATGTTACTCATGCGGCGTAAAGGGTCACCTAGCACGTGACTATCCGACTCCTCATACAGTTGATTCGCAGGCATTGCAGGAGCCACCGAGCCAGAAGCAGCGGCTGGTGCATGAGCAACAGCCGAGCAGTGGACAAGGCAGTAGAGCTCCGGGAACAGGTGGACAGGAGAGGAACTAGTGGGTACGTCATTTGTACTTCTAGTTCCATGTTGCTTTTGTATTCGTGTCTTTGTACTATGAGGTGCAATAATAAAAAGACACTTATCTTTGTTTGCTTTCCTGTCCTTTTGTTTGGTTGATACTGAGTGGTCCCGGTTAAACTGTTGACTTGACCCTCACTTCTAAGATTTGAACTGGAGGGGACCTAGTGACCTCACACTGATGCCGACAGTGTGACTCGACCCTTGGAGGCAAGAGTAAGAGTTGGATCTCTTAGTAGTTACGTCGAGGCCTTACGACGTCATCCATGGCATGAATGCATCATTCATGTCAGGATTGACTGTATTAGGCAATGAATGTAGTTCATCCAGGGGATGAGATCAGATTTCTCTTATCGGCAAAGAAGAAATCAAAGCAGCTCTTGTGAGACTAAATGAGGTGCAGTTCATCCAGGAGCGGATGAAGACTGCAAAGTGCAGTAAGAAACAGGGAACCGGTGCTAGTCTTAGAGACATGGGCGTGTTAAATGTTTCAAGAAGAGGAAGCATTAATTAGAGATGAGTATGTGAAGTGGCAGACGTGGAGGCAGAGCTAGGAGAGCAGCATGAGGTGTTGTACATCTTAACATGCTACAACCACCCGCCTTAGTTATCCCCGCCAAGCTCAGAGAGCTGGAGGGTGGTGGAAGAATGCGGATGCATGCGGTCAAGGAGTGTGACCCAATGGCTCTAGAAATTATTCAAGGGACAGTCTGTGTCTACTAATATCTTCTGTAGTAACAGACGTCGATATGAATCATTCCTCTCTTTCACAAATCCTGTTCCAGACCTAGAGTTTCCGGTATGCCGTGGACTTGACCCTCACATCTGGAGATACCTTGGGAGGAGACTCGATTATCACACTTATGCTGATGGTGTGGTTAGACCCTCGAGGCGAGAGTTTCGGTTGGAATTACTTGGTGGCAGCGTCGAGGCCTTATGATGTTAGTTTGAGTATGGAATGCGCAATAACTGTTCATACACAAATTGACGGTTTTAGGCAAACGTCGGGATGGGTTTTCCTTGGTCGGCGGAAAAGGAAACCCCAGGCAGTGCAGGGTAACTCTTGCACAGGAGGGTGTGACTGATCACTCTTGATTTGGTCAACCTTACCCTCGTGGCAGCAGCCTTTCGAGTTCCAGTTCTAACAGAAAATGGATACCTCTGGAGTTTGAGGATGACGATCACGTCCTTATACGGGTCTCACCTCGACGAGGTTTACGAAGATGTGGCCAAGGCGGCAAGTTATCTCTGGGGTTCAGCGGACCTTCTTAGGTCCCCAACTGGGTAGGCGGGGTGGTTTACTGCTTGACCCATTCACCGCAGTTGCACCAGGTGCACGACGACTTCCACGCATCTCAACTGAGGAGATACGTGCTCGACCCTTCGCATACCATCGATCATGAGGAGCTGGACGATGGCGATGGGGTGTCTTTCACGGAGATTCCAGTGGGGATCGAGGATCGACAGGAGCAGATCCAACGAGGACGATCGATTCCTCGGGTGCACTTTCTTTGGCAGTACGGAACCTCCATGTAAGCACATGGGAGCGGAAGGCTCAGATGCGTGCTCTGTACCGCTTTTGTGACCCTAGTTTGTGTTGAAGCTTTACGGGGACGTAAATCCCTGAGGTGGGAGTAATGTAAAGACCCAGAAATTTCAAGGAAATTTTTTTCTTAATTTTCTTTGGAATTTCACAAGAACGCAGATTCTGACGGCGCATGATTCTGAGGCCCGGTGTGCCCAAAATTAATTTCCGAAGTTTGGCTCGGGTACGTTCAGTGAATGAGCGAGCGAGAATTTCTATCTTTTGAACCGGTGCTCGGAATTGAAATCTGATTGCACCGATGAACTCGCAACACCAGTAATCGCTTAAGAGAACCTTTACCATAGTTGCGTTTGTGCGGGAGGAGATGTTAATTTTTGGGGTTTAATTAAAAAAGTGAATAAAATTCTTAAATCAAATTTTAACAATGTTAAGTGGTTAGCTTCTCCCATGGGAAGTTGGTGGTGGGCCCACATCCATCCAACATCCCATGTGTGGATATTTGAAAGTGTGGGGCCCACACACCCCCCCCCCCCACCTTTTTAAATTCCATAAACTCCCTAACCCTCTTAACCCCTCACATTCCAACTCCCCATTAACTCACATTCATTAATATTTGACAACTTGATTAATTAATGAGGTGAGTAAAGTATGGATTATTTGAATTTCAATCTTTTGAAATACTTGCCAACACTTTGAAATTAATTAATTAAACCAACTTAATTAATTATTTTGAGTGTTTCAATTCTTTTGAATTCATTTTGCCAACATTAAAAAGAGAGATTATATTCTTCTTTTTGGGTTGGAATAAACCTTGTGGGGAGAACTAAGGAGAGGAGAAGAACTCTTGGAAGATCACCAACCTCTCGAGGAAGAACGTTCCACGTTTCCGAAGAATGTGAAGCAACACGTCCGACCATCTTCAACCGGAGTAAGGAAGGGAAGCACCGCCGCCTACAAAGTATACAGAGGCTGACGTCTCGGCTCGACTTCACCGAGCTCTTCTCCCGCTAACCTAGATGGAACGACGCCCGACCTCCGCGACGCTTGTCTTCCGCGGGTCGTTGAAGAACTCCGTTCTTGAAGCCAAGGTAGGGGAATTTATTTTGGAATTCTCTTATCTTTTGAGAAAAAAACGACGAGCGCGGACCAACCAATACCGGGTTGATCCGCGGATCGTCCGATCAAGCGGTTGATGATCGTGGATTAAAACCCTTTTTGTTATCGGAAAACGCGAGGGGGTCGGACCGCACAAACACGGTCGGCCCTCCTCTGTTTTTCGTGATGGTTTCTTGAGGATGATACGAGAAAACGTGGTGCCGTCGCACCATGCGATTTTATTGCTGAAGATACGCGCGGCGCCATCGCGCCGCGCTGTGGAAAGAAATCCAAGAACGAGATGTCATCGCGTCGCGTCGAAGAAAGTCAAAGGCACCGTGGCCAGAGCGGGGCCGCGGCAGAGGGAAGCGATGTCGTCGCATCGCGCCGAACGGCATAGGTCGTGGCTGGTTCCGGGCCGCAGTGGAGCAAGGTGACTGGCGGCCGGCACCGGGCCACCGGTGTCGGAGAAGGAAGGACCGGCCGTCGCCGGTCCTTACGGGCGAAACCGGCCGGCCAGTGCGGGCCGGCCGGCCAGTGGAGACCGGGGGAATTAATTTCCCCCGGCCGGGTCTCAAAAGCGGCCCCAATTAAGGGGTCGCGGTTCTCAAGGGGGGGGGGGCTTTGCCCCCCGCGTGCGGAACCCGATCTGCGCCTAGGCCGCGCCGCCGTGCAAGTCTGCGCCGCCGTACCGGTCCGCGCCGCCACGCCGGACCGCGCCGCCACACCGGCTCGCACCGCCGCGCCGCCGGCCGGGACGGGTTTTCCGAGCCGGGCCGGGTCATCGGGCCGGGTCGCCCCCGGGGCCGGGTCGACCCGGTTCGGCCGACCCAGGGGGGTCGGGGCGGGTCGGCCCGGGCCCAGACCCCCAGTTTTGGACCAGTTTTGGTCAAATGCCCGTATATTGGGCTACGGGCCTCCAAACGACTCGCCGTCAGCGACAATGCAATCCTTGGATCTAGACGGTCGTTTCGGTATACTATACTCAAGGTGCACCTTCCCTTTCGGGAACCTACGTGGTTAAAACTCCATAGTTAAGCGTGCTTGGCCTAGAGTAGTGATCAGGATGTGTGACCTCCTGGGAAGTTTCCCAGGGTGGGTGTGAGACGGAAAAGCCAATAACTCTCAGACCGGGCGTCCGATTGACGCGCCGTCTTTTGCGTTGAGTTGCTGTTGACGATACGGAACTTTTGGGATTCTCCGCCCGAGATTTGGATGCAGATGGATAGTGGCCAGGTTGGATCGCATAGAAATCCAACTGGGCCCATGGAACGGAAAAGCTGATACCTTTCTGGCAGTACGTCCGTTTGACGAACCGTCATCGGCGTTGGTGATCTCGTTGAGAAACGGTCCGTATGAGTATACCCAATGAGAGTTCGGGGTACAGTTGAGATACAGCGGGGTTTGGTTCACTCACGAAACCAACCGGGCCCCTGGGACGAAAAGGCTAATAACTCACAGACCGGGCGTCCGATTGACGCGCCGTCTGTTGTGTTGAGACCCCTATGACGAGGTGGTCCATTGAGATACTTCTTCGTGGAAATTTGAGATACTTGGAGTATCGACCTGTAGCTCGTGGAGCGGACCCTCCCAGTGACGAGCATGCGGAGTACGGAGACCGTGTAACTGGCTGAGACCTGATGACTGCTTGACCGACTCGACTTGGAGTGAGTCGACTAGCCCAGTGGACGGAGAACTACTTTCTGAGGTGCAGACCCATGGCGGACGGAGCACTACCTGTGTGACAGTGCAGACCCGCGGTACTCATTCAGAGAGTACCTCAGCAGGCTACTAGGGGGTGTGCACTACTGTGTTTGGGTGACATACCTCGGCGGGAAGCACTACTGTGTTTGGGTGGCTGACCCACGGTACTCGACAGGAGGATTACTTCAGTAGTCTTAGGTTAGTGAGAAGTACCTCGGAGTCATGACAGGACCACTGTACACTCCAGAGACGGAGCTCTTCAGCAGTTACGGTTTCGATAATGAAATTCCTGGTTTGAGTTGAGACTTTTGTCCTTGTGTTTACCTCATGATTGAGATGGGTCACTACCTAACTTAGGTATATGTATGGGCATATACCCGGGTAGTGGTTATCCATTGATTTCACAATCCTCGTGTTTCCTCATGATTGAGATGGGTTACTTGATAACATGGTATATGTATGGGCATATACCTAAGTAGAGGTTATCTATTGAGATCTTCTTTGTGGTTATCCTTGTTGGTTTAGTGAGACCTTGAGGGTATCAGGGTCCCTACTGAGTATCGTTATACTCACCCCTGCACGGGTTATGCCTGCACCTCGTTGTGTTGGTGGCAGACGATGGGCAGTGCTGACGGAGGCCGAGTGTTCGAGAACTGGACGGTACCCGGAGGTGGACTACACGACGAGTCAGTACCCGGAGGTGGACTACACGACGTGACGACTCACAGAGGAGGTTGACGGACGAGAGCATGGAGGAAGCTATCTGTACCTACCCTTCAGGTAGGATCCGTGGTGGACGACCAGGAGCTGTGCTATCTGTACCTACCCTTCGGGTAGGATCCGAGGAGGAAGACACAGGAGTTGCTTCCTTCTTCCAGCTGTTTTTCTTTTTGTTGTTTTACCTTCTTCAGTTGTAGTTGTACTTTCTTTTGGGTTTGTATTCTGGCCCATTTATTTTTCATCTTTTCTTTTATACTCATTGTTTTGCTTCCGCTTGTACTCTGTGGTGCTTGTTTTCTTTTATAAAGGCAATGCCTTCCCAGTTATTGGGATTTTACGCCTTTGGTGCTAGTCGCCAGCCCCTGGCCTATGGAAGGCGGGCTTGGGGTAGTCACAGCACGGGCCCCGAGGACGGGTCGTGACATATATTATCATTATTAATACGTTAAATTAGTTATATATTAATACTCTTTAAATTATTATATATTAACACATTTTAAATTTAAATATAATTTATATTATAATATATTAATTATTTTATTTTAATTATATTTCTTTCTATTAGGTAATGTTTATTTTATTCAATTTGATTCAATTAAATCTAGGTTATGTTACTTGAGTTTGATTTATTTTAGTTTTTGAATCCATTTAAATATTTTCTTGGTCAATATATATCTATTTAGATCACATCATGTAATTTTAATATGATTTTGGATAGGTATGATCAGTATTATATGGGATGGATAAGTTATTCCATGGTATAGTTGGTTTATGTTATTTATTTTTAGTTTATTTATTTTTAGTTTACATCAAATAAATTCACTTTTTTATGATTCATGGTGAGTTGTGTCAATTGTTGTCAGATATATTTTTTCCGGTGTAGTTGTGTTTCTATTTAACTAAAATTTTTTTTACAAGAAATTTTTTTTCTCTCATGATCCTCTTTTGCAGTACAAACCATAATGTTTAGATAATTCATAACATAATTTTTAATTTATATCTTAAGATTCCTGATAAATAAAATTAATTAATACAAAAAAAATTAATATAAATAATAATCATTTTTAATTAAAAATACAATTGATTTTGAATAATAACTTAAATTCATTACTCATCCTATATCTAATAATTTTTTATTACTCTGCTACTAGACAATAACTATGGGTATATATACAATCTTGAAAAATTATAACTCTACCATACCATAAATTACATAAATCATGATTATATACATTCCATAGCCCACTGTATTCCATTAGTTGTTCATCCCTCACTATATCACTGCCAAGAAAATAATATCAAATCTAGTATAAAAGTAATGATTCATTTGAATACATTGATAATAAATAATTTCTTCTAATAAATTTTATCTCCTGTATCTGATCCCATGAATGATCTATGATTTAATCATTAATGTTTCTCTAGGAGACCCGTTTAGTGGAAATAATGTCATTATATTGGGAAGGTGTTTCATTAAAACTCATACTTTATCTCTGAGAATTTCCTATGATTTCATTATTATTTTATATTAAATGATTACCTATATTTGTAGGTTCCATAAATTATTCATATGAGTACACCCATGAAACCTAATAGTAGTATATAAATCTTTGAAATAATAAAAGAAAAATTTAAAATTAAAACATTTTCTTATGAAAATAAATTATTGTTACAAAATTTACTTAATTTATCCCCATATACCTGAGGTAGTCAAATTAGTGGGCTCTAATGAGTCCATTGGTTATGAAGGATATATTTATTTTATAGTTTATGAGGGTTCTATTGTACACTCGCACTAATCAGCATGATTGGGATGATTAGAATTCACTATATAATAATTTTAAGGTGATTGAATATAAAATCCCAGAGAGGTGGGATGAGTATGGAACATAGGTGGCTTAGAAGTTAGTCTAAAAGGATAATATGGATTAGGAGAATGATCCATTATCAAATAAGAAAATATTATGTGAGAATCATCTTCAATACAAAAAAACAATGATAATATAAGTAATATAAATATCCTTGAGGCCTCTAAGGGAACTATTGGATCATAAATTCTTCCTGATGGTATATCTTTTTATGTATTTGGGAATGATCGGATATGATGAGTGTTTCATGTAGCTCTAATACTACACCCATGAACATTAAAGATGACCCCCACTATTATAGTCTCTATAGAAAAAAATAGTCTTGTATGATGGATCTTGATTTGAATTTAAAAATGATTGATGGAATGAAAAGAAAAAAAAATTTAGTGATATATATATATATATATGAAAAATTATTCTCAGTGTTGGAACCAACATAATAACACCCATATCTATCAATAATCAATAATTTTATACATTATATTCTTCAATATATTTTTAATATTATTCATTTGTTAATTTGGAAGATGATTTCACATTTAATTGTGTGTTCATTACTAATATCTAATCCCAAGAAGACATCACATGTGAAATTAAATTATATGTCATGTGAATTTTCATTCCAAAAATAGATACGTAGTGATATAGCATAATCATTTAATATTTATTGGTAAGAAAAATAAAACATAACCTTTGTTTCAAAAAATAACCAACACATACTAATTGTCATGATAAACAATGGTAAAATCTTGTTTTATTCAAATAAATTCTATTAAATACAATTTAGTTTTGGTTATGTAGATTCAATTTGGATTTTTTCAAGTTGGTTCATTTCTAATTTATATATACATATGTTTTCTGTTGTTCATGATTTTTATTTATAAGACAATTTTTTTCTGTTTGTGATCTTAGGGTAATATCATTCACATTTATTTAGTTAAAGTTAATTTTGATTTTTTGGTACATTTTTTTTAGTTTAATGATGGTATTTTATTTTTTTAGGAATGTTAATGGAGATATTAAATGTTATTTATTTATTTATATTTATTTATTTATTTATTCTTTTATTATATCTTCTATTTTTTCATTGGTTATCCATTGGTATTTTTTTCATCTATTTTTTATTGGTTTATATATATTCATTGTCTCATTTCCATTGTTTAGTACATGAATTTATTATTTATATATTTTTTTAATATATTTTTTCTTTATGTATTTGCTGATATATTTATTTTTCTTCTTATTGAAAACTTTCATTTTCATATTGTTTGTTTATTTGTTATGTAGTTCATATTGATTATATCTTCTTACGATTTTCCTTGGTTTATTTTTTGTATTTGAATTTTCTTCTCTTCTATTATAGTATTTTATAATTCTATTATTTTTCTTCAATTATTATTTTTTTCAGATTTATTATATCTTATTTTTTTCATCATTGATGTTTTTAATATTATATAATGTTTTGTTTTTATTTTATTTTTCACATTAATATCAAACTATAAATACTAACATTAACGAATTGCATAATATTAGAATAAATAATTTTTTTTAAAAAAATATTTATTATTATAAAAACCTCTACAAAGTTGAAATTGTGTTTTAATTATAGTGTAAAATACAATAAAATGCAAGAGAAGTACCCATTTTATCTATCTAACATATTTTCTATACAAAATATATTCTTAATAATATAACTGATATTTGTCAAAACGAAGTTAAATAATATGGGTATAATACATGGGATAATGTAAGAATAAAAAATAATAATAAATTATTGTATTTATAAATAATGGTGTATTATGGTTATTAATTGTTCTTCAAACTATTGAATATCATGATTCATATTGATTAAGAGAGGTGAGAAATTTTTCAACATTTTATTCAAATGATATGGATAATGAATCAATCATTTGGCTGTTCTAATTTTATTCTATAATAAATTCCATATTTATATCATAAATCTATATATTAATTATTTTTTTATGAAATGATATTAAATGATATCTTAAGATACATAAGTAAGACTGAAGAGATCCCTGATGAATTTTAATTGTAAAAGGTTTGGACAAATATGATACTACTTGGATAGAATATGATAATGTTATTTAGTGGCTCTTATATTTTTCTAATTATATAGATGTCAAGCTCTCATATAATTTCAAAACTATCATTCCTCACTTGGTCATTTGTCCATTTAGATATATGGTCAATTATTCATATGGTCATATTGTTATTTTATTCATTTTTTTATTTTTTCAGTTGTTCATTTGATCAAATGGATATACGGTCATATCATCATTTTGTAATTTCGTCATATAGTAATTTTATATAAGGTTATTTCGCCATTTTTTTACATAGGCATTGAAGAATTTTTACTTTTTTGTACTTGTTCATTAATTTATTTTGTTATATAGTCATATAATCATTTAATCATTTTTTAATATGCTGATATGTTCATTTATTTAAATTTTCATTTTTACATATATTCATATGGTTATTTTACCATTTTGTAATACAACAATTTTTCATTTGATCATTTATTCATTTACCATTTTGTGAATTTGTTCATTTTATAATTTTGGTCTTTAGTCGTTTTGTAACATGGTTGATTGCGAGATTGTGTAATTAGTAATTCGGTCATTTGTTAATTTGGTCGAATTCAATGGAAAATATAAAAATATACCTTTATTTTATATAAATTTAAAAATATAAAAAAAACATAAATATCCAAATAAAAACTAACATGATAAAAGTTGAACTTACACAAGATAAATCAATAAAAATCAAACTAATAAAAATTGAATAGTACTAACATGAAAGGCCTATGTCGAGGAAGATTTGTATGAATTGAGACCACATATCATTTATTTTATTTATGACCCATAGGTTCATAGTTAAATATAATTATTGAGGTATTTGATGCATTATATGAAACATATTGATCAATAATAATAGGGTCTATGATGATCTCAATTTCATCCCCACCACCACAAAAAACATATCTTGTGAACACTTTTTTTTGACATAGAACATAGGTTTTAGAGTAAATTTCACCTAAAAAACATGTTTCACCATTGATGAAAAATCATAGAGCATATTGGTATCCAAAAAGTGACTCATTTTACTGACACTAAATCCATCATCATTAATTAATGTTCCATGTTATGTCCTTGAATAAACCAAGATTCATTACATCATAGTGACTCATGCATGTGATTAAAAATCAAATATATGTATTTCATCAACAACTTCATATTAAGACACATCATTATATGAAGGATAGTTATCTAATTCACTACAATAATTTTATTTTATTTTATTTAAAATATTTTAATCATTCTGTGTTCACATTTAAATTTCATGACCAATTAAAAAAAATTATAACCATTGAAGACCAATGATTTTCATTTGTAGTGCAGATTATTATGAACAAAATATAATAACCTTATATCTTAAGAGACCATGTAAATTGGTAAAATAAATACCTGAAATATATGTGGGTATTAAAATTAATTTATTATTTATTATTTATTTTATAAAATTATTCATCATACCTTCAATTTTAACCTAGTAGGAAGAATATTCCTATCAAAAGAATAAATCCTCAAAGGTAAAAAATGATGAATTTTATTTACATTTTTTTATATAAATATATAAAAAAATCTTATAATTTAACAATGTAAATATATATATATAATTACTTATTATGGTATAACATTTAAATGTTTAGATTAATTACATGATATAATAATTAAACAAATAAAATATATACATGCCCATGTGATGTGACATCTCTTAATATTCAGGGATCAATGCAACCGACGTATATGATCTAGGAATTCCCCTAGATGTGGGAAATGATTTAAAATTGTTTTAATTTTATTATACTACACATCAAATTTAATCATTTTCTAGTTAAATCTTGTGGTCACAAAGACTAAATACATTGAAGATAATTTCAATCATTCATGAGAAAAATAACAGTTCACTATGGAACATTCATGAAGAATCCTTTTATTAGCATAACAGTTCGTTTTTTTCATATTCATTTTTGTTGGATACATCAAATAAAATAAATCTGACCACCGAGATATATTTCAACTTAATGAAGGAATGTTAGATGCGTCATGTAAGTGAAAAATATGAATGAAAACTTTTATCTAACTCAAATGGAATTAATTTTTCTTCCTCTTATATTTATATGAAAATAAATATAGTTCCCATATTATAACCCAATTCCCCAAGTTTCACTGAGATATTAATTCATATTTTGTCATAAAAATGACTGTTATAATGATTGAACATAATGCCTCACATATATTTTCCACAATTTAATTATGAAAAAAAACTGAATTAACTGATTTTTTGAATAATAATGAAAATAAAAGAGGATTATTTTATTCTTCTAATTGTAATTAGATTTAGTGGAAGCATTATTTATCAATCCATATTTTATTTTACCATTAAAGAATAGAAAATTGTCATTTTACAATTCCTTAATCCAAATAATTTCAATCATACAATGATGTGTATTCATGGTATCAATGTAATTTCCAAACCATTGATGATTTTCCATGTATGGATGATCCGTTGGAAATAAAAATGTTATCTTGTGAAACTAAAAGTCTAATGATATTTTTTCCTTCAAGATCTTATATTTACCATAAAAACATGATAGGACCATATAACCTTTCTTATTCAATGTGAAATAATTTCATGATTGGGAAAATAATTTATCCACCATATACGTGTAATAAGAATATGAAATATGTCTTGCAAGAATAATCATATATGCCAACTTTATGTTTCCAGATAAGCTTCCAATCTTTTATTAGTATTCAAAATTTACCAAATATATCATTTTTCGAAACAAAAGATCTATATATGAGTACACTAATGAAAGAAAAAAAATCATATATATCCATTTAATAAAGTAACAAATATGAGTAAAAAATTTCCATGTTCAATATCAAGAAATCATCTAACTAAATAGAATAAAACCATCTTATGATAGACCTAACCTGAGAATAATATCCTTAGACGTTAAATACGGGCACTGTACATCAAATTTCTATTGTGATAATCCATTTTCCAAATGAATCAGCTCATAAAAATACTTAATTCTCTCATCATCATTTCATCATATTTTTTTTATTTCATTATACAAGAAATGATTTTGGGCCCTTTAAATTAATTGAAATTTAAATATTTCATTCCATAAAAGATGATAAAACATCCTTAAAGACAAATATCTAGTTCATATTTTAAAAATATAATATTCCCATTTTTTGATTTGATATATGTATGTGTGAACCAATTTTAACCTTCCAAACATACAACATCAAAAGGAAAATTGTATCATATACACATCCAAGAACTCTTATAGGTTTATGTTTCTGCGAATCAGTACAAACTCTTTCAAAGTGTAAATTTCCATAAATATTATATTTTCCCTAAAAAATAAGTTTCTTATAATGTCAAGAATTTTTTTCCCCGGGTAGATTAAATATATAAAACATTGAAATTATTTACTTTTTAACCCATTTGTAAAACACTATGAAAAATGATTTCAAAATTTTGGATAAAAACAAAAACCTATGTAATAGACATAAAAAAGTAATATTTAAAAATACATGTCCATTTTTAATCCATGAAATCGAAAAATATACTCCTTTAACATAATAATGTTTCATCACAAAATAATCATTTAGAGACACCTTAAATTAGCATTTCTTCCCAAAGACATTTACAAAACACATAATAATAAATCAAAAAGTAAAAATCATAAATCTGATTATTTATCAGAGAACATGAGAATCAGTGAAACCAAATTATTTAGAAAATATATTTTTCATTAAAAAGGTAATAATAGTTTATTTTAAATAATATATCTTTATCTTTCCTTTTTTAAATAGTATTATTACCCTGAAAACTCATAAAAGGCATAAAAGTCATGCAGTTGACTTGGGACATCATATTCATATGAACCATACAAAAACCCTTAAAATTATCATAAATTTATAGATGACTTCCAATATAATCCTCTAGAGAACATAATCATTACCAAATTAATTTTAGGGATATAATAAACCCATCTGTCTTGGGTATATAATGTGGCCACACATCCTTGTTTCATAGCTGAACCATCCATCCTTTTTTATAAAAGAGAAACCTGCCATTGGTTTAAAATAGAACTACCAGTGCTTATATTATAATGAAACCACCTATCGTTTTAAAAAAATTCCAGCAACAGATCATTGAAAAATTTACGATTTCATCTTATCAATATCAAACCATTAAAAATGTCTTCTCAACTAATATGCAAATCAATTTTGGGAATCAAAATACCATTTCTTTTTAAAAAGAACATTTTCAAAAGATTAATACCTAAAAAAGGGATGGTGCTTTTTATTTTAATAAATCATGGAATATTATCATTTAATATAAATATAAAATAATGGTTATGGTGGAAGTAAAATCTATTGACACAATATACATTAAAATAGAACATTATTTTTGCCTTTTCTATAGATAGTAAGAAGATTATATAGAAAGATTCCTATTTGGAAACATTTTAAAGAGTCGTAAAATTTACATTATAATTTATTATTTATATTTTAAAACATCAATATATTTTTTTAATATTGATAGGTTAAAAAAGTATTTTTAAAATTAACAATCATTACATTTTAAATGATTTTTTTACTTTAAAGTGTCACGTTCCACGAGTCTAAATCATCATGTATGTTATTTTCATCAAAAATAAAAAAATACTATGATAATAATTTTATTTATTAAAAAATATTTACATTTATTATTACATTTAATTTATTTATTACCAATTTATATTTACTTACAAAATCAATTATGTGCAGGTTAGATGTTTTTTGGATATTCGGATTCTATGTCCTAAATGAATTTTGTTGGATGAATATGGCCAATGAGTTCATTATTATGTCACCTTGATAAAAAAAATCATTAATTAATTATCATATTTATTAATTCATCTATGCTTTAAAAACCAACCATGATTGATGTTTTTGAAAAATAAACTTTGTTGCAATCATGAAGACGGTAAGTCATAAGTACACATGAGTAAAATTTTTCTTTTTAAATGATCATGATGGATAGAAGATAATTGTTATTTTAAAATTAAATTATTCTTATCATATAATAAATAAAATATTACCTCATTAAAAACATTTATGTATACAATCCATGTATTTTAGTGATGAAAAATGAATCACATCCCTTCCTAAAGTGGTTATCCACATGTACGGATGAACGACATGATCATTTCTCTAATGAATAGAATGGTGTAAAATGATAATATATTTATTTCAAATAATTATTAAAATTTAATGAATATTTTATAGGTATATACACATAAAATCCATTGTTATAACCAATTTCGATAGGTGGTGTTGGAAAATAAATTACATCAGTTGGTGAGATTGTAGTTTGTCGTACACACGAAAGTTAGTTTCATTTCCCATATGATGAAAGAGGATAGGAATATTTATTATTTCATTAACATAATACAAAGAAATTATATGTAGAATACTGATGTTGTTATTCAACAAGAATTAATATTATTTCAATAAGGAAGAAAAAAATAATTGAAAATGTTTGGTTAAGAACTATACATCCTCTTTAGACAACCTATTAAGGATTAAACCTAAATTATTCCTAAGTGGTACTTATGAACAAAAAATGACTTTATGATCTAGGGAGAGATTTAATGATTTTATTTGGTTATTTCATGGAAAAATAAAGAGGTTTTTTTAAGTGTGAATAAAAGAGGAGAGTGAGTTCCCTTTTTTAAGAGAAGGGAGGGGTGCTCATGGAAATTATTAAAGAATTAAAATAATTTAAATTTCATTTCATTTTAAAATATATTCAAATTTATATTATTTTAATATAAGATGATTATGTGTCAAAAAATCCCATATAATAATATTGAACAATTATAGGTTATTTTTTCATCCAATTCATTTTATTTTAACCCATGTTAACCCTTTTTAATGATTACCTTCATAAAAAGTTTTTTTTATCATTCATGGGTTACAATTGTAACTATAAATAGTGAATTTTCCATTAAATGGATCATGGTTGATATTTTATCCAAATACTAATCACTTGAATTAATATTGGTTTATATAAATATTATAGAATAACTTTATTGTCTTTTTGAGAAATATTCATTTACGTTGATTTTAATAAAATCTAGAAAGAAAAGGTAATTAAAATAAAATCAATTAAAAATTCACTACCATGCTATATTTATCTAAAATAATAATAAAAATTAAAAATATCTATATTGATTTAAATATTTTTTGAATAATTTATTATATTTTCCAATTAATTGAATTAATATTGGGTGGGTATTGCATAATCATTTAAGGTAACTATTTCATCCCTAAAAATTTGAAATAAGTTAGGAATATAAAAAATAATTTATTATTATGATGAAGATTTATAAGTACACATAATTTTTTTATATTTGTCTCAAAATTTAATTGTTATTAAAACCAAGAAAGTGACATTTTGACGTTATCATTTAGATAAATTTTATAAAGTTCAAAAATATTGAAATATGGAATCATTTTTCCATATTTTCAACACATGGACATATATGACCAAAATGACACATAAAATATAAAAAAGGCTTGTTTTATTGTTAATATTTATTCTATATTGTATTATTTTTAACCTTAATTACATGATTTATCCTTACTGTGGTAATAATTACATACTATAATTACTATTCCTAATGACAAAAAGGGGCCTATTTAACAAATTTATATATCTTAATTCTTAAAATCGAATACATTTTTCAATATTCAATTTCTATATTTGGAGGAAAATAAATTGAAGATTAATACAACCGATGAAAAAACAATTTTTTAGAAAAATATATATTTGTTTATATATATTATTATACAAAATTCAACCATAAAATTTAGACCAATAAAATTACTTATATTTTTAATAATATAATAAACTGATTATAAATTTAATCCATTTATAAAAATTATATTTTTTTTGATTTTTAAAATAAAAATAAATTTTTCAATATTAATAATTATTTTTCATTATTTATTAAAAATAAATATTTTCAGAAAAATACCAAAATTTCACCCAAAACATAGTTATGATATTAGTATTTCAAAAATTATATCCTTTTTACATAATATAATTTATAATAATTCATGAAATTAATTATATTTTTATCTCTAATTGTAATAAAAAATATTTTAAATGAAAAGAATTTTTTAAAAAATAAAATTACATTACAAAAAAATAGAGTTCATATATCTTAATTGTTAATCAATAAATTTTTATTGAGTTGTACTTCTATATATATTTCATAATGTGCTAATTTTTTAGTGAACCTAAAAATTTATTTTCTTGGTTATAATGATAAAATTTAAATATTAATATATTGTGGTTCATTTAATCTCAGGGTTTTATGGTGTATATGCTATGAAATATATTATTTTTTTAAATCTTGGGGTGTGACATTATCCTCCCATTTAATAAATTATTTCCTTTCAATTTCAACTCTACAATAGTAACCGATGGTTTTACATTTAAAAATACCTTTTTTGAAACCCCAAAACACAATGACGTTAATAAACATACTCTTGAAATGAGGGAATATGAAGTATGGGGTTCATTTGAAATAACACATAACTAGGTTTCCAAAAAAGAATAAAATGTTAGTGGTAGGTGAACATGTGGACTTGGAGGCAAAATGGAATGTCAAAATGATGATGGAGAGTGGTGAAAAAAATTAATCATAATAAATTGAATGATTATAATGAAGTTAATGACCATCAAAAATAATACCATTTAGGTGTGAAAATACCATAGATTGATCAAAAATAAATTTAATAAGATAACATTTTGTTTCAATATCATTTTACTAGAGTTGAGGTATTATTTTACCATATATACTAATAATTTAAGGTAATATACGTACTTCATATGTACTATTTCATAATTTAATAAATTTCCATTACAATCTCATAATTTTCAATAAACAATCAGTATTAATGAAACATTTTTCATGCACGAAGAACTGAATTAATATTCTAAAAGAAAAATTAATCAACAAAAAGATAATATTTTATTCATTTTTTTGACAATATCCAAAACCAATATGGTTAGCATTTCATAATATATTTTCCAAAATGAATAAACTGTAATATAAAAAGATACTACACTAAAATCCAAATCCTCAAAAATAAAACCCATTTTTAAAATAAGAACATTTCATTAATAACTAAGGATAAAATTTTTCAAATATTTCTTCTTGTGTTTAAACCTATTTATTTGAATGACTTGATTTAATATTCATAAAAGATAAATATAACAATTATCTCCCAATAAAATTTGTCTCCCTTAAAGTCTTATACAAAATTTAATATTCCCTTATCTTGTAAAATCTAATATTTGAAAATAATTTCTATAAATAACCTGAATCTTCATAAATCCGTTATAAAATAATATATTATTCTAAAAAAGAAAATCATCTTTTATTCAAAAAAGAGCTTATATCATTCCCAAAATTAATGAACTTTTTAATAAATAAAATTAATCTTTTTTATTACTAAAAAAACATTTCAATATCATGATAAGATATATCATATGTTCCCAAATTATAATATCCCATAATTACCTAACCATTAAATATCTTATAAAACCATAAGGTTATAAATAAATTTAAACATATGCCCAAAAAATTAAAGGTATTATTCCTCAATTAAAACAAAATGTTAATATTAAAGGTTATATATAAATCTACATAATAAAACATCTACTAGAGTTTCATTAATTACGTTAAAATAACATCACTTCAAATATCAAAACTAGTTTCTAAAATTTTGAACAAATTCTCATCTTTAAACTTATAAACCCCTTATAATGTTGATAAATCTTAAGATAACCTATCATGAAATAATAAAAATATCCAATTTGTTCTAAATCCTACTCTTATAAAAAATATAATATCCCTGAACCCATACATTTGGATCTAGTTCTAGAAAAATAATATTTACATTTATGGCTTTGATACTGATACATTTCACCCAATTTTAGCCATATAAACATAAAAATTCAAAAAACAGTTTAGTTATACTAATTATATACCCAATTATTTTTTTACGAATATTGTTTTAGAGAATTAGGGTAAAATCGTTAAATGTAGACAATTCCACATAGTATCTATTTTTTAAAAAAAATATCTTGATAAAGGCATGATATATTTTCCAGGGGTAGATTCTATATGAAGAAATTTGACTTCATTAAATTCTAAGGGCATCCCCTATCCCTAGAAAAACATTTAAAACATAGAATGATAAAAAAACAATCAGTATGGGAAATAAAAAAAAAGAGATAAACTAGTTAGTCTTTTTTTAGATAAATAAATAGTAAAAATGAAATTTCTTTTTATATAATAAACTTTGGGGTAAAAATAATCAATTATATGCCCATTAAATCAACAATTATCTCCAATGGTTTTCATAAAACACTCTTAAAAAATTGATATGCCAAAATAGAAAATTTCATTTTTTAAGAATACATGAGTTCCCATGAAAAAAGTTTATTAAAAGAATACATTTACCCAATAAGTTGAATAATCATCACATTAAAACAAAATATCTTTATTGTAAATTTCTAAAATCAATCCATTTCAAAGAAAATTCATAAGAAGGAAGAAAAAATACTTGCATGGGACTTAAGAAATCATATTCATAGAGCCCTTAAAATAAATCTTATATTTGGAATAATCATACTATAAAATTATTATATAACCCATTAACAATTATATTCATTACCTAATGCATTGGAGGGCTGTAGAGAACCCACATGTCTTCGTTTAATAATTTTAACACATTTTATTTATTTAAAATAAAAGCACACATCCTGTTTTGTGATAAAAAAAACCTTTAATTGATTTATAATGGAACCAACCATAATCATAAATAATTTTTATGTAAAAATTCATGAATAATAAATTTTAATCTTTAATATTTTCATTGTAAAACCCTTGAAAAAATCTTTTAAACCCATATACAAAACTCTTTTAAGAATTGAAATACCCTTTCCCTTATAATACAAAATTTTAAAGAATAAAAATATTGAATAATAGAAGTAGTTATTTTATTTGATTGAAATAAAGAATCTTTTCAAGGAATACAAATATAGAATAAATTTCATTTTTTTAGAAAACGGTCATTAATGCTAAATATGTTAAAATAAAACATTCTTTTCTCTTTTATATAGAAAGTTAAAATGATCCATAAAAATATTCCTTTCTCAAAACATTTGAAAGAGACATAAAATTCCAAATATAATCACTTGATATCTATCTGAATTAATCCAGAAAATAATTCTACGAATATTAAAATTAGACAAAAATATATAGAGAAAATTATTTCAAGAATAAATAAATTAAAATTTTAAAATAATGTTTTTTTGTTGAAGTGGACCTTACCTCGATTTTGTTTCATTCTTTAAATTCATTAATAATAAATTTTTTTGAGTTATTTACTCAATTAATAAAATTAATCAAGTTTATTACTAATTCCATATTCATTATTATGATTTTACATTTAATTTCTTAATGGAATATTCTCATGTTGGATGTTTTAACGATATTCAGCTCTTATATCCAAAATGATTTCTGTATGTTGAATATGGTGAATGAGTTCATTATTATATCATCTCAAAAATTATAATCATGAAATATTTATCATTATTATATATAAATTGGAATTTTAAAACTATCCTTTAATGACGGTTATGAAAATTAAGCTACGTTACAACCTTTGAGATGTTAGGTCATACATATACATGTTTAACATTTACATTTCTCAGCAGTCACGATATAACAGGGATATGTATTACATTATCTTTAAAAAATGGATATTATATCATAAATACATTATAATATTTTTAAATACTCTTTTATATACCAACCATGTGATGTAGTGATGAAAAAAGAATCACATCACTTTTTGGAGGTGGTAGTCCACATGTGGCCATAAATGACATCATCATTTGTAAATTAATGGAATTGTAATAAAAAGATTATATATTTGTTTTAAATAATTATTAACATAAAAGTATTTTAAAATATATATTCAATCCACTATTATAATCATCACTGAGAGTTGTTTTTAACAAACAAATTATATCATTTCACAAATTGGTAGACCTTTGTTCACATGAATGATGGACTGGATTCTAATTTTATGGAAGAGGAGATTGATATAGGTTCTGAAATTATCTTAATAAAATCTGATTATATGTAAAATAATGATGTTTTAATTTTTTCATGGTCACGTAATAGTTCCCAGAGGTAGAGAAATATATAAATAAACAAATTATTGGTTATGAATTATACCTCTTCATTTGAAAAAAACTGTAGGATTATTCCTAGATTATTTCTAGTTTGGTTTTAGGAGAAATAAATTCTTATAGTATGTTATTTTATAAGACTAATATTTTACGGTATGCCAATTTTTAAATTTATTATCTTTGATATCTTATATTTCACAGAACCTCCATTTTAAATGAAATATTATTATATGATCATTATCACCCAGTCATTTGAATATAGGGTATGAATAGGATTAAATAAATTATTAATATATGGTTTAAAAGTCTATATATTTATATTTATATTTATATTTATATTTAATTCATTAGTGGTCAATTATTTATAAATTAAAAAAACCCTTTTTGAAAATAGGAGAAATCCACTTGTTGAAATACAATTTAAATGCACATGAATTGTGTTTTATACTATTAAAATAAAGGAATCACCCTTTTTATTATATTAAATATATATATATATAATCTATTAGTTAAATTTTTTAAAATTAATATTAATTTTTTCTATACATGATAAAAAATTAAATTTGATTTTATGCATAAAAGATATATTTTTTTCTCTAAAGGCTGATTTTCCGACTTTTATGGTCGTACTTGTTTTAAAAGTAAATATTATACATTTTATACATTTTATTTGAAAAATTATGTTTCATTTTTAAAATTTTGGTATCAAAATTTTCTCAATTTGAATTTTTTTCCTTTTTATAATAATGTTTTTTTGATGAAAGGTAAAAAATAACTTATTTTAATAGGAAACTGACTTTTCATCTAAATAATTAAAATAAATAAGTTGTATTTAAATTATTTTTAAAAGTATAATTAGTTTAATAATAAAATTATAAAAACCTATTTAGGTTATTGGAAATAATTTCACATTGAAAATTAATAGAAACATTTCAATCATCTGACTTTTTCACTTTAAAAAACTGCTTTCTCATTGTGACTTGAGGATTGTTTTTAAATATAATATTTATAATTATAAAAATTCGTTTTGGTAAAATGTATTCCACATTTTAAATAATAAAGTGAAAAGTAATTTTTAAGGTCATTTTTAGTTTTCAACACAAAAATTTACCATGGTAAAAAAGAATGATTTACCACAATATAGGTAAAATAACATAACCTGTGAAAGTTAAATGGTAAAAGCATAAAATTCCAAATAAATACAACAGTAAAATTATTCTTGAAGTTTTTTTCCACCCTAAACATAATTGATAATTATTATTTAGCTTTAAATTTCACGTTAATTAATTCTACCAAAAAAATTTGGATTTAAACTAAAAATATTCATTATTTAATCACTTAAAACCACCCCTCCTCAAGTATATATAACACCCCTCACCAACCCAATTATCCTTACAAGACATAAATATCATAAAATATCAACCAATAAATGGACTACATAGTCTCCCTACATCCACGTTATTTTGGTATAAAAAATATCAAATTACAAGGTCATTAAGGGATCCTTCAAGGGGGTGATATTCAAGAGTTAATTTTCTCAAAACACATCTCATATATTTTATTCTTCTTATACTTTATCCTCACATACTTTATCTATCAAAGAATAATAACTCCAGAATCATGTAAATAGTTTAATTTTATGTTTCTAATGGAATTTATTTTATCCATCCATTTTATTACCTCCTCTTATTCAAGGAAATGTAACCAACATCTAAATTATTGGGTTACGTATCTTCGTGAAAAATGATATTGTTTGTTTTCCAGTACCTACATCATTGATGTTCGTAAAAGTTTTATTCTGGTTAAATTAGATATCAATAATTATATTATAACATATTTCATGTTATGGAAATAATATATAGGTGTAATATTATTTAAAATGAAACTAGTTCATGATGGTTAGAAAAACCACCAAAATAATCTAAACTTTTATCGTTACCATTTTTCCAAATGAATCATACTCATGTCAAAAATAAAATTTATATATGGGACCATTAAAAAATATATAAGTTTATTACAACCATTCAATATTTTTTAGATTTTTAATTCCATTTGAAAAAAAAATTCAGTAACTATACACAAATGAACTGATCATGAAACCATGAAGCGAACTCACCTAAAACAATGAAAATAATGAAATATTATAAATTAATGGGTAGTAAAATGTTATGAAGGTATCATATAAGGTATTATAAATATTATTATATTTATATAATTTATTAATAACATTATTTAAACCACTATACAAGATGTTATGTATGTACCACTAAAGAGAAGCATGTGGTAAGGGTTTATCAACTCCCTTTTACTTCTATAAGATATATGCCTTATTCATCAGTTACTTCTCATATGGGGTGTATATATACAACACTTTGTTAAATAATATCATGAATGTATTTATTCTCATGCCATTTAATATATTTTTAATTGTTGTCCTTTCATGGGGATATGATATAATGGAT
The DNA here is from genome assembly GCA_963277665.1 of Viscum album. Taxonomy (NCBI): domain Eukaryota; kingdom Viridiplantae; phylum Streptophyta; class Magnoliopsida; order Santalales; family Viscaceae; genus Viscum; species Viscum album. The sequence continues at coordinate 833,706,185 of OY728147.1, read as the reverse complement.
TATGTAGTAGTAATGAATTCTGTCTCAATTTACATCCCATTGAAACTTATTTGTTATTATGTACCAATTCGATTATATATAGTGAATATACTACTCTATGGATATGTAACATCATTATTAATTCATTCATCATTTTTTATTAATTTAAACTTTCAATTATTTAATCCAATGGGATTTCAAATGAAAATTACCACGTGATAAAATTTGTTGAAAATTATCAATTTCTTTTGTGATTGTTAACATTGTCCTGAAATAATAACATTACTGTAATAATTTTTCTTTGGATATTACCTTTCTTTTCAATATTAATTTTCTTTTATTATGGATATAATTATATACTAATCTATATTTCAGTTTTATATATGGTGATTACATTGAATGTTTTTTTATTAATCATGGAAGTATTTATAAATTTATATATTTTATTCAATATAGATATTTATTTATAATGAACATTTTTATTACATAAAGAAATTACTTGATATATGAGGAATTTTGTGTACAAAAATTCATTGTTGGGTCTTATTTAAAGATACCCCTCAATGAATCAATTATATAATGTGATGAATATGTTAATCTAGCATTAATCTGGGTTTTTCCTATAGATTAAACCATCTCGTGAAAGGTCACGACATTAGTGGTTCATGTGCCAGATTCATGATGTTCAATAATTAAGCATTTAATTTCTTTAAAATCTATTAATTATTATCTACATGATTTTCATAATCTAAAAATATAAGGATGTATATTATTCTGAGATTACTAATTAAATGGAATGTGTGCTCAGTTATTTATAATTCCATGTTGATTATACCTATTGATTCATGTTAGATTACTCTATAAATAATCCTTACTAAGTATTTAATCTCACCCATTTCATATTTCATATTTTTCCCCAGGATTAAAATATTTTTATTATGATTGAATTGTAGGGTTTTTATTTGGGGAATAATGGTGTTCTCAAGGAATATTTTGGTCATGACCGTCCTCGGGGCCCGTGCCGTGACTACCCCAATCCCGCCTTCCATAGGCCAGGGGCTGGTGACTAGCACCAAGGTGTAAATCCTAGTAAAAAGGGAAGGCATTTCCTTTGTAAAGTAATCAAACACCACAGAGCAAGCAAGCAGAAGTAAAAACTAAGTAAAAACTGTGTACAATAGTAAGTGTGAAAAAGTAAGTGGGACAGAATACAAACCCAAACTGAAAGTAAAGTACTACTGGAAAGGGAAAATAGTAACTGAACGTAAAGCCGCAACGTCGAGCCGTCCACTGGAAGTCCCACCTAAAGGGTGGGTACAGATAGCCTCCATAGCTCCTCTGGTCCAGCCGTCCGCTCTGAGTACATCTCGCCCAGTTGTCCACCTCTAGGTACCATCCTACTCCTCAAGCCTCGACCACGATCAGCACTGTCCGTATTCTGCAACCAACACAACATAGTGTGGGCATAGCCCGTGCAGGGGTGACTATAAGCTACCTAGTAGGGACCCCGAGACCACCGAATGTCTCCCAGAATCCACAAAGGATAATCCACAAGGAAAGATACAATCACAAAGTAACATATGACACTACTTAGGTATATGCACATACATAAACTAAGTCACCAATTTCCAGTTCGGCTCCAACATCTGAGCCCAAATTTGATCACGTCCACACAGGATAGCACAACACAATCCACATAGGAAATCAAGTCAAGATTCATCTCACATAGGTATACTTCTTCTTATGGCGATAGAGATGATCAGATGTAGCCACTGATTCATCTAAGCTATCGGAACCACAAAGGATCGATAGGTACTAACCCCCGCAATGACCCACAAAGGATCCGACCCACACGACATCGATAGGTAACTAACCCCCGAAATGACCCACAAAGGATCTGACCCACACAGGAGCGATAGGTAACTAACCCCCGCAATGACCCACAAAGGATCTGACCCACACAAGATCGATAGGTAACTAACCCCCACAATGACCCACACAGGATCAGACTCACACAGAATTTGTAGGCGCTGGCCCACACAGGACCGCTGAGTACTGGCCCACATAGGATTGGACCCACACAGGATCTATAACAATGATCCACGTAGGATCACTGAGTTCTGTAGTCATCGCCGTCGAATCCATGGAAGATTTCTGCACAGTCGGCATCGTCGTCGCAGTCGCAGCCAGCTCTAGGGTTCCCGCACATAGAAAGCTCGTTTAGGAGGGTCTGCTCCATGAGCTGAGGGGCAGATACATCAACTGACACATAGTCTAGACTTGATGTATCCAAAAGTTCCGTATCATTAACCGGAACTCAACGTCACAGACGGTGCATCAATCGGACGCCCGATCTGAGAGTTATTGACTTTTTCGTCCCAGGGGCGCGATTGGTTTTAAAGTCAAAACCAACCCAACCGTACTCCAACTGCGTCCAAACCTCAAGTGGAGTATGCCAAAAGGTCCGTCTCACTTAGAGGAATCCAACAAAGTCTATGGCACGTCAATCAGACGTTTGGATCTCAAGTTATAAGCATTTCCGCTCCGAGGGCCCGGTTGGTTTCGTGTCCAAACCCACCCGGCCGAACTCAAAGTACTCCGAAACCTTCAGTGTAATATACCAAAATGGCCGTCTCTATTTAAGGATTGCATCGCCTCTGATGGTGCATCCATCGGAGGTCCGCAACCTAAGTTATGAGCTAAAGACCGAATGAGTCCAGTATTAGGGGGTTCGGGCCCGGTCTGACCCAGCCCGATACCCCCAGAGTCGGCCCAAACTAGGTTGAACCGAACTGGGTCCGGGTCCGGCTCTCTTGGGCGTGGCTCGGCCAGGATGGCGTGGCCCAGCCCGGCCTGGGTGCTACCCGACCCTACTGTCCGGTCGGGCGGCTCGGCCCGGCGTGCTGGCGCGCTGGCGCTGGCCAAGCGGCCGCACAAGGGGGGACCGCCCCCTGGAAAAAATCACGGACCCGCATGGGGGCCGCCCTTCGCCAACAGTTGCGGACGGTTGCCGCGTCCCGCCTCCTTCGGTCCCGCGTGGTCGTGGGACTTGCAGACTGCCACCGCGACTTCAGTCGCGGCTGCTATTTCTGGTGGCGCCGCCGCCTCCTGACGGCTGGCCGGTGCTGGCCGCCGATCCCTGCCGCTGGTGCCGCCGTGCTGGTGAGGCGTGCCGGCAGATTGCTCCGCAGACCACCTGATGAGCTCCGGTGGTCAGATTTTCCTGTTTTCTTCACCAACGGCCCTCCCGGGACCTGTTCTACACTGTGAAGACCTCACAACGCCCGCGTGGCCTGCTTCATGGTCGCCCGCCGATCTGCACACCAAGAACAAAGGGATAGTGGATTTGGGCTTGTTCGTTGGTCCGCACCCACTGTGTTAGCAGTTTTAAAAGTCATCTTGAAAATATTTAAATATACGCCATGGGTATAAATCACAAGTATTTAAATGAATCAAATCATTACCGCAAGCGTCGTCGAGTGAGTGTTCGTCGCGGAAAAGCACGTCACGGAAGAAGGCGTCGCGAAAAGGGAATAGTTGCATCACAGAAGGAGCATCCCAGAAGGAGCATCGCGGAAGAAGCGTCGTGGAAGAAGGAATGTCACGCCGTGCCGTCGATCTCCAAGGATCTGGCGTTCTTCACGTTCCTCGCATTCCTTGCGTTCTTCGCATTCTTCACGTTCTTCACGTTCTTCGTAGAGTAGGAAGAACTTCAAGAGCCTGAGAATTCTCTCTAGCCTCTCAACACCACCCCTAATAAAAATAAGAGTTGTCTTATTTTTTTCAAAAGCCTTGAATTTTAAAATTCAAATATTAAAGAAACTGTTAAGTGAATTAAATGCAACGCTTAAACAGCCACATTAATGAGGCATTTCTTAACTAGAATAAACACAAGGGTTGACTTCATTAATATGGTGTGCGGGCGCGTTTCTTAGAAGAAAAGAAACGGTGGGGTTCATGTGGGCCCCATATAACAAATATCCTACCAGGTGGGTAGGATATGGTGGGTCCCACATCATCCACTTAACATAAGTTAAGAAAAATAAAATAAAAACCGGTTGTACCACTTTTATTTTATTTTTTTAACATAACCCCAAAAATTAAAAACCGCAACTGAGCAAATGCAACTCCGAAAAAGGTGCTTCTATGCAAATATCAGTGCTTCGATTCCATTGGTGCCCTCAAAATTTGATTTCGAGCACCAGTTCAAAATTTAAAAAAACCTGCTCGTTCGTTCACTAAACATACCCAAGGTAAACTTCGGAAAATGATTCCGGGCACACCGGACCTCAGAATCAGGTGCCGTCAGAAACTGCATTCTTGTAAAATTCCAAATAAAATTAAGGAAAAAAATTTATTTTAATTTTTTGGGTCATTAAAATTTCATTTAACATATACATCCAAAATTTAATTTATGAATTTCAAATGTTTATCCTTTTTACAAAGACAAAAAAAATATTCAGTTAATTGGGATGTGATTTCTTATATCATATTCTTAGGTAACAAATTAAGGCATTTTCCCTAGGATACTAGATTCTGGTTCTTTATAGTTGGTATCAAATAATGTTTAGTAGAAGCCCTTGGAAATAGATTTAAGAAAACATAGATTAAGTAATACAACCCTATGAAGGACATTGATTATAAGTAATCGTATAGGATATCATCCTATAAATTTATTACTATATAATATATGACCTATGATAAACCTAAGGATTAATATATTGGGAATGTTTCATCATTTAGACATCCTATAAATGATTCTCCATCACTATATAATCTACAACAAAGATGTTTGTTTCTCAAATGTGATTTTTTTCTTATAGTAGATGGATGGAACTAGATGGAATGGTGTTAAGGATGAATGTTAAATAAAATGTGTTTATGAGAAAAAAATGGTATATTGACCATAATGTAGAATATTTTGATTATTATTTACTAGTTATCATGATGTTTGATTCAAAACATGAACTTTAACACACTCTTAGCCTCACCAAAGAAGATAACGATGGTGATCACTGAGATCTCAAGTGGTGTAAAACATAGAGGAAAGATGATTTAGTTTCCTATTTAATGAGAATTTGAGACGAAACACACATGTGAATATCATTGAGTAATGACAGGATGTTTTGGGAATAAAATTTGGATATAAAAAATGTAATTTCCACATAAAAATGAAATGTTTTTAATAATGGTCACCATAAGGTATTATTAATGTTTGAATGTTTTAAATGTTATAAATATTAACATTATGAAAATTTATATCCTATGGATAAAACTCATGAGTATGATTATTAAGGTTATATATATTATTGTTTAACTTTTGATGATGAAGAGAATGTAAATGACAAATGACAAGATGTATATATTAAGGAATAATATGGTTAAGTGTATAATAAAGTAGAATGATTAATGTTATTGTTTATTTGGATTCAAGAATAGTATTATCTTTTATACTTTGGTTATAAGAGTCATGATCTATATAAGGATTCTACTACAATACTTATTTTTTAAGGATATGGAAGCATGTGATGAATACTACCAATAATAATGAGAAGTGATTCTATAGTAAGTTAGTCTCTTGGAAAAAGCATGATTTCAGGATGATAACCTCAAAATGAGCATTATGTAAATATAATAATGATAATGATATTTTTGTGGGATTGTATTAGTGACCATGAATTTTGTTAGTGATTTATTAGTTTATGTTGTCTTTTCTATGATTTTTAGATGCTCTTATATAAGGATATATTCAACAAACTGATATCATATTTTTGGAAGCATGATGGTGTTAATTTTCTATTTATGGTGATCAAGATATTCATATATTGGTTATAAAATTATAATATCAATATTGTGTTCTTGGAGAAGATAATTTTATGTTGATTTGGGAAATTTAGTGAATTTCCTTCTAAATTTTTGGTAATTTGAATTTAGACCGAAATATTTTGGATGAGCCTTGTAATTAAATTCTTATAGAATTGGTTAATTTGTAATTTGGATATTATTATTATTTGAGGATAAATTTTGATTTGTCATAAAGGGTAGAAATTTTATAACCATTTTACTTTTGGTAAATATTTATAGGCTGAATGAATTACTTATGGATCTTTTGAAAGATATTATTCAAACGTAAAAATGAATCTTGAATATCCATCTCCTGGTTTATGAAATGAAGTGGAGATAGATCAAAGCACAACCAAAATATTTTATTATTATTGTGATATAGAAATAAATCAATTTTGATATTTTTCTCAAGTTTTTATCTATATAATAATGTAACTTGTGACATTTTGGATAAGTATTTTGGAACAAAAATGATATCTATTTATTTTTAATAATAATAAATCAATGGCCTTTTAACTTGTCACAAGATATATGGTTTTGTGATGGTTAAAATTCTAATGGACATATTCCCAATAACATTCCATAAAACATGATAGTTATATTTTTCTTTCATGTCAATGTTTTCTCATTAAAATATTTATTTCCTATCTCAAATTCATGTTTTTTGGTATCTTTTTAATTTTTCTTCTTCCATTTTTAAGAGAATGATTAATTAATCCTATTTATTATGTGGGATTCCCATAAAGAAATTTTCATGTATCAGCCTTTATTTTTTATAAGTGAAATTTAAAATTTAGATGAATAATATTATTTAAGGAGGGTAGAATGAAACACCCAAAGATTTTAGAGTATGTCTCTTTTTAAATTTAACCGCTTCAGTAGCTTATGTTGCATGAAAACCCCAGTTTAAATGAAATAATATTATGGGATCATTATAACCTATCCATTACAATGGAATGTATGAAACTTATTAATTCACTTATGATGATATGGTTTAAAAATATATATATGATTAATTATTTATTGTCAAATTAATTATAAATTAAGCTCTCTTTTTTAAAATTAGTGGAGATTGTTTTCTGAAGAAAAAAAATTAAATGTGAACATTTGTGTTTTATGACAATAAAATAAAAAATTAACACAATGAATTATAATAATTAAATATATTTATAATGTATTTAATATAACATTCATCATTTATCATGATACATTTGGCCCCTCCTTATTTTTTTAAGATGAGGTAGAATTGATATTTGGCATTATGTGATATCACCATGACTCGAAAGGATAGAAATAAATTCATTGTGATTCATTAATAGATGAAGGATGACCTTCCCTTTCAAAATAAGAAACCAAAACAAAATTACCATAACCAAACAACCTCTAACCAATGAATGAAATGAGTGTATATGACATAAAAGCCTATAAAATGATAATAACCCAAATAAAGTTCCATGTAAAAACCAATATTAGTATCAGAATACGAGCTAGAAAACAAAACAAAAAATTCTCAAAGACTTTAGAGAGACCAACACAACAACTCCCATATTCTTCATGCTCTAACTACACATTGCATGCCCCCCAATTATCATGAATCGTCACTTAATAAATGTTATACCTTTCCTTAACATGTGCCTCAATATAAGATATTAGAAAATTCACTAGAGTCCTTAATAAGGGGGTGAGTATAAAACTCTTTAGACTTTTCCCAAATTAATTCCCTATTCACACCACTAGGATATAGAATTTTAGCACACACACACACACACACACATATATATATATATATATATAATTACATAGTTCATACAAAAACAATTTTTCCAAAGAAAATCGATTTCCATGGAAGGGACTAAAAAATCATTCAAAACAATTTTTAATTTAATTATACATTACTCATTTATTTCACAAAACCATACACACACAATCTTGGTGTTACCGTTGATGGTGTAAATTCACATCCATAACTCATCCCATTTGTAGTGGTGCATCATAAACATTATCAAACCCATTCAATTCCTTACAAGAAACTGATGCCAAATACCATGCCAACCAATTTTCCTAGATCATTTTAGTAAAAAATCTTTTTATTGAAAACACTTTTCCAACAAATTTTCATGAATTAAAAAAAAACAAATTTTAGAACCATGAATCTGATTTCAAATTCTATAAAAACAACCAATTTCCAAAATTCACCAAACCATCACTAAATAGGGTTCCCATAAAATTATAGAAAATAAATTCATAGTTCAATTCAAGAAAAATAATAAATTTGACAAAAACCCATTCATGTTCTAATAAGAGGAGTCGATAGTGAAGCTACCTTCCTCAGAAACTATTGTAATAATAATGAACAATAGAAATTCTTTAACCAAATTGGGTTTTAAGACCAAAAAACCATGTTATATCTCATTACCTTCTATAAACATAGAAAAAAAAATCATCATGATTGGTAAAAACTATCATATATTATTCTCCTATTATTAGATCTAAGAATCCAGGAGAGGGAAGAAGATGATTTCAATGAAACCCCACTATGGACGGAGACTTACCATAGAATTGGGGCTTCAACTTATGAAGAAACACAAATTTATTAATTTTTATCAATGGGGGAGGTCTCTATAGCCTTTTGGAATAACGTAATTTATATTAGGGTTAGAAATGGGGGAAATCAATTCATTAAGTTGAAAAACAAATTAGATCCTCAATTTTCAGATCTACATTTTATTGTGCATGGTTACTGAGAATTATTTCGAAAACAATGTGATATCCATGGAAATTACTCTCTCATAAAATTCACGGTTAAAAATAATTGGCCTCACATTTTTGAAAAACCATGTTTCAAACCAAGAAGCTACCAAGATCCCCCTATCTTTCTTTTCACTATTTTCTAGAGGAGCTTCATGGTTTCTACTAACAATTCTCACCTCTTGAACCTCCATAAAAACTCCAAATACAGACAAAAGTACTAAAAATCCTACAAACCGTAAGAAAAACACTTTAAATAAATAATCATGGTGTTTCTATTGACGATGTAACTTCACATACATAACTCATCCCATTGATTATGGTATTTCCTAACCATAATCCATTCCATTCAATTCATACCCATCCATTAATGAAAAATACCATGCCAAAAAATTGTTCTAAAGAATTAAAATAAAAAAAATCTTATTAAAAAAAATATAACCAATATCAATGAATTAAAACCAATCAAACATTTTTAAATCAACATTTTAAAACAAAAAAAACAAATTTCACTTTCTACCAAAACATCCAATTTCCACCATTCTCCAATCCATCACTAAAGAGTGCTCCCCTCAATTTTTTTCCATAATAATTTTAAAATTATATTAATGGGAAAATAACTTTGAGACCATAATTTATGATATAATAATATGAATCAAGATTTTAGAAACCTACCTCAAAATCTATTTTGGAATAGAAGAATGATACAAATTATCCAATATAATCTGGATAAAACTATACAAACAAGTCGTAGAATATGATCCTTATCATCAAAAAAATATAAACTTGTAATTATTGGAATAAATTATCATATATATATCATAAATAGATTAGATATATGAATCTAATGGTGGGGAGATTATGAGATCTAATAAAAACCACTATGAACAGAGACTTACATAGGAATTCAGGCTTTTATATGCCAAAAAACTGATTTCTTCCGAATCAAGTGGTAGGGACCCCACAGCCTATCGGAAGAGAGTAATTGATGTTAGGGACGACCAAGTAGAAAAGTTCATTTAAGGATAAAAAATACATCAGATTCAAAATTTTACAAACTATTTTTTGTCATGCATTGTATTGAAAATTGTGCCCTAACTGTGAAATTTGTGTGTCCCTAAATGCATAGTTACTCCGAGCTGGCTACAGAAAATTTAAAAACTATATAGACAACTGTGTGCCTACCCAAAGCCCCATATCCACCTTTTCTGGGATTGTTGGATTACTTTTATGGTTTCTAATAAAAAATTTCAATTTTTAAACCTCTATAAAATTCCCAAAAACTTTACAAAAGTCCTCTAAAGCCTCCCAAAAAAACCTCAAAAACCTTACACACATCATTTTGGTGTTAACATTAACTGTGGAAATTCATGTCCATAACCTAACTCTTTGATGGTGGTACATCACAACCATTATCTATCCCATTTAATTCATCCAAAACCATTAATGAAAAATACCATGCCAACCAATTATGAAAAATAATTTCAATAAAAGAACATTTTATCTAAAAAATCATTCTAACCAATTTTCTTGATTTATAAAAAAAATATATATTTAATATCATAATTTTAAAAAAATGAAACCAATTTCTTATTTCACCAAATGATATAATTTACACAATTCCCCAAACCATCACTAAAGAGGATTACAATCAATTATTCAAAATAATTTCACAATTAAATTCAATAAAGAAAATAAATTTAAAAAAACTGAAATTTATAATAAGAGGACTCGAGAGTGAGGCCCCCCACCACAATAACTATGGAGGAAATGAAGAACGACACAAATTATTTTATAAATCAGGTAGAAACTCCAAAATACCACCTTGGATCTCATTCACTGTCATCAAGGTAGAAAAAAATCACCATTATTGGAAACAAAAAGTGTATATCTATACCAAATGGATTTTATATATTAATATTAGATAGGGGAGAAGATGATATATAAGAAAAACATCCTAGAATACAGACTTACATTGAAATATAGGCTTCAACACACCATGAAACACCAACAGATTGCTTTCAGATCAAGGGGGTGGTATCCACAACCTTTGAGAAGATTTGAATTAGTTTTAGCATCAACAAATTGGTAAAATGAGTAACTATGTTTCACAAAAGAATTAGAATGACAATTTTGGGATCTATTTTTTGTCGTGCATGGTTACGGAGCACAGTTTGGAAAACCATGGGCTAACCATAAAATCAATTCTATCCTGAAATTCATGGTTAAACCTAATTGGATAAATGATTTTTAAAAACTATAAGCACAATAAAATCCCCTTTTCCAAATATTCATTATTTTTAGAGGATTTTCATAGTTTTTACAAACCATGATCAAATTGTGTAACACAAGAAAATCCCAAAAAACTTGCCAAATGTCCTTCAAACTATCCCAAACATAACTCAAACACATTATATAATGAAAATAGATAAATTATGGTTTACTTAGTTAAAACTGGTGGAAATACACCCCCCCATCAGTATCCTTTCTGTACTTATAAATTATAAAACCAGAATTTTATTAAGAGATTTTGGTTCATTTCTCGAGTATTTCTTTAACGTTTTCCCTCATATCATTATAAATCCAACTGTGATTCCACAAAACACACACTATATCAAGGATTTACCCATTAAATAATTTTTATTACCTATCCACAATTCATAATATCCTACTAACCAACTAAGCATCCATCTCTAGGTCAGTGTGTTCCCAGAAAATCACATGGTCTAAATCAATCTGATTCTTTTTCAATGAGGATACACTAAACAGATTGGTCACTATAATGAATTTTTGTGGAAAATCCAATTAATATGCCACCTCACTAACCTATCTATGTACTTTGAATGAGATAATGTAATGAGGTGAAAACATTCTCTACATTCCAAAATAATGATTCACACATCATAGGGAGATTCTCAAGAATAGTTGATCATTCATCTCAAATGACAATAGCCCTCGACAATGATCCTATTACAATACCTGATTACACTGAGTGATCTTTATCCTCATCCAGATCAACTTAATATTATCCATTAACTCTTGGATACATCTTAGTTCAACTTGTGAAGTATCATCAATTTCCACACAACAATGTGGAGAACGACATGAACCCATGTACAATGCTTCTAAAGGATCCATATGTATTGAGGATTGATAGTTGTTGTTATATTGTAACTCAAATAATGGTAAATTATCCTCCCATGAGACACCAAAATCAATTACATAAAGAAACACATTTCATCCAATGTTTTTTATCACCCTTTCAGATTTCACATCCATCAGGGATTTATACATCATACTCAAAGTCAACTGAGTCCCAAGGGATTGTTGTAAGGATTCTTTGAATCAAGTTGTAAACCTAAGATCCCAGTCTTATACTATCAAAACTGGTGTGCTATGTGTATTTTCTACTAATGAAATATTGAGTTTGGAAAATTAATCCACTGTATGAGATTAATGATTATTGGTGAAATATGTTGACTTTGTGAGCCTATCCACTGTAACCCTTATGTCACACTATTTCCAAACCCTCCATGGGAGTCCTATCAGAAAATACATAGCTATATGCTCATATCTCCAAATGGGAATAGGTAATGATTATAACATACCCACTGATCAATGTTTTCATTCCTTAACCTATTTATATGTTAATCATCTACAAAAAACCCAGCCTCCTTTATTTTCCTACCAACCCACTAAATTTTTTATTTCAACACCATATAAATCATCTATATTACATGATGAATAGACGATATGGAATTTTGGTAAGCATTAAAAAGGTTTTCATTACAATAGAAAGGTATAACCATTGCATATGGGAATCACAAAATTGATCTCCTATCCAAATTACACCTCTCAATTTTCTCCCCACCATTGAGTTTTGACCACATTGTCACACATTTTGAAATGGAAGTTTGTACATATTTTAGTATTTCCATAAATCAAAGAACAACATAAACTACAAATAAAACCAACATGATACCTTTTCCATCAAAATAAAATTTCTTGTCGACTATGTCCAATGTCAAATACTAATAATCTGGGGCCTTTTTTTCAACTAATCATATGAATTTCTAAAAAATTCAAGTTCCACTAATTTTCTTTTACTTGGTGTATACATAAAGTCAAATTCTATCATTTGGAGACACTCCAATAATCTTATTTCTTTCAGGTTAAAATCTCTTTTTGGGAAAATATGTTTCAAACTATAATAATCATCAAACACTATAAATTTCTCCCCAAATATATAATAATACCAATCCTTAAATAATATCCTACGATAGCTAACTCCACATCATGTGTTGGTTATTTATTCTCATTAAAATGTAACAATATAGAGTCATAGGTAAGCACATTACCTCCCAACATGATAACACATTCTAACCCTGATTCTAAATAATAACAATACAACACATATCCTTGTCCAAATTCTAGAAATAAATATATTTGTACTGATGTAAATAAAACCTTATACTCTTAGGAATAGTTATGATTTTTACCATTCCACTCTATTGAACAAATTTTCCATATCAAAGATTTTATAGGTGAGTCTCGTCATGGAAAATAATGAATAACATATTAGAAATATCTAGCTAAGCTACAGAAATATAATATATTTAACATATTCATTTTCACATTCCAATATTTTACAGCATATAACGTTGTTGGATCAACCTAAACACCACTTTCAGACATTACAATTAAAATGAAACGTTCCTCCTATACAAAAATTTTACACTTTGATAATTTGGAAAATGGAAGACGATATCCAATAATTCCGTACATTATCAACAAGTGTTTCTCATGCTCATCCCTTGTTCTTGAATCACCGACATGTCATCCAAAAATAGCATCATAAAAGAATTTATATACCATTGAAATATCTAATTCCTCGATGACAAAAATATAGCTATTGAATTCATATAGCCCAATGGAATAACCATATTCTCATAATGGACATATCTACATGTAAAATAATTTATCATAATATCCTCCTTCTAATCCCTCAATTGGTGATATCTCAATCAAAAGTAAAATTTTGTGAACCACTAGTCTCTGCTCAACTAATCAAATAAATAATTAATGTGTAAAACATTATACCAATTCGTTATTATGACTCGGTTAATCTTACGATAATACTCACATAATCGAATAATTCCATCATCCTTTTTTTATAAACAGGACTACAAATTCTAATAAAATGATTTGGGAGTGAATCCACCTACCTTGTAAATTCAGGACAAAATGAAGAATGAAGAAAATTCTTCAATAATATCATGTTGAAACTCTAAAATCCCATCATATATCACGTTACATATAATTAACACATCCAAAACCCACCATGTTTGATAAAAATCATCAAAAATCTATCCCTAAGGGACATGATCTCTGAAACCAAGATATGGAAAAAGAGGAGGTCATAGAAGAACAGACATAAATGGTGACATACCAAGGAATCTCGGCTTCAACGTACAAATAAACACCAATGAATTGATTTGGGTTAAGTGGGTGGTCTCCACAACCTTTGAAAATATAGTAGTTCATGTTAAGGTTGATCTGAGGGGAACCATGTCATTGTGAAGAAAAATCAAATTAGATCTAAAATTGTTTAATCTAATTTTCATCGTCCACGTTTATGGTGCATGGATTGGAAAACTATGTGGTAACCATTAAAATTCCTTTATACCGAAGAGGGTTATTACTCCTAGGAGTATGAATAGTTTTTCCAATATATAAACCTAACCACGAGCCTACCAATATCCCACTTCCCACCTTTCACATTTTTTCTAGAGGATATTCATGGATTTTACAAACAATGCCCAAACTATGAACCTCTAGAAAAGACAAAAAAAACATTCCAAAAGTACTCCAAAACATCCCAAACATAAACAAAAAACAATTAATACAAAAAATTAATAAATTAATTTTTAAATTATTTAAATAGGGGTTCTACACATCCTATTTTTTTTCTAATATTGATAAAAAAATCCAATTTTACACATATAAGATATATTTTTTATAAATGCAATTTTGAATATTTTTAATGGTGAACTTGTATTAAAAAAATTGATACATTTATAAATTTTAATTTTAAAAAATAATAATTTTTGAAATTGGGATATCAAAATTATGTTTAGGTGAATTTGTTTTTATTTGTCTAATAAGAATAATTTTTTGATGAAATGTAAAAAATACGTCATTTTAAATTAAAAATGAAATTTCATATAAATAATTTATACATTTAGATTATATTTTAAATTATATTCAATAATAATTAGTTAAATTAAACATCAATAAAGCTAGTTTATGGAATTTTAAACAATTTTACAATGAAAATTTCTACAAAAATGTTTCAAACATTCAATCATTTTCACTTTAAAACCCTCTTTCCCCATTATGTCTGTGGTATTATTTTTAAATCCTATTTTCACAATTATTTGAATATAGTTTGGAGATATTGATTCCATATATTTAACCATAAGTTAAAAATTAGGTTTTAATGTTATTTGCTTTTTTAGGAATAAAAATGATACCATGTTAAAAAATAGAGATTTACATCAATATATGTAAAATAACATAATGTCATAATGTTAAAAGTTTAAACCATCATATAAAAAAACTAATAAATTAAATGGTTGGTTTAAGTTCTTATAGACCCTAATAATCACTTAAAACATTAATTATATGCTAAATTTGTGGTAATTTATTCTGCTCAATTATGGTTGGATTTAATCATAACATATTATTTATTTAATCACTTAAAATCACCCCTCCTCAACTATAAATACCACCATCAAAAACCTATTTATCCTATGAATCCTTGAAGATCAAAAAAACACTAAAAAACCTATCCTATGAACTCTCCACATGTCCTTTTAAAGATAGTATCAAAAAAATTCCAACTACATGGTGTTTAATGGACCCTTCATGGAGGTGATATTCAACAAGAAATTTTCACAAAACACCACTCTTATTTTCATTTCATTTTCTACTTTGTGAATACCAAATTCTTCCATAGAGGAATAATAAATCCAAAACAATGTATATTATACAATTTTTTTTCTTCTAATGGAATATCTTATATCAATATGTTTTATTACCTCCTTTTATTCTAAGAAATTAATCCATTTTTTAAATTTTGCTGGTTAATTCTCTCCATGAAAAATGATTTTGTTCATTTCCTATTACCACATTCTTGGATGGTTATAAAACTATTATCCATGGAAAATCAGATTTTAAAACATATATTATAACATAATTAAATTTTTGGAACTAATATATAGACATAATATTTAATAAAACGAATCTAGTTTCCAATATACAGAAAAAACCACCAAAATTAACTAAGCACTTATAATTAATGCTTTATCAAATGAATCATATTCATGATAAATTAAAATTTTATTTATGGGAAAATTTTAACTTATGTGTTTTGATTAATACAATTTAATTTAACTTTTTTAGTTTTATATCCATTTGATAATAAAATCCATTATTTTAAATAATTAAACTGATCATGAAACCATGAAACAAACACACCCAATACAAACAAAATAAAGAAATATTATTAATGAATTGGAGGTAAAATGTTATGAAACTATCATTTATGGTATTATAAATATTAATATAATTTTATATTTAAATAATAGAATTCTTTAAACCATTATATAAGAGGTTATAGTATGTACCCCTAAATAAAAGCATGAGGTAAGGGTTTCTCTTATCACTTGTACTTCTGTGAGATATATGCCTTATTTGCAACTTATTTCTTGAGTTTGGTGTATATATAAATGTCATAGTTATATTATATCCTGAATAACATTATATTCAGGTTATTTGAATTTTTTTAAATTTCATCTTTTCATGGTAAATATGAATTGACTATTTATAAAGTGGTAAAGGATTTAGTCTAAATTTACATTCCATTGAGTCTAGTTTGGTATTATGAAACTATTTAATAATATATGATTTGTATACTATTTATTTGAAATGTAAAATCATTATTTATTCATTAATGAAGGTGTTTTATGTTTCCCATTGAATTATTTCATACATGTGGATTTGACTTAAAAATTACCATGTGATAAATGTTATTGTACAATATTACATTATTTTTGTGATTGTTAAATTTCCGTTGAAATAATAAATTTATTGTGATAATTTTCTATTTGATGTTACCTTTAACTTAAAAATCCATATTATTTTATTATAGGTATTATTATAGACTAATATTTCTTCTATATTTATATATGTGGATTAATTTCAATGATATTTGATTAACTTTTGAACTATTAATAAATCTATATCTTTTATTCAATATGGATATTAGTTCACAATGAACATTTATTATTAATTAAATAGATTATTCGATATATGAGGAATTATTTGGACTAGAATACAAGGTTATGTCCAAGATATAGAAAACCCATCGATATATTAGCAGTCTTATGGGATGAATCTCTTAAGATATAATTAAATAGGATTTAAGTGTACATTAAACTATCTTGTGAAAGGTATTTATGGTTTTGGTTCATATGATAGATACATTAAATCCAATAATAAATCAATTCCAATAATTATAATTTACTTATTTTTATACAGATCATTTTCACTATGACATGTTATAAAAAACTTGTTTATGTATGTTTTTTACCTTTTTAACATCGGTTCCTGAGGCAAAATTTTTGATAGTGAGGTTGTAAATATGTTTTTTGATGTTGGATTTAATAACTGGTGTAATAAATGTTTTTAATTTTATTTTAATTTTGGTTTTTTTAAAAATTACCTCAAATGCCATCTATTTTACAAAAAATTAAATTAAAATGGTTTTCCACATTATTGTTTCAAAAACTGATCTTAAAAGTAAAAATTTTGACGATTTTTAAATAACATATGTGAAAAATGTTGAGAAACAAAAGATAATTTGCTAATAATTTATATGGATGGTTGTAGAGCTCAAATGGAGTTACAGATCAAAAGATATGACCTTCAAAAGTTGGATATATTTTTTTTAAGGAAAGATCAAATGAGCAGATCAATGCTTCATCACTGACTGAATTTTATAATCGGATGGAAGGTTTTTAGTTTTAACACGAATTTAATAGTTATTATACAATATAATAAATGAAGAATAACTAAATGGTATATCAGTTAAGAAATATAATCATAAAAAACATAAAGCAGTGAAATATATTTAAAAATACCTTTATGATATCTTGAAAAGAAAAAATATTGGATTCACAATAAAGAACAAATGAGTAGAGTCACTTGAATAATGATGGTTGAAATAATTGAGAGTTAAATTAATAGATGGGTAGAATGAAAAAATTTTAATGAGATTATAAATGAAGATTCGGTATTAAAGAATTTACACAGTAATCAAAAAAATTGATATCGCACTGTAAAAAAATTTAAATTCTGCATTTGTGGGACATTAAAATTATCTGTCATATAGAATTTATGATAACCATCATGAAAATATAATGAAAGTTTATATTTTTCACATTTGTTAACATTAAATCGATGTGTAAAAGTATCTTTTAATGTCAATTTGTTTCATAAACCAATGTTTAAAGGATTTTTCCAAATCATTTTTTAAAAACTGATATAAAAATTATTCAAAAACATTTCTTTTATTTACCAAGATTTGACTCATGGATGTTAAATATTGCAATAGATCAAAATTTATGGCAAAAAAACATAACCATGTCTAAGACAAAGTTTATATATGATCAACTCCTGAGGTCCATAACTTTTGATCTGTAACTCGGTTTCAGCTCCAAGACCAGTAAAATCAAGGATTGGGAAATGAAATACATGTTGTAAACTATTTTTCTTGTTAGTTTTCAATTAACAGAAATTAAAAAGTCATGAATAATTGTTTTTCACATTGGTTATTTAGAACTGAAATGAAAAGCTCATAAACATGTAGTTTTACATTGTTTCTTATAAAAACGATGTGAAAAAGCAGTGAAAATGGATTTTCATGTCAGTTAAATAAGAACAAACCTCGGAAATTAATTATCATATATTTTAATGATTGTTCTAAATGACTGATGCTAAAAATATGATGTTAAGAATAGTTTTTGTAATATTGTGATAAAATATATTGAGGCATTTCATTATTAATTTATTTAATAAATGTCATGTTTTTTCAGTTATTAACATGTCATATTGATTATTTTTATTGATTCATGTTATCTTCCACTATACTTAACCCTTACTAATCATTTGAGATCACACATTTCTTAATATTTTATTTCCATGTTTTCCATGAAGTTTATTATAATGGATACATTGGGTTACACTATTGGGAGTACTAGTGTTCTAAAATAAAAAAATTGGAAATTTATTTCCAAAACATAATTTGAATTTCAAATATGTATCTAGTTTACTTACACTACTAAACTATTCAGTCCATTGGGATGTTATATCTTGTATCATATGTCACATAATAAGGTATTTCATTAGATAAATGCTACTGGAGTCAATTTCATTAAATTGGTATGGATTTAATGAATATATTTGGAAAGGTATTGGTCAAACTAATCGGTTATTCATGGGACTATAAAAGGGTATTGGATGTTCTCTTTTATGAGAGAAAGAACGAGAAATATTGGAAATTATTAAAAAGATAAAATAA
The DNA here is from genome assembly GCA_963277665.1 of Viscum album. Taxonomy (NCBI): domain Eukaryota; kingdom Viridiplantae; phylum Streptophyta; class Magnoliopsida; order Santalales; family Viscaceae; genus Viscum; species Viscum album. Next base: position 833,686,972 of record OY728147.1, on the reverse strand, counting down.
TAAAAATTATTTTTCATTTTGAAATAGATCCAAATTGACGAGATTAAATAAAAAGATGAGTACGAGTCTAAATACTCTCTTATAATGAAATTTTTACAACTTTCAGTTTTTTTCACACATATATGTTTCTTTTAGCCATTGTTTACCCATTTTTGTTATGACCATTATAAAAAAATGTTTTACTCTTTAGGGGTCAAGATAGTTACTATATAAGACAAATTGTACCAAAAATGGACTATGTTTTATGGTTTTAAAAAATTACAAATTACTTGTCCAAAGGAAGTATTTTTAGGAATTTAAAATCATTTTATAAAAAATTATTTATTATTAATAATATTATATTCATTTTTTGAACAATTCATTTACTATGATTTTAATAACACCAATATGGAAAAGGAAAATAGAATAAAATCAATTCAACCATCCCAAACAAGTTTTATTTATCAAAAAAAATTTATCAAAAAACTAATTCAATAAAATTTTATTAATTTTAATATTGCTATAATAAATTAATTTTTATTTTAATTGGATAATTTTTTTGTCAAAACTGTGTAAAAATTTTAATTTGATTTTATAAAACAATTATAAACAAATTATTCTCTTAAAAATTTATTTATCAATAAAATTAATTTTTATAAATGAACATTATTTTTTTCCCTATCACAAAATATTATAGTTATTAAAATCATGAAAAATATGTTTTTCAATTTGTGTTTTACTTAAATAATATATTGGTCAAAATCAACGAAATATGGCACCATGATTCAATATTTTTGAAAAATAGATGAACAATGGATGTACTATACCTATGGAATAAGATAAATTCTAGTATTATGTCTTTTTTAGTCCTCATAATATTACATTACACCTTACTTAACTGATTTACCATCACTATTGTGATAATTATTTATTATTGTAACTATTCATAATCACCACAAATAAAACAGACCTGTTATAAAAATTCGGTCCTTAAGAATAAAAAATTGGAATATATATTTACTTATTTAATTTCCAAAACTGGTATAAATTTATTTAATTTTAAAACACAAGAAACAAGAAAAAAAATTCTTAGAAAAATACTATTTGAGTGTAAAATTGGTTTCTAACAAATTCACCTGTAAAATAATTTTATGGAAATAAATTTTATTTTTTACAGTATAATATAATGAATTTTTAATTTAATGTATTATAAATTATAATATAAATTTTTATAATAATTTTTTAAAAATTAAATTTTTAATAAAAATCAGTTTTTTTAATATTTAAAGAAAAATACAACTTTTCAAAAAAATACCAAAATTTCTCCCAAATATTATTTTCATATGGTAATTCCAAAAACTATATACTTTTTATAAAATAAAATTTCTAAAAATTCCCTAAATTAATTATATAATTTTCTCTCTAAAAGTGAGAAAAATATTTTTTGAAGAAAATAAATTTTGGAAACATAAAAGGACTTTACTGAAATATAGAGTTCTTAATTCATTAAAGTTAGTCAATAAAATTGTCTAGAGTTGTTATTTTATATATCCTACATAATTTATTCAATCCACACCATGTAAATTAATGGATAAGTTATAACTATAAAATTTAAATATTAATATATAGCCATTCATTTATACTCAGGGTTATGTGTGGTATATGCTAACAAATATATTGTTCTTCTAAAATCATGGGGTGTTAAACATGAGATTTTGGACCGTTTTAATTTGGATTACATCGATATGTATCAAAAAAATTTAAATTATTTAGGTTAGTCTTTTCCTCCCAAAATAATTTTTAAACTTTTGGGAAAGAATGATATTTATTAGATTAAAATCCATGAAAATAAATTAACTTATATTCCAAACAATGATTTGATGGAATACATAAATCATAAAAAAATTAGTACTTCAAAAAGATAACAATATAATCAATTCCAATATTATAAATTCCATACATGGTTTTCCAATGATACAGTCAAATTAAAAATTCCATGGTTTTCAATTTCTCACATTTCTGATTTACAGAATTCCTTGTATCTTCAATAATTTTTTCCACTCTCTCAAAATAATTTTTTTAATTACATACATAATTTCTATTCATAAAATGGTCTACTTGATTCGAATATATTGTTTATTATGGTGATTAATAAATAGAAACTAATCAAATATCAAATTATCTATTCCATTTATTTTATTTGGATTGTGAAAATTCTAGGATCTCATTTTCACTCCATTTCCATAATAGACATAATAGTTTCATTAAAAACATTTAAATGGTATCTAACAACTATCTAACTTAAAAACGTCCGCTCAATATAATTATAGGTAAGTAAATGTATAATTCCTCAATCTAAATTATTGTCAAATATAAAATCTAAAAAATATCTAAAGTACATTCAAACTCAGATGGGATTCCATTATTATCATAAATCCAACTTATATTCATCCTATTAAAAAATAGTATGTTTTTATTAATGTAACAATTGTTGGATATATTTGATGCAAAATTGTAGTGACCCAAAAAAAGAATAAGTCATGGTATAAAAACAACTAATAAATAGTAATTTCATGAAAATCAATGTGCTGTTTTTTTATTATGAAATAATAATTACATTCTAATAGAAAAACTTTATATTTTCTTCATAGAACTAGGTTAATGATATTATATAATAAAATTTAGGAATAATTTGATTTTTTAAAATAGGTTGTATACAATGAAAATATGTTTTTACACATTGATCACATTCAATATAATAGTTTGGGAATTTATAAAAAATAAGGTTTCTTATTAAGACATTAAAAAGGTCCAAATTATGCATCAAAGTATATAAATGTGATAACATTTCTAAAAAATAATAAAAAATATGAAATATTATGTTTCCAAAAAACAATATCTTATAAAAACATGTTTGTTTCATGATATAACCTATACCCTAATGATCATATCCCATAACATATATTTAAAAAACTAAAACATATATCATTTAATGTTACACTAAAAACAATAGAAACTATTATAATCATAATTATTACCCAATATACCTTACAAAATAAAAACATTAATTTGAAATCATGTTTTTATAATAACTCCATTTTCAATAAGAAACTTATATAATATCTAATAGGCATAAAACAACATAACTCATTCAATCCGAAATTTTCATTTCATCATGTTATAATTAAATTAAAAACTAACATTTATATTCCTATTAACCCAATATTTACATCAACATTGATTTTGAAGAACAAATAACTTACATGTATGACATCATTCTTAAAATATTAATTAAAATGTATCCATTGAAGTAAATTTTTTGACATTATCCATATATTTAATTGTACATCTTCCTTATAATGGGTTATCTAATTAATTATAATTATTAAAAATATCATCCATACTTTCAAATTCACTATCATAATGGTTAATTAAACAATATTGGAGTCAATTAATGTTCCAAAAATCCCTAAATATTATCTTTTTGAGTTTCACTAACATTTATATAATATCTCTACAATTACCAATATAATTATTCAAACATTTAGCAACCGAATAGATTGAAATTAATTATAAAAAAAATGTTGATAATGGATTTAATAAATCAAAATATTAACTAAATAATTTCATGACACACTAACACATTAAAAATATCACTATAATGAATAATTCCATAATAACCAAATAAATGATAGAAAAACAATTAGAGTGAACATAGTTATAGGAAGTGATTAACTAACATTTAAAAAATACATCAACTATGATAAAATTTCGTTTGAAATATGGTACCAAATAACATTAAATACCCCTAGTACAAGGAATATGGAACAACTCTGACCTAATGAGATATTTTGATTATGTTTAATACCCATATAAAAAATGAAAATATTTCTTAATAAAATAAATAATAGACCTACAACTGAAACAATTTATGTTGAATAATAATAAAATCAAAAATATAATGAATGAGGGGAGATAGACTATGAAAAATAAGGGGAGACAACCATATGGGTAATGGAAAATTAATTGTAGTGGGAAAAGAGGAGGTCATGGATTCAATTTTGGGGGAAATTAATACAAGAATGTTTAAAAATCATTTTTATAGTTAAATGTATACAAATTGTTTTTCAAAACCATTGAAATAAGGAATTATTTTTTACTATATACCATCTGTTTTTCTAAACCATTACTATAGATACATGTGTATAGCCTATGTTTCGATTAGTGTGAAGTGAAATCTAACTGATCACACTAAACTAATCCCTTAGTATATTCAATCATTGAAATAATTGATGTCCATGACCATCACAAGAAAAGATAATGTAGGAACATATCTCTTGATCAATTCATGGGAACTGTTAAATTGATTGAAGTATGAGGAAGATTACTAATGCCTACAACCTGATAGTTAGAACCTTAAAAATCTTAATATATGATATCCTCCATTTATATCTCTAATCCGTAGTAAACTATGATGGCACCACTCTATAGATTATCTTGATGGTGCATGAATCTGTTTGATCACCTCACCCTTTTTCTGCACCTCTAGATATGTAGGTCATGTAAATGTAGTAATCACATAGTGGATATCTAGATGAAACACCTCCTCTAAAAACCGTTCTCTAACCTCCTCACCAGGGAAAATATTTATAGTCAATTGAAGAAGACCAATGAATCTATTTACGAGATCCCTCATACTCATGATCCAAAAATAATGGGAGAAGAACTCATGCCAACTCCGAAACTTCACAATTATTGAAATGAATTTGATATATAATTACCTCTCAAAATCATCCCATCGGATCTTTTCCTGCTTAATATCTCTAATAAATAGGATCTCCCATAGGCACACAACACCTCTTATATGACTAATACCTAGTGGAACCCGATACTCCATCCTTCCACTAATAAAGCTAAATATGATCCTATGATCCTTCAACCAGTTTATTGCCTCTAAATCAGAGATTCTTAGCTCATAATTTTCTAATCCATGAAATTGGAATTCAAATAGCATCTTCCCCCAAGACTCATCTTCCTTAACCTTCTCAAACCTCCCATGGTCAACTAAATCATCATGTCACACCTCACTATCCCCAACCACATGTTGATGGATACTAGTGGTAATTCCTACAATAATGAAAATAATCTTTAGAGGATTATGGTAAGGAATTCATCTTATGACCATTTAATTAGATTCAATTTAGTTCACTCTAAAAATCCTAATTTAAACAGAAGCACAACCGTGTATGATGAATCTACTTATCATATGTTTCTATATTGTAATCTAAATTATCTCACCTAGAGGTTTTGATAATTATAATGTCTTAAATTGTATTATAGGGGTTCCTAATCACCTATTTTCTAGTTATTATACAATGCTACTTCACACACTCAATTTGAATTTAAAACTTTCACTAGGAATCCCATGAAATTATTATTACTTTTGAACACTAGTATCCTTCCGAACTCTGATTCATATATTTGACACCACCTTTTCAAAACATATCCACCCCAGGAACCCCTCTTGATCTCATACTGATTATGGGGGTGATCCCAAATCGCACCTTGAAAATAACATGGATTACTGACTAGCACCATGTTTATACAAAGACAATTAGCATAATTTAAATTATTAATCCTTAGATCATAGAAATATAACATATAATAAAATCTATTAAAAAAAATCAAAACCAATATATGATAATTCATTTAATTTCATACATGTAACAATTTCATGAGAATAAAATACAAAAAAAGGAACTCCTAAGGACACCACTATAATATAAATCTCAATCTTCTAAATAGGAATGTCCATATTAGTCTATTAATCCCATCGAGAAACTGGTTATATATATATATATATTAGAGAAATCATGTATACATTGTAGGATCAACTATAATATCCCTCTTTGAAATGTGAATAAAGAATTCAAATACTTCATGTGATAAATAGTAGTGCCAACTCACACCTATATCTGGTTAGCTACTACCTCACCCCAACAATTTTCACCCTTCCTATAAATCATTGAATTATAAAATATAGTAATGAAATAATATATCAATAAATTATCTAGCTACCACATCCTCAATAGTATTTTTCTATCACTTTCTAACTACAAATGTCTTAGTGAACCAAACCACTTCCACAACCATTCCACAAAAAATAATATTTAATATAACATCAATAAAACCAATTATAGCCACATAATCATCAAAATATATCCACCACCACATATAGTGTCCTAAACATAAATAAAATTTCCATTGAAGTAGGGTATCATGAACAAAAAATACATGAACCGTGTGTATTCCCCCTACCATTCATGGTTCTCAGTATATATTAGCATCTCAATTAGATAAACATTTAGTTAGTATGTAACATACCACAACTTTAATCCAATTGATCATGTGTTCATGTAGAAACTATGATCCCTAAAAACTCATACTATTCCTATGATAGATATCAGAGAAGAGGGAGTACGTAACCAAATATTCTCACTAAAAACTACATATTTACTGAAAACACCTATAGAACAAAACATTTAGGTGACTTTATGGTTCAATGAATCAAGTGGGGTTCATGTAAAATCACATGGAAAATATATGATATAATAGTTGCACAAAGTCCCAACATTATGACCGAAACTAAAAAAACCCTACTAGATTCCATAGTCACCTATACATCATCACTAAAATTCAGTATAAATTTTATCCACATCAATGGAAAAAAATCTGATTTCCCACAAAAACCAACAACAACCACATTCATAGATCTCCAATTAATTATTTGATTATTCATTTCTAGTATTATTGTTTTAGTAACATAATTATATTCATTATGTTATTCATTGACTATATTGTAAAACAAACTATTATTTCTCCACCACCCATTCTCATTTTATATTTTAACAATGGGTTTGAGTCATGAACAATATATTAATGGCCACCACTCATTTAATTCTATCCCATACCAATTAACAAAATAATTATTTCAAAAAAAAATTCCAAACCACCAGGAAATAGCATCACATTCCAACACAAATGACCATCCACTACATCAACCCATTAAACTCACATTCCAATGGCCACCACAAGACTTCTTTAATTCTTCAACTAGGGATGAAAACCCATTGCAACCATTATAAAAAAATTCATTACCCACTACACTAGCAGACCAACATTGGGGTGAGAGTCACTAGATTAGATATATATTTGAAAGCGTTGATTTATAAATGAAAATTTCAGATGACCATGACTTCACAATTATTCATAATTTTCACCTATTCCTATAGTGGTCATGTTTTGTGCCTATTCTAGGGTGTTTTCATACTAACAACATTGAATGTTTTATTTCATTGAGTTAATTGAACTTGTTAAACCACGATAATAACATAAAAAAATTAATTTATAGAATGTGTTTTAATGGTGAGGTTGTTAATTTTAATTTTCCTCATTTAGTTCATTTCATGAAAGGTATATCATAATTTATTCATTATATGGTAATGAAGACAATTCTATAAAATATCTTTATGCATTCAGGTATGTGAACTTGTGGTACAATGTGAAAATGGCAATGATAAACTTTTTACAAGACCCAACGAAAGTTCATGACATAGTGATGGTTTTATTGATCCCCAAATATTAGGGATTCTCACATATCATATGGTGTTTTTTTAAATTATCATAACATTGAAATATGTGTTCAAATACTATTTTTAATTTTAGTTGTCTTAATGATCAGTTTTTTGTTACATGAATTTCATGTAATATTCTACTCATTACATTGATTATTACATATTTTTTATGAACTAGTGTAACAAATCAAACTAGTAGGGCTTGATCCACGACTACCCCACAGCCAAGTCCATATTTCAGGGGTCTACAACAGCCATACAAATTCATAACTAATGTTGTAGTCATTTCCTTATATACTATCTCAAACACATACAATAAAATCCCCAAATTAGTGAAGAGGAATAATAATAAAAATTTCAAAAATCATGAGAATAAACCATGCATATGAAAACATTATATATTACAAGAGAAAAACTAAATAATATATAATTAAAATGGGAAAAAAATGCCCAACTAGTATAATGTCTCAACCTAACAAAACTGGAAATGTAAAGTGGTAAGTGATCCGAACTCTAAATATCCAAGATCTAGCCATCGTACATGGTTAAATTCACCAAGGTATCCCTATGCTACTATATAATAAACACATACTTGTCTCTAATATTCAAAATACATGAAAAAAATGTAAATTACAATAAATCAGTTTATATATATATACCCTGTAGGATTCCATAAATTTTGAATGTGGAGAAGTAAGAGACATGATAGGAATAAACAAATCAAACCATAGTAAGAGAGTAAAGAAATCCAACAACATGGATACATGTATACATATATATATATATATATATATATATATATATATGATCATCAAAAATAATCCCAAATTAGATATAAAGGGGATCTATATTGCACTTCCCAGCCCAAGAAAGAGTGGAAATAGATAAAAAGGACCATCAATGATGCCCAACATCTCTCACATCTGTTTGAAGTGACATCCATGTTGAGACAAACCACACCATCGTGTCACATAGTCAAGTGGTAAAATATATATATAAAGAATTCATACCCCAATACAATAGTTGGGTTCCACTCAATAGATATATATAGTACACATACCATCATTTTTAAAGGATTGTTCCACTTTGAATGTCGATAGAGAACCCAAACCCTACCCAAAATAAGGGTTACACTCTGATGGGAGAGGACTCAAGACCAAATAATACTGGTGGGTGCCACTTGAATATGATATAGAGGACACATTCCATGCTTAGAAGGAGGGATCTGTTTTAGTATTTGGTAGAGGAACCATTCCCTTCCCTGTTAGAGGGTTCCACTCTAGTTCTTCATAGAGGAACCATGACCTATCTAGTAGGAGGGTGCCAATATATTAATTAATAGAGGAACCATTCCATTCCTAACAAGATGGTTCCACTATATAAATTGGTAGAGGACCCATACCCTATATAGTAGGAGGGAGAAACGAAAGTGGTTGGGAACCCATACCCTACCTTCCAAGGAGTCTTCCACTAAGATAGAAATTGTAGGACTCATTCCCTCCCTATTAGAAGGGTATGAATATAATGTCTATGATGATCCTACTTGATCACTTATTTCATAGAGCATCACCAAAAGTAGTGTCAACCTCAAATAATCTCTAATCATATCTCAAAGTGTTATTTGAATTCCATCATTTCATTGTAAGTGGGAAAACATTTATGGTAGGAAACTCATGGGACAAAATATGAGTCCATGAAAAGGTGATACAATTAGAAATTGTATCCTTAAAAAAGGTGTATTGGTACACAACATATAAGGGACCCACACAGTATGTGGTCCCACCCTGCTGTATGAACTTGTCCCTATCAATACATGTCTCCCAAAACATGTATCCGTACAACACATGCCTCATCTACCTAGTGTACTACCTATGATCATGAACATGTTCGTATACCATATTCATGTCTGTGTACTTGGATACACAAAATTTACTCCCTTATCAAGTCTGAACATTGCTCCAGGTTGTGTCCATGTAATGGATAAAAACATGTTCATCATCTTTCTCATGTAGATGTAATTTAATAGTACATGTCAGGTCGGTTATATAGTAGTAAATGATGTGCGGTCATTCCACACAGTGTGTGATATTTTACTCCACCATAAAACCCTATCTTCCATTGAAACCATACTTCATGAAATTTTTTCATCGTAGTTCATGAACTATATGTTGAGATCTTTAATAAACAAAATTAATATTCTCGTGTCTTCTAGATATTCTCATTATTCCTCAAATCCCACCATTTGACCACCCGAAATTGGTGGATATCATTTTCTGCTATCGTTTATGACCCTTAGGTGGCCAGAAGTCAAATATCCAATTATTCATCTAGTGTTCGAACATGCCACTCGTGACTCAAATTCTACACCAATTTTTGTTGGAAATTGGGATCCATTCATAAATTAAATGTATTATAAAAATCATTATTATAATTACTCTAATCAGTAATACATTTATATAACAAGAATCTATCAGAAGTCATGGGGTTTTATCAGGCTCAATCCCACTGGCCAATGTCAAACTGTGGACCCATTGACAAATTAGATAATAACATGAAGAAAAATTTGGAGACATGAATAAGAAATAAGGTGAAACAATTGTTGGAGAGTTTTTTCTTGTCTAAGAAACTAAAATTTACAATTATTGGGTGAGTAATGTGGAATATCAGTTATTTATTTAGTATTCAATCGAAAACTGATACATAGGCATGTGAAAAGTCATATAATTGACGCAAATCAAATGAACAAGAGTGTTCCTAATAAAATATTTAATCATTATTTATAAAATACACAATTTGGGATTTTTACCAAGATATTTGATCATTTGATGACGAATAACACACAATCTAATGAATGAGAGAAGACATTACATTCAAATCGTCAAGAATTTCCTAGATCTATCATCTCATTATTGCGTAATATTATTTTCCCAATGAATGGTTGTATAAATCTCCTCTAAAAAATACCTAGGATAAGTGTATAACTCTTGAGATCATCCATAATAGCATAATAACATAGGAACAAAACTATTTGATTTAAATTAAATTACTTCATTAATCATTTCATTTAATTTAAAGACACCCGCCAATGGTCGTGTTATTTTAGAATCTTGGGCTGAACAACTTTAGGACTCATCAAAGGTAAACCACACATTTAGGACTCAACTATGGTATCATATTTCTAATTTGAGACTCATTTTAAGAGATATCCCTATTTCTATTGGAAATGGATTTTGGTGATATGAAATATTTATAATATTATATAACTTTTAATTCTAGGCACACATTGCCTCATAATCATTCCCTATCTTTGCACGTGGATCCAAAAATATTTAAAGATATATTACAAAGTCATACAAGGGAAAAAGGGGGATCTAAAATATTATTTCCATTAATATTTCTATCCATCAAATGAAAATATTAACCCAAAATTTTAGAATACTAATCCACTATCTAGTTGTCCCACTACCATGATTCCTCCTACAAGCTCTCCTTCTGCCACAAAAAATGAACCAATGGAATGGTCCATCAACATAGGATAATATTTTATTGATCCTTGATCACCACTGGTATCCCAACAAAATTGGATCCAGCCTCAATTTACAACTCTACCATGTCAATATCCTATATGGGTCAGTCACATATCTCCTCACCTACAACACATGGAATATATAATGCACCATCTACAATGTTGTTGTATGGTGATGAGGTAAGAAACCTCACTAAGCCTATTCATGATCTTGAACAGATAGATAATCCTTTGGGATTTCTTGCCTCCCTGGATAAATCTCTACAATCCTCATCATGTAGATACTCTCATGAAAGCATGGTATTTCTTCTCAGACTCCAAGGTACTATGAAATTGATATCCATAAGATTTATGCATTCTTTGTGCTATCTTAATCTATTCATAGATAACATGGACCTTCTCTATCATCTCATGCACCATCTGTGTCCCAACAATAAATGCATCTCCAATCCGTATCCAACACAAATGTGATCTGTAGGGTCACCCATAAATGTCCCCAAAATATTTCATGCCAAAATTAGTGTGTTAGCAATAATTTTAAACAAACTCTCCTAATTGAAGGTTATCCTCCCATCTCACAGCACTGTTTATCACAAAATACCACATCATATCCTTCAAGACATGGATAGTGTTCATGGTGTACCCATCTATCTAGAGTGGATGTAATAATCCCCATTTGGTTCTCAAATGCCTCCTAAAGGCCTCTCCACAACTGTTATGTGAATCATGCATCACGGTTGGAGACAATAGTCAAGGGTAACCAATAATGTTATATGATATCTTATACATAAAATTATCTGAAACTCTCCACTGAACTCTGATCTCTGATAGCAACGAAGTTTGACAACTTCATGAGTCGACCATAAATTTCCCAAATGGAATCATCACATATCACTATCCTTGGAAGGCATATCAGGAATTCTATGGATATTCCATCCCATTTACACTTTGGGATCTCAAGAGGCTACAAAAAGCCTCCATAAGTTTTTTCTCATCCTTATCTTGCTGACAGTCAAGACACCAAGAGATAAAATCATCCATTCTATTTCTCATCCTATCCCACTAAAATTTTTATTAAAGGTATATTTATATAATCCCCACACTGTTATGTACAACAAGTGGAGATATTTTAATCTCTATCATCGCCTCTTATTGCAGCATGATTGGGACCACGTCCTTCCCTAGAAAATTGTGATATGATTCCCTCCATTAGAAAATTCATAGGGTTAATACTATAAGGATATATGGTCACGTAATACCTTATAGTATATGTATCCCAATTGGGATTCTCTCACATTCTATTTGAGTGGTGGGTTCAACACTATCAAATGATTTTTTTTGCATCCTTCAGCTCAACGATGGTCATATAAAAGAATGTTAACTGCTATGAAACCTCCTACACCAAACAATGTACGTGCTTCTTATAAATGAAATCTTTCATCATGTTTCTATTCCAAGACATATAGACCATCTCAATGTCAAAGTTTCATATGAACTCCAACCACCACCTCTTCCTCAGGCTTACATATCTTTATGTGAAGGCATACCTCATTGTCTGAGTAAGGAAAAATGTACTCCCCCAAAAAATAGTGCATCCACATCCTTAATGTGGAGACTAACACTTCCAACACCTGGTCATGAGTAAGATAGTTCTTACTCTAGGGTCTTAACTATATCAATCCATATGCAAAAAATACCTACATATGCATCAAAACACAGTCGGACCATGATTTAGTAGAATATAAAAAAACTGTGTATTCCATACCCTAATATGCTAGTCTAAAAATAGGATCACTATTTAGCCTCATACTCAACTCCACAATGGCCCTTTGAATCTTCTCAGTCATTCTAAATAGTTTCCCTTTATGTGTTTGGATGGCTAAAGTGGCTAAAATACTCATAAATTCATCCAAAAACCTCATGAAGTACCTTTTTAAGATAGGGTAACTTTAGACCTATTGAATTTTCTTATGGGTCTCCCAATAAAGCATTAAGTCAATATTTATAGGTTCTATAGCTGAATAATGTACAAAAATGGCATTCCTTATAAAGTGAACCTCATTGATCTAGAACGGGTACTTCAATATCTTATCATAAATCTGGTGCTCCCAAATCAAATCTAGAAAATGCTCAAGTTCATTTCCTTATCTTCCTCTCACACTAAATATATGAGTATGTTGTTGATGAAGATAATAATAATGTGTCCAAATATAGCTACAGTGTAGTTATAAAATCCATAACCAAAATAGGGGAATTTTTCACATAGAAAGGCATCACAAAAAACTCATAGTGTTCGTATCGACATAGGATTTACATATTTGGAATATTATCATTGCATACTATCTACTAGTGGTATTTTTATATGAGATCGTTGTTTAAGAATCATATCATGCCTCAAAACTAATTACATAGGTATTAAATCCATAGAAATGTGTACCTGACAATTATCATTGCTTGGTTCAGGTAATGATATTCCATAAAATGAAAGAATCTATCATCTTCTTTTTTCACAAACAACATCAGACCACCAATGTGGGAGACACTGTTTCTGATAAAACACATATTTGAGTGTTCCACTAACTACAACCATGGATTATAAATATTGGTAGGTTCAATTTGATATTCTATAGATTATTTTGAAGAATTCATTGGGTAAAATTTAATTCAAAACTCTATGTCATACTTGAGAGTGCATCTCATCCCCTAAGGAGATCTCACTTTGCTATAAAATTGAGTCTCACCCCATCAATGCGTAGTCATATGAATACTATTTAGTGACAGTCAATCTTGGCTCAAACCATGGACAAAAAATCCATATCCATGATGGCATCCTAATTTCTTGTATTTTTGGAATAAATTATAAAACTAGGACCTCTCCCCACCCTGAGAAAGTTCATACTATCAATAGATAGATGATTTAGAAGAAGAAATACCTATAGGAACCTTAAGAAAAAATAGGTCTACTAAATCCAAAACTCAGAGATCCATCTCTCTAACCAGTAGTAACGATATAAAGGAATTAATTTCATATGTTTTTACTAATTATATATCATGTGTGGAATAAAAATAGATCATACCTCTAATAATCTCATTTCCATTTACTAATATGCATCCATAGCATGTAGCTATCTACGGTATCGACTACGCGCTCCCTGAGCCTGATGTAGCCCTCCTAGTGTTGGTGGTGGAAGGATATCATAGCAGCATACCCCACCCAAAACCCCTCCTACAGGATCCCCACCTTCTACTATACCTCCTCCACCTATCTGGGGGGACACCCTACCCTTGACTTAGAGATCTGTGATCACAACACAACCTATATCATGTTGGTCCATCTTTATCTACTTTTTCTCCTAATCAAGTTGGGTATGGAAATTAGGTTCCATGTGGCCTCTCCTATAACATACATCAAACCATTCCTCTTCTGAATACCCTGGTAGTCCATGTTATCCTTATCCACATTCCTGAGCATGATCATGGGAGGATCTATTACACTAGGATCATCTTGACTGGCACCTACAAGCTATTACAGATGACCCTACCCTATAATTCCCACATCCAAATCCTACAACTTGGGGTCCTTCTGATAAGAACACTACATCACCAATTCTATCTCCCACGCAATGATTTATGTGGGAATGTACAGGGATCCTACAATGGATTGGATATCTTTACAGATAACCAGATCAAAATTCACATCTTAAAATTATCCATATGATCACATATCATGGGAGTATCACAAAAGAATAATAAAACTCATAGAATACTCTACAACTATTATCATCCCTTATGCATCCCCAGAATCTACCAAATCCAAAATGATCTCAAGAAGGAGGGGTATTAATCATCATGAAATAGCTAATAGAAGATGGTTCATGAGAGTGTTGACTTATCATGCGTATGTGTTACTATACTCTACCGTCACCCAACTTCTCCATGGAAAATGATGAATTCAAATGAAAACACATGATCATTCAGTGTACGGATATGCCTGAAAATAAAGATCCCTAAATCTATCTGGTGATTTACCTCTTGGGAATATGACTTACCATGGAACCTCATTATCCTCTAGTGTTGGAACTCATTGAATGTGGAAAGCCTATGTATGTCCTCAGCATAGCTTGCTAGTATGATATTCTACTTAATAGGTGGGGGTGCTGCTACCTGTCCACCTAAAGAAAGAATCTCATGCAATGAACCTTTAACTAAGGCCTCATTAAACAATATATCATTGTAATAATCTGAAATCAATAACAATTATAGTTTTCTTCATAAATTAATCCTGAAAATTATATCAACGCATACCAAATTCAGATGTATATATATATAAAGAGAAATGAATTAATAAGTAAAGGTAAACAATCAATTCTATATACTGTCTGTACTATTTATCCCTACAACCAAATTTTTAGTATGTCAGGTTGAAATGTAGGGGTTTGAGTCAAGGTGTATAGATACAATAGCATCTGCACCAACACTGGGTTCCCTAGCATGCAATCCATACTCAAGACACTTTGACCGTTTCCCACCTATGTCCCAACCAAGTACTCATATGGGGACAACTCCAACCATTTTTCAAAGGAAGGAACACCATTAATAGAAATGTTTCATGACTCGATCCTATATTTCTCAAGACATGACTATCCCATTCCCACCTCCATAGGCTAGGGGTTGGCGACATGCATCTAAAGGCATAACTAATATTAAAATAATTTTCCTATGTACATTTACACACATCAACAATCATGTACATGTAGAAGTACTGAGAAATACTAATAAAATATGCAATATATAGAGATTAATTCATAAATATAATACCTCTTAGGATTACAAGAGTACAATTTCATAATTTGAAAAATAAAATATTAGGGGAAAATACATTCCCAACAACAAAGATGTCCCATCCTAGAAAAAAATGGTAAAGTAAAGTCTTGAGAGATCCTGAATTGGAATCATTAATATTTGAACACTCTACGTGGTCAATGAAACAAGGTATACCTAAGCACCATTATAATTACATCCAACATATCAACCCTCTTCATAAGATGTAACACATGTGGTAAAATCCCATCTTGGGGTGAGTATATACATACACAATAGGACACCATGAAAGTTTACGGGGGAGCAGTAAGGGACACGATCTGAATTGGTAGCTCAACCCATAGGAAGAGATTAAAATATCCTACAATATGGATATATATATATAAATGATGAATAAAAAATGACAAAAAATATATAATGGGTATTTCCATCTCCCATCCCAGCCCAAGAAAGCATTCTAAATATTGTAATGGTCTATCAATGATGTCTAGCATCTCACACGTCTGTTTGAATAGGCATCCAAGTTCATCCACACCTCACAACTGTGTATTATGGTAGAGGGGAACAATCTCTTGTTAGAGGAAGAAAATACAAGTAAAATAGGATATTTCGACACAATAGAAAGCTAGAGGACCCATTCCATGTCTTAGCAGGAGGGTTTCACTCTGAGTGTTGATAGAGGACCCATGCCTTGCCCAGTAGAAGGGTGACACACTAATGGATGAGGACCCATGCCCGGACACTACATCTAGGTGCCTTTTAGATAGATGATATAGGACCCATTCCCAATCCTAATGTTGGTTTCCACTCTAGTATTTAGAATGTGACCCATTCCCTATCTGACAAGAGGGTGTCACTCAAGTAATGGTTAGATGTAATGCCCCGAGCCCAGAATCCAGGTTCTGGTGCATTATTTTAATACATTGTCCTGATTATTGGGAATCAAGTCCCAAAGGACCGATAATTTTATTAGTCTTGGAAACAATATAAATATATAATTTCGACACTACAACTTGAAAAGAAAACAACACCAATCTATTCCATTAGAAACATCCAAGATTCTAAAATTATTCCTCCAAGTCACTCTTAACTAACTTCTTCATATCCTGGGAAAATGAAACATGATAAAGGGGTGTGCTCAAAAGCTCAGTAAGAGTAAGAAATACAGTGGAAGATAACATAAACATTAGGCAAGGTGATTAATTAAAAACACATGACTTTACAGATAATAAACATGAACACATTAGGGCAGGAATGTGAGCTGAGTAAATAATGACATAATAAAACATAGTCATGGGTATTATACCAGTAGACTAACCACATGAAATATCAATATATAATCTCATAATTATGTAATGCATAATACTGGACATCATAACCACATAGTCAAGGCCTCATTCCAAGACTACAAATAAGATTTTGTCAAGGCATTGTGCCATGACACTAGTTTGTCTGATGAGACCTACCGATGCATCGAGGAGCTATAGATGGCTCCACCATCACTTACTAAGTCCAATGAATTCCTCATATGAAAATTTTGAAATATAACATAAACAATCGTATTAAAATTAGCATATGAAATGTCAATACATTATCCACATGCCAGGAATGGTATAAAAATAGCACATCCACAGTCAAAAATAACTCATTCAATACAATATGGAATATTTTATTGAAAAATATTAAAATCAATATATAATAATGTAGGATATTGACATAGATGAAAATAATAATCAAAAATATTTTAGAGAAATATCCCCCTTTTCATTGAAAACATTTAAAAGTCACACTATTTGTGAAGAAACCGTTTAAAAATAGACTTTTGAATCAAAGTGTCCCATACCACTTTGAAACTTTTAAAAGTAATTTTAATTTTGAAACAATAATTTCCATATAAATAAATCCTTTAAACCATTTTAAAAACATTGAAATTAATGGGAATGATTTAGAAGAATAAAATTTTAAAACATTTAAAATGATATTTTAGTTAGAGTTCCTAACCAAATGAGAGACGCTTGAATACAAATAATTCAGGTAATCAAAAATTTATAATATCTTCAGAATAAAGGATTCCATTATATACTATGTCAAAAGATAGTATATACACCATATAAAAGTGAATTGGTGCATAATTAACAAAGAAGTCTCAAAGGAATGTAAATTGAGATGAAATCCCTTATAAAGACAGTATCCTTAGGTAAAGGATAAATAAATGAAATAACTATGTGTAAAAATATTAGTACACTCAATAAGATTGGGTATTCAGTTTAAATCAATTAGAGTACATTCACACATATTCTTGTAAAAACAATACCAATGAATTGGATGTTTAAATCAAGGAATGGAAATTGAGTTAAGATTATGTTTATATCAATGACTTGAGAAATTTTAAATGAAGTGATTATGTGTATCAAAAGTATATACACACAATGGGGAGCATAAATTACAACATGAATAATAAACAGTGATTCCAAACATAATCTTGGATTAAAATAATCAATGAAGTTTGCGTAAATCCCAAAGAGTGGAAATTAAAATTTGAAATTCCCTTACCGATTTTGTAACATATGAAACATACAACCTATGAAAAAAGGATCATAAAATGAAGATGTAAATACACATACATTAAGTTATATTACACCAATAATACAATCATGGACAGTACATATGCCACAAATAAGGAAATAGTGGCCAATATAGCATGAATCTCACGGTAATAAAAAGTGAGATTTAAAGCCCTTACTTCGTTGTAATCATTCGAGTCGTATGACCAAAAGTTAATAACCACAAAATGAATCACATAATACCCGGAATATAAATGGAATCATTATAATATATATAAAATGGCAGTTCACAATACACCACATGCAATAAAAAAGTGGTGAACAATGGAAATCCCACAAAATTAAAAGTGAGATAAGAAACCCCTTACCTCAAGTCCGAATTGTCTTGTATGTTTCTTGTTCTATATGAATAATAAACATAAGTTATTTTCTACTTGATTAAGAAAATTTTTTATGTTTATTATTCCTTTTATATCACTTATTACCTTGCTATAACAATTAATTAATTATTTTAGTTCATATTGGAAATTTTATTGATGTTCCGAACATTAGTCAAAAATGAACTCGTTATAATTGCAGTTTTTCCATGTGGTCAAAATTCCATTATATAAAAAATGATATACATGATTTAGATATCATATATATAGTATATATCTTGTATATATATATATTTATAATAGTAAATAACATTTGGAGATAAGAAATGGAATGTACCGTTCATGGAGACGGTAAACTGTACGTACGCATGAACGTTAATTTCATTTCAATTTTGTATTTTAATGGAATTAAAACATAATGATACATCAGTATATTACAATTACATTATAATATCATATATAATATCATTAATTCTATCATTTATACATCTCACATAAGGCATTAATGAGTCATATCATTTTGAGGGGGCGGTAGTCGGCACTTCCTCAAATGAAATTTTCGTGTTTAACCCATAATGGAAACCATTAAAATAATGATATAAATGGAAAATAAAGAAGAATAAAAAAATATAAACATAATATATATATAATATATAAGTACAGTTCCATATTAATGTCCACCATGGGAGGTAGTAAGTGATAATCGAACAATCATCATTTCGTGAGGCGTTAGTTTGACATCCACAGAAACAGTATGTTCTTAACCCATTATATGAAGGTGTGTGTAAGTTTAGTTTGAATTAATATCATAAAAACATACTAGTATATTTAGGATTCTGGTTTTATTATAAAATAATGTAATAAAAAGTTTTTAGGGGGTTGGAGAAGTAAAAAAAACGAAAACATTTAAGTGAAAGTGTTACCTTTAATTTGGGTAACTTCCATTAGATTGAACCAAAAGGAATTCTTAAAGTGCCTTATGCCTAATATAAGGCTTCTATAATGAATAGGGAGATCGTTAAAGATTATTTTGGTATGTTTTGGATGAGATAAATGGATTTATAGGTGTGTGGAATAGGTTAGAAGTGGTGTCCTTTTATAAGGGGGAGGAGGGGCTCTTTAGAAAAGTGTGAAAATATTATTTTATTATATAGTGATATTCGATTTATAAAGGTCCAAAAATATTTAATGACTATGATATGATGACCCACAGTTGAAATAAAATCATCCAATATAAATTGGATAGGTTTTGGATATTATTTTAATATTAATAATCATATTTATTTAAATCATTTATTAATGAGGTAAATACGACATCATTATTGTGTCATCAATAATTTAATTTATTTGATTTTGAAAAATTGTAAAAAATTTACAATAATGTAGGAAATAATTTTATCTTTATAATTATTATTTATTGTATAAAAGATGACTTATATAACCCCATGTAAAAATTGATATACTAAAAGATATTTGTTAATGTCATTTATGTCTTTAATTTAAGTTAATTAAAATAAAGTGTTATTATCATTCTTATGTGGCTCCATGGAGTCCCCAAATCGACCCAAAGATGCCCATGGTTGGCCATTACTCAAAAAATAAAGTTAGGACAAGTGATAAGGTAATTTTTTATTATTATAATATTCTTTTTACAATGAATTACCTAATTTACTTTTTAACCGTGGTAAATAAAAGTCAAAATTTACTATTCACCAATAAATATCTTCATCTTATTGAACCAGATTTTACTTACTAATTACAAACATGTATTTCGGATTTTTGAAATTCAATTTATAGAACTAGTAAAATTTCATTTAAATGAAAAGGTTGGATTTTTTACTACTACTTAGTGGTTTCACTATAAATAAGAAAATGATGTTTTTCAAAAAAATATCAAAAATTCAGCCTAACCAATATTTGATATTAAGAATTCAAAAATGATGTCTATTTTACCAAATTCAAAACAAATAAGTTGGATTAATTAATTTAAAATTAATTTTTGTTGGCAAAACAAATAGCGTGTTTTTAAGAAATAATAACTATCAAAAGATGGACAATTGTTTATGTATAATTTCATAGTGAAATATATTCCAATGACCATAATTTGATTAAAGGGTAAAAATATAATCAAATTACACTTCAGAACCAATTTAAAATATAATCCAAATATAAAAATAAATTATATTAAAAGGTAGTTTTGAATTAAAATACATTATTTCTCACTATTCATAAAAAATTAATATTATTAGAAAAGTACCAAAATTTCATTCAAATTAAATTTTGATGTCCCAATTCTAAAGAATAATTTTATTTTGTTAAAATGGATACGTTAAAGGGTAATATATTGGATTTAAAAGGTTTTCTCCATTAAATTGTGGGAAAATTGAATTTTTTCTTATAATATGTCTAAGAAACACATAAAACAAAAGTTAAAATTATATAGAGTATATAAAATTAAAAATCTAGCTAATATTATTCCTAAATCCTTTTGAACGACTAATTTTCTAATTCATGATGTGCTTGAACTCTGTGTTGCGTGTAGCGTAAGATATTGATTTTAAATAACATAACTTACTATGAAATCTTGGGGTGTTGCAGTAGAGGACCCATTCACTACCCAACAAGACGTTTCCACACTAGAAATTAGTACAGGACCCATACCCTACCTAGATGGAGGGTACCACACTAGAGGTCAAGGACCCATACAATAATACCACATGAGGGTGGCTCTCAGATTGTATATAGAGAACCCATTACCTTCCCAGTTAGAGGGTTCCACTCTAATGGCTATGATGATCTCACCCAGTCACAACTATCATCGAGCATGAACTGGAGGAGTTTCAAACTGGAGAAATGTCTCATAATATCAAAAATTGCATTATAAAAGCCACTATCATGTTCTTTGTGGAAAAATAATTAGGATAGGTCACTCGAAGGACAAGATACGATTTTAAATGAATGAGATATGAGAGGTAAATGTTTCATAAAAAAATGAATTAGTGGTAAATAGTGTCTATGGGGACCCACATGATGTTTTGTCCTACCCTTCAACCAGGCCATATCCCTATCAATACGTGGATCCCTATAACAACCCTACTCTTTATTAAACAATAAAACATGATTTATTACATAAAATTAACTTGATAGGACATAGAATATCAAGAGTTATAGAGTTATTGGGGAATAATATCATTACATAACAACTTAAAACATTAAATAAAACATATTTATTGAAAACTACCTTTAAATGACCACGACATTCCCGCGTACTTAACATTTCATGAGATAACCTAAGGACATGCATAAGAAAAGGGTGAGCAAAAAATCTCATTAAGGGAGTAAACCATAAATAACATAAAGATTACAATACATATTAGGCAAAAGGAATATCAATGGAGAAAAAGAGAAACATGAACATTAAAGCATGATAATCATATTATGGAAATGTGTCAACAAAACTTAATATGGAATTAGCATGAGCCAACGCTCATTGCACATAGATAATGAGTAAACACTCAATAAACATTAATCACGAGTAAACCCTCATGGAACTTGAATTATAATGAGTAAACACTAATTTCACATGACATATCATGGTACAAAACTTTACCCATTTCATTAGAGCACTATTTGGGCACACCATTCTCAAACATTTCATTTCATGCATAAGTGTGTCACATGGATCACACAGCATTGAATCAATCATCATTTTTTATTCAATGATAAATTGATGTGGAATTCATACATGAATATTTATAATCAATAAGTAAATGTGTATAATGATGAAAACCCTTGATAGAGAAATGGGCATGGTATTCACTACACAATGACATTGGCTTGGAAAATCATAGTGAAATTTCTACCGCATAACAGCGTGAAATAAGAACTCATAAAAATGGATGATGAGAGAGACTGGGGTGTCTCATAAAATTTACATGAAATGTACAGTAAGGGGGGCATATAGATACATTTCCTAAAACCTTAATGGAATTTTTATGCATAATACAAAATAATTACTTGGATGTAAATGAGGAGAGGCAAATCCTTCAAGGAATTTCAACATGGTAATGTGTGTATATGGGAGGAATTAATGAGAGATAAAATGGTCTCCAATCATACAAATATACATAGGGAAGTATTCAGGAGGTGGTAATAATACCCCAATGTTTTTAATTGAATACAAAATGACATAACTACTTAATTAAAATTGGATAAAAATGAGAAAGGAATAAATCATTAACTTGGATGTGTGCTTCCAAAGGCTTGAAAAAGGATTGAGAGAGGCTTCTTTGGAGCCTGGGGCACCATGGGAGGATTCTAGAGAGATGAGGGAGAAGTGTGGATTATCTTCAAATACTTTGAGTAAAGAGGAAGTGGGAGCTTGGGTGGGTTTTTATAAGAAAAAAGAGGGAATTGTTTATTATTTATTTTTCGGGCACCACACATTAAACTAATCTAAAAAACATAATATCTAATAGGGTTTTCCCATGTTTTTTTTCAAAGGGGAGTGGAAAATAGTATTTTATAAGGACAATGGCCAAACGTCTTAAAATAATAAGGTTTCTCATGTGGAGGTTGGTCACACTCTTAGGGGAAAAAATTTATAAAGGAAAAATGTTTTATATGTCTTGGAGGGTCCACTAAAGCTTTGTAAAATAAATAAAACAAATATGAAATCACATTATTTTAATGGTAAAACATATAATAGCCAAATATAATGTTCATTGTATTTTATTACCTCACTATCATGTCATTATGATGTCGTAAAACACATTATATATTTAAACGGTATTTAGTTTTTACCAAAAAATTTGACATTCTCTGAAAATGATGAAAAACTCACCATTGGATAATTTCAATGTCCTGATTCCAAAATAATATTCATTTTATCTAAATAATTTTATAAATATGTGAATTTTTAATTTTAAAATAAAAACTGACATTTATCGAAAATTCATGGGTTTTGACAAAAACAGCTTTCAAACCTTAAAAAAATTACAATTTCATTCATAAAATTATATGATCATTTATATATAATAAAAATTAATTTAATAATAATAATATTTTAATAAAATAATATTTAATTAAATAATACATTAATTAATCAAAATATATTTCTTAGTTCAATATTATCTAAAAATACTATTTGTGCTTTAAAAAAAATTTACAAAGTAACTATAATAAAATGAATGCACATTCTATATCCAAAAATAATGTACACAGTAATAGTGCTAAGGACTTGTAACATAAACTCTTATAACACCCACATAAGATTGAAGGGTATGGTGTGCGATGGGGACAGACTCTTGGGGTGGCTCAGATAACATCGTTCGAGAGGTAATATCTATTAACATCCACTTCTCCTGTAGTCGGTTCTGCTCAAGCTTAACTTGTTCAAACTAGACATAAGTTTGGTCAAGAGAGAATCCCAATAACACCACCTCTTTCTGAGATCTGAAAAATGGGATTCATATGGGGAAAATCTACGGGATGAGGCAGTCTCATCCTTTATCAGAGTAAATTGGATTTGTTAAAGCCCTATATTTATACTAATCTTGTGATCACTGTTCAAAGGCTATATTAGTAACTATCAAAATTATTAATAGTATTTTAATTTAAACCCAAATAAGTGAATAAATTTTACATAACCATAAAAATACATTTTAATAGACCAAGTGGAATTTTTATTAATGAATTTTTAGGTTGTTACAATATTCCCCCCATAAGATATTTCGCCCTTGAAATTTTCTTTTTCCCACACTAAAATAGATATGGGTAACTTATCTTCATCACTTACACTAATTCCCCCGTCACTTCTCCAAACGTTTGGTTTCACCACAACACCTTGACATGGGGCATTATCTTTTTTCATAGAACTTGTTCTCTATGATCTAAGATCTTCATTAGTTGATCCTCATAAGAAGGATCATCCACTAACTATATTACCTTTAAATAGAGTACATGTGAAGGGTCTGGTACGTAATTTCTTAAGAGGGAGACATGAAATACATCATTTACTTTGGCCATGTTAGGTGGAAGTGCTAGTCGATAGGCCACAGCCCCAACACGATCTAGAATCTTGAACGGGCTGATGTTCCTAGGACTTAACTTCTATTTTTTAAAAAACCTCATGACCTTCTTCCACCATGATATGCATATGAATACCATATCCACAACATTAAACTCATTTTCTCATTGATGGTTCTCTATATAACTCTTCTGTAAACTCTAGGATGCCTTGATATGATTCTGAATGGTTTTCACCTTCTCCACCATTTTTTCGACCATTTCTGGTCCTGGAATCTTACGCTCACCCACTTCATCCTAACATGTAGGTGTTTTGCACCTATTCCCATATAGGGATTCATAAGGTGCCATTCAGATGCTCGAGTGGAAACTTATATTATAAGGGAACTTAACTAGAGGAATATGTTGATAAAATCCTCCTTTCAAGTCTATTGATCATGCTTTCAACATGTCCTCAATGGTTTGGAAGGTCTTCTCATATTGGCCATCAGTTTGAGGATGATAAGATGTACTGAAGTTTAGCTCATTATCCAAAGCATTTTGAAGACTCTTCCAAAAATTAGAGGTGAATCTAGGATCTCAATCAAATATAATTGACAGTGGTCCCCCATGTAGCCTTACCACGTCTCTGATGTATATATCTTCCATTTTATCCAATGAGAAATCCTCCTAAATTGAAATTAAGTGCACACACATTGTAAGACTATCCACAACAACCCAAATTTCATTTCTGACATTGGATGTTTTCAAATATACGATGAAAAATTCCATGGTGATGTTATCCCATTTCCATGCTGGTATGGGAAATGGATGAATCATCCCCTTAGAGTTTTGGTTCTCTGCCTTCACATTCTGACACACCAGACACTTTGATGTATACTCAGCGATCTTCTCCTTAATATTATCCCACTAATAATGCTCTTGGAGATCTCAATACATCTTTGTGTTTCCTAGGTGGATAGTGAAATTTGGTCTATGTGTATCATCTAAAAGTTCCTTCTTTAGCTCTAGAACTGATGGAACACATACACTTTTCCAAAATCTCACAATTCCTTATTCATTAACATTGAACTCTAGGGATTTCCCTTTTCTGATAGCTTCCACATTCTTTTGAATTCACTCATCATCCTTTTGAGCATCTTTTAAATTTTCCAAAAGATATAGTTGAACAATCATTTGTGAAAGGATTGATGATGTTCCCTTCTTTATGATTCACATGTACATCTTTATCAAATCTAAGAAGATTGGATCCTTATAAATTCTCATCAATCATAGAATTATTGGGTCCTTTCTACTTAGAGCATTTGCAACCTTGTTCACTTTCCTAGGGTCATAATGGATTGAACAGTCATGGTCTTTGATCAGCTCTAAACATTTTCATTGTGGAATGTTCAACTATTTCTATGTGAATATATACTTGACGCTTTTTTTTCCTTATATATTTCACACTTCTCCCTAAAGAGATAATTCCACCAAAATATATAAAGAAACGATCACTCCAGCCAACTCCAGATCATGTTTTGGATAATTCGGCTCATGAACATTCAATTTCCTTAAAGCATAGGCAATGAATTTGTCATTTTTCATCAACACACTACCTAGACACTTCATTGAAGCATCACGAAATACCACACAATTTTCTCCACTTTTGGGTAATATGAGAACGGGTGCAGTGATAAGCCTCCTTTTCAACTCCATAAAGATTTCTTTGAATTCATAACTCCATGAAAACATTACTCGCTTCTAATTTATCTTAGTAATAGTGTTGTAGAGTTTTGATAAATTTCTCACAAATTGTTGAAAATATCCACCTAACCCCAAGAAGCTACAGATATCCATTACCGATGTTGGTCTTGAAAATCCCTCTATTACATCTGTATTAGAGGGATCCATAGATATAACATTTCTTGTGATGATATTGCCCAAGAATGAGACCTAATTCAACTAGAACTCACACTTTCTATACTTTTCATATAGCTTCTCCTTTCGCAATATTTATTGTTCAGTTCATAAATGCTCCTCATGATCCTCCATGGTTTTAGAGTATATTATAATATCACCTATAATGACTACCACAAATTTGTCGAGGTAATATCTAAAGACTCTATTAAAAAGTCCATGAAGATTACTAGAGCATTAGTGAGTTAGAAATGAACTCCTATGTATTCATAGTGCCCGTATCTTATACAAAAATCAGTCTAGGGATATCTTCCTTCTTCACCCTTACCTGATAATATCCTGACTGTGAATCTACCTTGGAGAAGTATTGTGCACCGTGTAGCTTATCGAACAAGTCATCAATTAGTGTAATGGGATACTTTTTCTTTATCATTATTTTTTTAAGCTCGTGATATTTGATGCAAAGGCACAGTGACACATCCTTCTTCTTCAAGAAGAGGACTGGTGCACTCCATGATGAAGCACTTGGTCATATAAACCCTTTATCTGAATTCTCCTGTACTTGTTTCTTCAGCCCCTCAATCTCTACAACAGCCATTATATATGGAGTCTTGGATATTTGAAGTGCCCCCAGGTATAAGATCAATTGATAATTCAACATCTCTTCTAGGAGGAAGACCTGACAATTCCTCTAGAAACACTTTAGTTAATTCTCTCACAATAGGCATGTCTTCAAGTATGGTTGCCTCTTTAGACTCCGTCATCTAATCGAGATACATGTTCTCATAGGGTAGTAAAATCCATTCTTGAGATGATGGAATGAAAGATTATTCACCTTCCTCCTTACACTTGTACAGAATCAGGGGTCAATTCTCCACATGGAGAGTGATTTTCCTCTGATAAAATTTATAATGGCTCTCTATATGAAAAGTCAATCCATGATAAGAATTTCATCAAATTACACTTGAGGGAGTATGATGAGGTTCTCCTGTAATTTCAATCCACCTATTAAGACGGGGAAGAAGTTACATTCATGGGATGCAATGATTACCACATTTTCATTATTCACAAACATCTTTACTTCCATTATTTTTGGTGGTGTTGGGATTTTTCTAAAAAACATGTAAGATATAAATGAATTAATAGAACATGAATCAAAAGTATGTTTGATATTCTTGAATAAATAACTATCATACCTATCACCACTTCATTGTCAGGGTTCACTTTGGCATTTGTGATGGAAAAAGCTCTCCCTTACTGCCTTGGAGGTTGTTGGTTGCCTATGAAAACCCTTGGATTTGGGCACTGATCTGCAAGATGTCCTGGTTCTTTGCAGTTGAAGTATTGAACAACGCATATAATGTTGAATAGAGTGTTCCTCTCCTCTATCATAACCATGGGTCATTCTTGTCGATAGTTAATGGTTAGGTTCCCTTCACTTCCATTCCTAAATCATTTCCTCGTCCCCTTCAATCAATTTCTTGGGTGCTTCTTTATTCCCCTTTAGAAAGTGTGCACTGTATTTTCTTAGCAGCATTGGATTTATCCATCAAACCGCCAGAATTAATGTCCAAATTACGCTTCTTATCTTCATGATACCCCTGAGGTTTTCTGATATCTATTTAATCTTTTATGGCACATCTGACAATTTCCACATAGTTTTCAAGGTCGCGGATCACCAGGGCTTTTCGCAGGCTAGGTTTTAGCCCACCAAAGAAACGGTGAACCTTGCATTCTAGGGTAATGTCAAAGATGGAATCATGTCATGCAATCCTTGTGATGTTTTACACATATGATCCCATAGATTTTTCTTCTATTTGATTGAGGTAAAGCAAGTCCCTTTCCATATTAAGTCGGAGGGTGCATGAAATATATTTATCAAAAAACAACATCCAGAAATCCTTCCATTCCAACACCTTGATATCCTCTTCAAGGTTAGTATTTTTGATAAATTTCTACAATTGATCGAATTAAACCTCCATTCGATATGTATATAGAAGAACCTTCTCTTGTACAGAACAGTTAAGGTTGGAGAAGTTCCTTTCAATGAAGTTAACCCATTGTTCAGCAATTAAGGGATCAGATGATCCATTAAAAGTTAGAGGTCGTTACCGCATGAAGCTCTCGATAGTGACTTTTTATATCATGGGGGGGGGGGTTAAAGTTACTATTGACCCATATTTCTATTCAATGAATGAGTTAACTAAGAGAGTATCATGGAAAATTTCGTGATTCCAATTCTCATCAGATTGGTTATCTCATTAGAATAGTAATCACATTGGTCTTCACATCAGTTTCTATCCTGAGTCCTCCTATTACTGGCCATTTTCTGGAATAAAAGGAAAATTAGTGGTAACAAATAAAGGGTAACAAAAAACAAATGACTTATAAATATCTTTTATTTCATTAAATTTTGAATCTATAGGCTTTAATCTATGATATTCATGATCTACTTTCGAACAGATATTTTTAGGGGAATTTTTTATTCCCTTAATAATGGTTCATACTAAGCTTTTGGATTTACCAATGCATATTCATTTGAACTTTCATAACAGTGAGTGCAATAAGGCCTGTTTTCCTATACTAGGATACCCCGAGTCATGCCCGAAACTCTTTGTTGGGGTTTTCATCGCTAGGTGCATCTGTTCCAGAGCCGCCTCTACATGCTCATAACCAGACAGGGATGTATTTTCTTGATAACCCACTTACTCAATACTCACCAAAATGTAGGGATTTTGTTTATACATATTCTAATATCTAAGGCTTCACTAGGGTTTTCTATTCCTTATCCCAAAAATAAATAAACCTATCCTCTGAAACCAACTATAACAACAATGTTCTTTATTACACACTAAAACATGATTTATTACATAAACTTCACTTGATACAATATAGAAGATTGACAGTTCTAGTGTATTTGGGGCTTAGGATCATTACATAACAACATAAAAAATGAAATACAACATCCTTGTTGAAAACATCTTTTATATGACCAGTGCATTCTCTCATACATAGCATTGCATTGGATAACCTGAGGACATGCATAAGAAAAGGGTGAGCTATAAATCCTAGTAAGAGAGTAAACAAGGAATTACATGAAGATTACAATACATGTTAGTAAATATGCATATAAATGGATCACAATTTAAATATTAACATAAATTCATGATAAATCATGATAATCATAACATGGAACTATGGCAACAACACTTTACATTGAATTAGCATGACCCAAGGCTCATTAAACATAGAGCATGAGTAAACCCTCATTGCACTTGAAGCACGATTACACCCTAATTTCACATGAATTATAATGAGTTAAAACTAATTTAAATGATGTATCATGATACTAAACTTTAACCAATGCCTTGGAGTGCTATTAGGGCATACCCTTCTTAAACATTTCATTTCATGCATAATTGTGCCACATGGATCATACAACATGGAATCAATCATCATCATTTATTCCATGATAAAGGGATGTGGAATATATACATGAAGCATTATAATCAATAAGTAAATGTTCCTGAATGTGAATACCATTAATAGAGAAATTGGAATGGTATTCACTATATAGTGACATTGGCTTGGAAAATTTTAGTGCCATACCGGCAGCATAACGGCGTGAAATAAGAACTCATAAAAAATGGTTGTTGAGAGAGAAATGGGTGTCTCATCATATTTACATGAAATGGATAGAAAGGTGTTCATATAGATACAGGTCTCAAAAAATTTAATATAATTTAGATGCATAATACAAAAGAATTACTTGGATGTAAATGAGGAGAGAGAAATCCAACATGGAATTTCGGCATAGTGATGGGTGTACAAGAAAGGAATTAGTGAGAGTGAAAGGTGTCTCTCATTATCCAAACATAAATAGGGAATAATGTGGCAGGTGGTAATAATACCCCACCATTTGTAATTGAAAAAAGGGAATTAAAATTTTAAAAAAATTGGAAAAAAATGACAAAGAAAGAAATACCTTACTTGGAAGTGTGCTTCCAAAGGCTTGGGAAAGGATTGAGAGAGGATTTTTATGAGCATGGGGAACCTTGGGAGAATTCTAGAGAGAGGATAGAAGATGATGGAAGAACTCCAAAGGCTTTGAGTAAAGAGTAAGTGGGAGCTTGGCTGGGTTTATATAAGAAAGAAGAGGGAATTCTTTATTATTTTGGTTTCGAACACCACACATTAAACTAATCGAAACCCCAATCTTGCCCATGGTTTTTTCACATTGTTTTTTGAAAAAAGGAAGTGGAAAACAATATTTTATGAGGCCAATGGCCTAACTTCTTAAAATAATAGGGTTTCTTAGTTGGAGGTGAGTCACACTCTCAAGAAAAACAATTTAAAAAGACAAAATGTTTTATAAGTCATGGAGGGTCCACTAAAGCT
This sequence comes from Viscum album, assembly GCA_963277665.1. Lineage (NCBI taxonomy): Eukaryota > Viridiplantae > Streptophyta > Magnoliopsida > Santalales > Viscaceae > Viscum > Viscum album. The sequence continues at coordinate 833,655,747 of OY728147.1, read as the reverse complement.
TTCTAAAAAAATTAAAACAAATATAAAATCATATTATTTTAATGGTAAAACATATATTGGCCGAATATAATGTCTACAGTATTTTATTTCATCACTATTGGGTTATTATGATGTCATAAAACACATTATATATTTAAAAGGTATTTAATTTTTACCCAAAAATTCGACTATCTTGGAAAATTATGAAAAATTCACTGTTGGATAATTCAAAATAATGATACCAAAGATAATATTCATTTTATCTAAATACTTTTCTAAATATATGAATTTTTACATTTAAAATAAAAACCTACATTTATCGAAAATTCATGGGTTTTGACAAAAATAGCTTTCAAACCTTAATTAAATTTACAATTTCATTCATAAAATGATACGATCATTTATATTTAATAAAAATTAAATTAATGATAATAATATTTTATTAAAATATTGTTTAATTAAAAAATCCATTAGTTCATCAAAATAGATTTTTTAGTTGAATATTAATTAAAATTATATTTTTGCTTTAAAAACTATTTACAAAGTAACAATAATAAAATGAATGCACATTATTTATACAAAAATAATGCACATAGTCATAGTGCTTGAGTCTTATTACAAAACACCTTATAAAAACCACATAATACTGAAGGGTAAGGTGTGCGATGGTGACAGACTCTGGGGGTGTCTCGGATAACATTGCTCGGGTGGTAATCTCTATTAACTTCCACTTCTATCGTGGTCAGTTCCGGTCAAGCTTAGAGTGTTCAAGCTTGGCTTTGGCTTGGTCAAGAGCAAAGCCCAATGACGCCACCTCATTTTTAATCTCCAAAAAATGGGATTTTTATGGGGCATGTCTACTGGATGAGGCCATCACTTCCTTTTTCTAAGTAAATTGGTATTTTTAAAGCCCTATATTTACACTAATCATTTGATCATTGTTCAACAGATATATTAGAAATGGTAATAATTAGTAACAGTATTTTAAAATAAATCTAAATAAGTGAATACAGTTTACATAACCATAAGAAGACATTTAAATTGACCAAGTGGAATTTTCATTAATGATTTTTTATTTCACTAAAATCCCTACCCATGTATCCATATATGGGATGTGAGGGTACTACATGACATGACTACATCACAAGGAAACCTACCCAAACTCATGACCATGTCATTGTACCATAGTCATGTCTATATACTTGAATAAACATTGGGTCCTCCCACACGGGGTGTTTCTCATTCCCCTAACCATGTCCATTTATAGGATACACAACATGTGTCTGGTAATTCCCATGTCATTGTAATTCTAATGTACATAGAGGGTCAGATAGCTAGGTGGAGCACAACGTGTAGTCCCTCAACACATCGTGTGATATTTTTCTCCACCCTGACACCCTAGCCACTATAGAAACCAAACTACACAGAGTGTGTTCATCACATTGAACTTCGCACATATATGAAATCTGATGAATGTAAGGAAGCTTCATGAATCTTATAAATATTGACCCTCTACCTTGAATATAGCTATTTGGCCAGCCAAAATCTTGGGAAATTACATTTTCCATTTTTTTGTCGTCTGATGGATGGAAATTGGATCTTTGATGTTTCTTCCATCATATAAATGTGCCTCATGTACCTCACATGTCATTACAATTCATCGTTGAATCAAATATCCTTGAAAAAATAGGCAACATTCCCAAAATCATCCCAATACATCCCTGATAACTGATCATCTTTGCACAAAATAATCTATCAAGAATTTGGTGGTTTGATCGTTCTCAATTTGACTCGTCTTTGCCAAACTTATAGACCTATATGACGATCGATGAAGAAAGTAAAGAATGATTTGTATAATTCATAAGAAATAATTTCAAATAATAATTAAAATAAAATTATTAGCCAATAATTAGAAATTGGAGAATATTTGGTGAGAAACAGATCATATTAGGGATTCATTTAATATTCAATTGAATATTGATACATATACACATGAAATATCTTAGAATTGACGCAAATCAATGTAATATAAATTAGAATGATAAAATACTTAATCATAAGGGATAACATCCAGAAATTAGGTTCTCTACAAGGATATTAAATTTTTAGATGATGAAGAAAAAAATCTCCTACTAATGAAATAATTTATTGTGTTTATTACACCTTGACTCACCATGATCCTGAGTCTCGTTGTCTCCAGATCTTAATTCACAAAGAAATGATGGTAGAACACTCCTCAAAATGATCCCAATGTTATGTGGATAACCATAGTGATGTTTCATAATAGATTATTTATAGAGTAAATACTATTTTATCATAAAATTTAAATATTTTTTTTATTTAAAATGCACCCATAAACGGTCCCATTATCTAAATGCCCCGCACTAAAAATCATTACATCACTCCTTGGGAAAACATTGAATTTAAAACTAAATTGTGGTATAAATTTTTTTTATCCAAGTATCCTTTTAATATATATACCATTTTCTATTAGAAATTATGAATTCATGATATAAAATATATTGAATATTTTATAAAAATTAATTTCAGGCACACCATGCCTCAAAATCACGTGTTGTCTCAGCACAACACTCCAAAAATATTTTAATATATATTCCAAAGCCTTGTAAAGAAAAAATAGAGCCTTTACCTGAAATATTTATAATTTTTTTCTATTATATTTTTTTACAAACATAGAATCATGTTGAGATGGATATCTCCAATGCTTTTATATTTTTTCATATATGTTATTTGAAAACACTTCACTAAATAGAGGTAGGTGTGAGGGGAAATATCTAATATCATCAACAACTAAGGGAATTTTTTTGTCACATTTTCAATGTAGAATCATGAGAAATATAAATTAATAAACAAATGATTATATTTTTTTCATTAATTAGATAAAAATAATAATATATACATGGTTTTATTATCATAGTCATTAAAATCAGGATTAGAATCATTATTTATCAAATTTAGATTATTCTTTTCTAGTTTCAAACAAAAATGATTAGATTTAGTATGTAATATAAAAAATTAATTAAACATATGTGAACAATAATATTAAAAGATAATAATTATCATTTTTATATTAGTTATTTTTCTCATCAAGTAATGTCAACTTTAGTAGTTGTAATAATAAACATGTTGGGATTTCATTAATTGTCAATAAAATTATTAATATATCTTGTGTTATTATATTTTCATTTAAACATTGAGTTATTTTCCCTAAAAGAAAAAAATATTAACTTAACGAAAAATTTAAAATATGCAAAATACTAATTTAAATGTCTTGATTCAATAAATTTAAAATAATAAATGTGACATTATATAATGTTAACAGTATATAGTATTAAAAAATTAATTTCATTATAAACTTTATAAAATTTAGGTACATGAATTTGACGTGGAATAAATCACAAGTTAAAAAAATAATATAAGTGATCATGAATAAATTATCATGTATACTATCCGAATAAAAATTAAAAAATAATAATAATTAATTAATAATAATAATTAAATAATTATTATAATATTTATAATCAGAAAGGATTTTAATAATGAAAATTTTATTTTACATAAGTAATAAAATAATTTTTTTTTCAATGTATACAACAATAAATCTTTTTAATAACAATAATCACAATGAATATTAATCAATATAATTCCACTGAGGACTTATTTGGTATAATGATAGTTTAATTGATAGAAATGTAATGAGGAGTGGATTTGAAAATGAAATGGAAATTAAATTTAAAATTTTGTTAGGTGTCAATAGAAATTTTATAATAGAATTTGGATTTGAAATTTGATTATACAAAAAATATCTAGTTATCATCCTACTAAAATTCCACATAGTGAAATAATCATCCATGTATCTTGATCATTATATCCCTATTGTTGTTTTTCAAAAAATATAGTCTCATATCATCTATATATCACCTATCATCATAGTTATATCATAGAACCCATTATCAATGATCCTTTTGTAATATCCTTATTTAGTTTGAGTGGCCAAACATTTTGTTGAAATGTAATAGGAGTTGTGGTGGTTGGTCTGCGCAAAGAAGGGGGTGGCTGTTAGGAGTATTAGATCAACCCTCTCAATATAATCATACCTATCATGTCCATCATATATCATCAAAACCATCTCTTTATTAGTAAAAAATCAGTTGGTTGTTTTATGGTTAATTGATCCAGAGGTTGGGATGATGGATGTTATATTTTTTATAGAGATATTTAAATGTTTAGTTCCTATGTTTTTAAAGGGGATAATTTTTGTTGGAATACCACATCAAAAATAGGATTTGAGTGTGGTTCCACTTTTTACAAGAAATGTTATCACTCTTTAAAATTATATAGGATAAGGTGAATAATATAGGGGGTATAGTGCATGACATTATCCATTCATGTGTGTACAATGGCTCAATATAACACTTTTAAGGAACACTTTTCACTTCACAAACTACATTAGTGTGAGGTGATTATAGGTTCATATATTTTTTCCAATGGATTGGTGGGTCATGCCGATTGGGACCAAAACCAAATAGGTACATTTGGTGGGTCAACCAATGTTACTAAAAAGGTTTAATCATTAAGGACAATAAAATAATGGGAAATAAAATGCAAATAACAATTTAATATCTGGTGTGAACTTGGAAATTTCTTCGATTGGGTACAATCCAAAAGGCAAGCTTAAATTTGGAAATAACATAACTTTTATGAAAATTTATATACCTACTCAAATGTGTGTGATGATTTATCTAAATGGGTTCTTCCATGTATATAAATTAGATTCTCCAATATATGGAAAAATTATTTCTAACTAATTCATTCGTATCATTTTTCCTTTCTCTAATGATTTTTTTCAAAAGCCCTTCTACAAATATGAAATTCAATTTTTTTTGTGCAACAGGAAATATCTTCATTAAAAATTATTTCCAGTGTTATTTAATAGCGTACTCTCTACATAATACAATTTTACTATAGTGATCCACCATTGTTTCATAAATAGGATTCACTAGTAGTCTATAGTACTAATTATTTTGTGGTGTGAATCTACTCTTAAAGTGAGTGACAATGTAATGATCCTCATTGTGATGTATTTACTACCATCCAAAAATATCCATATCTATTATCCACTAATATCTCTTAATATTATTAAGAGATTATTTAACAATATGGTTATAGTAATTCTTGACAATGTGGTGAAGGTAGAACAATTATATGGCTATAATTCTAGGGTTGTAAAAATAAGATGAATTTTCTACTTGTGATTCCAAAAGTGTTGTACATGGTTCAAAATCCAAATCCACCAACATATGAAGATTATATGCTTATGGTTTACCATATATAGATAAAATGTAAAAATAATGATCTCATGAGTTTTTTATACATATTCGACCCATTATATGGTGTCATATTTAAAACATATCAATATCTTCCATCAGAAAATGAGATATGAGGTGCATTAGAAAAATGTATATCATTGAAGATGTTGCAGACAAGAAATTACATGTAAGAATATTTATTTCACAAAAAAGGGTAGATATTTTATCTATCATAGAAAAACTAAGTGAAATAAATTTCATCTTATATCACCTAAAAGAAAAAAGATGAACATGGATGATGCCATAATTTTCACATCCATCAACAATAATCTCCCCCTCCCTAGAAGAATGATAAAAATTCGTTAAAGTAAATGAATTAATATATTTTCCTTAATGAATTACTCAATTGACTACAAATTTATGAGTAATATAAAAAATAATGATGTGGAAAATGATCCTAAGTATTTTAAATACAAGGTCCTCAAGGAAGAGTGAGGGGGTCCATATATGCCCACAAAGGGAAAAATGTACAAAACACCCTTCAATAAGAAATGTAAAATTGAAGAATATAAAAGGATAATGTTACCTATATGGAATGTTGGGAAACATTAAATGTTATAATCATCTCTATAAAATAGATATATAAACAATAAAAATCATACGGATCAATTTGTAGACATAATATATGAAAATAGTGTGTTCAATGATATCACTTCTTGGTGTATTGATTTTAAAGGGATACGACACATGGGTAAAAAGAAATCTATATTCAGAAGGATGGAATAAATAAAAAAACTGGAATTTCTCAACATTGATAATTATAAAAGAATAAATTTACAAATGATTGTTTGGGTTATCTTGAGTTTACCTTCTGAAATATCCCCAGCTTAATTTTTTTATTTGTGGTATTATATTACAATATTATCCCCAGATATCATTTTAATCAAACATGTGTTTATGCCTGTTTTTGAGGTAGATGATTGTAAGAACCCGGTTCTTATTTTTGAGGTACTAGCTTCTTCTTTTTCCTTTTCCTTAAGTTTTTTTGAGAAAATATGGGAAATGGGAAAAAATCCAAAATTTTGGAACTACACGAAGTGTACTTTTCAACACGCCCTGTACTTTTGGCATTGTGGGATGGGTACACGGGGCGTGTAACAATGTTAGTGATAGGGGGTGTAGGAACTGACTACACGTCGTGTAGTGGTACCTTACACGCTGTGTAGTCAGTCAGCAGGCTTAAACAGTAAGGTCGTGGAGTAGGCGCCAGCTGGGCGACAGTACACGCTGTGTACTTGAGAGTACATGTCGTGTACTTTTGTCGACGGATGAACAGTGTGGAGGTGCCGCCAGAGGAATAATTAAATTAAAAAGTACACGCCGTGTACTCAGATGTACATGACATGTACTTTTTTCACATAAAACAGGAAGTAGCCTCCTCATTTTTCAGGGGAGGCGTTTGAGCTATTTTGGAGCCAATGAGGACGGTCGAACCTTCAATGATCCGTCGGGTGTTCGTCTGGAATCCAATTCGGCTTCGGACGATGTTGTTGGAACCGCACTGGTATGTCCTCTCCTCTCCTGATACCGTTATTACCAATTCTTTCCTAAGGGAAATTTATTTACGTTTGAATGGGTTTTTTCTTCGTTAGATCTATGTCATTCTTGGGCGTTTCTGGAGTCGGAGTTCGGGTATTATGTTCATTGGCGTATAAGGTAGGTGGCTTGGTGTAAATTTCCAACTGTCGTGCATTTTTGTGCGTTTTCGTGCCACGAACCCATGTTGGGGTGTCATGTGGATAAGGTCGTTGCTATATCTAATACCTCTAATTTCATAGGTGATTAAATTTTAATAATAAAATTGTGGTTAGGATCGTTTCTTTGATCCAGAACCACCCTGGGGGTGTGTTCCACTATTTAATCTTTTCTCCAGGGTACCCGATGGTATGCCATTAATGTTGTAATTGTAGAATTTCCTTGAGAAGAATTTCTTGTTTACTAAATTTTGATATGTTGGGCATGGCCCAGTTACCTGTTTAGCCTGAGGGAATTGTTGTGATTAGCCTGTGGGCACTGCACTATTTAGCTTGAGGGCTGTATTTATTTCATCCTGAGGGAAACTTCTTCCGTGCCTTAGGGAAATAGACTCTGTGCCTGAGGGAGACACTACCAATTCCTGAGGGAAAATTTCTGTTATGCCTGAGGGCAATTACCTACGGGTTGGGTTCTGCTTACCTGAGGGTAAGGTTTTACTTGTCTGAGGATGTGGACTGTTTATGTAGAAATGCACTGTGGTGATTTCTAATATTTTCTGAATTAAATGGTTAAGAAAATGGCAATATAACTGGTAATTAGTTACTTTTGAGTATTTCTTACTTTATTGCATTTTACTACTGCACACTATTGTTGCATGCTTACATGTAGTTGGGCACATGCCTTTGGTGGGTACCTACTAAGATATATTTCTCACACCCTATTTAGGTCTTACTTTTCGGCCCAAATAGATTACGTCTCTACAGGTGTAGATAGGGGCAAGTGTCCCTATACAGGTACTTTACTACTGCTGAGGAGTAGGAGGGCATGGGACCAAGCCTAGGCTCGCGATTCCACTACCAGCTGTTTTTTCTTATTTGATGTACTCTGTATTTTGTTATACTGTATTGATGTATAACATGTTCTGGCTGTTTTCTTAGAACATGAAACATATAGCACCATCATTTATATACTATTGGTTATATCCACTACTGTAGTTTATTTCAGTTGTGTATTGTTACTGCTTCCACTGTCATTGTATGTTTATTTGGTATTCTGCTACGCTACACTTTGACAAATGAGGGCACAATTTCCCCACTATCAGACTTGGGACCTCACTAATAGTCGGCATCCTCTGAAATATGGGGAAATGCACTTGAGGTCATGTGGGGAACCAGGCTCTGGGCACCCGTTACATGGAACCCGGGTCCGGAACGTTACAAAGTGGTTTCAGAGGGGTTTCTTTTCTTTGACTTACTATTTGGAGTCGTAGTCAGGGATAGGACGAACAGTAGTTGGTAATAAGATGTGCCTCGGTGTAGCTAACCAGCGTATCGGGAAAAACCAATTTACCTCGTGATTGCAATTTTATTGATTTTTCAATTTATAGTTGAGTTGTTTTCACCGTTGGGTGGTGCACTTGGATTGTGCTATTATATATTATCTGTGGGTTCTATTTAGTTGCAACCCGATGAGATGAGGGTATTCCATCTCATGCATCATATAGGCACATTCTAGATATCACATTCCATTCATAGTTCCATGCCATGTCGGTGCATTAGAAATTGCATGATGTTGTGATAGTTGTTGTGCTAGAAAATCATGTTGTTGTGATAGCTGCTCTGATAAAATACCTGCTTTTTTGAGCTGTTCATAGAATGGATTCCAAACTTTGGTTTTTGGGGAGTATGTCCCCCCATTGACTGGAATTTGGTGGATCATTTACTGTTTGTTATTTATAACACATATGAGATGTCACAGTTTGATTCGTGGGGAGTATGGGCCCCCACAGGTCGGAATTTGAAATTTAGGTGTTGTTTTTAGTATTTTCTGGGTTCCTAGGAATTTTGTGAGGCATACTTCCAGGAAACCTAGTATACACGTCGTGTAGTATCTTTATACACGATGTGTCTGACCTTCTGTTCCTGAAGACAAATGAACTTTTTGAGTACATGTTGTGTACCCTGAGTACACTCCGTGTAGTCTCTTCCCATGTCACAAACTGTTTTGGTGGCGACACGGGGAAGGGAAAGGATTGGGGCGAACACGCCGTGTAGCTTTCGTACAAAATGTGTAGTGTGACCCGGAGTCCGGTTGTGTAACTAACAACACGGTTTAGTGAACTACTAAAAATAACACGACGTGTAAATGATGAACACGCTGTGTAGTGTGACCTGGGGACTGGACCGTGTAACTAACAACAAGGTCCAGTGTCACCTCTCTATGAACACGCCGTGTAGTGTTCCCTGGGGACTCGGCCGTGTAACTAACAACACGGGCTGATGTCACCTCTCTTTGAACATGCCGTGTACCCGTGGGACACGGCGTGTACCTGTGGGACACACCGTGTAGTCTGTGGTTTTAGCCATGTGGCTGGAAAATGGGGTGTTGTACATGCCGTGTATGGGTGTAACACGCCATGTAGTTGTCAGCCGAGTAGTTGGTCGTGTCACAGATGACACGGGCAGTTGGAAAATAACACCGTACACGCCGTGTATGTATTATACACACCGTGTAGTTTTTTTTCAACAGGAGTCGTGTCTCTTATCTATGTATAAGGACCCGGACAGGGGAATATAAGTCATGTACACACCGTGTAGTTAGTGTACACGCCTTGTAGTCTTGTTTTTTATGTTTTGAAATGCCTTATTCTTCTTGTTCTTTGTGGATCCTTCACTTTCGGTCTTAATAATATTGAATCTAATGCATGCCTTTGACCTTGTATAGTCATGCCACCTAGACTACCGCATGTTGTTCGCCAGGAGAGAGGCTACGAGAATACTCTGGAGATGGTGGGCCATGGGCTACCAGTGGATCCTCCAGCAGAGCCAGATGCAGTGCCAGCTGCTATTCCAGACACAGGCACAGAGTCACATTTCCATGAAGGATTTATGTGGTTTATGCAAACCTTTCAGGGAGCACCACAGGCTGCCACATCTATGGCCGAGCTGACACGTATCTTCCAGCAGCAGCATCAGCCTACGTTTTTAGGGGATGGAGGACCATAGGCTGCAGAGTCTTGGTTGGGGTCGATGTAGACTATTTTCGACCATCTTGAGACACTTCCAGGGAAGAGGGTCAAGCTCGTGACTTACATGCTGTGTGATTCCGCCAAGAGGTGGTGGGATGTTACCACACAGTCCGAGAATCACAGGGACATGGCATGGGAAGACTTTCAGGCAGTTTTCTATGATGTTATTTCCCAGAGACGCAGAGGGCAGATAGAGCTTGAGAGTTCACGAATCTGCAGTAGGGCGCAATGTCCATGATGGACGATTCTACTTGTTTCACCGAGAATCAGCGCATTGCACCTATGCTGGTGGGTGATGAGATGTTGAGAGCCAGACGTTTTGAGTATGGTCTTTGTTATGACATATGTGCACTGGTGAATGTCTTCAGGTTGCCTACTCTACATGCTATTGTGAACCAGGTGTTGATCATAGAGAGGAACCTTCAAGAATCTTGTGGTGTGGGCTAGGTTGGTTCAGCACCAGTTACTAATACTTTTTCTATTGGAAATAGGAAGAGACAGATGGACTTCTCTCAGGGTGGAAGAACCAGTAAGAAGAATGCTTCAGGTGACCCAGTTATGTGATACCAGTGTGGTAGAGAGGAGCACAAGAGGCCACAGTGTCCACGTTATCCAGTGGAGTGCCAAGCTTGCGGCATGTTGGGTCATCTGCAGTTCTTTTTTAGGGTGTTTCCATCAGTGTCTAGTGAGAGGAGTTCTCTGGAGACTCCATGTGTGGGAGTAGGACCAGTGGCTTCTTACTAGTCTGAGAACTGGAATACGTCAGGGCGTGCAGGCAGAGATGGTGGTCATGGCCGTGGTAGCCAGACACCAGGATCTCAGAGGCAGCAGGGCGGGACAGCTCAGGGTAGCCAGGCTGTGTCGCAGGGCCGCAACACTGGGCAGGCATATGCAGTGCAATAGACCCAGCAGGATCAGGATCTCAGACCATCTATATTCATGGGTACTATTTTAGTAGCTTCTGACTTATCTTCAGTACTTTTCGATACAGGTTCTACACATAGTTTCATATATGCACCTGTTGTGGAGATCCTTGGGCTCTATGTTTCTTCTTCTCCTTATATCATGATGCTAGACACTCCGTTGGGAACTAGAATAGCTGGTGTACGTCAGTGCAAAGAGTGCCCCCTTGAGGTTGGTGGGTGTCACTTTCTTTGGGACCTCTATGTCTTAGAGATTACAAACTATAATGTCATTGTTGGGATGGACTGGTTGGTTTCCTATCAAGCCTTTGTAGACTGCTATCATCGGAGGGTGTGTTTCACATCACCAGAGGGCGGAGAGTTTCTATACAAGGGTGAATGGGATGTCCAGGAGAGTCGAGCTGGACCAGAGCATCATGGGTGAGGTGGAGTCATGGTCCAGATTTCATGTTTGTATCTAGATGACCAGGGTACTTGTCAGACAGATTTCCCTCGAGTTTTTAATAATTTTAGGGATGTCTTCCCGGACAACTTTTCGGGTCTACCTATAGTGCGTGTGTTGTATTTCTCTATTGATCATGTGCCAGAAGCAACACCGGTGTCCATTACTCCTTATAGGATGGCTACACCAGAGTTGCAGGAGCTCAAGAGGCAGTTAGAGGAGTTATAGGAAAAGGGATTTATCTGGACCAGTACTTCTCCATGGGGTTCTCCGGTCATTTTTGCGAAGAAGGTGGATGGTACCCTCAGAATTTGCATGGATTATCGGAATCTGAACCAGTTGACGGTTAAGAACCAATATCCCTTGTCAAGGATTGATGATCTTTTTGATCAGTTTCGTGGAGCACGATTGTTCTCGAAGATTGAATTGAGATCCAGATATAATCAGCTGCGCGTGAGACCATCTGATATACCTCTCACGGCCTTCGGGAGTAGGTATAGTCTATATGAGTATACGGTTATGCCGTTCAGACTAACGAACATGCCAGCATTTTTCATGGCTCTGATGAATCGTGTGTTCCATCTGTACCTTGATTATTTTATGGTAGTATTCGTGGATGACATCTTGGTGTAATCCCACACTCGACACGCCCATGCCACCCATCTTGAGATCTTACTGAGTACACTAAGAGACCATCAGCTATTTGCTAAGCTCTCAAAGTGCCACTTTTTGATGGACCGGATTCACTTCTTGGGTCATGTCATCTCAGAGGCAGGAGTTTTAGTAATCCCAAAAAAGGTGAGAGCAGTAGTTTCCTAGGAGCAGCCTAAGAACGTGTTTGAGATTCAGAGTTTCTTAGGGCTGGATGCTTACTACAAATGTTTCATATAGTACTTCTCTCGCTTAGCAGCACCATTGATGGGACTGTCTAAGAAGGGTGTGAAGTTCGTTTGGTCAGAATCATGCGAGGCAGCTTTTCAGGACCTGAAGGGAAGGTTAACTTCAGCACTGATCCTGATACTCCCAGAGCAGGGGGAGAGCTATACAGTTTATTGTAATGCATCAGGTATTGGTCTGGGAGCAGTGTTGATGTAGGGCAATCGAGTCATCGCGTACGGGTCTCGGCAGTTGAGGCCACATGAGAGAAATTACTCGATGCATGATCTCGAGTTGGCTGCAGTTGTGCAGGCATTGTGCTATTGGAGACATTATTTATTGGGAGATCATTCTGTGTTTTTCACTAACCACAACAGCATCAAGTATATCTTTACTCAGCGTGACATAAATATGAGGCAGCGAATGTTGGTTGAGTACCTATAGTCCTTCGATTTTGAGCTTTCCTACACACCTGGTAAAGGTAATACAGTAGCTGATGCACTGAGAAGGAAGACTCACATACATGTAGTGCAGGAGGCCATAGGTGAGTGGGAGCATATGGCTTTTTTCCTCTGAGATGCATCTGGAGGTGCATGACAGTCAGGGGCAGACTTATCTTTCTTCATTAGCTATGACTTCTACCCTCCTGGATAGAGTGAGGATGAGACAACTATCTGATTCAGAAGGCCTAGTTCTATGGTAGTCGGTGGAAAGTGAGGACCCTCCTCCTAATTGGGTGATAGGTTGTGATGAGGTTTTGCGTTTCCATGGACGAGTGTGGGATCCAGGGGATATCTGCGAGGAGCTGATGCGGGAGTTTTATGCTTCATCTTTGGCAGTTCATCCCAGGGTTACCAAGATGTACCGTGACTTGAGGCATTAGTACTGGTGGCCGGGTATGAAGAGAGAGATAGCTAGTTTTGTTACGAGGTGTTCCACCTGTCAGAAGGTGAAGGCAGAGCACCAGAGGCCAGCGGGGCAGTTACAGTAGTTGCCCATTCCCGAGTGGAAATGGGATGATGTCACGATGGATTTCATGACTGGATTGCCGAGGTCACCTCGTGGAAATGATGCCATGTGGGTTATATTGGACAGACTCACGAAGGTAGCTCACTTCTTGCCGGTCAAGGAGACCTTTGGTTTTGACGAGCTCAGAAGGTTGTATATCCGAGAGATCATCCGTCTTCATGGGGTCCCTCGTTCTATCATTTCAGATAGGGATGCCCACTTTACGTCTCGTTTCGGGCAGAGTTTTCAGAGGGCTCTGGGTACACAGGTGCTTCTGAGCACATCATACCATCCTCAGATAGATGGACAGTCAGAGAAGACGATACAGGTGCAAGAGGACATGCTGCGTGCATGCTTCCTAGACTTTGGGGGATCTTGGGTGAAGCATATACCCTTTGTCGAGTTTGCCTCTAACAATAGCTTCCAGGAAACTATTGAGATGGCACCATACGAGGCTTTATATGGTAGGCCATACCGATCACCTTTGTGCTAGTTAGAGGCAGGTGAGGCAGCTTTACTGGGGCCACAGATCGTGCAGGAGACATCTGAGTTGGTCAAGTTGATTTGGATGTGGATGGCTACTATGCAGTCTCAACAGAGTTAATATGCTGATTGCCGCAGACAACTCTTAGAGTTCATGGTCAGGGATCTGGTTTTCTTGGGTGTTTCGTCGAGGCTGGGAAACAAGCGAATCAGGAGACATGGTAAGCTTTCATCAAGATATGTGGGGCCATTTGAGATTCTAGAGAGAGTCGGGCTGGTTGCCTATCAGTTGCAGTTACTGCATTGGTACCGAGACATTCACGACGTCTTCCACGTGTCTTAGTTGCGCCGCTATCATTCAGACACATCTCACGTTTTTCAGCCTGAGGAGGTTGAGATGGAGGCGGATGCGTCCTTTGAAAAGCATCTGATTCATATCATTGACAGGAGCATGAAGGTTCTCCAAGTCTGGTCATTTCCTCTCATACTAGTGCTATGACAGCATGGTTGAGTGCAAGAAAAAACCAGGGAGAGGAAGGCCGACTTACGTGCTCTGTGGCCAGAGTGGTTCAGGTCTATATCTTCACCACCCTTGGAAGGGAAATTTGGCGACGAATTTCTATAAGGGGGTGTTTGTTAGAAACCGGGTCTTATTTTTGAGGTACGGGCATCTTATTTTTTCTTTTTCCTTAAGTGTTTTTGAGAAAATATGGAAAATGGGGAAAAATACTAAATTTTGGAACTACACGCAGTGTAATTTTCCACACTCCATGTACTTTTGGCCATGTGGGATGGGTACAAGGGGCGTATAGCCATGTCGACGACATGGGGTGTAGGAACCAACTACACGCCGTGTAGTGGTACCTTACACGCCGTGTAGTCAGTCGGCAGGCTTAAACAGTAAGTTGGTGGAGTAGCCACCACCTGGGTGACAGTACATGTCGTGTACTTGAGTGTACATGTCGTGTACTCTTGTCGACGGATGAACAGTGTGGCAGTGCCGCCAGAGGAATAGTTAAATGAAAAGGTACACACTGTGTACTCAGAAGTATATTCCGTGTACTTTGTTTTTTCGGCTTAAAACAGGCAATATCCTCCTCATTTTCCAGGGGAGGTGTTTGTGCCGTTTTGGAGCCAAAGAGGATGGTTGAACCATCGATGATCCTCCAGGTGTTCGTCTAGAATCCAATTTGGCTTCGGATGATCTCGTTGGAACCGCACGGGTATGTCCTATCCTCTCCTGGTACCATTCTTACCAATTGTTTCCCAAGGGAAGGTTATTTACATTTGAACTGGTTTTGTTCTTCGTCAGATCTATCCCGTTCTTTGGCGTTTCTGGAGTC
Source organism: Viscum album (assembly GCA_963277665.1). NCBI lineage: Eukaryota > Viridiplantae > Streptophyta > Magnoliopsida > Santalales > Viscaceae > Viscum > Viscum album. The sequence continues at coordinate 833,640,580 of OY728147.1, read as the reverse complement.
GGCGTTCATGTATAACATTCGTTGGCATATAAGGTAGGTGGCTTGGTGTAAATTTCCATCTATCATGTGTTTTTATGCATTTTCGTGCCACAAACCCATGTTGGGGGGTCGTGTGGCTAAGGGCGTTGCAATATTTAATACCTAGAATTTCATATTTGATTAAATTTTAATAATAAAATGTTGGTTGTGATCGTTGCTTGGATCTAGAACCACCCCGGGGGTGTGTTCCACTGTTTAGCCATTTGGCCAGGGTACCTGAGCATATGACTTTAATGTAGTAATTGTAGAATTGCCTTGAGAGGAATTGTTTGTTTACTGCATTTTGATATGTTGGGAATGTCTTGGTTACCTGTTTAGCCTGAGGGTGTTGTTGTGATTAGCCTGTGGGCACTGCACTATTTACCCTAAGAGTTGTATTTATATCAGCCTGAGGGAAACTTCTTCCGTGCCTGAGGGAAATAGACTCTGTGCCTGAGGGTGACACTACCTACGCTTGAGGGAAAAATTATGTTATGCCTGAGGGCAATTACCTGTGGGTTGGGTTTTGCTTACCTGAGGGTAAGGTTTTTCTTGTTTGAGGACGTGGAATGTTAACATAGAAATGAAATGTGGTTATTTCTAATAGTTACTGAATTAAATGGTTAATAAAATGGCAATATAACTAGTAATTAGTTACTTTTGAGTACTGCTTACTTTATTTCATTTTACTACTGCACACTACTGTTGCATGCTTAAACGTAGTTGGGCACTGGCCTTTGGTGGGTGCCTACTAAGATATATTTCTCACACCCTGTTTTGGTCATGCTTTTTGGCCCAAACAGATTAAGTCTTTACAGGTGTAGATAGGGGAAAGAGTCCCTATACTGTTACTTGACTGCTGCTGAGGAGTAGGAGGGCATGGGACCGAGCGTAGGCTCGCGATGCCACTGCCAGCTATTTTTACTTGTTTGATGTACTCTGTATTTTGTTGTACTGTATTGATGTATAACATGTTCTGGTTGTTTTCTTAGAACTTGAAACATGTAGCACCATTATTTATATATTTTTGGTTATATCCAATGCTGTATTTTATTTCAGTTGTGTATATTTACTACTTCCGCTATTGTTTTATGTTTATTTGGTATTCAACTGCACTACACTTTGACAAATGAGGGCATAGTTTCCCCACTATCAAACCTGGGCCCTCGCTGCTAGTCGGCAGCCTCTAGCATTTAGGGAAATGCGCTTTAGGTCACATGGCTAACGGGGCTCAGGGCACCCGTTGCGTGGCACCCGGGTCTGGGACATTACAATGACTTTCTTCTATCTAAGGGTTGGATATTTGTTTAAAACTGTGATTTGTATAATGTATTATTCATATCAAATGGAAATATATATTTTTCTTACTTTCTAGAGTATTTATATTTTTATAATAACGATTTAAGTAATATAAAGTTTTACATAATGAATGAAATGTCAATAATGGTATTATTACCTCTCATGGATAATATTTATCAATAATTTGTGACTAAATTTTAACATAAAATATTTGTGAAATAATTTTCAATTACATAAAGTACATGTAACTTACTAGAATTATTACATAGTGATGTTTGTTATTTTCACGCTATACTATTTGAATGTAATAAAAAATACTTTGTGACTTATTTATAATTATTATATATTTTAATTTCATATATTTTTCATGAAAAATATATTGTTACATATAGATTTATGATCTATAAAAATGATGTTCAAAAGAAATGTGGGATGATAATTAAATCCATCAAATATTACACAGTATGTGAATATTACATTCCTTATTTGTTCAAATCCCTAAGGATCATACATAAAATGAGATCTCACTATACACCCCAAAAAATTATGTAGTAAAGAGAAAGAATATAACATTTTGGAAAAAATTATTTCCATGATGTATATTTTTGGTGTCTCAAAAGTAATTTAGGGAAAGGAATTATTAACCACATGTCACAAACTAAATATTGTTCCCCCCAAAATTAAATTCTATGACTCTATGTGAATTGGTACAAATTGAAAAAAAAACTAAATTATTTAAAGGATTTGTGTTGGCACACAATTATAAGTGTACCTAGGCTAAAAAGTGAAAAGTTAGGTAAAATAGGTATTGATTTCATATTTCATATCTGTGTAGAATTAAATATAATAGAGATACATTGTAATAAAATAAAATGGTTTAGTAGCATTAAATATATTTATTGAATATTGAATCAATAAATTCTATCATTAATAAATCTGGGATTAACATTCCACCAAATAAATTATGGGACTGGGAACCAAGCTCAATTCAAAGAGTATCTGAAAATGAAATGGTCAAGGGGGATCATAAAAGTAAATAAAATTAGATACCCAAGACATATGGATTTAGTTTCTATATGTACATTTTATATTGAACTAAAGATGGTATTGTAAAAAAAAGTAGTTTTTCTCAATAGAGTATTTGATCAAAAATATTTAAATGCAATTATATCATCCCTTGATGTATCTCCTTGAAAGGAAGTCATAAATAAATAAATTGATCCTATTAGTAAGAACAATACAGGGATATTAGTTGATCTTATTCCATATTCACACCCTCTCGTTTGTAAATTTTTAGTTAGAAGAAAAAAATGGAAAATTTATTATTCCAATATATAAATGCATATCTGTATCCAAGGGGTTTAAAAAAATAATGGAATCAACTATTCTAGGAACCATGATCATGTGGCTACGATTATAGTTATTCAAATTTTGTTATTTATCTTCCATATATAATTTATATATTTAAAAAAGATTTGTGAAAACTGCATTATTGAATGGTGAAGTAAATGAAAATTTATATGTGGAAAAACAAAATGGATTTGTTGTACCTAGTAAATAAGAGAAGGGTTGTAAGTTTTAATGGCCTTTATATAGTTTAAAACAAAATCTTGTTTAATGGAATGATAAATTTAGTAGGTCAATTTTATCAAATTGGTTTTTAGATAACCAATTTGGTAAATGTTATTATAGTATGTTACATAATAATCATGGTTTAATTACCTGATTATATGCTGATGATATTCTAAAATTTGGAAATAATATGAATCATGTAAATGAGTCTAATTTTATCTTATCTAGAAAATTTATATAAATGTATTATGTGAAAATAATTTTATCCTAGGAATCAAAATTTAAAGGAATAAGACTTTTTCCTTCTATATGAATCTAATTTTATTGAAAATGTCTTCATGAGGATTGATCAATATGAATTTTCACCAGTTTCTACAATTTAGGCTTCTTGGTTTGGGGTGCCTCAAAATCCTGGTAGGGAACGTGAAATATTAGAATATTCCAGGGATATTAGGTAAATTATGTATGACATGATGAGAATAATACCCAATAATTTATATTATATTATAAATTTGAGTAGTTATATATGTAATTTGAGTTATTATCAAGGGATGTTGTTAAAATAGTAGTTACCGGACTTAAGGGTATTATGGAGTATTGTTCAGGTTATAGTGAAGATAAAGGGTGTTTGAATGTCTTTACATTGTCACATGGATTAATAATCAAGGGGATCACACATAAAATATGTTTCATGTTTTTATAACTAGAGGTAGAGAATATCATAGGAATCAAAGGAACAAACAACTATAATAGACTCCACCATATCTTCTGAGCATATTGATTTAGAAACAACATGTAAATAATAAGAATTAATTAGATAACATTCATTAGATCAACCATTATATCCAATTCCAATTTCGGTATTTTCTATAAATTGTGACAGTTAGGATACATTGGATAAACAATATAGAAATACTTATAAGAGAAAATCAAGACACATTGATCTCAAACATTTCATTATGATGTTGTTGATACAAGATCGTATCAAAACTGTGTAATTTGTTATATTGATCCAAAATTTGGTGGATTCACTAACAAATGGTATTTCAAGGGATATGTTATAAAAAGAATAAATTTAAATGGGTTTAAACTCCCTATAAAAAATTCCCCAAAAATGGGACCGCAATGTAACATGTGAAAACATCAGATGTATATGTTCAATATAGGAAATTATATCATATATGTTGTGACATCTTGAACTAAGTGTCACACATAGTTTCCCCAAGCTTTTGGTCATATGACTTAAAATGAACCTCCCCATATACCAGAGGCTGCTGACTATCTGTGAGGGTCTCATATATCATCTTGGGGAGACTATAATCTCATTATCAATGTACCAAAACAAAAGAAATAAATATCAAAATTTTCAAATGAAAATAATCATAACCAGAAAAATACTAGTTTCACATGATAACAAAAATAATACGTATGCCATTCCATATATGTATCAACTATCATTATGAAAAAATAAAGACACATTGACACTCCCAAGAGGGTCCCAACACCATGTCTTGTTCCTTCATCTTGGATCCATACCAACTCATCCATCTAACATATGGATCTTTCCCTTCTCATATCCTAAAAATGTGGATCTATTTGGGTACTGATCATGGAGCTTGAGTAATGTGTGATTACAATATATTAGCCAACCACCAACAGTGTCTAAAATAATATCAAATCAGTAATAGTGTATACAGCCATAAAAGGAATAAAATTCAATAATCATAGTAGTCATAACATTAGATTATAAATTAATAAACCACATATATTACTCTGGTTCTTGATTACACTTGAACTATCAATACATACTTTATCCCATACTGGAGTCTGAACCGTATCAAATAGAGAATCAAAATTCATTATCACATGGTCATTTATTACCATTTCAATTTGAATTTCATAAATTATGGATAGTTATAATTACAGTAAAATGCATACATTTAGGACCTACAATTCTATGTCTAGGACCCTGGGGTTATTTGATGCATCAGACTTTGTCCCATAACCCATTTATCAATCAATCACACATGGGATGTTGAATCATCAGTCATTGTCCCAGACTCATTTATCACATGCCTGAATTTGGGTCTAGAACTCCATTCCAAACACCCCACGGGTATTTAAAACATCATTATGTTTCCCAAAACCCATTTATCAAAAAATAATATATATCACATATATCACATTTATGTCATTTGAAATTTTTAATCAACATTATCCCTTGCATAATCATTTATCATCCTAGTATACCATTTCAATTGTCAAAAAATACAGGGTTAAACACTTTGATCACATGGATTACTATGAATAATTCACCATTAACCCATTTATAAACATTTAATCATATAAATTTCTAACCCTTCAAGGAAAATTCAACCTTTTCATAATTTCTACAAATTATAAAAATATTAATCAAGATAATCAAAACTCCAACTCCCTAATTCATTTTTTTTCAAAATTTCATTATCACGTGAAATAGGAATTCCATCATCATAATAATTAATCATTTCAATTAATTTACAATCAATTTAATTAATTCAACTTGAATTAATTTCCTCAAAGTGTAAATTTATATTTCTCAATTACATTCATGAAATTATAATTGATACTATGGGAAATTGAAATGTATAACACCTACATCAATATTGATGGTGAATAATCACCAATGGAAATCCTTAATTAGGGAGAACCTACCAAGTACACAATGAAGAACAATATATAGATCCAACACCAAGATCCATGATTGAAGAGATTAAGATCAAAAAAATCTAATATAGAAACCCATGCTAACATATAATAAAATACCCCTCTTCATCCATATAGATTGAATAGAGAGAGAATAATCTAAATGAGAATAAACACATACTAGGAAAGGTGAAAATTCATTAATATAATCTTTGATTCCCCATGAAGAGGTTTTAAAAGGCATTAGAATCCATCCTAGAGGATTGAAAAATGACCGAAATGTGTTAGGGTTGATTTAGGGTGTTTAAATATATAGAATAGGGATTGAATAATTTTTTAATGACTTTTGGAGGGGTTATTTTCCCTAACACACTATTTTTTATACGGGGTCCATGATTTTCCCTAACTTGACACCTAATCATGCACTCCTACCAGGTGAAGAATGGTCATTACTATAAGAGTGAATAGTTTGAAAAATAGTGTGTCAACTCTGTGAATCCCCTCTATTTGGCGTCAGACATTTTACTGTCATGGGCACACAGTTATGGAAAACTATATGCCAACCATGCACTACCCCTCACCCTTAAAAATTTCTCCAATATCACCCCACAAATCCCCAATGAAAAACCGGAAGAAGACACACCAACACAAGGGTAAAAGTGTAGATACAAGTGATCTTGATTCATCTTTAAAAGGTTGGGATCTTAAATCATCCCCACCTTATAGAATCTCATCCTTGAGCTATACTCCCAAGCATCTCTATGATTCTGAGATAAAAATATAATGCCACTGAGCCCACATATCATATTCTTTCCCCCATGTTTCCACCAAAAAACATCCTTGTTATAAAAAAACATGTACTATCAACATATTATTTCACCTCAACACATTACCACATTGATCCAAAACACCAATTACATGTTCTTAAAAGGACGCATCAGGCTCAAGATCAACATCATCAATTTCCATCACATGTGAAGGTTTGGGGTGACACCACTGAAGTTCTGACACATGAAAAATGTCATGATTTGAATTATATATATGTGCAAGATCTAATCTATATGTCATTATTATGATTCTCTCTCAAAAGAGTAAAATGATATTCCTCATATCTTTAATCATTAATCAAAACTGAAATGGTTAGTATGTGGTAAGATAACTACCAAAATGAATAAATCATCATGTTATAGAATAATTTTCAAAATTAAAAATTAATACCAAAATATGAAACTAAATCAATCCATAATACTTTTTCATAAATAACCTTAATAATATTAGAAATGATAATTTTTATCATAAAAGTTTGACTCAAACATTTATGATTCAGAATTTAAATTTTTTTATGATTTTCTTTTTAAACAAAATTAATCACATAGTCACCCAATAAATTTTCAATCAAGTGGTTATATATATGTCAAAAAATGTGTTCTAAATATCTAGGATCATATCAAAACTAATGGTTATAAATACCTTAAACCTCATTTTAAAATAAATAAATTCATAATTTATGTTAAACCATAGCTTTAATGATACGACAAATTACTAAAAAGTCTCATAAAATGCCTTAATCACTTTAAGATCTCATCACATAAAACATCGAAGGGGTGTCTAAGACATTGAACATATGATAGACCATAATTTTATATTAATATGATGGTAAACTTAACCCTTAATATTACAACACATGAAAACATAATAATATAAAAAATTATCTAAATCCTTCCTTTGATTCCAACTATAACTATTGGAAACCTGCACTCTTAGTTTCAGTGCTAAAATTGTAAAATTTACATTTCTTGATTTAATTATGATAATTGTGACCCAATTTTATTATATCAAAACCTTTATAAATCAAAAATATGAATTGGATCACATACATCCTATTCAACCTTTTAGGTTTACGGTATTATAGAATTAGGGAAAACTCATATATAAACAATTCTCAGGACATTAAATGATCATTTTTTCACTTAAACTATCTTTTATTATTAACATTATGAAATCATCATTATCCATATGAAATTATTTATATTCATAATGAATTTAACATCATTATTTATAACCCTAAGAAGATTAAACATAAAAAGTGTGGCATAAAATACCTAGTAAGGGAACATGTAAGAATTAACAAAAGGATATCATCAATGACCATAAGAAAAGAATAAGAGTATAATGACATAATAAAACTGAATAAATATAACATAAGTGTTTTCATACCCATCAATCTTGTACATATAACATGAAAAATTTTAATAAGGATTTAACAAATGAAAATACTCATAAGAATCAATAATATTTAGCCATGTAATATAAATCTTGACCAAATAAAACATCTTAAACCCATATTAGGATTAGATAAAACATATCGGTATCCTGGAACATCATCTCATATAACCCATGAGAAACCATTAAATTAAAATTACAAACACCTTATAAATAGAAATATCCCAACAAACAACTTCCAATATAATTCCTTGGAGAATAAAATCATTACCAAATTCAATGTATCACATTATGGGTGTACTAGTAATATAAGCTATAATGGGCTCACCCAGCACAATCCAGTAACAACCACCTTCTTTAAAGTCAAGTAACAAAAAACAAAAATGAATTAAATATATATTTAACCATAAAAATAACATAATCAATTAATATTATTGTATGAACTGAATAACTCAATCAGAGATATGGGAATCGTTTTAATCTCCTTGAAACTGGATTAAACCATGGAAAAAATAGATTCCATAAAAATATCATTGAAATGTAATTAACCTATGGAAAATAAATGGGTCCCATAAAAAAATTCGAATCATGATTATCCCATGGAAAAGAAATGGGTTCTATAAAAATATTTTTCAAACATGGTAAACATGTGGAAAATAAATGAGTTCCATAACAATATCTATGAAAAAATATTAATCAATCTAGAGAAATATTGGGGATTTAATCGCTATGAAATATAACAAATTTATTATAATTCACAAAAAGGGTTGTTTACATAGATTAATAGAAACATAATTAAAATATCTTTATAAAACTTATTGTGGAAACATATCTTTAACATATTAAAAATCACATTTTAAAATGTAAAACATCTTAAAATTAATTTTTCATTTTAAAAAAATTAAAAAAGTTATTTATGAAAAGCTTGATAAAATTGAAATGGAATCTTCAGAGAAATGACTATCATAACAGTGGGTAATTCCTTATATTCTATAAAAGAAAATTTATTTTCCATGGTCAAAAGGATAGAAAAGTACCTTGATCTAGAAACAATTAATAAGATTCATTTGAAAAAAAATAAAAAATTAAAAAATGACTAAAAATTAAATTTAACAAATAATTTTGAAAATGTTAAAAACACTTTTTAGAATAAATGGTTTTTGAAGATATAAGATTTCCCATCGAAAAGATAAATGAATATATATATTTTTTATAAATCGTTTCATGTACCATAGAGTGGTAAATCATAAAATTAATTAGAAATAACATGAATACAAAATAATAAGAAAATTAATTATAATTATAGATAGGCGGGTCATGAGATTTCAATATTGGAGAGTTAATCGTTAACACTCCTGATAATCGATGAGATTGTAATATCAATATCTTACCACATTTATAATACTAGATCGTAGTCCGCATGATAGATAGATCCTAAAATGAATATTTATATCCTAATATATTTATGTATTGGAAACAAATACATTATGGGTCATTATATAGACCACACAACAAAAACAGGCAGTGAATTTGGAATATATCTCACAAAAATAAATTGAGACGAGAAAACCCGAACCTTAAGACTGATTACTCACTCCCATTCTTTATTTTTCATAATAATAAACATATTTTAATTATTTAAATGATTTATAATATTTTTATATTTTATTATTAATTTTATTTCACTTATTATCGTGTTATATTAAATTACATAATGAATTAGGATTATGTCAGATGTTTTGACTATATCGATCTGATGTTCCAAAAATGTCTTTTGTAGGTAAACCATGGTAAAGAAGATAATTATTAAAACATGTACAAAATAATAGTTTTACATAATTAAATTATTTATACATGAATTATACTTTTGACATAAATCATTAAATTTTTTGAAGAAAAATTAACTAACTTTGTGATCATGGAGACGGTAGTCTGTACGTATACATGAGAAACTATTCCATTTTTTAATGATAATTATAGAAAGAAGTTAATTAATAATCTATCTTTTGTAAAATAATATTTGTATCATAAATAAAATATTATTTCATTATAAATACATATATATATATATATCATTACTTTGATATGGGGATGAAATAAGAAATCACATCGCTTCATGGAGGTGGTAGTCCATACATCCATGAACGATGTTATCATTTTTTCAGTGATGGAAAAGGTAAAATTAAATTGATATATTATATTTGTAGAATGATTATTATACCGTAAATATAATAAATTTTACATTTATATCAAAAATATTTATTATATTTATCCTTATTACCTTCCATGTAACATGTTTGTGAAAAAAAAATCACATCACTTTGTGAGGCTGTAGTCCGCCATACACATGAACGATGTTATTGTATCCCATACAGAATGGAAAATAAAAGGGTTTATATTTTATAATGAATATATATGTATAATAATATAACAAATATCATATGGAAACTTTGAATAAATCATCATACCCATATGTGGGAGTTGGTAATGAAAAAATGAATGACCTCATTTTGGAAGGTGGTAGACTTCAGTACACATGAATGATGATTTTGTAACCCATTTGATGGATGTGTGTATGGTTTTTGGTTATACCCTTAAAATTAAAACATCTATCTATATGAAATATAAATATTTTTATACATCATCATGACATAATAATAATTTAATGGGTAGAAAAATGAGTAAAACAAAAATTCTTGTTGATAATATTTTACTCTTGTTTAGGTAACTCATTTTGGTTTTCACCACTACCCTTCTTTAGATGGATTTCTGCCCAAAATTAGGATTAAGTATGGAATTTAAAAGATTATATGTGATTTTTTCATGGTTTTTATGATCCAAATAGAATGATAGTTGTGAATATTTTATTAGATTGAGTGACCATTTATAGTTGATCTGGAGTGACATTTTGCTAAATACACAAAACTATTCACCATTGAGAGGAAAATATTGCCTAAATTGGTTCTAAAATTGATAAATAATGTTATTATGGGATTATATGATATAGAAAAACCTCTAAAAAATTAATAAAACACAGGTTTTAAAAATTTTGTTCCTTAACTTCTATGATTACTTATTTTTTCGATTTTGGTTTTTTATTATTATTACCAATTTTATAACCTAGGTAATTTATCCTTGGGGAATAATTTAATGAAAGACTTGATATATATTTTATAGTAACTAATTGTAAATATTTTAATACTATAACCATAGTTATCCAGAGTTGGTGCACTATTACATAACATTAGCAAGATATAAGGAATCATTTCATGAAAGACAGATCAGTTTAATAGCATTGGAAGTATTATATACATTCATAAGTTTTACATTACATCATGAAAAAAATTCCCCTTTTTAACACACATATATACATAGACTATCCTTATAGGTCAACCATAAAATACTTCTTCATATCCTAGGAAAAATAAAACATAGAAAGGGGTGAGCTCAGATGCTTAGTAAGGATAACAATATAGCAGAAACTTTCATAAATAAGCATAAACATTTACGGAAATGTATAAGACTAAAACCAAATACTTTTAAACATAATTTTCACCATAATCTGGAAAATATAAAATCAAATAATTCCATTTAATTATTCACATAGATATTCTACTAGTCGAATAATCACATGCAATTTCAATTCCCACTTTCATAATGATGAATGCATAATGCCATACTTCATGACCACATAGTCAAGGCCTTGTTCCGAGACTACCAATAATATTTTTTCAAGGGATTATGCCAAGAAACTAGTTTGTCTCATGAGACCTAGAGTAGTTATAACAGGATCCACCCATCACTTACTATGTCCAATGCATTCCCTATATGAAAAGTTGTAAACATAATATAAACATTCGTATTATAACTAGCATATGAAATGTCAATAGTTTATACGTAAACCTTGAATTGTGTATAAATAACACATCCACTGTCAAATATATCACCAAAACTTCAATAAAATATGGAATATATTTATCATAATAAATCAACTTCAAACAAACTTAAAATCTATCAAAGGATGTTGATATAGATGAAATAAAAACTTTTTTTGAGAAATATCTCTTTCTATTTTGAAATAATTTAAAGGTCATATAATTTTAAAATAAAATACTTATTTTGAACATATTCTTATAAGATTGTATGTGAAGCTTTAACTATTATATAACAGCAGAAAATAGCTTCACCAACCATACAAGTTAAAAATATATATTTTTACCTAAATTTTGTTAAAATGGTCATAAAGTACCTTTCTTAGAAAATGAGGGAAAGCTTCCTTTCGAACCATTTCATAAACTCAAAAAAGGGTATAAATTAAATTAACCCATATTATATTAAATGGTAAAAATGTTTTGAAATAAATCTTTATGAAATATGGATATGGATGATAAAGAGGTCCTACTAGATACTTTTGTAAAAACTACCTTAGATAATAAGGAGATTGTGTAATTAATCTGTACCATATACATCTCTTTGGTCGAGGGAATGTTAACCTCTTGTATAATAGTTAAATAACTATTATTAAATTATACAATAAACATATACATAAATATGATATCATATATTATCTTCTAATATTACATTGTTAATAATATTTTTGTATTATCGTCATTTTAGGTATTAATAGTTTCACTTTACTTTATATGTCTTATTACATAAGCCATGTTTGTTATGGATATGATGTATTTGATACATATCCATAATCACATTAAGCTCTTAAACATTATTTTTAATCATAAAATAAAAATTATTCATGAATGATTACTATGGGGAATGAATCTCTTCGCGTTCGTGGAGATTGTAATCCGTATGTACGCATGAGGGACAATATCATTAAATTGAATGGAAAATCATATTTAATTTAATGTTATATAAAATATAAAGAATCATTAACATGTTATATTAATTATTTACATCAAGTATACATCATTATTACACACATTCAGATAATGAAGTGTTTGAATAACAAACTACACCACGATATGTAGATGGTAAGCTATACGTACGCCCATATGGTGACTTTGTCATTCATATGATGGATAGAGTAATGAATATATTTGTAACTTTTTTATAATATCATCACAGTATATATAAGACACTAGATTTATTATTTTATAATGGAAAAAAAATGAAATATGAAGTGGAAGAAGAAAAGAACTTGAAAGTGGTGATGAAATATTTACCTCTTCTTCAAGTTCTTCTTTTTTATTTGATTAAAAGGTCTCCATAGGATAGATATTTGACCAAAGTAAGGCCTCTAGGATTAAGGGTGAACTGTTTGGAGGATATATGGTCAGGGTTTGGCTGATGAAAATGGATTTGGAGGTCTGAAATTAAGATAAGGGGAAGTTCCCTTTTATAAGAGGGGTGAGGGTCACTTTAGGAAATGATTGAAGTATTATTTTATAATAAAATAATATTCAGTTTATAATGGCCCCAAAATGATTTATTTATAATATAAGTTTGGTATGGTTCAAAAAAATTTCATTCAATAGGTTTTATACAGGTTTAGGTCACCATATTAATCTTATCTTTTAGATTAAACTCTTGGTTAAAAAGTTTGACATTTAGCATGTCTCTTTCTGTTTTTGTATAATATGCATAATAAACATACTATAACAACAAAAGAGAACCCCAAGTGGTTAATTATTAATATATATAACCTTATCTATATCCTTTGGCCAAATAATAGATTTTTTAGAATATTATATCAATTAATAATATAGTATTTGTTTTAAAAACTAAATTATGTCAATTTTGACACGATTTAGTATTTCTTTTTTTGTGAAAATCATAACATCATGATTACTTAGAAAGAAATTTATTAAATAAACCCTAACATGAAATATTAACAAAAAAAATTAGTGTAATTCATTAAAAGTTACAAATTACATATTTTTGGATATTAATAATATAAATTATTTTAATCTTTCATTAATAAGGTAATTATTGTATCATCATTGTGTCATAAATAAATTAAAATATTTAATGTCTAAAAATAATAAATAAAATACCATTATGTAGAAAATTATTTTATCTTTCTAGTGAATATTTATAGTAGAACATATCTAATGTATAACCCTAAATTAAAAATGATTTAGTTATTAAACATTGAATTTAACTATTTTAAATATTATTTAAATAATATAATAATAAATGTAGTAATCTAATCCAAGTGGACCAAATGGGATCATATTTTATTCCTACAGTTGTTTTTGGTTGAATTAAAATTATTCAATACACTTTTAACACGTGTTAATGTAATTATAATATCATGTTTACACTAAATTACCCTATTTACTTTTAACTATGGTTAGTAAAAATCAAATGTTACTATTCACCAAAAATTATTTTCATATTATTAAAACAAATTTTACATACTAATGTCAACTATGTCTCTCAGATTTTTAAAATTCAACTCACATAAGTGGTAATGTTATGGTTTATGCAAATTTTTAAATGCTTCTAGAATGTGGGTAAAAGACGGTAAAAAGTTTGATAAATTTTATATATCTAAACATATTATAAAATATATCCAATGAATTACATTGAACTTATATAAGTATTATGTATCTATTTTGACCTAAAATAAATTAAAAAAATAATTAATTATTTAAATAAAAATTTGGTTTTAAACAATAACGTAGTGTTTTTCACTATTCATCAAATATTGAATATTTTCAGAAAAATATGAAAAATTTACCCTAATCTAATTTCCATATTTTGAATAAAAAAATGAAGTCCATTTTGAAATGTAAAATTTATAAAATTTCAATTATTGGGTATTACTATTCATAACTTCTAGTTTCATTGGTTGTGGTGTGTTTGAACTTGAAGTTGTGTACAACACAAGCTATTGTATTATCCAAAGGGAAACGTACCATGGAAGCTATAGGTGTTACATTCTCTCATCCTTATAATAATATCTTCCTCTAAATTTACTGATTATTACTGCATAAAAAGATTTGGCCAGTTCTTCATCAGAATTTCCTCGGGTTACCACGTTGCCTCTTCCATCTTATGGTTTCTCCTTAGAAAATTCACCAGACAAGTCATCCGGTTTCTCAGAACTTGTTCTCTAGTATAAAGAATTGTTGGAAGTCTCTTCACAATAAGACAGTTCAGGTTCCAATTCAATTTCTTCATATATGAGTTCATGTGTTTGGTCATGCATGTTTTTTCTCAAAAAAGATACATGGAACACATCTGGAACTTTGGATAGACTTGGAGTCATTACTAAATGATAAGATTCAACTCTAATTAATTCTATAATTTCGAAAGGTCTGATGTACCTTGGACTCAATTTACCCTTCTTACTGAAACCTATACCACCCTTCCATTAATATAACTTCAAGAAAACATGTTCTCTGACTTGAAATTCAAATCCTTCCTTTGGTTATCGCATAGTTCTTTTCCCTACATTGGGATACATTGATGTTGGTTTAGATATTCTACACTTTTTCCATTGTTTCCTCAACAAGTTCTGGGAATATATGTTATCTTTCACCAACATCATCCCAACAAGTTGGTTTGAGCTATCTCATTCCATATAATGCTTCATGTTTTGCCATCTGAATACTTGAATAGTATCTATTATTATAGAAAAACTCTACCAGATTTAAATATTGATCCCACATACATTGAAAGTCAAGTGAGAACAATCTCAACATGTCTTCTAATGTTTGAATAGTCCATTCTGATTTTTCATCAGTTTGAGGCTGGTGGGAAATTCTTAAATGAAGTTTTGTATCCATGGACTTCTGAAGACTTTTCCAGAATATTGATTTAAAATGGGAATAAAAATCAGAAACAATCAATAGGGGTACTTCATGAAGTCTTACAACTTCATTAATATATAGTATATCCAAACGTTCAATTGGTAAATCTATTCTTGTAGAAAGAAAATGTGCTAAATTCATAAGATATTCATCAATGACCCATATTTCATCGTTCCTTCAAGAAGTCTTTGGTAGTCCTATGATGAAGTCCATCTTAATATCATCCCATTTCCACTCAGGTATGGGAAGCAATTTCATGACTCCTCCAAGATGTTGTGTTCCATCTTACACTTGTTGACAAACCATACATCTTGACACATAATTAGCAATATCTCTTTTCATATTGTCCCACTAAAAATTTTCCTTGAAATCTCTATACATCTTGATGCTCTATGGGTGTATAGAGAAATTAGACCTATGAGCATCATCCAAAAATTCCATTTTTAAATCAGGTATGTTAGAAACATAAAGTCTCTTCTCAAATTTAAAAATTTAATCTTCATATATGAAGTCAATCAATCATCCATCATTCACAGCTTTAATATTTTTTTGAAATTATTCATCCTCAGTCTAAGAAATTTATATCCTTTCTAAAAAAGATAGTTTGGAAAACATTTGAAAAGGCATTGATGTTTCACCTTCCATAGTTATTCCCATATCTATCTTTACTAGATCCATGTATATAGGATCCTTTTCAAGTCTCATGTTGTTCAAAACTCCATGATCCTTTCTACTCAAAGCATTTTCCACCTTATATTCCTTCCTAGTGTGGTAGTGAATAGTGCAATCATAATCATTGAGTAGTTCAATAAATTTCCTTTGCCTCATGTTGAGTTATTTTTTTGATAAAATATACTTCAAACTCTTATGATCTATATAAATCTCTCGTTTTTTACCATAGAGATAGTGTCTCCATATCTTCCGAGTAAATATTACAGCTTCTAACTCATGATCATGAGTAGGATTGTTTTTTTCATGAATTTGTAGTTGTCGTGATGCATAGGTAACAATACTATCATTCTATATAAGGACACAGCCTATTCTTTTATTTGAATCATCACTATAAATAACAAATCCATCATTCCCTGATGGTAGAGTGAAGAT
Organism: Viscum album; assembly: GCA_963277665.1. Lineage (NCBI taxonomy): Eukaryota > Viridiplantae > Streptophyta > Magnoliopsida > Santalales > Viscaceae > Viscum > Viscum album. The sequence continues at coordinate 833,623,901 of OY728147.1, read as the reverse complement.
AGGTGGATTGAATAATCTTTTCTTCATTTCTTCAAAACATTATTCACACTCTTTCTTTCAAACAAATTTATGCCCTTTACGTGGGATTGGTTAATGTGTTAGACAATCGGGAAAAATTCTAGAAAAAATGCAGATTATAACTTGATAAACCATTAAAAATGCGTACCTCAGTTATACTCATCGGTACTGGCCATTCTTGGATTGCCATGGTCATTAAAGGATCAATAGAGATTCCATCCTTAGAGACAATATGGCCATGAAAAGAATTCTCTTGATACAAGAATTCACATTTTCTAAAATTCCCAAATAATTCATTTTAACTAAGGGTTTTTCGAATAGTGGGCAAGTGATTTTGATGAACTTCATAACTTTTTTAGTATACCTAGATATCATTAATAAATACCACTACCAATTCATCAAGATTTTCTTTGAAAACTCAATTCATTGGATCCATGAATACAGAGGGTGCGTTAGTCAATACAAAATGCATTACTATAAACTCGTAATGCCCGTACCTAGTTCAAAATGTTGTTTTCGAAATTTCATCCTTCATCAAACAGAACTAATGATATCCATATCGAAGGTCAATCTTTGAAAAATATTGACCTCCATGAAGTTGGTCAGATAAATCATCAATTCAGGGTTGGAAATACATGTTCTTTATTGTTATAGAATTGATCTCCCTATAGTCAATTCACAACCACAAATATCTATCTTTCTTTTTAACAAAAAGGACAGGGGCTACCCATGGAGAAACACTAAGGTGAATAAATCCCTTATTACTCAATTACTCTAGTTGTTTCTTTAGTTCCACTAATTCCATAGTGGCCATTCTATAAGGGACCTTCAATATGGGCCTTGAACCATGAATTAAATCAATGGAAAACTCAATTTATAGGTCTGGAGGATGTCCATGTAAATCCTCTAGAAACACATCAACATATTATTGCACAATAGGTACGTCCTCTATTTGAACATTATTTTCCACACCCATAGTTATTTCATTTCTTCTTCCCTAATAATTGAATTTATTTGAGCTATAGTGGTGGATCTAGACAAGAATCAGGTGGTGAAATTTCTGCTGTAAAGATAAGGTGATCCTTATCATCATCAAAAATTGTAACCTCTTTCTTATTACAATAAACTTTTGCATCACTGTACGATAGACAATCCATTTATGGGATTATATTAAATTCAATCATGGGTATGATGATGAGATCAGCAGATAAAGGACATTTATATGCCCTAAAGGGAACTGATTCAAAAAACTTTATTACGATGATACTTCCCTTAGTTGTTTTGACTAACAAATCCCTTGTTAGGTCAAATTGAAAATATCTAATTCTCAGAGAAAAATATGAAAATATGAAACAATACGATGTTCCAGAGTAAAATAAAGCATTGGCTAAACTTGATGAAACCATTAAATTACCTGCCACCACATCTTTCATAGCTTCAACCTTAGCATTAGTGATCGCATAAGCCTGGTCTTAATCCCTTGGACTTTTTTGAGGTATGTTACCTTGGCTTTTAGGACATTAATTTGTATAATGACCTTTTTCTCTATAATTGTAGCATTAAACATTGATAGCCCTTTTCTTTCTGTTGCAATCACGAGCTTGGTGGCCTTTTTCACCACACTTGTAACAGAATCTAATTCCCTTCAGGCAAGTACTGGGGTGTTTCTTCCCACATTTACCATAGGATGTATATTCAACTTTTCCATTCTTCCCTTTATTTTCATTCCTGGAGTGTTCATCAGATCTCTTTTTTCACTTGCTTTTCTTTAATGTCGTAAGACTTAGAAGATTACTTTTCTATATTGATAGCACATGAGACAATATCTTCATATGATGATAAGTATTATGAGAATAATTCTAAATGGAGAAAGAGTTTTAACCCATCAAATAATTGATCGATCTTACTCATTGGGTTATATATCTAATCTAATGTAATCCTTTATATCCATGTAATGTTATCCTCATAATTTGCGACATTCTAATCATCCTTTTTCCTCAAACTCATAAATTTTCTTTCCATATCTACTCAATGGTCACGAGGAAAGTATTTTTCTAAGAAAATATCTTTAAAATCCCTCCATTCCACATTTTATACTTCATCATCTTCCATTTTTTTTTGAATCAATGACCACCATTGATCTGTATCCCCCGTGAGGTGATAAACTACCATGACATCTTTTTCCCATTCACTACTCCCCAAAGCATTAAATATTTTCTCTAAGGAATTTATCCATTGTTCACCTACTAATAGATTTCTAATCCCATTGATTTTTTTGGTTTTTTCCTCATGAAGCGGTAAAACATTTAGCCTCCACATAGTGGATCATGGTGCTCTATATGGGTAAGGTTATTATTCATAACCTGAGTGAGTTGTCCCAGTATGGTGATAAGATGATCTGCACTAGTTACTTTATCAGCTCAACTATAATTATCTTGAATAAGAGTCAAATACTTACATGGATTATACACATTGATACGGTTTCCATTCCTTCCACTAGGTGCCATTTTTAAATAATGGAATACAATAGATTAGTTTATGAATCAAAATACATAATTTAAAACTTGTAAAACACTTAACATAAATTGAATAGTATATGGATATAATCTATAATCATAAAAAAGTTTTCTTTGAGGAAGTATATACTCGAAAACCCTTCATAATGGTTTGTAAAGAAAATAAAAATTATCCAAAGAATATCCATTGGGAGTTTCATAACCAAGAGTACAGCAAGGCTTATTATCGTGCACCAGTTACCATTCATGTCTAGATCAAAGTGTTGTTTTCTGGTTTTACACCTAGGTACTTCTGTGCCAGAGCTGTATCTACATGATTGTATCCAGATAGGGATGTATTTCTTACAAATCTCATAAAATCATTATAGTGCCAAAATTCTAGGATGTTCCTCGATACTAATCCTCAAAGTCTTTCTTAAGGTAATGTTCTCTAATCGGAGTTTATCAAAATATAGTTTCCAATGTTTATACTAAACTTTATCTGATACCAACTATAACGCCCCAACCCAGTTACCTAGAGTCAATGAATTATTATATAAAATTGTCAGGATGCAAGGAATCGTTTCCAGAAAGACCAATCAGTTTTGTATCCTTGGAAGTACTAGATACATTCATATGTTTTAAATTATATCATAAAATAAAAACATCAAATAAAATTTTTTCCCATTTTGAACACACTTATATCCTTAGCCTATCACTATAGGTCAACCATAAAATACTTATTCACATCCTGGGAAAATTGAAACATAGAAATGTTTGAGTTTAGATGCTTAGTAAGGATAACAATATAGCAGAAACTTTTATAAATAAGAATAAACAATTAAGGTAGTGTATAAGACTAAAACAAAAGCCTTTTAAACTTAAACATCACCATAATATGGAAAATTTAAATAAAACAGGTCCATTTACTTATTCAAGTGGATATTCTACTAGTAGAATAATCACATTCAATAACAATAGCCACATTCATAAGGATGGAATACATAATGCCAGACTTCATCACCACATAGTCAAGGCCTCATGCCAAGACTAAAAATATGATTGTGTCAAGGCCTTATGCCAAGACACTAGTTTGTCTCATGGGACCTAATGATTCATCAAATAGCAATAGAAGGCTCCACCTATCACTTACTAAGTCCAATGTATTCCTTATATGAAAAGTATTAAACATAACATAAACATTCGTATTATAACTAGAATACGAAATGTCAATAGTTTATCCATAAACCATGAATAGTGTAGAAATAACACATCCACCATCAAATATATCACAAAATCTTCAATACGATATGGAATATTTTTATCATAATAAATCAACTTCAATAAAGCTTAAAATCCATCAATGGATATTGACATAGATGAAATGAAAAAATAGAGAAATATCTCTTTCTATTTTGAAATCTTATAAAGGTCATATAATTATAATACAAAAAATTTATTTTGAAAATATTTTTATAAGATTTTTTGGAAAGATTCAATGATGTTTTGACAGTGGGAAATAACCACACCCTCTGTATAAGTTAAAAAAAGATATTCTTACCTTAATTTTTTTGAAAAGGTAATAAAGAACCTTGTTTGGAAAATGACAGAAGGATTCCTTTCAAACAATTTTATAAAGACAAAAAAGGGTTTAGATGACTTCATCACATAGTATGGTAAATAGTAAAAATGTGTTGAAATACATTTTTAAGAAATATGTATGTGGATGATAAATAGTTCCTAATAGATACTTATGTAAAAACAACCTCAGATAATAAAGAAATTGTAAAATTAACCATTACCTTGTAATTCTCTTTGGTTGAGGGTTTGTTATTCTATTTTATAATAGTTAAATCATTGTTATTAAATTATACAATAACAATATACATAAATATGATATCGTATATGATCTTCTAATATTACTTTTTTAATCATATTTTAGTATTATCGTTGTTTTGGGTATTAACTGTTTCGTTTTCCTTTATATGTTTTTTTACGTAAGTCATGTTTGTTACGGATAGGATGTATTTGATTCAAATAAGGAATTATATTAAGTTCTTAAAAATTATTTTTAATCATCAAATGAAAGTTATTCTTCAATGATTATGATGGGAAATGAATCTCATAGTGTTCATGGAGATGGTAATCCGTACGTACACACGTGCGGCAATATCATTCAATTGAAAGTGAAATCATATATAATTGAATTTTATGTCATATATACAGAATCATTAACATTTTATATTTATTATTTACATAAATTTAACATCATTATTGTACACATCCAAATAATGATGTGTTTGAATAACAATCGACACCACAACGTAGAGACAGTAAGTCATACATACACATGTATGGTGACTTTCTCAGTCATATGATGGATAGAATAATGAATATCGATATACCATTATTATAATAACATAAAATTATATTGAATATACTATAGTTATTATTTTATAATGGAAACAACAAGTAAAAAGGAAGTTGAAGAAGAAAAAACTTGAAATAGGTGATGAAATATTTACCTCTTCTTCGGGTTCTTCCTTTTTATTTGATCGAAATGGTTCCATAGATTGGATTCTTAACCAAAATAATGCCTCTACAATGAATTTAGGAAATTTGGGAGGATATTTGGGTAGGTTTTGGCCGATCCAAATGTCTTTGGAGGTATGAAATTAATAGAAGGGGAAGTTCCCTTTTATAAGAGGTGTGAGGATCACTTGAGGAAAAGCTTGAAATATTGTTTTATAATTAAATCATTTTCAGTTTCTAATGGATCCAAAATGATTTATTTATAGGATAATGTGGGTATGGGTCGGTAAAATTTTAACAAATAGGTTTTATACAGGTTTAGTTCACCATATTAACCTTATCTTTTAGATTTAACTCTTAGTTTAAAGGATTCACATTTAGCATGTCTCTATGTATTTTTATACTATATGGTTAATAAAATTAATGTAACAAAACCAATGAACCCAAAGTCGTTAATTATTAATATATATATCCTTATATATTTCATTTTTTTAATCCTTATATTTTTAGTAATATTATATCAATTAATAATATTGTATTTGTTTTAAAAACTCAATTATGTCAATTTTGACACTATTTAGTTTTTTGGTTTATGTGAATATAATAACATAATTATTACTTAGAAAAAAATTATTTAATTTACCATAACATGTCATATTAACCTATTAAATTAGTTTAATATATCAAAAGTCTAAAATTACATTTATTTTAGATATTTATAATATCAATTATTTTAATCTTTCATTAATATGTTAATTACTGCATCCTCATTGTGTCATAAATAAATTAAATTTTTTAATTTCTAAATATTGTAAATAAAAAACGATAATGTATAAAATTTTGTTAGATTTATAATGAATATTTATAGTCAAATTTATCATTTGTATAACCTTATATTAAAAATGGTTTAGTTATTAAACTTTTTATTTAACTAATTTAACTCTTCTTCAAATAAAATAGTGATAAATGTCATAATCTAATTCAGGTGGATGAAATGGGATCATATTTTATTCATAAGGTTGTTATTGGTCGAATTACACTTATCCAATAAAATTATGACATGCGTTAGGGTAATTATTATATCATTTTTACCTTTAATTACCCTATTTACTTTTAACTGTGGTAAATAAAATTTAAAAGTTTCTATTCACCAAAAATTATTATCATCTAATTGAACCACATATTACTTATTGATATCAACCGTATCTCTCAGATTTTTGAAATTCAACTCACAAATGGGGTAAAATTATGTTTTATGAAAATTTGTAAATGCTCCTAGAAGGTCGGTAAAAGGCGCTAAAAACTTTGATAAAATTATGTATATCTAAAATAATTCAAAAATGAATCCAATGAATTAAATTGAAATTATATAGGTATTATTTTTAAATTTTGATGTAAAATATATTTAAATAAAAAGTCAGTTTAAAACAATAAAGCAATGTTTTGTTTACTATTCTTTAAAAATTGAAAGTTTTCAAAAAAATACAAACAATTCACCCTAAGCTAATTTTGATATTCCAAATCCAGAAATAAAGTCCATTTTGAAAGATAAAATTTATAAAATTTCAAAAAGTGGGTATTACTATTCATAATGGCTATTTTGATTGGTTGTGGTGTGTTTGAACTCGATGTTGTGTACAACACAAGCTATTGTATTTTTCAAAGGGATACGTATAGTGAAAGTTTGGGGTGTTATAAATACTAAACCCAATTTATAAAAAAATCCACTATCTGTTGCTAATTGTTTTTCAATATAATAATAAGATCATGCAAAAACTGATTTCTAACCTTAACTGCATTAGCATTATTTTTATTATCTAAGGGTCATTATAGAAATAATAAAAGAAGAATTGCCCCATTAATGGAATATAGTTGAAATTTATTTTATTTTGAAAATAAATTTTGTGAATATAGTATTTTAGTAATTTTAATTCATTTTATGAAATTTATATTATCATAAAAAGACATTTTTTTCAATTTTTACATTACTCATTTTAATTGAATATAAAAAATTTCAAAAAATATGATAGAATTATAATATATTATGTTAAACCATTTTTAAAGTGATATATTTTTCTAAAAACTAATTTTATAAAATAATTCAGTCAATCTACATCACATTCACTATTTTTAGTATCATTTATTCTATATCTGTATTAACTAAATAATTATTGTGATGGAATTTCATAATAATTTTATGTTACTAACTCATCTCTAATAATTAATGATAAATATTTATCATGAAAAAAACTCATTTATATTTCATAATAAATTGTATAACCATACATATATTGTTTTTCATTATCCCAAATCATTATATATATTAAAATTAAAATGGTTTATTTTTTTGTTTTTTTCTTTACTTAACTTATTGTATATGTCACTTTCACAGAAAAGTTTAGAAAAAACACATAAAAATATGTCACAAGGTCATAAGGGTTGAAATATTTCCATCTAATTGGTTTTTATCAAAGTTTTATGGCATTTTAACTCTTATGTTTAATTTTTAATCCCTCGATAAACTCATTTTTACCTTAATCACTATGATTGAATTTACTTATTTTCATTAATAATTTCGGTAAAAAATTAATTTGATTTCATTATTCATTATATATTATTATTATTCAGTATATGGAATCCATATTCCCTATATTCAATAAATAAAATAGGAAATGTAAATTTTATATTGATCCCGTAGACTCAGTGTGAGAGCGGGTTTTTAAGAAGAAAAGTATTTCTTTAGAAAAATATGATTCTATATTAACTCATTGAATAGTAATAATAATTTATTGAAATTAAATTAATTTTTAATGATATATAATCTATAAATTTCATTTAAAAAATTCTCTATTATGTGTTACTTTAATTAACTAAAATGGGGAAACATTACGAAATTTAAAATATTTTTTAGAAAAACTAGTTTTAAAACCATAAAAAAACAAACCCAAAAAAATATATACTTGATTGATAAGTAATTGAGTGAATTATATATAAATAAAAAAATAATGCTAATTTAAAACATATTCCAAAAAAATTTACTTCTAAATTCCAAAATTTATTGAAATAAAAATACTTTTTACAAATATTGGTATTCTTCACTATTCCCAAAAATATCATTATTTTTTGAAAGGTACCAAAATTTCACCCAAATTTAATTATGAGAATCCAATTACAAAAATGAATTCATTTTTATCAAATAAATTTACTATAATATTCAGATAAACTGATAATAATATATTATTCATGAAAATTGAGAAAAAATTATTTTTTATGAAAATATATTTTTAAAGAAAAAAATTTCCTTATTAAAAATTGAATGATTATTTAATAAAAATATTTAAATAATTTATACAGTGTAAGATATAAATATATATATATAAATATATATTTCATAATGTTTTTAATACTATTATTTCCAACCAATTTAATGGATGGGCTATAATAGTAAAACGTATAATGTGTTATTTAAGTTTGGTGTTGCAAGTATAATACATTCTCAAACATAAAAATATCAGGGATCTATGAAATGAAAGATACACTGAAATTTGAGTGTAACACAAGATAAAATTTTTGTGTTCTTTCCTTTACACTATCAAATATACTTTTATTCTTTTAAAATCATGGGTTGTTACACTAAATGGTTGGGATACCTTGGGTGATTGTTCTCAATCTCCAATTGGAACATTATGTTTTCGAAATAGGTTGGTTGTTTCGTTGTCAATAAGGATATTGTTGATAGAGAGTGGAAAAAATATTTTTTTAACTCTCCCTTGGAATCCAAATATGTATTATGATATAAAACATTGATATTGGTTGTTGGGGATGAGGTGGTTGATTATAGGAGTTTTCCAAGGTGCATTACTTGTCATTGAATTAAAGAGGAGCACCAATGACCTTCGTGTTTCTTCGAACCTTTTCGCAAACTAATATGGATGATTTATGAGATTTATATAGATGTTTTCATTGTTTTTTCATGTAATCCTAGTAGGAATTATTTTATTTTGGTTATCATTGGTCAACATATGAAATTAGTTCATTTACATTTTATAAAGGGGATGATGTCGGTTGAGCTAGTCAGGGACTTGTATATCCAATTGTTTTTAAGGATTCATTTTGTTCCATATAAAATATTTTCTGATATTTACTAAATGTATATATCCTAGTTTTTTATTATTTTTAAAGATATTAAGGAATACCAATTGAAAATAATTATCTAATATATTCTATAGATGGATGGGAAAACAGAGTGAGCAATTTAGATTGTTGAGTTTATGCTATCCGTAAGTGTTCTGGAATAAAGCGGTTCTTTGAAAAACATATACCTATATAAAAATATTCTAAAAAATAGTTATCATGATTCAATTATGATATCTACCTTCAAAGCATTGTATGGTCGTCCATATAGATATCCCTTATTCTAGGAAAAGGTTGGAGGGAGATCCATGGTTGTACTAAGCATTGTTCGAGAGAATATAGAAAAAGTGATATTCTTCTATACACTGTAAGTGAATATCCAGAATCATTATAAACCCATTATGGACCATTTGTTTCATTATCAAGAGTTTTAGGTTAGTTAATGAGTTATTCCCTAGGTTTCACCTTGCATGGTACACTATCAGTTGGGTATATAGTGTGAGTTGGCAATGAGGTTCGCTAGCCATTTTAAGATTAAGGAATTACTTGATAAGTTTGAATAATAGTTAGACATTAAATATCAATTGTTTTACATTAACTACATCATTCATGTCTTGAAACATATGAGGTATCAATAAGACCCAACCCGTGGTATCAAATGGGAAGATCTTGATGTTGAGCCTGACACCACCACTATTGAGAAACTGACTCTGATTATGTATGACAAAAAAAGGTACTATGAGGAAAAAATCATATGGATTTTGTAGAATATTATAATAGACTATGTAACCATGATACATGTGATAAACTCTATTTTTTGAGGTATTAGTTGCCTTTTAATTTTATGAGTTCATAATCAAGAGACTAATCGATAAAAATAATGTTTTTATTGTCTGGATAATTATGGAAACCACTATGTCTAAGGTTTTATTTATACTAAACATGGATTACCCGTTGGGTCATTCTAGAGGTTTCTAGATGATAGGGGTTTAAATATTGAGGTTATTTCAAATACAAGATAGGTGCACAGTTAATGGTCACGATTTGTACTAATAGTGCGATATAGAACTTTAACGCTACCGAGGAATTTTCATAGTTTGAGCATGGTATCCCTAATAAATGGCTCACCATGAAAATTATACAAGTGTATAGGTAGTTTTCTAATGGTTTCTCATGTCTGGTGAAATATTTTTCCAAACCATTCATCCCACCCTTAGTAACTATGAGCCTTATTTTTCAAAGGGATAGAGGCCACTCATAGTAACGAAATTGTTTTTTAAACCACGTGTAATCCTCGTGTACCCCAATATAAACCTTTTAAAATATGGGATTTACCTCATTTGTCTTTATTGTTTTTATATATAATCATCCTTGATATTAATTTTTCACAAAATTAACCTCATTATTTCTCTATGGGCTTATCCCCCTACATTATTAATTGTTTCCATTCATTCTTTCTGGATATTTTCAAGGTATGTTCCATTAGTAATATAGTTTACTATTCTATTCTTATATCTTTTATTGATATGTACTCTCCTTGTCCAGTTAGAACCCAATTTTGATGTGTTTTCTAGATCTGAGGTGTTATATTGTTATTTGATGATGTTTATAATGGATCTAGGATTATAAGGACCTTGTTGACTTTTTTCAATATCTGATATCTAAGATGATTATTATTTCATATATTCTTTATATATTTGTCTCTTTTAAAAGGTATTCACTTGTGAGTAATGTGTGAACATGTGAAGTGATTATCTTCTTCCTTACTATTTATAGATTTATTTTCAATCATCATCCCTTGAAAACATGTACCCATTCCATGAAATCTTGGTTAATGGGCTTGAAAATCATAACAAGCTTCTCACAAATCAATGATAATACAATGATAATCCAAGGAAACTACATATTAACATCCTAAATTTCTTCCATATACATCCTTAAATTTATTTTTTTAAGGATAAATAAAAATCCCATAGCTGGTTATAGAATTCCACAAAAAAATAATTTTTGTAATGAAAAATCACATTTACTATACTTTTCATATAACTTGTCCTTCTGCAAGGTCTTTGGTATAGTATTTAAATTCTCCACATGTCCATCCATTACTTTTGAGTAAATACGAATATCATCTATAAAGACTAAAATGAATTTTTCATGGTAATCCCTAAATAATCTATCCATTAAGTCTCATAATATTATTCAAGAATTAGTGAGTCCAAATTATATCACATGAACTTAGAGTTCCTATACCATTTATAAAAATAATTCTTGGGGATGCCCGCCTTTGTCACTTTTACTTGGTAATATCCATATTGAAAATACAACATAATGAAATAATAGACTCCACATAGCTAACCAAATAATTAATCAATATGGGGAAGATGATACATTTTCTTTATCATGATGTTTTTGATCTTACAGTAATTATTTGTTAGGAATATTAACCCATCCGTCATCTTGAGTTAAAGGATTGATGGACCCCATGGCGAATCACTTCGGTGTATAAATCCTTAATCCAAATTATCTTATACTTTTTTCTTTATATCCCCATGTTTAAAAATAACAAATCTATATGGAATCATGGATATTGTAAAATATTTCTATATAATCTTGATTGAGAACTCAACCACAAGGCTATATGGAAGACCGACCAATTCCTCAAGAAGCACATCAGTGAATTCCATTACAATACTCATGTCATCAAGGATGATTTTTTCATTATTATCAATACTTTGAGATAGATATGAATGATCCCAAGGAAATAATATCCATTCCTAATATATTAGGAAAAAATAATATTCATACTCCTCCTTGCATTTTTATAAAATCTAAGAACAATTCAAAAAACAGAGGATAATTTCCTTCTCCCAAGAATTTATACTAGATCTACACAAGGAAATCAAATCCATGTCTATAATAGTGTCAAATAACACTAAGGGGATTATCAAAATGTTTTCCAGAAAATTCATCTCACAAATTTGGATAGGGGATGAATTATATGCTTGGGACTAAAAAATTGACCAATTTTTCATCTTCACTGATAAATCAACGTCCATGTTTTTTGATGTGTTTGAATAGTTTTATCAAACATTAATAACATGAAAGAGTTAATATAAAATTAAAAAAATAGTATATTCATAATCTTTTATTAAATAATTAGTGTTCCATTCACCACTTCATTGTTAGGTTACACCTCGTCACTTTGATTGAATAATACCTCCCTTGAGCCTTGTAGTTAAGGAATTAGGCCAAATGTTGTGTGTTGAAAAGAACATTCCATTATTAAATCACATTGGTGGGATTGTCCCAATAGTAATAACTATCAAGGTGACATTCCTTCCTGAACCTAAATCATTTCCTTCTCATTTTCATGAAATTTCAAGGATGGATCTTCCCACAGTTTTCACAATTGGGATGCTATATTTTCTTAACCTTGGGATATTTTTCTATCACACTGATAGAATTAAAATCCATTATCTTCTTCTCTTCTCTAATACCAAGAGACCATTTAGATTCACCAATATTCATTTCTAAATTGATGAAACATCAAAAAATGTTTCTCATTGCTATCAAAATCTAGAATTCCCAAATCGATCTATACAATAATATTTATCCCTCAAAATAAATAGTCAACATTACTTTTAGGGAAGATGAAAAAGATATAGGTATATCATTATAGGATTAGGATTTTTAATTTTTGTTCCTCAGTGGATTTTTCATCCATTTTATAGAGTCTTTCAAAGCCTCCCTTACATTTTAAGTGAGAGGGTGGGAGAAAAATATCGGTCCAAAATAATTTTCTAAAATTTATTTCACTTCATAACATAGATATCATCCTATAGGTTCCTATTTTTATAGTGGTTATTATGGATAAACGTAACCTTATATATGATAAAAATTCATCGTGTCCCACTATTTGCCAGATGATGGATGAATAGAGATGTTCTTATCAGTGTATTTGACCCATTATTCAATTGTTAAGGGATAGTAATATCTACTGAAAGTTAGAGGCCTTTTTATTGAAAGTATCAAATTACAACTTTCTCTTTCTTAGGGGGATTTGAGAAATCCTCTTGATTCAAAAAAAATTCCAAACATGTTTCAATTGATATATTTTTTTTCAAGAAGTTAATGATTTCTGTTCTCATCAGGTTGGGAATTTCATTTGGGAAGTCATTAAATTATTCTTAAAATTTGATGTTGACTTGGTTCCCCTAATTCCCGTAACATAAATAATAAATAAATTGAAAAATAGGGATGATAATTTTTATACTCTTAAATTTATAAATTAGAAACGATGAAAATTAAATGGACAACTCATAAATAAATATATCCTTTAAAATATTACTTTTTTTGCCTATGTTATCAGTGATCTATTTACAAATATTAAATTTTATTGGATTTATTATTCACATAACAATTATTGATAATAAGATTGTGAATTTATGAATGTATATCCACTAAGAGGGTAAATTTTGTATTGAAAAAAAGGCCTATTGACATGCAATAGGGGATGATTTATTCTAGCACAACGAGACATTTTCAAGGTTATTACCCCTGGGTACCTCTGTCGAAAATCCACATAAACACATAGTATCTAAAGAGAGAATAATTGTATTGAAAATAAAATAATCGATACTTTACCATAACACGTGGATTTTTTACTCTGATTCGTATTGTACGTATGTATTTCACTGTAGTTTTCTAATACTAGTCTCCTAAATAAATAGACATCCCTCTTATACAAACTATTACATCCAATATATTTAATACACATTATTTTATTTATTTATTATAAAAAAGAAAACTTTGTACAATCCATAATATTTTTAGGCCTCATTTATTTGAGAAATTAAGTACATATCATAACAATTTTATATATAAGTATCGAGGTATTATAACAAAATTCTTCAGCATGCTTCTAAAATTTTTTGTTCTTTTAAAATTTTATGGGATAACATGGTGATATTCATAAAAAAGGTGTGAGATATAAATAAATATAAGGGAATAAAAAATTAAAAGAAAAACATAAATAAATATATGTGTTCCTGGAGCCACCAAGGTAACGTAAGAGGGGTGAGAATCATAATATTGAACAACGAGGCATGATATAACATGATAACACAGAGAAAAGATAGAAATGTGGAAATAAAAAAACATGACATCATAAGTTAATGATCAACGTTAAGAAAAAACTAGAATGTTATTAGGATAACAACCCAGAAACCATTCATTTAATTTCAAGATATTAAATCATTTCCCAATGCATTGAAAGGAAATATAATTTTGGGACCACTAATCAAATTCTTATCATGTACATACATAGTTTTTCTACATTAATCATTTAAAATAAGGATGTATTTCATCAATTTTAACCCCTAGAATAATGTTTGTAGGTTACATAAATGTAAATAACCCATCAATGAAGGATATGTGAAGCCAGTTTAATTATATTGAGTGTAAATGAATAAGTATATTCACTACACAAATGATTGGCATTGAACATTATAACATAATTTTGGTAGTATAATAGTTATAAAGATTAGTTTATAGAAGGGGTTAATGAGAGTGAAAGGGTTATATAATTTATTTTTAATAAAATGGAATGTAATAGGTATGTGTAATAAAATATCCCAACTCGAACTACAAAAAATTAAAAGGCATGACACAAATATGGTGCTTGAATAAAGATGAGAAGGAAATGCTCCCTTACCTTGAGAAGGAATTTCTAAAATCTTGGAAAGAGATTCTTAAGAGATTGGGGGAACCTTGGTAAGAATATATATAGAGGGAAAGGAAGATAAATTTCATGATATAATGGTTTTATTTAATAAAAATCAGTGGTTAGGTGGGTTTATATATCATAAGATATATTAATTATTTATAACTTTTGAGACATAGGTTTTGGACACTATATGACTAAGTAATCAGTACCACAAACCTTATAATTGGTTTCACATGGTTTAAACCAAAGAGTAGTGATCTGAATTATTTTATAATCATAATAACTAAAATAGATAATATAATTCCCATTTTGATCTATAAGTGAGTCATGCATATAAATAATTGTTTTTCAAACTTTAAAATATTAAATTTTTTTGGAGGATTTAATACGGGTTTAAAAAATTAATAAAACAACCTAATAAATTTTTAATTTAAATGATAAATGTATATTTGGTTTTGTATACATTTTAGGTAATATATTTCATTACTTTTGGTTCATTATTATGACATGATACACACCGTATATTTATAGCATATCTAATGTTTACCCAAAAATTTAACTGTCTCCGAAAAATATGAAAGCATCACTTTGGGATAATTTTGACTTGATGATTTTAAAAATAAAATATTTTATCCAAATAATTATATATGAATTCAAAATTAATATTTTAAATTTAAAAAAACATTTATCGAAAAATATTGGTCTTTTGATAGAGATAGTTTTCGGGCGCTTATAAAAATTATTTTTGACTCCATAAATTTATATTATAATTTGTTTTTAAAATTATTTTATAACAATAATATTTTATTAAAATATCATTTGCCTATAAATTTCTTGTATTAATTAATATATAGTTCTTTGATTGAAACTATATATTTCCCTAAAAAATAGGTAGTGTCTTGTCATAAAAATATATAATTTTTTATCAAACTTATTGTTTAACCATTATAATTAAATAAAGGATAAATATATTAATTATATTCTTAAAAATTAAAAAATATAAAATTAAAATTTTAGGTGTATAGATATATATTCCTTTACTACACTAGTAAATACCTTATGGGAAATGTTTTTGATGGTGATATTTCCATGAGGTGGTTTTGTTAACATGGCTTGGGTCGTGAACATCATGATCTTGAACTTCTCCCATAATTGAATTTTCTCATGATTTAGTAGTTGAATCTCATCTTGGGAATAGTCAGGGGAAAGTATCATTGATTCCATCTCTCTAATAATATACTATAAATGGGATTCATAGGGTATGATCCTACTAGTTTATCCCGTCACTTCTTACATTTGAGTCAATTAGACTTTCTCATAACCCTTAATATGCTAATCTTAACAATCATTGGGCAACGATAATATTATCAACAGTTATGGTTGGTAATAGTATTTTAAATATAAAAGGAAATGACATCTAATGGACAACAATAACCAAGTACTGCTTGTGGTTTTTTATAGCTACATTACATAATAATTCATTTTTTCATCCAAAAAGGGAATTTCACTTATAAATGTTTGGTTTATTACACATCATCCCAATATCACCAAAAAATTTAAAGCGTTGTCATTTTATTCTAATGATTTCCACCCTATATAAATCATTTCCATGACCAAATAAACATACACAAACATGTAGGGAAAATGGGGAACCACATGGGTAATCCTTTACTTATAAAAGGGAAGAACTTACCATGAGTTTTTACTTTTGATAATGCATATAAGGGTTTCTTATTTATCCCTTATAATTCAAATATAATCCATGATGAACATATCATGAGTGGTTAAGATCTCCAGCTAGACAGTAAATAATCATATATTAGTCATGGTTTCCATGAAATACCAACTAAAACACCCCAATCATATTGTTTTTTCACTTTCATAACTACCTTATATCAAAATATCAACACACGTTATCACCAACCCACTGTCTAAAAAGTAAGATAGTGAATAAAATGATGAATGGATTCCCCTATGAATTGGTAATACCAAACATAGAAAAATATCATTATTGTTTATAGGGGTTGAATCCATAGAGGTCATCTCTAGGTCAACATATCTATAGTGGGAAGGTAACTTCGATCTTAACATAAAACATATCCGGGATTAGTTCTCCTAAGTGAAATAATATTTACCCTCCCAACCTAGAGGAACATTGGAGGGATATCACACATATTTATAATAATACAAAAGATTAAAAAGAGTTAACTAACCATTAAGGGATGTAATCTATAGTATTTCATGACCATAATAATATATAATTATACAATATACATTTTCCCATCCTAGTCTTCCAGACCATATCACCCAAAAGGAGATCCCACTGAGGCAATTTAACCATAAAAGCCGAAGTGAAGGTTCCTGCCTATTCCAATATTTGTATATTCAATCCTCATAATAAAATTTTGTCTTTAGATCGAAGAGGATTCTAACTCATCCTCAATAGGAATCCTCAGACATGTATAAGATCTACAGAGTTAATCTAGCCAACCAACCATTATTTTTTAAGAAAGAGTAGTTGCGATAGCCATCCCCATAGTTTTCGAGAATCCATAATCCCCTGTTCAATTAACAAGATTGTAAATAAAACATCAGATATGAGAAATTGAAAACATTAAAATATAAGATAATTATCTATGGTGTATACATGACATTTTTAACTTCTAAAATATTCATCACATTCAGCCTTTATATGGGTATATTCCTAATAAAAGTGAGTAGTTTTACATTGAGAAATAAAATCCTATGGGAAACCCCAACCCATAGGGTTTGGGGTATTTTTACCACTATAGTCATCTATACTATTATTCACTGGATATAAACATATCCAAGTTATAGATATTCCTCCTCTTAAGAAATATTTTTTTCCCTCGGGTAGGTTTCTTATTACTAAATTTCATTACTATTGACCCAATTGATAATGAAAACAATATATTATGATTGTACATGATAATGAGGTGATATTTTATGAGAAATAAACTCACAATATGGTACATGGTAATAGTGTACAAAACAGAAATCAAAGAATATACCAAGACTTTTGATCCCCTCCTAATATGCCACTACCAACTAATATGTGAGTTACTTCCAATGAAAAAATATAAGAGGTGGGACCAAATATAGCCCACTAGCCACATGAATATGGTGAGGCTATCTCAATATAAGAAAATAATTTCCCATTTGAGGCTATAAATAGAGAATATTGAGTCATTTAATTGTGAATTTCTCAGTAGAAACATACCCATTGACTGTAATTTTTAGGATACAGATGGAATGGGTCCTTTATTTAAACCTCTTAGAAAGGGAATAATTATTAACTAATAGATGAAAATTTGAGACTCCCCTTTAAATTAACATTTCATTAGTTGGAATGTTCGACTACATAACTAATTGATAATCAAGAGTTTCCTCCACAAGGGAGACATCATCCACTACCCTAAGAAGGTTAGCAGAATTTCACATAGGTGAGTCATTGATCTCTGGTTTGAAAAACTCAGTAGTATCAAACATTGGAAAATATCCCAAAACATGTTTCATCTTGGCCTGTAGTATCCTAGGAATAACAAGATGATCTTACTACAATATTAAGAGATATGGAAGGATGGTGTTCACTTGTAAAATTCGATAAGACTTTATCCAAAGTGGATGAATTTGAATCCTCCTCCGCTCGACATTATGAAGCACAATTTTTCATCATTCAATGGAATAAGAGATTAAAAGTAAAAAATTTCCCATTTTTCTTACAAGAGTCATCCAAAATTAGGGATTATAGAACAAAAAGAATCATCTAATATCATATGTTTTATGAAAATACTTTAAGGTCCCATATATTCAAGAATATAAATTTGGAAACTACTTGAACTTATAGTGGGGAGAACCTAATTAAGGAATTCATTTACCAATTCAGTTCGACATTAAGAAAAACATGAATGTATGAACTCTAAAATTCAAAGTAGTGATAGAATAAGAGAATTACATTTTTCATTTTTATATGGATGTGTCTGAAAAATGTTATGGAAATATATATTCAATAGGAACTGTTTTTGGGAATCTTTATAAAGAATCTCTATATTGATCTACAAGGAATTATTATTCCATTAAATTATCCTGTAGGATAATAAGATATTTATAATACATCAAAATTCATAGAATATGAAATGAGTTAATAAAATTTTAAATAATGATTAGATCAAACAGAACAAAGAAATGGAGATAGGAGGTAAAAAACAACCATAGTTTCTTTCATTCAAATAGAAAAACAAGACACAACACTAAATCCTATTTTGTTAAAGATGATATTTCCACTCAAACCACAACCCCTATAGCAGGAATAACTGCACCCATACCAAATCATAAATGAAGACAATGTGAATCATATGAATAACTTAATCTCACTAGGGAATACATAAATTATATATTTTCCAAAATTACATCTACATATTTAGTGTTAATGAATTTAAAATAAAATTATTCTAAAATATGAAAATTTTGAAATTAATACACCAATAATCAGGAAGAGAAACCCTTACTGGTCATTAAATTTTTCCAAACACTTAACAAATTTATTTATTAGTTACTAGGAGAATAGACACCAACTGAGATGATGAGAATCATTCTATGAAATGAGATCCTTTTTTTGATAAGGACTGTTATTTATCTTTATTCATTTTAATCTAATTGATATAATTATTTTTTGATAAAGAGTAATTTCATGAAATTGTATCCCTTATTTCCATATACACTATGTCAACTAGTGGGGTGCTTGAAGATAAATGGAATTCCTCAAAAGGAAACTTGAAACATATAAATGAAAAAAATGAAAATTCAATAATGAATCTATGGAGTAAGATTTATCTGTTCAAAACATCCCTAAAGAAATTGTATATGAAGGAGTATCTTCCTAGTGAAAAATTATATTTGGTCATTGGGGTCCCCACATCAACTTTAATTATCTACTAATCATTATACCATTGGGAATGGAGATGCATTATCATGTCACCTATCCATCATCCACCTGAATATTTTAGAGCAATATTAGTAAAGAAAAAACCATATGTAATAAGAATATATAAATCCATAGAAAATAATTATAGAGGAACTTTGTAGAGAAATCCCTTTCAAATTGATTTATGATAGAAAACCCCACATTTATTGACTAGACTCATAAAACATTATCCCTTTCAATGAATGACCACCTTAGAGGATCATTGGTGATATTTTCATGGATTTAAATTAAAATCATATTGCTACAATGGTCTAACTTATAGTAATGTAACCCAGTCCTTGGGGATGGGAAATATTTTCATATTACTCACCATGTAATCGAGTTTCTTCTATATTACAGTGGACCTTATTTTACACAACATATTCAATAAGATAGTTAGACTTATCTAGGCTAGGGGAAGTTCCATTGATGTCATATTCATCCATTGATTCATCATACTCCCCAAAATTGATCCAGATTTAGGAACCACCATCCAAAAATCCATTCCATCTATTTGTTAATGGTGATAAAGGAATATGATGTATAAATGGGAATAGATGTTTATAATCTAAAAATTTAAGATAGAATAAGGTATAATCAGTTTGGGAAGATTAGGTTTTTGAATACATCACCGTTGAATCATAGAATAATTTGATCAATCTCCCATTAACTAAGAGACCCGAGGTGGTTTATTTATTCATTATCCCACCAATTATCCCAACTATAGATTATCTGGGTATATAATCAAACAATTCATGATATTTATGGATTGGAATGAAAATCCTATATATAAGGGGATAATGGACTCATTGATAATAAAATATTATTTTCTCCCATATGGACACCAATAATATAAAACAAAAATTGTTCAAAGGTAGCAAGATCATCTATGTCTTACTGAATGATCAAACATGCTCTATTCCTTCAATCCTAAGTAGGTGGAAACAAAATTCATATATATTTTTGGGAAAATTTTACATTAAGATAAAATAATATAGATATTTAAATAGGATGGTTTGATATTATAGGGACTGAAACATAGCCCCAGATAGAGACAAGTATGCTCACTTGGCCCATGGGGTAATAAAAATATATAGAAATTCATATTTTCCCCATGAAAATAAGTTAAAATTTTGTTATGATTATATAATAATTCGTGAAAAGGTCACCAATTCATATAGAGTAGGCCTATAATTTAGGTAATCATAAACCCAAAACATTTTAGAATATATCTATTCACGTAGAGAATATGGTCAATACATGGTGGTGTAAACTTGTGGTTGTTCAAATGCTTCTTGAATACCCTTCTCTTCCCAAAAACACTTTATACCTCTGATAGTTAACTCATCATCACCCAAAAGGCATTGAGTTGAGATTCAATTCTTGCCAGCCCAAGAAAAACCTTAATCATCTACTCTTGGTTCCCCCTTTCATAGAAATTTATAACGGGATGATAGAATTATTTGAATATACCCCCTATGAATAGTGAATATGTTGATTAACATTTAGCTACCAATTTACCCATAAAGAAATATTTTGGTCCAAGTTGAAACAAAAATACCAATATTTCATATGAACATAAATCTATAGACACATTTAGGTAAGCCATGGTCATAGATCATTATAGGTCCATATTTCTTAGTTTTCATAGCTACAGGGGCTATACCAAGATAGGTAATGCTTCTCTTAGACATAGGCTAAATAATAAAACCAATTTTTATATGGGAATGGCATGAAATTACCTTACAACTATTATAAAAAAATCACATTTCCATAAGTGGGCATGAGAGGCCAATTTTCAGCATGTAGATATTGTGAGAACAATACAAGAAGACCCTACCATTATAGTTAGTTTTTCTCACAATGGAAAGCCCACATTGAGACTGATCTAACATAATGGGCAAAAGTTCCAATTAAAATTGATCCCCCTAGTAATACCGTACCACCATGGTAGAAAATTCTTGTGGAATATGCTCCTCCCCATAGTCCCCTATATCCATAGCTATCATGGGTTGTGAAGGTAGATCACCTTTTCAATGTCATATAACTAGGACCACCAAGGAACATGACTCTAGAACATCCCAAATAGCCATGACCACTAGGGAACGTAGAGGTATATCACCTCCATAGTTCCCTAAAGCCACAACCATTGGGGCTCATTACTCTACCTCATCCTTGCAGGGTCATATGGTCATAGTCCAGGTTTCCAATCATTGTAGGACTTCCATAATATCCAAATGGCCCATATTATTTCATATTTTTAATATATAATAATTATAAAATTAAATATTTGAATATATAAATTTATATACATATTTATATAAAATATTTTTTGGTGAAGTTTTATAAGCCACTCGTTAATTATAAAGTGGTTATGTAACACCCAAAGTTATTAGTTTTAATTTATTTTTATAAAATATTGTGTTGGACACCTTGTTTCACATGAAACATAAAATTATAGATAATTTTCAAACATTATATTGTGATAAATATTAAAATGAATGATAAATATTAACACATCATTAGAATATAATATTAAATATCATTAATTAAACTGCAAGAGAAACAAGTCCACAGATAAATATAAATTTAATGAACATAATATATTTATCCTTGTGATTTTCCATGAATATAGTTACCCTGATAGAGACTGTAAAATCACAGAAAATAATTATATGCATATAATATACATTTTTATGAATATACTAAATACTTTTAGTGTTTTATGCAAGGTGATATATAAGAATGAAATACATACTATATATATATGGTCATTAGAAATATGGTCATTGGATATATGGTTGTTTGATATATGTGTATAAAATAAATATATTAATGTTTTATAATTTCTAATAAAATGAATATAATATAATTCAAAGTTAAAAAATAATGAAAAAATGATATTATAAAACTAGAATATTTAATTCTATGTTTTTATGTTTTACTTTTTCATATTATTTTTATTCTAAAAGAATGATTTATTGTATTTGTTAAATAATAATTGATATTTTAATATAAATTAATTAAAAAATTTCAGGTAAATTAGATAATTAATTAATTTTTATGGGATATGAATAAAAAGTAAATTTAAAAAGGGATATTTTTCATAGAAATATTTTTTTAATTATTCTGAATTTTTACATAAATAAATTGAACTGATCAATTTTAAATGATGAATATACTTTAATTTTACAATATATATATGAATATATTAACACTATTTTAATTTAAAAATAATATGTATGAATAATAACAACACTTAATCTTAAAAACTTATTTTTCTATAAAAATGATTTTCAAATTTATTAAGTGGTTTCATTTTAATGTTAAATTTATCATACATATAAATTGATTTAGATTAAATTGAGTTAAAAATTTTTAATGAACAAATTCAAATTATTTATTTTTTTCATGTACATTTTTAGGCTTAAAAATAATTTATCAAGGTAAAAAATGAGTTACAAGGAAAATTGTAAAATAAGGTTAAAAGGGTTAAACTATGTTGTAAAGACATAATATATCATTAAAATCCTGTATTAAAATTTGTGTAAGAGGTATTTAATAACCAAAAAATACCTCATGTATATTAATTTTATAATTTTAATCCACCTTACATTAAAATGATAACATTATACATTATGGGATTTGAATTTTTTAATATAGCACTCAAAACTGATCTATATAAGGACCCATCATATCTCATTTCTAAAACACTCATTTCAATATAATACCACATTAATACCTTCCCATCTTTTCTCTATTAAATCCTTTTTAGATGTTTGGCATCTATTTTTTCTTATAAGGAAGAGAAAATCCTTCATTATTGAAGAAACCATTTCGATATGGAGATATTTCATCAATATAAGTATATTGTTCTTCTCCATATTTTAAATTACCTTCTAAAGTTCACACTTTTTGAAAAATAATATCCACCATTGTTATGTTATATTAACATCATTATACTTCTGATAAAATAATTTTACTCTTATGTAACACTAATCTCTTACTTGTTAATTATTATAGTATGTTCTTGTTGGGATTGGTCAACCACCTATATGAACAGTGCTATACTGACATTATAATTTTCATAATGATTAAAGAAAAAAAATTAATACTATAAATATTTGATATTCTGTATTAATTTATTTCAAGAATATGTTTTATAATGGTGTAAAAAACATGAATGATCAACATAATGTAATTTTTTTATTATTGTAAAATTACCCAAAACATGCTTGTAATAGATTGTGTTCTTAGAAACCATACCCATATATTATATAGAGTTAACATGGGACAAAATAGAATATTATTACATAGTTAGTATACTCCCTTGACTTATTTAGTAATGATGGACATGGTATCAATGAATAAGGATCAATATCACCATTCTAAAACATTTACGACTAAATAAAAATTACTAACATCTATTGATGAAAACAATAAACCTAAAAATATATGGGTAATTGATAATTAAAATTAATGAATATAAAATTTATTAGATATGAAATTTTTTGATAAATAATTTATTAATATGGTTTTATTTATTATACCGAAAGATATATCACTTTTATGGAAGTCAGTGAAAAATGAAAGGGTTTACTCATCTAAAGTTTCCCTTATTTGGATTTATTCTATATTAAACACCTTGTTTATTTATGTGGTGTTTATAATGTAATGACCCCAACCCCAGTTTCCCTTATTTAGTGTCTGCTTTATTACATTAGAATAAGATAAAAGGAATTTTATCCTGAATAACTGACCAGTTTAGTAGTCATGGTAAGCTAGATACATACATGTGTCCCATAAGACATTTGAAAAAAAAATTACAACATAATGTTTTTTTGAGAAATGTCAATATTATTTCTAACATATCCTAGTATATCAAAATTATTACACTTGTTGGATTTCTAATTATGGAAAAAAAATAAGGGTGAGCACAAATTCTCCGTAAGAGATAAGTATAGTGGAAACTATCAATAATCAGTAAATGATAATAAATATCATAAGCTTAATAAAATAAAGTACAATCCATTTAATAAATAAATTGTCACGACCCATCCTCAGGGCCCATGCCGTGACTAACACAAGCCTGCCTTCCATAGGCTAGGGGCTGGCGACTAGCACCAAAGGAGTAATCCCGATAAGAAGGGAAGGAATTGACTTTATAAAAGTAAACAAACACAATAGAGTATTCAACGGAAGGAAGCACTAAGTATTACTGAATACAAAAGTAAGTGATGAAAGGAATGGGTCTGAAAATACATGCCCAATAGAAAGTACAGTACAGCTGAAAAGATAGTACAACTATAGTAAAGTAAAACAGCAACCACTGAGTCGTCCTCCGGGAATCCCACTTGAAGGTTGGGTATAGATGGCCTCCTCAGTACTTTGGGTCTGGCCGTCCGCTCTGTCTATGTCTCGCCAAGTGGTCCACATCCAGGTACCATCCAGCTCCACAGGCCTCCACCTCAATCAGTGTTGTCAGTCATCTGCATCCAACACAATGTTGTGCGGGTATATCCCATGCAGGGGTGAGTATACGATACTCAGTAGGGTCCCCAAGACCCCCGAAGGTCTCCAAAAATCAACGAAGGATAAACCACTGATGTAAGATACAATCACGAAGTATCATCTAACTCTACTTAGGTATATGCCCATACATATAGCTAAGTTATCAATCACATTTTGGCTCCAAATCTCGAGAACAAGCACAACCCAGTCCACATAGGAAAGCAAGTCAATCACATCGATGATTATGACTGAAAGTCAAGACTCAGATCACACAGGTATACATCTTTCGTATAGTGATAGAGATGATCAGATTTAGTCACTAATTAATCTAAGTTCTCAGACCCATGTGGGATACTAGACTAGCTAAGATGTCAGACCCACGTAGGATACTAGACCAACTACTCTGTCGGACCAATGTAGGATACTAGAACAGAAGTCAAACTGTCAGACCAACTTAGGATACAAGTATAGTAGTCATCACTATCTAATCCATGGAGCTTTCAGTATAGTTTTCATCGTCGTTGAACCCATAGAGAATTCCAGTATGGTAGTTGTTGCAGTCACAGCCAGCTCTAGGGTTCCCTCACACAACACGCTCGATTCTGAGAGGGTCCACTCGTCAATCCAAGGGTTTGATACATCTACTATGATTAATTTCAGATTTTATGTATCCCAAGTTTTTTATCATCTAAAGGAACCCAACGCGACAGACGGTGCATCAATCGGACGCCTGGTCTGAGAGATATTGGCATTTCCATTCCACAGTCTCGATTGGAATTACTCTCATTCCAAACCCAGAAGTTTTCCAAATTCATCCAAAACTCACTTAGAGTATCGAAAAAGGACCGCTTCATTGCAAGGGTCCAGGTGCCGCAGATGGCTTGTCGATGCGATGCGTGGTCTTAAATTTATTCACGTTTAAGTGAAAACGGGCCCGACCCGTCAAGCCCAGTTGGTGGGCGGGTCGGGTCGACCTGGTTCTGGTGGGTTCGACCTGGCTGGTGTCAGACCGGCTCGGTGAAACGCGTGGCCCGGCCTAGTTCGGCACGATGCAGTGCGGCCCTATAGGGTGCGGCCCAGCCTGGCGGGGGCACGACCCGACCTGGATGGCCGCGGCTCGGCTCGTTTGGCCGAGCGATGCGTGGGGGCGCGGCTCCTCAGATTCCCGAACCGACGATGTAGAGAGGTGCCACCCTCCTGTCCGGCCTTCCGAAGATGGCCGGTCTTTTCATTGCGAGCGGCCTGCACGGGTGGGCTGCAGTCCTCTTGCACGGCACGTGCGGGTGCCACGAACTTCATCAATCCGGTCGGCCGATAAGCCGGTGGGTTCGCCCACCGTAGCGGCCCGCAGAGTGAGGTCCACAGTCCTCCGCAGCATAGTGCCATGGCGTGCCACAGTTATGCCAACCCGTCCAGCTATGGTCGGCCGATTATTCTTCATCCAAGCGGCCCATGGATGCGTGCGGCGGTTCTTCTCCACACGGTTGGCACAAGGCCACCGCTTCCTCCCATCACTGCCTCCTCTTCCATCAAAATAAAACATGGGTAAACGAAGGGTTGTCGGGCTATGTTCGTTCGACCCATTCCCTCTGCGTTTGGTGGAGTCATATGGCCGAAGATAAAACTTGGTTTCAACGAGGGACGAAGAACAATTTTATTCAATTAAAATTGAAACAAACCCCCTACTTTGAAATAAGGTTCATTCGTAGACGGAGTCATGGAGAGGCGGCATCAACTCATTGATGTCGGGGAATAATGTGTCGAGGATGGCGCGTCGTCGGGGTTCCTTGCAGGTGGATCCTTCTCCTTTCGCTTGGTCAAGGATCGATGAATATGATCATCATTATTCGGTGGTTCTACGTCGAAAGAAGAACTATATTCTTCTATTTCTCAAAAGCTCTCCCAAAATCCTCACAACACAAGGAGTGCCCAAACTAAAATAATAGCTAAGGATATTATTTTATTCACACATGAAAACTTTAAAATTCAAACACTTTAATTATTTAATTATAGGGTTCAATTCATTAATCAAAAGTGTTAGCAAAAAATTAATTCGAGAGAGGGAGGTGAAGAGATCACATTAATTAAGGGTAGAGTTATCAAATTAATTAAGGGGGGATTAATGGGGAGTTTAAGGGAGTTGAAAGGTAAGGGGTTTGTGTGGGACCCACCTCACATTATCCTCTCATGGGAGGTTATGTGGGTGTGGGCCCCACCTATAACTTCCCCTTGTAAAATATAACTGACATATTTAAATAAAATTATGTACTACAATTTTATATATTTTATTCTAAATCCCCATAAATTTACTCTCAACCCACATAAAACGGAAATACGATAAAGGCCCCCTTAAGCGAAAATCGGCGCTGCATGTTCATCAGTGTACTAGGATTTCAATTCCGAGCACTGGTTAAAAATATAGAAAAACTCGCAAGTACGTTTACTAATCGTACCTGAACAAAACTTTAGAAATTGATTCTGGGAACACTGGGCCTCAGAATCAAGTGCCGTCAGAAACCACTGACTCATAAAATTACAAAGTATTTAAGAAAAAAAATTACTTGAAATTTCAGGGTGTTTACATTACTCCCACCTCAGGGACTTATGTCCTCGTAAAGCTACAACACACACTAGGGAAATAAATGTGGGTATAGAGCTCGCATTTGAGCCTCCTGCTCCCAAGTACTCTCCTAGAGGTTCCCGTATTGCCATCTAATGCGCACTAGAGGAATCGACCGTCCACGTAGGACCTTCTCCGGTCGATCCTCGATCTCCACCAGTACCTCCATGAATTTCACCCCATTATCGTTGTCCAGCTCCCTGTGGTCGATGATGTGGGAAGGGTCATGCACGTATCTCCTCATGTGAGATACATGGAAGACATCATGCGCCCTGTACAACTGGGGTGGTAGATCCAGGCAGTAATCCATCTAGCCTACTCTACTAGGGACCTAGAAAGGTCCGATTAAGCGCGAAGATAACTTGCCACCCTGGTCAAATCTCCATTGTCCTCATGGAGGTGAGACCTGTATGAAAATGTGGTCTCCATCCTCGAACTCAATTGGTCTCCATTTTCTATCAGCATAGGACTTCTGTCTGCTATGTGAAGTCTTCATCCGCTCCTGTATGATCTAAACCTTCTCCGTCGTAGCCTAAACCATCTCTGGGCCTACAAGTGCTGACTCCCCAGGGTCAGTCCAACACAGAGGTAATCTATAAGGTCGTCCATACAGTGCCTCGCATGGTGCCATCCCGATGGTGGAGTGGTAGCTGTTATTGTACACAAACTCCACCAAGGGTATGTGATCCTCCCAACTATGACCAAATTCAAGGACACATGCACGGAGCATGTCCTCAATAGTCTGAATGGTCCTCTCAGTCTGACCATCCGTCTAAGGATGGAAGGCGGTGCTCAAGTGAAGCTGCGTCCCAAAAGCCTCCTGTAATCCCTTCCATAGTCAAGAAGTGAAACGAGCATATCTATTGGAGATGATAATGGATGGGACATCATGAAATCATACGATCTCTTAAATGTAATTGCGTCATAAGCTCTCTATTGATCCCTTCTCTCTGATCGATAGGAAGTGGGCCGACTTGGTTAGTCGGTCTACGATCCCCCAGATAGAGTCATGTCCCCTAGATGTATGTGGAATCCCCATCATGAAATCCATGGATATACCATCCCACACCAACTCTGGTACCTCTAAGGGTTATACCAAGCCTGCTAGTACATGGTACTTTTCCTTCACTTGCAGACAAGTGAGGCATCGTGAATCGAACTCTGCTACTTCCTTCTTCATACCCGGCCACCAGTGTTGTCATTTGAGGTCCTGATTCATCTTCACCACTCCTAGATGTACCGTTAGAGGGGATGTGTGGAACTCCCCCAGCACCTCCTCCTGTA
The DNA here is from genome assembly GCA_963277665.1 of Viscum album. Classification (NCBI taxonomy): domain Eukaryota; kingdom Viridiplantae; phylum Streptophyta; class Magnoliopsida; order Santalales; family Viscaceae; genus Viscum; species Viscum album. The sequence goes on along the minus strand of OY728147.1, from coordinate 833,594,598 downwards.
GTGAAAATGGTACCATGGTACGTCCCCTGAAGAGGTCGATGTGCTCCCCTCCTTCAGAAAATCCATCAGTTGCCTGCCCTGGGGATATCTGAGCACGACGCGTCTCACAGTCAACTTCCCCACGCTGTACCTCTCTGACTCACTGAAGGAGTGGAAGAGTGACTCTGAGAGACTATAGAAAATCTTCTCAATATCTATCCACAAATTATATTTGTAATGCGGCTAGCTGCTCTGTCGCCTCTCCTAGAAACTAAATGCTCGATCACCTATTGAGAGAATATGCTACAATGTTTTCTTTCCCAGGAGTATATACTATCTCGAAGTCATCATCCTAGAGGAACTCAATAAATATCCACTATCTCAGGTTCAGTTCCTTCTGTGAGAAGATGTAACTTAGACTCTGGTGCTCAGAGTAGACTATAAAATGCTCAACCATCAAATAGTGTCTCTACTTCTTCAAGGTGAAGAACACTGCTGCAAACTCCAGTTCATGGGTAGCATAGTTCTGCTTGTGCTGTCTCAACTGTCGTGAACCATAAGTGATCACTGTTCACTCTTGCATCAGGAAAAACCCTAGTCTGGTCCCTGATGCATCGCATAATTATAGAAATAAGAAAACATACCATCGAGGTCTCGACCAAGACATCTAAAAATAAATGGGTAAAGCCTTAACCAAAACTCAATCTAATTTGTCTCATGATACCAATCAAGGAATTTAGGGGATATATCTGGCTTCACCCATCCTTACTATGATGAATAAATTCCTTACATAAATAAATAATACGACTAAATCAACATGCATTAAAAACAATAACTATCTATATTGGTAGAACTAGTCATATGAAATATCAATAATTACCCAGTGAAACTAGTCATAAACCATTGAAAAAAATATTATTAATGGTATTACAAAAGTAAATTCTCATGAAAATATTTATCAAAGTATTTTGACATTTTTGAAAATAAAATTAATGAGATCATTGAAAAAATTGAGGAAAATGATGTTTAAACATTCCTAGGTGTACCATTCCACATTGAAACATTTGAATTATAGGCCGCATGAAGGAATAAAATTAAATTAAACATAGAATATCATGAGAATTATGAGATTAATGATATAAAATTTCAAAAGATCAGGATATACATATTATAAAATAATATAGGTTTATAACACCAAAAAAGTTTCAAAGGAGGATAATTGTGAAAAAAACATTACCACATTTGTAATAATGAAACTATATTCCCAGTAAAATAGATATACTGAAATGAATATGTGAATACCCAAAACTTTTAGGATAATAAACAAAAAATACTTTCATAGGTATTATAATAACCACATAAAAAAATATGTGGTGAACACAGACATAAAAGTGGGGTGGGAAAACCCACACCTCACACTTCCCTTTAGTGGTATGTACTTTAATGTATGATCTAGACTATTTCAATGTTCATTTTTCACTATTTTTTTACTTCATAATTGAGCCTTATTGGGAATATCCTGTATGGAGATTGAGATCCTTTGTTGAATAAAATGACAAAAAGTTTAGGGATATATGCTTATTTGAATTTATGGAGTTCATTGTGAATGGGATAAGTGTTGAAATAGATTTATGGAATGTTGAGAGGATTTAAAGAGAAAATTGGATGAAAAAATCAACTATATAACATTTACTTGTCGTATAAGGGGATTAAATGGTATGTAATTCATGGTGTGTTTTAACAAATTAAATATGAGGTGACAGATTTGTTAGTGAAAACTGTTCAAAAGGATAACATGATGTGTAACTGAATTACATGCCATGTAAATATCCATCCCACAATTTAAAGTGTCAATGTGGCTGATTGTTTATGGATATTAATTGCATATCTTCTCCCCTATGACTAGGGACACCCTCCATATGATTTTGGAGTTCCAAAACCCATTCCGGACATCCCATTTATAGGATCAATCCCTAGTAATCCTTCTTAGTTGGATTTCTCCAATATCTTTTTTCCTCTCCAACACATTTTTGGGAAATTCCCTAGAACATTTTTGTATTTAATTTTGATATTTATCAATCGTGATCTAGGAACCTCCTAGTAATCATCCTCACTTCTTCATCATGGATGTTGACAGTTTTAAACATTGATGGATCTTCATATAAAGGTAGGTGGTCTCTAGTTCAAATACAATATTCTGGATATCATTAATGTGTATGTGATTATATAATTTGTAGGATTCATATAGAAATTGTAATTCCATTATTGATTTAATTAATTGTCGTCAATTAATTAATTGAGGAATTAGGGACTTTAGGGCAGAAGGGATTTAGGGAATCAACATGATTAATTGATTAATTTATTATCATGATATTTAATAGAGAATAATAATAATTAATTTATAAATTAATTATTGGAATATTAAAATTTCACAACATATGAGAATAATTAATTTTAGAATTAATTAATGTGATTAATGTGATTTTAATAATTTTGGAATTAATTAAAGTAATAGATATGGTCAATTAATTATAGAATTAATTAATAAAATTGAAGTGATTGATTCATTATTTAATTAATTCATAATAGTTATGGTGATAAAAAAATTAATTTTTATTAATATTTAATAAAATTATATATTGAATCATGTGATTTTTTGATGGTTTTGAATGAATGATATATGTGTATGGTACATAGATTTACACTCCAAATACCCTTGTGTAATTTATTGATAAATGGGGTGTGGGACATGTACTGATCCCCCAAATACTCATGTGGTCATAGATATGGGGTTATAGACCAAATCATGCATGAAAATATTTATTGGGACAGGGAATGAGGCTCCAAATACCCATGATGTGTGAGACATGGATTGATGCTCCAAATACTCAAAGGACAGTGGTGTTAAACATTATGACCTATTTCCATCAAATTGGAATTGGATTTTGGATCCAATTAGCTATGATAGTAAAATGAAATGACCATTTATTAAATTAATTATGAATTGATAATGTGACATGGTTCAAACTCTGGTATGGGCTAAAGTAGGTTTTTAGTTCAGGTGTTCATGGGAGCCTAGGGGTTTGTGTGGAAAAATAAATAATACATTAATAATGTGATAACTATTTACTTAGGAATTATATTTATTTATTTATAAAACAGATTACATTGTTTGACCGGATATTGATATATATGTCATTGGGGGTGGCCTGCTGACTTTTACTCCTACCCTACTTAGACAACCTGATCAGTACCTGAATAGAAATTATTGTGGTAGGAAATGTTATGGTAAAATACCCTAGACTAAGCTATTTATTGGAGATAACGCATAGATGAGGGAACCAAACATTGTTTGGGACCCGCTTAGGTGTCATCGATGTCTCTATTCTCATTTTCATATAGACAATTGACACATAATTTATTAATCCATGTTTTCTATTTCAATTGGATTTTTAAATTCTTACATTGATTATCATGAGTTATTGGTATTTTTTGATGATATTTATTTCTTCTATTATTGTTTATTATTTACGATGGTGTATTAAGATGATAAAGGAGGGTATAGTATAACCAAAAATGACTTATTAGACCTTCTATTCAAGTTTTTAGCCTCTAGTGTATGGGGAGGAATGCTTGTGTTGATATGATCGATCAGATCAGGGTACTAACATGTGGAACATAGTTTCTGATGTTACAAAGTAGTATCAAATATATAGTTTTATTTTCTTCTAATTTTGTCTTACTATTTTTGGAAAGGTAAAAAATAGAATAGGATGTGTCAAGCCTCATTTATAAGCTCATGAATGGGCGTTTCAAACTTGTATATGGGGGAAAACCTATGTACATAGAGTGGGATTATTTTTATAGTTTTTTTTGTTAAATTTTAATATTATTTCAGCTCGGGTGATTCATTTGTTGCGTGATGTAAAAAAAAGTTTAGTAGATTTTTTAAGAATTGATTAATGGCCCATAATGGCCTGAGATTTGAATATGAATGAATCATACTAGGGATTCAAGTTTATTAGTGACATGTATCATTTTAGGCATGCACGTGAAAAAAGCTTATTGGTATGCTTTTGAAAATGAACTATATTTATTTGTAGTGAAATTGAATTGAAAATGGATCCTAATATGGAAATTGAGAATGGTAAAAAATGATGAAAAGTTAATAAATTAATGTCTAATGGAATGTGAATAATGATAATGTTTTTACCCTCATTATCTAAGACCTAGGTGTATGATGGTTAAGGGTAGTGATAGCGCCTTGGTTTTGATCGTGTAGGGATGATTGGGGAAATGGATTGCTGTGATTTTCCTCCTTTATTAAATTTTTCAATGTTGTAAATTGTGTCCTAAGGTGTGTGTTTTTAATTTTATAGTTATTCCTCCATGATGATGCATGTTGAGAGGATGGATGGAGGACATGTATAGGGATGATCCTCCAGTAGTGGAACCTAAAGCACTAATATTGTCGGTTGGGGAAGAATGGGAGAAGTTCAAGGATAAAATTTCTTGGTCGAGGTAATTAAAGGAAAGAGACCAAGGGTGGGTTGATAAGATCATGTATGACTGGAAGAGGTGGTTTTAGTTGCATCACCCTCTGAATTTTATTAGAGAGGGTGGATGTGAGGGAGTTCTGTTCTTCATTGATTCCATCAAGATGATACCTTACCATCTTCAGACTCCTACTGAGTGGTGGGTGAAGGTGGCATCTTCTATCCTACAAGGATTAGTGAAGCATTAGTGGGACACCCAGACTCAGGAAGGATAGCTAGAAGCTTTGGAATGGAATTACTTCTAGGATAATCTCATGGAACACCTTCCTCCAGATATGACGAGACAGAAAAGAGTATTAGAGTTTAGTAGATTGAATCAGGGGAATATGTCTGTGACAGACTATGTGGGATACATCATTGATTTTTTTTATTTTCCCTCACATTGGTAAGAGATGATGTTATTGTGAAAAATTGGTTTCGAGATGGGATTGAATGTGGGATTATGTCCCAGATTAGTGTATCTAGCCTGAAGAAGTTAACATCAGTAGAAAATAAGGGTCTCATATTTGAGGGGAACTTGAAGGAGGCTTCTAATGATGAACATTTTTTTTATTTTTAGACATTCAGGAGGTACGTCATCAGATACCAGGAAGTGTGGATATGAGAACTTTAGTGGGAGAAGTGTAAATAAAATTAGACAGTCATAGGAATCGGTTACTTAAGATCTTACTCAATTAATTTTTCACCGTTATGGTAGGCTGAGACACTTTAATAACATTTTCCCTGAACACCAGTAAAGTACATAGCCTACTAAAGTGTCATAAAACTACATATGTTCTATTGGAAAAAGAAACATATACTTAGTGATGGAGGAGCTAGATAGATACAGATTTCCTAAAGGGGTATTTTGAACAATATAAGTCTGGAAGTTAGTGTTCTACTGACTGAGTCAGTATCAGTAGTGGATAGGGTGCCTTTGTGAAAGATCACCCTTATCAAAACTGTGGTTAGACTCTAGGTAGTTAGATAAAACTATAGAGAATATGGGCATGATAGTTTCATGTAGTAAAGACTAAACTTGTGGATAGAGAGGATGGCGCTTCGAAATTGAGAGGTATTTTTCTTGTAGATTATGTATTTTCTAGTGCCTTATTTGATACTTATTCCTCGGAATCCTTTATATCTAAAAATATTGTTAATGTTTTAATCCTAGTAGTGGATTCTGTGCATTGGTTAATGAAAAAAGGTACATAGTTATGAGTGTGGTCTAGAGAAATATGTTTGTGCATGGGTTGTCCTCTCATGATTTTGGAGTATCGTCTTATATGTAATCTGTATATCCTAGACATATCAGGATTCACCCTAATTTTATGTATGGATTGGGTAGTTACATACTGAGACCATATTGATTGTTAGCATAGGATACCTACTTTTATGTGTCCAATGGATGAGCATTTTATTAACTATGGGGAGTTAAATATCCAATTTTGATGAGGATTTCCAATTACATAGAAACTATGAGAGCTCATAGCCAAGGTTTTTAGTTTATTACTAAATGACAGAGGTAGAAAGCATGATATCTTTCAATCAATAGTATTACAGTTTAGGATGTTATTTCAGAATAATTTTCTATACCAACACCTGAGGGAGATGGGGAATTAACTATAGAGATCATGCTGAGGGAAAGTGACTGTGTCTATTCCAACATATAGAATGGCACCGAAATAGATTCAAGAGCTCAGGGCTCAATTGGATGATTTTAAGGATAAATGTTTTATCTATCCAAGTACGTCACCATAGGGTTCTCCTATTTTATTCACAAATAAGGCTAACATAAGTTTACTTTTGTGTTTTGATTACTTAAAATTAAACAATAGATCTTTGAAGAAATGGTATCCCCCTCTATGTATAAATGATCTGTTTGGACACTCTAGAGGACCTTGTGTGTTCTTGAAGATTTACTTGAGATCAGGGTATCATCAATGGAGAGTGTGGAATTTTGATATAGAGTGCACTGATTTTAGAGGTAGATATGTCCAATATTAGTTTTTCATAATTCCATTTGGGTTAAAGAATGATTGAGAAATGTTTATGGCCTTGATGAATAGAATCATCCAACCGTACCTAGATTAGTTTGTTGTAGTATTCATAGATGACACCTTGGTGTACACCAAGACTCATGAATATCATTTTGAAAATCTTGACATCATCCTGGGTAAATTGAGAGAACATCGACTATATGGAAAGATATATATGTTTCAGTTTTGGATTGATCAAGTGAACTTATGGGGACACATCATCTCGAAGAAATGTATGTTAGTAAATTTGGGAATGTTCAGGAAGTGGTTCCATGGGTACAACCTTGGAATGTATTTGACATCCAATTCTTTATAGGGATAGCTGGAAATTATAGGAGACTTATCCAAGACATTTCCCTCTTAACATTACTACTCTTAGTCTTGACCAAGAATGGGAAAATGTTTTAGTGGGTGGAGGAATATGAGAATTCATTCTAGGTGTTGATGAAATATTTTACATTTTCACCAATCATGATCCTAACATAGCCAGGTTAGGAGTACATAGTGTACTGTGATGCTTCAAGATCAGACTTAGGGCATTGTTGGTACATGAAGAATTAGTTGTGGAATATGGGTCTTGATTGTTTAGGACACAAGAATAGAACTACCCTATACATGACCTTGACATAGAATTTTTTTCTATTCTTTTATGTTTTTACGACCTTACTTATTGAGTGAGAAGTTCATAGTTTATACAGATCACAAGATCTTAAGATATATATTTTATAAAAGTGACATAAATATTTAATTGTGGTGATGGCTCAAATAGTTGTAGTCATTCTACTTTATCTAACATATATACCCAAAAAATTAAATAGTGTTCTTGAAACATTGAGTATAAAACTCAGACTCTATAATTTCATGAGTCTAGTCATGTGTTGAAATGATGATTTTTCTAGATAAGATGCACATTGTGGTTCAAGGGGGTAGAGATCAAAGGAATATGGTATCTATTTCAATGAATCATTCCCTTTTAAGGTAGATTAGAGATATGAATTATGAGGATATGGAATTTTTGACCTTGAGAGAAAACCTTGAAGGTAGGGTGTTTCCTTTCAATTGGAGAATATATGGGGATGATATCATCAATGTTAAGAATACTTTTTTTGTGCCTACGAGAATGAGAGAGGTTCTCATATGGCAATTTCATTCTTCAAGGTGAATGTTACATCCAAGTGTGACCAAAATGTACTTTTACCTATGCCAAAAGTATTTTTTCCCATGAACGAAAAATGATATAGTAGGGTTTTTAACATGATGCTACACCTGTTAATAGGGGAAGGCCAAGCATTAAATACCAGGAGGTTTTCTATAGTCGTTGCCTACTCTATAATGGAAATAGGTTATTGTGACTATAGATTTTTTAGTGGGCCACCTAAATATTCCCTAAAATAATGATGTTATCTAGGATTTTGGTGATCAATTGATTAATGTAGCGCATTTCTCACCTACATGGGAGACTTTCACATTGTTGAATCTATGAGTTTTATATGTTCTAAATTTATTTCTTGTACAAATAGTGACATGGACTATAGTTTGAGACTATGACACTTATTTTAATTCAAAATTCTACCAGCGCTTACAGAAGGTGCTCGGTAAGCTTGAATTGTTTAGTATGGACTTTTTCCAACAAAAAGATGCAAAATCATAATGTACTATTCAGGTGCTAGAGGATATACTGAAAGAATATGTGCTTGACTTCATGGGGTCTTGGTGAGGCACATTGATTTAGTGCAGTTTTCTTACCACAATGGTTCTTAGGAAACTACAAAAACAGAACCATAAGAGGTTCTTTATGATAGTCCCTAAAAATCATCACTGTACTAAATAGAATCTAGTGTGTTAGATCTATTAGGAAAGAGTCTCATGCAAAAGAATCTCAATAATTTTTAGCTAATTCAGAAGCATACGGTTGTGGCTTAGAGTTGGAAGAAGTCATATGTTAAGAGATTGAGATAATACCTAGGGTATAAATAGGTTGATCGTGTATTCATCCCACTGTTTCCTAGGATGGGTCACCCAGGGATATAGAAGTAGGGAAAGTTGGACCCTAGGTTCATTGTACCATTGCATTTAGTAGAGGGAATCAGACCAGTAGTGTACTAATTGAATCTTACATAGAAATATAGTACTATGAATGATATTTTTCATGTATCACAACTTTTTAAGTATCACCCAAACCCTTATCATGTGATCAAGTTAAAGGATATTGATCTTAAGATAGATGTTTCATTTGAGGATCATAATATGTGTGTGTTGGGTCGCAGTGAGAAAGTGTTGTGGGGATGAACCATGCGGATAGTTTGTGTTTGGTGGCAAGATGCATATGTTAAGGAGGAATATTGGGAATGGGAAAATATATGTGGAATTAGTGGAGAAATATTTTTCTGTCAAAATCTTATAGATTCTTTGGAGTGCAGTTTAAGGATGAACTATTTTAAGGTGTCGAGATTGTAAGATCCGATATTTTTACAGGAATGTTTCCCTCAATGTTTTTTTTCTTTTTTATTAAAACTTTTTTTCCAATATTGTGTTGGGAAGGGGTGACTTTTTGGAGAAAATAACCTAATATTTGGGGATTATTTATTTTTTTAATTAATGGAATCTTTATGTGAAAGTGCTATGTGCTAAAAACGGTTTGTTGAAATTGGGGGGATTTGAAGGGAAAAGGGGATGAAAAACTCAATTATTGAACATTTACATGTCATGTAAGGGAATTACATGTCAAATAATTATTGAGTTTTTTAATAAAATAAATATGAGAAAATGAATTTTTTGGAAAAAAACCGTTAAAAAGGTTTACATTACGTGTTACTAAATTACACAGTGTGTAAATTCCCGACCTGTAGTTTAAAGTGGTGGTGGGTTTGACTTGTCTTCCGAATCCACTACATCTCTTCTCCTTTGGACCTAGGAGACCCTCTAGGAAGTTTTTGAGTGCCAATACCCCTTTTGGACATCCTATTTACATGATTAGTACCTATTAAGTCCTCTTGGTTGAATTTATTCTTCATATTATTTCCTCTCTATCTCATTTTGGGGAAATTCTTTGTCCAAATTTCATTTTTGGTTTTGATCATGATCTAGGAAACTTCTTAAAATAATATACACTTCTTCCTCATGGGATTTGACCATTGGAAATATTATTTGATCTTCATATAATTGTTGGGGGACTACAATTAAAATCACAAAGTCTCGATATTGTTTAAATGTATATAATTATAGAATTTACAGGGTTCTTATAGCAATTGAAATTATATTATTAAATAAATTAAATGAGTTCAATTGATTAATTGAGGAATCATGGATTTGATGGAACAAGGGATTTTGGGAATTGAGATAATTAATTGATGAATTTTTTGACTGACTGAAAATTAATTTTTTATTATAAAACACTTTGAGGAAGAAGTGACAAACCACATAAAACCATATCAAACAAAAGGACCTCCCAAACCCATCATGTGAGCCAACAACAAGTCTACTCCAAAACAGGACACCTCGGCAAGCAGTCCCGTGAAAAAGCACGGGCACAGAACAAATGGAAAAGCCATACCCTCTCAAGCATCCAATTCTGGGAGACCTACATCAATGCAGAATTAATGCTCAAATCTTCTTCCGGGGAAAGTCCAAGAAGCATGATGAAAATAAGCAAAACAACACTGAAAAGAAAAACACAAGGGGAGAAGCCACTGCTCACACAACCGAATCGCTCACATCCTCCATCCATATTAATTTGTGTTGCTAACAAGGAATTTAATATTACCAGAATTTGTCTCCCTAAATATTTTCCACGTTAAGGATTATAACTTTAGATCTTCTTCTTCCAATATCCTCTTCTCAAAGGTAGTCACAAGTTGGTTCCAAGACTAAATGTACTCCTCAAGACTTATCTTCCGATGATTGAAACCCCCTACCAAAATTGATTCATGTTTGTCAATCCAATAATATTTATCCTCATTAAGAGATACCTTTAGAGACCTCCCCATCATTTTAGTCTCCTCCTCCTCAGTAGCATTGAGAAATAGGGCATGTTCTATCCCTTCATCTTTAGAGCTAAAAAGCAGGATCGAGGGTGACAGTCCTGCTCTCCTAGACTCCGATGTCTCGGAGGTTCCATCTTCATTCTCTTTTCACTCATCTTTGTCACTGATCGAGTCTTAAAAGGGGGTGGTAACAAAGAATAGTCTTTCTTCCCCTTCCTCCTCCTGGAATCCCTAGTGTTCTTTGGTCTTAGAGTCTCATCAGAAGAGTGTCTGTGCACACTCCCTTTGGAAAATGTCACACCCACTTCGATCCCCTCACCTGGAAAATCAAAATCAGAGCTCAAAAAATCCTCTTAAAGGCCTTCAAAACTATTGTGCAAAGAAATTGAATTCATTCCCCCTTCTTTCCCATCCCTGTTTTTAACTATCATGTCTATATCTGTCCCCTGCCTCCCCTTACTCATATCCACGCCGCCCACCTGTGACCTCTCATCCATCGAACCAGAATGGTTCTATTTCCCGTCATGTGCTGTCTGGTCCAAAGTAAATTTGTCCCCCTTCCCCTAGACTTCAACATGAGGCTCCTCTAGCTGATGTTCTCCCCCTTCCTCCTATGCACCTTGGATGGAGGAACTCGCCATGTCTCTCTTCATCCTGCTAAACACATCCTCAACCAACGGGTTAAGATGGTGAGCTACCACGCCAGAGCCAAGATCCTCCACACCCACTGCAACGTTACACTCTACCTCCCTAACTAATCGTGCCTCCTAAACTGGGAATAACGAATTCCCCCTATCTCTGGTTGTTTCACCTGCTACATATAGGCCAGAGTTCCTTGCCTCAAAAACCAAATCAACCTTGCCATCAACATGGGGCGTCAGCTGAGTCATGCCCTGCCCATACCTATGACCATCCTCCATTGATTGAGGGAAAAAGTCCCTATCCTCCAATGATACAGGTCTCTGATAACATAATTCCAAAGCATGCCCCAACCGATTACAAGAACCACAGAATTCCATCCAGCTTTTGTAAACAACTCTCTGCCTGCACCTATATTCTTCTCTGATTGTAACCAAAACAAAATCAAATTGAACCCTGGAAACATCCATCCCCACATAAATCTGTGGGTAGACCAGATGACAGACTGCAGCGGTTCTGCTATCCGAGTAGAGAAACCGACAGAGTAGATTACTGAGCATTTCGATAACTTAGGGATTTTGAAATGGTAATGGGAGGTTTGGAAGACTATCCCAAATCGCCACGATCAGAGTGTCTCGATTCATGTGGAAATCGAACGACCACTGAAACAGGAAGAAATGAAATCCATTGCAATGCCGAGGTGCCTTCGACCAGAAACATATGAGGTCTTCCAACGATGAAAATCTTATCATAATATGGTGATTATCGAGCAACCCAACCGTTACCCGCTTCTGGAGATCCAAAGTGTTGAAGAAAAACCTATCAAATGAATCGACTGATGACCTTCGTTGCTTGAACCTTGCGATCAGAGTGAACTTTAGAAGCACGGAGGTTTCAGTAAACTCCGAGGTTTAAATCTGGAGATTTGGGTAACCATCGAAGAGATCTGGTACCTTCATACCTAACACAACTTTCGGGAATAGCGGAAGAAGATCAGAATTTGAGAAAGGTTGAAAAGGGGGCGCCTCATTATGTAGAAGAATAGGAACCTCTCCCACAGCGGGGGGAGGAACCGGTGGGGCCACTACCACCATCGACACCGAGAGAGGCGATCCTCTCTAGGGTTCCCCCGAGTGCCGATCAAAACAATGGATCAAGGTTCTGAAATATTATATTTTCTCTCTAGAACTTGATAGTAGAGAGAATGAAGCTGTAAAATTAAAGTTGTGAAAAGTTGATTGATGAATAGATTATCATAATATTTAATAGAGAATAAGAATAATTAATTTATGAGTTAATTATTAGTATATTGATATTTATAAATAGATAAGATTAATTAATTATATAATTAGTTAATTCTAAGAAAGTGATTTAATTAATTGTATAATTAATTAATATAGAAGATATAATTAATTAATTGTAGAATTAATTGATGAGATGGATGTGATTAATTAATTATTTAAGTAATTAAAAAGAGTTAATGTGATAAGAATATTAATTTTGATTAATCTTGAATGAAATGATATAGTGAAGCATGTGATATTATGATGCTTGTGAATGATTGATATATGAGTATGGGAGATGAACTGAAACTACAAATACTAATGTGAAATTGATTGATATATAAGGTAAGGGATAGAGAAAAATGCTCCAAATACCTATGAGGTCTTATACAAGGAGTTCTAGAACCAAATCATGCATGAAAAGTTGAATGGAATAGGGATTGGGGCTCCAAATACCCATGATGTGTGAGACACGTACTGATGATCCAAATACTCATGGGACAGGGGTGTTACACTCGATTATATACTATCATGAAATTTTCATTGAATTATGGATCCAATAATCCATTATAGTAAATTAAAATGAAATGGATAATAAAATCTCATTTATTGAATAAATTATGAATTGATAATGCGACATTGTTCGAGCTCCGGCATGGTCCAAAGCAGGTATTGAGGATCAAGTGTCCATGGGAACCTAAGGGTTTATGTGATTAAATAAAGAATACTTTGATAATGTAATAACTATTTACTTATTCATCATATTTATTTATTTATTCACCTTTATAATGTATATGACTCGATATTGATTTAGATGTCATTGGTGGAGGCATACTGAATTGTTCTCACACCATACTCGAGATGCATGATTGGTACCCGAATAGACTATTTTGATGCATGACAGGTGAAGGGGAAAGGCCATGGGTTAAAAATTTTATTGGGGTGGAGCTAGATGAGGAAACCATGTGTGGTTTGACAACCACTTGGTAGTCATCAGTGTCTTTATTTCCACTTCTCATCTAAAAAATTGGCACATACATTAGCATGGCATGTTTTTTTGTTTTAGTTTGATATTGTAATTCATGCATTAATTATCTTCATTTATTGGTATTGTTGTTGATATATATTACGTGTTCTATTGTTTATTATTTATACTAGTGTTTTTATCTTATAAAAGATGGTATATTCTCCCCACTAATGACTTATTATACTCTCACTACTATTTGGTAGCCTCTTGTGTACTGGGATGTGTGTTTGAGGACATTTGGCCAACCATCCTGGGGCACTGCTGCGGGCACCCAGATTGGGATGTTACATTTATTCTCTTGTATAATGGTTTAAAAAAATTAATTAAATAAGTAAAATACAATATTCAAATTTAAAATACCTTATGTTATTGTTTTATTACATATTATAAGCAATACATTAATAATATTTCATTATTTTCATGGTTTAGGGTGTGTTCATTTCACAGTTTCATGATCGGTTCATTTGTGTATAATTATGGATATTATAGTAAAATGGGATTTAAACTATATAATGGGAATGTAATATTATTAATGAGATTCTAGAAGTATTAATGTTCTCAAATATATTTTTTATTTTTTAAACTAGGATGATTCATTAGATAAAATGTTAATGATAAATGTTTTGTTTATTTAATTTGTCTTTCCAAACATTACGAACTAGTATCATTTTATTTACTGTTATGAGTATATATTTGTTTCAAAACATGAAATAGGTTATAATATAAATATTTAAATATTATTTAATCAAAATTATAATTTTGTGACCAGTCATGAATGATGTAATGGACAATGAAAAATCATTATTCACGGGGAAGATAAATTAACATAATTTGGGTAATAGTTTTGATCCACTGAATAAGAACAGGTAATAAAAAGGGATGGATATAAGTAATTAAATTAGAAAAATAAAATCCCATTATTTAAACTATTCTATAAATTTTATGAATTTATGGATAAAAGATATTAGGATAAAGTAGAAAAAAATAAATCATGAGATGTTTTTTGATAAAATTCCCTCTTGAATATTACCTCCTTGGAGGACCCCTTGAGGATATCCAATTTGGTATTTTGGGTAGAAAATAATAACATGAACATGGTGATAGTGAATAGGAGAGTTTTTGGAAAATTATTTACGATACTCAAGGTTTTTTAATCGTAATGTCTTCGAGAGGGTGGTATTTATACTTGAGGAGAGTTGGGTTTAACTGATTAAATTTTTTATTATTTTATATTCACAGCCAACCACATTTTGGTGGAACTCATTTAAATGACATCCACTAACAATTAATATTTTATAATCAGTTTGGTGTGTAAAAATACTGTAAATAACCATTAAAATTTATAGATTTTAGGTGTTTTAAGCCTTTAACTTTTTAACATTAACTGGTTTCATTTTTTTACCTATACTGTAGTAAATAATTTTTTAACCACGCTAAATTTATTTCTTAAAAAATAAAATTCAGTTTACTAAAAAATTATCTTTTTATTTCATGTATTAAATCCATTTTGCATAATTCAATTCACATAATTGGAAAACTAAGAATTAAAATTAATCCCAAAGACAAAACAAAAAATAAAGTTTTTAACGCAAAAAAGTAAAATGTTTGAAATGTTTTTTTATCCAATTTCAATATGAAATTTATTACAATGACATAAATTGGTTTTATTGATATGTAATTAAACTATTTATAATTTAAAACATATTTTAAATAAAATTTATCTATATAAATAAATTAGTTGAAAATTTAGTTTTTAAATAAAATCAATATTTTCATTATTCATCAAAAAATGAAACACCTCCAAAAAATAAAAAAAAATTACCATAAGATAATTTGGATACAATTTTTTCAAAATTTATTTTTACATTATCAAATAAAACTTATAAAAAATTCTAAATTTGGATTTAAAATAGTTCCACCATCAAAACATGGAAAACCCGCCTTTAGAAATATATAGCTTTTATACTTAAAATAGGACTTATTCTTATCTTAAGCCTACAAAACATGTTAAATGAATTTAAAAACGATTTATTGAATCTATAAAATATATATTTTATTAACATATATCACTAATTGTAATTAATTTAATTTATTACGATAAAATTTTATTGTGGTCATAAAAATTTTTTTTTATAAAAATATATCATTTATGTTAAATTTGTTTCCATTTTTAGTTATAATTAATTCGTAACCAAGGAATTCAGTGTATATACATTTGTAAACTATATTTTCATTTTCTGGTTAATCTCATTCATCCCCTTCATTCCAATGACTATGTGATTACTATCAAAATTAAATAGTAATATTTAATCATTTGATCAAGATCAGTGTTGTGTGTATTATAAGTTATCGATGAAATTTAATTTGATTAAGAAGAGACATACCGTACAATATTAGGGTGTTAAAATTTTCCATCCATGAATAAATTTTGTCCTATAAATTTTAAATTGCACATAAAAAATAAAAATTTGATTATTTAAAATACTATTGTGGGAATACCACAATGTAAATAGGGTTAATAAAACACAGCCTTAGTAATAGGGAAAGTTAAATGTGATGGTCACAAAAAAGATTTCTTTTGAATAGCATAACATTAGTGGGATTTGAATATTTTATGTGTAATAGACATCAAACTTTTTTTTATAATATATTTTAATAAAGAAAAAATATTATCATAATGTCTACCATCACAAAACTGTAAATTTGTGACGAGTTAAATAGGCCATTTATTTCTCATTAAGAAAATTGAATAAATAGAAGTTTATTCCTAATCCCTTTTCAATATTTGAGGTATTATTTTAATATTAATATAATAACTTTATAAAATAATATTATTTTATTTATTTCTAGGTCATAAGAAAAATCTTACCCTTTGGTTGTATTTTGATCTATTTTTACTTCAACTCTTACACTAGGAAATAGATATTCAAGATAAATTTTTCATGATTGAAGCACATTTTAGGAATAATATGATCCACAAGACATTCCTTATGCATAAAAATATTTAATGAACCCAAATTGGTTATCACATGTTATCAAAAAACAATAATAACCAAATTTAAACACAATATATTCCATAAGTAGTTAATCTTAAGACCCATCCAAAATACATATGTCCAAATTCACAGTTTAAAAACGTCACTAGATTTCCAAAATCAATTTAACATTGGATTCCCAAAAAAACATAATGTACATATTAATTTCACAAATCAAATATATGAATACCTTGATAACATAAAAATTATAATGAAACATAAATGCATCCCAAAATAAAATCTCTGGTTATTGGATATATTCCACAAATCCAACCATCTAGTAAACCCAGCAATGATATCATAAACCATCAAAACACTAACAATTTTCATGGGAATTAATAATATCGCATAAAACTATATTTTTTATTATTATTTCAAATTCTATAATATATTAATGGTTATCTTCCCTTGATAATGTGTTTTCCAAAAGATGAAATTGCAACAGAATCACTTCTCTTGGTTACCGTTATTATTCCTCACATGCTTCCAAATCCTTAAAGTAAAAGTATTGGAGTACAATCCTTATATATTTTATAATTGTTATAACTATTGCAACACTAATAGAATACTCAAGTGAAATAATTCTTGAATCCAAACACAGATATATTAATCATTCATCTTTGTTTTGGGTAGTATCATAATCTTGACCATGATTCATTAACCTCTGTTGGTGTATACTGATGCATGAGACAATTATTTTCATAGTTCCCTATATATTTTTAGATAAGTCATTGTATATTAGAATCCATTTTATTACCTTTTCGACCAAAAAATATGGTGGCCTTTCTCTCCAAACTTGTAAGGAACTCTCATTCTTTTTAAGCAAGTTTCTGGGTGTTTCCTTTTTCAATTACAGCATGTGGGAAAATAATTCTTTATATTTTTTAATTTATCCATATTTTTACTAGTTGTACTCTTGTTTTTGTGCATCGCTCTGAATCCATAATACATATAAATTTTTTTCTCTATCTCGTAAGAACATGATAGTATGTTCTCGTTTGATGTGAATGTTTGGTACAATAGTTCCATTCAAAATATTGGATTATTACCATAAAATATATCCCCCTTTTTACTCAATGGATAATGTCCACCATTGAAGTTCTCATTCCTATTTTTAGGTTCTATTTTTAAATTATGAAATATACTAGATTAGATCATATCATTATGAAACATAATTTATAGTCTCAAAACTAGTAAAATTAATTACATAAATTGAAAATTTTATTCATAGATAATATCATAATCAATAACATTTTTATTTAGGATTTTATTCTATAATTGTACTCAAATTATATCATAGGGTTATGTTACATAATCTAGGTCCTCCAAAATCTACATCCTAAGGCTACCCCTAAAATTTCATTGATACTAACTGCCAACCCTAACCCCTGTATCCCAGATCCAATGGCTTACATTATTACATTTTCATAAGATATAAGGAATCACATTCTTATGGACTGAATAGTTTTTTAGTACTTGTAAACTAGATACATATTCTAAATTTTTATTATATTTTGGATATAAAATTCAAATTGTATTTTTCATTAAGGACACCATTATTACCCTTAGCATAACCCTACATATCAATCATAATAAACTTCATGGAAACCTATGGAAAATAAAACAAAATAAAGGGGTGAGCTCAAATTCTCAGTAAGGGTTATGTATTGTGAATGAAATAATGAATCAATGAGTATAGATTAAATAGAAATTTAAATAATTGGGAACACACTCCATTAATCAATAACATGACCATAACATGATAAGAATAAAATATGGTCAAATAAGGCCATAAGATATTCACAAGAGATATAAAACATAACCATGTATATTATACTAGTTTGATAATCACATGGAAATAAATAACTGGTTTCATAATGGTCGATTTAATAATTCTGGACATCTGAATACTTAGCATTGAGGGCTCAGCTAGGAAATTTGAAAATAAATGTTTAAGTCCTCAACCAAAACCTAATAATATTGTATCATGAGACCTATCGAGGCATCGAGGGGATATAGCGGGCCCCACACATCACTAACTATGTCTAATGAAATCATTGTATGAATAAATAATACAAATAAATTAATATTCCTTATAAAATAAATATCTATATATCTGTATTGAAAGAACTAGTCATATATAATATCAATACTTCCCTGACAAAACAAATAAAAAACCATAAAAAGGAAAACTATGAATGGTATTATTTGATTAGTCCTAAAAACTATTCACTATAGTATGTTTACATATATAAAAATACATTAAATGAGATAATTGAAATTTTCGTGAGAAAAATAATCTTTATATATTCCAATGTCTCTCATACCACATTGAAACATTTTAACTAGAAGCCTCATAGGGGAATAACATTAAATAAAACCTATAATATCATGACAATAAGGATATTCATGATATAAAATGTATAAGGAGAAGTTTATACACCTCATAAAATAGTACTACTGTATAACATAACAAATTTCTTAAAGAAGGAAAAGTGTGAAAAAATTCATTACTGCTTTAGTAACTTTGAAACCTTAAATCCCATGAATGATAGATACTAAAATTGATATGTAAATCCCCATTAATTTAATGATAACCATCTTAAAATAAATTCATGGGAAGTATATACACCACAAAAAATAACTATTGAATAAGGAATATATCTCACAGAAGTTAACATGATATGATAAATCCCTCACATCACGATTCCCTTTAATAGTGAATACTTTAACCTTATGTATAATGGTTTAAAAAATTGTGTTAACAAATTACAGAATTATATTCACATTTATTTTAACACCCAAAGATTTTGTTGATAAAAGTTCAAATTAATTTAATTTTTTTGATATTTACTTTGATTCATAAAACACTAAATTCAGGTTATCTTGTGTTATACACAACAATAAGTTAATATTGTGCTACCAGCAACACTTTTTGTTATCCTGCAGTACATGTAACATTGGGTTATCTTGTGGTTCATGATCGATTAAGTTATAACACCTTTTAATGGCGCACCTATTTTTACAACTAAAATTTTATCCTTTTATGAATTTTATTGGTAAAAAAAATAATTTTTTTAAATTTAAAATTCCAAAATTAGTTTAGTTTTAATTTTGAGTATTTTTTTGAAAAACATATTTTTTTGATGAATAATAAAAAATAGAGTATTTTTGTTAAAAATAGCATCTTAATTTAAATAATTATTAATGTTTAATTATATTTTGAATTGGTTTATAAAGTCAAAATAGATCCATTATACATATATTAATAAAATTTAGTTCATTGGAATCATTTTTATATTCAATTTAGATATAAAAAAATTTGGATCTTTTGACCATTTTTACTTTAAAAATCCCACTTTCTCGCCATGTCTGCAGGATTAGCGTTAAACTTAATTTTTTCACATATATGATTTGAATTATTAATAATGGAAATACATAGATGTAATTAGCATAATATTTTAGATCAAATAATATAAAATTAATTTTTTATTGAATGTATTTGTGGATATTATTAAAATTAATTATGGTTACTAAGGTAAAATTAAGCTTAATAAGGAACTAAAACATAATCATAAGGACCAAAATTAATTGTACACCTATAAACAAGAAAATATCTACAAATAATTCTACTATATACCCTCTTGGTTTGAAATATATGTGTTATTGTTATTTTATTAAAATGATGTTCCCTATATATATGGTCAAGTAAGCCAAAAGACCAAAAGAGAACTTTACTAACCTTTAACTGTTATAAACTATTGAGATATGTAAAAAAATCATATTTTTTGTTATAAAAATCATTTTGAAATATAAATGGTTTTTTTATCATAAATATTTTTCATTAATTTTTATAGATGATTTAGTGACTTAAAATTCATAATAGATTCCAATGTAGTGATTAGTTAGTAAGTAATTGACGAAAATAAATTATACTATAAATATTAAAAGTGATGTAAATTGATTTAATTACTATTTATAATTAGTTTTTTAGATTAATATATATTTTTAAAAATATATAAAAATAATATATTTTCATTTCAACATTTTTTTATATTTTTAATTAAAATTAAGTAAATAATTTCAAAATTGAATTAATGTTATTTTACAGTAAATGATATTTTATTAAATGATTTAAGTTAATTAAAAACCTATATTGTTACAAGATTTTTTTAACAGTTAAAAATATTTGATATGGTTTATTAATAAACCAATTTATATTTTATAATTAATAGAGTGACCCATATATTTTAAAAAAAAATTTCCCATGGTCCATGTTAAAGTAGTGTTTTTGCATGTCACATGCCCTTGTTTTAAAATTTATTTCTAAAACAAAAGGGATTTTAATTTTATAAATCAGGTATTATTTTTATAAATAAGTGGATCTATATTATCAATAGAATATAAATTTAATTTAATCTTCATGGTTGAACTACATATTTTAGAAAACTAGTGTCTTTAATAAAAAACAAAATGATAAAATTGGGAAACATGGAATTTAAGAAACCAAAGTATTAAAAAGAACATATTTATCTATATTAGAGGTTATTATAGAACATTATTAGACTTTAATTAACTATGTATTATCTTTTTAGGATGTTTAGGTATTGTATACCTCCTATTAATGAATATTTTTTTTATAAGAGTACCACTCCCCTTCCACTATAAAATTGTGAGCACTCTACCACTTCATAACACCTCTGAAATGAATTAGGTTAGCAAAATATATGAGAAAATACACTTACCAACATTTTTAATTTACTATTGAAAACCTCCATTTGGGAAGAAAACCATCCAAGGAATCCCTTGGGTGAAAACTAGAAGGAGTTACCCTAAGAAGAGGTGACATCCACCCTAAAGCTCCTTTATTTTATTTCTATTCTCCACCCACATACTATTTTTATTATATGCATGTATAAAAAATTAATATACTAAATATACTATAATTATTTAATCATAATTTTTCAAATTAAACTTAAAAAAAATTATATATAATTGGTAACGAACATAATATATATATGTATGAAGAATTACCCCCACACAATTTGATAATTGTTCATTATTCCTTTAACACCTCTCAGAATGGTAATTATGATTGAATGTATTTTTATATAATTTATATATTGAATTTATTAATTTTTTAATCTTCTTTAAATATTTTAAAACAGATATCTTTATACTTCCCATCTGGTGTAAATCTAATTATTTCATCTGAGGAAGAGTGCATAACTGCCCCTCAAGGTGATGTGAATCATTCACACACTACATGGAATGTACTGTGGATGTTTTTAGTGAAATTATATGATATATATGAAATAATCATTCTAATTTAATGATATTATATATATATATATATATGTGTGTGTGTGTGTGTCATTTTCATTCCTTCTACAATATGACAACAAAAATAGAAATAATACTCATGTGTACGTATGGCCTACCATATCCATGAATAGTGTATTCTATTTTATAATTATATATTATATAGATTATTTTAATACACATATGATTTATATAAATGAAATTTATATCATGTTTGAATATCTGTAAATCATGATATATTTATAAGGACCAAATATATAACACAATAAGACACATGTGGATAACAAAATTGGTATTACCCAAAGTGAAACCTTAATATTGAATTGTTATCAACTGGGAAATATAGTTTAATAATAAAACCATATATGGTATTAGATATAACAATATGGTTTTTTAAATTATTTTAAAACTTATATTTATTATATAGGATGTTTGTATGAGTATTATGGGATTCAAGACATAATGTATAAGGATTTCATCTCAATTTATATTTCTATAAGATGCGTGCCTTAATCACCAATCATTTTGTTTGTGTGTTGTGTATACTTCCCATGGATGTATTATCTAATTATTATAATTTTTTTTTATTTTCATATAAATTTTATTATATTTATTTCATGGGTTTTATGTTTCATAAGTTACTAAATTGGTTTAATAACTTTATCTGAATTTTCTTTATTTGAGACACATTAAATGTTATACACCTATATTTTTCAATGAGGTGTATATAATGAATTTGGACATGTTATATCTTGAATAACCTATTTTTAATTATATCTTAATCATCATTTAATTTTATTCTTCCCATCTTGAATAAGATTTACCAAAATGTAAATAGTTTATTACTACAAATTGAACATTAATCAAGATTGTTTATGATTATGCTTCTATTGATGAAATATTATAATCTATATCTCAAAAACCCTCAGAAGGTTTCATACCCTCTAGATATGGCTATTATATCCACGTAATGGTACAATTTTTACATTATTTGGTATCTAATATACTAAATAAAAAATATTCAACAAAAATCTTACCTTAATTCTATTTTTGGTCAGAAATAATTTTTATTCAAAATATCATGTTTAAAAAAAATTAATGATCTGTAATTATTATTATCAATTTAAAAGGATTTAAATTATTATAATATATTTATTTATTTCATTTCATATCTATTTTCAATTAAAAGGTATTCAAATGTTTTTCAAGATTTCATTATAAAATTTCAACTATTTTAGAATAAATAATTTCTCAAAAGGTTTTCAAATCGTATTTATATATTAAAAAAAATCAAGTAAAATATTTTAAAAAGGTTCTCAAGAATTATTTATAATTTTTCAAATAGGTTTTCATGAAAACATTTTTCAAATTTTTATCAATCTCTCTTTATATGTTTTCAAAGAAGTAGGTTTCCAAAAAAATTTAATGATTTGTTAATGAGTTTTCATGTTTGTTTTCATGCAAATGGTTTTCTTGAGGTTTTTTGTTTCAAATAGCCTTTTCCAAAAAATAAATGATATTTACTTTAATAAATATTTTCAAAATATTCCTCTTTGTTATTTTCCATATATGATAACATCTATTGACATTACTGATGTCCTTCTAGGAAATGATCCAATTTTTCAATCCATATTATTTCTTTTGTGGTTTAAATTTGTATGGAATGATGCTTATGCCACCCATTTCCCTTCTATATGTTATGTGCTTTTGAAACCCACTTATTATCAGGGGTTATGATTTGATGAAATGATTATGAAACCCATCTATTTTCCATAAGTTGTGATGTGATGAAATGTTAATGGTTCTCATTTCATTTCATATGTTATGATTTAATGTTTATAGAACCCATCTATTATTATGGGTTATGATATGATAAATATTTTATTATATTTTGGAGCATGTATGAATGATTTTATTATGATTTGGGTGGGACCTATATCTCCCTCCAATGCAATAGGTAAATATTTGAATCTTTAGAGATAATGATAGGAATCGAGTATATGGGGTTGATCTACTATGGGAATAAGGGGAAACCTAATCCATCAAAAGGAAATGACTGAGACTGGGGATGGTGGTGTGTTCCACCCTAAAGGATTAGTCACTATGAAGATAGAAGATGGGGAAACCCAATCCACTATAGGTAGATGAGGAAACCTGGTCAATTACAAGTAATGGAATGTGACTGAGGATGGTTGTTTTTCCCTCCTTATAGGTATTGTTATAATGAAGTTTCTTGCTAAGTTAAAGTGATGTGTCTTTACTTATGTGGAATGAAATAACATTTTAATGTATTACACAATTACTCATATTATTCCCATGTTATGTTTTCATGGATTATGTTCTTTATTTTATTATTATTCATGTCTTATAAACCGCTAAGATTTATGTTTTGATTCATGTTGATGATCTTTTATTTTCATGGAATAGTATTATAATATTGTTATCATGTTCTCATACTCCTATGATAATGTTTATTCTTACATGTCTCCCTTGTTTACCATTACTGAACATCTGAGATAACCCATTTTTATTTTACCTTCCCCATGTTATGAAGATATGTATTAGGAATGATGTGTCTAAGAAGAAAGTTAGTCATTAATAACCTAGTGGGAGATAATGGAGATCTCTTATGTAAAAGATTTCATGTTTCCATGATTCCAAAGGCACTAAACTAATACTTTATTCTGTTGTTTTTTGTGTAATATGTATTCCAAACAAGGTATGTAATGTCTGTGTACATCAAGACTTGATTGTTTTAGTTGTTATTAGAAGGAATGTTTAGACAACATTTGAAAATAAGGAAGATAAATATTTACTAAGACCTAAGGTATATTTTAAAGGATATGTCTAGGGATGTCTCTAAGGATAAGTATAGGGATGAGTTAACATTTAGGAAAAATGTCCTAGAATTTTGGTAAAGGATATAGTAAGTGGTTCCCTTGAATTAAATATGGATCTAGATACTATATGTGTATGAGGCTTCGACACAAATATACCTAGTAGTAAAAACTCTAACAAGGTGTTTTGGGCCCGATTCAATGTAACCTGACAAACGATAATGGGCCTTATTGCACACTTGGTTTGATATTCCTGGGTGATATGCTTTAGGAATTCAAAAAATTTTCATGAACCATCATGAGGGATTGGAATATAATATGACTATTAATAACCTAGGATAAACCTAAAGTCACATAGATTATGGAAGGTGTCTTGATTTTGACATCTTATAAGTAATTTTTCACGATTATGTGGTTTTATTCTATGATATGTGCTTCTCACCCAGTGATTTATTGTTTTAGTAAATAGAGAGAACTATAAGGAACATGGATAACATGGAATGTTTCAGATGTGGAAATCATGGGCATTATAAAAATTAATTTCCCAAGTGGAAATTTCATAAAGGAAATATGGAAGGTGATATGAGTATTTGTTATGATTCTGAAGATAAAGAGACTAAATACGATATATGAAAGGTATGTGATGTTTTTCAATTATTTTTTACAATAAACATAAGAAGCATAATTAGATTGAGGTTTATTAACCTTTAGATATGATTTATATATAATATTCTTGAAAATAGATATTAAGGAATAATTTCATGAAATCGGAGTGATGGTTTATGAATAAAGTTGGATGAATAAAGTACTTATGTTTTCAAATTAAAATATTATGCTATATTAATCATGAAATATATAAGTATTTTTAGTATTATTTTTCATTATGGATTTAATTGGGTATAGTGAATGGTGATTATGACTTAGAAAAGTGATATTTTGATTAAGGGAAGGTAACCCTTAATGTGATCAAGATGTTGAAAAAATTGTGTTTATCATGGATAAAGGGTAGATTGATTTATATAAGTAAATTTTGTACCATTGAAATCCTGGGATCTGATTATGGATTTTTTTTGAGAAAGTTAGTTATTCCACCATGGATAAAGTTCAAAACTTCTTGGCTTTAAGGAAATATATCCAGTAACCTTTAGAATAAGGAATCAGACATTTTTTCCAAAAATTATTCATGGTAATTTAGGATATTACCATGTTTTACGAGAATATATAACAAGGGTATTCTCATGTATGGAATGTGACAACCAATAGATACCTTATAGTATATAGGTAATCAAGGCTAATCTAATTTACTACCATTATTCCTAATGTTTTGTATTTTCCTCATTCAGAAGGGTTATAAGGATACCACTTATGGATTTTTTAAGTTAGTAATTGGATGATGTGGGGAAAATCATTCATGCTGGCTACAACAGGTTCTCAAAGTGGATAGGATAGGATGATCGATGGGAAAATCTTGGGTTCCTTAGATCCAAACACCATTGGACCGAATTTTGGAAATCTGAGGAAGGCTGGGGAGGGGGGAAAGATTTCTAGTTCGGGTAAGAAAACATGTAAGGAGTCTTTGAGTATGCAGATTGATCATAATGATGTAGCGGTAATAAAGGTGGGGAACCACTTTGATGGTCTTGAGGTCCATGATATTCTTTTATCTTAAGAGGAGGAGTCACCAGATGATGATAGTTTTAGTCATCCCTCAGTGGATTGCATGGACCGAATCAAAGGGAAAGGACCCCATAGTCCTAGATGGAAGAAGGGGAAAAAAGGCATGCGTGACTCAAGGAAATGCATTGTGGTTCAGGGGAAAAATGAAAGGGACGCAAGGACTACTCATACTTTCCAATACAAATGGAGACTCGGTCGGCCAAGAATGACAGGAAAAAGGAAGGTAAAGATGCACAGAAGGGGGAAACTGAAGAATCGATTAGAAATACAAGAGACAGGGATGAAGAAGTTGGGGAGTGCTTAAAACTAATCTCTAACTCCAAGGACGAAATTCTAGAAACAAGCCATCAGCCAAATGTCTCAGATGAAGAGATTGAAATAATTTATGAACGTCAGTTGGAAGTTGATGCTAACGAGGAGAAAGAAGAGTGGATTGATAAACAAGACTTCATACTGGCCATGGATTTCAATAAGAGTAAAATCAACATAGAAGAGTTTATTTAGACAATTTAAAGGATGATCACTCACCTTGAAGAGTTAATTAGAGGGGATCCAGAAATCCAGGTTAGCATGCTGCACTATGAGCTTTATCGAGTAGCGGAGTCAAGTAATCTTAGCCTTGTTTTTAATCATTTTGTTAGATCCTTCAGTACCTAGTTCTTTCCTTTTGTAGAACAATGGTTTACCATTTTCCCTTAAAATGGATTTTCTTTAATAAAAATTTAATTTGGATGATGTTTGTGAGATTAAGGTATTATCTAACCACATGATGATTTATTCATATTGTATAACCTTCTCTAACAATATTTTGTTAATGGTAACTAACGAGATATGGGTTGACATATCATGGATATCAGGATCTCTTAGTACTTCTGTAATGAAAAAAAGCATCCCTTTTTAGAGGAATGGGTAAAGTGGAAATTGGTCAAGACATAACCAATTGTTGAGATTTTACTTTTGAAAGGGATTTTAATCAAGTTAGTATAAATTCTCATGAAATTTATTCATCTTTAAGGAAATGGTCCTGAACTGTAACACCCGGTTGTTTTTATTAAATATTTTCTTTAAACTATTTTTATCCATCCCTAGCTTTCTTTACACATAATCATGAGTTTAAAAGAACCAAGAGATGCCCTTAATATAAAATTATCATTATAGCCTAGCCATTACGTTGGTGGGAATAATTATAACAAACTTATGAAAATGCATTATCAATTCATTGTCTATTAATTATTAATGAAAAATATAAATCAATTAGATATTCGTATTGAATTACTTTTGACAGTTAAATTAATGAGATATATGTATTATATACTTAATAAAATATTTTTTATATTCATCCAGTGGATATTCTGGTCCTTGAGTAAGAATAAAACTCAATTTTATGTATGAGAACCTATTTTTTAAGGTTAATTTTACACCTTTGAATGGTGAACACATTTTAAATTAATACAATAGAAAATTAATAATTTCTATAAGAAAAAATAACAAGTTATTTTGAAGTGGGATATAAAAATTTAATTTTGGAAAAATATAAAATATTTTTCTGATAACTTTCATGTTTTAATGAATAGTAAAAATACGCTAAATTTTAATAAAAACAAATTTTTTTAATGAGATAATTTATATAGTCAAATTATAATTTTGAATGGTTTGAAAGTATAAATAGAATATATTATTACCATTTAATATAATTTATTTAATTATCATTAATTTTATATTGAATTCATAGGTAAAAACATTTCAATCTTTTGCAATTTTTTATCTTTTATAACACATTTTCTCTTTTCAACAATGGGAATAATTTTAAATTAATTACTGCAACTTTTATGTTTTGAATGTGGAAAATGGATTCCATATTTGGAATCATAATTTCCAAATTGTATGAATAGGTACCTTTTATTTTTGGACATTATGAATAGTTACTTCAGTATTTATTTTATTTACAATGGTTAAAGGGTAAATATGGTAAGTAAGGGTAACAAATTAATAATTAAATAATAAAAAACTACCATAAAACGTGTCTTAGTATTATTGGTTGTGATATTTCTTACCATGGGAATCCTTTGGTCTATTTTTGACCCCATGGATTCACATGGATGTTAAAATGAAATTTTATAAGAATTAATTTAATGTAAAGATAATTATAACCTAAACTTATATCTTTTACTAAATGGATTTTAATATAGGGTAATATAATTGATACATATTCTTATAAATATTAATTATATATCTATAATTATTTAATAATTCATGGTATTTTATTTAAATTTTTTATAGATTATATAAATAGTTTTATTTGTGACATAGTTATGATGTAATGATTACCTCATTAATGAAATATTCAAATAATTGATTTTATAAATATTAAAACAAACATAATTTGGTTATTTCTATGTCATCCAAGAATTTTATAGATGAAATTGAAATATTATATTTTATTTAGTGACTTATTTTCGAAGAACTAAAGTATTTATGAATTTTTAAAAAGTCAAGTATGAATATTGTCCAAAATTGACACAATTCATAACTTAAAACATAAAATATTTTATTAAATGATGTTAAATTCCTAAAAATATAGGATTCTCCAAAATTGTTAAAATAAGTCCAAATATTTTATAAATATATTTTTTTTTCTCTTTTGACAGGATATGGTAATTACACTAACCCACAAGGGGTAAATAACATGATATCACAATAAGATTAAAAACAGTAAAATAAGGGTTAAACCAAACAGATAAGGATAAAAAAATATTCTAAACATTTCTAAAAATTATTTGATAATGTTTATTATAACCTAAATCATATTATATTATAAATAAATAAGTTATGTAAAATATTTAGTTGAGTTTTAATTTATAATAAATTATTATTTTGAAAATTTTCCTAAGGTGCCCCTCTCCTCTTTATAAAAGGGAACCTCTTCCCTCTCCTATTCACTATATTTTTAGTCTTAATAATTGGCCAAACCCCCCCCCCATTTAACTTATAAACCTCTCTAGTAACATTCTAGAGGTTCTGATCTTCTCAAAATACCATCTCTAGTTCCCTAATAGGGGACTTAAAAGAGGCACGTTGAGGAAGAGGTAATCTCTTCTACTGCTTCTTTGAAATTTATTTCTTCTTCTACTTCCTATTATCTAATTGTTTCATTATAAATTATTAACATCAGTATCACTAATATTCTAATATGTTATTATAAATATGAAACAAATCTATTTCATCTTCTATCCATCCTATAAAAAACAAAATCATTGTGCGTGCGTACGTACGGCTTACCGGCTTCACACCGTGGTGTAATCTGTTTTTCACCATTAACTTACTTGGATGGGTATGATGATGGAAGTAATTACTATATATGATTAATATAAGACGGTAATATTTATTATATATTATAAACTATCCAATTTAATACCACTCAACAATTATAGGAATTATATTGTCGCTCGTGCGTACGTACGGCTTACTGTCTCTACAGTGCGATGTGATTCGTTCTACATAATATTCATTAAATCATGATTACACAAATAAATTTAATGAATAAATATTATATACATTATACTAATACCATTATTTAAATAATATAACTATAACCTAAAAATATTAATCACAATTTATCTGACAAAACGTACATTAGAACATAAAGCAGTTAATACCCGAATAACGAGTAACAATGAAATGTCACTAGAAAATGGATGAAATATGATCATAAATGTTATCATAAAAATGATTATGATTTAATAATAAATTATTAACATTATTTAAATCATTATATAGGAGTTTCAGACACATACGAATCATATCAAACTTAAGGTAGGGGATAATTTTTTCAATCTCGTTTTATCAGAGATTTTTTATTCGTAAGTATCTACTGGGTATATATTTTCATTCATTTCCATGTTTTATAAAAATATTCTCATAAAAATTGTACTATTATTATATTTATGTGTAATGTTTTTTTACCCATTTTTACTTTTACAACATGGTTTGGAAGGAATATTTCTTTTGATTACCATAGGAGGTAATTTTTGACTTTTCTGGAAAAAGTATGAGGAGACTATTTTATTACTTATACATCATGAATGGATTTTTTCAATTTTCAAAATTAATTATTTAAATGAATATTCCTTTATGAATTTTCATGTTTATTTTCAGGTAACTTATTTTCTTTTAAAATTCACATCAATTTGAGAAAATAAACTTTTTTATAAGAAGAAAGGATATTTTCCTCAAGAACTGTGTTCAAGTGTTTAATAAAAATAATTTTCTATATATGATGATATATAATTATTTTTATATCCCTATTATTACCTTCATTTGATAAAATTATGATTTAGTTATTTTTATGAAGTCCTTTTATCTTATTAGATTATGTTATGATGGCATGATGTTTAAGTATCAAATTTTATTATAGGGGTTATGCTATGATGTATGATTTATGATTTTTCGGCCCATATAAGAATGGTTTCATTATGATTTATGTGGGACCTATATATCCATCCAATTAATTAGTAAAATATTTATATCTCATGAGATAAAAATGGATGGAATGGAAAGTTAATCTGGTTTTGTGATACAGGACTTGAAAGAGGAGTGAACTCGGTTCATTAATGGAATTTGTCTGCTATGATGGTCTTAGAAATGAGACGTGACTAATATTAAAGGATTTTGTATTATTATGTGTTCATTACACAAAGTTTCATGTATCTTGTTATGATTTTTGGTATTACATTTCACTTTTATGATTTATCCATGACATTATATTATGTTTTCTTCTGTAGGATAATATTTTCAAATGTTATGTTCTTATGAATATAATATGATTGATATTTCATGTGTTTATCCTTACTAATAATTTAAGATCACCCTTTTGTATGTTTCTTTTCCCCATGTCATGTATAAGGGTATAAAATATGATATTTCCAAAAGGAGTCAAGTTATGATGAAATAAATGAGAGACAGTGTAGATGTTTTATGAACCGGTTGTTTATGTTTCCCATTTTCTAAGGACACTAAACCTATATGGTCCTATCATGGCTTTGTTATATGTTGTAATAAATAAAATTTAATTATGAAGTAATAAAAATGTATGTAAATTATGGGTCGTTATAGTTGGTATCAAAGGAAACGTATAGTTAACCTTTGGAAACTTGGATAAGAAATCCATAGTCAGAACCATAAGGATATTTTTAAGTATATGATACAATCCCAGTGTTTTAGAAATGACCATGAATAACCTATAGTGTTATAAATTAAAATTTCATTATTGATTATGTAGTTTCTATATTATAATTAGTTTTTCTCACACTATGCTTATTGGTTTTAGTCAATGGCTAGAACCCAAAGGAATTGTGTTAATGATGAATGCGATGGGAAATACAATAATTCTCCCCCTGAGCAACCAAATGTTAATGGAGTTGGAATGAAAAATCTTATAGCAATGATCCCACAAATTTATCAATATATGAATCATGCAAGACTTCTAAATGAGAAAAGGAGGGAGAAACACTCTATTGAATCCTTCCTAAGGCAACGTCCACCTTCATTCAGCTAATCTTCTGATCCATTAGTGGCTGAAAATGGATTAGTATCCCTGAAAAGATATTTTCAGTTCTACAATTTTATGAACTAGACAAAGTCATCTTAGCAGTATTTCATTTGGAAGGTGAAGCTGATCAATGTTGAAATCTTATCCCGAATACGAGGCAAAGAGAAAAAATGTAGTCTATGGAATGGGACAAGTTCAATAACTTATTTTTTCAATAAGTACATTCCTTATATTCTTAGAACAAATATGGAGAAGGAGTTGTTTTAACTTAGGAAAAAAGATGATGAATCCATTGGTACCTATGAATAAAATCTTAAAATACTTTCCAGTAACACTTCTTGAATTATTATTTAACCTGAGAGTAAGATTGATTGATTTTTTAGAGGCTTAAAACCAAGTCTACGAAGAGAATTATCCATAAGGGACTTAAATAGCTACAATGAAATTTTTCAATGTGCTCTCAAGGTTGATATAAAGATTGAAGTAACCCGTCAGTAATATGGGTTTGATATGAAGAAGAAAATGGAATTCAAATATAAATCTAAAGACTGCACTGAAAAGAAGATGAGTTTTCCCTTATTCTCAAAGTGCGAAAAGAAACATTGAAGGAATTTTTTTAAATGGACTAGTAAATGTTTTCAGTGTGGAAAAGAAGTTCATTGGTGAATTTAATGCCTAAGTGATGGGAAAAAAATGTATAACGATGTGAATAAAGAAAAGGATACACATAATGCAACTATTACACTTCAATATTACAATTGAAAGTAAATGGGCCATTACACCAATCAATTCCCTAATCCAAGGGTTATTGATGCTGATCAACATTAACAGCATCATAAGTTCAAAGAAAAAGGAATGTCACTTACAATTACTATCGGCGACATAGAGTACGATAATTAAGTGGTGGAAGGTACACTTACCATCTACTCTAAATTTGAAAATATTATATTAGATTCTAGATCCACCAACTTATTTATTTCTGAAAAATATTCTAAGGGTATCGCCGTATTACCTAAAAAATTAGATGCTGAGATAGCCATGACAACGCCTAATGACACAACAGTCGCATCAAAAGATTACAATTCTTCTCCGATTTATGTTTTTGGGAAAGTGTTTCTTGCAAATCTTTTTATCCTTACTCTAGTGGAATTTAATGTGATTCTTAGCTTGTATTGGATTTCTTTATACGGGTCTCATGTCAATTTCCAAAGGAGGTAAGTCATAGTTCATATTCTATATCAATCTACGATTATTTATCTATGTATGGATGAATATAACCTTCATGTAGAAATTTCATCCATCATATGGGTTTTGATTCCCAAAAATCATGGTTATTTATTTTAAATGGTTGGTGAGAAACTCACAATTAAGAATATACTCATTGTATGAGAGTTTGATGATACCTTTCGGGATGAATTACCTGGTCTCCCACCAAACCATGAAGTTGAGTTTTTACTTGATAATTGTACTAAAGACCGTGAGAAAGGATAATCATTGTGCCAAATTTACCAAGTGGGAAGTTTGGCTTCAAAAATTTTAATTTTTTGTGTCATATAATCTCAATAGAAGGGATATATGTGGATTCAGAAAAAAACAGAGGCTATTAAAAGATGGTCAAGACCAACAAGAGTAACTAGGATCCGATGTTTTCTTGGATTGGATGGATATTATCGAAATTTTGTGAAATATTTTTCATCATTATCTAATCCACTCACCAAGTTGACTCGTAAAGGAGTTAGGTTTGTTTTGATGAGGATTGTGAACTGAATTTCAAAGATCTAAAAAGGAGGTATTCTAGTGCAGATGTGCTCACACATTCTTGTAGTGGATAAAGATTTGTGATCCACAGTGATGCATCCACGAAGGGTTTAGTGTGTATTCTTATGAAAAATTATATGGTTATAGCTTATGTGTCACAATGTTGAAAATCCATTAGAAAAATTACCCAACTCATGATTTGGAGTTAGCTGTGATAGTTTTTTCATTAAAGAAATGGATCCATTATCTTTATGGTGAAAAGTATGATATTTATAATAATAATACATGTTTAAAGTATATTTTCACACAAAAGGAGATGAATATTCACCCAAAAATAAAGTTGGAATTGATTAAAAATTATGACTTCACAATACATTGTCACCATAGGAAAGTGAACAAGGTGGGAAATGCTTTGAGTCGAAAAGACCATGCTAGCTTATCCATGACGAGGAGCTCAAAAGATCCAATATTTATGGATTTTCAAAGGATGGATCTTGAAAATATAACAGAATGGAAGAAATATTATCTTTCTCAAATGAATATTCAACCATCTATACAATGGAAGATTAAAGAGGCACAGAAAGAAGATGTTGGGTTACAAAAGATGGTGATAAACATTCCAAAATTTAACCTTGATTGGAATGAAATAATGAGGTTCAGGAATCGGGTTTGTCTTCTTATCATACCTAGATTAAAGAAGGATATTTTGGATGAGTCTAATAGTTCTTCATTCTCTATTCACCCTGGAAGCGAAATGATATACATGGACATGAAGGAGTTCTTATGGTGGGATGGAAAGAAAATAGATGTCGTTGAATATGTCTCTCGATGCTTGGTTTGTCAGAAAGATAAGGTTGAACGACAGAAGTCTAAGGGGATGTTACAACCATTTCCAATAACAGAATGGAAATGGGAAAAAATTACTATATACCTTTTCATCAGACATCCCAAAACAACCATTGACAATAATTTTATCTGGGATATAGTTGAGCACCTTACAAATTCAGCAAACTTCATTGTTATTAGAGAGGATTTATCTCTGGATCATTATTCCTAGATATATGTAAAGAAAGTGGTAAGGTTTTATGGAGTACCACTTTTAATTATATATAATTGGGATCTGAGGTTTACCATGATGTTTTGGAAAAGTCTACAGTATGCTCTGGACATAGAGATAAGTTTCAACACTGGTTATCATCCTTATACAGACAGTTAGTCTGAGAGGATAGTTCAATCTCTAGAAGAATTGTTGAGAGCTTTCTCTATGTAATTACAAGGTGTTTGGGATTAACAAAAACCATTGGTGGAATTTTCTTATAATAAAATCTTTCACTCTATTGTTTATATGGCTCCTTATGTAGCCCTCTATGGAAAGAAGTGTAGAACTCCAACATTCTAGGATGAATTTGGGGAAGAAAGATATTAGTACCTGATCTTTTGTTAAAATGGAAGAAAGGTTAGATCTATTCAACTGCACATAAGATAATCTTAGAGTTGAAAAAAAGTATTAATGAAAACTTAAGATGAAACCTAGATTTTGAAGTGGGTGATAAGGTGTTATCACGAATGTTTCCCTAGAAGTGAGTAAAGAGATTTGGAAAGAAGGGCAAGCTGAGCCCTAGGTATTTCGGTCCTTTCGAAATAATTGATCGTGTTGGGAGGGTAGCTTACAAATTGGAGATTCCAATGAATCTCTCTCAAGTTCAGGATTTTTTCCATGTATATATCTAGAGATAGTACATACCTAATCCATCACATGTATTAAACTCATAAGTCGTACCACTGGAGAAAGATCATTCTTATGAAGAACAACGGATAGAGATTCTGGATCGTAGTGAAAATGTTCTACGAAAAAAGACCACACACTTGGTTAAAGTTTAATAGAGGAACCACCAATTAGATGAAGCTACATGGGAACATTAAGATATTATGAGGGAAAGGTATCCTCATCTGTTTATTTCCAAGTAATGAATTTCGATGGAGAAATTCAGTTTAAGGTAGAAGAATGTAACACCTAGATATTTTGTTGAAATATTTGCGTTAATTAGAATTTATCCTTCAGTAGCTTGATTCACACAAAATCATGAGTTTAAATGAACTGTGAGATGTCCTTAATATAAAATTACCCTTATAGCCTAGCTGTTAGGTTAGTGGGAATAATTATAACTAATTTACGAAAAGGCATTATGAATTCTTTGGCTGTTAATTATTTATGCAAAACATAAATCAGTTAAATATTTGTATTTAATTTCATTTGTTAATAAAATTAAAGAGATATATGTTTTATATATTAAATTTTTTTGATATTCATAGAATGGA
The DNA here is from genome assembly GCA_963277665.1 of Viscum album. Taxonomy (NCBI): domain Eukaryota; kingdom Viridiplantae; phylum Streptophyta; class Magnoliopsida; order Santalales; family Viscaceae; genus Viscum; species Viscum album. The sequence continues at coordinate 833,558,617 of OY728147.1, read as the reverse complement.
TATTTTAGTCATATTGTAAGAATAAAACCCTACTTTATGTATAAGAAACTATTTTTTTAAAAGGTTAATTTTACACCATTGAATGGAGAACGCATTTTAAATTAAGAAATTGAGACATTAATAAATTATATATGACAATATAAAATTTCTATTTTGAATTAGGATATAAAAATTTACTTTGAAAATGTTTTAGATATTTTTCTAATAACTTTCATGTTTTGATGAATAGTAAAAATATGCTAAATTTTAATTAAAAATATTTTTTTTATGATTAATATGATTAAATTAAAATATTGAATGGTTTGAAAGTATGAATAGAATATATTTTTACCATTTAATATAATATATTTAATTATCATTAACTTTACCTTGAATTCATTAATAAATACATTTCAATCTTTAGTAATGTGTTAACATTTTAAACTCGTTTTCTCATTTCAACAATGAGAATAATTTTAAATTAATTACGGCAACCTCTATGTTTTGAAATTAGAAAAATGGATTCCATATTTTGAATCAAGAGTTCCAAAATGATTGAATAGATGACTTTTATTTTTTTACATTATGAATAGTAACTTTAGAATTTATTTTATTTACTATGGTAAAAGGGTAAATCGGTTAATTAAGGATAAAAATAATAATTTAATAACACAAAACTACCCTAAAACATGTCATAATCCTTTTGGTTAAGCTATTTCATACCATGGTCATCCTTGGGTCAATTTTTGGATCCCATGGATTCACCTTGATGTGAAAATGACATTTTATAAGAATTAATTTAAAGTAAAGAAAATTATAACCTAAAAAAATATTGTTTACTAAATCAATTTTAATATCAGGTTATATAAATTATCTATATTCCTATAAATAGTCATTATAAAGATAAAAATATTTCCTACATCATGGTATTTTATTTATATTTTTAGATATTATATAAATTGTTTTATTAATGACAAAAATATGATTTAGTGATTACCTCATTAATGAAATATTAAAATATATGAATTTATAAACATTAAAACATATATATTTTTGTTATTTTAATGTCATGCAATAATTTTATGGATGATATTGAAAAATTAAATTTTACACAATGACTCATTTACTATGGAATAAAGTTTTTATGAATTTTTAAAAAGTCAAGTGTGAATAATGTCCAAAATTGACACAATTCATAACTTAAAACATAAATTTTTTTATTAAATGATTTGGAATTACTAAAAATATAGTATTTGGAAAAATTATTAAAATAAGTTCAAATATTTCATAAATAAATATTTTTATTCGTTTTACATGATGTGATAATTACACTAACCACAAGGTGTAAATAACATTATATCACGGTATGATTAAAAAGGGTAAAAAAAGGGTTGAACCAAAAAGATAAGGATAACAAATATTCAAAAGTTGTCTAAATATTATTGGATGATGATTATTCAAACAAAAATCATTTTATATTATAAATATATATGTTTTGGAAATTTTTTTGTCAAAATTTAATTTCTAATAAATTAATATTTTGAAGAGTTTCCTAAAGAGCCCCACTCCTCTCTTATAAAAGGGTACCTCCTCCCTTTCCTCTTCACTCCATTTTGAGAATTCATGCTCGGCCAAAACCTACACATTTCTCTTATAAAATATATTAGTTAAATTTTAGAGGTTCTGATCTTCCCAAAAGACAAACTCTAGTTCCCGAAGAGGATATTTAAAAAAGGCACGTCGAAGAAGAGGTAATCTCTTCTACCGATTCTTTCAAATTTATTTCTTCTTATACTTCCTCTTATCCTATAGTTTCATTATAATGTAATAAAATCATTATCACAGAAATAATTATATGTAATTATAAATATTAAATAACTATATTTCACCTTCTATCCATCCTATGAAAAATTAAATCACAGCGTATGTATATGTATAGCTTACAGTCTCTACACAGTGGTGTAATCTGTTTTTCACCATCACCTTACAAGGATGGGTATAATTATGGAAATGATAAATATATATGATTATTATAACATGTTACTAATTCTTATAAACTATACAAAATCCAATTCAATACCACTCAACAATTATGGAAATGATATCATCACTCGTGCGTACATACGGCATACCGTCTCCATGGTGCGATGTGATTAGTTCTACATAATATTCATTAAATCATGATTATATAAATGAATTAAATGAATAAATATGATATATATTCTAATAATACCATTCTCTAAAATATATAACTATAACAAAAAAATAGGAATATGAACTTATCTGATAAAACATACATAAGAACATAAAGCAGTTAATAACTGAATAATGAGTAACAGTGAAATGTTACTAATAAATAGATGAAAATATGATCATAAATGCTATCATAAAAATTATTATGATTCTGGAATAAATTAGTAACATTATTTAAATCATTATACAAGAGTTTCAGACACATATGAGGCATAGACTTAATGTAAGGGATAATATTTCCAATCTTTTTTTATCTGAGATTGTTTATTCGTAAGTATCTACTGGGTATATATTTATCATATATGTCCATGTTTTCTAAAAATATTGTCATAAAATTTGTATTAATCATCTATTTATGTTTAAATATTTTGTTACCCATTTTTACTTTTACTACATGGTTTGGAAGAAATCTTTTTTTCATTTACCATATGAGGTACTTTTTGACTTTTTCGAAAAAAGTAAGAGGAGAAAATTTTTTACTTATACTGCATGAATGGATCTTTACACTTTCATAAATAATTATTTACATGAATATTCCTTTACATGTTTTCAAGTTTATTTTTAAATTATTTATTTTCTTTTAAAATTAATGAAATATTGAGAAATGAAAATGTTTTAAATATTAAAGGATAATTTCATGAAGTACTACGTTCAAGTGTTGAATCAAAACTATTTTCCATATAAGATGATATAGGGTTATTTTTATATCCCAATTATTACATTGATTTTATTATGTTATGATGGAATTATTTTTATAATGTCTTTTTTTGTTATATGGATTATGTTATGATGGCATGATGTTTAAGAATTCTATTTTATTACATGGGTTATGCTATGATGTATGATTTATGATTTTGTGGCACACATAATAATGGTTTAATTATGAGATGGGTGAGACCTATATATCCCTCCAATGCATTGGGTAAAGATTTATATCTCATGAGATAGACATGGTTAGAACAGAATGTTAATCTAGTTCAGTGATACAAGATTGGAATGAGGAGTAAACTCAGTCCAGTAAAGGACTTTGTCCGCTATTATGGTATTGGAAATGATCATTGACTAATATGAAATGAATTTCTCTACTTATGTGTTTATACCACAAAGTTTCATGTATTATTTTATGATTAGAGAGATTACATTGCACTTCTATGATTTATCCCGTGACGTGATATTATGATCTCTTATGTATGATAATAATTTCAAATGTTATGTTATTATGAATATGATATGATTTATATTTTTTTGATTACCCTTACTGAGAATTTAAACTCAACCTTCTGTAAGTTTTTTTTTCCAGGTCTGGAAGAAGGGTATTAAATATGTTATGTTAAAAAGGATTCAAGTTATGTTGAAAAAAATGGGAGATAATGTAGATGTTTTATGAACCAGTTGTTTATGTTTCCCAGTTTCAAAAGACACTATACCTATACAGTTCTGTCATGGTTTTGTTATATTTTGTAATAAATAAGTTTCAATTTTGATCTAATAACAATGTATGAAATGTATGGGTCGTTATATGAACTTGAAATGGTTATCCTAGAACCTTCATTTCTGATGAGTCAAATGGTCCATTAGATAATTGATGATTTATGGATTTATAATTTTTAACATTATCCTATCCAAGTTCTCAGTCACCCTCATCTATAACATAATAGTTATATTTCTATTCCATATCAATGTTTTCACTTTTGAAATATGTTCTCTTACGTTGAAACCCAGTTATGTGTTAGTCTAGGTAACCAATCTGGTTTCAAAATTCATTCATAAAGAAATTTTTAGTGTTCTTCTTTAGATTGTTTTTTTTAATGAACAAAATGTTATTAAACGTTTTTTAACCCAGAAGAATTTTGTGGGATAGATTATTTTTAAGGTAGGTATAATGTAAGACATTGAGATTTTGTGAAAAGAAAAATCAAATTAATTTAATCTTTTTTATATTTTTTTCATTACATGAAATACTAAATTTAGTTTAGCTTGAGTTATATGAAATATAATTTTAATCTTATGCTACATTAAAAACCTAGATTATATTTTGGTACACACAAAACTGAGTTAGCTTGTGGAACATACAAGAATGAATTTTACTACATTTTAATGGCACAATTATTTTTAAAACTAAATTTTTACACTGTTATAAATTTTATTTTTAAAAATCAACATCATTATTTAATTCAAAATGACTAAATTAGTTTAGTCTAAATATTTTATACTTTTCTAAGAAATTTTTTTTTTCTGATTAATAGTGAAAAATATTGTATTAATGTTAAAACCCACATCTTGGTTTAAATAATTAATAATGTTAAATTATATTTTAAATTTCATTACCAAGTAAAAAATGGATCAAATATACATATATTAATTAAATTTCGGTCATTTTTATCATTTTTATATCTAAATGTTATATAAAAACTTATTATATATTTTACTTTTTTTACCTTACAAAAACTTGTCTTCTCACCACATCTACGGGTTAGCATTAAATTTAATTTTATCACTTCCATGGTTTGAATTTTGAATAAAAGAAATACAAAGTTATGACCAGTATAATATTTTTTTGGTAATAATAATAATATAATTTTTGATGAAAAATTTTAGTGAAATAGATTAGAATTAATTACGGAGATTAAGGTAAAATTAAGCTTAATAAGGGACCAAAACGAAATCCTAACGACTAAAGTGACTATGAAACATGTCCAAAGGACATTGGTTACCTATAATCCGACTATATACCCTCCTGTATCTAATGATTTGTGTTATATTGATATTATTAAAAGGAAGTTCCCCATATAAGATGTTAAGTAAGGAAAAAAGACAATAGAGGAACTTTCCCTACTTTCAACATTTATCAAATTTTGAGATATTTAACAAAATTATATTTTATGTTATAAATATTATATTAAAATATAAATTGGTTATTTTTATCATAAAAATTTTTCAATAATTTTTAGAGATGATTTAGTTACTTAAAATTCTTATGAAACACAAACGTAGTGATTATATAGTTAATAATTAATCAAAAATAAATTATACATTAAATATTAAATGTGATGTAAATTGATTTAATTGTTGTATATAATTATTTTTTATCTTAATATATCATTTAACGCATCTATAAACCTAATATATTTGAATTATAATATTTTCTGTTATTTTAAATTAATATTAAATAATTAATGTAAAAATTGACATTAATTTTATTTTACAATAAATGAAAATATTAATAACAATATTATTCCATGCCAAGTTAATTTTAAGGGTTAATAAATATTAAGTATGTTCAATTAATGGACCAATTTATTTTTCATAACTATCATAGTGACTGATAGATTGTAAAATATTTTTAGCCTGGACAGGGTTTAAATACTGTTTTTACACATCACTTGTGCTTTTTTTACAACTAATTTCTAAAAAATTGAGATTTATATTTTATAAATTAGGTATCATATTTATAATAATGTTAATCTAAATAGGTAAAAAATATCACCTTAATATTTTTGTAATGTTTAAGCTACATTTTTTAGAGAACATGTTTCTTTAATAAAAACCTATATTATAAAATTAGGGAAACATAGAAGTTAAGGAACCAAATTATTAAAATTCCAGTATTTTTATGTGGTGGAGGTATGTTTTAAACCATAATTCCCCATTTATCCATTGTATTTTTATTTTTTAGGTCCATTAGTTAAGATATACCTCCTATTAATGTATATATTTTGGTATTTACAAGAGTTTTTCTCCCCTCCTAGTATAAAAATCCAAGCACACTCCAATATCCTCACACCTCTCAAAAAAATTAGGATCAGCTAAGCTCTACTCAATATAATTCCCAAGATCACTTCCTTCCTACTTGAATCCCCCCTTTGTGAGGAAATTAATCAATGTAATCCCTTTTGTGAAAACCAAATGGAGTTACCAAAAGAAGTGGTAACATCCTCCCTGAAGCTCATTTACCTTATTTCTATTCTACACCCCCAAATTTTTTTATTTTAAGATTTTATAAAAAGTGGTATAATAAATATACTAGTATGTATTTATGATAAGTTTTAGGACTACCCATATTCTCACTTACATTTAATTGGTAATTAACAAACTTTTTATGTGTACGGCGAACTACCACTTCACAAAACGATGATTGTTCATTTTTTACTTTTCCACCAATCATGGGGAAAACTATGATTAAAACCCATTTTATATATGTTATATATTATATTTATTTTGTATTTAATATTATTTAATCCTTTTATAACAAATATATTTATAATTTTTATCTGGTGTAAATATGACAATTTAATTTCTTGAAATGTGGACTACCACCCGCTCAAAGTGATTTGATTCATTCACACGCTACGTGGAATGTATTAAGAATTTTTTTGTGAAATTATATTATATATATTACATAATAATTATACTTTAATTCTATTTTAAATTTATAAACATATATATATTTTTTATTTTTAATAGGAAAATAACATTGGAAACAACGTTCATCCGTACGTATGGCCTACCGTCTCCATGAGCAGTGTATTCTGTTTCATACTTATATATCATATTGAATATTATAATAAAAATATATTGAATATAAATGATATTTATATAATTTTTTTAATTCTTTAAATCATTATAAAAGTATATGGACCAAATATTGTAACAAATTAAGAAACATGCGAAGAACAAAGCAGTTATTACTTGAAGTGAAACCTTAACATAGAATTGTTATCAAGTGGATAATATAATGTTTAAATAAAACCAGATATGGTATTATATTTAATAATATAGTTCTTAAAATTATTTATAAATAAATTATGTTTATTATACCAGACGTTTTTATGGGTATGATGAGATACAATTCGTGAAGTAAGGGGATTTCATGTCACTTTTTATTTATATGAGATACATTCTGTAATCGCCAATTTTTTTTGTGGTGTTTATACTTATAATGGATGAATTATATGATTATTATATTTTATTTTCAGGTTATTTACATATTAATTTTATTACATTTATTTCATGTGGGTTATGTTTCAAAAGTTACCAAATTGTAAAAGTAACTTTGTCTTAATTTTCCTTCTTAGAAACACTTTCCTTGTGGTGCACCTGTATATTTCCATGAGGTGTTTATGATTCCTTATAAAATGTTTTATAATGAATAAAATTCTTTATATGTTATTTTAATCTTCATTTAATGTTATTATTTCCATCATGAATTATATTTACCAAAATGGTAATAGTTTTTTGTTATAATCTCATTATTTATCAATATTATTTATGATTATTCTTCCATTTTTGATATATTATAATCCATCTCTAAAAAATATCATAAACTTTCATACCCTCTATATATGAATGTTATATCCTTATAATGGTATCATTTTCCCACTCATTGGTACTTAATATAGAGAAAACAATGTTTTAAAAAAACTCTAACATCAATTCTCTTTTTGGTCGAAAAAATGTTTTATTCAAAAACTCGTGTTTTAAAAAAATTAATATTTGAATCTTATTTACAAAGTGAAGGGTTTAAATTATTTTAAAAAACATTCTTTATGAGTTTTCTATGATATTTTCAATTAAAATTATTTCAAAGGTTTTTCAATATATCATTATAAATTTTCTATTGTTTTCGAAGAAAAATATTTTGAAAAAGTTTTAAAAAAATCAGTATATGTTTTCAAAAAAATCCTGGAAAAGGTTTTCAAAATGTTTTCAATTATTAGTTTTATTTTTTCAAAGATCTATTCAATAAATAGGTTTTCAAAACTTTTTCATTATATCTTTATATTTCTAAAAAGGAAAATGTTTTTAAATATTTCTGTATGACTTCCAAAGTTTATTTCCAAGAAAATGGTTTTCAAAAGTTTTTATTTAACCTATATATTTTCCATATTTTATGATGTGATGGATTTGAAAATATACCCCTTTAATTTCATGAGTTTTGATTTGATGTATATAGAACCCATCACTTTCTATGGGTCATGATTTGATGAAATTTTTATAATCATATAGTACATGTATGAATGAGTTTATTCTAAGATGGGTGGAACCTATATCTCCCACCAATATATTAGGTAAATATTAATATCTCATATGATAATGATGGAAATATTTTTTATGGTCTTGATCCACTATATTAATAGGGCATCCCACCCTTTTATTACATAACATTACATGTCATTTTACAAATAGTGGTTCTTTAAAAGTTCTATATCTTGGAAATTAGGTACATAATATATAAAAACATAAAACGTTTTTATATTCCACATTAAAGTATTATTCGAGTTTTTTAATTTTTACATGTATTTCATCTCATAACCTAGGGACATTTAAAAATGTAAAGGATTAGTAGGAGGCCTAGTAAGGGAATAACATAAAATAGATTACATGTGAACATGAGCAATATCAATAAAAACGTGATGAATATCATAAAGGCATGATGGAGAGGAATATCACAGTAATAATAACTTGAATAATAAATTGAAAATTTTACTACAACATTTAATTTATACATTCATAAACATATCACCAAGGTCCATCACCAAGGTGTAAAGAAAATTACCAAGGTTATTTACTAAGATATTGTAAAACTTGTCATCCCTAGATATTAATTTCTTTACCTAATGAATTGGAGAGATATCAAGGAACAAACTTACTATGTGTGTATTTTCATGTGAGTCACATATTTCATAATCCAACATTTCATAAATAACCCAAAGAGAATGAAATCAATGGGTTTCATATCTAAATCATTATGTTTTAAAAAGTGCTTAAAAAGATGATCATTATGTCATTTATAACCCACAGAAATGGAATGGGGGTTTTATATATTTTCATTCCAGATTAAAATATTTATTTTTTATGTCATTATGTATACCCATTTAAATGAAGTTTTTTTGGGTATTCACATAAATAAAATAATATATTTTCTTGAGAAAATATGATATTTTGACACATAAATCCGGCAACATAACGGCTATCCAACATGGTTTTAGAAAATAAAAAAAAAGAGGGGATAGGGGTCAAAAACTAATAAAAGACTCATAATATAGTATAGGAATAAAATAAAATGGAAATAATAACATGGTATGGAAATTTAAAATACATACCACACAAAATAAAACTTGAAAGGGAATGAGAAGATGAAAATTCTATTACGAAATTTTTGCAGCCCAATAGCTTCACCTAAAAATTCATAAAATGAGTTGAAGAGATAAAAGGGGTATCTCATCATTTTTACACAATATATAAATTATAGGGGATATGGAATAACATATCCCAACACATTAAAATAGGAATTAAAAAGTAATAACATAAAAGGAGTTCATGAAAAGAGTAGGGTGGTAGATTTCTTTACCTCTATGAGTAACATATAAATTTATAATATCATGACCTTGGATGATTGAGGACACCATGGTAGGACAACAAGGGATATATAACTTACTAAAATACATGGAGAATTATTTTTTAATAGAAATAAATGATTTAATTGGTGGGTATTTATAGAAAAATTGAATGAATATTTTATTAATTACAAAGGACACCTTATTTGTGGTATTTGAAAAACCATGGGCTTGCCCATGGTATTTTACCATTGTATTGGCCACTTGGGACAAATAATATCACATTTTAATTTTTAGGAGTCTAACAACATTATCACATCATTATTACATTATTATTACAGATCTATGATGTTACTACACTTATCGAAAACCCAAAACTGTATATTTACTATTCATTAAAAAATCTATTATTTCATAAAAATCCGAAAAATTCACTCCAACCATTTTTCGATGTTTAGAATTCAAAAGTGAAATCCATTTTATATAAATTAATTTAATTTTAAATTAAATAATATAAATAAAATACAAATACATAACTACTAATTTCTGAAACATTTATTTACTTATACTATGATGTAATTATATCACATTACCACATTGGATAACTAAAACATATTTATACTTTATTATGTGATGTTACTATTCCATTGGTCAAATTACCATTCAAAAGAGTGAAATTATCATTACAAAGGGTAAATTTACTATCTACCAATATATTATTTTGATCTTATTAAACCACATTTTTCACCCTAATTACAATCATGTAAGACTGGTTTTTGAAAATCATTTCATAGAAAAATTTATTTAATAATAATTTTTTTACTATTCTTAGAATACTATTCATAAAAAAACTATTTTTTAAATACTAAAAAAATTTAAACATCTTTGAGAACTTCAAAAAAACCAGCCTTTATTAATATTGAAATTTCAAATTCAAAAATGATGTTTATTTTACCAAAATAATTTTCTATGTATGAGAAATACATAAAAAGTACTATTTTTTACATCTAAAATCAATTAATCAAATTTTTATTAATTAAACATATACCTTATTAAGAAAATTTATTCATAAAATAGGAATTATTAAATAATAATTATATTTATACCAAGGTATTATACAAAGTAACAATGGCCTAGTTACATAACCCATTATAACACCTACATAAGACTAAGATTAATGTATGAAGTGGTGACAGAATCTTGGGGTAGCTCAGACAACATTTCCTGAGTGGTCATTTCTATCAACTTGAAATTCTTTCTTAAGAAATTTTGATCAAGCATAACATATTGAAGTTTCACTTGGGCTTAGTCTAATGTGAAGCCCATTGAAGCTACCACCTTCCCAATCTTGGAAAAATGGTCTTCGTATGGCCCAAGTCTACTAGATTAGGCCATCAACTCTTATATCTATAACAATAACAATTATCATTTCAATTTATAATCACTAATATTAACATTAAGATTATAGCTTCCAATGGCCATATTGACCAGTGGCCATATAACAGTCACGACCCATAGGTCTCATTTCAATTATACTCACTTAATTAAAAAATTAATATAGTTATTTTAGTAGAAAAATAATATAACAAAAAAATTTAGGAAACAATTATTATTCAAAAAGTTCGGGTCGTTACATTCTCCCCTATTTAAGAAATATCATCAATGGAAATTCAACTCTTACCCTCAGAAGAGAAAAGGTGTGGGTACTTCTACCTCAATGTCCCCTATGGTTCCCACATGCCTTATTCATATTTGTGGTTCCTCCATAACACTTTAATAATGTGGGTAGTCTTGTTTTGTATAACTTTGTCTCTAGGATCCAATATCTTCACCAATTACTACTCATTATAGAGGTCATGTTCCAGTTGCACCACCTCAGGATTTAGTACATGTGAAGGTTCAGGTATGTACTTCCTCAATAAAAATACATGGAATACATCATGAACTTCATGTTGATTATGAGGATGTTCTCGCCGATAGGCGACTACTCCTATACGACTAATTATTTAACAGGGGATAATGTACATAAGGTTGATCTTCGCTTTTATTCCAAATCGCATGTCTCTCTTTACGTGGAGAAATTAAAAGTAATAATTTACCACCAATATCAAACTCTATTTACCTTTTATGGTTTTATGCATAGCTCTTCTGCCGACTCTGAATAGACTTAATGTGTTGTTGGATTAAATGAACCTTTTTTGTTATCTCGTATACAAGATCATACCCAATAAGATTTATTTCACAAACTTAATCCCAATAAGTATGATTTCTAAATCACTTTCCATATAGAGCTTCATAGGGTGAAATTTGAATGCTCTACTAGAAGATGTGGTTGTAAGAGAACTCAACTAATGTGAGATATTGATCCCAACCACCTTTAAATTCCATTGAACATGTTCTCAACATCTTCTTGAGAGTTTTAGTTGTTTATTCATATTGTCCATTAGTTTAGGGGTGATAGGCTGTACTAAAACAAAATTTGGTACTCAATGAATGTGCAATACTTCTCAAAAATTTTAATGTCAAACCCAGATCATGATTAGATATGATATAGAGTGGTACCCCATACATCCTAACCACTTTCCTCACATAAATCCTACCAATTTGATCAAGATATAAATCTTCATGAATAGATATAAAATGGGTAGTCATTGTTAGACGGTCCAATATAACCCATATAGCATTGTCTCCTTTGGATGTACTTGGGAGAGTAGTAAAAAATTTCATAGTAATATTATCCCATTTCCACGCTAGTATGGGTAGTGGTTGTAATTCCCTTTTGGGTAGTTGTCATTCTGCTTTCACTTGCTGACACACTAGTCACATTATGGTGTAGTAAGCAATATCACTTTTCAATTTACCACAACAATAATTACCAAGAACATACCTATAAATGTGTTTTCTTCTAGAATGTATAGAGAATGTAGATCTATGAACATTATCCCTCAACACCTTATTTATTTTTGGAATAGATGGAACTCATAGTCTTGTATGAAATTTCAGTACACCATCAATAATATTGATCTCAAGAAACTTACCATCGTTCAAAACCTCAAACATCTTTTGTAACAAATAATTTTTTTTCTAATATTTCGTGATCTTATATAGTAATGATGGTTGAGAAATCATTTCGGTTATGGTTAATGATGTACCTTCCCTTTGAATTCTCATGTCCATATTTAGTAGGTTATTGATCAAAATATCTCTTTGAATCTTATTCATTTCCAAAAAAATAATATCTTTTTTACTTAATGCATCAATGACATTATTATCTATTTTGGAATGATAATGAATTGGACAATAATATTCTTTATGAAGTTCCAACCATCTCCTATGTCAGTTGTTCAATTCATTTTGTGTGAAAATATAATTCAAACTTTGATGGTATGTGTATATATCACACCTCTCCCCAAAAAGATAGTACCTCCATATCTTCATAGAAAAAAAAATTATTTCCTATCCATATCATGGGTAGGATAGTTCTACTCATGAGTCTTAATTTGTTGAGATGTATAAGAAATATCCTTGTCATTTTTTATGAGAACGCACGAAATCCCATTTATAGATGCATCGCTAAAAATAACTAATCCTTATCCGCTTGAGGGAAGAGTTAACATGGGAGAAGTAACAGATATCTTCTTCAACTCTAGGAAACGTTCCTCACACTACTTTGTCTAAATAAACATATACCCTTTTCAAGTTAACTTTTTTAGTATATTAGAAAGTCATGATGTTTTTTTAAAAAACCTCATTTAATATCCTTCTAAACCAAGGAAACTATAAATATTTGTTTTTGATGTTGGATGAAGCCACTCCTCAACAACCTTTTCTTGGTAAGGTTAAGTATGATTTTATCATTGGTTACAATGTTCCCTAAGAAAGAAACATTTTGTACAAAAAATTAAAATTTCATTTACATTCCAAAAAGCCTCTCCTTCTATATAGTTTAGAAAATAACAATTAGATAATCCTCATGATCCTCACAAATTTTTGAATATATCAAAATTACTTCAATAAAACTACCACAATGTTATCAACTTAGTCCTTAAAGTATGTATTCATCCAAATTATAAAAATAGAAGGATCATTAGTTAAACTGTTGGGAATAATAACAAACTCATAATTCCAAAATCTTGATTAAAAAGAAATTTTTGGAATATCATCTTTCTTTACCCTCAATTGATGATAACTAGATCCAAGGTAAATCTTAGATAAGAACTGAGCCCCATGAAGGTGGTCAAATAAATCATCAATTCTTGGAAGATGGTATTTATTCTTTTCTATGATCTCATTCAGTTCTCTATAACTAATACATAACCAAATTGATCTATCCTTATTCTTCACAAATATAATAGGTGATCCCCAAGGAGACACACTTGCATGGATAAACCCCTTCTCCAAAAGATCTTAAATTTTCTTCTTTAATTCTTCCAACTCCACATTCTCCATTCTATATGGGGTTTATGAAATAGGATGTAAACCAGGAATGAGTTCAATGGATAACTCCACCTCTTTTTTGGGGGGCATCAAGGTAACTCCTCAGTAAATACGTTAATGTATTTCTGAACTATGGGAATATTATCTATCCTTATAATCTCATTAACTTCTTCTTCTTCACTGATCATCTCCGTAAAGAAGTCCATAGGAGGTTCCTCTAGACAATGATATGGTTGAAATATCTCTCATTAGATGATAAGTGTAGGTTTTATATTCAAGACTACTAAGATTTCATTTCTTCTTCATTTGATCTTAACATTATACTTTGAGAACCAGTCCATCCCTAGTATAATGTCGAATTCCAACATGGAAATGACTACTATATTTGTGATATGGTTATGCTATCTAAAGTAAATACTAGAGTCTATAATCACTATTGATGATCAGAGATTCTTTCAAGGATTCTTAAATGATAACTCTACTTTTAGTGGTTCAGTAATTGATTCTATATTCTTTGAAAAAATAGTTGAAATAGAATAATTCCTAGAACTAGAATCAAACAATGTACCTTATAGATTTTAGATAACAACAATAGTACCTAACACTACATCATTTGAATCTTCAATATTAGATGTTGTGATAGAAAAATCATGACCATGCTTCTTTGGAATCTTCTGAGGTTGATGGTGATTCCCCTTCACTACCCTCAGATTTGGAAACTAGTTGGAAATGTGCCCAAGATTTCTACACATGAATAATTGAACTCCAGGTAGAGATTTCACCATCTTCCCTTTGTTGTTAGTGTTGGGAAGTAGAGGTTTCACCTCATTACAAAAATTCAGAGTGATACGGCCATCTCTTCCACACATGTAACACTTACCACTCCCAAGAAAGAAGTTTCCTAAATAATTAATCCCACATTTATTACATGTGGGAAGTTTCACTTGATTTCTTCCTATTCCCTGATCAATGATCCTCCAAGTCATGGCTCCATTGGTCTCTTCTTTTCATTGCATTTGTGAGACCATTGTGTGTCACCATGCTCCAGTTCAACTTTAATAGCACCCCACATTATATATTTATAGCTATCATAGTCTCATTTGGATAGATTCTTATCCACATGAGGTCTTAGTACACTAAAGAATATATCAACCTTCCCATTAGGATCCATAACAAAGCTAGGGGTGTAACTTTAAATCCCAGTGAAGTTCATCTTGCAGCTTCCCACAGGTTCATTCTCCTTCTGTTCTAACTTGAGAAGTTCCTTCTCTATTTTTTTCTCATCGAACGATGGAAATACTTATTAAAGAAGATCCCCATGAATACTTCCCACTACATCTCTTCAATATCCCCTCATAGACTTATGTTTTTATTCAGTTCCCACCACTGATCAACTTCTCCTTCTAAGTGGTAAACAACCAAGGTGACTTTCTCTTGTTCAAAACTACGAATTAAGGAAAATATCTTTTCTATAGAGCTTATCCACTATTCCACTATCAATGGGTCAGTAGATCCACTGATTTTTGGTGGACGTTGACACATAAAGAACTCAACTAAATGTTGTTACCTTCTTAGTGAAATTAATCTCTTATATTGACTCATGTTATTTCCAATAACTTGAGTCATTTGACTCATCATTCTTATGAAATAATCCATTCTGACTTCCTTCAGAAGGCGATCAGCACATGGTTCATTTTGGTCACCATTTGCGTAATTCCTCCTATCTCCCACCATTTTATAAAAGAAGAAAATATTAGTGAAAAACTTGTTTTATTTAAGAATATTATAACTCTAAAATATTTTTATATCTTAAAAACATAAAACATAAATATGTTATTCGATATCAACAAATACATTTCCTATAAATCCATCATAATGGTTCATAAAATGATTTGGACTAACCAAACATGTCCCTTAGTAGTGTTAAACTAGAAGTGAATCAAGGCCCATTGTCATGCACCACTTCTCATTAAAGTCTATATCAAAGTGGTTATTTCATGTTTTACCCCTAGATACACCTATGCTAGAGTAAGATCCACATGTTCATATATAGAGAGGGATTTATTTGTTCGAAAGCCACTTGCTTAATATTTCACTAAAATACTAGGAATATTTCCTATATTGAAAATTTTCAATAAGTTTATTCCTAAAACTTTAAAATCATAGTTTCCACAGATAACTAAACTTTCCTTTGATTCTAACTATGGAATCCCACCCTTTTATAACATAACATTACATATCATTTTACAAACAGAAGACCTTTAAAAATTTAGTGTCTGGGAAATTAGGAACATAATATATAAAAACATAAAAAATTATTCTATTACACATGAAAGGATTATTCATGTTTCATAAAATTTACATTTATTTCATATCATAGCCTGGGTACATACGTCAATGTAAAGGGTGATAACAAGGCATAATAAGGGAAAACAAGCAAAACAGTTTACATGTGAACTTGAGCAATATCAATAAAAACATCAGGAATATTATAAAGGCATTATGAAATGGAATATCAAAGAAATAATAACCTGAATAGAAACATCCAAATGTGGATACAACATTTAACTTATACATTCATATGTATATCACCAAGTCTCATCCCCAAGGTTTCATAAAAATTACCATGGTTATTCACCAAGGTATCGTAAAATTTTTCATCTCTAGAGATTAATTCCTTTACCCAATGCATTGGAGCACTATCAGATATAATCCTTAATATTTATTTATTTTCACGTGATCCACATAGATCAAAAAAAAATATCTCAAAAATAACCCAAAGAGAATAAAATAAATGGGTTTCATATCAAAATCATGACGTTTTAAAAAGTTCTTAAAAACATGATCATTATGTCATTTATAAACCACGAAAATGGAATAATGGTTTTATATATGTAAAATATAGAATAAAATTTATATTTATTATGAACTGAGGAAGAAACCTAGAAAAAAAATAGGTTTGTGTATTCACATAAATAAATAAAAATATTCTTTAGAAAAAACAGAGTGATTTTTAGACAAACATTCTGCAGCATAACGACAAGGAAACAAGGTTTTAGAAAAAATTAAAAAGATAGGGGATAGGGGTAACCAATACAAAAAGACTCATAATATAGTAAAAGAATAGAATAAAATAGAAATAAGAACACATTATGGAAACATGAAATACATACCACATAAAATATAACTTGAAAGGATAAGAGAAGCAGAGAATTCTCTTACTACATTTCGACATCCTAACGGGGTCACATAAAAATTCATAAAATTATTTTAAGTGAAAAAAGTTGTATATAATATTTATTAGATAATAATAAATATAATAGGGATTTGTAATGAAATATCCCAATATAATAAAATAAAAAATAAAAATGCATAACATAAAAAGAGTTCTTGAAAATAGAAGGGTGGTAGATTCCCTTACCTTGAAAAATAACTTCTAGAACGATCATGGGGGCTTGAGGACACCTTGATATGACTCCTTGGGAGGTATATCTAAAATAAAGTCAGGTATAATGATTTTAGAATGAAATTAAGGGAATGAATTAGTGGGTATTTATAACAAAAGTGAGGGAATATTTTTTTAATTTCAAAGGACACCTCATTAGTTGCATTTCAAAAACCATGGGCATGCCCATGGTATTTTCCAATGGTATTGGCCACATGGGACAAAACATACCATATTTTAATCCATAAGAGTCTTCTATAATTATTACCTCATGATTGCACCATTATTATATAGATATAGTGTCACTAAACTTACTAAAAACTCAAAACTATATTTTTACTATTCACCGAAAATCAGTCATTTCAGAAAAATCTGAAAAACTAAATCTAACCACTTTTTGATGTGTTGAATTTAGTAGTGATCTCAATTTTCTAAAAATTAATTTATGTTTAAATTAAATTAAATAAATAAAATACTAATACAGAACTAATAATTTATAAAGCATTAAAATAATTATATTATGATATAATTATACTACATTACCACTTAAGATGGCTAACACATATTTATACTTCCTTAGGTGATGTTAATATTTCATTGGCTAGATTACTATTCATAAGGGAAAAATTAATATTACAAAGGGTAAAGTTACAATTCACCAAAAAATTGATATTATTAAACCAAGTTTTCCACCCAGATTACAACCATGTATGTCCAATTTTAAAAAATAATTTCACCAAAATTTTATTTAATAATTAAATAATTTTTTACTACTCAGAAAAATCTCTATTCATCAAAAAAACATTATCCCTCAAATATTATTAATCAAAAAATTAAAAATTAAAATTTCTTAGTAAAATTATAAAAATTCATCCTCAATAAATTTTGACATTTGAAATTCAAAATTGTTAATTATTTTACCCTAATAATTCTATATGTATGAGAAATTTTTGTAAGGTAAATTTTATTACAACTAAAAACAATTTATCAAATTTGTCTTACTCAAACATATGTTTTATTAAGAAAATATATTCTTAAAATATGAATGATGTAATAACAATTTTCATTATACCAAGGGATTACACAATGTAACTAAGGCCTCGTTACATAACCCCTTATATTGCATGTGTATGTTATAAGAGTAAGGTGTGAAATAGTGATAGAATATTTGGGAAACTTAGAAAACATTTCCCGAGTGGTGATTTTTATCAAATTTGACTTCTCCTATAGGTGATTCCATTCAAGCATAACATATTGAAGTTCAGCCTGGGCTTGGTTAAAAGAAAAGCATTATAACGCTGCATCCTTCCCAAGATTTGAAAAATGGGCACTATATGGGTCGGGTCTACTAAATGAGGCCATAGACTCTTCATTCTACAATACTAACCACTATCATTTCTACTTATAATCACTAATATTTACATTAAGAGTATAGTTTCTAATGGTCATATAGACCAATGTTCGGATAACAGTCAAAACCCAATGGTCTCATTCCAAATATACTCACTTCATTAATAATGGGATATATTTTTATTGAGTACAAAATAATATAACATTCATTTTCAAGAAAAAAATATTATTTAAAAATTTTAGACCATTACAAGTAATATGGGGATACCCAATCCCCTAAATGTATAGGAATACAAGTTGGAATGGTGGTGTATCCCACCTAGTAGGTGTACTCACCGTGAAGACGGAAGATCGGGAAACCCAATCCACTATTGGATGATAGGGTTACTCAATCCACTATGGAAAGATGGGGAGACTTGATCCCTTATAAAAAATATAATATAACTAGGGATGGTGGTGTTCCCACCCCAATTGGTACATCTCCCCTAAAGTTATTTGATATGTTCTAGCAATGTATCTTGACTTATAGGGAATGATATCAAATTTTTATATATGCTCCAATTCCATGTTTTATTCCAAAGTTATGATTTCAAGAATTGTTCTATTTATTTCCTTTTGATTCATGTCTTGTGAAATTATATAATTTATGCCATGATTCATGATTATGAACTTTGATATGAAGATTATTATCTTCTAATGTTATTATCCAGTTAGCATACCTATATTCCCATGGTTATTCTTACATGTCCCCCTTTTTTACCCTTACTGATCATCTGAACTCGCACCATTTTTTCCCTTCCCCAGGTTCTAATGATGTTTATTAATTATGATGTGTATAAGAATGGTTATATTCAAAAAGATACATGTGGGAGATAATGTATCTCACCTTTTTACTGGTGTCATTGCCTTCATGTTTCTAAAGGAACTAAACCAATATAGTCTTTGGGAGTCTGTTGGTATAATGTTTTAAGTATTCCACAAAAGTTACATAATTTATATGTACATAAATACTAGGTTGTTATATTTAAAATACCTTATATAATGATTTTATAACAACTGATGAACCAAATATTAATAATATTTCATTATTTTCATGGTTTTAGGTTTGTCCATTTCACGGTTTCATGATCGTTTCATTTGTGTATAATTTGGGATTTTCTTATAGAATGGGAATAAAAATAAAAAAGTATAATGGAATAGTATAAACAATCTTAAAAATTAAAATGTTCCCATATATCACTTTTATTTCTTACATGATTATGATTAATTAGTTAAAATGTTAATAATTAATGTTTAGTTTATTTGAGTGGCTTTTCTGATCATCACAAACGATTTTCCTTTTATTTGATATTATGAGTATATATTAGTTAAAAAACATGATACATGTTATAATATACCTATTTTAATATTATTTAACCTTAATGAAGCTTTTATGACCACCCATGATGCCAGTAATGGTAAATGAAAAATCACTATTCACGGTGATGGTAAACTGACATAATTTGGATAATAGTTTTGTTCTGTGGAATAAGAGGAGTAAATAAAGATGGGTGGATATTAGATATTCCATTAGTAAAATAAAATTTCAATATCGAAATTATTATATAATTAATATTCCTTTTTGGATGAAATATATTTAGAAAAATAGAAGAAAAAGACAAATTAAAATATGTGTTTTAAGAAAATTACCTCTTCAATATAACCTCCTTAGAGGGCCACTTGAGGACCTTGAATTTTTCTTTTTGTGAGACCATAAGCACATGTCCATGGGGAGAGTGATTAGAAGAGGTTTTTTAAGATATTTTAAGAACATAAATGCTTGTGATACTAAATGGGGTGTCGAGGGATGGTATTTCTACTACGGGAGAGGTAGTTTTAAGTGAATAAACTAATGTTAATCATATATATAAATCCAACCACACTGAGGTGGAATTAATTTCCACGACTCTGGAAAAAACTTATATTCTATATTCTTGTTAGGGTTGAGAGTGTTCTTAGAAAAATGTTAAATGTTATATTTTTTTAGGTATTTTAAGCCTTTAACTTTTTAACTTTAAACCATTTCAATTTTTTTCTTATATCGTTGTAAATATTTTGTTTTCCATGGTAATTTTTTATGCATAAAAATTTAAATTAACCTTACAACCTAAATTCTATGTTTTTATTAAAAATATAGAATCTATTATACTTTAATAATTTCACATAAATGCGAAAATTATATTTAAAATTAATATCATAGAGAAAACAAAAAAATAGGTCTTAAAATAAAAAGTTAAAAAGTTGGAAATGTTTTTACATCTAATTTCAATGTGAAATTTTCTAAATTGGAATAAATTATTTTTATTGATGAATAATTAAAATAAATTTAAGTTGAAAAAAATATAGTATTACTATATAAATACATTATATGAAAAACCGATTTTCTATTATAATTAAATATTTTTCACTATTGATCAAAAAGTTAATATTCTTGAAAAATAAAAAAATTACCCTAAGATAATTTGGATATTATTATTAAAATAATAAAATTTATTTTTTTTAAATACAAATTATTCAGGCTTCAAATTTTATATTTAAAATAAATGTGTCATAAAAAGTTTGAAATGCTATCCTTAAAACTATATAGCCTTTTAGGTGTAAATTGAATTTGTTCTTATCTTAAGCCTATCAAAAAAAATTGATTACTTCAAAATTTAATCATTTGATAAAGATTGGTGTTGTATGTAATGCTAGCTATTAAAGGAATTGAATTTATTTAACCAAATGAATACTGTAAAATATTAGGGTGATATAAATTTCATCTAATGGGATTCAACATCATGATTTCCTAACATTATATTACAAACTAGTGAATCATTCCCTTATAATTTTATGTCTAGGATAATGGTTTGTTCAGAAACTAATAATGATATAGTTAAAACTAAATCCTTAAAAAGGAACAACGCTCTAATACCAATAAAACTAAATACTTAAAAATGAACCATACTCTGATAGAAATTTTTATGTCCCATGGTATGGAATTTGTGAATATTGGGGTCAAAGAGTCCATTAAAAAATATTAAAACAAATACCATTATATTAGAGTACGAATATTGTTAAAATGGAGTGGAAATAAAAACCAGATGAAACATGATGTTTTTATAGAGTTCTGAATCCCCAAAATCTTAGTTTACTCATAAATATCTTATACTCTATGAGGATATTGGAATTAACTAGATTTATTCTTTTATAAAGTATTGATAACTTGATTACATTCAAATTAAACCTACCATATTCACACCTGGTGGTATAAGCCCTGAATTTTGAAGCAGTCAAAACCAACCTTCCTTGTTTCTAGGAGTAAAAACCTAACCTTCCTTTTACAAGGGATGAGTAACCCAATGATAAAGCTTTTGGATTAGAAACTCATAAATAAAACAATTGAGGACAAACAGATAGTAAAAAAATTTAAACAAAGAAATTATAGAAATAAATGAAAAAGAAGATGAGTAGATGATGTTCAAATTCATTGAAACATGAGTTATTTGATCACTCCAATGGTTGGGGATGAAATAAAATAACAACATCAGTGATCAAAGAAAAATTTCATAAGTCAAAGAAGTTTCTCAATCATTTTTGGGAGGAAAAAATTGCAACATTGTATTTATTGTGGAATGATCTACACTGTTATTTGTTTATGTTCCATGAAGATATCTCTTGAATCAATAAAACAAGATCCTCTATAAGTGTGTCGATATCCAATATCATTAAAATATTCATTAGTGAATAAAAATAATATAATATAACTATTACCTTGGTTTTTTAAATCTAATCTAAAAAATATAGAACAATTAATATTAATATATCTCCATTAAATATTAATATAAACAATTAATATGTTATTTATATTAATTGAAAAAAAATGATTATAAAATAGCTGAAATAAGAAATATAATCTTCTAAAATGTAACGTTAAATTTTTTTTTGTAAAAACATATCACTGATTGAAATTTTAATGTTCTAGTACATGTATCT
The DNA here is from genome assembly GCA_963277665.1 of Viscum album. NCBI lineage: Eukaryota > Viridiplantae > Streptophyta > Magnoliopsida > Santalales > Viscaceae > Viscum > Viscum album. The sequence goes on along the minus strand of OY728147.1, from coordinate 833,535,802 downwards.
ATAAAAATAATGTTTTAATTATTTTTACGTACTTTTATATTTTTATATCAACATAAAACTAATAAAACAATTATAATAATAATTTTTTATGTAACAAAAATTGAAATAATAAATAGAAATTTTATTGAAAAAATATTAAATAATGGGGGATCATTGATCTATTGTTGAAATAGAAATCAGTGGCTCATAACCTATCATTGAAAATAATGAGTGGTTTATTATGGCCTACCACTATTAATAGAGAGTAGTGGATCATGACCTATAGCTAAAAATAGTAATCAGTTACTCAATTTTCTACCCTTGAATATTTAAAAATTGAAAAAAACTAAAAAAACAAAATCCATAATACTGATACACCTAAGGCTTCATAAAAAAGAAATATAAATTTTCTACCATTGGATTTTTAATGCTGATCCATGACTCGCAGTTGTATGAATTCTAACCAAGACTCATGACTCACTATTTCATGAAGTCAAATGGTGACTCATGACACAATATTTTATGATGTTTGATGGTGACTCATTAAATTCATTATCAGATAGCAGTATGAAAAATAATGAATAACAGATGAATAATCATATCATAAAAAATAAGAAAATAAAATAAAATAGAAATAAAAATCTTTTGAAAGTGAACCAAGATTGAAGAGCTTGTGTTGGATCTATAAGAACCTCTACCAAGTTCTTGTGTAACAAAATGAAAAATATAGTGAGTAATGAAAACATCCCCATTTGAATATCAATGGTTACTCAACAAACTCTTGATATCCAATGGTAACATGACTCACTATTGATTTCAGCCAGTGAATCAACTCAACATTGATTCCCAATGGAAAATCTAATCACTATTGAAAAAAAATAAAAGCGACTTCAAAACAAATGAACATAAAGATAATGGAAGATCCTAAATAAGAAGAAAAATATCTTACTATTGAAAATCAAGCCATTAAATCCTATACAGATTCATTAGTATAAATAATTCATTTTAGCACTTGATGTTTCTTAAAAGTTTCAAGAAATACAGGAAAAAATAACTTGCATGCATAAGAGTACTAGCGATAGAATTAAAAGACAGTAGAAACCACGAAAAAGGGGTGCGAGATAGAAGAACTATGTTTGAGAGTTTAAAAACAAATAAATGGGATATCAAATGGTGGAAAGGATTTGATCTGATAAACAAGGATCTCACAGCTTCTATTTAATATTTTAAAGATATGTGAATAATAAACATTTTTCCTTTTACCACATAGAAACTAAGTAGAATTGGGTGAACTCTATATCTATTATCCTATGTTGATCCTCGATTTAAGCTAGATTCTGGTGATCAAAACTGGTTAAAATACACAGCCATGGTCCAATAACACAATGGGTAACCAAGGCCAACTCATGGGAATAAAAATGTGCTCTGTGGGCCTTAAACATGATCCCTCACTTTTTAAGAGTCCTCTATGATAGTATTCATCCAGTCTCTATGTGGTATTCCTTCTTTGGGCCTTCCCGTGGGGTTAACCCAATGGGTCACATATTTTGTTGAGGGCTAACCAAGTGCCTCACTAAGGATGGGATTAATTTATCACTAAAAATATAAAAAAATTAAACTAAAGTAAATAAAAAATATAAAAAAAACTTAAGTATCATTAATTAAATAAGAATAACATTATAGAAACATGTAATAATGAGTTCATTAACTTTTAATAACACACGAGAATTTAATAAAGAAGATAATTTAATAAAATGTTAATAAAGATTAATTTATCAAAACAAATAATACTGATAATGTATTAAATCACATTCAAATTCAATCAAGTGGAACAATGATTAAATTAAGTATGCATTATATAATAATTTATATAGATCCTTGAAACCTTGAAGGATTAATTTTGTTATTACTTAATATAAACACCATCTCACAAATACTAAGGGTCGATAATGAATGATGTATTTCATAAGGATATTGATTTTAAATGATTTTAAAATATATTAAAAAGCTAGAATTTTCTTAAGGAATTCAAGTGGGATAAATACTTGGAATCTGTATATTTGGAAAAGGGTAACATGTATGTGATGAATTATGCTTTTAATTTTTATAAAAATGTATAGTATATTCCATAGTTAGTGATATATGGAAATTTCAATTCATTAGGGTTTGACCTGAGCATGTAAATGGATATATAGTTGAGAATTATCCTTCAAAAATTACATACTTATAAAGAGATGGTAAATAGATGAACTATAACAGATGAAGACATGGAGGAGATTCATAGTACAATGAATTTCCTTCCATAGATTACTACAGTAAAAAAGTAGTGGAAATTATATGTAATTTAAATATTCTAAATGGAAACCCTTATAAATATTATCAATTTATTCTCAAGGTTTGAAGTTACCTACATGTTATTAATTTAGAGGTACGAATCATATAAGGATACATTATAAAATTTCACCTTGAACATTTCACCAATATACAGAGATGTGATACATAAACAAATTTATGGCTTTTGATAAATAATCGATTCATTATAGTTGTGCAATTCTTTGATAATTCAAAAATAATTTATTCATGTATCAGAATGGGAGTTCTGACCAATTATAGTAGGGTTTTGTGAATATTTTAGGGGTGATATTTTTGTAGAAGAGAACCTAGAATTTGTCTTAGGTTGTATGAGGTTGTAGAATACTATTAATATGGATCTGAAAACAATTATATTGTGAACTATTATGTTGTAGTCTGGGGATAGGAAGTTCCATAGCACATTAATAGTTGTTGTATTATGATTCCTCCTTGGATTTTATGCTCAATGGAATAGCAGAAGATCTATGTTTTAAGGATTAAAAGAGGGGAGATCAACCCCTCTTCCTTCTAGGAGGTGATTTCACCTTGGTCTATAAACCACGTTGTAGTATTCTTGGGTCGTGGTTATACCTAGTATTCAGGGGAGGCAGGTAATTTCATAAGGGGACACACCATGGATCATTTTTTGTGAATATATTTTAATGGATTATTGGTAATTTTCAAGGTTCTTAATTTATAACCCCATAGATTCTCCCTTATCTAGTTTGAATGAATGAAATGTGGTAGTATTACTTCTCTCACCCATCCCTTCTACGGATCATCCTTTGATCTTGGTCTTCCCAAGTGGTTTCATCAAAATAATCCTTGGTAAGTCTTCCACCTCTCATATTCCATGTTCTTCTCCATGATTCTTTTTCTAATTTTAGTTTTCTAACTAGGGTTTTGGGTAGATTATTCCACCAAATCATGATAGAAGAATTCCTATTCTTATAGATATCATTTTCATCTTTTAGAAGAGTTTTTAGAAAGGAATGTTTAAGCCGTCATTAAAAATTTATATTAAGGTATGTATCTCATCATTTTAATTTGTGTTTTTTCATGACATAGAAGTGAATTAATCAATGAATTAGGAGTAATAGTTAGTTCTTGTGCATGTCTTAGTCTAGGGAGTGTTTTGGGAGTTGAACAAACTTTATGGAATGTTGTTTCAACAAATTTATGGCATCTAATGAGTTTTGATCTGATTACACCATTATGGGATTTTGGTTTTAGATGTGTGGTATTTTATTTTAAGGGAGTTTACAATTTAGTTACATGCTCTTAGACCTAAAGGAAGTCAATATAGGATCAGGATTGTTTTTTTACTAATTGGTTCACTATGTAGTTCAATGAATAACTTTTTAAATATAAAAACATTACTTTTTCATTACTTTTAAAGAAAATTTTTATATTTTGATGGTTATATCATATATAATTAGGTATCCTCACACAAATGTAGTGTTTTCACCAATGGAATGAATATTATTAGGAAAAAGGGTGTAAAGCTTTTATGGTTTTCAAATAATTTTCTAAATAATCCTTGTCTTTCATGAAAATATCATAAAGGTTGTCACGACCCGCCCTCGGGGTCCGTTCCGTGACTACCCCAAGCCCGCCTTCCATAGGCCAGGGGCTGGCGACTAGCACCAAGGCGTAAATCCCGGTAAAAAGGGAAGGCATTGCCTTTGAAAAGTAAACACACACCACAGAGTAAGAAAGCGGAAAGTAAACACTAAACAAAGCAGAGTACAACTGAAAGTGCGGAAAAGTAAATGGGCCAGAATACAAACCCAAACTAAAAGTAAAGTACAACTCGAAAAGGGAAAAACAGCAACTGAAAAGTAAAAGCCGCTACTCCGAGCTGTCCACTGGAAATCCCACCTGAAGGGTGGGTACAGATAGCTCCTCTGCTCCACGGGTCCCGCCGCCCGCTCCGTGCACGTCCCGCCCAGTGGTCCACCTCCGGGTACCGTCCCGCTCTGCAAGCCTCAACTAAGGTCAACGCTGTCCGTCGTCTGCAACCAACACAACGTAGTGCTGGCAAAGCCCGTGCAGGGGTGAGTATAAGCTACTCAGTAGGGACCCCGAGACCCCTGAAGGTCTCTCAAATCCACAAAGGATAAACCACGAAGAAAAGTAACAATCACGAAGTAATAACCGACACTGCTTAGGTATATGCCCATACATATACCTAAGTCATCAATTCAAATACGCTCTAACCTCCGAGCCCAAGTACAACTCAGTCCACACAGGAAAGTAAACGTTTTCCACATAGGAAAGCAAACGTAATCCACACAGGATTGCATAACACAATCCACACAGGAAAGCAATAGGATTCAGCTCACACAGGTATACTTCTTCAAGGACGATAAAGATGATCACTGATCCATCTAAGTCGTCAGATCCACGAAGGATCGATAGGTAACTAACCCCCGCAATGACCCACACAGGATCGGGCCCACACAGGACCTGTAGGCGCTGGCTCACACAGAACCGCTGAGCGCAAGGACCCACACAGGATCGGGCCCACACAGGACCTGTAGCACTGATCCACGTAGGATCACTGAATGCTGAAGTCGTCGTCGTCGAATCCACACAGGATCTCTGTACTGTCGTCGTCGAATCCACACAGGATCTCTGCACTGTCGTCGTCGCAGTCACAGTAGCAGTCGAAGCAGTAGTAGCAGTTGTAGCAGTCGCAGCCAGCACTAGGGTTCCCGCACACAGCAAGCTCGTTCGGAGGGTCCGCTCCACGAGCCGAGAGGCTGATACATCAACTGTCACAAAGACCATAGTTGATGTATCCAAAAGTTCCGTATCGTCAATAGGAACTCAACGCAACAGACGGCGCGTCGATCGGACGCCCGGTCTGAGAGTTATTGGAATTTTCGTCTCCGGGGCCCGGTTGGTTTTTAAGGCTAAACCAACCCGACCGTACTCCACCTGCGTCCAAACCTCGGGCGGAGTATGCCAAAAGATCCGTCTCACTAAGAGGAACACAACGCGACTGACGGCGCGTCAATCGGACGTTCGTAGCTCAAGATATGAGCGTTTCCGCTCCGAAGGCCCGGTTGGTTTCGTGAACGAACCCACCCGGCCGAACTCAAAGTAAACCGAAACCTTGAGTGCGATATACCGAAACGACCGTCATGATCCAAGGATCGCGTTGCCGCAGACGGTTCGTCATTCGGAGGTCCGAGGCTCAAGATATGGCCCAAAAACCGATTATGGTTCGAAACGGGGGGGTCCGGGTCCGGGCCGACCCGGCCCGACCCCCCCCCCCCTGGGGCGGCGCGGTAGCCGGCGGCGGCGGTCGGCGGCGGCGCGGAGGCGCGCGGCGGCGCGCGGAGGCGGCGCGGCGGCGCGCGGAGGCGGCGCGGAGGCGGCGCGGCGGTGCGCTGAGGCGGCGCGGCGGCGCGCTGGGGCGGCGCGGCGGCGCGCTGGGCGCGCAGACGGCGCGCGGGTGAGACCCCCGCCCTCCCCCGTTTTCCTCCTGGCGGCGCGGCACGTGCCGCGCCGGTTTTAAAACAAAACCGCCCCCTCACATGAGGGGGCCTGCTGGACGACACGGGGGGCTTTGCCCCCCACAAGGAAACCGCCCCCTCATTAAGAGGGGGGTTTTATTGAACCGGCCGGGGGATTTATTCCCCCGGTTTTCTGCCATCCGGCCGGCCAGCTGGCCGGCCGGTTTTCACCAACGGGACCAGAAATTCCGGTCCCGTCTTCGACTTCCGACGCCGGCGGCCCGGCCGCCGGTCTTCACATCCCGCCGCGGCCCGGAACCGGCCGCGGTCTCCTCGTCCCGCCGCGGCCCGGAACCGGCCGCGGTGTTCGTCGTCCGGCGCGGTGCGACGGCACCGCGCCCCTTCGCCGCGCATTTGATTCCCTTTCGACGCGGCACGACGGCGTCGCGTTCTTTATGATTCTTCCATGGCGCGGCGCGACGGCGTTGCCCAAAAAGGATTGGCGAATATCCGCGTGGTGCGACGGCACCACGCCACCTTGATTCATCCACCCGCAAGTTATTCAACAAGGACGATGGAGGGGGGTTCGGCCGTGTTCGTGCGGTCCGGCCCCCTCACGTTAAAATAATAACGCAACTATAAATAATTCAAGCCACACGTTAGACTTGCTAAATTCACGATCAAGAATAAAATAAGGAAACCAAAAAGAAATCAACAACCCCTACCTCGGGTATAAGGTTCGAAGATTGTCAAGGTTCCGCGGAAGACGACGTCGCGGAGGTCGGGCGTTGCGGTAGCCGTTCGTCAAATCCGATGACGAAGGAATGCATTCGAAGAGACACGTCGTTGGCGAAACTTGTACGCCGACGAAGGTTGTCCGAGGAAGAAGTGGCGTCCCCTTTCGTTGACACAGGAAACGAAGAATGGAGGTGCGGCGTTCTTCGTCGGAGCTTGAGCGTTCTTCGTCAAGATGAACGTTCTTCGAGTTCTTCGTCAAAGTTGAAGAAGAAGAAGAGTTCTACACCTCTCAAGAAGACAAACAAATAACCCAAAATAAAATAAGACAACATCTTATTTTATTATTACAAAACACATTAGAATTTCAAAATTTTGAAATTCAAAAGGTTTAACTCCCATAATTAAAAGTAACTCATGTCATTTAATTAGGGGTTAAGCAAGTTGAGAGAATTTGAAAGGATTAGGGGTTCGTGTGGGCCCCACCACACATAATCCTCCCAAGGGAGGTTAAGTGGGTGTGGGTCCCACTTCCAACCTCCTTTGATAGGTTTTAACAAGTTATAATAAAATTTGTTTTACACAAATTTTATTTAACTCAAACTAAAAACCCCAAAATTAACATTCAACCCGCAACCAACGCAACTCCCGAAAAGGTCTCTTTAAGCGAATATCGGCGCTGCGAGTTCATCGGTGCCCTCGGATTTCAATTCCGAGCACCGGATCAAAAGTTAGGAATTCCCGCTCGTTCGTTCACTGAACGTACCCGAGCCAAACTTCGGAAATTAATTCTGGGCACTCCGGGCCTCGGAATCAGGTGCCGTCTGAAACCGCGCTCTTGTAAAATTCTAAAAAAAATTAAGAAAAAATATCCATTTAATTTTACGGGTCTTTACATTACTCCCACCTCAGGGCTTTACGTCCCTGTAAAGATACATCAAAAACTAGGGAAACAAATGAGGGTACTGAGCACGCATCTGAGCCTCCCGCTCCCATGTGCTCTCCTGGAGATTCCCGCGCTGTCATCTGATGCGCACAAGAGGAATCGATCGCCCACGCAGGACCCGCTCCTGTCGATCCTCTAACTCCACCGGGACCTCCGTAAAAGTCGCCCCATCGTCAACGTCAAGCTCCCCATGGTCAATGATGTGCATCGGGTCGTGCACGTATCTCCTCAGCTGAGATACGTGGAAGACGTCGTGCACCCAGTGCAACTGAGGTGGTAGAGCCAGGCGATAAGCCACCTCACCAATCCTGCTGAGAATCTGGAAAGGTCCGATGAATCGCGGAGATAACTTGCCGCCTCGGCCAAATCTCCGAATACCACGTCGAGGTGAGACCCACAAGAAGACGTGGTCGCCATCCTCGAACTCCAGTGGCCTCCGCCTCCTGTCAGCGTATGACTTCTGCCGGCTCTGGGCTGTCCTCATCCTCTCCTGGATGACCTGGACCTTCTCTGTCGTGGCCTGGACCATCTCCGGTCCCACCAGTGCTGACTCCCCAGGGTCTGTCCAGCACAAAGGAGATCTACATGGTCGGCCGTACAACGCCTCGTACGGTGCCATCCCGATAGTGGAGTGGTAGCTGTTGTTGTATGCGAACTCCACCAAGGGTAGGTGGTCCTCCCAGCTACAACCAAAGTCAAGGACACATGCGCGGAGCATGTCCTCGAGAGTCTGAATGGTCCTCTCCGTCTGACCATCCGTCTGAGGGTGAAAAGCTGTGCTAAGACGTAGCTGCGTCCCGAACGCCTCCTGTAACCCCTTCCAAAGCCGGTAAGTAAAGCGGGCATCTCGATCGGAAACGATAGATGATGGCACGCCGTGGAGCCGCACAATCTCCTGAACGTAGAGACGTCCCACGCTCTCCACTGAGCACTGCTCTCTGATGGGTAAGAAGTGTGCCGACTTGGTGAGTCGGTCAACAATCACCCAGATGGAGTCGTGACCTCTGGAAGTGCATGGAAGTCCAGTCACGAAGTCCATAGATATGTCGTCCCACTTCCACTCCGGAACCTCCAAGGGCTGTACCAAGCCTGCTGGTACCTGATGCTCTGCCTTCACCTGCTGACAGGTGAGGCATCGAGAAACGAACTCTCCTACAGCCTTCTTCATACCCGGCCACCAGTGCTGTCGTCTGAGGTCCTGGTACATCTTCGCCACTCCAGGATGTACCGCTAAAGGTGAAGTGTGAAACTCCCGCAGCACTTCCTCTCGCAATGCGACTGGTACCATGGTACGTCCTCTGAAAAGGATGCCGTGCTCTGCTCCAAGGGAGAAACCATCAGGTGCCTGTCCCGAGGATATCTGTGCACGCCGTGTCTCACAGTCAGCGTCCCCGCGCTGTGCCTCCCTGACTCGCTGCAGTAGTGGAGGAGTGACTGTGAGAGTCTGAAGAAAGGCTGCTCCATCTCTATCCATGAAGGATATCTGCAAAGAGGCTAGCTGCTCCGTCGCCTCCTCAAGTAGCTGAATGCCCGTCCTCCTGCTGAGGGCATCGGCTACTACGTTCCCCTTCCCAGGAGTATAGACTATCTCAAAGTCATAGTCCTGGAGAAACTCGAGCCATCGTCGTTGTCTCAGGTTCAGGTCCTTCTGCGAGAAGATATACCTGAGACTCTGATGATCAGAAAAGACTGTAAAGCGCTCGCCCATCAGATAGTGTCGCCATGTCTTCAGAGCGAAGACCACTGCTGCTAACTCCAGGTCATGGGTAGCGTAGTTCTACTCATGCGGCCTCAACTGACGTGATCCATAGGCGATCACGGCCCGCTCCTGCATCAGAACACATCCGAGTCCGGTCCCTGATGCATCGCAGTAGACTACGTACCCTACTCCCTCCTCAGGCAACCTCAAGATAGGTGCGCTAGTCAATCTCTGTCTCAGCTCCTGGAAGCTCTGCTGACAACTGTCTGACCACACGAAGGGTTTTCCCTTCTTCGTCAAAGCTGTGAGTGATGCCGCAACTCTGGAGAAGTTCGGCACAAATCTCCGATAGTATCCAGCTAGTCCCAAGAAACTCCGAACCTCAGTCACGCTCCTGGGTGGCTCCCATGCTAACACAGCCTCAATCTTCGCGGGATCCACTGCAACTCCCGCCTCAGAGATAACGTGTCCCAAAAAGTGGACCTCACGTATCCAGAACTGGCACTTCGAGAGCTTACCATAAAGCTGGTGCTCTCGGAGTGTGTCAAGGACAACTCTCAAGTGATAGGCGTGCTCCTCCTCTGTCGTAGAGTAAATCAGAATGTCGTCGATGAAAACCACAACAAACCGATCGAGGTATGGCTGAAAGATCCTGTTCATGAGAGCCATGAACACTGCTAGAGCATTGGTTACACCGAAAGGCATAACCAAGAACTCATAGTGGCCATACCGACATCTGAAGGCCGTCTTCTGCACATCCTCGTCCTTGACTCTGAGCTGATGATAGCCTGACCTGAGGTCTATCTTCGAGAACCACCGTGCTCCCTTGAGCTGATCAAAGAGGTCATCAATCCTCGGTAGCGGATACTTGTTCCTCACTGTCACCTGGTTCAGCCGACGATAGTCAACACAAAGTCGCAAACTCCTTTCCGCCTTCTTGGCGAACAATATCGGGGAAGCCCAGGGTGAAACACTGGGTCGGATGAACCCCTTGCCCTGCAAGTCCTCCAACTGTACCCGTAGCTCTCGAAGCTCGGCGGGGGCCATCCGATATGCTGGAGTGGATATCGGGGCTGTCCCGGGGTACAAGTCAATATAAAAGTCTACCTCTCTGCGAGGAGGTAGCCCTGGAACATCGTCGGGAAAAACGTCCGCAAACTGATCCACCACTGCAGGAAAACCAGGACTCCGCACGTCAACTGCTCCAAGGATGAGGCTAGCCAACTGATGAGTGATGGGCTGTCCTCTCCTCCGCGGAAGTCCATCCTGTGCTGCTAAGGCTCCCTTCTCGCCGGTGAAGGTGAACCTGCTCCCGTCGGTGCGTACACATCGCACCTTGCGCCTAAAACACTCAATCTGTGCATGGACCGTAGATAGCCAATCCATGCCCAAGATGACGTCGTAAGGCCTCGACGCTGCTACAAGAAGATCCCAGCCGAAGCTCTCGCCTCCTAGAGTAAGCTCACACTGCCGGCACCAGTGCGTAATCGTCGAGTCTGCTCCCGTAGGAGTCTCTAGCCGTAAGGATCGAGCCAACGGCTCTGTCGGAATCTCCGAGCTCCGAACAAGGGCAGCGGTTATGAAAAAATTGACTCGCTCCTGTGTCTATAAGAACTACAGAAAGGGTGGAATAGACACAGATAGTACCTCGAATCATCTCGGGTGCCCTGTGGTCGTAGGCCTCTGCTGCCTGGAGCTGTGCCTGTCGCTGCCCGCCAGCTCCCTGTGGTTGGGGTGGGCCTCCTGGTGGTGGTGGTGGTAGAGCCTCAAAGCGTCGGCCACCACCGGCTGCTCGTCCAGCTCCTCTTCCTCGTCCGCCTCCTCCCTGCGGACCGCCACGGTCGACCCTCTGCCTCTGCCTCGGTGGTCCCTCAACCGTCTGCTGCTCCTCGGCACGGCGGGTCGGGCAGTCACGAGCCATGTGGCCCTGCCCGCCGCACGAGTAGCACTGTCTGCCTCTCGTAAGACTGGCTCCGCGCTGTGTGCCCCGCACTGCTGAGCCAGTACCCTGAGGTCGTCTGCCCGAAGTTCTGGTCTGTCTGGACCCCTGAGTCATCCGTCGACTGCCTGCTGCAGATGACTCTGCCACGTGCCGCCATGCGGTGGGTCTCTGTGCTGGTGTAGACTCAGCAAGGAAGCTCTCGATCAGAAGGGTCGGCTCCAGTACTCCTGTCTGAGTCGGTATGCTGAGGGAGATCAGCGATGCCCTGATCTCGTGTCTCAAACCCTGCTCGAAGGTCCGGGCCCAGAAGAATGGGTCCCGTACCATGTCGGTCGAGTAGCGCGAGAGATCGGTAAATCTCGCCGAGTACTGAGCGACCGTCATGCTGCCCTGCCGCAGCTGTAGAAGCTCCTGGATACGCACCGCACGAAGGGTGCCTGGGACGAACTCCGAGCGGAAGAGGCTCTCAAAGTCCGTCCAAAGTAGAGATGCCTCATCGTGCACCTGGAGCATCAGGCTCCACCATCGTCCTGCTGCTGCGTGTAGTAGGCTCGCAGCGAGGATCACCATGAGGTCTGCTGGTGTCCTCACTAGCCTAAACACTCGAACCACTGCCTCCAGCCAGTCCTCTGCTGCCTGGGGATCCGTCTCCCCGCGAAACCTGGGCGGTCGCTGGCGCTGAAACTCATGCAGTGCGCTGAGGCGACGTGCATCGTCAGCGGCTGCTGCTGGAAGCATCGGGGAATCGGCGGGTAGAGCTACCGCCGGTGCCACTACTGGCAAAGGGCCCTGCACCGAGGCCTCGTCGCTCGGTGGGCTATCGTCTCGCTCGACTCTCGGAACCCTAGCTGGCTGCCGTCGTGGGGCCATCCTAAAAAGGAAACAGGTGCGCCACGGTCAGAACAGAATACCTGGTGAGCTGATATAAGTAATCACAAAGAAAACTTTGAAACACACACGCAATCAATGTTTTCGTGCATTAAGTCGGAAATCAGAAGTCAGGGTCCTGGTGTACGGATACGCCGGCGGCCGCACCAACACTGGACTCCCTGGACTGATATCCACACTCAATACGCTAAACATTATTGCTTCACATAGAAAAGATCAGAGTTCGCGGTAGAACCGAACTCCTCTGATACCAATTTGTCACGACCCGCCCTCGGGGTCCGTGCCGTGACTACCCCAAGCCCGCCTTCCATAGGCCAGGGGCTGGCGACTAGCACCAAGGCGTAAATCCCGGTAAAAAGGGAAGGCATTGCCTTTGAAAAGTAAACACACACCACAGAGTAAGCAAGCGGAAAGTAAACACTAAACAAAGCAGAGAACAACTGAAAGTGCGGAAAAGTAAATGGGCCAGAATACAAACCCAAACTAAAAGTGAAGTACAACTCGAAAAGGGAAAAACAGCAACTGAAAAGTAAAAGCCGCTACTCCGAGCTGTCCACTGGAAATCCCACCTGAAGGGTGGGTACAGATAGCTCCTCTGCTCCACGGGTCCCGCCGTCCACTCCGTGCACGTCCCGCCCAGTGGTCCACCTCCGGGTACCGTCCCGCTCTGCAAGCCTCAGCTAAGGTCAACGCTGTCCGTCGTCTGCAACCAACACAACGTAGTGCGGGCAAAGCCCGTGCAGGGGTGAGTATAAGCTACTCAGTAGGGACCCCGAGACCCCTGAAGGTCTCTCAAATCCACAAAGGATAAACCACGAAGAAAAGTAACAATCACGAAGTAATAACCGACACTGCTTAGGTATATGCCCATACATATTCCTAATTCATCAATTCAAATACGCTCTAACCTCCGAGCCCAAGTACAACTCAGTCCACACAGGAAAGTAAACGTATTCCACACAGGAAAGCAAACGTAATCCACACAGGATTGCACAACACAATCCACACAGGAAAGCAATAGGATTCAGCTCACACAGGTATACTTCTTCAAGGACGATAAAGATGATCACTGATCCATCTAAGTCGTCGGACCCACGAAGGATCGATAGGTAACTAACCCCCGCAATGACCCACACAGGATCGGGCCCACACAGGACATGTAGGCGCTGGCTCACACAGAACCGCTGAGCGCAAGGACCCACACAGGATCGGGCCCACACAGGACCTGTAGCACTGATCCACGTAGGATCGCTGAGTGCTGAAGTCGTCGTCGTCGAATCCACACAGGATCTCTGTACTGTCGTCGTCGAATCCACACAGGATCTCTGCACTGTCGTCGTCGCAGTCACAGTAGCAGTCGTAGCAGTAGTAGCAGTTGTAGCAGTCGCAGCCAGCACTAGGGTTCCCGCACACAGCAAGCTCGTTCGGAGGGTCCGCTCCACGAGCCGAGAGGCTGATACATCAACTGTCACAAAGACCAGAGTTGATGTATCCAAAAGTTCCGTATCGTCAATAGGAACTCAACGCAACAGACGGCGCGTCGATCGGACGCCCGGTCTGAGAGTTATTGGCATTTTCGTCTCTGGGGCCCGGTTGGTTTTTAAGGCTAAACCAACCCGACCGTACTCCACCTGCGTCCAAACCTCAGGAGGAGTATGCCAAAAGATCCGTCTCACTAAGAGGAACACAACGCGACTGACGGCGCGTCAATCGGACGTTCGTAGCTCAAGATATGAGCGTTTCCGCTCCGAAGGCCCGGTTGGTTTCGTGAACGAACCAACCCGGCCGAACTCAAAGTAAACCGAAACCTTGAGTGCGATATACCGAAACGACCGTCTCGATCCAAGGATCGCGTTTCCGCAGACAGTTCGTCATTCGGAGGTCCGAGGCTCAAGATATGTCCCAAAAACTGATTCTGGTTCGAAACGGGGGGGTCCGGGTCCGGGCCGACCCGGCCCGACCCCCCCCCCCCCCCCTGGGGCGGCGCGGTGGCCGGAGGCGGCGCGGCGGTGCGCTGAGGCGGCGCGGCGGCGCGCTGGGGCGGCGCGGCGGCGCGCTGGGCGTGCAGGCGGCGCGCGGGTGAGACCCCCGCCCTCCCCCGTTTTTCCCCCTGGCGGCGCGGCACGTTCCGCGCCGGTTTTAAAACAAAACTGCCCCCTCACATGAGGGGGCCTGCTGGACGACACGGGGGGCTTTGCCCCCCACAAGGAAACCGCCCCCTCATTAAGAGGGGGGGTTTTGTTGAACCGGCCGGGGGATTTATTCCCCCGGTTTTCTGCCATCCGGCCGGCCAGCTGGCCGGCCGGTTTTCACCAACGGGACCGGAAATTCCTGTCCCGCCTTCGACTTCCGACGCCGGCGGCCCGGCCGCCGGTTTTCACATCCCGCCGCGGCCCGGAACCGGTCGCGGTCTCCTCGTCCCGCCGCGGCCCGGAACCGGCCGCGGTGTTCGTCGTCCGGCGCGGTGCGACGGCACCGCGCCCCTTCGCCGCGCATTTGATTCCCTTCGACGCGGCGCGACGGCGTCGCGTTCTTTATGATTCTTCCATGGCGCGGCGCGACGGCGTTGCGCAAAAAGGATTGGCGAATATCCGCGTGGTGCGACGGCACCACGCCACCTTGATTCATCCACCCGCAAGTTATTCAACAAGGACGATGGAGGGGGGTTCGGCCGTGTTCGTGCGGTCCGGCCCCCTCACGTTAAAATAATAACGCAACTATAAATAATTCAAGCCACACGTTAGACTTGCTAAATTCACGATCAAGAATAAAATAAAGAAACCAAAAAGAAATCAACAACCCCTACCTCGGGTATAAGGTTCGAAGATTGTCAAGGTTCCGCGGAAGACGACGTCGCGGAGGTCGGGCGTCGCGGTAGCCGTTCGTCAAATCCGATGACGAAGGAATGCATTCGAAGAGACACGTCGTTGGCGAAACTTGTACGCCGACGAAGGTTGTCCGAGGAAGAAGTGGCGTCCCCTTTCGTTGACACAGGAAATGAAGAATGGAGGTGCGGCGTTCTTCGTCGGAGCTTGAGCGTTCTTCGTCAAGATGAACGTTCTTCGAGTTCTTCGTCAAAGTTGAAGAAGAAGAAGAGTTCTCCACCTCTCAAGAAGACAAACAAATAACCCAAAATAAAATAAGACAACATCTTATTTTATTATTACAAAACACATTAGAATTTCAAAAGTTTGAAATTCAAAAGGTTTAACTCCCATAATGAAAAGTAACTCAAGTCATTTAATTAGGGGTTAAGCAAGTTGAGAGAATTTGAAAGGATTAGGGGTTCGTGTGGGCCCCACCACACTTAATCCTCCCAAGGGAGGTTAAGTGGGTGTGGGTCCCACTTCCAACCTCCTTTGATAGGTTTTAACAAGTTATAATAAAATTTGTTCTACACAAATTTTATTTAACTCAAACTAAAAACCCCAAAATTAACTTTCAACCCGCAACAAACGCAACTCCCGAAAAGGTCTCTTTAAGCGAATATCGGCGTTGCGAGTTCATCGGTGCCCTCGGATTTCAATTCCGAGCACCGGATCAAAAGTTAGGAATTCCCGCTCGTTCGTTCACTGAACGTACCCGAGCCAAACTTCGGAAATTAATTCCGGGAACTCCGGGCCTCGGAATCAGGTGCCGTCTGAAACCGCGCTCTTGTAAAATTCTAAAGAAAATTAAGAAAAAATTTCCCTTGAATTTTACGGGTCTTTACAAAGGTATTTACTAAATGTATATTTATTATTTGATTAAAGAGTTTCTAAATAAGGATTGGCACATTTTCCATAAATTTTCCTTAAACATTGATGATTTTTTTGATACTTGTTTTACATATTCATGATAGTCTGTTTTGGATGTGGTAAGGTTGAATTTAAAAAATATTTGGATGTCATAAAAGAAAATATATGTGTTGTTTTATTATTTTGTTTTTAATTAAATGATGTTAAATATTAGATTTTCTAAAATAATATTTCCATATTACTTGTTTCCACCTTGATAAAAAGTGATCTCTTGGTATAAGTAAGCCTAACCAGTAAAACAATTTGAGGTATTTTATAAAGGTTAAAGTGATGTTTTTTATATTATATGATTTTATAGATTATCATAGATAAGATATGCTTTTATTACATTGTTATTTTGATAAAAAAAACTTTGTCATCTATGAAGTGTTTTTGAAGGAAAGAGATTGTTATAATTTATGGTATCTATGTGTTGTATTTAGGTCACTATGACTTAGTTTGTTTTATTTCATCATTTTTATTTCTTACCACCATTGGGTTAGTCTTGGGGAACCCTATGAACTTTAGTATAAAAAACTTATATCAAATAAGTTCCTTTACCACAAGCTATGTGTGTCTCCTAGTATACTGAAACAGTTTTTGATTTATTCCCACTTTTTAGTGTACTAATTTTATACTCTTATTTTATGATGAAGACATTAACCCAACTAATAAAGATAAATTTCAAGGTGAACATAAACATATTATCTCATAGGGGTTCTCTCGTGATATTATTTATTTATTTATTTTTGATTTAATGATACAACAATTATTTACATTTAGATGTTTTCCTTCATTTTATGTTAGTAGATTTATTTTTTCTACATTCCGTTTACTTATATTTATTTGTGTGATACTATTTTTTTCTTATATTTAGTTACATTTCTTCTTTTATTGGGATAATATATTTTTATTTACCTCTTACTTACTTGTATTGAAATTATGTTACCTACTTACTTTTGTGGCACTAGTAATTTTATTAAATTTACATTATCATTTATTATATTTAGGATTTTATTATTTACAAAATCATAAAATATATCTGACTGGTTTTTTTCTAAATGAATATTAAAAATAATTATTTAAAATTGGGTTATTTTATTCTACTCTAAAAAATGAATATTTTGAAACAAAAGTGTTTAAAACTATTTCACTCTATTTATGAACATCCCTTCTTAAAAAATATTATTCCTTATTTTTAATTAAAAGATATTAACTTCCTTTAATAGTTATGTAGTAAAACTAACATGAAAATGACTTATTTTTAAAACATTTTGCATGAGGTTCTAGGAGATTACGAATTAGTAATTGTTTTCACACACATATATAAATATTAGGTTTATCAGAGGATATTTCTCAACGTAGTAGTTGGTATCTAGTTTCGGTACATGTTTGATGGTATTTTTACGAAAATGGTCTTTTTATCATGAAGTGATGAGTATTTAATATATTTATTTTTTTATTTTATTTTGTTAATTAAATGTATTATGAAAAATCATCTAATTTTCAACTAATTTTCTTAGTATTCTTTTTTTATCTTGTTTAAGACTTTTGATTTTTGTTACATAGGTTTATGTCTCTTTTTTATACCTACTTTTGGAAACATTATATTTGATTTGTGTGGTCATTGAATGTATAGAGTAGTTATTTTAGTCTAATGGGTAGAATTTTCATGGTATTAATATTTATTTGGGAGAATCTATTTCCAAGAGTGTTTCCTTGGTTCCCATGAAATATTTTCCATTATATTGGGACTGGGAAATCCCTGTGAGCCATGTCATGGTTTAGATCAGGTGCCCATATTTGGGGCAGTCTATGATGGATTGTGAAAAAATGGTATTTAATCCTAGTTTTGTTTTACATTATTTGAATTTTCAAGGTAGATGAGATATAGGAATATCATATATGAGGAGGTTTCTAATAAACACATTTCATATTGTACCATACTCTTCCAAGGGAGGGTAGGAATGTGTAATTATAATTATGATTTTATTTCATAGGCTTTTATTTGGGTATGAATCAAGCATTGAAGAAAATTAGTTGAGGATAAAATGAGATGCATGGGTATGTTTCATGTGTTATATTCTAATCACATAGACCATGTCTCTCAAAAAAGGGGTAATTTTTATTGACGTTAATGGTGTTTATATAATCTCAAGTTACTTTATTACATTAATTACCTTAAAGTTGAAGTGAATTGATATGACAACCTTATGGTGTCATTATTTATTTACTATGTTTGTTTATAGACATTATGTTATGAATTTTGGTGATTTATTTTTAAATTGGGATCATTGGGAATGTTTATTAATAAAATATGGGTTTTCCATTTTTTATCAATGAATATTGGAATATTTTATATAATTTTGATTAAAGAATTTTTTTCTTTTACATTATTTTTGGGTTATAGTATTGATGGATTCCCTTCTAAAAAATGTCCTTTTATTTAGAAAAATTTTTCAAGGAGAGTTTCAATTAGTAATATTTAAATGCATCAAATTTTGAAATTTGAATTCCTATGATAAGGGTGTTTAGACAGTTGAAATTTTTTGAAAGTTGTGTAAATGTTTTTGTTAATCCAAAAAGTAATTTCTATTTATCTATTTGTTTTTCTAAATGAATGTTATTTTACAATTATTTTATTAGTTCAAATAATTAGTCCTCAATTTTGGATTTGATGGTTCTTGGTTAGTGTTAAGAGGTCATAAAATAGAATGGGACATAAATCAGATTAATCTTCACCCAATAAGATTAGTATCCCCAATTAAATAACTTCTTCCTGTGGACACTAAATTATAAAGGGGTTATCATTTCATTTTTTAGACTAATATTTTTTAGGTCATATCTTTCTTTTTTTCATAACTTATATGTGTATTTATATTTTATACCTTACTTTTTTCTCCCCATACCCATGTGTTCTGCTATGAGATTCAATTTATTAGATGTTTTTTTCTTGAAAGTTGTTTTGGCTATGCTAGTAATAAATATCCATGTGAACAAAAATGATTTATTTTAGTTTTTATTTCTAAATAAACTATATTTTGAATATTCTATGGTGTTTTTATTTTAATTATTATAAATTTTTTATTGGTTTATGGGAGTAAATTACTTAAGGTTTTGGTTTTGAAGTAGTGGTTTTGGGTTATACCATGTTTGGTTTTAAATTGAGTAAACTATTTTATTTCAAGGGGTACCATTACCTTTTTATATCCTCTCGATTTTTATTTACATTGGATAACCTTTAATGTGTTAATAAAATTTATTTTTGAAGAGTATGATGTTTTTATGATATGTTGGAATTAGGATTGTTTGTTCATTTGGTTCGATTCTATTATGATTGTATCATTATTATTGATGAATTTTATTAGCACGGTTTATATTTTGATGATTTTTCTGTTAATATATCATCTATTATTGTTTTTTGATATTGTATTGTTTTAAGAACATAGATAAAATCGCCTTTTATGGTGAGTATAAACCTACCTATAAGGCCTTGGTTTTTTTCATTTATTTGGTTGTGCAAGGTGTTTATGATTTATCTTGTGGTATTTTGGGTAGAGTTTCAGGGATTTTAGTTTAATAGCATTATGGTGTGAGAAATTTTCTTTATATAGAGGCTAAATGAATTTATAGGGATGGAATACTTTTTTATAGTGGGGATATTGAGACAAAGCAGGCCATTTCTATAATGACTTTGGTTTAATTTGTTTGGTCCTCTCAATATCATTATAATTATATATATATATGAATTTTTACTAGGAGCGGGTGATGTGTTTGGGTGTCATGGGACTTTGAAATTAATCTATTAAAAATATTTATATATATTAAACCACTCACATGAATAATTTCATAATAAATGGTACACTTGTTGATCAGGACCTTAGATGGGAAATATGATACCAAATTTGTTTTCGGAATGCATGGTTTACCCTAGGAAAGACATATAGTTGGTTGGAAACTAGATTTTGGTTGGAGGTAGTCGTGGGTGTGTGCATTACGTAATTAAATAATTTATTTATTTTATTTTCATAAATGGTAAAAAATATTAATATATCTATATTTATAATTCATTGTGATAACTTCCTTAGGATAATCATATAAACCGGGTATATTAGAGAGGAGAAGGGTGTCTTCATCTGTTTTAGAGACTTGGGGAAGTGTATCAAAGAAAAAAAATTGGGGAGAATAATGAGATGGATGATGAATATAAAGAGATATATACCTTCATCACTGGAAGATTTGTTCTTCACCAATTATCAAATCAATCTTTTCATTGGGCTTATTATTTTGTGGATTTCATCCCTATTTTATTAAATTGATGATAATGTGTTATATATATTCTTACCTTATATTATTTAATTTCTCTACATGATATTGATATATCGTTATTGAACCAATCAGTTATATCTTATACACCCTTGATTTCACACCTGAAGATTCTACAATTTAGGGTTATTGGTTAGGATCACATTTTTAATGATGATCATACAATGTTCTTGTGATTTTATCACTAATATTCTATTAATTCTTCATCATTGACTCGTTATGTAAGTGATTTGACGTTGTCGGGAAAGATTAGAGCATGGTCAATCTCCATGACTTCTGGAGGCTAAACAAACGATTTATAGATCAGAGTTTTAGAATAGGTTGATATTTTTTGGGTTTTTGGTGATGTATTTGAGGATTGGGACCCCCCCAAATAGTAAAAATGGAATAATTTTCTACCCTCAATAGATCATAATTTCTATTTCCAACCATCAATGGGTAGTAATCAATGTGTATTGTATTTCTTCTTCAGTGTGGACGTATTCCGTTTGGTAAAATGGTGACGAAGGTGGTTGAAATCATATATCTATTGTTTTTATGAATAAATTATTCACTGTATTCGAAAAATACATCTTAATGTTGTGTATCCAAAGAAAAAAAACCATGTATCTCAATTATTATTGTGGATAGGGATTCATCCCAAGATAAATATCACATGTCGTGTGTCCAGGACCACATACCATCTGATCCTCTCCAAGTATATAATCCATCTACCAAATGAATATTACTAGAACCCCATATATGCATACATTTTGTATTTCCTAAGGGATAATCTATGTTTATGCACATGAATAGATGATTTGTGTACCTTGTGTACACACCCAGAATCCTGGGGGAATGTACATGTCATGTTACCCCATTTACATGTATGGTAGTGTCACATATATTTCCAAAATGTGTCCACTAGAGGACATGCACAACTATCTAGGAGGATTCACACACTGTGTGGCCCTATGTAAACCTCATTTAATCATTTGTAGAAACTTCTATCTTTTTGTATCTCTTTCTATATGACGTATTTTTTAGATCACGAGAAGCATTTAATGGGTAGTTTTTCAAGTAGGACATAATGTCATCCTATATATTGGATTTAGTGATACAAAGTAAGGTGTTCCAAGTAATATTATTCTTCCAATTATCATTGGTAATCAGTAGTGATCATGTTTTGTTGTCAGATATATTCTGGGGTTGATACCCCCATGTCTCACAATGGCACAAATCCCCCATACATTTAATATTGGAAGAGTTGTTACTTCCCCAGACTATAATGAAATGGGTCCTCTATCTACATAGTGAAACTCCCCTGTATTTGAGCTTCAATATAGAGTGGTTCTTATAGTATAGATTGTAACTACCTCAACTTTGGAGCATAGTCGTGAGGTACAGTACCTCCACTCTAATTTTTGTGATGTTGGGTGTGGTTTTGGGAATGGGAGATTAACCTTTGGGGTATACTGGATTACTCATCATTATTAGTTAATTGTGAGGAAGGATATACCCTTTCTCAATTATCTTTTGATTCTTTTGAGAATATTTGATTTTGGTTTCCCTTTACCCTCTTGTCATATGGGTTGAGCACCTATTCTTATTTATAATTCATTACTCTTGGTTTTTCATCTTTTTTATTGGGTATGTATATACTCACTCCTTAAATGACTATACCTACACATGTTTTATCTTATATAGATGAAAGGAAAATCAATGTTGACTATGGTGTACCTTGTAAAGAAGGATCATATTAGTACTTGGAAGTTTTTTTCATGTTTTATGGTTGGAATTGTACATTGAGAGTTGTGTACACATCAGTTTTCAATTTTTTAGTTATTTTTTGGTTGGGACCTCATATCTAGTTGGGCACATAAATTTCCACTTTTATATCTGATTTACATTGAACCATTTCTATATTTGTTTTAATGCATTGATTACATGCTATGTATTCAATATATTATTATATCTTTTCACTGTTTCATTGAGTTGGATTTATTCATGCATAAAAGTACATTAGGATAAGGCCTCGAATTTATGTGTTATCCCTACTCGATGCTTGTCACTAGGTCTCTTCCTATTGGAGTTTGGCATAGGGTGTCACACTTTGATTTCTACAAGCCCATGAATGGTTCTGATGGACCATATCGTGATAGAGTTGTATTAGTGGTGGTCTTTCCTCAAGACGGTGTTTAAACTAGGATATTAATATGCTAATTTGTTGGGAATGTAGGTAAAATATTTCTGAGTGTCTCATGTTTGGATCTCAGGATATGGAACCTACTTTTGATTTTGTAGTCGACATATCCATACAATATGACTTTGAATACCTACTTTTCAACTTGGAATATTTATGTATCAGTTGCAAGGAAACCAATGGTATATGCATCATATCGGATATGATATATTGGATTTCATAAACTTCTTAATATGATATTCCAAATATGGTATATCTTGATAACTTTAAGGATTCTTCCATAATAGAATATGGATAGGATACATATACAAGGTCAAAAAATGATCTATTTAGTGATGGGACTTAGATAAAGGACCCACACATGAGGTGCTTCCATCAGGAGGAAAAATTGCACTATTATGACCTATTGATAAGCACATGGGTCTACCCCCAATGGTTAAATTTGATGAGCAGCCTTGTGTTGGATAGTGGATAGTTCCAATAGGTAATGATTTCAATACACACCAGATTAGTATATTGTTAATGATTTACTGATTGATACCCCTCTGTGTTTATGGTGAGAAAGACCCAAATGAAGAAGAGAATTTTCATGAGGTAGTGGTATATGTTTTTTATCTTTTTTTAGACCACATATGATCATATGGTTAGGCTTAAACCCAACCTTATATATGGTGAAGTAGGGTACTGGTGAATAATGGTCGCTCATACCCATTATGATATAAATCTCTTAGGGATAGAATTCTAGAAATTATTCTATTATTAGTATTACAATTTGATCTTGTGCTCTATGAGGATCTGGTAGATTCTTGAGTTACATCAGGGTGATATGTTAGTTTCATAATATACTTTTATGTTTACCAGTATCAAACAATACCCACATGATATGGTTTGGGATGGATATGTCTTGGTGTGGAAGTTTGATATAATCCTCTTTAGAGACATCTGTGCTACTGTGATCTCCTTGTGAAATCTCATTTATGGTGGATTTCTAGATTAGGATGTGGATACAAAAAATTTCCTAGAAGAGAGAAATCAGACAGTAGAATCTAACATTGGACATCATAATGTCGATTCCTCTATTATAGCTAGTAAGATTTAGTCATCAATATCTCAGTGTGGAAGGCATAAATATACCCAAATTCAGACACATGGATCTACGGTACAAGGTTTGTGTAGATGATCCAATCACCCTGATGAGGGGACATGATATGATTATGATTGGTGAGGTAATATGGTTCATGATTTTCTGACACAATGTATTGTGGAAGGTGTTCATGAAGTGGATAGAGCACCATGTCAGAAGAAGATTAATGATCAGGGACCTCCCAAACATAGTCAGGGTGGCCCCCAATGAGGCACTGCTGATAGAGTATGTAGAGCTTCAAAGGGATTAGTTTTTAGTGGGGAAAAATGATGTGACCTTCTCCTACCACCACCACCTGGTTTCTCATGCTAGGCCCTGAGGGATCAAGAATTATAGATTGTGAAATTGTAGGTTATTGAGGGATATAATATGGATTATCATTATATGATTTGAGGTATAGTATGTGTATTTTATACTCTAACTCTAGAACTAGTAGACATAGATGTGATTCATTACTTTATCTCCATAACCCTTGGGTGGAAGCTAGATATTTAAATTAATTTTTTGTACTAATAAATATTTATAGAGATACATGTATGTAGAAACTATTCTATATCACACATCGATGGTAGTGTGAGTTGGCACTCAGTTGAGAGAGTTTCTCATGGTAACTCTTGGTCATTATGATAAAACCTTATAATGTCATCCATGGTATGGTCTATTTATCTATGGTGTGTGAATAGATATAATATCATCATTGGATAGTTATATTCCTTTGTAAAAATAGAATGATATTCTCCTTCAAGAGTTAAATGAATCTTCTGGTTGATCGAGTGGGGATCTGTGGAAGGAAACTACGACATACCACCCATCATTTAGTGAGTTTAGACCTTGGTGAAGTAGTATTTTCAAGCATGTATCATCTATATATAATGGAGTATTATATGTACTTTTTTCCTAAATAATTACTTGGACGAACTCTAAGTCATACGATTTAATTCTGAATCGACTTCAACCCTAGGACCGCATCGATAAGTTCTGAGGCATAAAAATGGCCACTACTAAGCTAAAAAAGATTAGGGTGTAATTAGAAGACCTTTGAGAGATAGAATAATTTTTAGAGACATCTGTGCTACTCTGATCTCCTTGTGAAATCTCATTTACGGTATATTTCTAGAGTGGGACGTGGATACAAATAATTTCCTAGAAGAGAGAAATCAGATAGTAGAATCTAACATTGGACATCGTAGTGTCGAGTCCTCTATTATATCTAGAAGGATTTATTCATCAATATCCCAGTGTGGAAGGCATACATATACCCATATTCAGATACATGGATCTATGGTGCAAGGTTTGTGTAGATGATCCAATCAGCCTGATGAGGGGATATGATATGATTATGATTTGTGAGGTAATATGGTTCATGATTTTCTAACACAATGTATTGTGGAAGGTGTTCATGAAGAGGATGGAGCACCATGTCAGAAGAAGCTTCATGATCAGGGACCTCCCAAACATAGTCAGGGTGGCTCCCAATGAGGTACTGCTGATAGAGTACGTAGAGCTTCAAAGGGATGAGTTGTTAGTAGAGAAAATTGATGTTACCTTCTCCTACCACCACCACCTGGTTTCTCATGCTAGGACCTAAGGGATCGAAAATTATAGAGTGTGAAATTGTAGGTTATTGAGGGATATAATATGGATTCTCATTATATGATTTGAGGTATAGTATGTGTATTTTATACTATAACTCTAGAACTAGTAGACATAGATATGATTACATACTTTATCTCCATAACCCCTCGGTGGAAGCTAGATATTTAAATTAATTTGTTTTAATAAAAAATATTTATAGAGATACATGTATGTAGAAATTATTCTTTATCACACATCTGATGGTAGTTTGAGTTGGAACTTAGTTGAGAGGGTTTCTCATGGTAACTCTTGGTCATTATGATAAAACCTTATAATGTCATCCAGGGTATGGTATAGTTCTCTATGGTGTGTGAATAGATATAATATCATCATAGGAGAGTTATATTACTTTGTAAAAATAGAATGATATTCTCCTTTATGAGTTAAATGAATCTTCTGGTTGACCGAGTGGGGATCCGTTGAAGGAAACTACGACATACCACCCATCATTTAGTGAGTTTAGACCTTGGTGAAGTAGTATTTTCAAGCATGTATCATCTATATATATTGGAGTATTATATGTAATTTTTTCCTAAATATTTACTTGGACTAACTCTAAGTCATACAATTTAATTCTGAATCGACTTCAACCCTAGGACCGCATCGATAAGTTCTGAGGCATAAAAATGGCCACTACTAAGCAAAAAAAGATTAGGGTGTAATTAAATGACCTTTGAAAGATAGTTTTTATTATACTCAGTGTGTCCCCCTAAGAGGATCTAGTGTTTTTCAAAAAAAGTGATGAAATTATATTGAGCCTTCGCATTGATTTTCATCAACATAATCTTGTAATGATCAAGAACGTGTATCCTTAACCAAAAATTGTGACATTTTTGACTAATTGAGACGATTGAGTTTATTTTCAGAGATCAATATTTGGTCTAAATACCATTACTAGAGGTTTTGGGAGGTTGATGTTAAAAAAATCATTTCTATATCACTATAGACATTTTGAGTTCCTGGTGAGGAATTTTGGAGTCAGTAATTACCTCATTATGTTCGTGGAAAATATAAACCATATATTCCATCCAAACATACGCTGATTCATAGTTTTATATATTTATTACATTCCCTTAATGTCATAATCACAGGAGGATAATGTGGATAATTTGGGTATGGTCTTTAACTAACTCTGAGAGCACTAGTTATATGGTAATCACTCAAATTATATGTTTTGGATCAGTGAGGTAGACTTTATAGGGAATTTTTGTTTCATTGGGAAAGGGCCATGGATGGGAACACATGATTGTTTGATTGATTATTAGGGGTTTAATTCCTGGACAAATCATTCACATCTGGTTTCCAATTTTGTTAATCTTTACTATAAAATCCCAATAGATCCAACATCCATAACTTGGTATAGACCTACATTCTTCAGGTAGGTGGTCCTTAGGGGTTTCACAACCAATGACACTTTAGAACTCACATTGGTCGAGATGATGGGAGGTCAATATCATAGCACCTTTTGGGAGGAATTTTTTCCTACTTCGGGAATGTCTTATATATTTATGATATCTTCATGAAATCCTTATCAATCCCAAATATGGGGTCAGTTACCCCTATTTCAATGTCTTAATAATGAACAAGTATTGATCAAAATGAATATGTCCACATCACATGTTCTCTATTTCTATTTTATTTAATCATGATCTTTGGGATATTTCCATATTTGAGAACTCTAGAGTTTTTTTCATCTAGGAAGGTGTTTGGTGTTTTAGAGATGTGATTGGACCTCTACAAGGCATCCTATGAATCCTATGAAAATATAAATCATAACCCACATATATCATTTGACATAGTTTAAGGTCCTATGATTACACACCTCCATACAGTTTAACATCACGTGATAAGGAAGTAAATATTGGGCTCAGACCTCACTAAGGCATCCTATATATAATGTTTGAGATAGGAATCAGAGTTTATGTTGTTTAAATAATGAACTTATATCTAATGAGATATACAAAAATAAAGTCCCTTAATGGGACTTATGCATATAAAACTATACTAAATTTCATTATTTGGATTATGTACCATTGAGAGAAAATGATATGTAATCATACTTACATCCTAATGGTGATCAATCCTTAGGGAATTCCAATAAATTTACTGGTACAATCATTGGTAGACTCTAGTCCCACATGAGTCATGCTTAGTGTGATAAAATAGAGATAACATAAGATTGGACACATTACATGAGGTCATATCATTAAGGTTCTTACTCATTAAAATGGCCCTTTGAGAGGAATGGTTACCAATATTAGGTAGAATGTGGTATGGAACTCGGTCCATAGGATGTTTTCCTATGTATCCTATTTTATGATAGGAATTATAATCAACGTAGTTTGGTTTTATTCCACACCCACTACTGGGTTTGAGGTACTTGAGGGAATCATCAAGGATTATACATAAAATGATGCTTGGGTATGATCCATCTTCTCAACCTCTAATAGAAGAGTAAGGGAGGAAGATTTATTGAAGAATTTAACCCCTAGTTTAAGAATACTTTGGGCATGAAGGGAATTACACTGGGGTGGATACCCACAGGAGCTTGGGCCTTAGGAAGGCATCCAACCTACCCCGTTATGGAGGGAATCATAGTTTTCATAGTCCATTTTATCTGTAACCCATTGATGAGATATGGTTAATGATCATGCTTGGGTACATTATTTACATCCCTGAGGATTCAAGAATTTAGAGTCTTAATCTAGTATAGATTCCCTTTTATCGAGGCATAAAAATTGAGTCCACCCTCATATATGAGATAGATCATGTCATTTCAATGACTGGGGCTTACACACTAAGGTCTCCCTATCATTCAAGGATTACACACTAAGGATTACCTATTAATTATTTCTTACACACTCAAGATACCCTTTTACCCACACATTATCTATCTTCTAATAGATAAAGAGAGATGATGATGGCCATGAATAAGGATTTTCTAAGATAATCTCATTGATATGGTCACATGATAGTGTAACCTTAGCTTATCAAAGACACATCTGTTATAATGGGGGGATTGAGGATGAAGGATTGTGTCCATGGTCTACATAGAATGAGTCCACGTATGCCTTCTGGATGAAGTTGACATACCATAAGAGATCTACCTGAAATGTCTTGGATACTTCTTCAATGTGTCTTGATTCTCTACCCCTCATACTTGGGGTGTAAACCTATTATGATAGAATCTTCCAATTTTGTCTACCTGACATGTTCATTATACCTCAGATAACATAATTTGGAATGCCTACGATCTTCTACATGACCAAAGTGGACATTAACAGGATCTTTCACATGATCAACTGACTTGTCTCAAATTCCTTCACATGAGTGAAGTGGGTATGCCCAATATGCTTCATATTATTAAATTGGATGTTTCTAAGGCCTTGAACATGATAAAGGTAAACATGACTATGTGTTGTTTCATGATCAAACTGACTCAAATTTGAACTATCATTTACCAATGGTGATATGTTAATGGGATATCACCTTATTATGTTGATATGCTAAAAATCTATCATGAGATTTTCTAGATTTTTCTTTAAACTATAACATGAAAACTTTGACATGTCCAGGCGATGTTACTTGATCAACATGGCTTATCTTTGGATTTCTTTATTACAATAGTGACATGTTAATAAGCTATCATGAGATCAACATAAATTTTTCAAGTCTTTTCTTGGGACCAACATGACCTGTCCAAGGTTTCTTAAGTTGATCAAAAGACTACTGAAGAGTCTTGCGATTATGTTTCCTTAAACTATTCATGGGGTGGGTTCATGTAGATGTGTTAATGGTATTTTATTTCTTTAAGTGCCTCAATTAAACGTAAAAAGGGATAATGAAATTTGTTTATATGGATAAATATTAAACTATGAAGAGGGATAAATGGATATGGAATGGTATTACAATGAATTCATGAATGGTTTGATGCCATATAAAAGATGGGGAAATCCCTCATGAATGATTCACATGAAGTTTCATCCATCATGGGTTTTCATGATCTTAAAGGAAGTCTTTGTAAGTCTATGTACTCATGCATAGGGGTTGTTTATAAAGGCCCCCAGGTGTATGCGCAAGGGTACACAATATTTGAAGAGGGTTTATGACACATGAGTCACACATCCATATCATTTTATTTTAATGGTAGGGGTGTCTGTGGGGGATGTTTCATGTGTAGGAGACCACTCCCAAGGCCGCACATAGACATCTTGAGACATAGAGGCCTCTTGTACAAAAAATTGAGTGAAATCATTGGGGTATATATATCATTGATTTCAAAGCCAATGGTGGCTTCCCATATGATCAAAGACTCGCGAGATTATCTTACACTCCAAATGGTTTGCACGATGATTAATTTCTCATGCTATCACATGATCAGACATTGGATCATATGGTGGGATTTCTTATCAAGTGTGTTGGGTGTTTGTTTAATCAATTATTTGTATGTGTGAGAGTCTACTCTACATTGTCTAAGAGTAGAGAAAGGAATATATGTTGCATGTCCTAAATCCTACACAGTGAGGCTAAGAAAAGGATCATTGAAATATTGGGTATGGAGAACCATGAGTCCAAGGACCTCATTTATTATTGGGGTGTATACAACTAGGCTATATAGTCTTGAGGTAACCATAACATCATGAGTATGGCTTTAAAGACTCATGATCATAGGTTCCCGAGGCTTTTGTGAGAGTG
Source organism: Viscum album (assembly GCA_963277665.1). Classification (NCBI taxonomy): domain Eukaryota; kingdom Viridiplantae; phylum Streptophyta; class Magnoliopsida; order Santalales; family Viscaceae; genus Viscum; species Viscum album. The sequence goes on along the minus strand of OY728147.1, from coordinate 833,506,039 downwards.
AGGATGTGTTTATTTAGCTGTTTAATATTGTATGGGGTTCAAGGGACTAAAATGACATTATCCAATCATGAGATGGTGTGATCTTATTGAGATCACATGATGAGTTACACTGATGAAATACCATGTAATGTGTTCCTAGGAGGGACCTCATGATTACCTCGAGAAAATATATGGGGATAGTGGTCCACTACCCTATTTTTTCACCGATCCCCAATCTCTCTCTCACACGTTTTTAGTGATTGTAGTTGGGTATTTGTAGATGATGTCAGCCTGAGGGTGGAACCACTTTGTATGGGGAGGACACATCATTAACCTGTTGAGGCGGTGAAGATTTCATGGGATCATCAACATACAATCATGATATATCATGTTCCTCATCACATAATCATTTCATTTTTTCACGCGATGCTTTTATTTAATTATGTGATGGAATGTGACAAATTATGATAAATCTGATTTAATTCAGATGAAAATCATTCAGGAGTTGTAAGGTCTCACGGTCATAAACTTCTATTGACAACTCCATATATTTTCATCACTGCGATCATGTGATCAATTTATGATCATGTGATGGATTCAAGAACTAGTGGGAGATCTCACGACATTCCCTTGGGGTCCTCAGTTGGAGTCTCACAACATCTTACATACAGTATTTATTTAGCTATCAATTGAATGACCACAGTTGGTGTTCGTGGTGATCCTCGAGTGTTCATGTGACTGTCTTCAAGCTTCTATGTTGAACCAGCAGTTTGGGATGGTGAATATTGATTCGGGGGTTAAAGATGGAGGGCTTCTATTGCATAGGTTTTATTTCAAAAAATGCATCATGATATCGACTCAAATTAAAATATGTGATGCATGGGACTGAATAGAATGGTTGGGATGAGCATAAGGTATGACTCTATAGTTTTTCTTTCATCGTGTGAATTGTATATGAAAAAATGTTATCCCACATCGAAATCCAAATTCATCTTCCCTCCAGAGTACAAGTCATGTCCCAACCACTATCTGGTTGAGTTGTAAATGGGTTTCATCACTCATAACACCAACATAAACCTCCACCAAGGCTTCATACTTACATACATTACACCAAAAATATGTATTTCTTCAGCCTCACACACCACATGACATAAGCATGGACCTTCATACTTCTAATGGTGGCTATACCTTCCATCCATTAGCTGGCCTAGGATAGCTCCCACAGGGCGTGGTCGACTCCAGTCCCACAAGTTTTTATGTTTGAGCCTTGATCGAGAAGGAAAATTGATTGGAAAACTTTTTTTAGGGTCTATAATAACACTTAGAAAACATTATTAAGTGAAAATGGATATGAGACCAACATATGTATTTAATTAAAATAAAGAATAAAACTTCTTTAGTGAAATTTCCAAGATATTCATGAAAATTACTTCAATGTATTGAACGGTCATAACATTTCTCAAATATTCAATCAAAAAGTGAAAGATTCACAATAATGAGTGCCAACTAAATGCCGCCTCTCTCAATAATGGGATTCATACTGAATGAAAAAAACCATATTTTAGTGTAAACAGAAATCAATTTTACACATATTTGAATATCTGATGATCTTTGATATATAGCTACTTTAGATGATATTTCCAAATTATTTTAGAGTGGAATCTGAGGTTTAATCCATAGGATACTTCTAACCATGGGTTCTTGGATAAATCTAAGACATGAGGTAAATTTTTCATGGGACATGGATACCATAAAATATAAATGGATATGAGTTCCCAAATGGAACATGAATTGGGTGAAAATGGACTTATGGATAGATCCCATGTGGGGTACTTGTATGTTGGTATATATCATATGAGGATGGGAATCAATCCATATATAGTTCTAAATTATACCACATTCTAGATCAATGTGATACATAGTGAACATAGGTTCATAGATAAATAACTTTATGACAAATTTCATTACATAGATATAACTCAAACGTAGGAAGGTTAATGTCACTATTTTGTGACAAAATCCTGAATATACGTTTGTATTTAGGTGGATATGTTACTCAGATCATCCATGATACCAATCCTTTTTCTGCAATACCAAATAGATCTAATCACCTAGATTTTATTTGATGTCTTACAATAGGTTTCACTTTGTGAAGTGTTCATGAATTCCAACTGAAATGAAATTATTCATTTATTCACCTATTCTAGTAGTTTTTAGAACATCTAATTTACATGGGTAATTTTGGTATGGTATCCTTTCTGAAGGTAGAATTCTCTTACATCTTCCGAAGTATTGGGAATAGAGAGAATATATTTATTTTTAATAAGGACATATAGTGGACCACATAATATTTGTATCTATTTTTTATTTTTCCATAAATTTTTTATAATATTCATATAGATGATTAATTAGTCATAACACACTTGGATTTCTCTCAGGACACATTCTTATAGGTTTTCGACCAGACAAGTTTTATGCCTCTTTCATTTTATAGATCCTCAATAATTCTTAGATCACACAACATTCATTTAAAGTGAAAAGAGAATCAACTTTTTATTAGGTTATCAATATAGTATTTTCAAAAGGGGGGTCATTGTGTCTCTTTCAATTGGATTTTTTTATTTTTTCATGATAGACCATCATAGTGTTGTAGTTTAGGGTTATTTAGCTCATAACATTATGGTTCTATAGTTTATTGTATTGTAGATTAGATAATTGTTGTGATGTAGTTTAGGGTATTCTATCTTCAACCATTTTTGTAATCTAATTTATGACTTCTTTATTATTGGGATGTTGTTAATGGTATTTTATCTTGTACATTTGTTTTACTCTAGTTTAGGGTCTTGTATTTTGGAAATTTGATTTGATGTAGTTTTTGGTATTTTATCTTGGACTTTATTGATGAATATGAAATATGGGGTTGGTGGAAATGGTATCACTCAAACCACTCTAGGGTGTTCATTTCCATTGTGGTTTTTCCAATGCTCTTGAGGATTGGATTTCATTTCTATTAATGAGGAAATACCTTTAGTTGGTAGGTCAAAGCCCTTGTGCTTTGCTAGAATGCCCAAAACCATATATATTTTTTTCATTTAAAAGGTCCATGAAATGACTATGGAAACCCAATGAACTCAAATTAGGATGTGTTATTTATGGAAAATGGAATATTCATGAAGGATTCGAGCTCCCTAAAAATTTTGTCACTGCTTATCAAATATATTCTCATGGTGAGGGGATGTGAAAAATCATCTCTCTATCATTTTACTAGACCATGGATTTTTGTTATATTATATTGGATTCTACTATGGATACTTAGTATAACCAATGAGCTTTGTACCTTATTTATTTATGGCCTAATTTTTTTCATAAACTTTGGAGTTTAAGAGTATAGCCAATAAAGACTTGAATTTTTCTCAGGCCACCCTTTCCAGGTTTTAAACCTGAAATGCTTTGTTTCTCGTTCACTAGTTTTTAAGGGCTTGAGATTTGGAACATCATAGGCTATATTTTATGGTTTTTCACATTTAACCTATGTGTAGGTGGTTTAAGGTCATGAAACTCATGGACTTAATATGAGTGATGTTACACAAGATCCCAATTAGGATACCCTTGGCCAAGAGTAATCCAACATCTTTCTGAGTGGGAAATGAAGATGTTGTAAATTATGGATTGAGGTTCTAAATTTACAAGTAATGATAAATAAAAATAATAATAGGGATGACCCAAAACACCCTAAGGTACTGAGTTTCTCTGCAGTGACTTCAATATCACAAGATTTTGAAAGAACTTCTTATAGAGCCAAGTTATCTTTGGTAGGTGGGTATGATCCCTTATATAATAATAGCATGGAAAAACTGAGATATCTCATTTCCTTTCCTAGGGTCATGAAAGTATTGTGGTAACCTGAGGAACTCAATACATGAAGTGTGGTATGTGGATTGTGGTTCTTTAAAAGATAGAATAAGAACCTCAAACTCTCATTGACCTAGGGCAGGATGTTTCTGTACTTTGATAGGTAATGATAATGGGTGATGTTTTGTATAGTTTAGCATTGGGTAGTAGGTACATACTTACATCCATGAGGTTTAACGTCATGATGTAAGGACATGTTCTATGCTATTTATTTCCATGTAGAAAAGACTTCATTCATGTAGTTTATCATCATCCGGTGATGGAATTTGTTTTGGTTAATTTTTAATGTCATGTAGCTATGATTTCCTCCTTTATGTTTAACGTCATGTAGTAATGATGTGGGAACCGATTTGAAAATTATTTCATTTTATATTATTCATAAAACAAATACATATGTAGATCTGGCTCATATTTAGAAAAAATTAGATTTTGTTACTAAAGTCCTATTAATATGGGGTACAATTTTTTTATTGAATGATGCATCTAGGCCTGTGATGGGAGATCTGGACATCAATACGTATCCTATGACGAAAAGAATCATGTCATATGTAATTCCTTAATGAGAAACTCTCTATATAGGTCTAGACTGTATGGATAAGTTGGCATTTTTTCCATAGATTTTTGTGGCTAGGCCTAGGTTTGGAGATCCATGCATCGCTATATGTCATTTGATGATAGGAATAAATCTAGATGTAGTTATTGAGGAACATTTCATTTTAAAATTGGTTGCAAAGAATGTGGTCTTCCCAATGTAAAAAATATTAATTGTGACTAGATCCAAGGATAGTAATCCAGGCATCATTATGTATCATATGGTAATAGGAATCAAGACAAACATAGTTCTTAGGGAATCAATTCCTTGTGAAAGTCTGGCCTATACACAAAGACAAATAATTTTAATATTTTTCATGGATAGACCCTAGATTGAAGATATGGGTATCACTATGTATAAAATGTTGTTATGAATCAAGTCACATATATTTCTTGAAAACTGGTGTGGAAAGACACCAACACTAGCAATGGTGGTCCCCTTAGGTGAGTCCCATAAGAATGTACAGTTTTATGTCATGAAAGTGACATCAATCTTGTAGTTTAATTTCATAGAGTAAGGAATAATGGTATTCCTTTTATCGACCTCCATTTAAGACCATGATGAGATTGGTGTATGATTCAATGACTTTATTGTGTAGGTAAAACATTACATAAATTATGATTCTAATGAGTGCTAGGCTCGGTGTGAGAAATAAGGAATGATAAGGGTTCCTCTCACTATTCAAAGGAAATTAAGTATATAAAAAGAGTATTTTTCATCATATGGTTGAAGGAAAAAGATATAGGATCAAGGTGTCCCTACTTATTTCAATTAAAATTATAATCAACTGAGACATATTTCAAGAAAACTCATGTAGTTTAATTTCATGTGGAAAGTACATTAGACATACAATTTAGCTTCTTATGTCAAGGGAATAGATTATCTAATGTGAATGTGGAAAGAAACATTGTGGATCTTTAGAATATTATTTCAGGTGGTAAGGATACGGGTTACCTAATTTGAAAGAAAATGAATATTGTGGTTATACCCAAGATTATAGATTCTGAAGTTGCTATGTGTCCTGTTATGGTAGGAATCAAGCCACATATTGCTCCAAAGACCTGTGCAGTTTAATGTTGTGTGGTAAAGACATCAGTCACATAGATTATCATCATGAGGTAAAGTCATAGGATGTAGTTCAGTTTAATTTCATGCGTTAAGGACATAAATCATGTATTTTAATGTCATGTGGTGAGGACATTTAATTTTTTACAATTTAAATTCTTACTTCTATGATGACAGTTGTATAGTTTAATATCATATATCCATGAAAAAATCTTTATTGTTTATTTCCATGAGGTCAGGATGAACTTCATAGAGTATAACATCATGTGTCTAGGAAAAACATAGTACAATTTAACATCATGTGATTGGAAAAAATTCCCATATAGTTATTTTTCATGTATTTTAGATGAAATTTGTATAGTTTAACATAATTTGGATCAGATGAACTCTATAAAATTTAATAACATGTGGTTAGAGAAAATTTTGGAACTCCCTTTTTACCAGTTTGGATCTCATAATTGGAAGTGTAATAATGGGTTCGGGCATGTATCAGCGGCTGGTTCTAGCTAACACTCTCTATATCTCTATGTCAGCCATGTTTTCATCATAGTTATATTCCTTTACCTAGTTATACAATAGAAGTTTCCTCTTTGGGTAACTTACTAACCACGGTTAAGTTCTTATAATGGTTGATTGGGGAACAATACATGGTTAAACATGGTATTATGAGTATCTATCTATACGAAGGTGCTTGATATTATCGAACACTACTCTATATAAAGGTTTCTATGAAGGGGATTTCCTTATCATGGTATATATCCTCAAGGGGGGGTTTACTATGGTGGATGCTAGAATTGGAGTCCATGTGATCCATATCTACACTACCAAGTGGAAGACTAAAGAGGTAATCATCATATTTTGATTTAGTGGATGAGTTAACGGACCCTTATGGTGTTGGGAATGTGTCTTAAACATCCTCCAGACACTAGCATTGAACATATTAGGAATATGGGCCATGTTCTACAACATGGTCATAATATGCCAACTTGCCTCTCAAAATTGTGTAGGAATATGAGTATGAGGTTTGACGGTTTCTAAAACTTTCTTATAAATGTCAATTGTCATAGGATTTTGAGCCTGCTTCTTGTAATCTATTGGAAAATACTGATGATCTATATCATTATTAATAGGAATATGATCCTTTCTGGGGGAATGTCTTATTCTCTCATGGTGAACCCTTGTCAGGACAGGAATATGATCCCAATGTTAAGCCACTGGGATACGTCACTGGTCATTCTTAGATGGAGTTTGAGCTTGCCCTGAGGAATCTTTCACTCTTACATGGTGATCCTCTGTTAGAACAGAGGAATGATCCTAGTCATAATATGCATTCCCCAACAAAATATGTCAATAGACCTTCAAAATGAGAGAAGGGGTATGAAACTCTTCATGTACTGCCCTGTAATGATGTGGGTGTAGTCATTCATCGGTGGAAGTAGGAATATGTTTCATGATTTTATGATATTTTAGAATATTCCAGGAATATTCATAGATAAGTATATGGTGCTTTCTTGAGCCTTGTTCCATTCTCAATTGGTTATCCCTATTTATAACGGAGGAATGAGCCAGATCATAGGCCTTTAGAATATGCCACAAGAATTATTTGACAAGAATATGAGCCTATCTCAGGCATGTGCCCCAATTACTTCGTGATCCTTGGTCAGAATGTTGATATGAACATAGTCTGTATGTCTTTTCCTTCACTGAAATATGCTGATAATCCTCCTGGATGAGAGAAAGGATATGTGCTTGCTCCATAGTATCCACTTGTTCATGATGATCATAGTGTTGTACTACTCTATATATTTGAAAAGTAATGTATTTATATCTTTTCATCTTCACCAGAGTATTCCAAAAGGGCTCTTTTATTGTTTTCATAAAGAAATAGTACATAAATAGGGTATGCAAACGAATTTATACTTGTATGATATCTGTTTACAAGGTATGTCAGTTGATTCCTATGATCATTTTGGGTATATACTCCCACTCATATCCTCCTGGAACCATCTAAAAATGATGATGGCCATTATGCATGGGGCATGGATTTATACATTCCCCATTCTTACATCCTAGATATGATAACATACATTATTTTAACTAATATGGGTATGATCCTTCTATCTCAAGTACACATATTTTTTCATTCAAAAAGGTGTCCTTGATGCTTAAATATGAATGTTTTGGGAGGTTACAATATTAGTGGTGCTTCTAGAAACTGCAATTTCCACCTGATGCTACTTTTTTCTAGTGTCTGGGATGTGTTCAATAGATTTTAATCATCTTATGAATAGTATTTCAATAAATGATTCTAGGCCATGATATAATATATGGTTTCCTTAAATATCTCATTAGGAAGTGAAATAATCCTTACATAGTACTAGAAAACATGTGTAGTTTATTATTATTTGGAAATGAAATATTTGTTCATTTTAATGTCTTGTTGTAAGGACATACATGTTCTTAGGCTAGGATATAGTATCTAGGTATCCCTTCTTATCTCATTTGGATGGGATAAGGCTATACATAGTTCTATGAAACTAATTCAGTGTAATTTCATATTGAAATGAAATCAGTCATGTAGTTTAATGTCATGTGGTATGGATGTTAGTTGTGGAGTTGAATGCCATGTGGTAATGAAATCAGCCATGTAAATTAATTTCATGCAGTAAAGACAACAGCTATATAGTTTAATAGATTGTGGTAAAGACATGGTCCATGAACTCTACTGTCTTAAAGTAAAGAAGAAGGCTATGCATTTTTTTATCTTTCGATGAGGACAACATCCATGTGGTTTAATGTATTGTGGTAAAGACATTTTTAGTGTAGTTTAATGTCGTGTTGTTAGGACATAAATAGTGTAGTTTAATGACATTCGGTACATAAATCATCCATGATGTTTAATTTCATTCAGTATGGATGTCATCTTTTTAGTTTAATTACATTTATTAAGGTCATCATCCATGAAGTTTAAGGTTTTGTGGTAAGGTTGTATGTTGTGAAATTTAATGTCATGAGGTAATGAAAGAAGTTCTGAAATTTAATGTTATGCAATAAGGACATCATCCATCCAGTTTAATGTCATGAGGTAAAGAAAACATCCAATAACTTATCATGAGGGTATCTCATTCAATGGATCATAGATAACTCTTATTCGTGTTGCATGAGTTTTGGGATCCTCCAACTCTATCAAAACTGCACATACCTATATCTCTAACCAATCCTTGAAGAAAAATTTATTATCTATTGAATGCCCAAGACATCATTGGTTGGGGTAATTAGTTTTATATCCTTTCAACCCTAACTCATTTGGCTTATTTATTATTGAATGTTCCATCAAACCATATTCCTTAGAAATGTGAAAATACATGGGAACATGTTTTGTTTGGATAGAATAGTCTTTTTTCCAATATCAATTTAAAATATGGTCACTTATCCCTTGGATTTTTGTGGCTTATGCTTTGATTCACAACTTCTATGTCCTGTTCAGAGCACTTAGATGACCAGGGTAAGAATTCAGGTGTCGTTGGTTCCAATATCCCCATTTCCATCTATACCTAAAACCAAATATTAAATGAAAAGAAACATTCTATCTTGTTCCTAAGACATTGATGATAAGGGAAATGATTCTGATGGCTTACCATCCCTGCCTCACATGGATCTCTCATTACTAGGATCATTATCAAACCATTTCCCATGGTGCAGTTTAAATACCTGGTAATGTGTGTTGATTTGAAAGGAATATACCTTTCAATGTATGTCTTAAAGATATGGGTATTCATTCTGGATCTCCCACATTTTATATATAACTCAATTGGAAAGGGAATATTATTAATTTTGGAGCTTAAGATAAATATACCTGGTTATTATTCGTCTAGGGGAAGGTGTGAAATCATTGGGGGTCTTAGATGATGTAGAATCATCACACTAATTAAAAGATCCCAACTCTCTATGAGGTTTTTTGGAAACATGTGTTTTCATATGGATTATATAATATCCTAGATGAGGAGGATGAAAATATGGATATTCCCCCAACCTTGTGGTATGGGGAGAGGTGGAACAATAATCGGATTTTTCATGATGATGGGATGAAAAATATTAAAATTCTACCAAACTTGTGGGTTACGGAACATCACTGCAAGGTGGGATACCATAGGCAGTCACAAGTATATCATCTCAAGGTATAGATCTTAGGATTATTCCCACAATTATTTCGCAGAGATCCAAGTTCTCTTGTCTTAATTGAGTTATTTATTATTATGTATAAATTCCTCTGTCATCCTTAAGGGGATGGCTGGTATGATCCATGGAAAAATCCTCTCCTCTATCAATGTTAGGTAGAGTGGATGATTTCAGGAGTTCAACTGTGGACCCTAGATATTGAACCCAATTCTTTCATTTTATATATTTTACATTTTTATTAACCTATAAAATTTTAAACATGTTTGATAACATATCCTACAAATTATTGAATGATACCATTGAGACATTATTTTCTATTGTTTATGGTACAAGGTAAGCCAACCAACTCTGACTCGGATGACTATTGGAGGGTATGTTTTTACTCATTAAGAGTGTTCTTGTCTAGGTCTGGTGATGAGTCTTATGATCCAATTGATATCATACTGATTGAGACACAAGAGGGATACTGATCCTCCTTGATGGAGTATGTCATTTGGTGATTTGGTGCAAGGTGTACCATTTTAGGGGTCAGTACCCATGTCGAAGGTGATCCCATGGTAAAATATTATAAATATTACCCAATCTATATGGTTTGGGGTGCTCTCTATGATTCTATAGCCTCCAAGACTAGCTGTGATGAAGTCAAAATCTTCTAGCTAGTGATGATCTGGGATAGATCAAGAGACACTGTTAGGATACCCTAGTGGGCCTCAGACAGATTGGTGGTATCTGGATATAATACTTCTTTAAATCTGCATCATTTGGGTACCTATGATGGGCTCCACTACTAGATTCCCCATCTTGGATAGTTGGTGTAGTCACAACTTCCTCTATAACCCCAAGTTGAATCATGGTCATTTGTCGACAATGATGACAATACAGTATGGGATCCCCTAAGAAGATCCAATGTGAATGAGTTGACATGATGATTTTTTCCATATTCCACTCTAATTTATGGATGTAATTTATTGTTGGGATCAAGGTATTTTCTCCCAAAGAGGTTGAATGTGAAAAAAGTTCCACTTTTTTATTTATGGTCTATCATGGGAAATATGACCAGTAAGAACTCATCCACTAAAATATTTCATGGGATAATTTGAGATTCAGTATGGATATTTTTATGTGGTACTCCTGAACCACGAATTTCACCAACTTATTTTAGAATTGGTGTGTTAGTGATAATGTACGTCAAGGACTTAGGGATAAAGTATCTTGCCCATCAATATTAGAATCCATTGACACATTAGATGATTTCATTTTAGTTACAAGGAATATAAGAATTATTGAGACTAAACAAGACACCTTGTTAGTGAAAAAATATATAATAGTACATGTTTGATAAAAAACATTCCGAATTTTAAAGGATAAATAGGTTTTCCAAATTTTTTATGAATGTTTCAACATATTTAGAAGAAACATGTTGGGTTCACCATTTTTTTTGAAATGAGTAAAAAACAAATTGGACTAATGAAAATTTTACAATCAATCATTTTTTACCTATAGAAGGGATGGAATGATTAGTGAAATTCAAATCGGGTTCACCATTTCTGTTTCATTGGGGAAGAGACATGGATGGGATTCAAATGATGATTTGATTGATTTTGGTGGGTTCAAATCCTTTCTAAATCATTCACATCAGGTTCCCCATTTTGTTAATAATTCCTAGAAACATTCAACAGTTCCCACATCCATAACTGGGTACATACCTACATTCCAAAGTTAGGTGGTCCTTTGGGGTTTCATACCCAACGACGCATAAGAAATCACATTAGTTCAGAGGATTTGAGATTAGTTTCATCATACCCTATTGGGGAGAATTTTTATATACTTTAGAATTATCTTATAGATTTAGGATATGTTCATGAAATCCTTCCTAGACCCTAATACACTACAGGTTCCCCCTATTTAAATGTACTGATTGTGAACATGTATTGATAGGAATGAGTGTATAAATATCATGGGTTCTATATTGATCTCTTATTAATTCATGATGCTCTAGGTTTTGAACATATTTGGGAACTCTGAAGTTTATTTCCCTGAAGAAAGGTGGTTGGTGTCCTAGATCTGGGATTAGATCTCTACGATTAATCCTACAAATCTTGTGAAAATAGAAATCAAAACCCACATAGTTTGTTTTACATAGTTTGAGGTCCTATTACTAAACCCATCCATGCAGTTTAACATCATGAGGTAAGGACGTAAATTTAATATTGGGACCTCGGTGAGGCATCCTATATTTCCTATTTGAGATAGGAATTAGAGTCTACATAGTTCTTATAACGGACAACTATGTAATGGGAGATATGAAAATAGAGGCCCTAGAAGAGACTTATATGTATAAGGCTACCCGAGATTTATTTTTCAGGATTGTGGTCCTTCAAGCGGAGATGAGATCTAATCTGAAATAAATCCAAATAGTGATCCCTCTCAGGAAATTACAATAATATTATTGGAATAGTCATTGTTAGACCCAAATCCCATGTGACTAATTCTTAGTATGGGAAACAAGAGATATCATAATATCAATCACATTGCATGAGGGAATATCTATATAGGTAATAAACATTAAAATGGACCATTTAGTGGAATGATTTTTAATATTATTGAGGATGTGGTATGTAATTTAGGCCATAGTAAGGCATTCTTTGTATCCTATTTTATAAAAATAATCCTATTCATCATAGTTCAGTTCATCCCCCATTCACTAATGTGTTTTAGGTATTATGGGGTATGATCGGGGATTATACTTAAAATAATGCCCATATATGAGCCCTCTTCTCATATTCAGATGTATGAGTAATGTTGGAAGAACTATAGGATAATTCAACTCCCTATGTCAGGAATAGATGGGACATTAAGAGACATACACTGGAGCTGATTCCTATTGGATCTCAGGCCTTTGGAAGGTATCTAATGTATCCCGATTGTTGTGGGAATAAGGGTTTTAATAGATAAATTTATGTCTAACCCGCTGATTGGATAAGGTTGATGATCACGCTCAGATAAATTATTTATATCCTTGGCGATTTAGGAATATTATGGCCTTACTCCAGGATGGATTCCCTTTTTTCTAGGCTTACACATTGAGGAATCCCTTATATGCAGAACATATCATATTATTTCATTGATCAGGGATTACACACTGAGGTTTCCCTAAAAATGAGGGATTACATGATGAGGCTGACCTATTAATCGATTATTATGCATTGAGGCTTCCCTCTGACACACTCATTCCCTCCCTTCTAACGGATAAAGAGATATGATGATTACCATGAAATGTCTATCTAAGAGCATGTAATTGATAGTGTCACATGGGCACGTAACCTTATACTATCAAGGAGACATATTTCATAAAGTAGTAATGTGGCTGATGGTTTCTAGATAGGGTTCACATGCCATGATTCCAAGTGGGAATGCAGGACAAATTTGAAATTCCATAAGGGATCTTCCTAATATGTCATGGATTATTGTTCGACATGTCTTGAATTTGTACCTGGCATACTTGGGGTGTCAAAATGTTATGATAGACATGTCTAAGGGTTTCTTCATAACATATTCATGATGTATCACATGAAATAAGTTGGCATACCTAATATCTTCCACATGACCAAAGTGGACATGACCAATGTCTTTCACAAGATCTACAAAAGTTTCTCAGATTATTTTTCATGAGTGAAGAGGGTATGTTGAATATGTTTCTGATAATTAAAGTTGACATATCTGAGGCCTTTTAAATGATCAAAGATTACATGAATATGTGCTATTTCATGACTAACATGAATTATCTCTGTAAAATTTCATGCCAATGGTGACATGTTAATGGGATATCACCTGATCTTTCTGAAATATCAATGATCTGCTGTGAGATTGCCCTGAATTCTCATTGGAGTATCACATCACAATGTTGACATTTCAAGGGGATATTTACTAATCAACTTGACTTGTCTTTATATTTATTTATGATGATAGTGAACTTAAATCTGTTATTGTGAGATCAACCTAAATTTTTTAGGCTTATCTTATGACCAACATGACATAGACAATGTCATCTATTGTCATCAAAATATCATTGAAGAGTCTTTCTATCATGTGTCCTTAAACTATTCACATGTTTAGTTCTCACATATGTGTTTAAGGTCTTGTGTTTGTTTGAGTGCCTCAAGTTCACATCCCAAGGGATAACTCCCTACGTTTGTATGGAAAATTATTTAGCTAGGGAGAGGGATTTGTGGATATTGAAAGGTCTTCTTATGAATTCCCTAGAGGTTTGACGACATATATAGGCTGGGGAATGACAGCATGAAGGAGACACATGATGTTTCAACCTTCATGCAATTCACATGGTCCTAAAGGGGTTCATTGGAAGGCTCTGTAGTCATGCATTGGGGCTGTGTATCAAGGCCTCTAGGTGTATGGGATAGGGTACACACTGTATATAGGGGGTGTATTACACATGATTCACACACACTTGTCATTTTATTTTCATAGAGGGGGTGTTCTTGGGGATGCTTCATCTCGAGGCGGCCTCTACCAAGGCCACATGTAGACATCACGAGACACAAAGGCTTCATATACCAAAAAAATAAGGGCAAGAATTGGGGATATCTTTTTTGGTTGTCAAAATCCAAGGGTTTCAACTCTCATGATCATGCACTCACAGAAATGTGTCATACTATAGAGGGTTCTCATGAGGCTTCTTTACTCATGTGACCTCATGATTAAGTATTGGATCATGCAGTGAGTTTTTAGATCATACGTGGAGGTTGTATGTTGAATAAATTATGTGTATAGGTGAGGTTTCATGATTCATGGTTGAATAGGAGTTCATGGCATATACGGTGCATGTTCTAAAGCCTTCACCATGAGTCTGAGTGAAGTAGAACCACAAGATCATGTTGAGGAACCATGAGACAAAGGACCACCTTTATGTGTGGGGTGCATAAAATAGGTGTTTGTAGACCTTAGGGAACCACACCATCATGGGAATAAATTTAAGTCCTCATGATCGCAGGAGGATGGGGTTTTCATGAGACGAAGGATATGTTTAGACATCTATTCAACACTATACATAGTATAAGGGAATCACCTGACTTTAGCCTGTCATGTGAATGCGTGATATTCTGGAGATCATTTGATGAGTTCATACAATGACATTGTAACATCCCCAGTATTTATAGAACAATAAATATTCATATCTATTATTATTTTTGAAATTAATATTAATTTTAGTTAAAAGTGGACACTATATATGATATCATACCCGACATGCAACAACGTGTATCTCCGAAATCATACGTTGCACATAACATTGAGTTATACTGAAAAATAATACAATAATATTATTATTATTTTAAGTGGTAGTTAATGCCTCACCATTATATTTGTGGGAATGAAAAGAACTAACTAAAATATAATTATAAATGTTTTTTAAATTTTTTTACATTTATCAAATAAATTTTAAATGGTTAAAATGAGAATGAATTCAATTTTAAGCATAAAATACACTAATATTGTTAAAACATCATTTTATCACAATTTGATGGTGAAAACTTTTTTAAATCTAGATTATATCACTTTTATAGATTATATTTTAAAAAATTATCCTCTTATTTATAAGTTGGGTATCAAAATTTACATTGTTTGAAATTGTGGTATATTTATGATAAAATCCATATTATAATGAATAGGGAAAAATATTTTATTTTGATCCAAAACTACATTTTCATCTTATTTATTTATAATGTTATATTGGACTTTTATTTTTTTAAGGGTAATTGGATTATGTTTTTATCATTTAATCCAGTTTTTTTCATTAGAATTAATTTTACATTTAAATTGGACCTAAACACATGTTAATCTTTTGATAGTTTTTACTTCTTAAAAACTCATTTTCTAGTTTTGACAACATGAATTAATTTTAAATTAATTTCTATCAAATATTTTTTCAAATTTGGAAAAAATGGATTAAATATTTGGAATTATAAGGTAAAAAAATGTAAATAGGTACCTTTTATTTTTTGGACATTATGAATAGTTACTTCAGTAATAATTTTTATTTATCATGGTTAAGGGGTAAATTAGGTAAATAAGGGTAAAAATGATGTTGTAATAATATAAAACTTCCAAAGAAAGGTGTCTTGATTTTATTAGATTAGATATTTCTAACCATGAGAATCCTTGGGTTGATTTTAAGACCCAATGGATCCACATGGGTGTGATAATGACTGTTAACAATATTTAATTTAATGAATAGATAAATATAACATAAACATGTATCTGTTAACTAAAAAAATTAATTTTTTTTATATAAATTATATCTTCAACTATAAATAATAATTATAATGATAAAATTATTTCTTATGCCATGGTATTTTTTATAATTTTTATACATTAAATAAATATATATATTTATGACACAACGACGATGCAACGATTACCTTGTTGATGAAATATTCAAATAATTGATATTTTAAATATTAAAATAAATGTAATTTGAACATTTTGATGAAATAAACAAATTTTTTGGATTACATTGACATGTGAGGGATTATTTAACACCATTTTCTTAAGGAACTAACTTTTTATGACTTTAACAAAAATTATTTTCTAAATAGTGTGAAACTTATAATAAATGTTTTTTTAAAAAAAATACTATTTTATTAAAAGATATAATAGACATAAAAATATATTATTTTGATAAATGAATTATATAATTTTTAAAATTTCATTAATGACCCCATTTTGGATCTCATTTTATTTTATAGTAACTATAGTAACCATATATTATGAAAATACAAGAAGACATGGTAAGAGTTAATGTTTTTAACAAAGGGTTAAAGATAAAAGATAACGTTAATTTTGTGACCTAAACTTTTATAAAACTATTGTATGAGGTTATTTAGACACATAATCATATTATACTATAATTTAAAAACTTTTTAACTATAATAATTCGAAAATAAATTTATAATAAAATAATATTTCAGGACATTCCAAAAGTGCCCCTCCTCCCTCTTATAAAAGTCCACCACACCTATAAACATAAACAAACAACTCAAGCCCATTTTCTCATCCAAATTATACTTAAATAATCTCCCAACATCCCTCACTTACTCCTAGATTCCTTACCTTGTGCTGAAGGAAATTCAAGAAATATGTTTAGCTCAAATCCAAAGGAGTTACCCAGTTTAGAGGTAGTCTCTTCTCTCAAGCTCCTTTCCTTTATTTTCCTTCTCCACTCCATATGCTCTTCTTATTATATGATTACATAAAAAAATAATATAATAAATATAATATCATATTTTATGATATTTATTCAAACTAAACTTACACACACCTCCATATAATTGATACCAACATATTGTTTCTCTGGACGGTGAACTACTGCCTCACAAAAACATTATTGTTAAATTTTATCCTACAACCTCTTATGGTGTAAATTATGATGTAATTTTATTTATATATGATATATATTACATTTATATTATCTATATGATTCTTTATGTTTTATTTACGACATAACTTTATGATTTTAATAATGTGTAAATACAATAATTTCATTTGAGTAAGTGTGGACATTCACCCCATCAAAATGATATGAATCTTTCATGCCATACATGGAATATGAAAATGATGGTGTTAATGAACTTATTTAACTTATATAACATATAAATTATAATGTAATTATAATATACATATATATCCTTTATTTTTCATTCCATTAATATGAAAAAGAAATGAATGTAGCATTCATTTATACGTACGGCCTACTGTCTCCATGAACGGTGCATTTCATTTATTATCTCTGAATGTTATGGAATGTTATAAAAAACATATATACTAGATATATATGATATTTAAATCATGAATAATATTATATTGATAATTTAATTAGGACCACAGGGATTATTTTCATCAAAACAAGTTCATTTTTTTACTTAGATATCAAACATCAACAAAATGTCTGATATGAACTCAAATAATTTAATAATTGTTATAAAATTGTAATTAGTAATATAAATTGAATAATATAATCAAAATAGGTTCTAATGAAATTAAAAATTAACCTATTATTATTATTCAGGAAATTAAAGAACGAACGATAAAAGTCAGACTCAAGGTAGGGGACTTCATCTCAATCTCCTTTAATTGAGGAATTTCTTGAGAGTATGTACCTTTATTCTTTTATAATATGTATATACAGCTGATATGACATCTCATATAAATATTTTATCTATACTAAATTTTTTATTAAATCAGGGATATTAATATTTAAATATTCAATGTGGTATGGGACATCTTGAACATTTAAATGTTTAATTATCAAATTTTTTCTTAATGATATGAAATTACATATTTATTTATATTGGTGTAAAAAGAATATACAAGAAATTTTAGGTCAAATTTGAATTTAATTAAACGTTTTCCAAATGAATATTTTTATACGAAGCAATCTACATTCCTTACAAAATAACAAAAGGAATGTTTTTATAACTTATTTGGCGATAATGGATTCTCCACCACTATAACCGTTATTTGATATTTGGCCTCCTCTATAAGACTTAATGTCTGTTATATTGAAAATAAATACCTTATTACTTTATTTGGGTATCTTGGTATTGAAAATGGGTTATTAAATGAAAATGGTATTTTTATACGGAATTTGATTTCATATGGTGTTAGAAGAATCATTCAAAAAATGGGTTTATGATGAATGTGTTTTATTCATGAAATGGTACATGAGAGTCATATGAAATGGGTGATCCTAATATAGATTATAAAACGGTATGATCCCCACTATATCTCATAGGTGAGCCTGACATAGCTTATACGAAGTGTTGAGCCCCATTATAGATCACGGGTGAGCCTGATATATCTTATACAATGGGTGATCCCTGTTATAGATCTCCAATTTGGAAGTCAAACTTATAGTTTTTTCAATTGGACGATTTTTTAAAGGGTTTTATGTATATGATTATCTAGGTCACTTAAAAGAGTTTTAATTTCATTCTATTTGTTTTAGTGTTTTTCATTGAGCAAATAGTATGAGTTTTATTCATGTGAAAATATTTTTTTTCATTCGCTCAAATTACATTGAATGGGTTTTCAGTTTTTAAATATATTAATGGTTTTTCATTATTTTTATGTCCTTTACTGAGAATTGTGTGCTCATCCCATGTTTTTAAATGTTTTCACAGGATTTAAGGGAGAATAAAGTCAAGAATGGAATCAAGGAAAATTTATAATGATTAAACAAGAATAGAAACTTTGTTTATTTTTATAAGTTTTTATGTTAGGTAATAAATGGATATTTTTGGAAGTGTACACTTTGTATTTATATGTTTTTGTTATGTAATAGTTATTGCCTAATTATCTAATGCTCTAAACCTAAAAGGGTCATAAATCTAAATTCTAAACTTAAATCACTATTATGTAATTTTTACAGTTGGGGCCTTATAGTTGGTATTAGAGGTCATTTTAGATAAATATTTAGGTTTGGATGGTGTTAATTGATTTCCTTTAGAGGATTTTACAATATGGTTAAGTTGAAATGGCATATAAGTTTAAGATAACATTGAAGCTTCATATAAATTATGTCTTTTCAGAATTTTTTCTATAGAGGAAATATAAAATCGATAACAGGAAGTCATTGAGAGGAAAAAACTTTTAAAATCAACAAAAAAGGTGGTGAGAATCCTAACTAAATATTTTCTTGTAGTGATGGAATGTTTGACCTATGATATAATTGGTAGTGTTATCCATGAATGAGATTATCCCAATCAACCAGAGAAGAATATGTCTGTATTGGAACATTTTATGACACAACATCCCCTATAATTCAAACGGTCAAATGACGCAGTTGTTGATGAAGGATTGATCGATACCTAGGGGAGGATATTTGATGTCATGGGATGTTTAGAACATCAAAAGGTATCTCTTTCTATCTGTCATTTTGATGGTGAAGCTGATCGATGGTGGTCATCAGTAAAAAAATATAGACAAAAAATGATCTTTATGCCATAGAATGGGAAGAATTTATGGATATATACCTTGAGAATTATTTCCCTAAGGTTGTTCTTCTTAGGATGCAGAAAAAATTCTTGTAATTAAAAAAAAGGATCGCGATTTAGTTATCACATTTGAGGATAACATCACAAGATTGGCCAGGTATGTTCCATATTTTATTTGAAATATTGGTAGAAAAATTAATAGATTTTACTTTGGATTGTTACTAGGGATATAAAGTGATTTGGCCTCCAAAAAATTTAAATGTTAGGAAAAAGTGTTCTGTCGTGCTGAGGAAGTTAAAATGGAGTTTGTTGACACTTATGTTGTAGATTATGATAAGAGTTAGAAATAGTCAATGTGCAAGGAAATGAAGAAGTAACCCACTAGGAATTTTGATTTTAAGCCCAAAACTTGTTCCAAGAGTGGTAAAATACCTTTTGGGGAACATATATCAGGATCTGTAAAATGTTACAAGTGTGGTATGTTTTGTCACAATGCTCATGACTATAAATAAAAGTGTCCTGAACTTTCCAATAATGAGATAATAGATATACAGTCTACAGAAACATTCCTTTGATGCTATGAGCTGTAACATTATGCAATTTAGTGTCAGAAGTTAATTACACAGGGAGGAAATCAGAATGATAAAAAATGAAAAGTTTTGGGAAAATCTTTTTCGAATACTACAGTTGATATTGAGATATCTGGTAAAGTGATGGAAGCTCCTGAAAGCCCAGTATTTTTTCAAAGGATAAGCATATGTTCAGTGATTTTGAAATACCTTCTGATGTTTTATGTTATATGATAATAAGTAATTAAGGACCTTTCTGGGAGATTTTTTTCTGGGTTATGTTTATGTGTGGATTTTTATAGGAAAGTATGACATTACTTTTGGACATCAGTTTTAAGATATTGATATCCTTTAAAGTCTGTGTGGTCTTTTATACCTAAGGTTATTCTTAGGGATGTACATCACAGTCTAGTAATATTATGAGGATGTAATTATTCTTATAAAATAGAACTACATCAAGTAATTATGTTCTTAGTCAAGCTTGTAAATAAATTCCTAGAAATTATGAAATGGATCTTAAAAAAATTCTGTTTTTTTTCCTACTGTGAAATCAAATACAATTTATTCCATCAAAAGTTTGTGGTTTTATGATTCTTAACGTTCTCCTAATTGTGTTTTCTATCACTATTCATCAGAACAAGATGGTATATTTTTATTCTATATCCATGTTTTCCTACATGTAATCCTAGTATGTTTTTTCTTGGTGACCATTATAATTATATTAATTTATTTTAATGTTATAGTCATATTGAATCTTTTTTCGATGTGGGATTTTCAATGAAGTTTCTATGGACAATTTTAAAATAGCAAGGATGTAATTTCCAAAAGGTGGAATGATGTAATATCCCATGAATTTCTAGAATAATGCATTTTCATATCTATTAATATTTTTGAAATAAATATTGATTTTAGTATAAAGGGGACATTATGTATGATATTATCCCCTTCACACAATAATGGGTTTCTCTGAAATCTTACGTTGCACCCAACATTGAGTTATACTGAAAATAAATACAATAATATTATTATTTTAATTGAAGTTAATGCCAAGACATTTTATTAGCAGGAATGAACATATCTAACTACAATGTGATTATACATGTTTGGTAAATATTTTTACATTTATCCAAAAAAAATTGTTTCTTTAAATGAGAATGAATCCAATTTTAAGCATCAAATACTCTAATATTTTTAAAAGGTCATTTTATGGCCTATTGAAGGAGATTCATTTTTAAATATAGTTTCTATCACTTGTATATATTATATTTGACAATATAAAGTATTTATTTAAAAGTGACATATCAAAATTTACTTTTCTTTAAATTTTGGTATTTTTATGATAAAATCCATATTTTAATGAATAAAAAAATACTGCATTTAAATTGAAAATTTCCTTTTCATATAATTTTTTTAAATTATTATATTAGACTTTTAATTGGTTTTAAAGTGAAATTGGCTAATGTTTTTATAATTTAATACAATTTTTTTCATTACAAGTAATTTCACATTTAAATTAGACATTAACACATGTCAATATTTTGATAGATTTTACTTCTTAAAACCCTCTTTCTAGTTTTGATAATGTAAATTAATTTTAAATTTATTTCTTCCAATTCTGTGTTCTAAATTAAGAAAAATGGATTCCATATTTTTAATTAGAAGGTCTAAATTATGTAAATTGGTACCATTTATTTTTTTCCATTATGAATAGTAACTTTAGTAATTATTTTTATTTACCATGGTTAAAGGGTATATAATATAAATTATGGTAAAAAAATAATACGACAATAATTTAAAATTACTATAACAAATGTATTAATCATATTTGATGAGATATTTCTTATCATGAGAATCCTTGGGTTGAATTTAGTACCCCATGGAGCCACTTGGGTGAGATAATGTCCTATTATAATATTTAATTTAATGAAAAGGTAAATATAACATAAACATGTATCTCCTAACTAAAACAATTTTAATTTGGTTTATCTAAATTATATCTTAGGCTATAAATATTTTTTATAAATTTAAAAATATTTACTAAATAATTTATTTTTATTTATAATTTTTAGATGTTAAATAAATAAATATATTAATGACACAATGATGATGTAGTGATTACCTTATTAATTAAATATTAAAATAAATGATATTATAAATATTAAAATAAATGTAATAAGAATATATTTTCTTCGGAAAAGAATTTTATGGATGACATTTACTTGTGAGGGATGAGTTAATACTTTTTTTGAATTAATAAAGTTGTTATGACTTTAAAAAAAATCAATTTTAAAATAGTGTCTAAATTAACATAAATGAGTTTTTAAAACAAATATAATTTTATTAAATGATATAATAGTCCTAAATATCTAATATTATCCCAAATAACATATATAATGTTAAAAAATTTATTAATGATCCACTTTTATTTCTATTGGAAATTTATAGTAAATATAGTAACAATATATTATGAAATAAAAGAAGACATGGTAAGAGTTACTGTTTTTAACTAAGTGTTAAAGATAAAAATAATGTCAAATTTTTGAACTAAACTTGTATAAACCTATTGGTTGAGAGGATTTATACACATACTCATCTTATAGTCCAAATATATTATTTTTTATCTGTTTTAGTTATAAAATAAATTTATAATAAAATAATATTTCAAGACTTTCCTTAAGTGTCGCTCCTCCCTCTTATAAAAGGCCACCAACTCCACCCACTTACACACACCTATTAAGCCCTTTCCTCCACTAAATTATGCTAAAATACACTCCCAAAATCCCTCCATTCATCATATATGACATACCTTGGGAATAATTCAATTCGAGAAATAATGTTGGCTCAATCCAAAAAGTGTTACCCAATTTAGAGGTAGCATCTTCTCTCAAGCTTCTTTCTTTTATTTTCCTTCTCCACTCCCTATGAAATTATTATTCTATGACTACATAACAACACCAGAACCCAGAATATACTACGATGTTTTGTTTATAAGGATTCAAAGTACACTTACACACACCTCTATTTAATTGATACGAACATATTGTCTCTGTGTACGTCGAACAACTACCTCTCCTACCTCCCATTATAGTGGCCCTTATGATGACACTATATTTATATATGATATATATTATATTTATATTTTCTACATTCTTATTTAATTTTTATTTATGACATACCTTTATTCCTTTTATAATGTGTAAATACTATAATTTCATTTGAGGAAATGTGGACTACCACGCCCTCAAAGTGATATGACTTGTTCATGACATACATAGAACATATAAAGGATGGAGTTAAAGAAATTATTTAACATATATAACATAGATATTATAATGGATTTATATTGTACCTATGTATCATTGAATTTTCATTCCTTTAATATGATAAAGAAATGAAAGTAGTATTTATTTTTATGTATGGCCTACCATATCCATGAATGATGCATTTCATTTATTTTCTCCAAATGTTTTTTAATACTATAAAATACATATATAAGGGATATATATGATATTTAAATCATGAATAATATTATGGAGACAATTTAATTTTGACTACATAGATAATTTTCATCAAAAAAAGTTCATTTTTTTACTCAAATACTGAACATCATCAAAACATCTGATATGAACTCAAATAAGTAAATAATTGCTATAACATGGTAATATGTGATATAAAATGAATGATAAACTTTAAAAAGGTTCTAAAGAATATATAAATTGAGATAAGGATATTATTTAGGAAATTAAATAACGAACGACACAAGTTGGGCTCAATGTAAGGGACTACGTCTCAATCTCCTTCAATTGGTTCATTGTTTGATAAAATGTGCCTTTATTCTTTTATAAGGTATATATACAACCAAAATTACATTTCATATCCATATTTAATCTATACTATTGTTATTTATTAAATCATAGATATTAATATTTAAATTTTCAATGTTGTATGGGACACCTTGAACAATTAAATATTTAATTATCAATTTTTTTCTTCATGATATTAAATTACATAATTATTTATATGAGTATAGAAGAAATATACAGGAAGTTATATGTCAATATTCATTTTCATTCAAAGTCTTAAAAGGGAATCATTTTCAAAAAATTATTTTAATTTCTTTACAAAATGACAAAAGGAACGTTTTTTAACATATATGGAGACAATGACTTCTCTGTTGTCATACCTATTATTTGATATTTGGCCTCTTATATAAACCTTAATGTTTTTATAAATAAAAATAAATCCCTTATTTCATTATTTGGGTATCTTGGTATTGAAAACTTGTTCTCAAATGAAAATTTATTTTTATATAGGAATGTTTTTCATATGGGGTTAGGAGAAGATTTCAAGGAAGGGGTTTTGTGATGGATGTGTCTTATATATGAAATGGTACTTGAGAATTATATAAAACGAGGGTTCTGGTATAGCTTATATAAAGGGTTGATCCCCATTATAGATCACAGTTGATCCTGATATAGCTTATAAAAAGTTTAATCTCCATTATAGCTAACAAGTGATCCCAACATAGCATATATGAAGGGTTGAGCCCTATTATAGATCACAGGTGGGCCCAATATAGCTTATATGAAGTGTGATCCCCATTATAGATCTATAATTTTGAGGTCAACCATGTGGTTTTTCATTTGGAAGTTGTTTGAAAGGGTTTTATTTATGTGATGCTCTAATTCACCTAAAGGAGTTTTACTTTCTTACTATTGATTTTAGTGTTTTCCATTGAGAAAAAAGTATGAGTGTTATTCATGTGAAAATATCTTAATTCATCTACTCAAAAAACATTGAATGGTTTATCAGGTTTTAACTATACTAATTTTTTTCATTATTTTTACATCCTTTATTGTGATTTCAGTTCTCATCCCACATTTTTAAATGATTTAACAGGATTTAAGGGATAATAGTGTCAAATATGGAATCAAGGAAAAGTTATGATGATTAAACATGAAAAGAAACCATGTTTCTTTTTATAAATTTCCATGATAGGGAAGAAATAGATACTTTTGGAAGTGTCCACTTTTTATTTCTATTTTATTATGTAATATTAATGGAAAAATTCTCTAAATCTCTAAATATGAAAATATACTCATTGTGAATTCTTAACATAACCCAAAATTATGTAACAGTTAAGGTTGGAGCCTTATAGACATCCCATGGAAGACTCTCATGGGAGGTACCTCTTATTTTCCTTGAGAAGATCTCTGAGATTGGTGGTCACCTACCCTTTTTTTATACTCCCCTCTCTTCTTCAGCTCTCTTTTTGTTGATGGGGGAATAATATTTATAGTAATGGTTGGCTTGATGGTGGAACCACTTTTTACATGGAGGATTCCTTGTGCACTAGTTGAGGTAGTGAAGATTTCATGTTATTGACATCACATGATCATAAGACAGCCTATTCTTCATAAAATAATAATCTCATTTGATCATGTAGTTCTTAGATTTCCTTATGCGATGTTGCATGATACCTTCTAATAAATATGATTTATTTTAGATGAAAATAATTCAACAGGTGGAAGGTCTCATGGTCATAAGCTTCTTGAAAAAAATTCATCTATTTTCTTCTCTTCGATCACTTGATCAAATGATGATCATAAAATGGCTTCAAGAACTGGTGAGATATCTCACAGCATTCCATCAGTTTCCTTGGATGAAGTATCATGAATGATTGCATACAAGATGGATTCAGATATCAATCAAAATACAAGAGGTGGTAGTCTAGGTGTTCATCGAGGGATCCGGTGACTGTATTCGAGTTTCCATGTTGAACGAGTGGTGGGAGATGGTAAATGTTTAGTGGGAATATGAAGATGGAGGTATCACGCTATAAGGGATTTATTTGAAATTACAAATAATGAGATCGACTAAAATTTGAACTCATGATGTGTAGGACTGAAGAAAATGTATATGATTGGTTTAAGGCATGATTGGACTACTATGTTATCATCACACAAAAATTATACACATAATTTTTTTCCATTTATAAATCAGGCATTTTCTTCTCTCCAAAATAAAATCCATGTCCATAAAACAATTTGGATGAGCTGAAAATGGGGATTATCTCTCATACCACCTATACAAACCTCCACTCAAGCTTCATCCCTACAGAATTTACTCCAATTATATTCATGACTTTGCCTTGCGCACCACTAGCCTTCCAGTTTCATATGGTCACTATGCCCTCTAACCACTAGATGCTCTGGGCTAGATCTTTCTGTGCAAGGTCGACTATAGTCCCACATGTGCATGTGGTCAAACCCTAATCTGGATGGCCATTGGATTGACCGACCTTATAGTTTGGGTCAATAATAACCCATAGAAAATAATTTTTTAGTAAAAATTGATATAACCACCACAAACATATTTCCTTTAAAAAAATCATAAACCTTCTCGTATTGCATTTCCAAGTTCTTCATAAAAATTACTTCAATGTTTACATGGTCTTCACATCACTGAATCATCGATGGAAATGTGAATGATTCAAATTTATGGGTCCCAAAAATTTCATCACGAATAATGATTTAATTATGGACTTGGGGAAGATTTATATAGTTCTTACATGTTTGCAACCCAATAGTTTGTCATATGTGTAGATCATACTTTGTTTGGAGGGGTACTATTGGATATTTGTGGTATATTTTCTTGTATTTAAACACCTTTTACTACATTGACATAGAAAATAAGTGGTTTTCCTAGAATGAAGAGTGTTAAAGTTCCTTTCAGGTGTTAAGGCTGAGGTTTATCAGGTCTCTTGTGTTGTGACTACAAGAGGTGGGCATCGAGTATGTGGTATTTTAAGATGCCTCTATAGTTGGTCTTAGTTGCATATTGTTGCAGAGGTAGGTAGTGATTAATTATAGGTTTATTAGATTAAGTCTCTAGGAATAGAATTGTATAACCCATGGATTAAAGTTGGTAGAGTAATTATTCACCCAAATGATGTGGATGAATTATATTCTAGGTGAGTGTTTTATTGTTTTCTCAAACCATCAGAGTCTCAGATAAATCTTCACTCATGTAGATCTTAATCTGAGACAGAGGTGTTGGAATTACTTTAAGAATGATTTTGGAGTTAGTTCCACATATATTACATTCTTAGTACTTGATAACATGTTTTATTAAATAATGTTTTTCTTATCACATAATTATTTTTCCTATTCATTAAATTTGTATGTGATAAAATCCTATAAATATACGTCGCACTAAAAGTTTGTGGTAGTTCCCTATCATGACTAGAAACTTGAAGTGCCTAGATGGTATTCATGAAGAATATTCAATAAAAGGATGATTTTTTTAATGGGGAAAAACTATAGGCTATCAGGTATAGGAGGATCACAAAACAATGAGAAACCTTATCATTGTTTTAACCATTGGTAATATCAAAGATTAGAGGCTATCAAAATGGAACTATTAAAAGGTAGTCCATATTACCATGTTTCATTATATTTTTATATATGTAGACATTTATATTGATCAAATGAAATTAATATTATCATTAATGGATATAATAATGCATGTAATTTGATGTATTTATGGGAAATATGATGAATTATTCTATTTATGAGGTAAAATACATTAAGAATATCATGAGTTATATTCAATTAATGAATAATGTGAGAAATTATTTATCACTTGTATCCCTTGATTGAAGATTATATCTTATGGCCATTGATGGGAATGGAAATGCATTGATAAATCTGTGGTCAAGGAGTGTAGAGGGTGAGTTTGTTTCTGCAATGTCAGATAAAGATACATAGCGCATAGAGGTTGATTACATCTAATTGCAACCTTCTTGATTTTGGATATCACAATAATGGGGTAATATTACATGGTAAATGTTTCTGGGAGGATTAATTTCATTGCAACATTAACTTCTTTCTATAAGGGATACATGGTATGTTTCTTGATGCAATCATTAGACATTAAGTGGTAATGCCAAATTCCAATAATAAAGAGTCCTAAAGGGTCACAAAATAATTGTATCTTTAATCTCAGTTAAATTCTTGTATTGAATTTAACAAGTTGGAAAATATAATATTTATTTAGGAATAGTTGATCGCCAAGAATTAGTCAAAATTTATTCTATTAGATAAGTTTGTTAAACATTATTAATAAATATTTGTTTTCATAGATTTTAGAATAATATATTTATTATATTGATTGATGATTAATATAGTAACATTTATTAAATAATTATTCATTATTCAAGGATGGGTAAATATCAATGAGGGAAATTGGATCAAGATTAATTTTGTGACTCAAAAGGGTATAAATGATATTTATTTATTTTATTAATGTTTTTCACATGACTAGTTATTAATAATAATATTAAAAAATTGTATGTGGTTTAAACTACAAATTGTTAAGTATGTAAAGGTATTATGTGAAATTTTTCAACCCTTAATGTGTTATAGTAAATATAAAATTATAACAGTTTCTAACAACACATTGGTTATTCACAACTAACATACATAGGCTATCTCAAGACCTAGAGATCAAGAATGAACTCTCCCTTACACTTGTCTCAATCCATCATGATAACCTCAAGTGTTATTACTCTTTAAAAAAATTCTATGGTGATTAACAATGATCAATGAAAATAATCAAGATTAATCCACCTATAATGCAATGTGTCTGTGGCAAAATTAAGATATTTTAGGGCATTTCTGGTCCACTACTAGAGGGATTATGTACTTTGATCCTACTTCACTATGTTGGTTTCACAATATATAGTCAACATAATCATCAATAAATAGATAATTACAAGTTTATGTAATTCTATAACTTCACAAAAATTAATTATAAATTACTTGTAAAGAACCTCATATTCTTGTTCCATTTTTTAAATCTACTCATGTAATCTAAAATTTTCATTTGACATGATTTTTTAGTAATGTTTAGAGATCATTACATGTAAAATAATAAGTGAGTTGGACAATCCATCTAAGGAACTTCCACTTCACCTAGAACCTATAAGTGGTATCAAAGTGGTTACATATTTAATTTATAATAATATATTATTCAATGATTATTTTCATGAATTTTAATTTTATTTTACTTATAAAAATTCATTTTTTGTCCAAACATCATCATCTATTCCTTATCTCTAACGTAATAAGTAATCAATTAGGGTTTAAAAACTAAGAAGCATACAAAGAATACCATATGTAGGTTTCAAAGGCAATACCTCGACAAAACCAGAGTTTATGGAATGTACTTCCTAGATCCACACCATGAACTATTGATTTCATGTCCATGAATCATGAAAAAGTAGGATGGATATGAGGTAATCTGATATATGGTATGAAAAAAGTAGATCAGCTTGTATATCCGAATAGACACACACATGGCTTGAATAACTACACATCATGTAACCAATGTACATGATGTTTAGTACATATTTTCTCATGGATGATAACACTTAGTGTCTCAGCAGGCCATGTATTGGATACATGACATGTGGATTGATGAGTCATTAAATTTGAAGGCCACACATCATGTATTCATTTTATGCATCATGTGTCTCATAATCTTCCATGTTAGGAAATACTCTTTATCCAATGGTGTGTGTTTTCAACATAGGAAAAGACTGTACATGTTGTGTACTATTGTATAGTATGATGCTCATAGTGTGCCTATTTTTCACATATAAAAATAAAATATATCATTAAACCTCTTCACATGAGTTGGTTCTGTCATTTATTTAACAATAAGTTCCATGTTATAAGATTTATAAATATATACTAAATAAACTTCCCTGTTAAAATTTGGATAAGAACACATTATTTATTCCAAGTAAAGTTGTGTACTTCATTAATATTAAATGAAATTAATTTATTTTAAAGTTATATATCATGGTGAGTTAATAATGATTATATAGAATTTTGAAAAATTGAATTAATTGTGTTAATTCCTGGGTAAATATCATAACTAAGGAACAAATTAATGTAATTGATAACAAGATTGAAAATTTATTATTTTTTCTTATTAAGTGGATGGTCATGAGATTAAACCATACCTATATATGTAATTTCATTATTTTAATTTATTATTATTTATTTTAATATCACTATAGATCTCAGTTTATCCAATGCTAGGGCTTTAACATCACTAGATAAAAAACACTATTAAAGACCCCCATTATTAGTGCTAAAAATCACTGTTAACGGGTGTCTTTAACAACACTTTTTTATCATTGATAAAGGTGGTCTTTATAAGTGCTAAAAAAAGTGTTGATAAAGAGGTACTTTATCATAACTTTTTTACAAGTGCATATAAATGGGTTCTTTATCAGTATTTTTAAAAAACGATGATAATGGGGGGTAGTTTATCATCACTTTTTTAGAAGCGTTGAGAATAGGCCACCCTTTGATGGTAATTTTTTACAATTTCTGATAAAAGTATACATTAAAAAATTATTTTTCATGAAAAATAATATATAAATATTCAAATATTTTTACATTTATAAAAATATAATATATATATTTTAAAATCTTTTTTATATAAGGTAAATTGGCATTTACACTTCTCATATGAGATATTTAATTAAAATAATTTATAAATTATTTTAAAATATATTTTTAATTCATAGTTTTATAAATATTAATGATTAATAAGAAATTTATGACATAAAAAATTAAAAATATTAATAAAAGTTTGAAAATAATTTGAAAACATAACTCAAACTGCAAACACCCATAACTTTTGATCCGGGAGTCCATTTGAGATCTACCATATATCAAATTAAAGCATGCGACGAGATCTACTCCCTTAGGGACATAATTAAACATTATTTTCTTTTTTATGGAAAAACATTACCTAGAAGCCCTCCAAAAATAATGTTTTAGTCGGTCTACCCTTATTTTTTATTGTTTGATTGATTTTCAAGATCATTTGTGGGGGTTTTATTGACCTTTTTGGTGGGGAATGAATTTATTACGAGGTATTAAATTCTTATTGATATTATGGTTCTAAATTTTTTTCATTTTTCATAATTTATTTTTTTTAATCAAATATATAACAGTATATACATATTTTTTATATATTCCAACCTAAAAATTTAATTTTATAGATAAATAATTAAACATATTTACATTTAAAATATATTTATTGATATATAAACATATAAATAAACAAATATATACATATATGGATAAAAAATGTAATGAAATATATATGAATATATAGATAGATTATAAATTGTGAAATTAAATATTATAGGGGATTGAAAAATGTTTTAATATATATTTTATACGTCTAGGGTTCGAAACTCTTTGGATGTAGGGAAATGTGTGGGAGGTTGGGATTATCTAAAGTGTTGATAAAGGGGTTGGGATGAGAAGCACAGATGAAGGAAGGTGGGTTGGGCATAGGGAAAAAATTATATACCCTTTATCAATGGGGAATCTATTAATACTTTTATAATGCTATTAGAATCCACCATTAACAGTGCTATGAATGCATTGTTAAAGGACCCGTTTAATAGCACTATTAAATGGGTTCTTTAATAACAATTTTTTTAGTGTTGCTAAAATATTCAGGCCTTTAACTATGCTAAAAATATTAGCACATTTTTAGTACTGATAAAGGCTTCTTCTAGAGTTTTTAAAGTTTGTTTTTTATAGTAGTTAAAATTGATTTCCTATGTATCATACCCTCAACTTTATTACGTCATGCAATGCATGCTAGTATATTTTTTTCTGTAAAAACACTTTATAAAATCAAATTGACCTCATCACTTATATGTGAACAAATTCTTATGTATAGATGGTGCTCCCAAGATAAATGAGGTTGTCTAGATATAGAATCTGATCTGAAAACAATCAAGGTGATACATAAGAGAAAAAAAAGGAATGTTACAACACCAACCAAGCTATGGTTTATGGTGTGTTTTCTTCTATGGTTGATGGTTAGTTTATCATCTTTTAAATAGGATAACCATTATAGAATCTCATGATCAAACTGTGAATATTTTATGTCTACCCGTTTCTTTGTTATTTATTTATGTTTTTGAATATTGCATGATCCCCAAATAAATTATTTAAAAATAATGAAATATTTAATAAATAATAATAATATTATGTGTGAATATTTTATCAATCATGTTTAAGCACATAAGTAAAATACCCTTAATATTAACAACAAATATGAAAATATTAAGCAGGGTATTAAGAATAATAATTAAAAAACTATAAACTAAAATATTATGTCGATATATCCAACCATTAGTTATGTTATAATCAAATTTATAGTTCAAAGTACTTTAACAACCCAATTTGGGGTGCTTTCAATTACCTTGGAACTTTTAACTTTATGTTTTGGGTTTACTTAACTTTTTTCACATCACGTTTTGACTACTCAAGAAAGACATGGTTTAATTACGAGGAAAGTATTGATGAAATTTTTAAACAATAATATTATGATCGGGGAGTCCACTCAATGAGTCAGGGAACTATGATTTAATGTATTTGTAAAGTTACATCAAACAAAACCCTTAAAATAACATGTCTAATCCAAGCATGAGTCATGGTAACTGGAATATGGATCATTTCCACTAGAATACCAAATCGAAAATATATTTTGAAACTAATTGTAATGTATTTTTTTCAAATAATGGAGGGAGGTTAATGGAATTTAATTAAATTAAAATTTATCAGTATATTTTTTAAACAAGACTAGTACTAATTATACGATATTAATTTTTAGAAATGGAAAATGAAAAAAATTTGAAAATATCACTATGATCCATACTAGGGAAGGATAATCTTATCAATAGTGTGAATTCATAGGAATGGTATATGAAATTTCAAAATATACAATTCCATGAATAGAACTTATATATATTGGAGACCATGCTACTGGAGTTTCATTCCAAAGAGGATGTGTGGAACAATTATCCTTCTATTTGAGGAAGGTGGAAAATGCAATAGATGTCTAAAACATCCTGTTATCCTCCATGTCCAATGATTTCCTAATGTAATATAAGGATATGTATATGTATAGGATCATTTGTCACCTTCAGGATCTCTATTATGAGAAGGTGGGAACAAAGAGATATAAGTTCTCCAATGCACTATTGATGTGAAAGCATAGAGAGTGGATGCTTTCTGGGGAACATGTAGTCAAGATGACTAGCTACATTTAGCTCCAAAATATCTTAGGGTTTAATATCCATTATAATCAACACACATATCACATAATTTCTTCAATCCTACAAAATTCTCCAAAATTATTGTGAGTTATAATTTGAACAATAGAGGGAAAGAAATTTTGAAACTTCTTAACGTTATTCTCCAATTTGATAATAACATTGATTGTAAAAAACAAATGGTTATTATTTTAAATAAAAAATGGAAAAAACGAAAAATGGGTTGAAGACACATTCTAACTGTATTGATCTAGATCATCATTGTTCCAAAAAGATGAATATCCAAATGATGATAATGGAATGGGATGTGTTATTTTTTCATGTAGAATGTAGGGACACTATAAGAGGTATTATATCTAGTCAAGTAAGCAATTGGAATCTTTAGTTTTTTTCATTGTTGAGGTTAATAATTCAATGTCTACAATTTGGGTAGTAGGTATTTCATGTGGACCTCAAATTTGTATCCAAATACAAGAACCAAGTAGATTATGGAAGGTTTCTAGAGAAAATATGGATTTTCATGGAGCCATAAGAGTGAGTATGGTTTCTCTAGCCAATGGAAACTATCATCTCAAGGTTCAAGATGTTTTATTTTTGTTTTAAATAATTTGTATTATATTCCTAGTGTTACCAAGAACATCATATTAATTTCTTTTTTAGACATGGAAGGATTAATTTTCATCTTTTAAAATAAATGATTATACTTTTATAATGATATTATATGTCATCGTATGGTAGTGTTAAATAATATTCTTTATGTATTAAATTATGAAAACCAAATATTAGAAATTAATAAAGAATAAAATATTTGTTACCCCTATAAAACATGGCTATGTGATCACCATATTGCTCATATAATTGAGAAGTGATTGAAAAATCCCAATGAAGTAGGTTACTTAGACTCTTCTCAACATAAACCGATTAAAATATTCCATGATTGCTTACAAGGAAAGATGACCAAACAACCATTTGGTTGTTAAGGTGAAAGGGTCATAAAGCTTATAAAATTTTTACTAATTTATGTGTGAAAACCGTTTCAAGTATATTCTAGAGTTATATTCTCATAGTTTCTAACTTTTACCATTGACTTGAGTATGTATGGTTATATCTACTTGACAAGGTAAAAGTTTAAATCCTTTTAGATGTTCATAGAGTTCAATAAGGATGTTTAAAATTAATATAATGAATCATTGATTTGATTGAGGTGGTAAATATCTTAAATAAGATATTGTCAACTTTCAAAGGGAGTATGGGATTTTATCTCAACTGACTCCACCATATACACCACTATGGAATAGAGTTAGTGAAAGGTTGAACCACAAACTACAGGACATGATACGACCAATGATGATTCAAACAACCCTTACATTATCCTTTTGGGTATATGTATTATTTAAGGCATAAAATTATTAAAACAAGTAGAACAAAAATTGGTAAATTGTATTCCCTTCTAGTTATATAGTGGAAATAATCACATTTTTTATATGCTCATGCATGGGATTTTTAGGATTTTATTATTTTGATATTAAAAAACATAATAAAATTCATATTAATGAATTCTATCATTATAGGGAATTAAAATGAAACAATATTATACTATCTATAAAACCCTTTAGACAAGATAGTAGTTATCGCTGGATAGGATGTCTTCCATAAGAGGGAGAAAGTCCTCAAGTAAGATAGTGGGAGTAATATTGACTTTATAGAATTAGATAATCATTATACAAATACATTATTATTGGATTATATTTCATAGGCCTCCATGGAAGAATTTGTTCCTATAACAAAAGTGATGTGTAGGAGTTGTAGAGAAGTAAGAGAGTTGGATAGATATGGTTTTCCAGTAAATGATTATGGTGAAACATTATTGGTTTAAATTGATCATCTTGTATCCTATAAAGATGTAGTAGAGATCTCAGAATCTAATAGATGGAATAAAATCATGAATTCTGAGATAGAGTCTTTGTATCAATTTAATGTATGTCTTTGATCAATCAATCTGTATACGTAAATTTTGTATAGTCTAAATGGGTATTCAAAGGAAATATGGTCATGGAAGGTAATGTGAATACCTATAAAACAAGGATATTGGATAAAGGGTTTATAAAATGTCAATTAATTGACTATGATGAACCATTTTCCATGTTTTCCATGTTTAAATCCACTAAAATATTTCATTTCATATTATCTTACCATGACAATGAGATTTGTAGAATGTATTTAAAAACATATTTCCTTAATTGTAACATTAAATAGGATGTGTATATTAAATAAAGAGAAGGTTTTATGACTTTAGGAAATCCCAAAAATGTATTCAAGTTGAATTGATCCAATTATTGATTAAATAAAGTATCCATGTAATAGAAAATTTGGTTTGATTATGCCATAAAGTAATTTAATTTCATTAATAATTAAGGTGATCCATGAGTTTACAAGTGGTTAACTAGGAGTATGGTTCTTTTCATGTAGTATATATTGATGAAATATTACTAATTGGAAATGATATATCAGAATTGAAAGAGATTCATTAATGGTTAATAAATTTATTCTATATGACTGTAAAGACCCGCAAATTTCAAGGAAATTTTTTTCTTAATTTTCTTTGGAATTTTACAAGAGCGCAGCTTCAGACGGCACCTGATTCCGAGGCCCGGTATGCCCGGAATCAATTTCCGAAGTTTGGCTCGGGTACGTTCAGTGAACGGACGAGCGGGTTTTTCTATCTTTTGAACCGGTGCCCGGAATCGAATTCTGAGGGCACCGATGAAATCGCAGCGCCGGTATTTTCTTAGAAACGCCTCTTCCGGAGTTGCGTTTGCTCAGACGTGGTTTTTAAATTTTGCGGCTTTAAGTCAGAAATAAAATAAAGTTTGTGCGACAACTTTATTCTATTTCACTTAAGCTGCTTGGAAGCCACTTGAAGCCACTTAAAGACGGCTTGAACTGAGTTGAACTGGATAGGATGCTATCCGGAAATATCCTACCCCCTTGGTAGGATATTTGTGAGGTGGGGCCCGCACGAGCCCCGCCGTTTCTTTCGCTAAGTAACGCACCCGCGAAAACCCGTCAAAGTAACTGAAAAGTCAACCGACGCGTTTTCTTTAATTTCTTAACAGACCATTTAATTGGGCGGTTTATTTCGTGAATTAATTGGGCTATTTCATTCGTTGAATTAATTCAACGAATTTAATGGGTCGTTACTTACGCATTTGCGTTCGTTGGCAAAATAATAAAATAAGACCAACTCTTTCTTTTGGAGGATTACTCGTTGTGCGAGATTCTCTGGGCCTCCACCTTCCCCGCGAAGAACGCGAAGAACGCGAAGAACGCGAAGAACGCGAAGAACGCCGGCGACCGGAATTTGACGACGCACACCGAGATCTGCGACGTCGACGAGCTTTACCCGCGACGTTCTTCGGCGACGCCTCTTCTTCCGCGGCCGATCCTCGTTCGGCAATTAAGGTGAGAAACGAATCGTTTATTTCTCCCCTTTTTATAATTCAATATCAACGGATTTAAATTAATCCGTTTGATCTTGATCCGGAGGTTGGCGACGCGACGCCGGATACCGCGACGACGCGACGATCCCCCTTCTTCCGCGACGAGCGATTCCGCGACGACCTCTCGTCCGACGACGACGACAAGGTAGGGGTTTATTTTTTTTTTCTTGATGATTCTTTCCCCGTGTTTATTCTTTTAAAGTGAAAAACATGATCTCCGAAAATTTTAATTTATTTAAAATTGTTGTTGATTATTCCTCCCGTGGTTTATGACTAACGCGGAGGATGCGGGTCTAACGAACAAGACCCGGCAACCCTCCGCCGATCTCTTTTGTTGTGCGGATATGGCGGACGACGACGAACCGCGCGGCAGGGGCTATCTGTTGATCCCGCAGTGAAGGTCGGCCCCCGGGAGGGGCAACGGCGCAGACGGGAGGCAAAACGGGCCACCGGAGCAACTCCGGCGGCCCGCGGAAGGCGGCGGCGGCGCGGGTCGCCGGCAAGGCGGCGCCGGCGACCGGAGGCGGCGGCGCCCGGCGCGCCGCCGTGGAGAAGATCCGCCGCGGCTGAAGCCGCGGCGGCGGCGGCCGGTTCCGCGGCCGCGCGGAACCGGGGAGGGACGCGGCGGCCCGGCCGCGTCCACGTGACAGGCGGCCCCCCGCGGGGCCGCGTTTCCTTCAAGCCGCGGGTCAAACCCGCGGCGGCGGCTCCTTCGGCCGCCCGGCCGAAGCCGAGCCGGCCGGTCCGGTCGGCCGGGCCGCGCCCAGGCCGGACCGGACCCGGCCTAGCCGGGTCGGGCCGGGTCGGGCCGACCCGGTTCGGCTGACCCAGGGGGGGGGGGGGGGGGGTTCGGGTCGGGTCGCCCCGGGCCCAGAACCCCCGTTTCGGGCCCTCTTCGGTCTTTCGCCCATATCTTGGGCCTGGGACCTCCGATTGACAAACCGTCAGCGGCTACGCGATCCT
This sequence comes from Viscum album, assembly GCA_963277665.1. NCBI lineage: Eukaryota > Viridiplantae > Streptophyta > Magnoliopsida > Santalales > Viscaceae > Viscum > Viscum album. The sequence goes on along the minus strand of OY728147.1, from coordinate 833,468,111 downwards.
TGGATCGAGACGGTCGTTTCGGTATATTATACTCAAGGTATCGGGAGACTTTGGGTTCGGCCGGATTGGTTCGTACACGAAACCAACCGGGCCCTCGGAGCGGAAACGCTCATAACTTGAGCTACGGACGTCCGATCGACGTACCGTCAGCTGTGGTAGTTTCCTCTAAGTGAGACGGAACTTTTGGCATACTCCGCCCGAGGATCAGATACAGGCGGAGTACGGTCGGGTTGGTTTTGCCCTAAAAACCAACCGGGCCCCTGGGACGAAAATGCCAATAACTCTCAGACCGGGCGTCCGATTGACGCGCCGTCTGTTGCGTTGAGATCCTGTTGTCGATACGGAACTTTTGGATACATCAACTTCGGACTACGTGTCAGTTGATGTATCAGCCTCTCGGCTCGTGGAGCGGACCCTCCTAAACGAGCTCGCTATGTGCGGGAACCCTAGCGCTGGCTGTGACTTCGACGACAGAGCAGAGATCCTCCGTGGACTGCGACGACGGCAGAGCAGAGATCCTCCGTGGACTGCGACGACGACAGAGCAGAGATCCTTCGTGGACTGCGGCGACGACTGTGTAGAGATCCTCAGTGGACTGCATCGACTACTGCACTCAGCGATCCTACGTGGATCAGTGCTACAGGTTCTGTATGAGCCCGATCCTATGTGGGTCCTTACTACCGGTTCTGTGTGAGCCACTGCCTACAGGTTCTGTGTGAGCCCGATCCTACGTGGGTCTTTTGCGGGGGGGTTAGTACCTATCGATCCTTCGTGGGTCCGACGACTTAGATGGATCAGTGATCATCTTTGACGTCATCTGAAAAAGTATACCTGGTTGAGCTGAATCTTATGTTACTCTCCTTTGTGGATTGTGTTGAACTATCCTATGTGGATTTACCGTTTACTCTCCTTGTGGATTTGAGTCTTGCTTTCCTTTGTGGATTGAGTTGTTCTTGAGCTCGTGAGCATAGCTAGAATTGGGGACTTAGGTATATGTATGGGCATATACCTAAGTCGAGTCAGATGTTACTTCGTGATTGCATCTTTCTTTTGTGCTATATCCTTTGTGGATTTCGGGAGACCTTCGGGGGTCTCGGGGTCCTTACTGAGTAGCTTGTACTCACCCCTGCACGGGCTATGCCCGCACCTTGTTGTGTTGGTTGCAGACGACGGACAACGCTGATCACGGTTGGGGCGTGGAGCAGGACGGTACCTGGAGGTGGACCACTGGGCGGGACGTGCTCGGAGCGGACGTGGGACCCGAGGATCCTGGAGGCTATCTGTACCCACCCTTCAGGTGGGATTGCCAGTGGACGACACGAGGCCGCCGTCTTTTCTTCAGTTGTTGTACTTTACTTTTCAGTTGTACTTTACAGTTGGGCTTGTATTTCCGGCCCCCTTTACTTTTCTGCACTTTACTTTCCGCTTGCTGACTCTGTGTGGTTGTTACTTACAAAGGCAATGCCTTCCCTGTTTACTGGGATTTTTACGCCTTGGTGCTAGTCGCCAGCCCCTGGCCTATGGAAGGCGGGCTTGGGGTAGTCACGGCACGGGCCCCGAGGACGGGTCGTGACAAATTGGTATCAGAGGTGGTCGGTTCTACCGCAGACTCTGATCGTCTTTTCTTTCCATATGAAGCAATAGTGTTTAGTGTATTGAGTGTGGTTATTAGTTCAGGGAGCCCAGTGTTGGTGCGGCGGCCGACGTATCCGTACACCAGGACCCTGACTCCTGATTTCCGACTTAATGCATGAAAACATTTATTGCGTGTGTGTTTCAAGTTTCTTTGTGATTGCTTGTGTCAGCTCACCGGGTATACTGATCTGCTTCATGAAAGTCTCAATTTTTCCTTGTGATTACTTGTGCCAGCTCACCAGGTATACTGTTCTGACTATGGTGCTCTTGTTCTCCTTTTCAGGATGGCCCCGCGACGACAGCCAGCTAGGGTTCCGAGTGTAGGGCGCGACGGCAGCCCACCGAGCGACGAGGCCTCGGTGCAGGGCCCTTTGCCAGCAGTGGCACCGGCGGTAGCTTTACCCGCCGAGCCACCGATGCTACCAGTACCAGACGCTGACGATGCACGTCGCCTTAGGGCACTGCATGAGTTTCAGAGCCAGCGGCCACCCAGGTTTCGCGGTGAGGCGGACCCCCAGGCCGCCGAGGACTGGCTAGAGGCGGTGGTACGGATCTTTAGGCTAGTGAGGACACCAGCGGATCTCATGGTAATTCTTGCAGCGAGCCTCCTGCAGGCGGCGGCAGGACGATGGTGGAGCTTGATTCTCCAGGTTCACGATTAGGCATCTTTGCTCTGGACGGAATTCGAGAGCCTCTTCCGCTCTGAGTTCGTCCCGGCCACCCTCCGAGCGGTGCGCATCCAGGAGCTTCTCCAGCTGCGCCAGGGCAGCATGACGGTCGCTCAGTACGCGGCAAGGTTCACTGACCTATCTCGCTACTCGACCGACATGGTACGGGACCCCTTCTTCCGGGCCCGGACCTTCGAGCAGGGCTTGTGACAGGAGATTCGGACGTCGCTGATCTCCCTCAGCATTCCGACCCAGGCGGGAGTGCTGGAGCGAGCCCTCCTGATCGAGAGCTTCCTGGCAGAGCCTTCTTCAGCGGCGAGACCTAGCGCAGGGCGGCAGGTAGCTGAGTCTTCGGCAGCAGGTAGCCGACGGATGACTCTCGGGTCCAGGCAGACCAGACCCCCACGCAGACGGCCTCAGGACACCGGCTCAGCAGTGCGAGGCACACAGCGGAGTGCCAGCCTTCCGAGAGGCAGGCTGTGCTACTCCTGCGGCGGGCAGGGTCACATGGCTCGTGACTGCCCGACTCGCCGATCAGAGGAGCAGCAGACGGTGGAGGGGCCACCCAGGCAGAGGCAGAGGGTCGACCGTGGCGGTCCGCAGGGAGGAGGCGGACGAGGCAGAGGAGCTGGCCGAGCAGCGGGTGGTGGGCGACGCTTCCAGGCTCTACCCCCACCACCACCAGGAGGGACACCTCGACCACAAGGAGCTGGCGGGCAGGGACAGGCCCAGCTCCAGGCAGTGGAGGCCTACGACCCCGACTTGCCAGAGATGATTCGAGGTACGATCTGTGTCTATTCCACCCTTGCTGCAGTACTTATAGACACAGGAGCGAGTCACTCTTTCATAGCCTCTGCCCTTGTTCGGAGCTCGGAGATTCCGGCTGAGCCGTTGGCTCGATCCTTACGGCTAGAGACTCCTACGGGAGAAGACTCGACGATTATGCACTGGTGCCGGCAGTGTGAGCTTACTCTAGGAGGCGAGAGCTTCGGCTGGGATCTCCTTGTAGCGGCGTCGAGGCCTTACGACGTCATCTTGGGCATGGATTGGCTATCCACGGTTCATGCCCAGATCGACTGTTTTAGGCGCAAGGTGCGATGTGTTCGCACCGACGGGAGCAGGTTTACCTTCACCGGTGAGAAGGGAACCTTTGCAGCACAGGATGGACTTCCGCGGAGGAGAGTGCAGCCCATCTCTCATCAGTTGGCTAGCCTCATCCTGGGAGCAGTGGATGTGCGGAGTCCAGTTTTTCCTGCAGTGGTGGACCAGTACGTGGACGTCTTTCCCGACGACGTTCCAGGGCTACCTCCTCGTAGAGAGGTAGACTTTTACATCGACTTGTACCCCGGGACAGCCCCGATATCTACTCCAGCATATCGGATGGCCCCCGCCGAGCTTCGGGAGCTGCGGGTACAGTTGGAGGACTTGCAGAGCAAGGGATTTATCCGACCCAGTGTTTCACCCTGGGCTTCCCCGATTTTGTTCGCCAAGAAGGCGGACGGGAGCTTGCGACTATGTGTCGACTATCGTCGCCTGAACCAGGTGACAGTGAGGAACAAGTATCCGCTGCCACGGATTGATGACCTCTTCGATCAGCTCAAGGGAGCGCGGTGGTTCTCGAAGATAGACCTCCGGTTAGGCTATCATCAGCTCAGAGTTCGAGACGAGGACGTGCAGAAGACGGCCTTCAGGTGTCGGTATGGCCATTATGAGTTCTTGGTTATGCCGTTCGATGTAACCAATGCTCCAGCAGTGTTCATGAGCCTCATGAACAGGATCTTCCAGCCATACCTCGACCGATTTGTCGTGGTCTTCATTGACGACATTTTGGTATACTCGACGACTGAGGAGGAGCATGCCTACCACCTGCGAGTTGTGCTAGACACGCTCCGAGAGCACCAGCTTTATGGCAAGCTCTCAAAATGCCAGTTCTGGTTACGTGAGGTCCATTTCTTGGGGCACGTCATCTCTGAGGCGGGAGTTGCAGTAGATCCCGCGAAGATCGAGGCAGTGCTAGCTTGGGAGCCACCCAGGAGCGTGACAGAGGTGCGGAGCTTCTTGGGCCTAGCGGGATACTATCGGAGATTCGTGCCAGACTTTTCTAGAGCTGCGGCACCACTCTCAGCGTTGACGAAGAAGGGGAAACCCTTCGTGTGGTCAGACAGATGTCAGCAGAGCTTCCAGGAGCTGAGACAGAGATTGACCAACGCACCTATCTTGAGGTTGCCTGAGGAGGGAGTAGGATACGTAGTTTACTGCGATGCATCAGGGACTGGACTCGGGTGCGTCCTGATGCAGGAGCGGGCCGTGATCGCCTACGGATCACGTCAGTTGAGGCCGCATGAGCAGAACTACGCCACTCATGACCTGGAGTTAGCAGCAGTGGTCTTCGCTCTGAAGACTTGGCGGCACTATCTGATGGGCGAGCGCTTCACAGTCTTTTCTGACCACCAGAGTCTCAGGTATATCTTCTCTCAGAAGGACCTGAACCTGAGACAGCGGAGATGGCTTCAGTTCCTCCAGGACTATGACTTTGAGATAGTCTATACTCCTGGGAAGGGGAACGTGGTAGCCGATGCCCTCAGCAGGAGGACGGGCATTCAGCTACTTGAGGAGGCGACGGAGCAGCTAGCCTCCTTACAGATATCCTTCGTGGATAGAGACGGAGCAGCCTTTCTTCAGTCTCTCACAGTCTCTCCTCCACTTCTACAGTGGGTCAGAGAGGCTCAGCGTGGGGACGCTGACTGTGAGACCCGGCGTGCACTGATATCCTCAGGTCAGGCGCCTGATGGTTTCTCCCTTGGAGCAGAGCACGACATCCTTTTCAGAGGACGTACCTTCGTACCAGTCGCTTTACGAGAGGAGGTGCTGAGAGAGTTTCACACTTCTCCCTTGGCGGTGCATCCCGGAGTGGCGAAGATGTACCAGGATCTCAGACGACAGCACTGGTGGCCGGGCATGAAGAAGGCTGTGGCAGAGTTCGTTTCACGATGCCTCACCTGCCAGCAGGTGAAGGCAGAGCATCAGGTACCAGCAGGCTTGGTACAGCCCTTGGAGGTCCCGGAGTGGAAGTGGGATGGCATATCTATGGACTTCGTGACTGGACTTCCACGCACTTCCAGAGGTCACGACTCCATTTGGGTGATTGTCGACCGACTCACCAAGTCGGCACACTTCTTACCCATCAGAGAGCAGGGCTCAGTGGAGAGCTTGGGACGTCTTTACGTCCAGGAGATCGTACGGCTTCACGGTGTGCCATCGTCTATCGTCTCCGATCGAGATGCTCGTTTCACTTCTCGGCTTTGGAAGGGGTTGCAGGAGGCGTTCGGGACGCGGCTCCATCTGAGAACAGCCTTCCACCCTCAGACGGATGGTCAGACGGAGAGGACCATACAGACACTCGAGGACATGCTCCGTGCATGTGTTCTCGACTTTGGTCGCAGCTGGGAGGACCACCTACCCTTGGTGGAGTTCGCGTACAACAACAGCTACCACTCCACCATCGGGATGACACCATACGAGGCGTTGTACGGCAGACCCTGCAGATCACCGTTGTGCTGGACAGACCCTGGGGAGTCAGCACTCGTGGGACCAGAGATGGTCCGAGCCACGACAGAGAAGGTCCAGATCATCCAGGAGAGGATGAGGACAGCTCAGAGCCGGCAGAAGTCATATGCTGACAGGAGGCGGAGGCCACTAGAGTTCGAGGATGGCGACCACGTATTTTTGCGTGTCCCACCTCGACGTGGTTTACGGAGATTTGGCCGAGGCGGCAAGTTGTCTCCACGCTTCATCGGGCCTTTCCAGGTCCTCAGCAGGATAGGAGAGGTGGCTTATCGCCTGGCTCTACCACCTTAGTTGCACCGGGTGAACGACGTCTTTCACGTGTCTCAGCTAAGGAGATACGTGCACGACCCGACGCACATCATCAACTTTGGGGAGCTGGACGTGGACGATGGGGCGACTTTTGCGGAGGTCCCAGTGGAGATCGAGGATCGACAGGAGCGGGTCCTACGTGGGCGGTCGATTCCTCTAGTGCGCGTCAGATGGCAGCACGGGAACCTCCACGAGAGCACTTGGGAGCGGGAGGCTCAGATGCTTGCTTAGTACCCCCATTTGTTCCCCTAGTTTTTGATGTATCTTTACGGGGACGTAAAGCCCTGAGGTGGGAGTAATGTAAAGACCCGCAAATTTCAAGGAAATTTTTTTCTTAATTTTCTTTGGAATTTTACAAGAGCGCAGCTTCAGACGGCAACTGATTCTGAGGCCCGGTGTGCCCGGAATCAATTTCCGAAGTTTGGCTCGGGTACGTTCAGTGAACGGACGAGCGGGTTTTTCTATCTTTTGAACCGATGCCCGGAATCGAATTCTGAGGGCACCGATGAAATCGCATCGCCGGTATTTGCTTAGAAACGCCTCTTCCGGAGTTGCGTTTGCTCAGATGTGTTTTTTAAATTTTGCGGCTTTAAGTCAGAAATAAAATAAAGTTTGTGCGACAACTTTATTCTATTTCACTTAAGCTGCTTGGAAGCCACTTGAAGCCACTTAAAGATGGCTTGAACTGAGTTGAACTGGATAGGATGCTATCCGGAAATATCCTACCCCCTTGGTAGGATATTTGTGAGGTGGGGCCCGCACGAGCCCCGCCGTTTCTTTCGCTAAGTAACGCACCCGCGAAAACCCGTCAAAGTAACTGAAAAGTCAACCGACGCGTTTTCTTTAATTTCTTAACAGACCATTTAATTGGGCGGTTTATTTCGTGAATTAATTGGGCTGTTTCATTCGTTGAATTAATTCAACGAATTTAATGGGTCGTTACTTACGCATTTGCGTTCGTTGGTAAAATAATAAAATAAGACCAACTCTTTCTTTTGGAGGATTACTCGTTGTGCGAGATTCTCTGGGCCTCCACCTTCCCCGCGAAGAACGCGAAGAACGCGAAGAACGCGAAGAACGCGAAGAACGCCGACGACCGGAATTCGATGACGCACACCAAGATCTGCGACGTCGACGAGCTTTACCCGCGACGTTCTTCGGCGACGCCTCTTCTTCCGCGGCCGATCCTCGTTCGGCAATTAAGGTGAGAAACGAATCGTTTATTTCTCCCCTTTTTATAATTCAATATCAACGGATTTAAATTAATCCGTTTGATCTTGATCCGGAGGTTGGCGACGCGACGCCGGATACCGCGACGACGCGACGATCCCCCTTCTTCCGCGACGAGCGATTCCGCGACGACCTCTCGTCCGACGACGACGACAAGGTAGGGGTTTATTTTTTTTTCTTGATGATTCTTTCCCCGTGTTTATTCTTTTAAAGTGAAGAACATGATCTTCGACAATTTTAATTTATTTAAAATTGTTGTTGATTATTCCTCCCGTGGTTTATGACTAACGCGGAGGATGCGGGTCTAACGAACAAGACCCGGCAACCCTCCGCCGATATCTTTTGTTGTGCGGATATGGCGGACGACGACGAACCGCGCGGCAGGGGCGATCTGTTGATCCCGCAGTGAAGGTCGGCCCCCGGGAGGGGCAACGGCGCAGACGGGAGGCAAAACGGGCCACCGGAGCAACTCCGGTGGCCCGCGGAAGGCGGCGGCGGCGCCCGGCGCGCCGCCGTGGAGAAGATCCGCCGTGGCTGAAGCCGCGGCGGCGGCGGCCGGTTCCGCGGCCGCGCGGAACCGGGGAGGGACGCGGCGGCCCGGCCGCGTCCGCGTGAAAGGCGGCCCCCCGCGGGGCCGCGTTTCCTTCAAGCCGCGGGTCAAACCCGCGGCGGCGGCTCCTTCGGCCGCTCGGCCGAAGCCGAGCCGGCCGGTCCGGTCGGCCGGGTCGGGCCGACCCGGTTCGGCCGACCCAGGGGGGGGGTTCGGGTCGGGTCGCCCCGGGCCTAGAACCCCCGTTTCGGGCCCTCTTCGGTCTTTCGCCCATATCTTGGGACTGGGACCTCCGATTGACGAACCGTCAGCGGCTACGCGATCCTTGGATCGAGACGGTCGTTTCGGTATATTATACTCAAGGTTTCAGGAGACTTTGGGTTCGGCCGGATTGGTTCGTACACGAAACCAACCGGGCCCTCGGAGCGGAAACGCTCATAACTTGAGCTACGGACGTCCGATCGACGTACCGTCAGCTGTGGTAGTTTCCTCTAAGTGAGACGGAACTTTTGGCATACTCTGCCCGAGGATCGGATACAGGCAGAGTACGGTCGGGTTGGTTTTTCCCTAAAACCAACCGGGCCCCTGGGACGAAAATGCCAATAACTCTCAGACCGGGCGTCCGATTGACGCGCCGTCTGTTGCGTTGAGATCCTGTTGTCGATACGGAACTTTTGGATACATCAACTTCGGACTACGTGTCAGTTGATGTATCAGCCTCTCGGCTCGTGGAGCGGACCCTCCTAAACGAGCTCGCTATGTGCCGGAACCCTAGCGCTGGCTGTGACTTCGACGACAGAGCAGAGATCCTCCGTGGACTGCGACGACGGCAGAGCAGAGATCCTCCGTGGACTGCGATGACGGCAGAGCAGAGATCCTTCGTGGAATGTGGCGACGACTGTGCAGAGATCCTCAGTGGACTGCGTCGACTACTGCACTCAGCGATCCTACGTGGATCAGTGCTACAGGTTCTGTGTGAGCCCGATCCTATGTGGGTCCTTACTACCGGTTCTGTGTGAGCCACTGCCTACAGGTTCTGTGTGAGCCCGATCCTACGTGGGTCTTTTGCGGGGGGGGGGGGGGGGGGGGGGGGTTAGTACCTATCGATCCTTCGTGGGTCCGACGACTTAGATGGATCAGTGATCATCTTTGACGTCATCTGAAAAAGTATACCTGGTTGAGCTGAATCTTATGTTACTCTCCTTTGTGGATTGTGTTGAACTATCCTATGTGGATTTACCGTTTACTCTCCTTGTGGATTTGAGTCTTGCTTTCCTTTGTGGATTGAGTTGTTCTTGAGCTCGTGAGCAGAGCTAGAATTGGGGACTTAGGTATATGTATGGGTATATACCTAAGTCGAGTCAGATGTTACTTCGTGATTGCATCTTTCTTTTGTGCTATATCCTTTGTGGATTTCGGGAGACCTTCGGGGGTCTCGGGGTCCTTACTGAGTAGCTTGTACTCACCCATGCACGGGCTATGCCCGCACCTTGTTGTGTTGGTTGCAGACGACGGACAGCACTGATCACGGTTGGGGCGTGGAGCAGGACGGTACCTGGAGGTGGACCACTGGGCGGGACGTGCTCGGAGCGGACGTGGGACCCGAGGAGCCTGGAGGCTATCTGTACCCACCCTTCAGGTGGGATTGCCAGTGGACGACACGAGGCCGCCGTCTTTTCTTCAGTTGCTGTACTTTACTTTTCAGTTGTACTTTACAGTTGGGCTTGTATTTCCGGCCCCCTTTACTTTTCTTCACTTTACTTTCCGCTTGCTGACTCTGTGTGGTTGTTACTTACAAAGGCAATGCCTTCCCTGTTTACTGGGATTTTTACGCCTTGGTGCTAGTCGCCAGCCCCTGGCCTATGGAAGGCGGGCTTGGGGTAGTCACGGCATGGGCCCCGAGGACGGGTCGTGACAATGACAACCTAATATTTTATGAAACTATTCCTAAAAATAAATTCAATTTTTATTATCTTTTGTTACACAATACATTGAGTGTTAACAAACCACAAAATACTATAAATATTATTTTTTAAACAAAAAAATTATTACATATCCATTAGGCTCAGAAAAATAAATTTTTATAACCAAATTTTAAATATTATTTATGATGTTTTTATATAAATAAGAAATATTGATAAAAATAGTACTCAATTTTTGGTAAATTCATTATATATTTCGAAAATACTATTTTCTCAAAAAAATTATTTATTTTTGTGAAGAAATAATAAATATAATTTTTCAAACCTCTAAAAAATTTATTTATTAAAATAAAAATCTTTCTTTAAATAAAAAATTGAAAATTATCTCATGGAAAATTTTTGTGATTTTTCTGAAAATATTATTTTTTCGATAAATAGTGAAAAATACTAGTTTTTATTGAAAAATGCCTTTTCATTTAAAGAATTTATATGTTTGATTTTTTTAAAAATTTTTTAAAAGAAAAATTAGTTTAATTATATATTTATAAATCCAATTTATGTCATTTTCTTCAATTTCGTGTTGACTTTTGATATAAAAACATTTTATACTTTTGATCATTTTCATTTTTGGTAACCCCTTTCTCGTCATGTTTGCGGGTTTAATTTTAAATTATATTTTTTCATTTATCTAAATAAAATTTAGAAAAATGGATTCAATATTTTTAATTAGGATATTTTATATTTTATAATAATTTAAAATTATTATTTTTAAATGAATAGTAAATACAGTAAAAATTAATAATCATGGATAAGGTTAAAACAGGATTACCGGAGGATAATCTAAAAAGATAAGAGGTAAAAATAACTAAAAAATCTTTTAAAATCCATTTTTTGTCAATATTTATACCTTATAACTACTACGGATCATGTCTGGATCATTTTTTATCTTTATAGAATTTGAAAATTATGGGTACACTTTATTCTTTTCATAAATTCCATGTATTTCCACTCACACAATTATAAAAGGTCACCCACTCTCCTATCCTATTTACACATAAAAACCAATTAGGATTAGAAAATAACTACCTAAATATCATACTTATATATCTCCCCACATCCTAGAGTCCTTTTTGAGATATAAAACATATTATAGAAATCCTTTATGTTAAACCTAAGGAGGTTGTTTGAAGAAGTGGTACAGTTTTAAACAATAGATTTTTACTTTACCTGTTCTTCTAAATCCTTAAAATATTATTAAATTAGGATGATATAATAAAACTAGTATCACCCACATATTGATATTTTATTACATTAATTTAATAACTATTATCCATATCTTCCTCTATCTAATGGGAAACGAAACCAATGATCGCGTGTATAGCGGACTACCAACTTGCAAAATGATGTTATTTGTTTTCCATCACCACCTCTCATGGGTGGATATAGTTATGTATATAATTATTATATATTTTGTTTATCATATTATTATACCTACCTAATTATAATATTAAATTTATCATCTTCCCATTCAACCTATTGGAAAATAGTAACGCCGCTTGTGAGTAGGGCGGATTATCACCTCACGAACAGATATAATGTGTTTTCATTTATGTTTTACTTCGATAGTAATAAGAATATATTAAATATATATATATATGTGAAATTTTAACATAATTATACTTTTATATTTAATATATCACATATACCTTTTTAATTTTTGTTTCATGGGGGATATAATAACGTCATTGGCGTATAGGGTGAACTACCACCTCGTGAAGCGATGTGATTTCTTTGTTCACAAACACATCAGATGGAAGGTAATTAAGATTAATTTAAGGAATATATCTGATATATATTACATTAAAATTATTATTTAATGTTAATATATTATTTACATTTCTTTAGTTTCATCCTTGGAGAAAATGGAAACAACACTCATGTGTGTGTATGACCTACCATTGCCTTGAATAATGTATTTCATTTTCTATCTTTATATTTAATGGATTAATATAAATAAATACGTAGATAATACTTATTATATTTTTATCATGTTTAAAAATATTTTAATTATGGAACCATGATCAAATTTAGGGGACTGAAAATAACAAATCAAAACATACATGAAAAACAAAAAAGTTATTGCCCAGAATATGATTTTATCATGGAATTGTTAATAAATAATAATAAAAGGTCATAAAAAAATTATATATGATATGATATATATAATTATGGTTATTTAATATATTTATAAAAAACTTATATTTATTAAATATAAGTTTTAAACATGTACAAATTAAGTCAAGACATAAGTTAAGGGTTTTTCTTCTTCAATTTGTCTCCATTGGTACATATATTATGTAATGCACCTATCTTATTTTATAAGGGGTATATAAATACCTTTTTGAATGCAATATCCCAAATTTATCTATTAGTATGAAATATTTTGTTTCATATAATGTTATTTCATCATGGGTATTATGATTCAAAGTTACAAAAGTGGAATGGGTTTTAGGATACAATCTCATCGTTTATCAAAATTGCTTATATTTATGCTTTTGATGATGAAATAATATGTAATATCTATTAGTATGATCATGTATTTCAATATTATATGGTTATTTATTTAATATTACAAGTTTTCCATTCCTTTTACTATCTTTATGTACTCATGATTCAAAATTAATGTTTTAAAAGAAAATAGACTTTATTTCTCTACATGGTCGAAAACCCTTTTTTCATTCATATCCATGTTTTCTAAAAAGGTTTTCAAAAATGTGTTAATAATACTATGGTATTTTTTAAATTCATTTTTACCATTTTTTCCTATTTAAAAAATTAAAAAGATTACTCATGTCGTTTTCAAACCAATTCCCATTATGATTTTACTAAAAAATCAAAACGATTATTTACTTTAACATGTAAAAATTTTCTTATTATCATGAACACTCACTATTTTAAAGATTCTTTTATATGTTTCGATTTTTATTTTCAAAGAAAATGATTTCCAATTTTTTTTATGAATTTTTAATTTTAATAAATTATTTTCATTGAAATATTATTTTCCACAAGACATTTTCAAAGTGTCTCTAAAAAATCAATTTCCATCTAAGATAACATCCTTTGATATTAATTATGTTTTACTAGGGATATGTTCCAATGATACTATTATTATTACTTATATATATGGTTTATTATTATAATGAAAAAAATTTATGTAAACCTCTTCTTTATCAAATTTTATGATATAATGAAATCATTGTGAAACCCATTTCATTTCTTGGTTTTTGGTAAAATAAATGTTTTTTGATAATATGTATCACATTTTTATGGATTATGTGATGGGTGGGACATATATATACCTCAAATTAACTACATAATGATTATTGTTTTGTGAGACCATAGGGTAAATATAAGGTTGTCTAATGCCTGAAAAGGGGGTACACTTAAGGTTATCCAAAATCCTAAGTAGGTACACATGTGGTTAGCCCAAACCTAACATGTTTTCAATTTCATGGTGGGTACCCTTGGCCTATGTTTTTTTAAATTATGTGTTTTCCAAAACTCTATGTATTATGAAAATTATATTCTCTCATGTCCTATTTTCTTTGATTCCTTTATTATTAATGTCTTAAAAACTACCAATATTTATTCTATGACTCATGTTTAGGATCTATGATATACAGATTATGTTTTTTAAATTTTTTTCTCATATTCTCAAAACCTTATTCTCATGTTATGTTGATATATCCCTTTCTTACCTTACTGGGTATTTTTCCTAACCCTTTCTCATGTATCCTTTCTCCAAGTTATGTATAATGATATTATGTATGATATTTCTAAGAAGGGTGATAGTTTTCAAGAACTTTGTGGGACATGAAGTAGTTCACTTACGAACCAATTTTTTCTGTATCTAGAAATCCCCAGGCACGAGAAATAAATTATTATGGAATGGATCATTATAATATTTAATTAATATTCATTTATTATGATTTTTATTTATGTATGATTTTTTTGGGTCCCTATGATTGGTATTTAATAAAGCATTAGTCAATCCAATGGAATCTAGGATAAGAAAACTTTAGTGAGAACTAGAAGGATATATCAGGTATAGGAATATATCCTTGTATTTTTTCAAATGGTGTAGATAGCGGTTTCGATGAAATTTCAACCCTACCTATATAAATCAAGTGGGTAAGGCTCTATAATAAGATTTCATACGGTTAATAACACTAAAAAAGGTGCATTGAACTAGAATCAATCATCACCTAATATGTGATAATGGGCCTCATTGCACACCTAGTTTGATACTCATGTGAGATATTCTATGGAAATTCATGAACACATTATGAACCATTATTAAGGACCTAAATATATGATGATAGTGAATCACATATGTTGTACTTAAGGTTTAATATATTGAAAAACATGTGTCATTATTTAGACGTCCTATAATTTATTTATTTTTTATTATGTTGTTTCCCATTATGAATAGTATTTTCAACACTATGATTATTAGTATTAGATAATGGTTGGAGACCATAAGAACCATCTTAATACTAAATGAAATATAAAATGAAACTGTTTTCCTTATGAGAATCCAAATGTTATGGGAGTTAGAATACAAAATCATTTTTCTATGCTCAAACAAATTTCTCAGGATATGAATTGCGCCAAGAATCTAAATGGTCAAAAGAGGGAATAATGTTCTAATGATTCCTTTATTAGGTGACATTAACTTTATTTTAGTGGTTCTATTGATCCAATAGTTTTTGAGATATGGTTCAGCACTATTGAAAATATATTTTCTACTATCCATTGTTTAGAAAATGAATAATACATTTTGGCCATATGTAATTTAGAAGGAAATGTGGGTCAATGGTTCACTCTTATCAAGAATATGAGAAAAAAAGATGAAATAAATACTATAGAGTGGGATGATTTTAAGATATAATTTTTCAAAATGCACATCCCCTATATTACATTTATGGAAATAGAGATAGAATCTTTTTAGGATAAGAAGAAGAGTGATGAATATGTTGGTACCTATGAGGAAAATTTTACAAGATCTATAAGATCTGATTCTAGTATTAATATCTAACCTAAAGTAAGGTTGATCATGTTTATAGTAGATTAAAACCAAGTCTTCAAATAGTGTTAGACATAAGAGACTTTAGTAGCTATGAAGAAATACTTTTTGTGCTATCAAGGTAGAAATGGAAATAGTAGTGACTCATCAATCACATGGTTTGGATAATAAATGAATGAAGTAATTCATGGGAAAATATAAGAAAACATGGATAGTGTAAGATCAGTATTATTTTATGCTCAAATTTTGAAATGATACATGGATGAAATTGTCCTAAGGGGACTAATAATTTTTTTAGTGTAGAAAGGAAAGTTATTGAGCAGTTAAATGATGAAGTTATAGGAATAAGTTACACAGTTCTATGAATAAAAATAAATCTCTAAAAAATGATCCCCGTACACCTCAGTGTTTCAAATGTAAATAGTTTAGTAATTATGGTAAAAAGTTTCAAAATATGAGGTTTGATGATAATTTTTAATGTTAACAACCATTTAAGCCGATAGAAAATGGTAAATATCATGATGTCTCTATTTCATATGTGCATTGTGAGAATGATGTGGGGAAATGGGCACTTTTAGTCCACTCTAGAACTCTTACTATCTTATTATACTCTGGAACTACACACTCTTATATCTGAAGAATTTTTTAAGGGTATAAAAATATCAAATCAATTATTAAATGTTTAATTATTTGTGACAATCCCATAGGGTATAATGATCTCATCACATGTATATGATTTCTCTCTTATTTATGTTAGTGGGAATGAGCTTCTTAAGAATATTTTTATTCATCCTATTGTTGAATTTGATGATATCATATGGTTATATTGTATTTCTCTATATAAATCCCACCTAAATTTCATTGGAATGGAATTCATGCTTGATATTCTAAACTGACCTATGATCATTTATCAGTTTGATGATAAATAAGAAATTATTATTTAAATCAAATCCATTGTATATGTTTTTATTACTATTAAAAGGGTTGTTTATCTCAGATGTTTAGGGATAAAATCAACATTGATGATATCCATATTGTAAATGTTTTTTATTCACTTCTTGGAAGAGCTTCCTAGTCTTCCCCAAAATCTTAAAGTTTAGTTCTCAATATAATGCATAACTAGTGATACACCTATTTCAAAGACACCCTATATAATTGACAAGATTTAGTTATGGTAATTTTAGATACTCCAAGAGAATATTTATAAAGAATTAATTTTTCCAGGTTTGTTACCATGGGGTGAACCTTTAATTTTTGTTTAAAATTAATATGGATCAATGTGATTCTGCATTGAATATCATGAGATGAACTTGATCATGATCAAGAACAAGTATCCTATGTAGTGCATTGAGTACTTTTTTGATCAACTATGTGGAAGAAAATACTTTTACAAGATTAACCTTCATTCTGGATATAATATATTGAGGGAAAATAAGAAGGATATACCCAAGATACCATTCCACATATGTTTTTAATACTATGAGTATATAGTAATTCCCTCGGGTCTAACTAATTCACCATTTACCATTGTGGATTTAATTAATAAAGTCTTTAGAGATTACCATGATTAATTTTTGGTATTCTTTATATATATAATTATTATTTATTCAAATAGAACGGAAGAATATCAAGATCATATGATAATTTACTATTGACCCTAAGAAAGGATAAATTTTATGAAAAACATACAAATTGGGAATTTTGTGTATACATTTTATTCATTTTTGGGGCATATAATCTCAAGAGAGGGTATATTGATAAACCCATAAAAAAGAAAGTTATTGAATATTTTCCTATACCAACCACTATGATAAAAATTGAAATTATACTTAGTATTGGATGATTTTATTGATAATTTGTGGACTTATCATCATGACTAGATAATCCACTCACCTTGTTAACTCAAAATTGATCAATGTTCTATTAGATAGATGAATACAATGAAAATTTCAAGGAACTAATGATAATATTAGTCTAATCACTCATGATTACGTAACCCTTTAGTGGGAATGGGTTTCTAATTAATAAATATGATTCCAAGAAGGTATTGGGATGAGTTCTTAAAAAAAATTACATGGATGTAACTTATTCTTCATGAAAAAAGAAATTTCATGAGAAAAATTAAATAACTCATTATTTAGAGTTAGTTGTAATAATTGTTTTATTAAAGGTATAGAGGCATTATATATGTGGAGAAAAGTGTTACATATATACTGATTAAAAAATATAGAATATATTCCTGCGTATTGAGTTGAAAAGGTACCATAGAAGATGGTTATATATAATAAAATAATATGAATCCTCAATCAATTACCCTCTTGGGAATGTGAACATGGTGGTCGATGGTTTGAGTAAAAATGATCATGTCAACTAATCCATGTGATGATCACAAAAGATCCAATATTTCTAGATTTTTAAAGGATTGATCTATAAATCCTAAAGTATGGGGAGAAATATTATCTTTCCCAAATGATTGTTCAACTATCTATCCCTTTCAAGATTAAATAGGAACATAAGGAATATATAGAGCTACAAAAGAGTGTGAAAAATAATCCTGGGTTTAACCTTGATTATTATGGAATCATAATCTTTATGAACTGTGTATGTATTTCATCCAAATCATATTTGATGGAGTTAATATATGAATATCATAGTTCTTCATTATCTATTCATCCAATATTTAAAAAAATTTATATATATTAGAAATAGTATTTCAGGTGGGATGGAATGAAGGGAGATATCGTAGAGTTTGTATCTTGGTTCTTGGTATGTCTGTCAGTTATGGATGAGAGACAAAATCCTAAGGGGATGTTACAACCATGAACTATACCTAGATTGAAATGGGAAAATTACACCATGTATTTTCTTATTAGACTCCACAAAAACGTAAATGGGAATAATGTCATATGTTTCATATTTGATCACCTTATAAATTTAGGAAACATTTTCAAAATTAGAGAATCCTTCTATCTTGCTCAGCTTTCAAGGGTATACATTAAATAAGTAGTAAGGTTTCATGGAGTACCTTATTCTATTGTATCTGGTCATGATCTGAGATTTACCTCAGTGTTTTAGAAAAATATTCATAAAGATATTGATATAAATTTGAGCTTCAACACTACATATCATCCCCATATAGATAGTTATCCTTATAGAAAAATTCAAACTCTATTGGATATGTTGAGATTTTGTTCTTTGTATTTAAAAGGTGATTGGGATAAACACCATCCTCTAGTTGAATATTCATAAAAAATAGCATTCAATCAAGTATTCGAATGGATCCTTATAAACCCATCTACGGAAAGAATTGTAGAAATAAAATTTTATCAGATTAAGTTGGAGAAATAAATATATTGTAACTATAATTGGCTGATGAAATGTTAGAGAAGGTTAGGACCATTCATCATCACATAAGGTAAGAATAATGTTGACAGAAAACATATATTTATAATTGCCAATGAGATCTGGAATTTAATGTTGATGAAAATGTTTTCCTATAAATTTCCTAAAGGAATAATTTAATAATATTCAAAAATAACAGAAAAATAAACCCTAGTTATATTAGCCCCATTGAAAATATTGATCTCATCAGGACTATATAATATTTCTTAGTGCTTCCACTAAATCTCTCTAGGGATCCTGTTGTGTTTCATGTATCTCTACTATAGAAGTAAAAACTAGATTCATCATATATACTTGACTTAGATGTTGTATCTCTAGACTAAGATCTTTCTTATAAAGAAACATCAGTGGAGATTTTTGATTATACAAAGAAAGTTCTATGAAATAATATCACTCATTCAGTCAATGTTTTTTTGCGAAACCACTAGCTTGAAGAAGCAATGTGGGATCTTGAGGATGTAATGAGAAAAATGCATTCTCAGATGTTTTTACAAAAGAATAAATTTTGAGGATGAAATATATTTTTAGTATGGTATAATGTAACAACCTAAGATTTTATGAAATTTTTTCAAATTAATTTATTTTCATCTATATCTTGTGTTATACTGAATAATTATTTATTCAAATAATGAAAAACTATTAATATTACATTTTAAACAAAACCATTATTACATAGAAACAAAAATTTGTGGAATGAATATTGGAAACAAAATTTCATACATTATTTATAATTTTTTAATAAAATAATAAACATATTGATAAAAAATTACTCTGTTTTTTGTAACAATATTTATAGGTTTCAAAAATATTATTTTGTAAAAAAAGTATTTCTTCTCATGAAAAAATTATAAAATACATTTTGATAAATTTTTTAAAATTAAATTCAAACAATAACATGTAGTTTTAGAATATATATGTCAAAATTATCTCACCTTTATTTTTAGGATTTTTCTGAAAATATAAATATTTCAATGAATGGTGAAAAATAATTCTCTCCATTAAAAATTGAATTTTCATTTAAAGAATGTTTAAGGTAAATTTTATTTTAAAAATATTTTAGAATTAAAATTATTTCAATTATAGAATTTTTAATAAAATTTATGTCATTTTAATTAATTTAAAATTTTATTTTTATATAATATTATTTTATACTTTTGAAAAAAATGGAAATAACTACTTTCTCTTTCTATATTTGGGTTTAATTTTAAATTAATATTTTAGAATTATTTAAATAGAATTTTCTTAAAAAAAATGTACTGAACATTTCTAATCATCTTAATTAATATTATATAATAATTTCATCTTAATGTTTTTTCAAAATTAATAAAAAATTAAAAATTAATTATTACGGTTAAGGTTAAAATGGGTTTACTATGGGGTTAAACTAAAATTATAAGGGCTAAAATGCCTGATAAACCTTTCTACCACGAATTTTATAGAAATATATTGAGCTTATATCCTCTAATATTTGATAATGTACTATTTTAGAGCTTTTTAGCATATGAAAAAAGTGGGTACACTTTATTAATTTCAAAGATTCTATCTGTGTCCTCTCCCCAACATATAAGAACCCACCCCCACTATTCTCCACTTCACATATAAAAAACATTTGTTTATGAAACACCATACCCAAAAATATTCCTTAAATCCATCACTACATACTATTTTCCTTTCTGATATCATATATCTAATCATGTAAGGCATTATGTTTAACGTAAAGAGGTTGTCCGAAGAAGAGGTAATGCATTAAACTATGCATTTTTTTAATCTTCTTCTAAACCCTTCAAATTTTCTTCAATTATAAAAATATTATTTATATCCCATATAATTATATTTTATTAATTTACTTTTATAACTTTTATATACCTACTCTTCCTTAAATGGGAAATTAAACCATCAATCATGTGTACGGAAGACGACCGCCCCACGAACCGATGTTATTTGTTTTCTATCACATCCTCTCCCAGCTAGATATGACGATGGGTTTAATTTTTATATATTATATTTATGATATTATTATACCTCTATAATTAAAATATATCATATACCTTCTTACCTACCAATATTTTTGAAATACAATAATGTCGCTTGTGTGTACAACAGACTACCGACTCACGAACCGATATGATGTGTTTTTCATTTTGGTTTTAATTGCACTATAATATTATTAGATTAAATGAAGAAAAATGTTATTTTTGAAATAATTATAATTATTTAATTATTATATCAATTATACCTTCTTAATTTACATTTGGTGGGGGATACAATAATGTCGTCTATGTGTACGGCGGATAACCACCTAGCAAAGCGATGTTATTTGTTTTTGCTAACACATTGCATGGAAGATAATTACGGTATATTTAATTAAAATATGTTATATATAAAAAATGAAATTTATTTTTTAAATTTAATATTTTATTTACCATTATTTCAATTCATCCTATAAGAAAATGGAAATAATATCCATGCGCACGTCTGGCCTACTATCTCTATGAATGTTGTATTTCATTTCCTATATCTATCTTTTGTGGATTACTATAAAAACATATATACTAAATATATATGATATTTATATCATGTTTAATAATATGGATTTTATTTAACCATGATCAATACAAATATACTGATAATAACAAATCAAAACTTACATGAAAAACAAAATAGTAATTTCCTGAAACATAATATTAAGATTTAATTGTAAATAAATGGGTTATAAAAGGTCACAAGAAAATAATATATGATATGATATATATTATAATGGTCCTTTAAAATATTTTTAATGAACTTATATTTATTTTAAATTAGGTTTGAATATGTTCAAATGAATCCAATACTTGTGGTAAGAGATTTTTGTCTCAATTTGTCTTCTTTACAAAATATGGTACGTTATGCACCTATATTCTTTTAAAAGGTTCATATACAGACATTATGTCATTTAATATCATATATATATATATATATTTATTTATTCTTGTTATTGGTTAATTTTCATTTAATATTATTTTTTCAGGGGTCTTATGATTTAATTTTATTAAGGTGGTAAGGGTTTTATGATAAAATCTCATCATTTATCAGAATTATTTATGTTTATGCTTCCAATGATGAAATATTTTCATCTATCTATCAATAAAACCATTAATTTTCTACTCTTAACGTTATTTATTTATAATACACTGTTTAGTTTTATTTTAGTCTATTTTAACTCATGATTACAAAATTATGTTTTTAAATAAAACTGAACTAAGGTGATTAGATTATCCATGATAGAAAACATGGTGTACCCCTTGACCATGTACTTATCCCATCAGATGCATGAGTAAGACATGAGATCTAGTGGATTGAATGTTTTTTCAACTGAATCTATTTCTTGTGGGAGTTTTTTTGAGTTAGTTCCCTAGAACTAACTTTCTTAGTAATTTATTTGATGTTTTTAATCAATTGTATATTATCAATTCTTGATTGTTCCTCTACATGAAATTTTTATGTGATAATATCCAAAGAATATATATCACACTAAAATGTTATAGAATTTACCTTCCATTATGATAACCAATAAGTTCCATGATAGTATTCTTGAATATGGTTCTATGTCTATATAATATTTTCTTATAAGACATAAACAATGTAGGAAATCAAGGGTTGGGGTCTCATAATACATTGACAAACCTTCCCATGGTGTACACCCCGGGTAATTTCCAAGATAGTAGGTTATTGAGAACATACCCATTAACTAGAAGTCAACCTTTCAATGCTTCATTAGATGTTTCTATATGCAGATGACTTTATTGATCATTGGACTTTAATATTAAAATTAATAGATTTCATGAATTTATTAAATTGATGTATTTTTGTAAACCCAGATTAAATATGATCACTGTGAGGTAGAATATGTTGGGTACATCATGATAGATATTGAATAAATAGGTAATTCAAGATGGTGTTTATCCCTTACGTTCCTTGCTGAAAGTTGATATATTAGGCCCTTTGATGGTAATTGAACTAAGAGTTTATAAATTTTGATGGGGAAATAGTGTTATGTATTTCGAGTTCTAATTTCAGGCTTGGGAGTCCATTATTGGTGTGGTGGCTGACGTATCCATACACTAGGGTCCTAAATTCTACATTCCAGCTCTCTAATTGAAAACACAAGTTGCATGCATCTTCAAATGTTATCTCATGATCTTTCTATGTCAGAGTAAGCTCACAAGGTATAATCTATTAATAATGATTCATCATGATCCCTTTCAAGATTCCCTTTTGAAGATAGTCATCTAGGATTCCAGTGTGTGACCACAAGGATGGTCCATAGAGTGATGAAGCTTTGGTACAGGGATAGTTTCCCGAGATAGAACCTTCAGGTGGTGTCCCATCTTTTCCAACAATTGTTGTTCAGAAGATACTATTGGTGACACTAGTATAGGAAACATGTTCTCTCAGTTCCTTACATGAGTTTCAACAACAAAGACCCCTCAGGTTCTGAGGCGATTCAAACTTTGAAACAACTAAGTACTTGATTGAAGTGGTGACTCAGTTATCCATCTTATTGGGGAACTATTAGATCAAATGGTAGTCCTGACAATGAGGATTCTCCTTGGATTATTAGGGAAATGAAGGGGTTTAGATTACCTAATCCTACAATGAGGATACTTTTTTATGGATATATCTTGAGAACCTCTTTCCAAGAAGGGGCTCTTTCTATAAAATCTATGGCATATGCATTCACAAGATATTCTACATCTACGGAGGGACGACAAGTCGGTAGATGAGTATTAATAGAGACATACCAACCCTTCTAGGTACAAGATGAATATGATTTAGCCCTTACTTCAAGGCTTGGACCTCCAAGAGATATGAGTTTATAGACATCCAGGCCAACAATATTCCATTATATATTCCTACTTATTCTAGGGTGCTAGAGAGAACAATTTTCATTGAATGTTCTTCGACTGAGCAGATACATTCAGTGGATTTTAGTAGTGGGAAAGAAAGAAACTAACATTAGTCTCAGAGACATAGACTAGTATGAGAATGTCTTTCTAGAAGATGTTCGAAGACGACTTCCTCCTAGAGAGGTAGATTTACACATGGATTTTTACCCTAGGATGGCACTGATATCCACACCTATATATCATATGGCTCCCATAGAGCTATCAGAGATTAGGGTACAGTAGGAAGACTTCCAGTGGAAGGTGTTCATAAGGCCCGGCCTTTCACCATAGGGTATCCCCAGTGTTTTTTACCAATAAGTAAAATATGAGCTAGAGGTTATGTGTGGACTATCGGTACCTGAACCAGGTGACTGTGAAGAACATGTATCCTCTACTGAGGATAGATGACCTCTTCAATTAGCTGAAGGGATTGATATGGTTCGTTAATATAGACCTCAGATCAGGCTATCACCAGCTTTGAGTACGATATGAGGATATCTCGAAGATGGATTTCAGATGTCGCTATGTGTGCTAAAAGTACTTAGTGATGCCGTTTGGGATGAAAAACTCCCCCGAAGGTTTTATGGGACTCATGAATAGGATCTTCCATTTGTACTTAGATAGGTTTGTAGTGGTCTTCAAAGATTATATCTTATTGTATTCAGAATCCAAGGAGGAGCACATGATACAACTGAGGATGGTTTTAGACAAAATCATAGAGAAACAGCATTAAATAAAGATATTGAAGTGTGAGTTTGGGATACAAAAGTAAAATTTATGAGACATGTCATCTTAGAGGATGGAGTTGCGGTGGATCAGGAAAAGATCGAGGTAGAGCTAGCTTAGGTGCCACCCAAGAGTGTTATAGAGGTATAGAGTTTCCGTGAGCTAGATGGGTATTATCGAATGTTTTTAACCGACTTCCCCAGAGAGTCTGCGCCCATGAAAGAATTAAGGAATAAGGTAAAACCCTTTCTGTGGACAGAATGATGTTATTAGATCTTTCAGTAGCTGAGACAGAGATTTTCATGTTCCCTTATCTTGAGGTTTCTAGGGGTGGGAACAGACTACGTTATGTACTATGACACATCAGGAATCGATCTTGGTTGTGTCCTGATGTAGGTAAAGTATTTAATTCTTATGTCTTGTGATAGTTTAAACTACATGATAATAACTCTACAACTCTTGACCTTGAGTTGGCAGTGGTAGTATTCGCACTAAAGATGTGGAGACACTACTTGATAGGTGAATGGTTCATCATCTACTCTGACCACAATAGTCTCAAGTATATCATTTCTCAAAATGGATCTAAATATGAGATAGTGAAATTTTCTGGAGTTCCTATAGTTCTATGACATTGAGTTAGTCTATAATCCTTTGAAGGGGAATGTGGTGGAAAATTCTCTCAGTATGAGATCAAGTTCGCAACTATTGAAGAAGACCTCAGATCAGTTTTCCTCACATCAGATATCCATTGTGGATAGATATGAGGAATCCTTTCATTAGTTGATGGTAGTTTTTCCTCCACACTTACATCGAGTCAGGGAGGCACAACTTGGAGATGTCATCTACGATACTACATGTGCCCAGATATACACAGGGCATGGCCTTTATAGATATATGAAAGGTGAGAAGAACATCATCCTTTTTAGATGACTCACTATTGTACAAATGGGTTTTTGGGAGGAGGTGTTGAGGGAGTTCCATACATCCCCATTGGTGGTACATCCAGTTATGGTGAAGATATACCAGGACCTCTAATGTTAGTATTGGTGGTAGGGAATTAGTAAGGGAATTGGCAGAGTTTGTCTCGATATGCCTCACTTGTCAGCAATGAAGGCTAAGAACCATGTTCTAGTAGGTTTGATACAACCACTTTAAGGTACTGGAGTGGAATTTGGGTGGAATATTGTTGGACTTCATGATGGTATTACCATGTAAGTCTAGGGGGAATGGTACCTTTTGGGTAATCGTAAATTTACTCACCAAGTCGGCCCACTTCCAACCCATTCAAGAGAATGGTTCAGTAGAGATCTTGGGATACCTATACATGAAAGAGATTGTTATACCCCATGGATCCCCATCTACAATAGTCATAAATCATGATGCACACATTAAATCCTAGTTGTTTAATAGACTCAAAGAGGCTTTAGGGAATTTCACCCATAGACTCATGGTCAGATAGAGTGAACCATATAGAACTTGGGGAAAAGCTTCGTCCTTGTGTTATTGATTTTTGGTCATAATTTGAAAGACCACCTAACACTAATGGAGTTTTCAAACAAAAACGTATTCCACTACAACATTGGTATGGAACCGTTTGAGACATTTTATGGATTATCATACACATCACCGATATGCTGGAAAGACCCAGAGGAGTCAGCAATCATGCATCCAGAGATGGTAAAAGCTGCCACTGAGAATTTTTAGGTCATCCGAGAGAAGATGTAGACTGCACATAAAACAAATTTCTATGCTGATAAGAAAAGAAGACCCTTGGAGTTTGATTAGGGGGACTACATATTCTTAAGAGTCTCTCCACGATAGGGGATACAATGATTTGGCTGGTGCAGCAAGTTATCTTTGAGTTTCATCGGGCCTTACTAGATTCTAAGTAGAGTTTGAGAGGTAGAAAACAACCTAGACCTACCCCCATAGATGCAATGAGTTCATGAAGTCTTCCCTGTATCCCAGCTAAGGAGGTATGTGAGCGACCCTTCCCATATTATCAACCCCAACGAGCTAGAGATTGGAGATGGGGAGACATTATTAGAGTACTTGGTGGAGATAAAGGATTTACAGGAGAGGGTGCTTCATGCATGTTTGATTCCTTTGGTTCATGTTCATTGGCATCACAAGAATCACCAAGAGAGCACGTAGGAGTGGGAGGATCAGATTCGTGATCAGTACCCCCCTTTTATTTATTAGCCCTTATTTAGGCCTATGAGGACATATATCTCTAATGGGGGTAGTAATGTAATGTCCTAGAAATTATATGTAATTTATTTTTATTATATTGAATCATTTTGAGACAAGACGCTGAGATGGAATGTGATTCCAAGGCCAAGTGTTCCAGGATTGATCCTTTTAAAAACGTTATGTCTTAAATAGATCACATGAGTGGTTTTCCTTAAAATGTCAAATAACTATTAAATGTGTTCTTGGATTATAAATTGAAGGGAATCATTGTGTTCATCATGGTGTTGATACCCTAGTCGCGACTTGTGTTTAGTCGGTATAGGCCTCTAGTGAGAAAACCCAAAATTGAAATAACTATAAATAAAATAATTAAATTATTTGATTTTATTTTTAAAATGCTTATAAATTAGAAAAAATGACTCTGATTTAAAATTTGAGACCACTGTTGATCTCATGAGAGTAATCCCACCTTAAGTAATGCCTAACATTGGTTGGTGTGAGCCAACAGTGGATGTTACTTTTTGGCTATAAATAAAATAATTAAGTCACAATAATTTTTTTTTGTTAAATCCTTACTACACATAAACAGTAACATGGATTGGAAATCAGAGAGTAATGTTGAGAAAATGAGGGAATATTTCTTTTAGACTAAGCTTAACCTTGACCAGTGTAGGTCGAGGGTGAATTATTGTTTTTGAAATTTATTTATGCGAATTAAAATGGTGCGCGTGTGCGGTATTGAAAACTTCTAAACTGGTGCCCAGATTGAAAATATGATTGCACTATTACATCTGGAATGGTGATATTACCTAAAAATGGAACTAATTTCAACCGATGAGGGTCGACCAGAAAATATAATTTTCAATATTTTTGGAAGAAGAAGAAAATAAATTAAATGTTATTTTATTTTTTTCTCTCCACTATTGATAGGTGGAACGTCAGCATTGTGGTGAAGATGAGGAGATGACGGGTCACATTAAATGAACCCCATTAGTGAGGATCTTAAATTTTTAGCATGACTCATTAATTGAATCATAACAAATATGTTGTTTCATTAATGAAACATTATAACGACGTTATGACATAGTGTAACAGAAATGCTACGATGTGTTTCTCTTTTAATGAGAAAACGAGTCGGAGAATCAAAGCTGGAATTTCTCAAATGGATGATGAGGAAATTCATTCCAACAATGAATGTCGGCAATTCACTAGAGAAAATGACATGCCTCGAAGAATAGGTCTGATGAATGACGAACGCATTTTCCTCCCAACCTTCAAAGGATTTCTAGCAATGTGGGCGACAAATCAGGAATGGAGGATGAATAAAAACAATTCCACTCTTCCCCAACCATGTCTATCCCATGTAGGGTTTTTTTGAGTTTCCCCATTATTCATTCTAAAACAGTGATGATTGATCAACCCAAGAATAAGTTGATCCGTGGATCACTTGTTCTAGTAGGAGGGTTCTTTTTCTTGGGGTTTTTCACAAATATTATTTATTTCTGATGGAATTGTATTCTTAAATCCCACTTGTTTTAAACTCTAATGTGGAAGGTGCAGGCTGACAAAAACAAGTCCCAATCCCCTCCACCATATTCATTCTAAAAGTTCGAACCTCCATGTAAAAGGTGAAGTTATTTTGAGGTCTTAGAAGAGGAGGGACCCCATGACAGTTGAAGGCATAGACAACATGAGGAATTGACCACCGGAGCGGACCCGGTGGTCTACTAAAGGCACCGTTGGTGTTCCATCACTGGTTGTAGCCACATTCTATGATGGCGCACTAAAGGAGGTGTCGGGGTCATCTTGGGCCACAACGGTGCATCTAGAGCCACCAACAGAAGGCCAACCCTTGGTGGATAAGGACACGGCCATTCGGCCGCGTCAGTGGAGTGGGTCGCACCACACAAACTTCAGTTTCCCACTAGAATGTGATCCAATGAAAAATTGTGAGACCAAAAGTAATGGCCAGCTAATATAGCCATGAGGCGTCGAACAGGATGCCACATGGTGTCCAAGATGGAGGGGACTGGCCCACTAAGAGGGCTAGACTGGGGCATGCAAACCGGGCTGCTACGCAGCCCAAGTTGGAAATAAATCTAGCCTGCTATTGTGGGCTTGGAAAATAGGATAATACCAGGTTACTTGGTGGACCAAGGTGGGAATGAACTGGCCCTTCAGTTTTAGGTCATTGCATATGGAACCGGGTCATTGGGAAACCCGGTGGCCTAGACTCCCAGCCCAACCAGGCTACGTCCAGTAAGGCCAAATTGGTCTGGCCCAGCGGCCAAGACAAACTAGGCTAGACCAAACCCAAACTGGGTTAGTTCAAATCAATCGAACCATGTCGGGGCATGTAGGACCCCTTGGCTGGGGTGGTCAAGTCAGTCTAATCGGGTTGGACTGGGCCTAGACACGACCATCCCCTGATTAATAAAATATCAATTTCTTTTAGAACTGGAATCCGATTGATGAGTCATTTGTGGTGTTGGAACTGTTGCGATGAGTTGGTTATTTTTTCATATACTATGGAGGTTTTCATGGAAGTTTAAATGAGATGAATGGATTGAGGAGTAGTTTCTCCCAGAACCAAGGGCACTATGTGTGGGAATCCAATGGATGACTGAGACCCGAATATTGTTGACAAGTGACCATGTGTGGAACAACTACAAACGACCCTGTGTGGATCATCTTTGATGGCCCAATGGAAAGAGGCTCTATTCTACCCGACATTCTTGTAGTGGGGAGTGGCTCTCTGTGACCCAGAAGACACACGATACTCATCAGGGATGACTACCTTAGTATGATGGCCAAGGTTGGAAGCATGTCTATGAGACCCGGCAGGCGCACGGTGGGGAGAAGCTCAATGTGACCCACCATACCCACGGTACTCATCCGGGATGAGTACCCCAAAAGTTCAAGGTGTTTAGTGTTACGCTTAATAGTCATTATTTATGTACTGTAGATTATACCTATGTGAGGTTTCTTGTTTCATTATCATGATTC
Organism: Viscum album; assembly: GCA_963277665.1. Taxonomy (NCBI): domain Eukaryota; kingdom Viridiplantae; phylum Streptophyta; class Magnoliopsida; order Santalales; family Viscaceae; genus Viscum; species Viscum album. The sequence goes on along the minus strand of OY728147.1, from coordinate 833,438,889 downwards.
ATGGTTTCCTTTGTGGATTAATTTTGGGTATTTCCTTTATAGTTTGGGGTCCCAACTGAGTAATGTGTTACCCACACCTATATGCGATTCCACCACATGTTTCATGTCACATGGTAGTGATCGACACTTGGATAGAGACCTTGGTGGTCTAGAACAAGATGGTTCTCAGTGAGATGGGATGGGCAGATTCTTCGATGGAGACCTTGGTGGTACGGGACTAGGTGGTTCTCAGTGATACATGATGGATGGATGTACTTCTATGGCTACATGTAGTTACCCTTCACCTACCCTTCAGATGGGGTCTTCTATAGACATCTTATAGATATATTTTGTACCTTCTTCTATGTATTTTATCTTCTTATTTGGTTTTTATTCTGGCCCATTTGACATATAGCTTGTACCTTTACTCAGTTTTTATTTAGTGTCATGCATGTTTTTAATTCTAGCTATTTGGGACATGGTACATTGTGTGTTCTTGTGTACAGGTACTCATGAAAAATGCCTCCCACTCATGGGATAATTCCTCCAGTACTAGTCGCTAGTCTATAGCCTTTGGAAGGTAGTCTTGGTGTAATCATGGAAAGGGCCTTGGGGGACGGTTCATGATAGTTTTATTATATTTCTACCTGATGATATGAGAGTTATCCATCTCATGAATCATATAGGTACTTTATATATTTCATATTCCATTAATTAGGATATTTCATCAAGAGATCATTAGTTATTTCATATTTTTGTGATATATGTCATGATAAATATGTCTATTATTGTGATAGGTATAATAGGATATGTTATAGTATGGATTGGATGGACAACAAGTTGTGTTCCCTGAAGTGTATGGGACCTCATGGATTATAATTTTGGGTACCAATGTTTTACCCTTAAAAAGGAATTTGATAAACATTATATGAGTATCAATTTAATGAATATGAACGTGACCTCAGTTTGAAATAAAATAAATATGGAATCAAGTTAAACTAAATTTCTTGTGGTAGAGAACTTGACTAGACCCGACCATAGTAGTGGGTTTTGGTAGTTTCACTCATTATTAAATGATCTATTTGTTTCCCATACCTGACCCATGGGGTTGGCAGAGGGGTATGTTCATATGTAGGATGTCTTGTACATATCCTATTTCTTTTTCTGCACTTTTGAGATGAAAAACATGTTAAAATATTGAACTGAGGAATTTTTTATCATTATAGAGGCATTCCACCGTGATTCCCTCAAGTAGTATGCTAGGAGAGGGGTGAGGATCATATACCAAAGGTGGTGGACCATGAGATTCTAGTGGATCCTACAATCATACTAGTTGTGGAACCAACAGGTGTACCAAACACGGGTGCTATGTCACAATTCCATGAAGGATTTATGTTGTTCATGCCGACTATTAATGGAGTACCATGACCTTTCTTGAATATGGAATATTTGATGTGTGAGTTTCAGTATAATCATCTACCCATTCTTTCAGGGGATAGAAAACTACAGGCTATGGAGTCATCTATAGAGGCCCTGCTATCTATCTTTGAGCACATAGAGATGCATTTTTAGAGGAGGGTAAAGATTGTTATATAAATGTGGTGTGATTCCATGAAGAGATTGTGTGATGTTATCCCTCATACTTATCTTCATCGGGAGATTTCTAGGATGGATTTTCATAAGGCCATCAAATATTATTTCTATCCCGAGAATTTGAGGTCTAATAGAGCCTGAGAGTTTTTAAATTTTGAGCAGGTCGCACAATCAGTTATGAAATACGCATCCCATTTTACTAAGCTCCACTGCTTCTCACATGTGATGATGGGAAACGTGTTGTCAAAAGATAGTAGAATCAAGGATCACCTGAGGTATGACATTTGATCATAAGTAAATGTATCCATGCTTACTACTATATCAATAAAAGTGAATCAGGTTCTGATAAAAGAGTTTAACTTCAGGGAATTTGGAGGTGTGACCCAGGGTAGTTCGAAACCTTGGTTTTGTACTGCATCAATCAGTAGAAGGAAGTGTCTTATGGAGCTTCCATGTGGGGATATTACCAGTCAGAACATCTCCTCATGGATCCAGGTGTGGTGCTACTAGTGTAGTAGGTTGGGACATATATGGTTGTATTACTTGAAGGACCCAGTCTAGTATAGATCTTGCAGAAGGATGGACCATCTTCAGTGCTTCTACATAATGTTCCCACCAGCATCTAGTGAGACGGTCAGCACCGACTCCACATTCAGAAGTAGGGATAACATCTTCTCACTAGGAAAGAGCTGGGGTAAAATTGGATGATCAGGCCATAGTGGTGGTCGTGATCGTGTATTCAAACACCAGGTGGACAACAACAGTATAGCGAATCATTTCATGGTATCCAGGTTGTGTCACAGGGTCATGGTATAGGCCAGGCATATTCCATGCAACAGACCTATAAGGATCAGGATACCATATCTTCTACTGTCATAGGTACTATTCTAGTGGCCTATATTTTATCATCTATACTTTTTGATATAGGGGAATTTCATAGTTTCATGTACGTATCATTGGTATAAATCCATCATCTTACTATACAATTTTATAAAAGGTTCATGATGCTCAACACTCCATTTGGGATCAGGAAGGAAGGTGTTCATCAGTGAAGGGGGCTCCCCCTTGAGGTTGGTGGGTGTCACATTATATGGGGCACCTACATCCTTGAGATGATAGGCGTTCATATCATTCTTTAAATGTAATTGTTGGTTCTCATTCATGATATAATCATCTTCTATTCCTAAAGGGTGAGATTTACATCACCAAAGGGAGCATAGTACTTTCAAAAGGAGGAATGGGATGTCCAGAAGAGCCGAGATAGACTTGGGAATCATGGAATGGGCGGGATGACATCCCAGATTGTTAGTTTTTATCTATATGATCAGGGCACAAGTGAACCTGATTTACCTCTAGTGGTTGATCATTTTAGGGATATCTCCATGGATGACTTTTTAGGATTACCTCCAATGAAGGAGGTAGAGTTCTCTATCGATCTAGTTCTTAGAGTGGCATCAGCGTCTATTCCTCTTTACAGGATGACTATGATAGAGTTTCTAGAGATCAAGAGAACGCAAGAGGAATTAGATAAAAAGGGTTTCATCTGGCCTTATACTTCTCTTTGGGTTTAACATGTCCATTTTTTAAAAAAGATGATGGTAACCTTAGGATAAGTGAAGATTATGGGAAATTGAACCCGTTTATGGTTAAGAAATGGTATCCTCTACTACAGATAGATTATCTCTTTAACCAGCTTTGAGGAACTTGGCCCTTCCAAATTATTTATTTTAGATCTGGTTATCAACAAGTGCCTGTTAGGCCATCAAACATAACTGGTAAAACCTTTTTGGGGAAAGTAACATCTGTATGAGTATTTGGTTATGTATTTCTTCCACAAAAATGTGCTAGTGGTCATTATTAAACAGATAAATGAAATGTTCTATACTTATCTTGATTCGTATGTAGTGGTTTTCATGGATGATATCTTGGTTTATTACCATAATCAATATGACCATGCATCTAATATTGAGATTGTTTTGAATACAATGAGAGAGCATTAGTTAGATGCTAAGATCACAATGTGCCACTTCTAGATGGATAAGATTTCCTTATTGGGTGAAATAATCTTAGAGACCAAAGTATTAGTGGACAAAGAGAAGGTTAAAGTTATAGTCTATCAGGTCCATCCCAAAAAAAGATTTGAGTTGCATATTTTAATAGGGATTACTGGTTACTACAAGTGCTTCATATAGGACTTATCATGCTTAGTAGCACCACGGGTGGGATTAAATATGAATGTTGTGAAGTATGAACAGAAATATTCTTGTGAGAAAGCCTTTTATGAGATGAAAGGTAAATTGACATCTGTGCCAATACTAATTTTTTCAAATCCATTCCAGAGATACATTGTGTATTGTGATGCATCAGGTGTTCGACTAGGATTAGTTCTTATGTAGGGGGTGGAGTCATTGCATATGTGTCTTGGCAGTTGAGGCCACACAAGAGGAATTACCCAATGCAAGTTCTCAAGTTAGCTGCAGATTTAGACGCATTGCGTTGTTAGAGACATTACTTACTAGGACACCATTTTTTGGTGTACATGGACTACAAGAGCCTCACATATATATTTACACAGTGTGATCTGACTTTGAGGCAGTGAAGGTTGGTGGAATACCTTCAGTATTTCCACTTTGAGCTCACTTACATGATTAGTAATGGAAATGCAGTGGTTGAAGTACTGAGCATATGGAATCAGATACTGGTGGTGTAGTAGGTTAGTAGCAAGTGGAAGCTTATCTATTTTTTCTAACATATTTACTTTTAGGTGCACGAAATTCTAAGGAAAACGTTTCTATCATCCTTAGTTGTTACTTCTACCCTACTGGACATAGCGAGAATAAGGAAATTATTGGATTTTGAATTCCTAGTTTTATAAGAGAGTGTGGAAGGTGAGGAGCCTTCTTCTGTTTGAACTGTAGTTAGGGATGAACCTATATATTTATGTAGTCACATATAGGTTTCGGAAGACATATGTGAGGAGATGATGTGAGACATTCATGATTCAGTTTGGGAAGTGCATCCTGGCATCACCAAGAAGTATCAAGATTTACATTGTCAAAATTTGTTGCTGAATATGAAAGGATATATATCTGGATTTGTCATGAGGTGTTTCACCTATCCACAAGTGAAGGAAAAACTCAAATAAAAAACAAGTCTTTTATAATAGCTAACTATCCCTGAGTGGAAATGGAACGACATCACAATGCATTTTTTGATAGGATTACTAAGGTCACCTTAATGTAATGATGATGTATGGGTTGTTTTTTATAGGATCATGAATGTTGCACATTTATTATTGATCATGGTAACCTTTAATGTTGAAGAGCATGGGTGGTTGTATATCTTTGAGATTGTATGACTTCATGAGGTACTGAATTCTATCACTTTAGATCTAGATTCTAGGTTTAATTCATGTTTTTGGAAAGGGATAAAGAGTTCACTGGGTAAACATGTGATTTGAAGCTTGGAATAACACCCCCAGATAGATGTCCAGTCAGGTCGTACGATTTAGGTGCTTGAGGAAAAGCTTTGAGCATGTATCCTTGATTTCAGGTGATCATGGGAGAGGCATATACCCATGGTTGATTTCTCACATAATAATAGATTTTTAAAAAACTATATTTATAGAAATATGATGATTTGTATAGTAGGCCATGATAATAACCCCCTATGTTGGTTGGAGGGAGGAGAGGCAACTATGTTGTGACCTTGTCTTGTCTATGAGACCACTAAGCTAGTGCAATTTATTTAGAAGTGGATGGATATTGCACAGACTCTATAGAAATTGTAATACAATTTCCGCATACAACCTCTAGAGTTCGAGGTCTGAGACTAGGTTTTCTTCTATGTTTCACTGAGGATGGGATTCAAAATAATTGAGATACAAGGTAAGCTTTTGAGAATATATTTCAGGCCATTCAAGATTTGGGAGGGGGTCGGGCTGGTATCCTAACAGTTGCAGTTACCTCAGAGGTACTGATCTACACAATACATATTCGATATTTCTTAGATCCAATAATTCTATTTAGAATATTCTAACTCCTTTTAGACTAAGGATATTGAGTTTCAGGAGGATACATCCTTTGAAGAGCATCTATATATATTTTTTATCATAGCATGAAGGTTCTATGAGGTTGATCAATTCCATTAGCATGGGTGTAATGGTAGCATGATCGTGTACAAGATGATGCCATGGAGAGGTAGGACAATGTATGAGAATAGTTGTCTAATTTTTTCTCAGATCATTCTTCACCACTCTTGGTAGGGTAATTTGGAGATAAAATGCTTTAAGTATGGAATTTTTTATGAAATCAGTTCTTCTTTGAGGTACGAATCTTCTATTTTCCATAAATTCTTATTTTAAATGCATATATGTGACCTAATGTAGGTTAAGTTTGAGGTAAAAGAGTTTTTAGATGTGATTGAGGGTGGTTAAGATCCTGAAACCTAAGTCGGAGGAAGAAAAGGAATGTCGCATGTTTTGTGGAAATTATGTGAGAAGTTCGCACGGTTGTAGACAAACCATGCACTTGGGTTTGAAATTTTGGACAGTTTCTTTGGAATGATTTGTGAACAATTAGTCAAACTATGTGGAAAAACCATGTGGATCCCCTTTCTTCTATAGTAGACTATGTGAACTAGTGCATAGTTTTTTGAATCGTTCAGCCTAGATATTTTGGGTAAACTGACATTTTTCCCCGGGACTTTTTTACAACTTAAAACATTTTTTCTTCCCTTCATACATTGCATATGAGTGATATTTTGAAGCCTCTAAAGATACTAAAATTCAATCTGATCAACATTATTCATCCAATATCTTATTCTAATGTGTTTCATATCGTCATATCTACAATGTTAAGATATATACTCATTTTTCCATATTCTCGATTCTTTTGGATATCAACTATGATATTTGGATTTAAGCTCATATGTCCTAATTTTTTATTCTTCATACGTTATTAAGATTTCTTCTAAGTGGAGTCAAATATGAAATTGATATTGGATGATATGTTAGCTACATATCTAAGGTATGTGGTCTCATGGCTTTCTCTGTATGTTAAGATATATATATATGATGTCATTCTGCATGCCCAATTTCCAGGTGTTGCCTAAATTGATTTCAAAACCTAGAATTAATATATATTCTCTAATTCAGTTAGAGTTTATTAATCAATATTTTCATAGGTTTTATACCTTAAATAAGAACCCCCCATGGGTGGTTTGTAATGAAATGGACCTTTACGTCTTTTGGACTTGGATGCATATAAGGCGTGACTTTTACCCCTTGGTCATTGGATATATTCTATTAATTGGTATATAAATAAAAATGATTAATTGATTTATGAATTGAATTGTCAATGGAATAAATTAAGTTTATGGGTTGGATGAATTTCCTCTTAACCCATGTATTCTATTTCTTGTTTAAACATACTTTCCTTACATTTCCTTAACCTCATGAGTAAAGTAGATGTTAGTCTATGAGTTGATGAAATTGGCTTGAATTTCTCTCATAGTTGATTTTACCATGTGATTTATATGATAAATAATCCATGTGACAGCTTTATAGGCTTGTTAGGATTGTTATATTAAAAATTTCCATGTGAGTATATGAATATTCTTTGAATTTCCTTGCCCTTGTTAGTTATGTTAAGGTTATTCCTTGAATTGGTTTAAATGGATTGAATTATGTTAAATATTGTTTTTTATATGGTAATTATGTTGACAACATGCTATGTGATGGATTGATCAAGAATGGGAAGCTTGTTATCATTATATTCCCACTTGATTAAATGTAATGTCAAGACTTGGGGGTTAGTCCTTGCTTGAGTCAGCCATTTAAGGTGAGTTATATTGAATGACTTTAGTTTTGACCTTGGAATGTTTACTGAACTGTTCATATAAAATTTAATTTGTTAAATTACAAATATTCATGGGTGATACATGGATTTAGATTATATTGTTATGGATAGACTCTTGTGACTTTTGACTTATGTGCCTTGGGTGACACATGGATTCACATAAGAATTACATGGATGGACTCAATAGCATGAACCTATTTATTCCATGAGTGGTGCATGGATCCAAATGATGGATTCCATAGATGGTATAATTTAGCCTTGACATATATGTTGAGTGATACATGGATACAATTGAAGGATTACATGGACGGATTTGTAGAGGGCATTGATTATTACTTCCATGGGAGATACTTGGGCTCCATTAGTGGATCGCCGAGGATGGGCCCATTTGGTCGAGACTTTAAACCTCACATAGAGAAATATTGGGTTTCTAAAAGGTTTGGTAGGGATGGTCTTGTAGTGTGTTGGTTGAGACTGCACCTAGAACTATACTTGAATTCCAACTTACTAATTTCAAGGATGGACTTAGGTTCTGAATTAAATTATAAATGAAAATAATTATGATGCATATCCAAGCCAAAGAAAAATATTTTGATCATTCTTGACTTGTATCATTTAGACGGCCTTCAAAGGCATCTCTTGTGCTATTAAATACACTCTGGATTTTGGGTTTTAGCCGTATATAGAGAATTATAAATTCAATGTAATTGAATTGTTAGTGAAATATGAATGTAAATGAAAACCTATTTATATAGGATGTTTACTTCAGAGTACTTCCTTGCTTCATTATTATTGAACACTACCTACTAAATATATTCAATGATATATGGGAACAGACCGTGGGTTTTTTACCACTAGTATTTAGTGACACATCCTATTCAGACCACTTTTAGGGACCCTAACATATTATATGACTACAGGAGTCGATAAGGGAATGCTCCCTCCTATAGTTACTTGACTTTCTTCTTATGGGAAAGAGATCATGGGATGAAGATAAGGCCTATGATTATACTATGATTATTTTTTCCTTTTATACTTTTTATACATGTATTTTATATTACTTTTATGTACCCATTTGGTTGATTTATTAAAAACATGTGACATGTATCATCATATTTTCTATGATATGACTTATGGGTTTATTTATACTATCAGTATACCACTGTTTGTTTTTATTTTATGTTTTACTGCATCTATCATGGAACTATTATTATATTTCCATTATGTTACATGCTTATAAGGAGGGAATAGTCTCCCCACAAACTCACATGGGACCTCACTTCTAGTTGGTAGCCTCTGTAATTTTAAGAGATGCGCTTAAGGCCATGTGACCGACCAGTATCTAGGCAGTTTTTAGTGGCATCCAGGTCTAGGTTGTTACATCATATACCACATAGGTTTAGTGTATTTAGAGACTAGAATCATTATATTATTATTTAATTTATTATATTCAATGCATCCCATAAATATATTTTTATTTAGTACTCTTCATGTACATACTCTACTAAAAACCATTCTTCATAACCTATGGAAATGAAACACAAGAATGGGTGAACTCAAATTCTCAATAATGGTAAGAAAAGGGAGATATCAATATGACATGAAAATATGGGTGTGATAACACATGAATGTCATTGGAAAAACATACCCTTCATATCATAGATCATAAATGTGAGTCATGGAATAAATCTTGACAGTTCATAAGATATGAATAATAATTAAATCAAAGAACATGAACCATGAGAATATAATGCTTCTGTATGACCTGATATTTTAAATACATGTAAGCCTAGAAAATAATTTCATATATAGAAAATGCTCATTTAAAAAACTATAATATTATAATGGATTCACTCCCTAAACCATCATTATAGTCATGTTTAACTCCAAATACAATCATAGTAGACAAATTCCTTTACTGAACTACATCCACATCCCATTCCAATTTTTTTATACCATGATATAAAAATATTTACCCACTGTATTTAAGGGAGTAATAGTTCTCACCCATCTAAGTTGTAACTTAACCTTCGTACTTGGTTATAACATAACTGTAATCCTTTTTTATAACATAACTGCCATGACACAATGATACTAAATCCTATGTGTGTCAGAATATCATAAAGCATTGATCATATCAGAACCCATTGAATGAAATGTTTTTTATAAATATTTTTTCATAACATAACCTATGTTAAAGAAATATTTTTTATTGTCATTTCATTATCTCATCAAATAATATCCCATGGAAAATGAAGAGGGTTTCATAAGAATTTTTTCATGGTATAACACATGTAAGAGAAATGGGTTTTATAAAAATCATTACATGATAATTATAAACCTTCCAGATAATGTATAAGAATGGTATCTTTGGATCATACCCCAAATAGAGTATAAATAACATCAAAGGATGTCATCTGAGATAGAAAATGATTTTTAAGGATCACAATGAATATTTATTGAAGAAAATATCATTTTCATTTTGTAATAGACATTTAAAAAAATCAAAATCCTTTCCATTAAATATATGTTGGAATATTATGGAGGAATATTTAAAAATCATTTAAAAGATTTCTTGAGTACAATTTTCTTTCTAATTTGAAATTCAATTTTTAAAATAGAAATTTCATAAAAAATTAATGGAAATAATTTTCCTTGAAAATATATATTGAAATCTATAAATAAATCTTTTAAATAATGATATTTTATGATTTTGGAAAATATTATTCATTCCATGCACTTTAAAACAAATATTCCTTTGAAATTTTTGGTAAAATCCAAATTTCTCCTATTTGGAAAATGACATGATGATTTATTTTTTAAAAATATTGTAAAATGGAAAACATTGGAATTTTTTTTAAATAATTTATTTTTATATATTTAAGAATATTTTTGAAAACATTTTCAAAAAATATATGTTTTTATGAAAATTTATTTCTAAATGAATAGAGAAATGAAGATGATTTTTCTCATAAATGTTCTTTTGAAATATTGATTACCTAAATATAGGAAAATTTAGTGATAACATGTATTCTCAGGAAATAACTAGTAGAGAAGACAATTCATGTGTTTCTTGAGATATTAATCATAATATATTATTATCAAAATCATATTATAAAACAATCATGATAAACAATGAGATCGTAACACCAACCTCTTAACACTTTGGTATCTTTTGAATCATAAGTCCCATTAAAACATAACATGAAAAGAAAAATTAAATATCATGAATAGATTAATATTTATTATATAATAGTTCATATTTTTTGTATATACACATCATAAAAGAAGATAGGTTCATAACATAATGTTTTTCCCAAAGAAGAAAAATTAACTCAAAAATCCCATACTGCTTCGGTAATCTTTTGAATCGTGACCCCCAATAAAAAATTATAATCAAATGGAACATTATATATCATAAAAATAACAATATTCATTATGTAACATGTCAAATGGGTATTATATACACCACATTAATGAAAACAGTTTTCAATATGGAAAATTTCTCCCTAGAATAAAAGAGAGACATGAAATCCCTTACGACTTTGGAAACATTGAAATCATAATACCAATGAAATGGATATCCTAAAATGGATATTTAAATCTAAATAATTTTCAAGATAATAATCATAAAATACATTCATGTGTAGTATATACACAATATAAAAGAAGCACGTGGTGAATATGTCATGTGTCTCATGGAAAATAAAAGATAAACTAAAATATCTTATATGAAGTATCAAATTGTTTCATACATGTGAAAACCTACTGAATAATAAATATATGTTTAATATAAAAATATTATATTACCATGATTATATATATAATTCCATATATTACTTAATTGTGTCCTTCTTTACCAATTTATATCAACTACTTGTTAAAATCATGTTTTAGATAATAACTACTTTGTTTTTCATGTATGTTTTGATTTGTTATATTTTAACTCTCTTACATTGATCATGGTTTCATTATATCCAGAATGTTAAACATGATATAAATATAATATATATAAATTATATTTGTATTTATAATAATCTATAAAAGTTATAATTTGAAAATGATATACATTATTCATAGAGATGGTAGGTCGTAGGTAAGCATAAATGTTGTTTCCATTTTCCTCATGGATTGAATGAAATAAATATAACTAATATATTACCATATTAGAATATTTTTTATAAAATAAATAAATAAATATATATATATATAATATGTTTTTTTAAACTCATCCTTATTAAATTCAATGTAATGAATATTTGAATAACAAATAACATCGCTTTATGAGGCGGTAGTCCACCATACACATGAGCGATGTTATCATATTCTCCTGGAATATAAATTAAGAAGGTATATTTGGTATCATAATTATAAAATTATAAATATGTTACCAATAAAATATACATTTATATAACCTTTCCTTATTACCATCCATGTAAAATGGAAATGAAATATGCATCACATCGGTTCTTGAGGTGGTAATACACCGTGCACATATCTGGTAATATAGTTCTCCAATGGTTTTGGAGGTTAGAACATGTTGTTAAGTAATTTTATTTAATTTATACACTTTTCATTCTTAGTTTTCATAATGAGAACAATGTTCCTCAAAAAAACTATGTTTTACTAATGTTATATTTCTTCTATATTTAGACTTCTTTTGTAGAATAATATTTTTCAACCAAATGAAGAAATACATCTAAACTAAGGATGATAAAATTACACATTGTCTAATTCATAGTATTGACAAAATTATTTTCCAATTTACTGATTAATGTTTGATCCATCATACTAGAAATATTTACTACATTAGAATGATAAAATCATGTCCATCAAAATAACGAAGGTTTTTATCAATGTGGCTGAGTTTAGTCTGTCAGTGTGACTGAGTTTAGTCTATAAGTGTGACCAATTTAGTCTATTAATATCACTAGTTTTAGTATATTTACCTTTTTTACTTAAATACATTGTTTTGGATAACTTTATTCTATTGGTATGAATTAATTTTATTTTTTTGTTCTGACTAATGTTATTTCATCGATCTGAAAGGGTTTAGTCCATCAGACTACCTGATTGTGGTCTATCAAACATACCAAGTATTATCTATTAAGCTAAAGTATTTTAATAAATTGGAATAAATATAATTTAGTACACTTGAATGAAGTTTATAATCATATGGTTAGAATCATTTATATCATATCAGATAGATTTTAATACCACTATGATGGTGTTATCAAAATGACAACGGATAAAGATGTACAAGTTGAGCTGTCAAGATGGTGCTCATTTAAGGTCATTGAAACCAACTATGAGAATCATAGAATATGATCATAAAAGGTGTTCTGATAAATAGAGTTGAAATCAAGGATATTGTAGTTGATTCATTTTTTAATAAACTATTCTGACAGCTTACTCTTCTATAAAATTGTTCAACTACAACATAGAAATATTTATAGAGTCCTAGTTCTAAGGAATTCGAGTGAGGATTTTTTATTCAGAAGAATTTTTTTCATTCTTTAATAACTATTTCTAAATAGGGTTTAGATCAAGGGATTTTTATTATAGGAATAATTTTTATTCTTATCAAGCATACTGATAGATTTTGGGTATTGGAAGATAGATCTAATACTAATTTTTCTTATTAGGTGATTTCCTTTTATAGAAAGACCTATAGTATATTTAGGTTGAAAACCAAGGATACCCAAATTTATCATTTTTGACTTCCTTTACATTGAATTTTAAAGTGTTCTTATTTATTTTATAATGTTGCTTTTTGATATTCTTTGTAACATTTTAATGTTTTAATTTACATGTTTCAACAAGTTAATATATTTTTCCCTTCATTTATATAAACATTTTATTTTATAAAACATTTATAATCTATGATATACCAGAAATTTAGTGAGTCAAATATATAAACTATGATTCACTAGACATAATCAATGTTCAATTAGTAATCATGGAAATCATATGGCATCTATGTCCTATAGTCCAACTTATTGAGTTTTGGGTTTTTAATTATTTTCGTTTTTAAACATCAATTCACCCACTATATAAGTCATTATATACTCTTTTAATCTATAATTGGTTTTAGAGGAGGTTCTATTACTTAACTTCTGAGTTTTAACTTTTTTATTTTTTGAAAGTTTCTAATGTTTAAAACATTTTTTTGTAAACTATCGTTTATAATTGTTTTTAAACTGTTACTGAACTTACATGTATTATATATAGAGAGTTTTTGTTTTATAAGAAGAAAAGTCTTAATTTTTGTTCTCCTAATAATTTTAATTCTATTAGACCACAATTTTCTAATGGTGATAACTTTGAATATTTGAGAGATAGAATGAATAATTTTTTTATTGACATTGGAGTTGATAACTTTTTTATGCTGTTAGGCAGTTATAAAAGACTGGAGAAGGAAGGATATTTTTATTTATAAATTGAAATTATAATATCAGTTGAATTATCATGGAAGGAATAATTTTCATTTTTCGATGAAAAGAAATATACATTTTCATATTTATTCTTTTGAAGCTACAACTGATATATGGAAGAAGTTTGAAATTTCACATTTTAAAAATTCTAAAGTGATTAAAACCATAATATCAATGATTCTTTAAGATTATCAAGATTTTAATTTTCTACGTGGTGGATATGTTGTTAAGATGATAATTAAATTTATGAAATTTTTTAATAGTTTATAGTCTCTAGAGGATAAAAATCTTACAGATCAATGTTTTTTTGAAAATTTCATTAAAACCATGCATCCAGAATGGGAGTATAAAAAAAATATCTAAAAGATACCAAGAGAATTAAAAATTATACGTTAGATGATCTTATAGATACTATCATTCAATATGAAGGTTAAATGAAGGGAGGTTATGAAAAAATAAAAAATTAGAATGGTGTATTTTCTTTTTCATCAATATTATATGTTTCTGATAAATTCATGTTTGTTGATATTGTTTCTAAACATTTGATGAAAAATAATGTATGTTTTGATATATAAATAGTTCATTTGATGAAATTCAGAATGATATTTCTTAATAAATCAAATAATAAATAATTATTTTAGGGAAAATAAATTTTCTTATAAGTAAAAAAATAATCATAAGGGCCAATGTGATATGAAATATTATTCTGAAGATATTTTTTTTGAATGTAAGAAATATGAATATACGAGACTAGATTTTCCTCTACTAAATAAAAATAAAAATATAGTTATAAATTTAGAAATTAATTTTAAGAAATACTATAGATATAATAATAATAAATTTTGGGTGATCTTCTTCCTATTCATTGGGATGATCAAGTGTCAGTTTATCTTGTTCTTATTCTTCTGAGGGATCAATGTAAATTTTATACCTTTAGAGTTGTGTAAGTTTTTTATTAATAAAGAGGTATTTCTTTTCTGGGAAAAATCACAGCCTACTATTAAAAAATAATAATAAAATTTGGAAATTTTCAGACACTTGGAGTGAAAGTGTAGGTGATAGTTCATCAAATATTGAAAATACTTATCATAAAAATATTGGTTTCTTTGCTAAGATTCCGATGAACAATAATTAATACATGGATAAGGTATTTTCTAAAACCATAAAGAATATTAATTTAAATTCAAACTATCCTAATAGAGATAATGAAAGTATTTCTACATCTTCATATTACAAATCCACTTCATCATAATAAGTAAGCAATAAATTACCTAGTTTTGAATAAGTCTAGAGATTTGAAAAACATTTAGAATCCTAATATTAAAAAAATTCTTAACAAATTTATATTGATGGGGAAAAAAATAAAAATAAAATTCAATAAAATAAACACTTAATACTGAGATTTCTGATCTTTCAAAATAATTTGAGAAAAATATCCTTGATAAAAATAATTTTTTAAATGAATTAGAAAAACATGATCCTTGTAGAACTTCGTCAGAGGATAAAAATTTATATTTAAAACTAAATTATGAAATATCAAGTTTTAAAAATATTCAATCAATGTTTACTTCTAGTAAATAAAATTTTGATAAGATGTATAGATGAATAAAACTATATAAGGATGTGTCTAGGATGGGTTTTACTAATAAAATGATCAATTTTCCAAAACAATTTTTTTATTCAAAAAGTTCCCCATTTTGTATAAATTGTCAAAGTAGTGGAAATTGGAAGAATAGATGTACATTAAATATATTTAAATATTAAATTTATCATGACTCTTCATTTTATAAAGAACTAAAAACAACTCAATATAGTAAATTTGGATATATGTGGAATATGAAAATATTATTTAACAATAATTTATAACCCAATCATATTTGGGTTCCAAAATAATAATATTTTTTATTTAAATAAAATAATAAGTTTCCTAAAATAATATATTATACAAGGATAGTGGTTTTATGATAATATGATCAAAAAGAAATATGTCTTCAAGAATATAGTCAAAATGAAATGTGCAAAATTTACCATTGGTAACAATTATCTAAGAGAAATTATTGGTATATATAATATTTTTTCTTCTTGGAATAACATTAATTTCGAATTTTTTATTTATTTTAGGTCTTAAACAAAACCTTATTATCATACGTCAATTATGAGATTAGGGATATCTTGTGCACTTCAGGAATAATAAATGTAATTTTCGTAGTTCAAAATATAAATTTATCCATTCTTTAAAAAAGAATGTGAGTGTTTACATGCTTAACATAGAATACATTGGGAGCCATGATCTAATATTCCCATTAAAATGAAAAACCAATATTGGTTATGCAATAAAATTTTAAGACACGTTAATGTTATATCTTTAGATAAATTATCTATAAAATGATATATCTTTTTACAATACCCTGAAATGCAAGAATAACTTACTGATATATTTATTAAACCCCTAAATTATGATATATTTAAATATATTAAATCAAATATATAGATATTCAATGTCAAATAAACATTTATACTTAATTCTCCACTCTTGGAAAATTGTGTTTTCCCAACACTTGTATAAAAATGGTTTGAATAAACCATTTTTATACTTAATTTTTCCCAACGATTTATTCAAACCGTTGGGATAATGGGATGAGAACAAGATTTTCCCAATGTTTTACTCAAACCGTTGGGAAAATCTATATATATACCAATGGTTTTTAAAAACTGTTGGTAAATACACTCTTTCCCAATGGTTTGTTAAAACCGTAGGGAATGTTTCCCCCACATAGCAGCACATCCAGAATCTCTCGGTGCAATTGCATCCATAATCCTAATCGCTCCTAAAAATCTATCGATGCTCTTTATTCACCCCAATGTATCTCTCGGAGCTCTCTCTACAATCAATCAGGTAATTCATTACTTCTTGAATGTAGTTCATCTATTTTTGTTTATTATCTATTTTGATTTTGCCTAAACTAGATCTGTGTGATCTGTTCCTTCCTGTATTTCTATTTCTCTTATAATGTTCCCCTTCCACAAGACCCTTATGAAAGAGATGATCATGAGAGTGAGGTTTTATATTATTTAATGTGATGGGGACCTTGGGTAGAAGTCCCTTCTAGTGGTAATCATTTATATTTGTACAGTAAGGCATTCTAGTGTCCCTTGTCTTTAATGAGAACCCATTTGAGGTGTTGAATAATTGTGGTTCTATTTTTTGTGGGTTATGTTATATCAATTATGAGAGGTATTGGTCTCACAATGAATATAGTTTTATACAGGATTTGATGTATAGTGTAGTAGAAATATGATTCATAGATTTCATGTATAATGTGATAACCTGTTTCATTCATTTTTATTACTTATCGTGATTTCATTATTGATGAATGTAAGATGGTGTCATAGTGTGGTTTTGTTTTGGTAGAATTTTTTTAGTGAAACCTCTTCATAAGAAGATATATGGTGGCATCCTTAGTTTTTTTATTCATGTAGTACATGGAATGTTTTTGAATGGGATAATGGTCTAAGTAACTCTTTGGGGTTATATTATCGAGTAAGTTGGGTATGTTGGAAATTGTTATGTGAGTTTCTTGTGGCCTATGGGGTATTGTTACAACGTAGAGGGGTGTTATGCTGGTATGTGTATAATGGTGGTTGATGAGATTGGCCATATATTGATTATGTATTATGGTATTGTGTATAGAATTAGGATATTTCTGAGTTATAGGGTATTCCTTGGGTGGTATGGTATTGTCAGATGGGATAAGAAAATTTATGATGATTTGCTTAGACAAATATCACTTAAGAGGGGGGTATGGGCTATCCAGTGAGGGAGGGGATTTGTCCACCCACACCCCCCTTGGACAACCCACCATGGACACCACCCCAACCCCTGGACACCCCCACCCCATGGACAACCCCCACCGCCATGGACAGCCCCCCCAGGACCTCACCACACCCCCTTGGACAGCACCCCACCCACCCTAGATAGCCCCACTGGACACCACACCACACCACCCCTTGGATATCCCCCACCCCCAAACAACTCCCCATGGTCACATCCCCACCCCCTGGATAGCCCTCCCACCCCCTGAACAGCCCCCTCGACACCCCCAGCCCCCCGGACCCCCCCTGATAGTCACACCCCCTTGGAAAACCTCCCCCTAGCCCAGAAACCACCCTTCCCCCTAGACACCCCCACCCCTGGACACCCCCACCCCTTGGACATCCCCCCTAGACCCCACCCAACCCCCTGGATAGCTCTCCCACCCCCTTGGACAGCCCCCCTGGACACCACCCCACCCCCTTGGACAACCCCCAACCCCTAGAGCTCATTATAAGGATACCCTACTATTCTCAACCTTTCTCTATTTATTTCACTAGCTAGAAATATCACTATCATTATTCCATAAATATATTTTCAATTAAACTTCAATCTTATTTAATTTATTTTTACAAAATTACTTACAAAAATTATTTTTATATAATGGATAGAAGTTAGATGTATGATACAAATTGGATATCAAGTGATTTTCAAAATAGTTTGGATATATTTATATATTTTTTATATCACAATGCTTCAGATAGTGGTTCCATACACTGCCCATGCTCTTATTGTATTGGTAGACCTTGGTTGATCCGTGAAGAAGTCAGCTACCACATAACCAAATATGGTTTTCAGGCAAACTACTATGTGTGGCGTCACAATAGGGTGAAGATGAAATGTCAAATTGATGATGATCAAAATGAAAGGACTGGACTGGATAATTTGTTAGATGACTGGTTTTCATTAATTCATCAACATGAAAAAGAAAGGATTTCGACTAAAAAAGACTTTGATATGAGGACAGATGATTCATCTAATGAAAATGAAGATATTGTCTGGGTGAAAAAATTGAATGATACTTCCATGACATCAGTATATCGATAATGATATAAAATGAAAAATATATAATTTTTTATCTGATTTTTTCATGGGAAAACTATGTATGGGATTTATAATACATCAATCTATTACATTCTTATCTTCTTGAACGATTTACTTCCAGGTGATGTAGATATTCCCTCAAACCACTATATGGAATGGTAGTTAGTTGAGGAACATGAATTTTCAAGAAACAAAATTCATGTTTGCCCAAAAGATTGCAGTTTATTATGGGAGGAAACCGCTGAACAAAATGATTGTATAAAATGTAGCACATCCCGCTAGAAGTCAAAATCTGATGGAACACCATCTCACTTGCCACAGAAAGTAATGTGGAACTTCCCATTGATCCCCAGACTCCATAGTCATTTTATGTTTGATGAGATATCAATAAAAATGAGATTGCATGATACCGAGAGAAAGAAGACTAATGATGAGTTGGTTCAACCTGAAGATTGATTTACATGGAAGATATTTGATGCTCGATATCTCGGTTTTGTAGCTAACATGCGTAATGTAAGGCTGGGTCATTCATGTGATGGTTTTAATCTTTTTGGGAAGACTCTTACTTCCCACGGCACATGCCCAGTTTTTATACACATTTATAATCTTCCCCCATGGTTGTGTATGAAAAAACCTTTCACTTTCATGTGTATACTCATATCTGGCCCTTCTGATCCCTCCATTGATATAGTCATATACATGAAACCTTTAATAAAATAGTGAAAACTTCATTGGGATGTGGGTGTACACACATACGAGGTATATTCGAGAGAGATATTTCAGATGTGTGTTGCGCTTATGTGGATGATCAATGATTTTCCATCTTATGCAATGATGTATGGATGGAGCATGAAGGGAAAACATTCATGTCCTTCTTATATAAAGAATACATGATCTAGAAGACTGAAACATCATTGTAGTTTCATTTTTATGGGACATTGATGATTCTTGCCAATGAACCATCCATATATAAATAATCATTGATGATTTGATAATACCATAGAGACCAATTATCCACCTAAGCGTATGTCTATAACTGATGTGATTAATGAATTGAAAGGTTTCATTTTTTTATTCGGGAAGATTCAAATGAAATATAGAAAGAGAAATAATGTTTCCACTTAAACCTATTACAATTGGATGAAGGGGAGTATCTTTTTTTATTTTCCTTATTGGTCAACCAATTTGTTAAGTCATTGCTTAAGTGTAATGTACATTGAAGAGAATATATGGTAAATGTTTTTTCGATAATTTTAAATGTTAATGGAATGAAAAAATATGATTTACGGTCTTAGCGTGACTTGGTGGATTTGGGCATCAGACCAGAATTACATCTTGTGTGTATTAGTGATAATAAATGGAATGTTCCATGTGCTTCTTATGTGATTACACCAATAGAAAAAAACAATCTATAAGTATTCGAGACTATTATAGTTCCTGATGGGTATTCAAGAAACATATCTAAATGGGTCAATAGAAGAGAGTTAAAGTTAAAATCTTTGAAGACTCATGATTTTCATGTTCTTCTGCATGAGTTGATTCCAATAGCATTCCATCATCTTTTATCAAATAATGTACGGGTGATTTTTATTCAGTTGTGCCATTTTTTAGAGATCTTTTTGCTAAGAATTTGTCTAAGACTTTCTTGAAAAATATGTTGACAGATGCTCCATTAATTTTTTGTGAGTTGGAAAAAATATTTCCGCCATCATTTTTCACATGCATGTTGCATTTGACTATCCATATTCCGACAGAAATACTTCTCAGAGGACCTATTTCTTTTTTTTAGATTTATCTAACTGATATAAATATGTACACATTAATATATTATGTCTGAAAAAAAAGAATCATCTCGAAGGTTCTATTGTGAACAGTAACTTGGCTCAAGAATGTATGGATTTATGGTCAATGTATTTGTCTGATCTTACTAAAAAAATGAACAGACCAGTGAGAAATAAAGAAGAACTGCATGAGGAAACTGAACCCAATTTTCCATCACTTCCTCATATAGGAGGAATTCTTGGATCATATACATTGAAGACATTAAGCCTTGAAGAGCGGGAGATGGTACATCGCACAGTTTTGTTCAACTGTGGTTTGTTCGATGACTACATCAGGTAACTAAATTGAATATATATATCTTACATATATATCTGTTGACATATTCATATTTTTTATCTACATGGAATATAAAAAAATGATAAATAGAAAGAATCATTTGTTATATTTGAGAAGGAGGGAGACTTTTCATAGAAAAGAGTTTTCTGCTTGGTTAAAATTGAAGGTAAATATATTACTATTTAAAATAATTAAATCAATATTTAATTAAGTTTAATATTTATTTATAATGAAGGTATTGAGTTTTCCTATTGAATCTGTCTCTCAGGAAATAAGAGCTTTGGATTTTGGTCCTAATATCATGGTTTGTGAATGTAAATCAATTGTTATCAATGGGTACAATTTTATTGTCACTGAACAAGCAATGAACATGAGAACACAACGTGATGGTGTTATGGTTACTTCCAAAATATATTTTTATGCAAGTTCATCATATAGTAGACCGTGATTACAAAATGTGGGTTATTATAGAGTCGTTGAAAAAAAATAATATTGGATTATTACTCTTATGGATGAGTCAAAATGATGAAATGCCATTGGATTGATTCAATGATGATACAGGTCACATTTATTGATGATTGAGGATTTTGAGTAATGAATTTGACTCTCAATCTTACTAATAAAGAACCATATGTATTGGCATCAATGGATAAACAAGTTTTTTATGTCAAAGACCAACTTAGACCTGAATTTAGTGTCATTGATGATGAAATTCCAAGACATATATTTGATGATGTTGATGATGGAATTGACACTGTCCCTACTACCATTGGAACCGATTAGTTTATTTATTTTGATGACTCTAATAGATCAATTGTCAGAGTTGATTATGAATGTGAAGTTGTGGTGGAAAATATATAGAAGCATCCATCCATGTTCTCAATTATTTTGGTTTACCTCATGTTGGGTTGTTAAGGTTGGTACAATTAAAATTGATTGAATATTTATTACAAATATGTTGTGTCAGATTTGACCATTATGTGAATTTTTAATGTTTATTGGTTGAAATTTTTATTTGAATTTCATTTTGTCATTTGGAATTGAACTGTATTTAAACCTAAGAAACCAAAATTTCTAACTTGTTGAACATTTCAATGCTTCAACAATGATTTTTAAAAAATTAGTATGACTCTAAGACCTCTCTTTATCATGTTACCAGGTAATGAACAAGATGTTTTGTATTCCTCTTCAAAACCTGTATTAAAACCTGCATCATCTACCTGAGCTAAAGAAATTAATCTTTTTTTTTAATTTTGAAAACTACTTCACCGCTTATGAATCTAGTAGAATCAATGTTCTATAATTTTAATAGACTAACGACACTTAGTAAATAATCATCCTACTAAAAATTAAATTTCTTTATTACGTCTTGTATGATTTATTGACTTCGTTATATATTTGTTCAAACTCACCTAAAACAATGGTTAGTTAAATTATACAATATCCCCCCATTCCCTCTAATTTATTTTGTTTTTTGGGTTACACATCAGTTATCCTTTCCTATTTACTTCCAAATATGTTTTCAAATGCAGGAAAATGAATCCAAAAGAAGAGAGGTGATGAAAATAGATAATGGACAACATTCGTCGCATGGCTGAGCTGGGCATTCCACCACTTGTGCCTGCAATGATTATTTTATTTCAAATATATTTATTTTAAAAATATATAATGTTATGTGATTAATTTTTTTTAAACATTTTTTCAGGATCCATCTATTAGAAGACAGTTATTTAATGAGTAGCCTAGTAGTGGTCCCAGTACTCAGGGTGTTCATAGGAGGGGGTGGTACGAGAGCTAGATGATCTGGTTGGAATACCCGATTTGACCCTGCCCCTCCCACTGACATACCATACATCCCAAATTCTAATCCCAGTGTGCCATTAGAGACACATGAGATATTTATGCCTCCCATTTTTTCACCACCCTTTACATCTGATCCTCTTCACGCGTTTATGACATATCCGATGATGATTGCCACTCCCCATCTAGCATTTGGCCAGCTATCCCTATCATTTTCTTTTACTTCTACTTCCTTCTCTCTGGGATTTTACATTCTATCTTCTTCGACTACTACTTTAGAGACCCAAGTTTGATGTACATGGACATTACATTACATTTTTGGAATAATTAATACATTACAATAACCAACACTCAAGTACCGAAATAGTTTAGTGTCTTTGGAAACTGGGAGCATAATCTTCTAATCATGGTGAAATATCTTCAACATCTCCCATAAATATCTTCCCCTCTAGTTTTCTTACCGAAAACCTTTCTCTAAATCATGGGAAAAAGAAAACATATAAAGGGTGAGAATAAATGCTCAGTAATGGTAATCATGGAGAAAATAAATCAAATCATATACATTTGAACTTAAAAAAACACGAACATAATGTTTAAACACCAAAATCTTGAGAAATAAAACTTGGCAGTACATAAGGCATAGATCATAATGGAACATCAATCATGATAAAATAGCATGGTAATATGACATGTAATTGTGGCAAACCATTAATCACATGATATGATTTCCATAGTAGCCAAGGCATTGCTTCCAAGACCATCTTAGTGGACAAAGTACCTTACTGAATCAATTTCACTCCTCGTTCCAGTCCTCTATCTCTGAACCGGATTAACTTTCAATTCCTACCACGTCTAACTCATGAGATATAAATCTTTACCCAATAAATTTGAGAGAGATATAGGTCCCACCAATCTCATATTGAAATCATTCTTACCTGTGCCACAAAACAATCATAAATTATTCATCATAACCCAAAGAATAAAATGGGTTTCATAAACATCATCCCACTGTGAAATAATCCATATTAAACAAATGGATATCATTTCATCATAAAAAAAGAAACCGAGTAAATAATAGTACATTATACTTAAAACATAAACATTCTAAATAAGATCATCTTAGATGGAAAATAGTTTTGATAATACACTTGAGATGAATTCTTGAGGAAAATATCCTTAATTCTTCAAAATCATTTTCTTTTCACAAAATGTCATTCAATTTTAAAAGAAAAGAATTTTGTTTAAAATAGTCATGAAATCTTGTAGAGGAATCGTCATGAAAATTTGGCGTTATGAAACCATAAAAAATTGTTCATGTCGTATAAGTTAAAAAAACATTCTTCTCGTGCTTTGGCCGGAAAAGTCAAAAAGTACCTCGTACCAAAGATGACAAAAGATTCATTTCATATCATTTACTAAAAACTCACAAATGGGTAAAATTGGATTTAAAAAATTTTAAGAGGATAGAAATAATATTACATATTGAGGAAACATGTATGTGGATGATAAATATTCCCCAGTAAATTCTAAAGTATAAACAATCTCGGATAAAAATGAGATTGCGAGATTTTCCCTTAACATAGGTCAGATTTGCTTCGTACGTATCCGAACCTCTTGTATAATGATTTAAATAATGTCATTAACTTATTACAGAATCATATTCATCTTTATGATATCATATATGGTCATATTTTTATCTTCTTATTAGTAATATTTCATTGCTACTTGTTATTCGGGTGTTCATTGCTATATGTTCTTATGCATGTTTTATCGAAGAAATTCTTATTTTTTTTAGGTTATAGATACCTCATTTCTAGAATGGTATTAGTGTAATATATATCATATTTATTCATTCAATTCATTTATATAATCATTATTCAATGAAGATCATGTAGAACGAGTCGCATCACATCCTGGAGACGGTAGGCCGTGCGTACGCACGAGCAATGATATCATTCCCATGATCATGGAATTGTATGGAAGTGTATGTATACTATTTCAGAATAAATATCACTTTACAATAATCATATATAGTTATTATTTACACCATTATACCCATCCAAGTAAGGTTGTGGTGGAAAACATATTACACCATGGCGTGGAGACGGTATTCCGTACGTACGCACGCGCGGTGATTTCGTTTTCTGTAGGATGGATAGAAGATTAAATAGGGTTGTTTCATATTTATAATAACATATAAGTATATTAGTGATTATTATGTTATTACTTAATATTGAAATAATTCAAGAATAGTAAGTATAAGATGAAATAAATTTTAAAAAATCGATAACAGATATTACCTCTTCTTCAACATGCCTCTTTGAAACCTCCTCTTATGGCACTAAAATTGGTCTCTGAAGAAGACTAAGACGTCTAGTATGTTTCTAGAGAATTTTAGAAGGTAAATTTTCAGGGCTTGGCCGAGGTTTAAGGCCAAAAATTGTGTGAGGAGGAGAGGAATGAGGTGCCCTTTTATAAGGGAGGAGAGGGACACCTTAGGAAAAACTTAAAATATTATTTTATAATAAAGTCATATTCAGCTTATAATAGCTCAAAATTTATTTATTTCAAAGCTAAAGTGTGTATTGGTATAAATATTCTCAAACAATAGGTCTTCGAAAATTTTAGGTTACTATTTAATGCTTATCATTTAGATTTAACTCTAAGATAAATAATTTAACTTTTATCGTGTCTTCTTGTTTTCTTTCACTATATAGTTAATTAACATACTATAAAAATCCAAAAGAACCCCAAGTGGTTCATTATTAACATATATAACCTTATATAAGTCATTTCCCCGAACCTTATATTTTTAAGAATAAAATATCAATTAATAATATAATATTTGTTTAAAAACTATTTTATGTCAATTTTGACACTATTTGGTAGTTGATTTTTGTGAAAATCATAAAAACATGATTAGATTGAAAAAAGTTAATTGAATCAATAAAAACATGTCATATTAACATAAAATAATTATTGGAATTTATAAAAAATCTCAAATTACATTTATTTGGGTATTTATAACATCAATTTTGTTAATATTTCATTAATAAGGTAATTACTCCATCATCATTGTGTCATAAATAAATTTAAATATTTAATGTCTAAAAATTATAAATAAAATACCATTATGTAGGAAATAATTTTATATTTATAATTAATATTTATAGTCGAATTTATATTATGTATATCCCTAAATTAAAAATGTTTTAGTTATTAAACATTGATTTTAACTATTTTAACACTTCTTTAAATAAAATAATAATAAATGTCCTAATCTAATCCAAGTGGACCTAAAGGGTAATATTTTACTCCGAAGGTTTTTTATGGTCAAATTAATCTTATACAATGGAATTAGGACATGCGTTAGTATAATAATAATATCATTTTTACCCTTAATTACCCTATTTACTTTTAACCGTGGTAAATAAAAGTAAAAAAGTTACTATTCAACAAAAAAAATTATCTTATTGAACCACATTTGACTCTTTGATATTAACCATGTCTATCACATTTTTGAAATTCTACTCACAGAAGCAGTAAAATTATGTTTTATGTAAATTTTCAAATTCTCATAAGAGGTGGGTAAAAGACGGTGAAAAGTTCAACAAAATTTTTATATATCTAAAATTATTATAAAATGAATCCAATGAATTAAATTGAACATATATAGGAATTATGTATCAATTTTGACCTAAAATAAATTTAAATAAAATAAATAATTATTTAAATAAAAAATTGGTTTTTAAATAGTAACCTAGTTTTTTCACTATTCATCAAAAATTGAAAGATTTCAGAAAAATTGAAAAATTTCACCCTATGCTAATTTCGATATTCCGAAACCAAAAATGACTTCCATTTTGAGATATAAAATTTATAAAATTTTAAAAAGTGGGTATTACTATTCATAACAGCTAGTTTATATAATATTTTAATAACATATCATTGTTTAGTGAAACTTGGTATTGCGTACAAGACACGCTATCGTGGAAGGTAGGGATTGCGTGTAAAGAAAGCCAAGTCAGGGTTGCGGGTAGTGCAAGATTCCATTGTTGTTGTGTATAATAGAATCCAATCATATTTCATTTATACATTGAATATATATATATATACACTCAATGTTACGTAGAATAACTTCTATCAAAAGAACATAAAATTGTGTGTAACATGATCTAAGAATAGTGTTGTGTATACTGAAAGCTAATATGGTGTTCATATACCGCAAGATAATATTTATGTAGCATGAAACACAAGACATCAAATAAATTAAAAAATTACTTCTCATAAAATCTCTGGGTGTTACATTCTACCCCCCTTAAAATGAATTTTGCCCCCGAAATTCGTTAGGGTTTTAAATGGTTTTCTACTTAAAAGTTTCTTTAATATAAAACTACATCGTAAAAAAAATACGGAATCATCATTTTAAAAAGGAACATTAAAAACATAATTAATACCCCAAGTAACTCATCACTAGGTTTTCACATAGGATAATATAGTTGAAAATATGGATATGGAAGAGAAATCTAACCATCATGTTCTGATAGAGAGTGGTAGAGAACATGGCTATGAAAAGGCCAACAATCACAAAGCCATAAATTTATGATGATCTAAGGTATTGTCCGATTCATCAGATATGAGCGCACTAGGACAACATTTTTGGTTTTCGAGATCATTTCTGTAATGTTGAATAATTTTTGAATTAAAATAAATACTTACATGATTTTGATACAATCTTCCAGTTGCTCGTGCCTTGAATAGTTTCCACTTCACCTCTTAAATAAATGAAGTTCAATTTTTCTTTTGCAAAGTGTTAGTAGATCATGAAAAAGAATTATAGGTCATTCCATCTATCTCAACAAAAAGTTTAGAAATAGTTATCAAATATACATAAGTCCATCTATGGTGAGGGTAATCGTATATAGTTCCAAAAATGGACATATACTTCATCTATCATTCTGGTTAATAAAATAAAACTAGTTTCTACTAACAAGGGACTTCCTGTAGTCCATTGGTAGGTGATAAAGTCCTATCACACTTCGGTTGTGGTTTTGATTCCCACAACCTTGTCTAACATGATGGGTTGTCGCCCTTCCTGTGGGTTGTCCTTTTTCTAAAACAACACTATTATAACATTACATAAATAATATCAAAAAAAATTCTAGCCTTAAACAATATTATATTATGTCTAACATAATTCATTCTAATTTTTAGGCTTATCCAAAATACTTCGGTCCAAGCTCATAGTATAAAGAAAACGAATACATGAAAGGTCACATAACAAGCATGTGAATACCATCAGTTATCCCCCATATATCATAATATATATATTTTTAGTCACTTTCCAAACTTGTGAATACCATAATCATGTATTATTTTGAAATATTAATACCCATTTGACTTTAGTGAAAACATGAATGCTGTTAAAAGTTAACTCTTTCCACATACCAAAATCCCAAAATTTCTATATACTCAAACCATTATATAAATTTTTCCTTATATCAGTCATGAGCTCATTTTATGTTCTCTTTATCCCATCATTATGAGCATTTCATATTCTTTCTAAATATATTTCAATCACGTTTCATGGTTATCGGTGCCATACAATTATTGAAAAGCACGATAAACCAATACATAGATATTCCAATATTCCACAATACTATAAATGAGATTCCACAACATTATTTTGGAATCCCGTTACATAAACACATAATCATTTCACCACATCATTTTCATACTCGACATCATAAATAGTGATCGCATTTGACTTCCCTTTGTCCTTTTCCTTAAAAGGTTTCTCATGTTGATCATCATTAACCCTTGGATTAGGGAATTGATTATTATAATTCCCCATTTCCTTGCACTTGAAGCATTGAAGTGTTGGTGGAGAGTTCTCTGTAGTCTTTTCTCTATTCAGGTCATTAGAATCCTTTTTCCAATTACTTCGTCCCTTAGCTACTCGATGCCCTTCTTTTCCACACTTGAAACATTTTCTAGTACCTTTTATATAATCTCCTCCATGCTTCTTTCCACACTTTGAGAATAAATAAACATTCACCTTCTTTTCAACATTGTTCTGAGGTTTTTCCTTGAACTCCATCTTTCTTTTCTTATCAATACCATGAGATGGATATGTAACACTAACTTCCAGTTCTACCTTGATAGCACAATGAACAATTTCTTCATAGCTAAAAAATTCTCTTATAGCTAATGCCCTTTGAAGACTTGGTTTTAAACCACTGAAGAATCGATCAACTTTAATTTCATGTTGGAGGATAAAGCTAGATGCATACCTTGAAAGCCTTGTAAAATTCACTTCGTATATACCAACAGATTCATCATCCTTTTGATTAAGCTCATGGAACTCCTTTTTCATCTTTGTTTGAAGAATACGGGGGGAATTACTTATTGAAAAATAGGTTCTTGAACTCATCCAATTCCATGGATTCAATTTCATTTTGGGGCCTTGTATTTTTAACTAGAGTCCACCACTGGTCTGCTT
Organism: Viscum album; assembly: GCA_963277665.1. Taxonomy (NCBI): domain Eukaryota; kingdom Viridiplantae; phylum Streptophyta; class Magnoliopsida; order Santalales; family Viscaceae; genus Viscum; species Viscum album. The sequence continues at coordinate 833,409,690 of OY728147.1, read as the reverse complement.
CACCTTCTAACTGGTAAACAACCAAAATGACTTTTTCATGTTCTGAATAGTGAATTATGGAAAATATCTCTTCCTCTAATACCAACTGTAGAGACCCATGCTTGACATACATGGACATTACATTTCTTTTGCAGAAAAATTAATACATAACAATAACCAACACACAAGGACTAAAATAGTTTAGTGTCTTTGGAAACTCTGAATATAATCTTCTAATCATGGTGAAAGATCTTCAAAATCTCCCATAAAGATCTTCCCCTTTTTTTCATACCTAAAACCTTTCTTTACATCCTAGGGAAAATAAAAAATATAAAGGGTGAGCTCAAATTCTCAATAAGGGTAAGCATGGAGAAAATAAAACAAATCATCTACATTTGAACTTAAAAGAAAAACATGAACAAAACGTTTAAACATCAAAATCTTGAAAAATAAATATTGGAATTACATAAGGCATAGATCATAATGGACCATCAATCATGATAAAATAGCATGGTAATAAGACGTGTAATTGTGGAAAACCATTAATCACATGATAATATTTCCATAGTAGCCAAGGCATTGCTGCCAAGACCATCGTAGTGGACAAAGTCCATTACTGAATCGAGTTCACTCCTCGTTCCAGTCCTGTATCACTGAACCGGATCAACTTGTCATTCCAACCATGTCTATCTCATGAGATCTAAATCTTTACCCAATGAATTGGAGTGAGATATAGGTCCCACCCATCTGATATTTAAATCATTCTAACGTGTGCCAAAAAAACATTAACCATTCATCATAACCCAAAGAATAAAATGGGTTTCATAAATATCATCCCATCGTGACATAATACATATAAAACAAATGGATATAATTTCATCATAATAAAAGAAAACCATGTAAATAATTGATACATTATACTTGAAATATAAACATGCTAAATAATTTAATCTTATATTGAAAATACTTTTGATAAAACACTTGAGATGAATTCTTGAGGAAAATATCTTTTCTTCTTCAAAATCATTTTCTTTTCACAAAATGCCATGAAATTTTATAAGAATTTTTTTTTGAAAATAGTCATGAAATAATGTGGAGGAATATTCATTAAAAACTATGCATTATGAAACCATAAAATTCTATTCATTACATATAAGTTAAAAAAACATTCTTCCTGTACTTTGGCCAGAAAAGTCAAAAAGTACCTCGTACCAAAAACAACAAAATATTCCTTTCATATATTGTATTAAAATCTCACCAATGGGTAAAATTGGATTTAAACAATTTTAGGAGGATAGAAATAATATTACATATTGAGAAAACATGGATGTGGATGATAAATATTCCCCAGTAAATTCTGAAGTATAAATAATCTCGGATAAAAATGAGATTGTGAGATTTTCCATTAAATTAGGTCTGATTTTCTTCGTACGTATCCAAACCTCCTGTATAATGATTTAGATAATTTCATTGACTTATTAAATAATCATATTCATTGTTATGATATCATATATGGTCATATTGTTATCTTATTATTAGTAATATTTCATTGTTATTGGTTATTCGGGTGTTCATTGCTTTATGTTCTTATGCATGTTTTGTCGAATAAATTCTTATTCCTCATTTTAGGTTATAGATTCCTCATTTACAGAATGGTATTAGTGTAATATATATCATATTTATTCATTAAATTCATTTATATATTCATTATTCAATGATGATCATATAGAACGAGTCGCATCACATCGTGAAGACGGTAGGCCGTACGTACGCACGAGCGATGATATCGTTCCCATGATCGTGGAATTGTATTGAAGTGTATGTATACTATTTCAGAATCAATACCACATTACAATAATCATATATAGTTATTATTTACACCATTATAACCCATCCAAGTAAGGTGGTGGTGGATAACAGATTACACCACGGCATGGAGACGGTATTCCGTAAGTACGCACGCGCGGTGATTTTGTTTTCCGTAGGATGGATAAAAGGTGAAATAGGGTTGTTTAATATTTATAATAACATGTCATTATATGAGTTATAATGATGTTATTAATTCATATTGAAACAACTAAATAAGATGAATTAGAAGAAGAAATAAATTTGAAATAATCAGTAACAGATACTACCTCTTCTTCGACACGCCTCTTTGAAACCTCCTCTTACGGCACTAAAATTGGTCATTGTAGAGGACCAAGACATCTAGTATGATTATACGGAAGTTGATAAGGGAAACGGTCATGGTGTTTCCATGATTTAAGGCTCAAAATTGTGTGAGGAGGAGAGGGAGGAGGTTCCCTTTTATAACGGAGGAGAGGGACACCTTAAGATATTCTTAAAATATTATTTTATAATAAAGTCATTTTCAGTTTAGAATAGCTCTAAATTGATTTATTTCAAAGATAAAGTGGATATGGGTCGAAATAATTTCATCCAATAGGATTTATAAAAGTTTAGTTTACTATTTTATCCTTGTCATTTAGATTTAACTCTAAGTTAAATAATTTAACTTTTACCGTGTCTTCTTGTTCTCTTACACTATATGGTTAATAAACTTACTATAACAAGCCCAAATAACCCCAAGTGGTTCATTATTAATATATATAACCTTATCTAAGTCATTTGGCCGAATCTTATATTTTTAGGAACAAAATAACAATTAATAATAAAATATTTGTTTTAAAAACTATTTTATGTCAATTTTGACACTATTTTGTAATTGATTTTTGTAAAAATCATAACAACATGATTAGTTCAAAAACATTTAATTGAATCATTAATAACATGTCATATTAACCTAAAATAATTATTGGAGTTTATAAAAAGTCTCAAATTACCTTTTTTTTGTATTTATAACATCAATTTTGATAATATTTCATTAATAAGGTAATTACTTTATCATCATTGTGTAATAAATAAATTAAATTGTTTAATTTCAAAAAATTATAAATAGAATAAAATTATGTAGGAAATTTTTTTATCTTTATAATGAATATTTATAGTCTAATTTATCTTATGTATAACCATATATTAAAAATGTTTTAGTTATTAAACTTTGATTTTAACTATTTTAACTCTTCTTTAAATAAAATAATAATAAATGTCCTAATCTAATCCAAGTGGACCTAAAGGGTAATATTTTATTCCAAAGGATGTTTTTGGTCGAATTAAATTTATCCAATAGAATTAGTACATGTACAAGGGTAATAATAATATCATTTTTACCCTTAATTACCCTATTTTCTTTTAACCGTGGTAAATAAAAGTAAAAAAGTTACTATTCACCAAAAATTATTGTTATCTTATTGAACCACATTTTACTCATTGATATTAACCGTGTCTGTTGAATTTTCGAAATTCTACTCACAGAAGCCGTAAAATTAAGTTTTATGTAAATTTTCAAATTCTCCTAGGAGGTGGGTTTAAGATGGTGAAAAGTTTAATAAAATTTTTATATTTCTAAAATTATTATAAAATGAATCTAATGAATTATAATGAAAATAAATAGGTGTTATGTATCAATTTTTACCTAAAATAAATTTAAGTAAAATAAATAATTATTTAAATAAGAAGTTGGTTTTTAAATAGTAACCTAGTGTTTTCACTATTCATTAAAAATTGAAATTTTTCAGAAAAATACCGAAATTTCACCCTAGGCTAATTTCGATATTCCGAATCCAAAAATAATGTCCATTTTGAAAGATAAAATTTATAAAATTTCAAAAAGTGGGTATTACTATTCATAATGGCTAGTTTATTTAATATTTTAATAATATATCATTGTTTAGTGAAACTCAGTATTGCGTACAACACACGCTATCGTGGAAGGTCCTCATTGCGTGTAAAGAAAGACAAGTTAGGGTTTCGTGTAGTGCAAGATTCTTTTGTTGTTTTGTATAATAAAATCCAACCATATTTCATTTATACACTATATATATATATATATGCAATGTTGTGTAGAATAACATCTATCCAAAGAACATGAAATTGTCTGTAACACATTCCAAGAATAGTGTTGCGTATACTGAAAGCTAATATGGTGTTGTGTATAGCGCAAGATAATCTTGATGTAGCATATAACACAAGACATCAAATAAATTAAAAAGTATACTTCTCATAAAATCATGGGGTGTTACAACTGCACTGCTCGAGTCTGTCCCTATATAGCAAACATTGGGACCCGCTCCATCTATACCGGGTGTTCCTTCAGTTTCTGCAGATCCAACGGCACCCATTGATCAAACTACCATAGTTATACTTATAAAACTCTAACAAATTCATACACCATTATTAATTTTCATTATAATAGGTATTGAAAAATATTTTTTTTTCTTTCATAATAGATACAAATAATGATAGGAGGTGGGGGCGGGGGCATACACGCATGCGTTCAATGTGGAACCGGCACATGCATTTGTTGGTGGACTACAATGAAGATAGTAAGAAGATTGAAAAATCAGGGTAGCAATGTCGGAGTTATTTTGCAACACTTGCAAAATACTCTGACATCATTCATATCATCCCGCTCTCATGGAGACAACTTCCAAATGAAGGCAAGGATAAATCCTAGGCAGAGATATGGGTAAAAAAATCTTTTTTATTTAATTCAATATATTAACATTTTTATTTATATGAATTAATATTTTTGTGTTAGCTAGAGTTTAATTTCCTTGAGGGTGAGGGTTCACAGGTAGAAATTCTAAAAGATTTATGTGAGCTTTGGAGAGCTTATAAACATGAGTTGTACATTGGCTGGCATGCTAGAGTGGTCATAGAGTTAGCAGTGATCCCTGTCATGGATGATTGTTCATTATAATAGTACCGAAAGATGATTACTCATTGGGATACTAGCCAATTTATAGTACTAATCAAATTAGAGATATATAAAACAAAATTTTAATGTTTTTAGTTAATACTAATTATTGAATTTTTTTTATGATGAATCTAGAAGAAATAAAAGAAACATTGATGCTAAGAAATACATCTACTCGTTGGGACGTACTATGATGCTAGATCATGAGACACAGCAGGTATGAAAGTTTATAATCTTTCTTTAATACTTTCACATTATATTGTTTCCTCCATAATTTATTCAATTTCTAAAGTTGTTATATAATTTTAGTTGTGAAATTACTATGTTACTTTTGTATCCTATTTTTAATTATGTTTTTCTACATTCAGTGTAATTTTAAACAAATAAATTGAATATATAAGGATTTGTTCCTCGAGAAAAATTATTTTTCCCGACTTGAAAGAAGAAATGTCGAAGTGTGGTTAATGAACCGACTCAGCAGCAGATTGTAAGATTTACATAGTAAATTTAAAATTTTAATCTCTATTTTTTAACTTAATAATCTATTTATATTTATAACAGGATAATTTAGAGGCCCTTGAATCCAATAAACCTGATAATTTTTGGACAAATGATCACTTTCATTAGGTGTTGGGAGATGAACACCCAGGTAGAGTACGCTGCGGAAATGGGAAGAGTATAGTTACGAATAACTATTGTCCCTCCTCGGGTATGATTGTAGTGCCATTGAGTTGCTGAAGGTTAAGGCATAGGCAGAACAGGCTGATAAAAGGGCCATAGGGATGGTAGAATATTCTGCTTGGGAAAACACTCCATTTATGAAACCGATGGAATTTTTACATCCAACACTTCCACCAGAGGATAGTACTGCTTGTGATAAATATATGTCATCGATGAGTTCTATATATGGTGAAACAAGTGGTAGTTCTAGTGGTGGTCGAGATGATGGCGAGGAGGAGACTGAGGAAGTGGAGGAGAAGGCTAACGAAGATGTCGAGGTGGAGGAGGAGGGTGAGGAGGAGGTTGAGGTAGAGGAGGAGGGTGATGAGGAGGTTGAGGCTGTGTATGAGGGTGAGGAGGAGGGCAAGGAGGATGATGGGGATGATGATGAGGACAACGGTGAGGGTGATGTTGATGTTGATGATAGTGATGGCGATGAGAGGCATATTGATTCATTACATTTTTACTAATAATACTGACCTTTGATGATTATTTATTTGTTTTTCATGAATATATGTATTATTAGGTAGGTCACATTATCTTTTTTTTATCTATTTTAATGAAATTGTAATTTTTTTGTGGAATTTAGAAAATTGATGGTCTGATTAGAAGTTGATATATTGAAATTATTTTTTAACCATGAAAGTATTTTATTAGAAAATATATAAATACCATACCATGTGTTTGGGACTGCCCTCCCACCCTCCTCCTAGAATCTCGTATAGCCCCCCGAATAGCCCCCGGACATCCCCTAGGACAGCCACCCTAACAGCCCCCCTGATAGCCCCCCCCCCTCCTCCTTCGACCCCGAATAGCCCCAACCTTTTCCCTAGACCCCGGACATCCCCCCCCCCCCTCCTTAGACCCTGACACCCCCTCCCCCCCTACCCTCCTCCCTGGACCCCGAACAGTCCCTGGACAGCCCCCCCCCCCCCCCCCCCACCCTCCTCCCGGGACCCCAGACACCCCCCACTCCATGTACCCTATATAGTCCCCCAACCTCTTCCCTAGAGCCTGAACTGCCCCCGAACCACCCTTGGATAGTCCCCCGGACAGCCCCCCGGTCATCCTTCCCACCCTCCTCCCTGGACCCCGGACCGCCCCCCACCATCCTCCCTAGACACCAGACAGCCCACCTTCACCCTAGACCCCGGACAACCCCCTGACCCAACATCCCAACATTGGGTTATCAGTGATTCGGAATATATAAAACATCATGAAAATTCATGAAAGTCTAAGCACCATCTACCTTGATTACGAAGACAATAACACTCTTAATTCGGCTTCTTCGATCCCAATCTAAGCTCTCTTTAAAATGGACACCCTTTTAAGTAAAAACAACAGGAATATGGAAAACTGATCAAATGTATTTGGATTGTGTTGGTACTTTATCATAAGGATCCAGGGGTCCTTTGTGACGCGTATGAGTCAAATGTGCCTCAATACAAGGCATGTTGTGGCCGGTACCAATAAAAGTGACTCACTTTTATTTCAAATGGACAACATTTTAAGTGAAAACAACAACTGGCATACATAAAACTGATCAAATGCATTCGGATTTTGTTGATATTTTCGGACAAGGATCCATGTGTCATATGTGATATGTACGAGTCAACCCCGCTTCAATCCAAGGCACGGTGTGGCGGGTATTACTTGAAGTTTCTTTATTTTGTGTAAAATCGACGCCCTTTTAAGTAAAAAACAACTAGCATATAGAAAATTGACCAAACGTATTGGGATTTTGTTGATACTTTAGAACAAGGATCCATGGGTCATTTTTAATGTTTACGAATCAAACCTGCATTAATCTGAGGCATGGTGTGGCCAGTACCACTAAAAGTGTCTCACTTTTATTTGAAATGGACAACATTTTATGTGAAAACGACACCTAGAATACTGAAAACTGACCCAATTCATTTGTATTATGTTGATACATTAGGACAAGGATCCATGGTTCATATATTACATGTATGAGTCAACCCAGCCTCAACCTGATGCACGGTGTGGCCGGTATCACTTGAAGTGTCTTTCTTTTGGTTAAAATGGACACCCTTTTAAGTAAAAACAACTGGCATATATAAATCCAACCGAAAATATTTGGATTGTGTTGATAATTTATAAAAATGATCTATTGGTCACTTGTGATGTGTACGAGTCAACCTTGCATCAATCTGAGGCACGGTGTCACCGGTACCACCCAATGTGTCTCACTTTTATTTGAAATGGACAACATTTTAAGTGAAAACAACAACTAGCATATGAAAAACTTACCAAAAGCATTCGGATTCTGTTGATACTTCAGAAAAAGGATCCATGGGTCATATGTGACAAGTAAAAGTAAACCCCACATCAATCTGAGGCACAGTGTGTCCAGTATCTCTCGATGTATCTTTCTTTTGTTTAAAATGGACACCCTTTTAAGTAAAAATAACTAGCATACCGAAAACTGACCAAACATATTCAGATTGTATTGATACTTTAGAACAAGGATCCATGGGTAACTTGTGACATGTATGAGTCAACCCCACCTCCATTTGAGGCACAGTATGGCTGGTACCACTCAAAGTGTCTCACTCTAATTTGAAATGGACAACATTTAAGTGAAAACAACAAATGGCATATGGAAAACTTACCAAAGGCATTCAGATTCTATTGATAATTTAAGAAAATGATCCATGGGTCATTTATGATGTGTAGGAGTCAACCTGCCTCAATCTGACGCATGGTGTGACCGGTACCACTCAAACTGTCTCACAATTATTTGAAATGGACATGATTTTAATTGAAAACAACAACTTGCATACTAAAAACTGACCAAACATATTCAGATTGTATTGATACTTCATCAAAAGGATCCACGACTCATTTGTGATGTGTACGAGTCAACCCCGACTCAATTGGAGGTGTGGTGTGGCCGGTATCACTCGAAGTGTCTGTCTTTGGTTTAAAATGGACACCATTATAAGTGAAAACAATAACTGGAAAACGTAAAACTGAACAAACACATTCGGATTCTGTTGATACTTTAGGAAAATGACCCATGGGTCATTTTTGACGTGTATGAGTCAATCCTACCTAAATCCGAGTCATGGTGTGGCCAGTACCACTCAAACTGTCTCTCTTTTTTTTGAAATGGACATTGTTTTAAGTAAAAACAACAGACAGATGGAAAACCGACCAAACATACTCTGATTTTTTTGATACTTTAGAACAAGTATAAATGGGTTATTTGTGATTTGTATGAGTCAACGCTGCCTCAATCCGAGGCACGGTATGGATGGTACCACTCAAAGTGTCTCACATTTATTTGAAACGCACAACATTTTAAGTGAAAACAACAACTGGCATACGGAAAATAGACCAAATTCATTTGGATTATATTTATACTTTAGGAAAAGAATCAACGGGTCATATGGGACGTGTAAGAGTCAACCTTGCCTCAATCTGAGGCACGGTGTGACTGGTATCACTTTAACTTTCATTATTTTGTTTAAAATGGCCACTCTATTAAGTAAAAACAACTAGAATATGGAAAACTGACCAAATGAATTCGGATTGTGTTGATACTTTAGCACAAGGATCCATTGTTCATTTTTGACATATAAAAGTCAACCCCGCCTCAATCCAAGGAATGGTGTGGCCAGTACCACTCAAAGTGTCTTACTTTTATATGAATTGGACAACATTTTATGTGAAAACAACAACTGGCATACGGAAAACTAACCAAACACATTTAGATTCAGTTGATACTTTAGGATAATGATCCATTGGTCATTTTTGACGTGCATGAGTAAACCCCACCTCAATCCGAGGCATGATGTGTCTGAGAACACTCAAACTATTTCAATTTTTTTCAAATGGACAGGATTTTATGTGAAAACAACAACTTTCATACAGAAAACCAACCAAACGCATTCAGATTCTATTGATACATTATGAGAATGATCCATGAATCATTTGTGACATGTAGGAGTCAACCCTGCCTCAATCCGAGACATGGTGTGGCTCATACCACTCAAATTTTCTCACTTTTATTTTAAATGGATTTGATTTTAAGTGAAAACAACAACTTGCATACAGAAAACCAACCAAATGTATTCAGATTGTGTTGATACTTTATCACAAGGATCTATGGTCTATCCTCACACAATCCACTTCTCATGTAAGGAAATTCTACCCCTATTCTAAAACACATGACAATTAATACACAAATCCCATCTTCAAATAGTGGGTTCTAGGACCAAACCAAAGTCCCTTTGGGAACCCAATACCAAAGACCTAATTGAATATTCATACCCACTACCCAAAATGTGTATACATCTCACATCACACCTAGGAGACAAAATTACAATTAGCCACATACCCCATTATTCCAATTGAAATGTCTATGAAAAACATGTAGTCTATTCTGGTAACCCATCTCATATGTTGAGATTGGCCAATGTTTCCCACTAACACATCAAGAACCATTTATACATGGATACATAGTCATTAGAGAAATATAAACATCTCATGTGCTTCCTATAACTCATCTTAGCTCTAAGAACATGACCACTACCATTGTCTATGTTACAGGTATCATGATCTTTGTCCATTCTACAAATGTTTTTCTGTTCGTTTTAAGATAGTCAACCCAAGACCATGAGTAAACATCCCATGTTCTTCCAATAACACGTAGGTTATTTCACTTTTGTGTATTGGTGTTGTGGTTTGAGTGAAGAGTGAATTCTAAATTTTGAATACTGTTATGGGTGTTATTGATTTTCAATTCTAAATTTATGAATTCTAGATGTATTGGATACTAGATGTATTGGTAATGAATTTTAAATTTTAAATACTATTATGTGTATTGGATTATGGATGTATTAGGTTTTAATTTTGTATTGGAGTTATGGGTGTTATTGCATTTCAATTCTGGATATATTAGATTATATATTTTTTTTCTTGTGTTGTGGTTTGAGTGAGGAATGAATTTTAAATTTCTAAATTTCTGAATTCTAGATTAATTTTAAACAATTCATGTTGGATTTTGGATTCTAGATGTACGTGTTCTTGCAGGTCATAGAGTTTTCTTGCAGGTCTTGGAGAGTTGTAGGTTGGACGTGGTTGCTGGCTGCTATGGAACTGCAGCATATGTATTCCAATGGTTTTCAAAACTGTTGGTATAGCCTGTATAAACTACACTATATACAAATGGTTCTAAACCGTTGGTACAAGGGTAACACACACCAACAGTTTGTGAAACTGTTGGTATATCTCTTATTTTAACACATATAACAATGGTTTACACAGAATAATTGGTATAAGATAGTACCCACAGCTTACTTATCCACGGTTTGGGAAACTGTTGGTATATAATATACCAATGGTTTCCCAGACGTTACCAACAGTTCAAAACCATTGGTAAAGGGTAAAATTCTGTTAGTGATTCTTTACCAGTCCCATTACATTAATAAAATTATTTTTAAAGTGGGTGTACATATGTTGTGACTTTTCTGATATTTTTAGTTTTTATAAAAAAAATTCTAAAGAAATTACTTTTTTTAAAAACATTATTTTCACTAAAAAAGTAATTTTCTTAAAAAAAATTAGTTTTCCAAAAATAATTAATTTTCCTAAAAACATTACATTTTCCAAAAAACATGGCTTTTTTTTAAATCATTTGTTTCTCAAAAAACATTATTTTATATAAAAAATTAGTTTTATAAAAAAGTTAGTTATTATAATGACTTTATTTTAATAAAAACTTTTATTTTTATAGAAACATCTGTTTTTTAAAATTATTTTTTTTCAAAAAATTTATGTTTTTCAAAATAAAAACAATTTACAAGTAAAAATTTCCACTTGAAATCTTATATTGTATTATGATAAGATAATATTCAATATTTAGTATTTACTATATTTTTTTCATTTTATTTTTTTTGTTTATAACTTTATGTTTTTTTAACAGTTTTCAAAAAAATAGCTCTGAATAATATTTACATCAGATAAAAAATTCTTTAAAACCATTAATATTTCAGAGTATATTTTTTATAAATATTTTGAGAATTAATGTCAAATGTTGGATCAAATTTGAGATTTATTATGAGCCATTAGATCTCTGGCAGATAAACTATCACCCCAAGCCTGTAAATATGAGTTTTGGCCACCATATCCTAGATTGAAATTTCATTCTTTTAATAACCCTCAGTTCTCAAATTCTTCATACATCTGATTTTGTTCATCTTTCTAATCATAATTTCTATGTCTGACAAAAAAAATCAATACTATACATAATGGATTCTATTTATGAAATTAAAATAAGGGTAGTTTTGAAATATAGATTTGATGAAAATAATTGGTTTGATAAAAACCCATTCTTAATAGAAATAAAAAATCAAATTCCTAGGATGGGTGAATGTTTTTATAGAAAATAATGATTTTGATTATTACTATCCACTAATGGTAAAGGAATTATATTCTTATGTTATTTTTTATAATGAATATGATATGGTGGTAATAAAAATTAATATTTTTTCTGATTTAGAAAAACATAACATTCAGAAAGATAGACTTGGTTGAAGTTGTGTTGGAAGGAGGGGAATATCATGTAACCCCCAAGATTCTGAAAAATATTGGAATCTTTGAAAAATCTAAGGTCGTTAATTCATTATTTCTTACTTATAAGAAGGTAAAGAAAGTCTATCATATAAAACTAGACTCTACAGCTTCTTCTTTATGGATGAAAGGATATATATTCCCAATAAAAGGATATTGAGGCACCTTGAATGTATTGGATATATTTTTTTATATTTTTTTATAAACTTAAGTATAATCATCTTAGAAAATTATGGTTTCCTATTAATTAAGTTAGTGAGTAATATTTAAATTAAAATAATAATTCTTTTGTTTCCATTTTTGTCAGTAAGATATTGGTAAACTTTATGATAGTAAATAAGATAATGAATCAGGTAGTCATAATGAGATAAAAATTATCTTTTATAAGTGAATAAACAATATCAAAACTGAATATAGCCTTCAGGCCAAAGGTAAAAATATTTTTTCACAAATCGGAAAAAGAAGTAACAAATTACAAAGTTCTACAGTTTAAGAAAATAGTTTAATAAAATAAAATGTCTATAAAATCACCTCCAAAAGAAAAAAAGAAATTTAATTTTATATACTATGATTACTATCAAGATTTAATGTAATTTAAGGTAGAAAAAAATCCTAGAGATATTGATTTCATACTTAATGAGGCTATGGACTTAGGTTTAAATGTGAAAACTCATGTATATTTTAAAGCACAAGATAAAAATAAGAAACTAAAGAAAATGTTTTATGATGAAAAATTATTGAATTTTAGATGAAATAAGATGAATTAAAAAAATGATATGTTCATATTTCTGATAAATATGGTGTTCTATTTTATTCACCTATATCCATCATCCAATTACATTCTCAAATCATTTTTTGTATTTATAGCCTAATATTCCAAAACCAGAAAATAATGGAACCTTCAATGTTCCTATAACTATTAAGAAAGGAAAAGGTATTTTTTGGATCCAAAAAACCTATTCTGAATCACTTTCAAGTTGAATTTCGGAAAACTATCAAGAAACCTAGAAAAGATGATGTCATAATCAATGCAGTTTTAGAGAGTTAATTTGAGAAAGAATTAGGAGAGAAGTGATATGAAACTTCATAGGATGATTAAGTATAATAATAATAATAATAATAATAAGGTGATTTATTTAGACACCTCATATTTTAGTACTAAATATGATAATGTTTTTAAATTAGTAGTTTTTTGAAAAGGAGAAAAGATTAGAAAAAGAAATATAGAATCATTTATCGAAAAAAAAGATAGCAAAAAAGTTGGAAATCAACCTAAATGTTTATGTAATTGATGTTTTAGATACTAGAAAAGTGAAAGAGAAAGATAAATAAAAGAAATTAATTTCAATAACTTCTATAAGAATTGTTTTCGATGTATTATCACATTAAACTAATTATTAAGAGATTCAAACATATAAAAGGATAGAATCAATAATTATATATTTTACTGACTCTTTGAAGAATCTCATGGATGCTATTCTATTTCATCCTTACACTAAATCATGTGGAAAATATATTTAGAGGAGGATAAGTGTTTTATAATATGATGATTTAAATCAGTTATCATAAATAATTGTTCAGAATAAAGATGAATTTAAATATTTTAAATTTGATTGTGAACTAAAAATAATATGAGTAAATAAAGTAATAATATGGTTAAATGATACTAAAAGGTATTATAAAATTCATTATGATCAAATAAAATAATTGAAGAAGTCATAATCAGATTTTATTGATTCTTTAAGGAAGTTATATTATGATATTTCCCCAAAAAATATTCATTTTGACATGTTAAAGGATTTTTTTAATGACTAGCTCAAGAGATAAAAAAGTTGTTGAATAATAATATATCTCACAAAGATGAATTAGTAAAGATGAAAGATAAATATTCCATGATTTGGTCTCTTAAAGAAGAAGTTAAAAGATTGAGGAATGAATTTTGAAGGTTTTAAGTTATAGAAGACAATATGTAAATATTGGAGTAAATAGTACAAGATATTGAGAAGAACCAAGAAGAGTTTAGGATGGTGAATGTAATCATAAATAAGTTTTAGGATAAAGAATGGTTTTTTACCTTCTAAACTCTAAATTATGTAAAAAAACATATGAATGAATGAATGTTTCAACGAATTATTCTCTATATATTTTGATTGAATTTTTTTCAACTATATTTGGTTAAATATTCTTTCAAAATTTATGGATGACTGTTTATTTAAAATAAATTGTATCATAGTATTATTTATGTAAAATTTTAGGTACTTTATATCACCCACATTCTTTATGAAAATTATAAAGGGAGAGAAGTTATTGAAGAAGTGTGTATTGGAAGATAATTTATTGGGGGAATTTTTATGGGGATAATTTTTTTGTTCTTATTTTATCATAAAAAGATAGTTAAACATAAATAAAGTTAGAAAGATAGGGTTATGTAAGAAAGATAATGGGAGAAGTATTTTTAAACAATTAATGGGTTATTATGTTTTCCAATGTTAGTATCCTTTTTTATTTAAGTTGTGTGTTTTGTGATCTTTAAAAGGGGGATATTTTTATTTCAAAATTTTTACTTTCTATACTATATTTTATTATTTTTGGAAATCAGAACACACTTTTTTAAAAAACTATGTTTTTGTAATTTTATATGTCGAAAGTATTTATAAATTTTTATAGAAATCCATTTATTCTACCAAAAGAATAAATATTTATAAAATTATGATTATAGATATTCTAAATAATTTAGTTTATAAGACTGACCAAAGTCTAGTCCATCAGACTAACTAAAGTCTGATCCATCATACCAATAAAGTCTAATTCATCTAAATTAAAAAATATAGTCCATCTGAATAATAACGTTTAGTATCTCTATAATTGAGTTTACTCTATTGGCATGAATATGTTTTTTATATCAATGTATCCAATTTTAGTCTATCGGTATGACTAAGCTTAGTCTATAAGTATGATTGAATTTAGTTTGTCAGTATGACTGGATTTATTTTATTACTCTAACAGATTTTAGTACAATGGATTGATTGAGTCTGGTTGATAAAACTGACCAAGCCTTATCTATTAGACTAACAACATTAAATCTATTGGAATAAATGTAATTAATTCCATCTGAATGATTCTTATAATCAAATGGTTAAAATAATTTGTAGCATATGTAAGAATTTATAAAAACATTTTGATGGAGCTATTAAAATTTTATCATATGAAGATGTACAAGCTCAATTGTCAAGATGGATCTTATTTGGGGTCGTAGCAACAAAATATGACAATAACATATTATGATTGTTGGAGGCATGCCTATAAATAGATGATAATTTGAGGAGATTTGAGTAGATTCTTTTTCAACTCAACCAATCTGATGGATTACTCTATGGTAACATCTTGTTACTACGCTTTATAAATTTTCAGAGAGTTCTAGTTCTAAATAATCCAAGTGAGGATTGTAAATTCCATTAAACAATTTTAAATTTGAAATAATATTGTCCAAAACGGGTTTATATTGAGTGATTCTAGGGATAGGAAGACAACTAATTCTGATTAGTCTGATCAGTGGATTTTAGGGATAGGAAGGCAAAGGTGATTTCAATCTTTGTAATTGAGGGATTTCTTGATATAGTGAAAACAGCCATATAGTATGGAAGAAAATCGAGGATACCCAATGTCACAGATTGTGAATTAGTTTACACTAAAGTTTATAGTTTTCTTATTTATTTTATAAATTTTTTGTTTCATATTCTATAGAAATTTTTATAGTTTCATTTTACATGTTTCTACATGTCTTTATTTTCCACTATGCATTTATATATGAAGTTTATTTTAATAAAATATTATAATATATGATATCTCATACATTCTATTATTTCAATATAAAAACTATCATTTACTGTATTTAATTTGAGTTTAGTTAATAACCTCTAAGATCATACAATATATATTTTTGGTAAACCAACTTTAAGAGCTTTTGGTTTTTAAATAGTTAACTTTTTAAACTACAATTCACCCCCCCTACTGTGGTCATTATATAGACTTAGATTATATAGTTAGATGTGGAATTATAATTAAATAAGTTCAAAAATATCAAAAATATCATATATAAACATTACAAAAATCATTTTATCTAGCAGTGAGTGGTGGTGATGGAAAATGAAAAACATTGATTCGCACTGTGATAGTTTGTTGTACAAATAGATGATGATTTCATATACCATTTGATAGAATAAGGGAAATATTTAGGCCATTAAATTATCACAATAACATATTAGTATTTTTAATATACTAATTTTATTATATAATCACGTTTCTATAATAATTTTATGGTGTGGATGAAGAAATAAAATAAAATTCTTGGTTACGGACGTTATAGATTCATCGGACAACATCTTACGGTTTGTACCAGAAAAATTATTAGGAATAATTTATGAAAATATTAATGATTATAGTAATATAGGATGGAAGTAAGTAATTCATTTTGGTAGGTATTCATTGAAACAAATGGTTTTGGATGTGTTAAGAGAAGAGGATAGGTGGTGGAATTTTATATGTGAGGTGAGTGGCACAGTTGTATTTTTTGAAATGAAAAAGGTGTACCCATGTTTTCACATGCCAAAAGGAAAAAAAAGTCCATTATCAAAAATAATATGATTTATGGTAGAAATATTTCCATTAAAAGGGTTTTGACAAGTTTTCAGCCTATTTTATCCGTTATTCTTTTAATTTAACCACCCAGTAAACCCATTTTCACCTTAATCAAGATAATTAATTTTTAATATTTTTACTATCCATTATGGTAAAAAATTATGTTAACATTATTATATAATATAAATTATTTTTATTTCAAATATGGAATCCATTTTTTAAAATCCCCCTAACAAAAGAGGAAAATCATAATTTTAAATTAATCCTGCACATGCAATGAGAAAGAAATTTTCAAAAGTGAAAATGTACCAAAGTTTAGAATGATTTTACATTAATATTAAATATAAATTTTTTTAAAATGAACTAAATTAGATTTATTGATATATAATTGGACTAATTTTACTTTTAAAACCAAATGAAAATATATTTTTTTAAATTCATTAAAGTAAATGAAAACTCTTAATGAAACTAAGTATTTTCAATATTCACTAAAAAATTATATTCTCATAAAATTCTTAGAAATTCACCCTAATATATTTTATACATTATTATTTGAAAAATAAATTTAATCTTTCCAAATTAATTATATAAAATTAGAAAAAGTTAATATTAAAAAAAGCGTGCAAAAGTAGACAAAACTATTTTTTAGAAAAATATATTCTTTAATTGTAAATTTGGTTTTATCATTATCTATTATCTATAAAACACAAAACAAGAATGCTAAAAAATTTATTTAATATATAATATATAGAAAATTTATTAAAATAATTCCAAAAAAAGTGATTTATTAAATTTTTTGAGGTAAAACATGTTTATGTTCATAAAAATAGATTTTTAGAAAAATATTTCCATTAATTTAAAATTGATTATATTTTTATTTATAATTAATTGGGAATCAAAGAAATAAGTTTAAATATATTTTTATATAAAAAAATTCATTATTTTTTTAATCATATTAATACCAATCATTCCAATTTCTATTTGATAATTATCATATTATATAATAATATTTTAATAGTATGACATGTTTTATTTAAACTCATCATTGCATGTAAAAAAAACTACACTTAATGTTGTGTGTAATTAAAGAAATACACATTGTTTTATGTAATTCAAGATAAAAATTATGTTTATTTTAATGAAATATATCAAAAATATTAAATTTCCTAGAAAAAAAATAATCCATAAAATATATGGGGGTTACATTTTACCCCCATAATAAATTTCATCCTTTAAATTTTAACTTATGCTCAGTAAACAACTTTTTAAAATTTGAAAATCCCTTTTTTGAAAACCCACATAATAAAATTGGCTAATAAATCTTCCTATTGAAAATAAAGAAAGGTATGTGTGAGGGTCCTTAATAATAACACATACTATGTTTCCAAACATTATAACATATGTGGGAAGTGATGATTTAGACATGGAAAAAATGTATAATGTCCAAGTAATGATCCAGAGTGACAAAGATCAATGATCGAAAGAAAGTGAATGATCAGGTGAAAATCAACAACCACAAAAACAAAAACCAAATAGGTGTGATAAATCATGTTGATATTATCAAATATGATGGAAAGATGACAAAATTTTATTTTCATGTCCTTTTCCTAATGTTGGGTAATTTTTATGCGGATATATACTTACCTAATTTTAGTCTATTTTATTAGCACAATCTAATCCTTTGGTTTTTATTCAATCAATTTCCATGTCAACTATTACTCTAATAAATGAATATGAAATTTTTAATCTTGAATCACTAATGGATCACAATATACATAATACAATGATAATTCCTTCATTTTATCTCTAGTTACCATCATAAAAAACCGGTTAGAATACATTACCCAATATGCACAAACATTCATATGATACAGTAATACATTAATCTCAAAAACACTATTCAATGTTCACCATAAACCATTTAATTAATGGTTAACCTTATGACCCTTTCAAAATACAAAATTTATAAAGAAGGAAACTGAATTTTCCAAAATGAACTAAACATTAATCCTACAAGTATCATTAAGTATCTCTTATTGTTCACATGCCAAATATGTGAACACCTTGGTCATATATTCTCTCTAAGCTTGGTAATAAACCGAATTACCATAAAAACATAATGAAAACATAGATTATTTCTTAATCCATAAATAAGACAATATATTTTTTAATATATTCCATTGATCTAATAATGTTGTAAACTACATCAATGATATAACAAACCACTTTATCAACAAATAATTTATCAATTATGAGGTCATCAAAACTCTCGAATTTAATTTATCCATATCAATAATCACTTTATCCAAAATGGGCACTACTTTCTCAATATCATGATTATATTGATGGTTACCTCCTCATAATCTTGTGTTTCTATAAAATATAACATTTTCATTAAATAATATTTCTTGGTTTTTAGCATCATTCAACATATTTTTTAAAATACTTAATGAAAAACTTATACTGAACAATCCTTTCATATTTCAAAATTCGTTAATATCAATACATAAACACATCAATTATTCTACTTCATTATAATACCATTAACAATTATTCTCCATCTTATTCCTTAGCACCTAATTCCTTTAATATATCATTTATGGTCACTTAATCATCAATTGTATAACCCTCAATCAGACCATCTTATTAATAATCATTTTGATCATTCCCCCAATGACATAGATTCATATAATTCCCATAATTTACAAATTTATAACATTGGACCATTGATGATGCCTTTGGTAAACCATTATTCTAATCCATTTCTCAACTAAAATTTAATTTTTATTCAGTAATCATGTTAGGAACAATAGGGGCCTATATACCATGGGGGGGTGAATCATGGTATGGATATTCTTTTATAAATTCTTCCTACCCCACTGGATCATGACCTATTTATTACAAGGGTCCCTTTGTTTTCACTTGTATGTTTATTATGACCACTTCTTTTCTTCTTTATCTGATGATGACGCTTTGAATGAAATGAAGGGAATCAAGAAGGCAGACATAGAGATTTTTACTTGGTTCACCCTCACTGGGTTACGTCCAAGGAGTATAGAATGACGATATGCCACTGTACCAAATCCACTAAGGCTCACTGCTAATAATGATTGGGCAAGATCACTTCTATGCCCAGTGTAACTCCCCGAACCCTCTAAGTTGGAGCCAGTGCATTACTTGTGATATTGGCATAGTTAGAAGGAATGAAAATCCCAAAGGAATGATTAGTTTGATAGTCTTTAAGAAACTAGATACATATATGTAACTCAAATTAAATTGGAAAACGTTAAAATATACAATACATAGTAAAAAACTCAAAAATGCATCCACATGAACTCAAAAGAAGACCTTCTCTTCCTCACCAGTCGAAGGTAGACAATGAAAGGGGTGAGCTCAAATGCTCAGTAAGGGTTACAAATAGCGGAATCATGAGTACAATAATAAGTGAATCACAATAAATCCGACATAATCAGTATGGCGTAGTTAATAAATGAACAACTAATACCATTAATAAACTGAGAATCAAACTGCATCCATAGAATTGGTCATAGTGAAACCTCATGGATAATAATAATAACTGATAATGAATAAAGATAGTGCTTATTAATTGTAAGTCATGTATTTGGAACATGAAACCATAGTATCGTATAAATGGTTTAGTTCTATGGGTAAAAACCCCTCTGATTTTTGGAAACAAACTCGAAGGGTATGTCCCCAAACTGTTTGGTCTCATGAGACCTACCGATGCATTGAGGGTATATATTGGGATCCACCCACCACTTCAGTTCCAAATAATTATTTATACATTGATTCAATACAAGATCAATATTCCCATTCAATATCCGTATAGAGTAGATTATACGGATTCATCAATATTTCCATAATTAAAATAACATTCCAAATAAACACCGTATGTAAAATGGTTTACGGTTTAGAAAACAAACATATCCATGACATGAGATTATTGATATTTCATATAAATATTATTTCAAAAGAAAAGTGATCTAAAATGGGCAGTAGGTACACCACATAAGGATTATTAGGTTCACAATACAAAGATAGTCACAACAAAAATGGCAGCTGAGACAAAGTCCCTTACACAATGTAATCGGTCGAACAGCACGACCAGAACTTAATAACGATCAAGTAAATCATTTAATAACATGAATATAAGTATAATAATGTTATTATATATCAAATGGAAGTAAAAATATACCAAATATAAGGAATAATTTGTGAACAATGGAAATATCACATAAATTAAAGTAAGATGAGAAACCCCTTACCTTTTGCTCTAGTGTGTTCTTGATTGTTCTTAATGACCTGAATAATAAAATTTAGATTCATTAATTAATAATTATAGAACCTAATAAAAATTTAATTTATATTATATAACCTTATTAAGTTCATTAATGGTCTCCTTGATGGTTTTAAGATATTAAATCTTATTGTTTTGGAAGCATTTTCTTACTTGGTTTTCATGGTTCGTTTACTTGTTTCCATGAATAAGAGTTCATTTAAAACATGGTTAAACATACAAAAATTTTAATACATATTATTAATGAAATTATGGATATATATATGATCTTATAATGATTTTTAGTTATATATCATAATGATGATTCATTAGTTAAAACATTAATGATGTTTTTTTTTATCGTTTTATTGGTTCTTTGATAATAACAACCTCATTTTGTCTTATAAATTAGAACCATGGGTGAAAATGAATTACAGAACCATGGGTGAGTCATAAAACATATATTATAACCTGGTTCAACAATATAAATTGTTTCATCACCATACTTGAAAGTATTATTTCAAATTTAAATCACATCGTCCACGATGTCGGTAATTCGACCCATCACAGACAATGTTTTTAATTCCTTTGAACAAGTGGGGAAAAGAAGAATATTGATGATGAATATCTCATGAACATGACAAAATACAGTATATACAAGATTATGTAGATTTAATTCCTCTTAGTTAATAACAGATGAAGAAAGAATAAATAATGAACTCAAAATAAAAGAATAATTTTGAAATCGCTTACAAAAATTTGGCAGCCTAACGGCTACGTTACATGGTTTTAGAAAATATTAAAAAGAATCTAGACAAGGGTTAACCATTCCAGAAATGAATAATAATATATATTAGATCAATAATAAGAATAAAAATAAGAACATGGAATGGAAACTTGAAAGATATACCACATAAAAGAGAACTTGAAAGGAAAAAATAAAGAAATTCAGAATTTTCTTACCTTGTAGAATAACCCTTAGAACATGATGGTTGGGACCTTGGGGGCCTGAGGAAAACTTGGTAGGACTAATATTGAGGTAAGGAGGCCATATATTTGTTGATTTAGAATTGGGAATGAATTTAATAAAGGGAAGATTTGGTATTTATAGGAAAAGTGAGGGATTATTTTAATAATTTCCAAGGGACACCTCATGGGTGATTTTTGAAAAACCATGGGCTTGCCCAAGGTATTTTCCCATGGTATAAGCCACTTGGGACACCTCACATATTATTTAACTATTCACATGTCAACCTGATTTATGATATCATCATTAAATTATTAATGATGTCATAAACACACCGAAACTAAAAGAAGTATTTTTTACTATTCACTGAAAAATCAATTGTTTCATAAAAATTCCCAAAATTCACCCTAACCATTTTTTGTTGTGTAGAACTCAGAAGTAAAATCCATTTTTCAGAAATAATTTTCTAAATATTAAAATTTTAATCTTTAAATAAATTCATAGTTAATTTGAGAAATAACTATCGTAAAGTACAATTAGTTTTAGTTCTCATTGAAAAACTAATTAAGATATCATTATCTTATTTACTTAAGAAAATGAAATATTATTGTTATTTACAATTCATAAGAATCATATTACTATTCATAAGAGAATGTTACTATTCACCAAAAATTATATTTGTTCTATCAGACTCCAAATGACTTTCTGATCACAACTCTAGATGACCATTTTTTGAAATTCAAAACATAGAAGTAGAAAATTTATAATTAATGGCTAGGTTTTGACTATATCCTAAATAACCTAGTGTTGTTTCGAAGGAACAAAGTGATGAATAGAGCATAACTTAGTGATTAATAGAGAAATGTAACATAAAATGTTTGGGGTACTACATTATTCCCCCATTCAGAAAATTTCATCCTCGAAATTTACAAAATATTGCCTAAAAAGATTCGAATATGTATTTAACATAAGCTCCTCGGGCTCCCATGTTGCTTCCTCCAACTTATGGTCCCTCCATAGAACCCTTACCAGATGAGTCGTCTAATTTATCAATACTTGGTCTCTAGTATCAAGAATATTGATAGGCTCTTCACAATAAGACAGATCCAGCTCAAGTTCTACTTCTTCATAAGTGTGTACATGTGTTGGGTCTGGCATGTTCTTTCTTAACATTGACACATGAAACACATTGTGAACCTTGGTAAGACTTGGCGACATTGCCAAACTGTAATCTACGGCTCCAATTCAGTCTTGAATTTCAAAAGTTCCGATGTACCTCGGACTTAACATTCCTTTCTTACCGAATCGTATAATACCCATCCAAGGATATACCTTTAAGAAAACGTGATCACCTTCTTGAAACTCCAAATCCATCCTTCGTTTATCTGCATAGCTCTTTTGCCTACTTTTAGCTATTTTGATATGGTTATGGATAATCTTCACCTTTTCTATTGATTCTTAAACAAGTTCTGGTCCCACGAATTTTCTTTCACAAACTTCATCCCAGCATGTTGGTGTGCGGCATCTCCTCCCATATAATGCTTCATATGGTGCCATCTGAATAATTTAATGGAAGCTATTGTTGTATTAAAATTCCACCAGAGGTAAATACTGATCCTACATGCCATGTAAATCATGTGAACAATACCTCAACATGTCATACAATGTTTGAATAGTCTCTTCTGATTTTCCATCAGTTTGTGGGTGGTAGGCAGTGCTCAAACGAAGATCAGTATCCAAAGCCTTCTGGAGAATTTTCCAAAACCATGATGTAAAACATGGATCATGTTCAGAAAAAATTGATAGGGGAACTCCATGAAGTCTCAAAACATCATTAATATATAATCTTGCTAGATGTTCATGTGGTAGATCTTCTCTTAGAGAAAGAAATTGTGATGACTTGGTAAGACGATCAAGAATTACCCATATTGCATCATTCCTTCTAGGAGTCTTCGGTAGTCCCATGAAAAAATCCATCGTGATATTATCCCATTTAGACTCAGGTATGGGAAGAGGTTTCAATACTCCTCCAGGATGTTTCCTTCTTGATTTCACTTGTTGACAAACCATACATCTTGACACAAAATTAGCAATATCTCTCTTCATGTTGTCCCACCAAAAATGTTCCTCAAAATCTCTATACATCTTAGTGCTGTTAGGGTGTATAGAAAAATTGGAACTATGAGCATCATCCAACAATTTCATTTTTAGATCAGGTATATTGGGAACAAAAATTCTCTTCCCAAATCTCAAAATTCCATCTTCATATACAAAGTCACTCAATCTCCCATCATTCACAGTGTTAATCTTATTTTGAAACTCCTCATCATTAGCTTGGGAACTTTTTATCCTTTCTAGTAAATATGGTTTGGCAACCATTTGAAAAAATATTGTTGTTTCACATTACATGGTTATTCCCATATCCATCTTTTTTAGATCCATGAAAATAGAATCCCTTTCAACTCTCATCTTGTTCAAAACTCAATGATCCTTTCTTATCAAATCATCTGCCACCTTATTTGCCTTACCTAGGTGGTAGTGTATCGTGCAATCATAATCCTTGAGTAATTCAAGCCATCTACTTCGCCTCATGTTGAGTTCTTTCTATGAGAAAATATACTTCAAACTCTTGTGATCAGTATAAATCTCATATTTTTCACCATAGAGATAATGTCTCCATATCTTCAAAGAAAATATTACAGTAGCTAAATCAAGATCATGACTAGGATAGCTTTTCTCATGAACTTTTATCTGTTGTGATGCATAAGCAATAACGCTATCATTTTTCATAAGAACACAACCAGGTCCTATCTTTGAAGCATCAATATAAATAACAAACTCATCATTCCCTGATGGTAGAGTCAACATAGGATCATTGAATATTCACCTCTTCATTTCATTGAAACATTCCTCACAATCTTTTTTTCAAACAAATTTAACCCCTTTTACGTGAGCTTCATTATCGGGTTAGCTAGTCAGGAAAAATTCTACACGAAATGCCGATAATAACCTGCTAAGCCAATAAAACTGCATACCTCAGTTATGTTTGTTGGCATGGGCCAGTCTTGGATTTCCATTGTCTTCACAGGATCAACTAGGATTCCATCCTTTGAGACAATATGGCAATGAAAAGAAACTGACTGAAGCCATAATTTTCACTTGCTAAACTTCCCAAATAATTGATTTCTTCTAAGTGTTCCTAGAATAACTCATAAGTGAATCTCATGGTCTTCATAGATTTTTAAGTATATGAGGATATCATCAATGAATATCACAAAAAATTTATCAAGATATTCCTTGAAAACTCTATTCGTTAAATCCATGAAAACAGATGGTGCATTTGTCAGTCCAAAAGGCATCATTGTAAACTCGTAATGCCCAAACCTGGATCGAAATGTTGTCTTCAGAATATCATCCTTCCTCACACTCAGTTGGTGATATCCGGATCGAAGCTGGATCTTTGAAAAGTATTGAGCTTCCTGAAGTTGGTAAAATAAATCATCAATATGAGGTATAGGATACTTATTCTCTATTGTAATAGCATTGATTTCTCTGTAATCAATGCATACCCTAATGAATCCATATTTAATCTTTACAAAAAATACAGGGGCTCCCCATGGAGAAACACTAGGTTGAATAAATCCTTTTTCACTCAACTCTTATAGTTGTTTCCTAAGCTCCACTAGCTCCACAGTGTCAATTCTATATGGGGTCTTTGATATAGGTCTTTCACCAAAAATTAAGTAAATGGAAAACTCAATTTCCCGCTCCAGATGATGTCCAGGTAAATCCTCTTGAAATACATAAATGTACTCTTTCACTATGTGCACATCTTCAATTTGAGGATTTCTTTCCTCTCCCATAGACATTGGTTTATCTTCTTCTCCAAGTATTTTAATCAATAGAGCTACTGGGGGTGGTTCTAGATAAGAATCAGGTGGAGAAGTTTCTGCCCTAAAGACAAGGTATTCTACACCATTTTCAAAAATTGTAACTTCATTTTTCTTGCAATAAATCCTTGCATCATAATTTTATATCCAATCCATACCGAGAATTATATCAAATTTAGTCATGGGTATGATGAAAAGGCTTGCAACTAATGCACGTTTTGGTGATTGGTGGGGGACTAGTCGACATTCCTTTGTTGTAATGATACATCCCATGTGAGTTTTGACTAACAACTCCTTTCTTAAATAAAAAGGGGCATATATAATTCTCTTGGGAAACTGAGAGGGTATAAATGAATGCGATGATCCAGAATCAAATAAAGTTTTGGCTAAGTTTGAGGAAACAATTAAAGTACCTTCCACCACGTCACTAGGAACATCAACCTCCGCGGTTGTAATCGCATAGGCTCTCCCTTGCTCTCTTGGATTTTTCTAAGGTATGTTTCCTTGGTGCATAGGACACTCATTTTCATAGTGTCCCATATCTCTACAATTGTGGAATTGAACATCATTGAATTGTTTCTTCCCCTTGCATTCATCTGATCGATGACCCTTTTCTCCAAAATTATAACAGACCCCCATGCCTTTCAAGCATTTCCTGAGGTGATTCTTTCCACAGTTCTCGCATAATGGGAAACAATTCATTCCCTAGAGATTTTTTGGTACCTCTCCTTTTCCTCTATTATCAGAATACCACTTCTTATCCTGGTTTCCTTTGAAAAACTTTGATCTAGAAAATTCCTTTTCTGTTTTGATGGAACTTGATAAAATTTCCTCAAATGATGAAAATGATTGAGAAGCCAGTACCCTTTGAAGATGTGGCTTAAGACCTTAAAAGAAATGATCAATCTTGTCTGCTGATTCACGTATGTAATCCACACCATACCTCGCTAGCCTTGTGATGGTAGCCTCATACTCCGCATCACTTTCTTCTTCCCTTTGGTTCAAGCCAAGGAATTTCCTCTTCATTTCAGTTCGTTACTCACGAGGGCAAATTTTTTCATAGAATATTTCCTTAAAAGTCCTCCATTTCATATCCTCTATCTCTTCTTCCTCTATGGTATTTTGAATCAGAGACCTCCATTGACCAACATCACCCTTGAGACAATATACTCCCAGTACTACCTTTTCATTTTCATTGCATCTTAATGCCGTGAATATCATTTCAATGGACTTGATCCATTGCTCAGAAACCACTAGATTAGTGGTCCTACTGAAGGATGGGGGCCTCGGCCACATGAAACAATCCAACACAGGTGCTGAATGGTTATTTGTTACAACTTGAGTAAGTTGTCCCAATATGGTCATGATCTGATCTGATCCAACATTGACTATATTGACTTTCTCATTAGGGAGATCCCTACCTTTCCCACGAGTATTGACTCCTCTTCTTCCATTAGATTCCATATTAAATAATGGGATACACTAGATTAGTTTATGAATCTCATATAGAAAATCACTAATCATAGATTGAAATTCTATGCATAGCTAATATTATAAACATGGTTCTTCTAAGGAAAAATTTACATTAACTCCTCCATAATGGATTGTAAATAAAACATGAATTATCCTAAGCATATCCCCTGGGAGTTTCGTAACCAAGATTGCAGCAAGGCCCATTGTTGTGCACCAGTTCCCATTCGAGTCTAGCTCAAAACTGTGTTTTCGAGTTTTACCCCTAGATAGATATGTTCCAGAGCCACCTCTACCTGCTCCTATCCAGAGAAGGATGTATTGCTTAAAATATCCACATAATATATTACTTACCAAAATATCAGGACGTTCTTCTATGTTAATCTACAGATACTACCTTAGGGCATCGTTCCCTACTATACATTTCCTACACTAGTTTCCATGTTTTCTACTAAACATCCTTTAATACCAACTGTAACACCCCGACCCCTCTAGGCTGGAGTCGGTGCATTACATGTGAAATTGGCATGGTTAGAAAGCATGAAAATCCCAAAGGAACTATCAATTTAGTAGTCTTTAAGAAACTATATACATAGATGAAACACAAATTACATTGGAAAAGCTAACAAAATACCATACATACCAAAAAACTCAAAACTGCATCCACAGGAACTCAAAAGAAAACCTTCTCTTCATCACCTATCGAAGGTAGAAAATAAAAGGGGTGAGCTCAAATGCTCAATAAGGGTTACAAATAGAAAAATCATGAGTTAAATAATAAGTGAATCACAATCAATCTGACATAATCAATATGGCATAGAGTATAAATGAACAACCAATACCATTAATAAACTGAGAATGAAACTCCATCCATAGACTTTGTCATAGTGAAAACCTCATGGATAATAATAACTAATAATTAATAAAGAGAATGATTATTAATTGGATGTCATGTATTTTTCACATGAAACCATAATACGATATAAACGGTTTAGTTCTATGGGTAGAAACCCTTTTGATTTTTGGAGACAAACTTGAAGGGTCTGTCCCAAAACTGTTTTGTCTCATGAGACCTACCAATGCATCAAGGGTCTATAGTGGGCCCCACACACCACTTCATTTCCAAATCATTATTTATACATTTATTCAATACAAGTGAAATATTCCGTTTCAATTTCCATATAGAGTATAGTATACAGATTTATAAATATTTCTATAATTAAAAGAACTTTCCAAATAAACATCGTATGTAAAATGGTATACGGTTTAGAAAACAAACAAATCCATGACATGAGATTTTTAATATTTAATATAAATATGATTTGAAATGAAAATTGATCTAAAATGGTCAGTGGGTACACCACATAAGGATTATTAGGTGCACAATACAAAGATATTCACAACAAAAATGGCAGCTGAGACAAAGTCCCTTACACAATGTAATCGGTCGAACCCTATGACCAGAACTTAATAAAAATCAAGAGATTCATTGAATAACATGAATATAATTATAATCATGTTATTATATATCATATGGAAGTACAAATATACCAAAAATAAGTAATAATTGGTGAACAATGGAAATCTCACAGAAATGAAAGTAAGATGAGAAACCACTTAACTTTTTCTCTAGTGTGTTCTTGATTGTTCTTAATGACCTGAATAATAAAATTTATATTCATTAATTAATAATTAAAGAACCTAATAAACATGTAATTGATATTATATAACCATTTTAAGTTCATTAATGGTCTCCTTGAAGGATTTAAGAGATTAAATATTATTATTTTGGAAGCATTTTCTTACTTGGTTTTCATGGTTCGTTTAGTTGTTTCTATGAATGGAGGTTCATTTAAAACATGGTTAACCATACAGAATTGTTAATACATATTATTAATGAAATTATGGATATAAAATGATCTTATAATTATTTTGAGTTATATACCATGATGATGATTATTTAGTTAAAACATTAATTATGTTTGTTTAGATCGTTTTAATGGTTCTTTGATAATAACAACCTCATTTTGTCTTATAAATTAGAACCATGAGTGAAAATGAATTCCAGAACCATGGGTGAGTCATAACCCATATATTATAACCTGGATCAACCATATAAATGGTATCATTACCAGACTTGGAAGTATTATTTCAAATTTAAATCACATCGTCCACGATGTCGGTAATTCGACACATCACGGATAATGTTTTTAATTCTTTTGAACAAGTGGGGAAAAGAAGAAGATTGATGATGAATTTATAATGAAAATTAGAAGATCTAGTATATACAAGATTCTGGAGATTTAATTCCTCATTGGTAAGAATATATGAAGAAATAATAAATAATGATCTCAAAATAAAGTAATAATTTTGAAATCACTTACCAAAATTCGGCAGCCTAACAGCTACGTAACAAGCTTTTAGAAAATATTAAAAAGAGAGGGGAAAAGGGTCACCCACTCCAGAAATGAATCATAATATATATTAGATAAATAATAAGAATAAAAATAAGAACATGGTATTGAAACATGAATGATAAACCAGATAAATGAGAACTTTAAAGGAAAAAAGAAAGAAATTTATAATTTTCTTACCTTGTAGAATAACCCTTATAACATGAAGGTTGGGACCTTGGGGGCTTGATGAAACCTTATGAGGACTAATATAAAGGTATGTAGGCCAGAACATCGTTGAGTGAGAATTGAGAATGAATTAAATAAAGGGAAGATTTGGTATTTATAGGAAAAGTGAGGGATTATTTTAATAATTTCCAAGGGACACCTCATTGGAGGTTTTTGCAAAACCATGGGCTTGCCCAAGGTATTTGCCCATAGTATAAGCCACTTTGGAAACCTCACATTGTATTTAACTATTCACTAGTCGACCAGATTTATGGCATCATCATTACATAATTTATGATGTCCTAAACACACAGAAACTAAAAACTGTATTTTTTACTATTCACTAAAAAATCAACTGTTTCAGAAAAATTCCCAAAATCACCCTAAACATTTTTTGATGTGTAGAATTCAAAAGTAAAATAAATTTTTCAAAAATAATTCTCTAAATATTAATAATTTAATTTTTAAACAAATTCATAGTTAATTCTAAAAATAACAATCTTAAAATGTAGTTAGTTTTATTTCTCATTGAAAAAATAATTAAGATCTCATTATCTTGTTGCCTTAAGAAAATGAAATAATATTATTATTTACTATTCATAAGGTTCATATTACTATTCGTATTACTATTCATAAGGTTATGTTACTATTCACCAAAAATTAAGTTTGTTCTATCAGACTCCAAATGTCTTACTGATCAAAACTCTAGATAACCATATTTTGAAATCCAAAACATAGAAGCGGAAAATTTATATTTAATGGCTAGGTGTTGACTATATCCTAAATAACCTAGTGTTATTTCGAAGGAACACAGTGATGAATAGAATGTAACTCAGTGATGAATAGAGAAACATAACAAAAAATGTTTGGGGTACTACACCCAGGCTCACTGCCTTTATAAAGTTTATGGTCAGGTCACTACTTTTCCAAGGGTCACTCCCTATTTCTCTCTCTTTGGAACACTGCCGGTGGAGAGGATCACCTTCTGCCTCTTCATTTTCTCACTACTCTAGAAAGGATCCACTCATAGTTTATAGACCTTTAGGTGATTTCATTAACATGAATATACACATCCTCAACTGATGATAGATTCTATGTTAAAGTCCAACATTCATCCACTGTTGAATACCCCCTTTACCCCTAAACACTGGGAAATTATTTTGAAAAAACCTTCGCAAAGCACTATACTTTAGGAGGCTCTCAATTTCCCAACGCTCAAAAAAGACTTTGTAAAGCTCATTCCTTTTTTTGAATCACACTTTTGAGGCATTCTCTTGAAGCTCATGTCATCACAGAGAGACTTACCTTACAAAGCTCACTGAGCCAATGTGGATCTCGCAACATTCACAGAGCTAGAATATTCACCGTGGAGCTTATCTTTCGTGAAGCACACTACCTTCGTGAACTACCTTTGCGAATTGAGAGCAAATGATTTTCTTGAAAATCTCTCTCTTCTATTATACTTCTCTTGAAGGGGTTGAGGCTTATTTATAGGCGATTACACTGACCCTCGAACTTTCCGTGTGAAGTCAATGCCATGTCATCTCAAATCGTGTAGCTTCGAATTTCCCGCTGAAATTCTCTCAAAATCGTGAAGCACCACTAAAATTTTCCAATCGCGGAGCTTGATGTAATCATAGAGCATCACCGTCAATCCCTTCATTCCTTCTTCGAAAATCTCCCTTGCAAAGCCCTTCACCTCCGCGATGTGCTTCAACCTCTGTCGTTCACGAAGCTTGATGTAATTGCGAAGAACACCATCAACATTCTTCTTGTCTTCGCAAAATTCAATCCCTGAAGCCTATATTTGCGAAACTAAATCCTTTTCCATATTAAAATATTATATTCAAGGATATCCACTTTTCGCGATGCTCACCAACCTCCAAATTGTGGACCCTAAAAATTTGGCAAACACTGGAAAACAGTGCCACCGTGTACTGATCTTTTTGTACCGCCTCCAGATAATCTGTTCCTTTGTCATGGTTCTTTTTCAACATGTATTGTCAACAAATTATTTGGAACTTGAAAATTCACCATAGAAACCTACTTTTTCAACAAACACAATCAACCAAAAATTACTGCAAAGATACCTTGAGGGATTTTTTCCCAACAAATCACTTACTCAATAATCATCTTAACTACACATAAAAAAACTCATTTTTCTTTTGATACATTCCCTAAAGTAATTCTTACCACATTTTTAAAAATAAGAACCTAAATTTTCTTTTATAAATGGTGTCCACCTTCAAAAATCTCAGAAAACATAAAACTTCTCTACATTGGCGAGTCTGATAGTTGGTTATGGTGTATGTTATTAATCATATATTATAGTAACTGATCATGAATAATCATAATATCCTTCACTCTTGTAATCATTATATTTGGTTTATCATAAACATGTTTTCTACCACATTCAATGTTTATTCAGTTACTTTTGGTTTTCACCATTAAATAAAACCAAAAAACATAGTTTCAATAAAAATAGTCATAGTGGGAAACCAAATAATCATAGAAAAACTCATTATAGGATGTCTCCATCATGAAAAATTATTTTTAATCTATGACACCTCAGGTTTATCCTATCTCATTAATATTCATCATATATTTGAACCCTTTATTATGGTTCATAAAGTGTGTGAGTTTCCAAATCATATTCCCTAGGAGTTTCAAAATAGGTGGGTCGAAAGGTTCATTTTCATGCACCGGGTAATGATTAGGTCCAGCTAAATGTGCCCTTTTCAGTTTTATTACCTCTATATACCTTGATGTGAGAGAAATGACCACTTGTAGTATCTTTACATGGATGTAATTTCTTGGAAACCACTCGCATTATCCTTTACCAAAATCCCAATACATTTTCTAATACTTTGATTCATACATAATGTTATCCTTATAGATATCACTAATTTTTTTCATCCTTGTTTCTAAAGGTAATGTAAACCTATCTTCTGATATCAAATATAGGAACCCCAAACTTATCATACATATATCATACACATTTTTAGATAAATATTTAATAAATTTTAATAATAAACACTCATGGCCTAGATAGGTTTAGTTTCGTTGTAGAATAGATTCACTATCTTCTAATTTGATGAAAAATATTAAATTGTTCCAATAAATATCTTCCCATTAAGTACTCTTTATAGACATAATCTACTTAAAAACTTTCTTCATAACCTTGGGAAATTAAACATAGGAATGAGTGAGATCGGATTCTCTATAGGGGTATACACGGTAGATATCACTATAACATGCATATGGGTATATGAACTTGAGAATAACATTTTAAAATCATACCCTACATATCATAAATTAGAAACATGGTTTTCAGCATAAATCATGGTAGTTCATAAGACTAGAATCATAGAGGAGTCAAATAACATGAACAACAAGAATGTAATATTGGCGTAAGACTTAGATTTTTGGCATACACAAAATCATAGAAAATCAATTCTTAAGTAATAAATGATTAATTCTAAAAAAATAAAAGTGGAATGGGTTTCATCACCAAACCATCATAGAAGTAATGTTTAACTCCCAATACTATTATGGTAGAATGTGTCCCTTACTAAATGGGTTTCACTCCCTATTCCAGTTCTATTTATCTCATGAGATATAAATCATTACCTAATTAGTTGAGAGAGATATGGTTCTTACCCACTTTGGATATAAAATAAATTTTGTCCTTTTTTATAATGTTACAGACATCCTTTCTTATAACATTTCTATTATCACATAATTAAACTCATACATATATGTGTGACATGATCATAATAAATTAATCATATCTAAACTCATTGATTGAATTGGGTTTCATAAACATTTCTTCCTAACATAAACTATAGAAAAGAAATTGGTTTCATAATAATTTCATCATTTCATCAAAACATAACCCATGGAAAAAAAATATGGTTTCATAATAATTTTATCATGGTATTACCCATGGAATGGAAATTGCATTTATAAACATACTTTCATCAAAAAAATAAACCATACATAAAAATAGGGATAATTGTTTCTATGGATTATATCCCTAGTAGAGAATAAGTAAATCAAGGGATGTTGCGATGGATGGGAAACTATTTTGAAATATCACATAGAATATTTCTTTAGAAAAAATAGATTTTCCACATTGAAAAAACAAATTAAAACATAAAAAATTTTCAAAACCCTTTTATGTAAAAATAATATTCAGAATGTATAAAAATTCTTTTAATAATATTTTAAAACATTTATTGAGTAAAATTCCCTTTACATTTTGAATATAACTTTTTCAAACTATAAAATTAAAGAAAATTAATAAATACTTTTATTTGAAAAAAACACTGAAATTTATAAAGGAAGCTTTAAAATAATGAGTGATCAAAATTATGGAAAATATCACTAATCCTTTACACTTTAAAATAAATATTACTTTTACATTTTTAGTGAAATTCAGATATGCCTTGTTTGGAAAATGAAATCAAGATTTATTTCAAATAAAATTATCAAATGTCAAACATGGTTGAAAATTTATTAAATAATTCATTTGGATAATTTTAAACATATTTTTTTATCATTTTTACATAACATGCTTTTGGAAGAAAAATGGTTTTCGACCGAAGGGGGGGGGGGAATTAAGAATATTTTTCTTAAAAATGGTATTTCTGACTCTTAATTACATAAATATAGGAAAATTAATGGAAAACAATTATTCTCATGAAAAACCCATAGGAAAATAAAATTAATTTTTTTATTGATAGGTGTATCATAATATTTCATCATCTGATGAATAATAAAAAACTATCATGATAAACAGTGAGATTATAACATCGACCCCTTCCAAAATTGGAAACTTTTGTATCATAATACTCATTAAATAATAACTTCTAAAGATAAATCAAATACAATGAATAGAAACACATTAGTGATATAACATATAGAATGTTCTGTATATACCCATCATAAAAGTATATATGAGCATAATATAATATATGTCCCAAAGAAGACAAATTGAGAAAGAAATTCCATATCACTTTGGTAATATTTTGAATCAAAATCCGTAAAACATAATAACATGAAATGAAACATTAAATATCATTAAAAATGATATTCATGATATAAAATTTTCATGGTGTGTTATATACACCACATAAAAGAAATAAGTGGTGAATATGGCATATGTCTCCTAGAAAAAAAAAAGAGAGACTAAAAATCCATTACCACTTTGGAAACATTCAAATCATAAAACCCAAGAAAGAGAGATCCTAAATTTTATATGTAAATACCAATAAAAATTAGTATAATAATCATAATATACATTAATCGGTATTATATACACCATATAAAAGAAACATGTGGTGAATATGGCCTGTGTCTCATAGGAAATAAAAGTCAGAGAGAAATACATTACATTAAGTATAAACTTCTTTTATGCATGCTCAAACCTCATATATAAAAAATATGAATTTATTATAAATATGTTATATAAATATGATTATATAAATAATACAATATATTATCCACTTATGACCTTTTTTACACTTTTTTAACAATTCCTTTTGAAAATCATGTTTTTGGTAACAACTGCTTTGTTTTTAATGTATGTTTTAATTTTTATTTTTTCAGTAATCTTATATTGTACATGGTTCCATATTCTCCATAATGTTAAAAATGATAAAAATTCAAAAATATTCTGTACTTGTGTTTTTATAATAATCCCTAAAAGTTACAGATATAATATTAAATACATCGTTCAGGGAGACGGTAGGTCATACATACACATAAACATTGTTTTGATTTTATCAATAAATTTAATATAAATACCAGTAAATAATATTTTAAAATTCTATAATCATTATTTTGATATATATATATATATATCACATATTTTTATTTAAATTTATCATTATTTCATTCCATGTAAAGCATATCTGAAAAACGAATCACATTACATCGTAAGGTAGTAGTCCGCCATAAATAAGAGAGACATTATCGTATTATCACATAAGGGAAAGTAAGGAGGTATATATGATATTAAAATTATATTAGTATAAATATTTAACCAATATCAAAAATATCTATTTAATCTATCTTTATTATCATCTTATTAAAATGGAAATGAAAAACACATCACATTGGTTCGCAAGGTGGTAGTCCTCCGTACACACGAGTGAAAATTTGTTTTTCCAATGGGTTTGTAGATAAGAATATATTCGTTTAATTATAATTACAGAGGCGTAATAATAATATAAATATCATATCTAAAAATAATTTCCATCATTATATCCATCTGTAAGAGGTGGTGATGGAAAATGAATATCATCAGTTTGCGAGGCGGTAGTCCACCGTACACATGAATAATGATTTCATAACCCATTTTATGAAAGAGGAGAAGGATTTAGGATAATAAATTCAAATAATAAAATATAATTATATGGAATATATTTAGGTTATTATATCATCTTGTTTTAACAATAACTTATGGTGGTGGAGGAATAAATAAATTAAAATGCTCGGTTAGGGATATTGTCTATTCTTCAAACAACTTCTTTGTGTTTGTAACAAAATTATTATTATGTTGGATTTTTTTAAAAAAACAAGGATTTTTGGATTAAAGGAGGGAATTAATTAACCGATTTAGTTGGATATTGGATTATCCAAAGGGTTTGGGTAGTGTGAAGTGGAAAGGAACTTTATGGCCTTTTATATGTGAGGTGAGTGGAACACAATTAATGTTTGAAAAGAAAAGGGTGTACCGAAATTTTTCACATGATAAAAGTATCAAAAATTGGCTATTATAGAACCTTGTAGCATATATGGTTAAAATAAGTCCATTCAATGGGATTTTTACAAATTTATAGGTTTTTTACCCCTTATCCATTTAGTTTAGATCCCTCGTATACTCATTTTCACCATAACTATAGAAATTAGTTTTTACTATTAATTATTTGTGATATTTTCATGATTATTCTCTCCATTGGGTAGATGTTATAAATTTTCATAATAAATATAATTAACTAGACTAATTAATTTGAAAGGGGATAGTGTGATGCGCAAATGGTTACCAGTTTTCTTAATGTTTTTTATGTTGTTTTATGATATTTTATTTTTATTAGGTAATTCCTTGTAAGGATGGATTAATTTTAGAATAACCATTAGATGATGTAAACCTATTAGGATATATAAATCCATATAATGCATGATGTAATATTTTATTTGTAAAAAATTATCATATGGTGAAGAATAATGATAATTATTCTGGAAATTTTACAAGAGAGAGAAAGAAAAATTGAATCTAATTTTCTAGTTATTATTTGATAAAATCAAAATAGTACCATTTTGTGGCATTAAACTTATTAAATAATTCTTATGGGAATTATTATATAAATACATTTTTTTGAACTGAAATAGTGAATTTCACATGTTAACAATGATTAATAATTCATATTGGGAATTAATCTATTGGTATGTGAAGCTCAGTGGCCTTGGTTGTTTATGTTTTTTTGCCATTGGTTGTGATGAAAAAGTTTGACATGGTGGTTTTTTGATATCCATTCTATAGAAATTGAATAATATTGATATATATAAATGATTTTATGTCTATAAAAATCACTTAATACAATTGAAAGACTAATAATTAAGTGAATTTATATTTGTGTATGATTGTTAAATTAGTAATGGAAATGGAACCTTGGTTGTAGAGCTTTGTTTTCTGGTTTTGTTTGGTTGCTATCCATTATAGGAGGTTCTTAGAAGAATGATATTTGTAGCGGCCTAAAGAGGGATGTGGTTGTGTTTCTTATGTGAACCCATAACTGTTGGATTATGTAAGACTATTATATAATTGTATTATTTTATGACATAAATATGCACCATACCCGAGTCTAGTAACTTTACTATCACTGGGATAATGAATGAGGTTTTTTACATACCATCCATAATAAAGAGGATACGAATGTTTGATTATAACCTCTTATTTTATCTATATTTATTAACAGCTTCTAGTGATACTAGTGGTGGATGTGAGATATGATGTGGGGGTCATGTGTAGTTTTAGGAAGAAACATGTTTGGTTTTCTATCTATTAAAGAAACATTACTACCCCGATTCCCTTATACAAGATATGTGGTTGGTGACATGGTACATGATATTTTTTTGGTGTTGTGATACATGATATACAGCCGGTGTAGTTATTGGTGGATATAGAATGTATAAGAGAAAATGATTTCTTTTCATTGGGAGAGAGTATAAAATTGGTAAGGAATTGTTTGTGAGGCTCCTTTATCTACATTATTATGAAATTACCTTACTACTCTTGGATGAATTATTTGGTGAAATGGCCTTAGTGTGGCTGAGGAAAATAGTTAACCTTTACAGGTGCTAGTTAGTTTTTTTATTTACCAAGCAGAAAAAATGATCTTTTCACATTTATATAAGAGGCCTTGGGTACGATCATACTATGTATACATGTTATTCTCACCATACATATATATATACAATTTTATAGGTTTCTAGGAGGGCTTTGGTGATTGATAAAGGCAATACTAGCTTAGATCTTGGGTTATTATAGTCTCTACCATAGGATTTACTTTTGGAAGTATCATAACTTTGGAGATGTTTGTATATGTTTTATATTCAAGCATGTGTTCTATTTATTATTAGGTATTTTGGTTTATTTCATTTAAATTTTAGTAGATTTTTTGGTAATTTTATGTTATAATCCATGTATATTGACGGTAATGCATCCTTTTTTTTGTTCTTTATACCCTGTGTTCTATTATCCAGACCAGAACCTACTAGGTGAGGGAATATAGGTTCACTCATTCTATTTACTACATTACCAAGGGGGGATAAGTGTAGTGGGTTATGAAATTTATTAATATGTTATAGATGTTTCTTCCATAATAAAGATGATTTCTTATCAATTTTTCTACACATATTTACAATAAAAAATTTTAAATACATATCATATAGATTCAAAATTCATAAACCATGACATATATACCCAAACCAATATTAAAACTGTAGACACCATATAAGGGGGTGAATTAGGGTGCATGAAAAATTAAACTTTTAATTTTTTCCCTTTAGGATCTTATTCTCAAGTTGAAAGAATTTGTATTCATCCTATTACTTAATTCATTCTACACTCTGCCTTAATTAATCTCAATGACATAAGTAATTTAAGGTGGCCAATGGCCCGATATAGACACTAATAGGGGGTGTGAATCAATATACCAATCTTTTAATGAGTTAAAATTTATTTCCTTATTTGTCCATTCATGGTACTTGAACCTCTATACAAGTTAATTGATATGGATGTTTTTGATGTGAACAAAACCCTCACCTCGATATAAAGTGTAAGAATAAATAAGAATTTTAGTTAATAAGGTTTTTATAAGAATTAACTCTAATAATGAAACTTACTCCTTATCATGTTTTACTTATTTTAATAAATGGATTATTTGTGTTATATTCTAGTCATTAAATGTTCCTGGTTAAGAGACATAAAAGGGTTAGGTAGGTATCACCCATATTCCCTAGAATAGTAATCATCCACTTCTACAATCTATCTCCTGATAGTTTCTTTATACTACATCCCTTAATATTTAGATCATGTGGTTTTATTAAATTGTGTGTAGGGGTACCACTAGTTCTTAAAAGTTACATTTTTTATTTAAATAATAGGTCTTAAACTACTATGGAATGATCCAAAACTCAGCATGTAAGTTTTCATTGATCATTACATCAAGAGAATTATTATTTTCAATCATATTGGCTCTTATAATATCTAAATGTCTAGATTACAATGATAAGTTGAAAACGTACTGTCAGATCCACCTTTTTTTCATCAATACTCATTTGAAAACTAATTACATTGTGTTATTTATTCAATAAATGACTAATTTTCCCCTTCTAGTTCTGTATTGGAGACTTTCCGTTGA
Source organism: Viscum album (assembly GCA_963277665.1). NCBI lineage: Eukaryota > Viridiplantae > Streptophyta > Magnoliopsida > Santalales > Viscaceae > Viscum > Viscum album. The sequence continues at coordinate 833,369,763 of OY728147.1, read as the reverse complement.
TCTCTATTTTATTTCCTATTTTCTATATTAGTTTATATTCACCAAATATTTCATGTGAATAATAATAAAATAATATTTACATAAATGATATGGAAATTCTCTTTAATTTAATAATTATATTCTCATCTTCGAACTTACATAATATCATTAAAATATATTCAAGTTTTTTCCATTAAAACCTTCTTAAGACTGGGGTTATTCCCTTCATAATAACCCCAAAAAATCTTCTCAATAAAACCAAATATATATATATATATGATTGAATATATGTAGATATGAATCATGGTTTTGTTTAATTTTGTTTTTATAAAGCAATTATAGTGTGAAAATAACATCTTGGTATAGAAATTTCATAAGGGATTAAACTATAGGTTTTTTAAAGGATGGATGTCCTATATGATGATCTTGATGTACCCAAAATATCCTTATCATATACTCTATGAACTCCACTTCATGTACCATACAATGATTTAGGTTGTAAACTTTTAATATCTTATAATGTTACATACAAACTCTATGATGTTCTATAGATACTCAATACATGTTCACTGCACGAACAATGAAAAGATGTTAAGGTAAAACTCTATGAACATGGTATTTTATTCCTTTGGCATTTTATATGTCTTCTCACTCATTATTATCCTAAATATTTACTACCAAATTTATTTTTTATTAAACCATGAGAAAAAACATTATAATCATTGAATTTACTCTTGAAAGATAAACATAGGATCATCTGGTTTATTCAAATTTTCTTCAAAATTTAATATTATAGAAAATATCCATTTAATAATAATATTCTAAAATTTTTAAACATTTCAAAATCTATAAAAAATATCATGAGTTTTAGTATTTAAGAGTAAAATGACTCTTTGGAAGTTTTCTGGTTTACTCTCTTGAAGTCCTCTATTACCTTTCTGATGTTAGGTATAACAATTCTAAATTCCAAATTTGGTTTATTGAACTCTAATATAACTCTTATAAACATCTGTGACTTTCTCAAATCATTATGAAATATTCAAAATATCTCTTAAAAACATAAAATTTAATTTTTCAAATTCGTATCTAACTACTAAAATTTTTATTGAGTGACTCTTACAAAGTCACCAGAACTACTCATACAAAAAAAATTAATTTTTTTCCCCAGTATACAGAATCCAAACATTAATGAAATAATATTTTAATCACTCATAATCAACTATGGGCCTTAAAAATCATTAAAAATCACAATAAAAACAACTCAATATATTATAAACTTCAATAAAATACCATTTAGAGGTTTTTCTTTACATGGATGGATCCATAAACTTAAAAACATGCTCTTTACATAATAAAATAGTTCTTCAATGTCTTGACTTTAACCAGCTTCTTCTAAACACATTCTCAACTATTGTAGACTATGTTTTTAAATTAGTAATTAAATTTTCATTAAAGAAATATCATCAATCATCACATGATATGGGGGATACTACAAGAATCTTTCTACTCAAGATATTTAATATATTAACTAAACTTTCACATCTGTTTTCGACATATATTAACTCATTCTTGGGACACTTCCATGGCACATGAAATTCATTTTACCACATATATTAGTGAATTATTAGGATTATTTTATGGTTGTATCTCCCATTATCACCTTCAATGATTAAGAACCCATCTTTATTGTAACGCCCCGACCCCAGTTACCTAGAGTCGGTGCATTATTGCGTAACATTGGCATGATCACAAAATATCAAGTCTCAAAAGACCGATTAGTTTAGTAGCCTTGGAAACACTAGATAAATTCATAATTATTACATTACATCATTTAGTAAAACAAAACTACAACAACATCTTGACTTCATATCCCCTCATACTATCCCTGCAGATCATTCATAATATACTTCTTCACATCCTGGAAAAATTAAAACATTGTAAGGGGTGAGCTCAGATGCTCAGTAAGGATAACAATATAGCGGAAGCTTTCATAAATAAACATAAACATTTAAGGCAATGTATAACTAAAACAAAAGCCTTTTAAACTTGAACTTCAACATAATATAGCAAAAGTAAAATGAGATAATTCCATTTACTTATTCACATGGATATTCTACTGGTCGAATAATCACATGCAATATCAATAACCACTTTCATAATGATGGAATGCATAATTCCAGACTATCATAACCATGTAGCCAAGGCCTTGTTCCAAGAATACAAATAAGATTTTGTCAAGGTCTCGTGCCAAGACAATAGTTTGTCTCATGAGACCTGTCGATGCAATTTTTTTAGAAGATACTTACGTTTAAAATTTCTCAAATATACTCCAGTGTTTTTCTGAAAACATTATGCAAGCTTCTGAAAACAAAATAACTAATTCTGAGACTTCTCAACTAATTATAGGCCATGATGGGTCCACACCCAATCTCTTCCTGTCTACCACACTCGAGAGTCGGATTTTTTGAAAACATTTTTAAGCTTGCGTTAAATACGTATACATTTGCACTGGATTTTCATATATTTTAGAGAAATATATATTTTTTGAAATCATTAAAAAATCACAAAATTATAAAGGAAAACCTTTTGAATAAATGTAAAAGTCAAAGGGGTTTATACACTATATAAAAGAAAGTTGGGTATAAAACAAAATATGCCTCAATGAAAGGATATTCAGACGAAGTCCCTTACAAAGATCATTTTCCTAATTAAAATTAATCTATTATGTGTATTCACTATAAGTCCACATAAAGAAAGTAAAAATACAAGATAGGACATAATAATATCATGACATAATTTGAAAGAAGGAGTTTAACCCAAGGAATGTAAATTGGGTTAAGAAATTCCCTTACCTTAATTTTGTCGAAAATGTCAAAAAGTACCTTGTATGGAAAATGACGGAAAGATTCCTTTCAAAAATGTATAAGGTCAAATAAGGGTATAAATGAATTTAACCCATTTTATAATAAATTTAAAAAATGTTTTTATAGATATATTTAAGAAACATGGATGTGAATGATAAAGAGGTCCCAGAAGATAATTACATATGAACAACCTTGAATAATGAAGAGGTTGTAGAATTGACCCTTACCTCATGTCCGACATGACTCGATCGTTATTTAACCTCCTGAATAATAAACTACAGTTAATCTATACTTTCATAAGAACCTTTTTCAATTTCATTATCTCTTTTATATCACTTATTACCATGTTATGAAAATTATGTAGTCATTTAAGTTAATAACGGTCGTTTTGTCGATCTTTGGTACTTGAGTCAACAATAAATTTCTTATAATTACAAGTTTTTTATGTGGTATAATATCCATTATCTCCAGAATTATATTCATGATGTAGATATCATATATATCATATATATCCAGTATATACATTCATTCATAATATTACATAACATTTCGAGGTAAGAAATGAAATGAACCGCTCATGGAGACGGTAAGCCGTACGTACGCATGAACGCTACTTTCATTTCTATTTCATATTTAATGGAATTAAATTATAATTATATAAAGGTGTATTATAATTCCATTATAATATCATATATAATAACATTTACTCCATCCTTTATACATCTCACATATGGCATTAATGATTCAAATCACTTTGAGGGGGCGGTAGTCCGCACTTCGTAAAATAAAATTATCGCGTTTACCCATAATGGAAATTATAAAGGTATGCCATAAATGAGAAATAAAGAAGCATAAGTAAAACATAAAAATATTATATATATCATATATGAAAACATTTTCATCAAAATGGCCACCATTAGAGGTGTTAAATGAATATTGAACAATCATCTTTTCGTGAGGCAGTATTTCGCCACCCACAGAAACAGTATGTTCTTTAACCATTAGACGAAGGTGTGTGTAAGTGTAAATAAAATAATTATCATAAAAACATCCAAGTATATTGGAGATACTGGTTTTGTTACAAAATAAAGTAATAAAAAGAGTTTAAGGGGTTGAAGAAGCAAAATCAAACAAAATAACATAAGAGAAGACATTACCTTAAAATCAGGTAACTCTTTTTTGATTTGAGCCAAAGGATTCCTTGGGAATAATTCTTCAAAAAGTGAGGATTCTAGGAGTAATAGAGGGAAGTTGAGAGAGTATTTGGGCAGAGTTTGGCCGATCCAAAAGGCTTTGAAGGTGTGAGTAAGGTGGTAGTGGTGGGGGCCTTTTATAAGAGGAGAGGAGGGGCACTCTTGGAATGTCATGAAATGTTACTTTATTATATAATGTGTTTCGGATTTTAAAGGTCCCACACTTATATATTTATAGTATAAGGTAATAAGGGTTAGAAATATAATCATCCAATTGGTTTTTGACAAGTTTATGTCTTAGATATTACATTATCTTTTTATTTTATTTAAATCGTTAATTAATGAAGTAATCACTGCATCATCATGGTGTCATAAATAATTTAATTTATTTAATGTATAAAAATTATAAAAAATTTATCCTGATGTAGGAAATCTTTTTATCTTTATAATGAATATTTATATTCAAAAAGTTAACTTATATAAACCCAGGTAATAATTGTTTTAGTAAAACAACACATGTTTGTGATAATTTTATTTTTACTTTAAATAAAAAGTTATTATTGTCATTTTCTTACCCAAGTGGCTCCATGAGGTCCCCAAGTTGACCCATGGATTGTCTTGTTCGGCCATGACTCATCCAATAATGGTAGGACAAGTGTTAAAGTATTTTCATATTTTTTTAATATCATTTTTACCTTAAATTTCACTAATTACCTTTAATCGCGATTAATTAAACTTTAAAGTTACTATTCACTAAAAATTATTTTAATCCCATTGAACCTCATTTTACTTACTAATGACAACCATGTATGTCAGATTTTTGAAAATCAAATCACAGAAGTGTTAATGTTTCATTAAAACGAACAATCTGTTTTTTAACTACCACTTAGTGGTTTCACTATTCATCAAAAATTGAAGTTTTTCAGAACAATGCCAAAATTTCACCCTAATCTATAATTGATATTAAAAATTAAAAAATTATGCCTATTTTACAAAATTCACAACCTATATGTTGCATTAATTAATTTTATAATTAATTCCCGCTGTCAAAATAAATAGCGTGTTTTTAAGAAACAATATATATCAAAAGATTGGCAACTGTTTATGTCCAATTTCAAAGTGAAATTAATTCTAATTAATACCATTGGATAAAATGGTAAAAATATATTATAATTATACATTAAAACCACTCAATAATAAAATTTATCTCTATAAATTATTTTGATTAAAAAAGTTGTTTTTAAGTATTTTTCACTATTCATAAAAAATTGGAATTTCTCAAAAAAATACCAAAAATTCAACATAGGCTAATTTCGATATTCTGAATCCAAAAATGAAGTCCATTTCGAAAGATAAAATTCATAAAATTTCAAAAGTGGGTATTACTATTCATAATGGCTATTTTGATTGGTCGCGGTGTATTAGAACTCGAAGTTGCATACAATGCAAGTTATTGCATTATTGAAAGAGAAGTGTATTGTGTAATCTTGGGGTGTTACATTCTCCCCTCCTTAAATAAATTGCATCCTTGCAATTTGAAATTGTTATTTGAAAATAAATGGTTGAAAATAGAAAATACCTTTGTGTAAAACCCACATCGGAAATAAGGTTAATAAAATTTAGCCTTAATAAGAGGGAAAGGGAAATGAAAAAGTCACCACCAAATTATGATCTCGATAAGGAGAACATTGGTGGAAATTAGAGACATATAATTGGAGGAAAACGTAATTATTTGTAGGAAGTTATTTAGGTCTTCAATCACAAATAAGAGTAAAATTGAGGGCCTCAAAGCCATCAATCTATGATGAAAATATCATAAGTTCTACAAAAATTAGGTATTAGGATAACACATTTTTGTTTTAATATACCTTCCCTAAAGTTTAATAATTAATTTATTCATAAGAATAAGATATAGATATATATATATACCTGAAAGGTAGAATTTCAACCTTCAACTAATTTCTACCCCAAACTTGTCTTTCACCCAAAAAGATAATAGAACTCAAAAATATTATATTTATCTTAATCGTACAAGGTTTCACATAACATTTAGATTAGGAAAGCTATTTTATAATAACCAGGGACTTCCAGTAAGCTATTGGTAGGTAATAGAGGCATGTAGCACAATGGTTGTGGGTTCGATTCCTGCAACTTTGTCCGACGCGACGGGTTATCCCCCAACCTGCAGGTTGTCTTTTTCCTAAAACTATAGTATTATATTATTCCAAAAATAATCTTCAGAAATGTTTTAACCTTAAACAATACTATCTCAACTTAAACTTAATCCATTCTAACCTTTATAGTTATCCAAAATACTTATGTCCAACTCACAGTCTAGATTTTATATGGAAGGTAAACATAATGAAGATACTTTTATCTACGTAACAACATGTGAATACCTTCATCATGTATTCTTTTAAAACATTGGAACATCTGAAATTACCATAAATCCTTATTGATTACATTCAAGATCCATTATTCATTATAGAATACTAGATATACTCTTTCTATCCAAAAATTTATACAAATCATTAATCTGTTTTAAGAATATCTAATATAATTTATCCAAATCAATCATGTATTATTCCAAAATTACTATCTCGGTATCAGAACCATATTATGGTTTATCTTTCTCTCAACCATATATTTTCCAAAATTTTAACCTGCTGTGGAGTCACTTTTCTTGGTTCCACACAATCCCAAGTCCTTGATGAAATAGTACTACAGTACAATCCTTATATACTCTATAATTATTATAACCAGTACATCATTGATGCAACACTCAAATGAAAAAATTCATTAATGACAACATAAGAACTCTAATCATTCCTCCTCATTTATGGTAGTATCATAGCTTGATTATTATCCAATAACATCATTTGGGGCATACTCTGAGGATTTGGACATTGGTTTGCGTAGTGTCCCCACTCCATGCAGATGAAGCATTGTACATTTGAAACCTTTTTCTTATCTTTGTAGTCACGCACTTGGTGTCCTTTTTCTCCACACTTATAAAAAACTCTCATTCCCTTCAGGAAAGTTCCACGGTGTTTCTTCCCACAGTTACCACATATTGGAAAATTCATCTTTTCCCTCGTCCCTTTATCCATCATTCTCTCTTCTATCCTTTTCATCTCTTTCATCCCTTGAAATCCATAAGACTTAAAGAATTATTTACATATCTTATTAACACATGATACTATTTCTTTATATGTTGAGAACACATGGGAGACTATTTCCCTTATAATTGTTGGCTTAATACCGTGAAAGATATGATCCTTCTTATTCTTTGGATCATACGTATTGATGGAGTTCACATTCCTTCTACTGGGCTCCATTTCTATACAATGCCATAAACTAGGTTAGTTTATGAATTGCAATGAATAATTCCAAACATGTAAAATACTTAATGTAAATAGAACGGTTTATGGATATAATCCATAATAATAAAAAATGTTTTCTTTGATGAAGTGTATACTCATAAACCCTTCATAATGGTTTGTAAAAAAAATGAGGATTATCCTATGCATATCCCCTGGGATTTTTTTAACCAAGAGTTCAGCAAGGCCCATTGCCTTTCACTAGTTCTCGTTCGAGTCTAGATCAAAGCAGTGTTTTCAGGTTTTACCCCTAGGTACATCTGTGCCAGAGCTGCCTCTACCTATCGTATCCAGACAGGGATGTATTGCTCGGAAAACTCACAAAATCTCTATAATACCAGAATTCTAGGAAGTTATTCTATACTAATCCTCAAATTCTATCCTTGGGCTAGGTACTATAATCATAGTTTATCTAAATCTAGCTTCCAAGGTTAGTACTAAACTGCCTCTGATACCAACTATAACGCTCCGACCCCAGTTACCCAGAGTCGGTGCATTATTGCGTAACATTGGAATGATCACAAAAGATCAAGTCTCGAAAGACCGATTAGTTTAGTAGCCTTAGAAACAATAGATACATTCATAAGTCATACATTATATCATAAATTAAAACAAAACTATAAGAATATCTTGTCTTCATATCCCCTCATACTATCCCTGCAGATCATTCATAATATACTTCTTCACATCCTAGAAAAATTAAAACATTGGAAGGGGTGAGCTCAGATGCTCATTAAGGATAACAATATAGCGGTATCTTTCATAAATAAATATAAACATTTAAGGAAATGTATAACTAAAACAAAAGACTTTCAAACTTGAACTTCAACATATTATGTCAAAAGTAAAATGAGATAATTCCATTTACTTATTCACATGGATAATCTACTGGTCGAATAATCACATACAATATCAATAACCACTTTCATAATGATGGAATGAAAAATTCCAGACTATCATAACCACGTAGCCAAGGCCTTGTGCCAAGACTACAAATAAGATTTTGTCAAAGACTCGTGCCAAGACACTAGTTTGTCTCATGAGACCTGCCGATACAATTTTTTTAGAAGATACTTACGTTTAAAATTTCTCAAATATACTCGAGTGTTTTTCTGAAAACATTATGCAAGATTCTGAAAACAAAATAACTAATTCTGAGACTTCTCGACTAATTACTGGCCATGATGGGTCCACGCCCAATCCCTTCCTGTCTACCACACTCGAGAGTTGGGTTTTTTGAAAACATTTTTAAGCTTGCATTAAATACGTATACATTTGCACTAGATTTTCATATATTTTAGATAAATATAACTTTTTTGAAATCATTTAAAAGTCACATAATTATAAAGGAAAACATTTTGAATAAAAGTCAAAGTCAAAGGAATTTATACACCATATAAAAGAAAGGTGTGTATAAAACAAAATATGCCTCAATGAAAGGAGATTGAGACGAAGTCCCTTACAAAGATCATTTTTTTAAATAAAATAGATCTATTATGTGTATTCACTATAAGTACACATAAAGAAAGTACAAATAAAAGATAGGACATAATAATATCAGTAAATAATTTGAAAGTAGGAGATTAACCCAAATAATGGAAATTGGGTTAAGAAATTCCCGTACCTTAATTTTGTCGAAAATGTCAAAAAGTACCTTGGTTGGAAAATGACGGAAAGATTCCTTTCAAAAATGTATAAGGTCAAATAAGGGTATAAAATAATTTAACCCATTGTATAATAAATTGTAAATTTTTTTTTAAAGATATATTTAAGAAACATGGATGTGGATGATAAAGAGGTCCCAGAAGATAATTACATATGAACAACCTTGAATAATGAAGAGGTTGTATAATTAACCCTTACCTCCTGTTCGACTTGACTCGATAATTCATTAACCTCCTTAATAATAAACTAGAGTTAATATATACTTGCATAAGAACCTTTTTCAAGTTCATTATCCCTTTTATATCACTTATTACCATGTTATGAAAATTATGTAGTCATTTAAGTTAATAACAGTCGTTTTGTCGATCTTTGGTACTTGAGTCAATAATAAACTTCTTATAATTACAAGTTGTTTATGTGGTAGAATATCCATTATCTCAAGAATTATATTAATTATGGAGATATCATATATACCATATATATTTAGTATATACATTCATTCATAATATTACATAACATTTCAAGGTAAAAAATGAAATGCACTGCTGATAGAGACGGTAAGCCGTACGTACGCATGAACGCTACATTCATTTCTATTTTGTATTTAATGGAATGAAATTATAATTATATAAAGGTGTATTATAATTCAAGTATAATATCATATATAATATCATTTACTCCATCCTTTATACAACCAACATATGGCATTAACGATTCAAATCACTTTGAGGGGGCGGTAGTCCGCACTTCCTAAAATGAAATTATCGCATTTACCCATAATGGAAATCATAAAGGTATGCCATAAATGAGAAATACAGAAGCATAAGGAAAACATAAAAATATTATATATATCATATATGAAAATAGTTTCAGCAAATTGGCCTCCATTAGAGGTGTTAAAAGAATATTGAACAATCATCGTTTCGTGAGACAGTATTTCGCCACCCACAGAAATAGTATTTTCTTTAACCATTAGAAGAAGGTGTGTGTAAGTGTAAATAAAATCCTTCTCATAACAACATCCTAGTATATTTTAGATACTGTTTTTGTTTCAAAATAAAGGAATAAAAAGAGTTTAAGGGGTTGGAGAAGCAAAATAAAACAAAATAACATAAGAGAAGACATTACCTTAAAATCGGGTAACTCTTTTTTGATTTGAGCCAAAGGCTTCCTTGAGAAGAATTCTGCCCAAAGGGAGGCTTCTAGAAGTAAGATAGGGAAGTTGAGAGAGTATTTGGGCAAAGGATGGCCGAGCAAAAAGGCTTTGAAGGTGTGAGTAAGGTGGTAGTGGTGGGGCCCTTTTATAAGAGGAGAGGAGGGCACTCTTGGAAAGTCATGAAATGTTACTTTATTATATAATGAGTTTAGGATTTTAAAGGTACCACACTTATATATTTCGAGGATAAGGTGATAAGGGTTCGAAATATACTCATCTAATAGGTTTTTTGACAAGTTTATGTCTTAGATTTTACATTATCTTTTTATTTTATTTAAATCATTAATTAATGAGGTAATCGTTGCATCATCATGGTGTCATAAATAATTTAATTTATTTAATGTCTAAACATTATAAAAAAATTATCACGATTTAGTAAATATTTTTATATTTCTAGTGAATATTTATATTCAAAAAGTTAACTTATATAAACCCATGTAATAATTGTTTTAGTAAAACAACACATGTTTGTGACAATTTTATTTTTACTTTAAATAAAAAGTTATTATTGTCATTTTCTTACCCAAGTGGCTCCATGGGGTCCCCAAGTTGACCCATGGATTGTCTTGGTCGGCCATGACTCATCCAATAAGGGTAGGAGAAGTGTAAAGTATTTTCATATTTTTATAATATCATTTTTACATTAAATGTCACTAATTACCTTAAATCGTGATTAATTAAACATAAAAGTTACTATTCACCAAAAATTATTTTAATCCCATTGAACCAAATTTTACTTCCTAATGACAACCATGTATGTCGGATTTTTGAAAATCAAATCACAGAAGTGGTAATGTTTCATTTAAATGAACAATTGGTTTTTTAACTACCACTTAGTGGATTCACTATTCATCAAAAATCCATGTTTTTTATAACAATGCCAAAATTTCACCCTAAGATATAATTGATATTCAAGATTCAAAAATTATGTCTATTTTAAAAAATTCACAACCTATAAGTAGAATTAATTAATTTTATAATTAATTCCTGTTGTCAAAATAAATATCGTGTTTTTAAGAAACAATACATATCAAAAGATTGACAATTGTATATGTCCAATTTCAAAGTGAAATTAATTTTAATGAATACCATTGGATAAAATGGTAAAAATATATTATAATTATACTTTAAAACCACTTAGTAATATAATTTATCACTATAAATTATTTTGATTTAAAAAGTTTTTTTTAAGTATTTTTCACTATTCATAAAAAATTGGAAGTTCTCAGAAAAATACCAAAAAATTCAACATAGGCTAATTTCGATATTCTGAATCCAAAAATGAAGTCCATTTTGAAAGATAAAATTCATAAAATTTTAAAAAGTGGGTATTACTATTCATAATGGCTATTTTGATTGGTCGCGATGTGTTAGAACTCGATGTTGCGTAGAATGCATGTTATTGCATTATTGAAAGAGAAGCGTATCGTGGAAGCTCGGGGTGTTACATTCTCCCCTCATTCAATAAATTGTGTCCTCGCAATTTGAAATTGTTCTTTAAAAATAAATGGTTGAAAATAGAAAATATATTTGTGTAAAACCCACATCAGAAATAAGGTTAATAAAATTTAGCCTTAATAAGAGGGAAAGAGAAATGAAAAAGTCACCACCAAATTATGATCTCGATAAGGAGAACATTGGTGGAAATTAAAGACATATAATTAGAGGAAAAACCTAAATATTTGTAGGGAGTGAATGAGGTCTTCAATCACAAACAAGTGTAAAATTGAGGGCCTCAAAGCCATCAATCTATGATGAAAATATCATCAGTTCTACAAAAATTAGGTATTATGATAACACATTTTTGTTTTAATATACCTTCCCTAAAGTTTAAGAATTAATTTATTCATAAAAATAAGATATATATATATATACTTGGAAAGTAGAATTTTAACCTTCAACTAATTTCTACCCCAAACTTGTCTTTCACCCAAAAAGATAATAGAACTCAAAAATATTATATTTATCTTAATCGTACAAGGTTCCACATAACATTTAGATTAGGAAAGCTATTTTATAATAACCATGGACTTCATGTAAGCTAGTGGTAGGTAATAGAGGCCTGTCGCACAATGGTTGTGGGTTCGATTCCTACAGCTTTGTCTGACGCGATGGGTTATCCCCCAACCTGCAGGTTGTCTTTTTCCTAAAACTATAGTATTATATTATTCCAAAAATAATCTTTAGAAATGTTTTAACCTTAAATAATATTATATGAAGTTAAACTTAATCCATTCCAACCTTTATAGTTATCCAAATTACTTCTGTCCAACTCATATTCCAGATTTTATAGGGAAGGTTGTAACACCCCGAGCTTCTATTATACACTTCTCATTCAATAATGCAATAGCTTGCATTGTACGCAACTTCGAGTTCTAAAACACCGCGACTAATCAAAGTAGCCGTTATGAATAGTAATAACCACTTTTTAAAATTATAGAAATTTTATATTTCAAAATTGACTTCATTTTTGGATTCGGAATATCGAAATTAGCCTATGTTGAATTTTTGGTATTTTTCTGAGAACTTCTAATTTTTTATGAATAGTGAAAAATACTTAAAAAAACTTTTTAATCAAAATAATTTATTGTGATAAATTATAGTATTTAGTGGTTTTAAGGTATAATTAGAATATATTTTTACCATTTTATCCAATGGTGGTCATTAGAATTAATTTAACATTGAAATTGGACATAAACAATTGCCAATCTTTTGATATAAATTGTTTCTTAAAAACACGCTATTTGTCGTAACAGCGGGAATTAATTATAAAATTAATTAATGCAACTTATATGTTTGGAATTTTTTAAAATAGACATTATTTTTGAATTCGGAATATCAATTATAGCTTAGGGTGAAATTTTGGCCTTGTTATGAAAAACTTCAATTTTTGATGAATAGTGAAACCACTAAGTGGTAGTTAAATAACTGATTTTTCGTTTAAATGAAATATTACCACATCTGTGATTTGATTTTCAAAAATCCGAAATAAATGGTTGTCATTATGAAGTAAAATTTGGTTCAATGAGATTAAAATAATTTTTCGGTGAATAGTAACTTTTAAGTTCTTAATCGCGATTAGAGGTAATTAGTGTAGTTTAAGGTACAAATAATGTTTTAATAATATGAGATGAGCATGACACTTGTCCTACTCCTATTGGATGAGTCATGGCCGACCAAGACAACCCATGGGTCAACTTGGGGACCCCATGGAGCCACTTTAGTTGGAAAATGACATTAATATATATTTATTTAATGTTAAAATTAAATTGACACAAACATGAGTTATTTTACTAAAACAGTTTTTAAGTGGGGTTACACAAGTCCAAATTTTGACTATAAATATTCATTAGAAATATAAGAATATTTCCTACATTATAGTATTTGTTTTATAATTTTTAGACATTAAATAAATTAAATTATTTATGACATCATTATGATGTAGTGATGACCTCATTATTTAACGATTTTAATAAAATGAAAAGATAATGTAACATACAAGGCTTACACTTGTCCAAAGATTATTGGATGGGTATATTTCGAACCCTTATCACCTTAGCCACGAATTATATAGGTGTGTGACCTTTATAATCCTAAAAGAACTGTGAAATAATGTAACATTTCAATCTTTCCAAAAGTGCCCCTCCTCTCCACTTTTAAAAGGCCCCCACCTCTCCCACCTCATTTACACTTTCAAGCCATTTGGCTCGGCCAACCTCTGCCCAAATACTCTCCCAACTTCCCCCTCTTACTCCTAGAAGCCTTACTTTGGGAAGAACTCTTCTCAACGAAGCCTTTGGCTCAAATCAAAAAGAGTTACCCGATTTTGAGGTAATGTCTTCTCTAATTTTGTTTTGTTTTATTTTTCTTCTCCAACCCCCTAAACTCTTTTTATTCATTTCTTTTGTGACAACACCAGTATCCTCAATATACTAGGATTTTTTTATAAGAAGGATTCGATCTACACTTACACACACCTACATCTAATGGTTAAAGAACATACGGTTTCTGTGGATGGCGAATTTCTGCCTCACGAAACGATGATTGTTCAACACTCATATAACACCTTCAAAGGTGGCCATTAAGATGTCACTATTTTTATATATGATATATAATATGTTTATGTTTTACTTATGCTTCTGTATTTCTCATTTATGGCATACTTTATGATTTCCATTATGGGTAAAACGCGATAATTTCATTTTAGGAAGTGCGGACTACCGCCCCCTCAAAGTGATTTGAATCGTTAATGCCATATGTGGGATGTATAAAGGATGGAGTAAATGGTATTATACACTATATTATACTGGAATTATATTATACATTTATATCATTATGATTTAGTTCCATTAAATATGAAATTGAAATGAAAGTAGCGTTCATGCGTACGTACGGCTTACCGTCTCCATGAACGGTGCATTTCATTTCTTACCTCTAAATGTTATGTAATATTATAAATGAATGTATATACTGGATATATAAGATATATATGACTTCTAAATCATGAATATAATTCTGGATATAATGGATATTCTACCACATGAACAACTTGTAATTATAAGAAGTTTATTGTTGACTCAAGTACCAAAGATCGACAAAACGACCGTTATTAACTTAAATAATTAAATAATGTTCATAACATGGTAATAAGGGATATAAAAGGAATAATGAACATGAAAAAGTTTCTTAAGTAAATAGAAATTAACTCTAGTTTATTATTCAGGAGGTTAAATAATGGTCGAGTCAGGACAAGACGCAAGGTAAGGGAATTTCTTAACCCAACTTCCATTCTTTGGGTTAATCTCATACTTTCAAATTATGTCATGATGTTATTATGTCCTATTTTTTATTTTTACTTTCTTTATGTGTACCTATAGTGAATACACATAATAGATCTATTTTATTTTAAAAATGATATTTTTAAGGACTTCGTCTCAATCTCCTTTCATTGAGGCATATTTGGTTTTATACACAACCTTCTTTTATACGGTGTATAAACCCCTTTGAATTTTACGTTTATTCAAAAGGAATATTTTTTATACGAATCGTTTTGCTAAACGACAAAAGGGAATGTTTTTCTTTCCGTGCTTATGTGGCGACAATGACTTCTCCGCCGCCGTGACCATTATTTGAGTTTCAGCTTCCTCTACAAGCCATCATTTTTTTAATGAAAAATAAATACAAAGTTTTAACTTTGTTTTATTTTGGTATTGAAAATGGTTTTGAAAGCCTTTTTATTATATCAATGTGTTGTATTGATATCTTGTGATTGAAATGTGGAAATGTTATGTTTCCTTTATGCATGTTTTATGTGATACGATTATGTTATGGTTTATGAAATGTTTAAACCTATTCATATGAGGAATGTATTGGACTTAATAAGTGACGGGTGGAGCCCGCTATAGCTCCTCGATGCATCGGTAGGTCTAATGAGACAACTAGACGTGGAATTGGCCGAGGCCCTTTCCCAATTTGATTTATGGTTTTGGTCGAGGCCTTAATCATTTTAGACGTCTTGGCCGAGGCCTTGACAAAATGTTTCAGAATGTCCAACATTATACATTCCCTCATTATGAAAGTGGTTATTGATATTGCATGTGATTATTCGACCAGTAGAATATCTATGTGAAGAAGTGAATGGCATTATCTCATTTTACTTATGCCATATTATGTTTATGATCAAGTTTAAAAGGCTTTTGTTTTAGTTATACATTTCCTTAAATGTTAATGTTTATTTATGAAAGCTTCCGCAATATTGTTATCCTTACTGAGCATCTGAGCTCACCCCTTTCAATGTTTTAATATTTTCCAGGATGTGAAGAAGTATTTTATGAATGACCTGCAGGGATAGTCAGAAGAGGATATAAGTGTGGACTATGGAGACTTTGTTATTGTAGTTTTTCACTTTATGATGTAATGTAACGTTTACGATTGTATCTAGTGTTTCCAAGGCTACTAAACTAATCGGTCTTTCGAGACTTGATCTTTTGTGATCATGCCAATGTTACGAAGTAATGCACCGACTCTGGGTAGCTGGGGTCGGGGCGTTACAGTTGGTATCAGAGGCAGTTTAGTACTAACCTTGGAAGCTAGATTTAGATAAACTTTGATTAGAGCACATATCCCCAATATAGAATTTAAGGATTAGTATAGAAGAACTTCCTAGAATTTTGGTATTATAGAGATTTTGTGAGTTTTCCGAGCAATACATCCCTGTCTGGATACGAGCAGGTAGGGGCGGCTCTGGCACAGATGTACCTAGGGGTAAAACCCGAAAACACCGCTTTGAGCTAGACTCGAACGGGAACTGGTGCACGACAACGGGCCTTGCTGCACTCTTGGTTACGACACTCCCGGGGGATATGCTTAGGATAATTCTCGTTTTCTTTACAAACCACTATGAATGGTTATGAGTATATACTTCCTCAAAGAAAACCTTTTTATGATTATGGATTATATCCATAAATAGTTCAATTTATGTTAAGTATTTTATAAGTATGGAATTATGTATTTTGATTCATAAACTAATCTAGTTTATGGCATTGTATAGAAATGGCGCCCAGTAGAAGGAATGTGAACTCCATCAATACGTATGATCCAAAGAGTAAGAAGGATCATATCTTTCATGGTATTAAGCCAACATTTAGAAGGGAAATATTCTCCCATGTGTTATCAACATATGAAGAAATAGTATCATGTGTTAATAAGATAAGTAGAGAATTCTCTGAGTCTTATGGATTTGAAGGGATGAAAGAGAAGAAAAGAATGGAAGAGAGAATGATGGATAAAGGGACGAGGGAAAAGAAGAATTTTCCAATATGTGATAACTATGGGAAGAAACACCTTGTAATTTTCCTGAAGGGAATGGGAGTTTGTTATAAGTGTGGAGAAAAAGGACACCGAGAGCGTGACTGCAAGGGTAAGAAAAAGGTTTCAAATGTACAATGCTTCATCTGCAAGGAGTGGGGACACTACGCAAACCAATGTTCAAATCATCAGAGTATGCCCCAAATGATGTTATTGGATAATAATCAAGTTATGATACTACCACAGATGAGGAGGAATGATTAGAGTTCTTATGTTGTTATTAAAGAATTTTGTAATTTGAGTGTTGTATCAATGATGTACTTGTTATAATAATTATGGAGTATATAAGGATTGTACTGCAGTACTATTTCATCTAGGACTTGAGATTGTGTGGAACCAAGAAAAGTGACTCCACAGTAGATTAATTTTTTGGAAAATATATGGTTGAGAGAAAGATAAACCATAATATGGTTCTGATACCAAGATAGTGATTTTGGAATAAGACATGATTGATTCGGATAAATTATGTTGGATATTCTTAACATCCTTGAAACTGATTAATGATTTGTATACATTTTTGGATAGAAGGAGTATATATAGTTTTCTATAAGGAATAAGGGATCATGAATGTAATCAATAAGGATTTACGGTAATACAGTATGTTGCAGTGTTTTAAAAGAATACATGATGAAGGTGTTCACATGTTGTTACGCAGAAAAAAAGGAGCTTCATTATGTTTACCTTCCTCATAAAATCTGGACTGTGAGTTGGAAAAAAGTATTTTGGATAAATATAATGGTTGGAATGGATTATATTTTACATTGGATACTATTGTTAAGGTTATTTTTGGATATTTATAAAAAGGAAAACACGCAGACCGAGTGACAACCCATCGCGTCAGATAAAGCTATGGGAATCGAACCCACAACCATAGTGCGATTGGGATTAATCGCCTACCACTGGACTACGCGAAGTCCCTGGTTTTTACAAAATAGTTTTTCTAATCTAAATGGTATGTGTTAAAATTTGGAACCTTATACAATTAGGATAAGTATAATATTTTTGAGTTCTATTATCTTTTTGAGTGAAAGATGAGTTGAAGGTTGAAACTCTAATTGTCAAGCATAAATATATATATACCTATCTCTTATTAAATGAATAAATTAATTCCTAAACTTTATTAAAGGGATATTAAATCAAAAAAATGTGTTATCCTAATACCTTATGTCTTGTTGAACTGATGATATTTTAAATCAACATAGATTGAAGGCTTTGAGGCCCTCAATTTGACAGTTGATTGTGAATAATGACCTCAATCACTCCCTACAAATATTTACGTTTTCCCTCCAATTATATGTCTCTAATTTCCACCAATGTTCTCCTTATCGAGATCATAATTTGGTGGTGACTTTCTTATTTCCATTTCCCTCTTATTAAGACTAAATTTTATTAACCTTATTTCCGATGTGGGTTTTCCACAAATGTATTTTCTATTTTCAACCTTTTATTTTCCAAGAAAAATTTCAAATTGCGAGGAAGCAATTTATTGAAGGAGGGGAGAATGTAACACCCCGAGCTTCCATGATACACTTCTCATTCAATAATGCAATAGCTTGCATTGTGCGCAAATTCGAGTTCTAAAACACCGCGACTAATCAAAGTAGCCGTTATGAATAGTAATAACCACCTTTTAAAATTATAGAAATTTTATATTTCAAAATTGACTTCATTTTTGGATTCGGAATATTGAAATTAGCCTATGTTTATTTTTGGTATTTTTCTGAGAACTTCTAATTTTTTATGAATAGTGAAAAATACTTAAAAAAACTTCTTAATCAAAATAATTTATTGTGATAAATTATACTATTTAGTGGTTTTAAGGTATAATTAGAATATATTTTTACCATTTTATCCAATGGTGGTCATTATAATTAATTTAACATTGAAATTGGATATAAACAATTGCCAATCTTTTGATATAAATTCTTTCTTAAAAACACGCTATTTGTCGTAACAGCGGGAATTAATTATAAAATTAATTAATGCAACTTATATGTTTGGAATTTTGTAAAATAGACATTATTTTTGAATTCGGAATATCAATTATAGCTTAGGGTGAAATTTTGGCCTTGTTCTGAAAAACTTCAATTTTTGATGAATAGTGAAACCACTAAGTGGTAGTTAAATAACTGATTTTTCGTTTAAATGAAATATTACCACATCTATGATTTGATTTTCAAAAATCCGACATACATGGTTGTCATTAAGAATTAAAATGTGGTTCAATGAGTTTAAAATAATTTTTTGGTGAATAGTAACTTTTAAGTTCTTAATCGCGATTAGAGGTAATTAGTGTAGTTTAAGGTACAAATAATGTTTTAATAATATGAGATGAGCATGACACTTGTCCTACTCCTATTGGATGAGTCATGGCCGACCAAGACAACCCATGGGTCAACTTGGGGACCCCATGGATCCACTTTAGTTGGAAAATGACATTAATATATATTTATTTAATGTTAAAATTAAATTGACACAAACATGAGTTATTTTACTAAAACAGTTTTTAAGTGGGGTTACACAAGTCCAAATTTTGACTATAAATATTAATTAGAAAGATAAGAAGATTTCCTACATCATATTATTTGTTTTATAATTTTGAGACATTAAATAAATTAAATTATTTATGACATCATTATGATGTAGTGATGACCTCATTATTTAACGATTTTAATAAAATGAAAAGATAATGTAACATCCAAGGCTTACACTTGTCCAAAGACTATTGGATGGGTATATTTAGAACCTTTATCACCTTATCCACGAATTATATAGGTGTGTGACCTTTAGAATCCGAAAAGCATTGTGAAATAATGTATCATTTCAATCTTTCCAAAAGTGCCCCTCCTCTCCACTTATAAAAGGCCCCCACCTCTCCCACCTCATTTACACTTTCAAGCCATTTTGATCGGCCAACCTCTTCCCAAATACTCTCCCAACATCCCCCTCTTACTCATAGAAGCCTCACTTTGGGCATAACTTTTCTCAAGGAAGCCTTTGGCTCAAATCAAAAAGAGTTACCCGATTTTGAGGTAATGTCTTCTCTAATGTTGTTTTGTATTATTTTTCTTCTCCAACCCCCTAAAATCTTTTTATTCATTTCTTTTGTAACAACACCAGTATCCTAAATATACTAGGATGTTGTTATAAGAATGATTAGAGCTACACTTACACACACCTACATCTAATGGTTAAATAACATACGGTTTCTGTGGATGGCGAATTTCTGCCTCACGAAACGATGATTGTTCAACACTCATATAACACCTTCAAAGGTGGCCATTAAAATGTCACTATTTTTATATATGATATATAATATGTTTATGTTTTACTTATGATTCTGTATTTCTCATTTATGGCATACTTTATGATTTCCATTATGGGTAAAACGCGATAATTTCATTTTAGGAAGTGCGGACTATCGCCCCCTCAAAGTGATTTGAATCGTTAATGCCATATGTGGGATGTATAAAGGATGGAGTAAATGGTATTATACACTATATTATACTGGAATTATATTATACATTTATATCATTATGATTTAGTTCCATTAAATATGAAATTGAAATGAAAGTAGCGTTCATGCGTACGTACGGCTTACCGTCTCCATGAACGGTGCATTTCATTTCTTACCTCTAAATGTTACGTAATATTATAAATGAATGTATATACTGGATATATACAATATATATGAAATATAAATCATGAATATAATTCTGTATATAATGGATATTCTACCACATGGACAACTTGTAATTATAAGAAGTTTATTGTTGACTCAAGTACCAAAGATCGACAAAACGACCATTATTAACTTAAATAATTAAATAATGTTCATAACATGGTAATAAGGGATATAAAAGGAATAATGAACATGAAAAAGGTTCTTAAGTAAATAGAAATTAACTCTAGTTTATTATTCAGGAGGTTAAAGAACGGTCGAGTCAGGACAAGACGCAAGGTAAGGGAATTTCTTAACCGAACTTCCATTCTTTGGGTTAATCTCCTACTTTCAAATTATGTCATGATGTTATTATGTCCTATTTTTTATTTTTACTTTCATTATGTGTACCTATAGTGAATACACATAATAGATCTATTTTATTTTAAAAATGATATTTTTAAGGACTTCGTCTCAATCTCCTTTCATTGAGGCATATTTGGTTTTATACACAACCTTCTTTTATACTGTGTATAAACCCCTTTGAATTTTACGTTTATTCAAAAGGAATCTTTTTTATACGAAGCGTTTTGCTAAATGACAAAAGGGAATGTTTTTCTTTCCGTACTTATGTGGCGACAATGACTTCTCCGCCGCCGTGACCATTATTTGAGTTTCAGCTTCCTCTACAAGCCATCATTTTTTTAATGAAAAATAAATACAAAGTTTTAACTTTATTTTATTTTGGTATTGAAAATGGTTTTGAAAGCATTTTTATTATATCAATGTGTTTTATTTATATCTTGTGATTGAAATGTGGAAATGTTATGTTTCTTTTATGCATGTTTTATGTGATACGATTATGTTATGGTTTATGATATTTTTAAACCTATTCATATAAGGAATGTATTGGACTTAATAAGTGACGGGTGGAGCCCGCTATAGCTCCTCGATGCATCCGTAGGTCTCATGAGACAACTAGACGTGGAATTGGCCGAGGCCCTTTCCCAATTTGATTTATGGTTTTGGCCAAGGCCTTAATCATTTTAGACGTCTTGGCCGAGGCCTTGACAAAATGTTTCAGAATGTCCGGCATTATACATTCCCTCATTATGAAAGTGGTTATTGATATCGCATGTGATTATTCGACCAGTAGAATATCCATGTGAAGAAGTGAATGGCATTATCTCATTTTACTTATGCCATATTATGTTTATGATCAAGTTTAAAAGGCTTTTGTTTTAGTTACACATTGCCTTAAATGTTAATGTTTATTTATGAAAGCTTCCCCAATATTGTTATCCTTACTGAGCATCTGAGCTCACCCCTTTCAATGTTTTAATATTTTGCAGGATGTGAAGAAGTATTTTATGAATGACCTGCAGGGATAGTCAGAAGAGGATATGAGTGTGGACTATGGAGACTTTGTTATTGTAGTTTTTCACTTTATGATGTAATGTAACGTTTACGATTGTATCTAGTGTTTCCAAGGCTACTAAACTAATCGGTCTTTCGAGACTTGATCTTTTGTGATCATGCCAATGTTATGAAGTAATGCACCGACTCTGGGTAGCTGGGGTCGGGGCGTTACAAAGGTAAACATAATGAAGATCCTCTTTTCTACGTAACAACATGTGAACACCTTCATCATGTATTCTTTTAAAACACTACAACATCCGGAATTACCATAAATCCTTATTGATTACATTCAAGATCCATTATTCCTTATAGAATACTAGATATACTCTTTCTATCCAAAAATGTATACAAATCAATAATCTATTTTAAGAATATCTAATATAATTTATCCAAGTCAATCATATATTATTCCAAAATTACTATCTCGGTATCAGAACCATATTATGGTTTATATTTCTCTCAACCATATATTTTCCAAAAATTTAACATGCTGTGGAGTCACTTTTCATGGTTCCACACAATCCCAAGTACTTGATGAAATAGTACTGTAGTACAATCCTTATATACTCCATAATTATTATAACTAGTACATCATTAATACAACACTCAAATGACAAAATTATTTAATGACAACATAAGAACTCTAATCATTCCTCCTCATCTGTGGTAGTATCATAACTTGATTATTATACAATAACATCATTTGGGGCATACTCTGAGGATTTGTACATTGGTTTGCGTAGTGTCCCACTCCTTGAATATGAAGCATTGTACATTTGAAACCTTTTTCTTACCCTTGTAGTCACGCACTTGGTGTCCTTTTTCTCCACACTTATAACAAAATCACATTCCCTTCAGGCAAGTTCCAAGGTGTTTCTTCCCACAGTTATCACATATTGGAAAATTCTTCTTTTCCCTTGTCACTTTATCCATCATTCTCTCTTCCATCCTTTTCTTCTCTTCCATCCCTTCAAATCCATATGACTCAGAGAATTATTTACATATCTTATTAACACATGTTACTATTTCTTCATATGTTGAGAAGACATGGGAGACTATTTCCTTTCTAAATGTTGGCTTAATACCGTGAAAGATATGATCCTTCTTATTCTTTGGATCATACGTATTGATGGAGTTCACATTCATTCTACTGGGCACCATTTCTATAAAATGTCATAAACTAGGTTAGTTTATGAATTGCAATGAATAATTCCAAACTTATAAAATACTTAATGTAAATAGAACGATTTATGGATATAATCCATAATCATAAAAAATGTTTTCTTTTAGGAAGTGTATACTCATAAACCCTTCATAATGGCTTGTAAAAAAATGAGGATTATCCTAAGCATATCCCTCAGGAGTGTCGTAAACAAGAGTGCAGCAAGGCCCGTTGTTGTGCACCAGTTCCCATTCGAGTCTAGCTCAAAGCGGTGTTTTCAGGTTTTACCCCTAGGTACATTTGTGCCAGAGCCGCCTCAAACTACTCGTATCCAGACAGGGATGTATTGCTCGGAAAACTCACAAAATCTCTATAATACCAAAATTCTAGGAAGTTCTTCTATACTAATCCTCAAATTCTATCCTTGGTCTAGGTGATCTAATCAGAGTTTATCTAAATCTAGCTTCCAAGGTTAGTACTAAACTGCCTCTGATACCAACTATAACGCCCCGACCCCAGTTACCTAGAGTCGGTGCATTATTGCGTAACATTGGCATGATCGCAAAATATCAAGTCTCAAAAGACCGATTAGTTTAGTATCCATGGAAACACTAGATACATTCATAAGTCTTACATTACATCATAAAGTAAAACAAAACTACTACAAAAATCTTGTCTTCATATCCCCTCATACTATCCCTCCAGATCATTCATAATATACTTCTTCACATCCTGAAAAATTAAAACATTGGAAGGGGTGAGCTCAGATGCTCAGTAAAGATAACAATATAGCAGAAGCTTTCGTAAATAAACATAAACATTTAAGGGAATGTATAACTAAAACAAAAGCCTTTTAAACTTGAACTTCAACAAAATATGGAAAAAGTAAAATGAGATAATGCCATTTACTTATTCACATGGATATTCTACTGGTCGAATAATCACATGAAATATCAATAACCACTTTCATAATGATGGAATGCATAATTCCAGACTATCATAACCACGTAGCCAAGGCCTTGTGCCAAGACTACAAATAAGATTTTGTCAAGGACTCGTGTTAAGACACTAGTTTGTCTCATGAGACCTGACAATGCAATTTTTTTAGAAGATACTTACGTTTATAATTTCTCAAATATACTCCAGTGTTTTTCTGAAAACATTATGCAAGCTTCTGAAAAAAATAACTAATTCTGAGACTTCTCTACTAATTACAGGCCATGATGGGTCCACGCCCAATCCTTTCTTGTCTACCACACTCAAGAGTCGGGTTTTTTTCAAAACATTTTTAAGCTTGCGTTAAGTACGTATACATTTGCACTGGATTTTTATATATTTTAGAGAAATATATGTTTTTTGAATTCATTTAAAAATCACATAATTATAAAGGAAATTATTTTGAATAAAAATAGAATTAATAAAGGTTTATACACCATATAAAAGAATGTTGTGTATAAAACAAAATATTCTTTAATTAAAGGAGATTGAGACGAAGTCCCTTACAAAGATCATTTTTTTAAATAAAATAGATCTATTATGTGTATTCATTGTAAGTACACATAAAAAAAGTACAAATACAAGATAGGACATAATAATATCAGGACATAATTTGAAAGTAGGAGATTAACCCAAAGAATGGAAATTGGGTTAAGAAATTCCATTACATTAATTTTGTCGAAAATGTCAAAAAGTACCTTATTTGGAAAATGATGGAAAGATTCCTTTCAAAAATGTATAAGGTAAAATAAGGGTATAAATGAATTTAACCCATTGTATAATAAATTGTAAAAATGTTTTTAAAGATATATTTAATAAACATGGATGTGTATGATAAATAGTTCCTAGAAGATAATTACATATGAACAACCTTGAATAATGAAGAGGTTGTAGAATTAACCCTTACCTCATGTCAGACTTGACTCGATCATTCTTTAACCTCATGAATAATAAACTAGAGTTAATCTCTACTTGCATAAGAACCTTTTTAGAGTTCATTATCCCTTTTATATCACTTATTACCATGTTATCAAAATTATGTAGTCATTTAAGTTAATAACGGTCGTTTTGTCGATCTTTGGTACTTGAGTCAACAATAAACTTCTTATAATTACAAGTTGTTTATGTGGTAGAATATCCATTATCTCCAAAATTATATTCATGATGTAGATATCAAATATATCATATATATCCAGTATATATGTTCATTCATAATATTACATAATATTTCGAGGTAAGAAATGAAATGCACCGCTCATGGAGACGGTAAGCTGTACGTACGCATGAACGCTACTTTCATTTCTATTTCATTTTTAATGGAATAAAATTATTATTATATAAAGGTGTATTATAATTCCAGTATAATATAATATATAATATCATTTACTCCATCCTTTATACATCCCACATATGGCATTAACGATTCAAATCACTTTGAGGGGACGGTAGTCCGCACTTCCTAAAATGAAATTATCGCGTTTACCCATAATGGAAATCATAAAGGTATGCCATAAATGAGAAATAAAGAAGCATAATGAAAACTTAAAAATAATATATATATCATATATGAAAATAGTTTCATCAAAATGGCCACCATTAGATGTGTTAAAAGAATATGGAACAATCATCGTTTCATGAGGCAGTATTTCGCCACCCACAGAAACAGTATGTTCTTTAAACATTAGACGAAGGTGTGTGTAAGTGTAAATAAAATACTTATCATAACAAAATCCTATTATATTGGAGATACTGGTTCTGTTACAAAATAAAGGAATAAAAAGAGTTTAAGGGGTTGGATAAGCAAAATAAAACAAAATAACATAAGAGAAGACATTACCTTAAAATCGGGTAACTCTTTTTTGATTTGAGCCAAAGGCTTCCTTGGGAAGAATTCTGCCCAAAGTTAGGCTTCTAGGAATAATATAGGGAATTTTAGAGAGTATTTGGGCAGAGTTTGGCCGAGACAAAAGGCTTCAAAGGTGTGAGTAAGGTGGTAGTGGTGGGGGCCTTTTATAAGAGGAGAGGAGGGGCACTCTTGGAAAGTCAGGAAATGTTACTTTATTATATAACGAGTTTCAGATTTTAAAGGTCCCACACTTATATATTTCGAGGATAAGGTGATAATGGTTTGAAATATATTCATCCAATAGGTTTTTGACAATTTTATGTATTAGATTTTACATTATCTTTTTATTTTATTTAAATCGTTAATTAATGAGGTAATCTCTGCATTATCATGGTGTCATAAATAATTTAATTTATTTAATGTCTCAAAATTATAAAAAATTATCATTATGTAGGAAATATTTTTATATTTCTAATGAATATTTATATTCAAAAAGTTAACTTATATAAACCCATGTAATAATTGTTTTAGTAAAACAACACATGTTTGTGACAATTTTATTTTACTTTAAATAAAAAGTTATTATTGTCATTTTCTTACCCAAGTGGCTCCATGGGGTCCCCAAGTTGACCTATGGATTGTTTTGGTCGGCCATGACTCATCAAATAAGGGCAGGACAAGTGTAAAAGTATTTTCATATTTTTATAATATCATTTTTACCTTAAATTTCACTAATTACCTTTAATTACGATTAATTAAACTTAAAATTTACTATTCACCTAAAATTATTTTAATCTTATTGAACTTCATTTTACTTCCTAATGACAACCATGTATGTCGGATTTTTGAAAATCAAATCACAGAAGTGGTAATGTTTCATTTAATTGAACAATCGGTTTTTTAACTACCACTTAGTGGTTTCACTATTCATCAAAAATTAATATTTTTCAGAACAATGCCAAAATTTCACCCGAAGCTATAATTGATATTATAGATTCAAAAATTATGTCTATTTTACAAAATTCACAACCTATAAGTTGCATTAATTAATTTTATAATTAATTCCCGCTGTCAAAATAAATAGCGAGTTTTTAAGAAACAATATATATCAAAAGATTGACAATTGTTTATGTCCAATTTCAAAGTGAAATTAATTATAATGAATAAAATTGGATAAAATGGTTAAAATATATTATAATTATAATTTAAAACCACTCAATAATATAATTTATCACTATAAATTATTTTGATTAAAAAAGTTGTTTTTAAGTATTTTTCAGTATTCATAAAAAATTGGATGTTCTCAGAAAAATACCAAAAATTCAACATATGCTAATTTTGATATTCCGAATCCAAAAAATAAGTCCATTTTGAAAGATAAAATTCATAAAATTTCAAAAATTGGGTATTACTATTCATAATGGCTATTTTGATTGGTCGTGGTTTGTTAGAACTCGAAGTTGTGTACAATGCAAGCTATTGCATTATTGAAAGAGAAGCATATCATGGAAGCTAGGGGGGTCACATTTATAACTTCAATGATTATGCAATCTTTTTATATTGATAAAAATGTAATACAACACATGGTCTCTTCAATCTCCCAATATGTGTTTATTATCAATTCCATAAAATACTTTCTCTATCAATATGTATTTTTTAGATTGTTAATTCACCCCCTTATTGAAAATAATTAAAGATGGATATATTGGTAAATATTATTAGTTTGACTTTTCTCTTCTTTCATGAATCTTAAATATGGTTTCTTTTTTTGTTTTTGTTTATAATTCCATCTAAATACCCTTATAGAGAGAAATATGGGTTGACATTTTTTCTTATCAATGAACCTTTAGTTATTCAAATATAAGTATATCTTGTTTAACCATTTATTAAATATAATATTGAACAACCAAGATGATTAAAAAAGTATATAAAAAACATTCATTAGATAACACTTTTATTTTCTCATTTTAAGGGCTATTTAAATAGATTTATGAACATAAATTTAATTATTATCTCATGTCAAACAAACACATCAAAATAATTTATGTGAAAGATATATAACTCCTTGTTTCTATTATACTTTAATCAACCAACACTCCCCATTTATAAATATGTCTAACACAATCAAGGCAAGTTCATTATTAATGATTTTAATACCTCAATTCTATATTTAAAATGTTCTATATAAATTTCAAAATTCAATATTTAACATAACTCATGGAATCATCACTTCATGTTTTGATCCCCCTCATGGGTTGGTCTATATTACTCTTCATAAGTGTTATTAAAACACTCTATGATGGATATATAATTTGTTTTATAGTATAAACTTCATCATCCAATTCACCTACATCACTGATCACTTTCAATTCCAAACATAAAAACACATCATAACTGATTTAAAGGAAAATGTGAGTTATTAAATAGTTTCTTAATCGAATCAGTGTAGTTGAGAATTTGATATCAACCTAATGAAACTATTCTTTGTAACTCAAATGTTCCATGATATATTAATCGCAATTCTCCCTTTGATTCACCAATTATTTTCATCCTTTAGTTTTATGGACTTATTCTACTTTTTAGTTTTATTTGTAGGTGGAATAGGTTTTTTCTCCTTTGATAATAAAGAATTTATTGTTATTGGTGATTTTTATTTTTATTTCAAGATTTTAAACATTTAATCATCAATTTTTAAGAGGTTGAAATAAATATTTTCAACATGACCTACCTATTTTCACCTTCCATGTATTCCATTTCATTTATCTTGTTAAATGACCTTCTTTTTATTATAATTTTCAATTTATTTTTCTACCTCTTGATATTTCTCAATCATTTTAATACCGTGTAACTATTCAAGATAAATTTTTAGGTACTCATACATAAAATATTTTAATTTTATAGTGATTTTACAGGCCTCCTTTATAACTTTTGAGTTACCCCATTTTAGAAACTTATTCACTTCATCTCCAAGGATGTCTTTTAGCAATCCAATCCCGTTATTTGTATCTTGGATTGATTCCTCTCTTGAATTTTTATTATTTATAGTTTTCATGATCTATATTAAATGTTATATGGTGTTCTATTTCTCCCATAGTAAAATCATTTCCACATTTTTTTGATATCCTTGTATTCATTCTTTACCTATTTCTTGAGAGTGATTTGTTCTACCTTTTTCTTCAATGTATGATTTTCTTCCTTTTTCATTTATTTCTTATCCTATTATATTCATTTTCTTTCATCAGCTTATTATTTTTTTTAATAGTTATATATCATCACTCATCATAACTATGACCATATTTATTGATGAAATCATCGAAGTCAATGAATTATTTAAATCTATTTTTAAGATATAGATTTCCTTTCTTCTATGGAATCTATTTAGGTATAATATATTTCCATATAACATTATTTATACTATAAAAATATATAGACCATCTATAATATCTATATATATAAGTTGTAAAATTATTCAAACATTTAGTATCCATATTTTTGAACTTTTAGAAACACAAAAATTGGCCAATAAATCATGTTCTGCCCACTTTGGTTGTAATCTAGACGGATTTCTTACTTTTGAACCTTGTTTATTTTTTGTGGTGTCACCACCCTTTTGGGATTTATTAGGGGTAATATAGTTTATGTATATTCAATTTTTTACCCTTGATGTTTTTGTAAATTTATAAATAAATTTCTCCATCCATGTATTCCTTTAATTTAAATTGAATTATATAAAATCTAGTCAGGAATAATTAGTATATGAAATTTTAGAATTGTTATTAATGTAAACTAATAATATATTGGAAGTTAATATTTGATTAGAAAATAATGAAAAAAGCAATTTGTGTTTAAAAAAGATTAATTTTTAGTGATTGAAATGTTATTGAGTTGAGTTGGAGTTGAAATAAACTGAAAGAAAACAATAGTGTTTCACATCACAAAGGTACTCATCCACTCCTCAACATCATTTACTTCTCAAGGATATTGGTACCCACTAAGAACATCACTTTTAATGGTGTGATAAACTTCTTGGAGACCCAGCCATTTAAAACATCCAAAGGCACAACCCAATCTTGATATAGGTGACCAAACTAGTATTTTTTACCTAGATTTTGATCAAGAGTCACAAACTTAAATTCTTTTTAGGAGTTTAGATAACCAAAGAATAAAATACCTTATTTTTGCATGTAAGATAATAAAGAAAAAACAAGAAAGATAAATAGAAAGATAAATATTTAAAAAATAAAAACTAATATAGGAAAAAAGAGGGTGATCAAAAATTTCAAATATATTGAGGCTTGATAGTCATTGATCAATTATAAGGAACAAATGTCGAAGATGTAGTCTTTCTATGATCACTACAATATTATAGAAGTTTCAAAAGATCAAGAAAAAATTAAATCATCAAGAATGTTTAATATATTTTATATGAGACATGTAGAATGATTTTATAAGGTATATGTTTATATTGCTTGAAAATATCTCTTGGATAATCAAAACATAGATCAACTAGGAGTTTTTCTGTGTCTAATATTTAAATGACACTTTTTAGAGAATATTAATTAAAAAATAGGACTGTTACATTTTTTGTTAATGTTTTTATAGATTAACATAGTTACAATTTGGATTTACATTTCTCCATAAAATATTAATATAAAATTATTAATATGTTAAGTAAAAAAATTTTATACAATTCATAATAATAAAACAATTTAAATAAGAATATTTTTCTTTATACTATACATACAGAAAAAATTCAGTACAATATAGCATCGAATAAACATCAAACTGTATGAATAAATGAATATAATAAAATTTTACCATTACTTACATACACTCTAGAATTATATTTCAGCATAAAATAATAAATCTTTTAACCAAAATAATTTTCTTAATAACATCAATTTAAAATAATAATAAATTAAAAACAATTTTTTTAACTAATGGTGGCTTAATACTTCAAGAGATAATTCATTACCCGCCACTAAAATAGAGAGTGATGGATCATGAACTACCATTGAAAAAAAAGAGAAGATTTAAATTTTTCAATTTCACAAAAAACAAAAAAAATAAAAAAACCAATCTTATTTCATACTACTAAAAAATAAAGGCTTTATAAGAAGCAATAAAAAATTTTCTACCATTAAATGTCCAATTCTGACCCATGACTCACTATTGGAGATGTCAATCAGTTTCTCATTACCAACAATTGGAAGTGTCAAATGATGTCTCACTAAAAAATATCAAACAAAAAAGGATAAACATGTGAACAAATAAACAAATATAATTTAAAATTACATGAAATAGTAAGAAAAAAATCTTCAACAAGTTAAATGAGAGAAAAAATTCATACAGAAATATAAAAACTGTTGAATATAATAAAACAAATATAATGTTTCGGAACATAATCAAAGAGCTCTTGTGGCATAATGATGAGATTTCTGCAAAAAAAATGTAAAACACAATAGAAAAAATAATATTCTTATAAAACAATAAAATAACATAGAACAAAAAGAAAAAATATATAACAACCAAATGAGTCATAAAATAACCTCTTTGAGCTCAAATAATCCACTAATATTACACATTATAGAAAAAACAACTTTTAGTGAATAAAGAAACCCTCCATTTATTTAAAACTGTGATTAAAATGACTCACCATCATAATCTGGTGTTGGCTCACTAATTCCCTATTCACTTCAAATGGTGACTTAACTCGTTGTTGGTGTCCAATAGTGACTCATGAATCACTTTGGGTATCCAAGGGTTTATCATGACTCCCCATTAGTATCCAAAGGTGACACATCATGCAGGAAACAAAGAAGATAATTCAATCAATATAAATATCTGGATGAAGAAGATTAAGATCTTACAGTTCAAAAATCAAAATAATAATCATAAATATAAGTCCAAAAAAATTAGATAAAGATGAATCATTGAAGAAATTTTGAACCAATAACATGTGTTCGAGAAGATAGAAAAAAATAAATAAATACATGTGAACATGAATGGAATAGATTCACTTTTGTAGAGAGGTTGTAAACAAGGTGCCAGTGGTTAGACCGCTGAGAAAGAAGACAAAAAACTAAATAAGTAAAAAAATGTGTCGGGATTCAAATATGAACGTGTGGGAGATCAATTAAGATCAAATAGGAGACATTAAAATATCTAATGATCAGGAGTGTATCCTAAATTTTATGTTCATTTGAATAGTGTATACATAATTCACATCCTGCATCAGTTTTAAATACTAGAGGCGGAGTGGTATATCAAATAAGTCACATTAATCCTCTTTTTGAATTAAAACACAATGTGCAAACATTGGAAATGGCCCATCGGTTGACTTAGCCCAAACTATGTGCCTATGGGTGCAAACTTTGATCCTTATACATGGTCTCATACACCTTTAGTATGAACTATGAAAACCAAAATCTTTTTCCTTCTTGTGAGGTTCTACTAGTGGGCCTTCCCATAAGATTGACCCAATGAGTCCCCTAGGTGGTTTAAGGCAAGCTAGGTGCCTCCCATAGATTGAAATTATTTTAACCTAAACAAAAAAATAAACCTAATTAAATGAACAATATAACAAAGAAATAAAAAAAATTGTAACCTTTAATAGTATAACCATTACCATTTTAAACAATGTCACTAAAAAGTATTAATAAATTAAAACCCTCGAGAATTTAATGAACATTCAAAATTAATAAAATTTTAAGAGAATAATTTAATAAAAAAAGAAAACCTTTAAAGTATATAAAATAAATTAAAATACTAATGAACTCCCCTTTTGTAAATTACAAAACAAAACATATATTAAATTTTAAAAAAAAGACTCCCCCTTTTTGAAATTTGTCAAAAAAGTACATTAAGATTTATTATATAAAATAGACTCCCTTTGTAATAAAAATCAACTTCTTTAAAAAGTAACATATTATAATATTTTCATCAAATAAATATATAGTTACATTATTTTATAATTATAAAATTAAAAATAGAGTAAGATTTTAAGAGTGGAATTGTAAACACTATTATCTAGTAATTAATTAATCAAAGTGAACAATGTTTTTCAAGACATAAAATTTATACCAAACAAAAATGTTAATATTTTTCAATATTAATTTTAAATTCAAGAAAATCAAAAAATATTTCTATATTCAATAAACAAATAAAATTTATTTTCCAGAACATATTAGATTAAAAAATTATGATTTTAAAGAAATGAACAATTTCTTTTCATTAAGGGATTTAAAAACAATTTCCCTTATGTTTAAGCATAAAAAATATATTATATTTAAAAATAGATCAATAGATCAAATTTTGTTTCTAAAAATTAAATCAATTTTAGAATAAATTTATTATTTAAATATATTTAGAATTCCAAACAGATTTCAAAAAGGAATTATGAATAACACAAAAGATATTTTGAAGAGCATAAAATACTTCCCTAGTTCTGTTGTTGAAAACATATTTCAAATAGATAGTTTTTATAATCTAATTATTTGAATAGTAATTTGAAACATAGATATCATTATATTCTTTAAATTAACAAACAAGTACTAACTCTCCCAAAATTCATGCATCTTTTAATAATGATAAATATATAATATTAACACACATTATTGAAAAATAAAAATATATCCATCATATTCAGACTGAAATTTTAAATATGTAAAAAAACAATTTTACTTTCTAAATCCAAAATAGATATAAATTAATGAACATACCATGAGTCATAAATAAAATGTTTTTAGAAAATATTAGATATCTTATATGCTAGCATATCAAATTAAAGTATAGTAGACAGTATGCATGATATTAATAAAAACTATTACTTATCTGTTCATGGTGACCAATATAGGTCCAATAGGATTTGTGAAACATCCTTTTGGTACCCATGTTTTCATAAGTTCACCATAATTTACATAAGTTCTTGGAACCAACCAAATAGATTTTAAAAAAAATTCTTGGTGATTTTTTATAAAAAATTTTAGAAAAAAAATTTCTATTATGAACAAAATATTTAGTTAATATCATTGATAATTTAGTATCATAATACACTTTTATTATATGTTTAAATAAAATTAAAGAAAAAATACTACCTTTTGAACTTCTAACAAAATTAGTATTATTTAAATTTAAAGTAATACCATTGTATCAAAAACCATTATTATTCATGATTAGTTTCTTTATATACGTCATCTTATCAAATATTTTTTACCTTTTACAAAAGTAGATAAATACTATTTAATATTAACAACTTCATTTTTCAAATCTATATTCTCTTTTTGAATAGTTTGTAAATCTGTATAAACCATTTAATTAGATCCATAAGCTATGTTTATTATTTTTTTTAATTTTTCCCCTTAATTTCAAACATTTATTCTCTAGCTTAGTTAGATCATCCATTGCTAAATTAAATCTTCTATCCTTGTATTTATCATTTACTACCAAAAATTATTTATGTATTTTATTTTCATATTTCTATTTAAAATTTTCAAAATCACAATTCCATTTAATTTTTTCATTCTGGGAAACAATGATATTTTCATTTTCACATTATGTTTTCATTATTTAATTTTAATTGACTAAATTATTATTTTTACATTTCCATTATCTATATTTTTTAACCATTTTTAAACCACCATTCCTCAATTTTTTATTCTCATTAAGTAATGGTTTAACTCTATAATTAATAGAATCATAAATTAAATCTGAATCAGTATATTATTAATTTTCAAATATTTCATTGTGAACAACATTTATAGGGGTTATCGCCTGTGTAAATAGAGAATCATTTACATCACAATTAATACCAATCAAGGAAAGATTACCTATTTTATTTTTACTTCCTAAGTCACTGCTTGAGTCGAAACTGTCATAGTAGTCTCATCCACTAAAGAGAGATTGTATTTCTTTCCTCTTATTATCTTTGTACTTATTTTAATGTTTGTGTTTTTGAAAATCAAGTATAATATGACCATGATTTCTTAACTCATGACATTAAAAATATTAAATAACATTACTCTTACTTGAATTATATTTCTTGTAATCCTTTGCATTCTTCTTTAAAAAATTTATCTTAACACCAATGTTTTTTTAAACTTGAAAAGTTTCTTACTAAAATGAGACATCTCCAGCTCAAATTCTTAGAACATAGAATTATTGTCATTTGAGGTATCAATTACATTATATTTAAATAAAATACCTTTTATCCTTTCATATTCCTCATCGGTAATATTGTTTTATTTAATCTCATACTATAGTAGACAGCCTATTAGTTCATCTAAATTATATTCCATAAAACTATTAGTCCCATCAATGTAAATCTTCTTTTCATGCCATATTTTTAGAATAACTCTTAGTTTTCTCTCCACATGAGAACTATTGTCCAAAAATTCAACAAGAGCAGTCATACAGTTGGTGATACTGGTGAACTGATGGAACATCTGGTTTAAAAATTCTTCATCTCCCATGTTGAAGTTCTAGTATTCTTCTTGAAGAATTTCTAAACTAGTTCCCTTTAACATTATAGTACCATAATGAGTAACTTTTAGTATAATTCATATTTCATCAACTATATAACAAGATGGGACATTCCAATAAACACTTCTACATATATCACAGAATAAAATACTTTTAACTTTGTAATTCAAAAAAATTGTTTCACTACCTACCAAAGTCTTTAGTCCAACATTGGGTAGATCATATGTATTTTCAATGATAGTCCAGTTATCCAAACTCAGTTGTATCAAGTAGGTTTACATTTTATCTTCTAGTAAACATATTCACTACCATCAATGAATGGGTTTCTTTAGAATCCATCCAACATTTGCATTAACACCTTCCATCTTAAAATTAATCTATTCATTTGTTCCTTAGACTATTGGGTCTATGATACAAGTCTTCACGGGTTTTGAAAATAAGTAATAAAAAGAAAAATCTTTTTAGAGACAATGATTTGATATCAAAACCACATATATATTAACCTAGATTTAATAAAAAAATTGGAATCAGATTAAAAAATAATAACCTTTTAGGGACTTCTCTCTAATACCAATTGTTTTATATTACAACCACAAATCTATTTACCTTGCTCTGATTCCAATTGTAGGATCTTTATTGATTGAAATTACGACTATTGTGGGTGAATATTTTTTAAAAAAATAATTAAAAAATCCGACTATATAAAATATTAATATCTAGTTAGTGAATCACTCTTGAGTTGTATTGTAGTGGAAATAAATTGAATGAACAAGAATATTTATAGTAGTTCATATCACATATATCCTAGTCCACTCCGCAACCTCCCCAACACCCTAAGGATATTGGTACCCACTAAAAACATCACTTTTAGATGTGTGATGGCCATGTTATAGACCCTTACTTTTAAACGATATGGCGGAACAACCCAGTCTTGATACAGGAGACCAAGCTAGTTTTATTTAAATGAAATTTTATTAGGAGTCCCAAACATGACTTTCTTTTATGTGGTGAATAATTATAGAAATCAAGAACCTCTTTTTATTAGGAAAAGAATAACCCAGACACAATAAATACATGAAAAAATATAAATATTACATTAATAAAAACTAATATAGGGGGAAAATAATATGATCATAAATGTTGAATATAATGAAGCTCGGTGATCATTTATTACATAGAAGGAAAAAATCAAAGATGAAGTCCTTATGTGATCACATCATGATTATAGAAGTCACAAAAGAACATGAACAATTCATAGCAGTAAGAAGTTAATGATGTATCACATGAGATATGTAGAATTATTTTCAGAAGTATATGTTTTTAGTCCTTGAAAATATCTCCCATGTCATTAACACATATATTCTCTAGGAGTTTTTCCATGTCTAAATTATGCATGACACTTATTAGATTATAATAATGAAAATATATGACCGTTAACTTTGTCCATTAAAGTCCCACTTGAGTAACGTAGTTACAATTGGGATTTATATTTCATTATGAAAAATATTAATATATAAAAAAATATTATGTTATGTAAATAAATTTTAAACAATTCACCATTATAAAAAAATTAAAATAAAAGTATAATTCTGAAGATTATACATAAAATAAAAATATAGTAAAAATATGGCCTAAACATAAAAATTCTTGCATAAATGAAAATAAAATAATTTTTTTGTTGTTTTTAGTCACTCAAGAAATATATTAAAATATAAGATAATAAAACTTCTAAAACAAGAATTTTTTAATAACATCAAATGATAATCAGAAATAAAAATTTTAAAAACAATTTTCATAACTAGAGGTTTCTTAAAATTGATGGTAGTGAATCATGACCCACCACAGAAAATAGAGAGTGGTGGATCCTGATCTAATAATAAGAAATAGATCAAATTATACTATTTCAAAATCAAGAAAATTTAAAAAAAACAAACCAAAACAAAAATTAATTAACATTCTTGAGAAATTGAAGGCTTCATAAGAATCAAATAAAAATTTTCTACTAATAGATGTCCAATAGTAACTAATGACCCACCTTTATATATTTCCATTGGTGACTATCCTACCATTATAAGTTTCTAATGTTGGCCACTAAAATATTATCAAATAGAAAATTGATAAGTACATGAAGAAATCAGCTAATATAATATAATATTTATTAAATATAACCAAAAAATATATTCTAAGTTAAATAATAAAGAAAATTCACAAAAAAAGATACACACTTATAAGAAACAAAATATAAAGTTGCTAATACTAATTTAAGATCTCCTGTTGGAGCTTGATAAACCGTCTTCCAGAAAATGTAATAACAAAATAAAGAATGATAAAAGAATAAAAACAACATAGAATAGAAATAAAAAACAAAAACTAAATGAGGAATTAAAATCTCTTGTTGGATATTAAAGAAGAAACTTCTAGCACAATATACATAAAAAAATAAAATAGCCACCAATGAAGAAATATGACCCACCATTGATGTCCAACAGTGAGTAAATTTATTCACTATTGTAATTTGTAAATTGATCACTTACTCAATGTTGGGTTCCAACGGTGTCTTGACTCACTACTGGTATCCAATTGTGACTGATTAATCACCATTGGTATCCAATGGTGACTCATGAATCACTATTGGTTTCAAATAGTGACTCGTAGACTATCCAACAAAGAATTGGATTCAAACTAGATAAATATCTTGAGGAAGAAGATAAAGACTATAATACTTAAAACTCATAAGAATAAGAATAAAGATATGTTGAAACTAGAAGAGATAAAACCATAGGCTTGATGAAATATCAACCAAAATAAAAGGAGTTCAAGAATAGCATAAAATAGAATAAAATATAGTTAAACATGAAAGGAAGAGAAGCACTGGTGCAGATATTCTTGTGAACTAGAATTTTGAGGTTGACCCTCTAAGGAAGAAGATAGAATAATGAGTGAGGAAAAAATTGTGCAGGGGTTCAAATAAGAAAAAAATGGAGATAAATTTTGATCAAAAATATATATTAAAAGATATGATTGTCATGTGTGTTTCCTAATTTTTAAGCATACATGACCAATGAATACATAATTCACGTCCCACGTCAGTTTTGAATAGTATAGTGGGATCAGTATATCAAATAAGCATGTAAATCCTCTATTAAAATTTAAACACAAAACACACAGATGGGTCATGTCCAACCATGTGACCTGGCTCAACCTATACACCTTTGGTCATGCTCTTTGGTCCTTATAAATTTGATTGAGTGCGTTTGGCATGCACATGTAAAATTGAATCATTATTCTCTTTGTAGGGTGACTCTATGGGCCTTATAATTTTATTTTGGCCTTAAATTTATCATTTTTACCTTATAATCAAAACATATTACTATGTGAAATTTCATAGTCCTCAATAAATCTCAATATTTATTCTGATTAATTATTAA
The DNA here is from genome assembly GCA_963277665.1 of Viscum album. Taxonomy (NCBI): domain Eukaryota; kingdom Viridiplantae; phylum Streptophyta; class Magnoliopsida; order Santalales; family Viscaceae; genus Viscum; species Viscum album. The sequence goes on along the minus strand of OY728147.1, from coordinate 833,330,607 downwards.
ACCATTTAAATTTATCTTTATTCATATTTTCATATTATTATAAAGGGTTACCAATCCATTTTATTCATTTTCTTTAAACCTATTATTTAAAATCATTAACAATTTTTGAGATGTTCTATAATTTTATCAATTCATGGATCTCTTATTTTAGAGAGATTTATATTATAACATAATCACATCCATTGAATTTAATTTTTTCATCAAACATGAAAATAGTTACATTTAAAATTATTAAACATTCTTCCTCTACTTCCAAAAGGTTTTTGAAAGAATCTATCTTTCATTATTTTCTTCCTAATGCATCCTATATTTCTTTAATTTCCTCTTTTAGCTATGATTTTTCATCAAGGAGTCCCTTAACAAAACCAATTATATATATTTTTAATTAAATAGGTACTTTATTCAAATATCTTTTAATTTGATAGAAAAATCCTTCAATAGTTTTGATAGAATCATCCACTTCATAATCTCCATAGAATGATCTAGTTTCTTTTAAAGGATCACATTTAATATATTTGGAAGATGTACTCTTTCTATCATTAATAGCTTCACATAGTTGTTTATACATCTTTCTCTTTGAAATATTCATCAACATTATTGTCTCATTTATATTATATTTCTTTATAGTTTTGGAAGATACATCTATTTCATATGTAATAATTTTATATTCTAAGGTCTCCATATGATGCATACCAAAATTATTTTTGAAGATACAGTTTATATAGGATTGATAAAAGTAATTGTTAAAAATTTAGATATAATTAGAGCTATACTTATTTAGATATGATACAACTTCAACATTCTAGTGGTCATGTATGGACATTATAAGGGGGTTGAATTAGGGTATATAAATTTTATCTGGTTTAGCTTTATTTCTTTAATTATCCCCTATTATTACTCGAACCTCTATCCCATTTAATAGATATGGTTATTTTTTATGTAAACTCCACCCTTTATATTATATAAAAATTAATTAATAAATAAGAATAATAGTGCATAAAACTTTTACAAGATTAATCTCTAATAAAGAAACATACTCCTTGCTGCGTTTGACACCCAAACTTACATAGATTCTAATTATTATATTATAGTGATGATAGGTTTTTAATCTAGTGGGACACAAGGGTTGGAAATGTATTATTCAAATTCCCTATGATGGGAATCATCCATTTCCCTAATTTATCTTATGAAGTGATCTTTATACTATATCTCATGGTCTCTAAATCCTACAAGATTATGGCGTTTTTTATATCGGTACCACTAGTCATTCAAGGCTCTTACCGTGATACATAAAATATATATTTCACATCCTATAAATTATTAGAAACTCCACATGCAAGATGGACTAATTTTCCACCATGGTAACACTATAATTTTAAATAATAGTGGATCTTCCAATCTCTCAATGTATATACACTAATGATATGAAGTAGTAGAAATTTCAACTCTTCTTATTTTTCTTCTTCATTGATTAGTTTATTTATAGATTAATTGGGTTTTATTTATCAATACATGGACAATTTTATCCATATTTAGTATCATTGTCTTACTCTCGATGTATATTTTCACTCTTTGTGTCCGGATTATTTAATATTCAAAAAATATTTTATTTTAATACTATTCAAATAATATTTATATATTTTATATTGAAATTAACATGAATTGTGGTCGGATCTTTTCATTTATTAACGTATTCAATCTCATTCAAACTAATTCATGGTATTTAATTTAAAAAATCCTTAATAATTTAGTTCTTCTCTTCATAAAAACACCGTAAGATTTTCCTCATAAAATTGCATCCATGTTTGCAAGAGTCTATGTTATTTTCAGTCATAGTTGTGTTTCCTTTTATTTTTCATCATGTGGTTACAGAATAGAAACTCTATCATGGATTAGATATATCATAAAGCATCAAAATATGTATTCATATGGTTATTTTTACATTTAAAATATATTTCTTGTACCCTAAAAACACCTTTTTAGGTACCTTATGAAATCCACTGCACATTCTATACAAAACATTAGGTTTTACCCTATAATTATCCTCAATATATTTTTATAATATTTATTCCATAAGCTCTATTAACATTTGTAGGTACTCTAAAATGGTTTACTACATAATAAACTTGAATACTATAATGTATAAACTCTTTAAACCTAATATTTTATTCATTTGGAACTCTTTATGGGTTCTTACTCACTTTTATCCTTAGTCTTTACAACCAAAATCACTTCTACTTGAACCATGGTGAGACATAATTATCATATAAGAATTTACTCTTAAAATTTTAGAATATTATTTTTTAGTTTATTCTCTAATTCATTAAAATTTAATGTTCTATAAATGCACAATCAGGTTTTCATATTATCACCAATCTCTAAAAAATCTAACAAGTGTTAGTTAGAATGAGTAAAATAACTCTTCCATTGTCTTCTAGATTTATCTTCTAAAATCCACTGTAAACTTTTCTATGTTGTGAATTGATCTTATTGAGTCCCCATTTCATATTTTGAACTCTCATCTAAAAATTCGGAATGTCTTTTGATTGGAAAAAATTAATAATTTATAAGCCAAAATTACTCTTAAGAAATAAAATTTTACTTTTATAAAGTTATAATTGACATTTGTAAACTATATGTAGTGATTCTTACAAATCCATTTCAAATATGGTTCTAAATTTTCCATTGTCATTTTCTGCCTCAACACCCAAATCTATAATTTACTGAAATAATCTCAAAATTACTTTCAAAAAATATGGGCCTTCTCATCACACCAAATCACAATAAAACAACACAATATATTTTAAAACTCTTTAACACATAATCTAAATTTTTTTCATTCTATGGATGGATACTTCACCTTCCAATCTAGTACTTTACTTATTAAAATAGTTATCAATATCTCCAATTTAGCCAACTTCTTCAAAAAAAACATTATCAACTATTTTAGAGAGTGTTTCTTCATCAAAACTTCTATTTTCGATAAAAAATAACTCATTAATCCTAACATATTAAGGGGACTACTTAATTAATTCCTCTAGTCAAAATATTAACTTTAGCAACTCAATTTGTACTTCCCTTTTCCAAATATATTTATGAATTCTTAGGATTCATACATGGAAAATCTATTTCTTTTTTGCATGTATATTAATGCATTATCTTGATACCTCAATTAAAATAGCTTCCATCATAACCTATTCTCATTAAGAAAAAATATTGATAGCTTCTTTCATCAATAAATATTTACTCATTAACAAAAAATTCAATCCAACACAAGGGATATTCCAAAATTCATGGGGATTTTAATTAGTTTACCAAAAATGGAGAATCCAACAAGCATAAACCAATGGTGTATCGATGTACTAGGTGGTAATACTACTCAATGTATGTATTATAATTGTTTAAGAAATGTTCACTATAAATCCCAGAGACACCCTACCTTCTTACACTCCATTCACTAATTTCGTGATGGAATTAAATAATTTATTGACATACAGGTCCTCTCAAGATCATCAATGAAAGTATAACTTTTTATATCTTCAACTATATATATATAATAGGATGATCTTTAAAGTTAATTTATCTCTTTTTATTCAATATAAAAGAGTTTTTTATATTATTATGAAGGATTATTTTTTTTCTTACTCTAATCAAAGTAGTAGAAAATCTTCATTTGGATGAGAATATTTTCACACTAAGATTATCATATAACACTCTTCTTCAATGACCAAATGTTGTATTGGTACTCATCCATCATCAAATCCTTCTTTACATGAATTGAACCAGATATGATCACAATAATTTTTCAATGGATCTTTTCCTCCTTCATATATGCAATAGGATATGATAACACATATATGACCTCCTTTTTCTCCTTTCAGAACAATATCTTCAATAGTTCTCTTACTCTTTTCTTATTTGACTCTTGTATATTTCAATAATAGAAGTATATTATCTTTTCTTCCTCTTATCTCCTTATAAATTCATTGAATATTAATGTGTGATATATTTCTCTATTTCAAATATATAAATATTTATCCATTATTTGTCTTACCAATCCAATAATATCATAATAATGTTTTTAATATTTTATATTATAGAATAATTATATAAGATACAATAATATTCCTTCTATTTGCATCTTTTTTTTTTGCGTATAATAATTTTTATATTCTTAAAATTGAAATTATATTAATTCATAATAAGATAATATTTCTTTTTTAATTCATAATAATCATTAAAATCTTCCTCAAAAATCAATGTCTTCATTATTCTAAAAAACCCTGATTTTCATTCTTTATCCAAATACAATTATTAAAATTTTATTAGGATAAATTATATTTCCACCTAGGTTGACATGTGACATAAGATCTAAGTCATGGTGTGATATCTTTCAAGAACATAAACTACATAAATATTTCATTTTAAATCACTAAGAATATAGCTACATAATCTTTCTTTAATCTTGGTATGATCTTTTCCATCAAGGAATAGTCACTAGAGTCGCAATCTTCTATTAGCTAAAATCTCCTAAGGTATGACTCATATAAAATGGTCAAATTAATCTTATGAAATGATAATAAGTCTTAAATAATACAAAAAATCCTTATTAGAAATTTCTTTAACTTGGAAAATCCATAAAAAATTCAAAAACTTAATAAAATGTGTAAAAAAATATGAAATAAAAATATGTATTATGAAATATACATTTTCCTTAGAAAATTCTGGAAAATCAAAAATCCTTATGAAATGTGGGTAAATATTTAAAAGATCTAGATAAGTCTTATGAAAACAATATTTGCCTCAAAAAACCTTATGAAATAAGAAAAACATTAAAAATCCATTTAAATCTTTAAAAAATCAAAATAAGTGTCATGAAATCCAAAAAACCTAATGAAATTACACTTATCCAAATTCATTAAATTCTAATAAAAATGAATTCAATCGGAAATACTCTGTAACTAATTCAAAAATCCTCTAACCTTCATAAGAAATTATAATATACAAAATACTTACCTTCTCATGAACTTTTTATTAAATCACCTCATCAAGTTCTCCATTACTTTTGAATGTGTCTTCCATATATAATGACATTTTCTCCTCCTTCATTCATTCATCCAATACACCATGTTTTCTAATTTCACTCCATAAATTCTTATATCATTATTTTTTACATTACATGAACTATATTTGAATACAAATCCCAATTTTGCAAAAAACTAACAATATAAGCTAATACTTCAACATCCTCTACATTTTTTTGTTAATTTATTCACATACTCTTATATTCTTCCATTATTACTCCAGCAAAAATTTTACTATCTCTCCCTCAACTAATATTCTCCCTCTTTGATAATAAAATTTAATAAAGGTATTGCTTTTAAAAATCCATTAACTAAGATTTTAAAATATGATTAAAGAGGTATCAACCAAGTATCTAAGCCTATTTGATCCAATGATGAGTGTAGGAAACATGAAACAAATGTTAAATCTTAAAATTTTATCCATTGAATATAGATCAATCCTTCACTCTTACTTAATATTCTTTCATGGATAGTATCTCCCCCTTTCCCCTTAATCAAATTAAATTTAAAAATTTCAATAAAAATATACAACACCCAAATAAAGCATTAAATATATTTGAGATATGGGAAACTATTAAACCTCATCCTATTGAAGAAGGTGGTTGAACATGAATTTTTAACCATTATATCTCAAGTACTAGAGTGGAAAATGATTTAGTCATTATGTGTACCATTTTTTGATAAATTTTAACATAATATATATAGATCACTCTTTGCATCACCTTTTCATTGATTAAGTGATACCTAATTTCAATATTTTTTTGAGATAGAACTACACTAGATTTTTAGTGAGTTTAGTAGTAATCGTTTTATCATAAAAGAAAACTAGTTCCACCCTTTCACTAATATCCTCCCATCTTTATTTCATCAACTTAATAAACATGCAGGATTTAGTTACTCTAATTTATTCAGCCTCCTTCATACTAAGATATGTAATCTCTTGTTTCTTACTCATCTATCTAACACTCTTTGATCTAAAAAAGTAACTTCCACTTGTAGACATTCTTTCCACCACATTACCAGCCTAACCAAGATTATAAAATACTAATAATCCATGTCCCTTATCTAATTTAAATAGTAAACCTTAAGGGAGAGGGCCTCAAACTTAACTCATTATTCTCTTCACTATTGTAAGGTGTTTCTCCTTGTGATTTCATTAAAACTGATCCACTAATCATTTATCATAAGCGATGTACAGTAGGTTTTTTTCAAGTATAACTAACTTCCAATGATTTTCCTATATAGATTAAAATCCATTGAATTAACATTTTTATATTTCCTAATAATTGTTATAACTATAATGTGTGTCTACATATGTTTTTAATCATTCATGTTGACCTTTTTATGTAGCTCATTTTAATATTTAACTTCTGAAATTCAATTGTATCTTTCTTTCTCAGACACTTACATTCCAGTAAAATAAATGAGCAGACCAATCGTTTAAATTTCATATTCTATAATCATTATTTTAAAAAATTAAAGATTATAATAGTAATATGTTACTACAGGAGGGGTATGCATTATATTTTATAAAATAATACACAAAATTTTCACTCACCTCTTAAAATGGTAACTGAGAAAAACATTTGTCTGATATATAATAAAGTAATTTGAAAAACTTATGTATAGACACTTACAAATATCATAGATTAATAAATGTTTATAAAAATTTATAAAACTTTTCTTTAACATGTATAGTGAAAATATGTTCCCTATAAAAACAATATATAAAAAATCCTTATAATGTTCCTGATAAAAACATTCATAAACTTTATAAAATAAATATTTTCACTTTAACATCAATTGTACGTAGAGTTTTAATCAAACACAAGATATTCATGATATATCACCCTATCATTTGTTATACCATCCACCCAAGGAAGTCCTTGATCAGCTACTTATATACATATACTATTTTCATATCCCTGAGAACCCTCGATTACTAATATTGGAAAAAAATCTTTCTCTAAAAACCTTGAGATCCATCAATCACAAAGCTAGGATACATAGTTATTACAGACATAGAAGTTATTAAGGAATTTAAAATAAGTACTTGTATGTATTTTATATAAATAAAACTCTCTAAATATTATAATTAATTACTCTAAATGTAAAAATAATGTTAAAAAAATTCTTAATAACTTTATATAGTCATTGATGCAATAGATTCCTCCTCCTTGATTGTTTCATATATTTATAAGAAATTATCCAATGGATATTTTTTTCATTCTTCATAGTTGGTTTCAATGGCTTTAGATGAACGTAAACGTTTCTTTAAAATGTTTAGAATTTCTTTGTTCGATGTTCTCATTGGTTTCACCATTATAATTCTTTGGTATTTGATACAGTATAATGAAATTTTCCCATTCGGTAGAATAATCTATGTTAATCTAATGGAATGATCTTTGTTCATATAGTAGAATAGAATTATCCATCCAATTGATTTTATAGAGGTTTTTTCTGAAATATGATATTCCACTATCTAATGATTCATTTTGGTATTCTTGGGAGAGCTTCATTAGATGGTATTTGTTATACTTTAAATTCTATCCATTTTTAAATCTCTTTAAAAAAGTTTTGTAATCATCTGTCTGATGTAAATTATGTTATGTTTGATTGTAGAAATAAACTTTTATCTGATGATAATAATTTTCTATGTTTGGAAAAACATCTTATGTAAAAAATCAATCTACACACTTGGGAAGTATAAGTTTAATAAAATAATGTTTTTAAAAAATTTGTTTTTGTTTTCAAAAATAAGTTTAGGAAGTGTTGAAAATAAAGTTTTGACTCATTAGAGAACTCTTTCATTGATATTTATTTTCTTCCCCCAACAATTATTTCATCTGCATAGAAAGACACCATAAATTATTCAACCTTTAATTTCTTCACAAAGGGGTTATAATCAACACCACCCATTTTTTAACTAAAACTTCATATAATATGAGTCAAGACAATCATACCATGAACATGGTGCCAATTTAAGGTTATATAGACCCTTCTTCATCAAAAAAATCATAACTATTAATCAAGAAACCCACCATTTAATATCTTTACCCATATATCTATCAACTCTATTGGGGTCATTTCCCTCATATATTCTCCCTATTTTACAATAAAAACATTATTCTCTACATTTTATACAAATATCTTGTTAGGGAAAGATGATTCTTCTCAACTTACTGAAATATATATATAATGAAGTCTATTCCCCTTGTAATCTTTTTTACATCACATGTAAAACCACTAGTTAAAATTCACACCACTTGTCTATGTCAATATTCTAATATTTTACATTTAAAATTTTGACTCATTCAAACCCACTTCAAAAACATCCATTGTTCTTTATCTTTTGGCTCTATTTTTCATAATCAAACATTGAGGCTCAACAACTTATTAATTGATCACATTATTCTTTTCAAAAAATTATTACAACTAGATGGAAAGAAACTATATATTTTTTAATTGATATTTGATTCCACTTATTCATACCACTTTTTGAATAAACACAATTCCATTTTTTCATTTCATCCTCTAAAATACCTTATAGAAAAAAATTATTTCCCATCCATCACACTCTAAACATTTTCTTCTAATACCATCTAATTTTTTCGTAAATATTTCATAGATTTAATTCACCACATGTAATTTGAGTCATAAAAAACTACTCTAATAATACTAAGTTGAAACTCAATATAGAAAACAAGATTTTATCTTAATAATCTCCAAGTTATCTATTTCACTGGCATAATTCTCTAAATTATTCTAAAAATATTAATTGGAAAGTCATAGAGTGATCTCAATCACACTTCGACTAAAACATTATCAAGTAAATAATAAATTATCACCTTTGTGAGACATACCACATGTTGAAAGAATTGAAATCACTTATCTGTAATAAAATTTTGATACTATTTGATATCCATTATCGTTTATTTATTTAAAGGTAATATTTACTTTTTGATGGGCCTTGACATCCATTAAATTTTCATCATCAACTACCCATTAATTCCATAAAATATTGACATTATATCTTCAAAAAATATTCCAAATTGAGGACCATTTATTGGTATGGAACTTCCTTCTATTGGATTCTTAGTATCCTAAAGATATCTAAGTGATACTAAGGAGACCCAATCCTTAAACACGGTTTATTTCATAATTCGTAATATATTAATATCATAAATACTTGTTAAGGATCTAAAGGTCTAGTGTATTTTTATACTATACATAAAAATATATGATTTTAAACATAAAATTGATATCATTATTTAGAAATCAAAAAAGTGCTCCTAACTCCAAATGATATTCTAAAAATATATAGGCTATCCTGGGGGAAATACAAAAGTAAAAGGGTGATATAAAAATTCCATTAATGGAATAAATATGGAAATAAATCATAACATGAGATTCAAGAGGCATAACATGATATCATAATGAGAAATATCATAGGCATGGATAAATGGAATAAATAAATAGTGTCATAAGATCATAAACATGTGTAAACTACATAAAACATTATATTATAAACAGAATTCAAAGGTCACTCCCAATACTGTCATCATAAAGTGGACAATGTCCTATTGTAGATTTAGGTTCACTCCTTAATCCCTTAAATAAAATCTCATGAGATATAAATCATTACCAAATGCATTAAAGGGATATTGAATTCGCGTAAAAATAATCACAAAAATAAAAATCAAAAATTTTCATACTAGATGAGGAAAATAAATCATACATAATTCCAAAGCATGATCAAACCCATGAGAATGAACTAGGTTTCATAATTCTAGTTAAAGGAAAACTCGAAGGATGAATCATAAGGATTCCCAAGAGAAGAAGGAATTAAATAATTTATATTCTTATATTTGAAAATGAAACATATTTCTTTATCACTAAGGTCCAATATAAAGATTTAATGGGAAGGATCTTGGATAGGAAATAATAAAAATGTACCACTTTAGTGAAGCTCTATAAAATAAGGACCCTTTTAAAGAAGTAAAGATCTTATTGTTTCCAATCATAAAAAAATTGATATCAAAGACTTATATATAAAATAATGAGTCTTTTTTGAATAAATTAATTCTTTAAAAAAACTTATGGGGGGGATTCTCAACATGAGATAAGAAATAATATGTTTCTTTAAACTAGGTTTACATAAAAGTGGTAATTTTGATGGGAACTATAAAATTGTAGAACCCCAAAAATAAAGAAATATATGTTTAAATAGGTAAATATTTAAGGAACAAATATATAAAAATATAAGTTGTTTATATAAATAATATGTTATAAAATACTATAAATGGAAAGATATTGTGTAACCGAAAAGTCACAAATGAGGTATGGAACATCCCTTAGACCTAAATAAAAAATCCATCAAATACCCTATAAAATGGATATCCCAAAATAATGATCAGATAACATTTTTAAAATATAATTTTGATATATTATTTTAAATAGATTGTATAAACATCACATAAAAAATCATATTTACATAAATATTAATATATCTTAATAAAGGGAAATTGAGCTGAAATCCCTTATATCTTGAGTAACATTTAAAAAAAACTTAAAATATATAGAGAGAATAAAATTTAACAAAAAATTAATTCCATTAATCGAATATAATTAATGATAGGATATGGTAAATTTGAATCATATACACTGTATAAATGTTATTTTTTGCAACAAGAAAAACATTTCTTAATGAAGGGAATTTGAGATAAAATCCATTATAGCTTAAGATACCATCTAATTAAAAACCCATGAAAGAGAGAGTTATAGAATTTGATCTTAAAATGCCATGAATAAATATAATTCATGTTATTAAATATTCAATTGGAAGTATTCACAACATTTAAAATAATTTAGGTTTATAAAATAATATATGTATCAAAGAAGGGTGTTTTGAGAAGAAACTATAATGGCTTTAGTATTTTTTTAATTCAAAATATATTGGAATATTTAAAAGAAATGGCTCTATAGCGCTAAAATAATAAATATTATCTTATTAAAAATTAAATTATTTGAAATTATATACACCATAAAAATAATAAATTGGTTTTTAACATTAAAACACGTCTCAATGAAGAGGAATTGAGATGGAACCCTTCCCTGTGTCTGAAAGTGTTCTATACTTGAACTTAATATCTTGGATAATTACATTAATTTTAATATATATATATATATATATATATTTCAAATATCATTATTTTTGTATATTTTTTATTCCATGTTCCATTATCTATCATATGTAATTTATTTATAATATACTTTTCTTACCTTCGTCAGTTACAGAAGGTTGTTCGGTCAATTTCTTGGTAACCCCTTATATATGTGAACCAGGTTAGAAAGCATTTTAAAATAGTTTCATAATATCTGAAATTTTACTATTTTTATTGATATAATTTTTATATATTAAATATATTTTTCAACCCAACATTGATGGTTGGTGATGATAAATTATACTCTTTGTTCATGGAGTTGATAGTTTACACGTACACAGGATTAATGTTTCTATTTCTCAGTGAATGAGAATGAAATAATGTATAATATGATTTTATATTTCATAATAATAGTAATATTATAGATATAATATTTATCTTCCATTACATCCTTTTAATCAGTCATGAATGTTGGTGATGAAAAACTGACGATGTCGATTTGTGGAGGCGATAGTTCGTACAATGCACTAACGATGGTCTTGTTTTATTAATAGTTTGAGGAATACATAGTGTTTATTAAATTTAAATAATAACATCTAAGTATAATAATGATACATATTTAATTATATTTATATGGATATAATATATTTTTAAGATTAATATTAAGGACAAAAACATAAGAATAATGTAATACTAAGATTGGTGACTTGATATTTCCTTGGAAAACTCCTTGTAATTAAATGGATTGATAAAACATAGTTTAAAAATGGATAAGTAATTTTTGATGTGAGATTATAAGATTATATTTTGTTATATCTTGAAGTAGAATTCTAATGGGTGTTTTATATTTGAAATGGTGTCAATGATCCCCTTTTATAAGAGAAGAAAATTGAACTTTTGGAAACACCCTTTATATTTCCATAATTTCATGACACTATTCCATGGTAAATAGATCCAATGTTTTAAAATGATTGATTTTTTTATTTATTTTGGTCAATATCTACTCAAACAAGGCTTCCCACACATGTTTCAAACATATTATAGGTATTTTACCATTAACTTTAAATATTTTAATCTTTTAGTTTTATAGTGGGTAACTAGTTTTTAAGAAAGTGATTTTATGTTCTATTAAAAATATAAAATATAACATATTAAAAAACATGGTTTTGATGGAACTAAATTAATACTCTATTTAATCATATTCAATTCCAAAATATTTTTAATTTAACTTTTAAATTAAAATAGATAATATGTTGAAACATTATTTTAGTAGAAAAATGAAATCTGGGCTGGGGAGAATTCCCGAGTACTGTTGCATGGCACTGTAGCAGGGAACTGTAGAAGGTCACTGTAGTAGCACTATAGCGGTGGAGGGATGTATAAGGGTACTGTAGTGGCGGCGGTACTGTAGTAGGTACTGTATCTGTGTGGTTACTGTAGCAGTACTGTTCACCGAGGGGTTCTTTGGGCCAAAAAATGGGCTTTTTAGCCCTATATGCAGGCCACTTGGCCTTGGGCCTTCAGGATATGTAATGGGTCACCCTCTACCTGGTCTAAAGAAGTCTTTGATTTAAAATAATAAATTGAGGCTTCGGCCCCAACCATTTAAAAAAATAAAAATGATATTTTGACCATTATGGATTATTAATATTATTTATTATTAATTACCAACTAAATGAGTATTAATATATTTATTTTCCTATAAATCCGGAAATATTCCTTACTTAAAAGAGTTTATTTTAATTTAAGTGATATAAATTCAATGATATTAGTAAAAAAATTATTTTAAAATAATTATTTCTCCATTATCATGGTAAATAGAATTAATCTCTATAATATGAATTTTATACCTAAAATGACAATTTTCATATTAAATAATTTAATAATTATTATATAAAATATATAAATAATTTTGTAAAATTATCTTTATATGTGTATGGATATTATTAATAATATTAATGCATGTAATACGTAAAAACTTGGTTTTATGAAATGTGTATTTTTAAGCATAATTTTTATGTATAGGGAAATTTGTCGATTTTAATTATTTTAATTATATTAGGAATATAACTATTTAAATTAATGTTAATTCAAAAACAAAATTTCCCCATATGTAAATTTAATTAATAAAGTAGGAATGAAATTCATAAAATATTACCTTTTTTTCAAAAAAAGATATTCATGGGTTTTATGAATTGAACATGGTATTTTTTTCTAAATTCAATATTTTACCTTATAAATATATATTGTGTATATAATAAATGTTTGAAAAACGTCTAATTCATATAAAGGAGGTGGTTTTATCAAAATTGATATTTTTCACTATTAGCAAAAAAAATTGTCATTTTATAAAAATATGACAAATTCAAACCAACTAAATTTTTACATGATAAATTAAAAAATAATGTTCATTTTATTAATCTAAATATTAAATGTTCATAAGATATTTTTATAAATATAAATATGAAAATTTTGGAGCGAAAAAGTTAATAAAAATTTATTTTTTAAGAATAATTTGAATGTATTCGTATTTAGTGCCAAGAAATATTTTCTGGATGGATTATAAATCATTTTTTGTATATTAAATTCATTTCTAAAAGTGTTAAAGGATTATTTAATATAGGAACTCATAACAAAAAGAATTAAATTTATTAAGCTTAATATTTAATGGTAATATAACTAGTAGTGGTAGTCATGGGTGGTGATTTATCTAGCATGTATTTCACAGTGAGTTCAATAAACAAAGGCTTTGCCAACAAACAATTTGTCTCAAGATGCAATTAGTCAATTTCATATTGGCATTCGTCTAGGTAAAATCCTATTGAAGAAACCTCCCTTTCAATATCATACAAATTATCTTTATAAGGAAGAATACTACTTACGAATGGAATTCCTTCTTACTTTTTTTAATAATTTTTTGATATGGATACTTTATTTTATACCACCTAATTCAGTGGTTATGTTTTAACAATCATATTTAATAATCAAATTATATCATTTTTTAGTTCGTTATAGTTTGTGAAAAATTCTATTTAATATGTTATTTATTTAATTAGAATATGTACTGAAATATCAAGTCATTATATTCTTTCCACGTTAAATAAATTATGTCTTAAAAATTTTAATTAATACTCACTAATAAAAGTAGGTGAGGGTTTTCTTACCATATTAATTTTTTAAGATATAACTTCAAATATGATATACTCCATAATTTCGTAGGCTATACCAATTTACTTATCATTGCTCAAAAAATATTTATCATTTACACATTAATGTTTCCCAATATGTATATACCTTAATCATTTATTATTTATTATATACCTTTCCAAACCCCATTTGGATCTCCAAGACATTAAACAATATAAAAATAACATAATCATTCAAAATTAAATCCAACTTGAACCCTCAATTACAATTAACCTCTAGTTCATACAGTCGTGTACTAGTCTATATATATATATATATATATTATAATCCCAAAAAATGGGATAAAATTAACCAAAACATATCTTTAATTAATTATCAGTCCCAAAGATACTAATATTGTCTAACTAACTTTTCAATGAAAATCACCCCTTTATTACCTCAACACCAATAATATATTAAACCTAATATTTATTAATACCTCAAACACGTGTTCTTAAATATTTATCCTAAAAATAAAAAATTATCATAAATTTTTTTTCAAGGATGTTGATACATTTAATATATATTTTTAAATCATAAAAGAAACACTTTTGTGGAATAATCATTAGATGTTTCACATAACAATCATTGTTTTTAGAATACACTTGAATATCATAGATAAATATCACTTGATAATAAAAATATCTAAGAGCATCATGAATTAATTTCTATTAATATATCAACCTCGCTAACATAGGCATGATTAAGAACCTATCATTTTCCATCATAATAAGAATATACCAAGATTCTAAATCATTTTAATATTCTAACTTATTCAGTAAGAAGACATAATGGTTTCTATATATATTTATATATATCTCTTTCTTAGATTTTTTCCTTGATCATGTTTCAACCAAATACTAAAACCCCCAAATGGTTATCAATATAATCATAGTAAATTATCATATGAATATAAAATCTCAATCCTAAGATTTATTCTCTAATGACAGCTACATTTCTATCTATGATAATTTCATTTCAACAATGACACACTGAGTTCATCCTAAAACTTTCTTGGATCAATATAGGGTAATTAAAGTTTTGTTATCTTAATTTTCTAAACCTTTTTCAATAAAGTAAATAGAAAATATATCATTCATAGTGATTCATAAATAGAATATGATTAACCAAATCATATCCCCTGGGGGTTTATAGAAATGTGAGTATTTTGGTATCTTTGTCCTGCACCAGGTTATGTATGATTTAAGACCCAAAACATACTCTTGGAAGTTATTAACCCTAGGTATAACTATTCCAAATTGTTCATCCACTTTAGAGTATCCATATAGGAATGTATTTACTAGGAAACCATACAAAATCTACTCTATCAAAACTTTATAATTTTATCATATCCTTAAGATTATCCCTTAGACTTCTACCTGGAGTTTTCAATAAGGTTGTATCATCATAATATCCAAACATAATGATGCCATCCATTGATACCAATTATGTATACTGAATCCTTAAATATGATTAATTTTGTAATTTTTAACATAATTTTCTAATAAATACACATTAAGGATCAAGAGGTACAAAGTATTTGAAAGACTACAAATACAAATACATCATTTTAAACATAAAAACATCATATTTATTTAAAAATTTATATATTTATCCTAACTCCCATAGACTATAAAAAACTATATTGGATATATTTGATAAAATATATAATGAAAATGGTGATCTATAAATCCCATTAAGAGAACAAACCATCTATTAAAGCATAACAGGAGATTCAATTGGCAAAACATGATATCATAATGATAATGGTCATAAGAATGGATAAATGGAATATGTAAATAATGTCATGAGATCATAAACATGTTGAAACAATATAAAACATGCTTTCATAAACATAAGACAAGGGTCACACCCAAGGAAATCAGCATGAGGTGGAAAAGACTCATTGTGGATTTAGTTTGACTCCCGAATCACTTACGTTACATATCATGAGATATTAATATTTAACAAATTCATTTTATGGATATATAATTTTATTATCACCCATAATATTAATTAAAATCATAAATATTCCTTCTTCCTGAGACAATTAAAACTTATATAAATCATAATCATGATCAAACCAATGAGAATAAAATGGTTTTCATAATTCTGATTCAAGTCAAAATATATATCTAAATCATAAGGATTCCAATGATAATAGAGAATTAAATCATTTTAATATTATTGTTTTAAAATTAAACGTTGGAATTGATCATTGAGTTCTAATTTTTATATTTCAGGGGAATGATCTTAGAGAATAATGAATAAAAATTTACCACTTGGGTAAAGCTTTATGAAATAATTAAAAGATATTTTAAAAGAATGAAAGAAATTGGTTTTCTCAATAAAATAATAATTAAAACAATATGGTTATCTTTGAAATCATGAGTGTTTATAGAATCTATTAATGTTCAAATAATATTTTATACAGGTGATACTCGAGATAAGACAAGAAATAAGAATGTTCCCTTAAACCGAGTTTACTTAAAAGTTGGAATTTTGGAAGAAAAAAACATGTATAACCCCATAAATGAAAAAAAATATTCAAATAGGTGTATATATATAAGGAAAATATATCCAAAAAAATAGTTATATGGGAATAATATGGAATAAAAAGATATTAAAATAAATAGAACACATAATTGACAAGAAGGTATGGAAGATCCCTTACGACCAAGGTAAAAATTCAATCAAAACCCTAGAAAAGGGAAAAAATTAAATTAAACTTAAAATACAGTGAATTAAAAATATTTCATGATCTATTATATCAAATATGAAGTATAAATTCAACTTAAATTTTAATTGGTGCATAAATACAATCTTTGTCTAAATATAGGGAAATTCAGATGAAATCCCTTTTGAATAGAGTAACATTTAAATATAAACACTTGAAAAAGAGAGGGGGATTGAAATAAAACATTAAATACCATTAATATATGATAAATAATGATATAATATGTAAACATGAAGTATATACATCGTATAAATGTTAATAGGTTCATCAATAAAAACAAGTCTCATTGAACAGAATTTGAGACAAAAACACTTACTCCTTAAGAAACATTATAATAAATCCCCATTTAAAGTGATAGAGAATTAAGTTGAAGTTAAAATAAAATGAATAAATATCATACATGATATTAAATATAAAATTGGTAGTATTTACACCATTTAAAATAAATTTGGTTTTTAGAAATACAAGTGTCTCAAATAAGAATTTTTTTAGACTAAATACTTACGATATTAGTATTTTTTGAATCAACAGAAATTGGACGCATAAAAATAATATAGGTATATAAATAAAATTTATTAAATAATTATTTAGGATAAAAAAATATTTAGTATATATTACATATAAATAATAAATTTTTTCATAATATTGAAATATGTTTCAATAAAGAACAATTGAGATAGAACTCTTACGTGTGTCTGAAAATGCTCTGCACTTGCACTTAACTTCATAAATAACTAAATTGTGTTCATTATATTTATACCTAAGAAAATTATTCATATATATTTTATATTACATTGTATTTTAACTTTCATATGTTATTAATTTACAATATAATTCCCTTATTTATATTAGTTACATGAGGTTGTCCAGCCAATTTTCCTGTAAATCCTTATGTTTGTTAACCATAGTAGAAATAATTGAAAAATAGTTTCATAATATCTAGTATAATAATAGTGTTATTTAAATAATTTTTATATATT
This sequence comes from Viscum album, assembly GCA_963277665.1. Taxonomy (NCBI): domain Eukaryota; kingdom Viridiplantae; phylum Streptophyta; class Magnoliopsida; order Santalales; family Viscaceae; genus Viscum; species Viscum album. Next base: position 833,312,456 of record OY728147.1, on the reverse strand, counting down.
AAATATATTTTGAAATCCAACATTTATGGGTGGTGATGACTAATGAAACTCATTGCTTGTGGAGACAATAGTACGCATGTACGCCCAAATAATGTTTACATTTCTCAAAAAATGTGATGAAAATAAATTATATGATTATTTTATATTTAATAATAATAGTAATACTATATATAAAATATTTATTCTTCCATTAAATCCTTTTTTCAGCTATTAATAGTGCTGATGAAAAATGGAATATATCGCTTTATGAAGGTATTAGTCTACACAACGCACTAATGATATTTTTGTTTTTCTTAATGGATAGAGAGGAATAAATAATGGTTATTAAATTAATATAATAATATATAATTATAATAATGACACTTATTTAATTATATTTTTATGTATATAAGGTATTTTTTTTAATTGAATATCAAAGAGAAAAACATAAGAATGAGAGAGTACTTACATTGGAGACTTTATATTTCTGTTGAAACTCCTTTAAATTGAAGGGATTATGATAACTAAGTTTGGATAGGGGCTTAATATAATGTGAAGGACTTATAGGATAATATATATTGTAATATATTCAAGGTTATGTATAATGGTAGTTGTGTGTTTGAAGGTATGTAGGTGACACCCCTTTGTATGATAGCAAAAGGAATCTTTTGGAAACCTCCTTTATATTTTAATAATGCCATGAAACTATTTCAAGGTAAATGGATACAAAGATTAGAAATAATGTATTTTTTGGTGTATTTGGGTTGATAACAACTCAGCCAAGACTTTATATTCATGTTTTAAACATGATATAGGTTTATTTCCATTATCTTTTTACATTTTACACTTTTACTTTAAAACTAGTTAACTCATTTTTAACTAATTGATTTTGTGATTTATTAAAAATATAACATAACCCATATAAAAAAATTTATAGAACTAAATTTAACCAATATTTAATCCAATTATAATTCTAAATATTATAAAATTAACTTCCAAATTAAAATAGGTAATGTGTTGAAAAACTATCTTAGTAAAAAATGGTTTACCGTTATGGGTTCTTAATATTATTTAGTTTTGGTTAACAATTAAATGAGTGTTAATATATTTAATTATGTTATTATACATTATATAGGACTAATTATTTAATGGATTTTATTTTAATGGACTCGATATAAATTCCATGATATTAAAACAACATTAATTATAAAATAAATATTTCACCATTATTGTGGAAATTAGCATTAATCTGAATAATCTATGTTTTATACAAACATAATGGGAATATTAAATAATATGAACATTATTATGTAAAATATAAGAATAATTTCTAAAATTATCTTTTTATATGTTGGGAAATTAATCTTAATTTCAGCACATGTAACGTGTGAAATTCTATTTTAGAAAAAAAATATATTTTTAAGAATAAAGGTTGTTTATATGACAGTATTCCAAATTTAGTTTATTATTATGGTATTAATAATAGTATTATTTTTAAAATAATATTTATTTTAAATTAAAGTAAATACAAAAACCTAATTTATCCATGAGTAAATTTAATTAAAGAAACATATGAAAAATAGTTTTCTTAAAATATCACTTGATTTTCTTAAATGATATTCATTGGTTTTATAATTTGAATATGGTGTTTTAGAATTATTTATTTTAATTTATAAATAATTATTTTTTATATAAATTTTTTTTCAAAAAACATAAATGTATTTTAAAAGTGACGGTATTAGAAAAATTTTTAATTTTCAATATTTAACTAAAAATTGATTATTTTAGAAAAATATAAAAATATCAAACTAAGTTAATGTTTTATATGATGAATTAAAAAATGGAGTTCAATTTGTTAATTAAAAATTATAAAATTAATATATATATATATATATATATTTTACCATATAATTATTCAAGTCATGAGAAAACAATTTTTAGAAAAAATATTTATTATGTGTAATGAGAATGTATTCTTATTTAGTGTTAAGAAATACCTATTTGATGGTTGATAATTTATTTTATGTATATTAAATATTTATATATAAGGTATATATTTCATTTTAATATAGGAATTCATAAGTCAATAAAAATTATTAATATTAAAATGACTTTAATATTGATACACTAATTAAATTTTATAGATAATAATTACAATATGATATCATACTAATTTACCCTTAAATCCCCACTTATAACCTCTGCATAATATCTAAGGGTTAGGAAATTAGAAGTTTAAGTTGTGGGTTCTGATTCATATAACATATATTATTTTGTGAGTTCATCATGCTTAATCTTTATCCACAAATGATTTCTCTCAAGACATAGTGGCTTGATATTGGCTTCACCTTTGTTCCGGGAAACCCCAAGTGAAGATACCACCTTTCTGAAATTGGAAAAATGACATTATTATGGACTAATTTTACTTTTGAATGAATTTATTCATAATTTATTGATTTTTAATATATGGTTTCTTCAATATATACCATATAATATTAAATATCCTGATATTTAAAAAAGGAAACTTTGTTCAAAAGTGTGTAGGATACACAACATGAGACATAAACAAACCGCAAAATTGTTAAATATTTTTGTTATAACCACTACATTTAATTGGGGAGTATGAGTAGGATTAATTTATTTTTGAAACATATATAAATGTTTTAATCAGTATAAATTTATGTATTAATTATTAGTGAATAATAATTCTATTTTTTACTAATGTAATTTTATGCTTCAAAAATATGTGTTCTTAACAAATGATTTTTATTTATATTTCTTAGAAAATATTATATTTTATTTTTTAAAATTCTATAAAAAATTAATAAAATTATCATTATTTTCTAAATCAACATATCAATATTAACTTAAATTCAAATTTTCATTTGTTTCTGAAATGTTTGATTTATAATGAATAGTTAAAAATATTAATTCCTATTAAAAAATATGTTTTTATTGAAATTTTTTTCAATGTCTAAATTTATATTGGATTAGTTATAAAATTTACATATTTTGTTTTTATTTAAAATAATACAATTATGTTTTTTAAATTAATTTTATACTAGAATTTACTGTAAATAAATTATATATTTAAATGGGGAATTCTACTAAAAATTCAATTTTCATCACATTTTGCTGATTTAATTTAAACTAAATTTTATCAATTATGTGTTTTGAATTTTGGAAAATGGATTCAATATTTATTATCATAAGTTCAATTTTTTTTAAATATTTCCATTTTATTTTTGATCAATTTAAATTATAACCTTGGTAAATTTTGTTACCATGATAATGGATAAATTCTGTAATTAAGGGTTAAAAATAATATGATATGGACTAGAAAATGATCCAAAAATTTTCATTAATTTATTTTTATGAGTCCATTTCATCCATAATCATCCAGGATTTGGTTATATGACTTTTTTTTACAATTTGGAAGAGATTATGACTTTTATAATATTTTATATAAAGAAAATTCAAAAACGTCACACTCTTGTTTTTAATAAATATAATATCTTTTTAATCAAAAAACCCAAAATATATGTTATTAAATAAATATTATTCTTAAATATAAAATATTTATATTAATCATTTTAATTTATTTGTAATTTTATGTTAATAAAAAATTATCTTAAATTATTATGTAATGTTGACGTAGTAATTATAAATTAATAGAAAAATAAAATAAATGATATTAAAAATATTAAATGTTATATAATTTAAAATAATTATTCTGATACATGTTTTTTTAGAAAAAACTGACATATTATATAGGCTTGGATAAATTTTATTTGTGTTTATCTTTTCTTATAGTTTTAAAATTCAAATTAATTGAATAGTTCCAAAATTGATATTAATGATATTTTTTAATAACTAATATTTTTTTAAATTATTTTAAATCCTTAAAAATAGTTTATTTAGAACCCAATTTCTATTTATGATTCCTTTCCCCTTTTATAGTAACAATATTAACCCATTAAGAGTAAAAAATATTGATATCACTATAATTGTCAAAAGGGTTAACGAAAGGGTTAAAAAAAATTAATGGTAAAAATGTGGTACAAACTTGCCCAAATTTTATATATAGAGATAATTTTGAATCATATTCATATTATAATCTAATATTATAAATTTCTAGCCATTTGGACATCAAAAGTAATTTATATTAATTTAATATTTAAAGAAATTCCCTAAGTGCCCCCACATCTCTCTTATAGATGGGAACCTCTTATTCTCAATTATTCCCACCACACAAAAAATATAGATCATTAAATCACTAAAAAAATACCTTTCTAAAATACCTACACATTTTATAGAGTCATTATTTTAGTCATAATACCTTCTTAAAAGGTATTAAGGTGTAAAGAAATGGTGGTTTTTTGAAAAAAAATGTATAGTTCGTAACCAAGTGTATTTATTTTATTTCTTCTTATATTTCCTCTAAAACATATCCAATAATTACAAGATAAAAACAAATATATATATAAAATACTTGAATGTTATTATGTTACTTTAATATCTTATATCCATCTCTAAACTCCATCAAATTGGAAAGTATAATATCGTTCGTGTGTGCGACATACTACCATCTTGTGGACAAATGTTATTCACTTTCCATCACTGTATATCATTACTAGTAATAATTATGTATATAAATATATATTATTAATTATATTTTTATATTTATTAAAATATAATATAACACATATTTTCTTACGTTTTTATTTACTAAAAAATGATAATGTTGTTTATGCGTTTGTGTGGACTACCACCTCCAGGAATTCATGTGATTCATTTTTCATCACAAAATAAAATGGATTATATATAAGTATATTTACGATATTATTATGATTTTGTAGTTATAAAATAATAAATTCCTAATTTCCATAATTATCATTAAAAAATTGTAACGTTACTCATGTGTATGTATAACCAATCGTCTTCATGATTGCAATATTGTTTGTTTTTTATAACAATATATTAATATTCATTATAAAAGTGTGATTTATATATGAAAAAGGTAATTATTTCATGATTATTATTTATTATATAATGAAATAATGACCACTTTGACTATAGTCATCCTAACGAATCCATTTTGGATATATGAGTCAAATATCAACAAAATGCCTAACATGAACATAAATGATTAAGTAATTGTATATCACATGGTAATAAGTGAAATAAAGTGTTTAATAAACATAAAAAAGTTTATGAAGAAATTAAATAATAAAGATATGTTTATTATTTAGGAAGATAAGGAGTTCATGTGATGATTTAGACTTATGGTAATGAACATTCATTTAATAAACCTCATTTAATGTTTCCGTTTAAAAAAATATCATCCTTATACATATTTTAAAAACTATTTTATGGATGTTTTTATATGGAAAAAAGATTTATGAGGTTAATTTTATATCTATTTTTTCATTCTTACAATATTTTTCAAAATAAATCTTTTTATGGATTATTTTGTCTTTCATTACAAAAGTCAAAATTAATATTCTATATTAATGTATATACTGAAAATGATATTTTATGCCACCATATCTATTATTTTACTTTTGGATTCCTTTATAATATATCATGTTTTATTCAAATAAAACCCATATTTTTCTTTTTATAGGTATTTTTATTTTGAAAATGGGTTTTTTAAATAATATAGTATTTTTATTTATAAATGTTAATTTCATAGGGGTTAAAAATTGTTATTCAGAAGTTTTATAAAAAAATGTCAAGAATAAAAAAAATAATTTTTTATATGGTACTTGATAATTATATATGAGAAATGGGTGAGACTAATATAGCTTATACAGTGGGTTGAGCCCCATTATAGCTCATGGGTGAGCCCGATATACCTTATATGAAGGGTGATCCCAATTATAGCTCTCCAACTCATTGGGTATAATGATAGAGTTAATTTATTAGGTTTCTCTTATGAGATATTGGAAATATATTATGATAGTTATTTCAACTATAACTATGATGGTTATTTCAAGTGTAACATGTATTGTTACTCCAATTTTTTAAATGTAAAATTGATGGTTACTTCATGTAGTCAATTGTAACTATGATGTTTTCTACAAGTATAACCATGATGGTTATTCCATGTGTTACAATATGGGTTATTCCATATGTAAGAGTGATGTAAAAATGATTCCCAAATATTTCCAAATATTGAATCTATGATTTATATGGGTTTTAAATTTTTTATTTGGGAAAAATGTGTGTATGATTTTTACGTGAAAATAATTTCTTACATCTACTAAATTATTATTGAGAGAAAAGTAAAAACTCCATGGGTTTTCATATTTCTCACTTGACTGACATATTTCACTCTTTTTATTTACCTTACTGATATTTTTGTGCTCGTCACGTGTTTTAAAATATTTTTCATAGCGTTTATAGATGGGAATGGTAAAATAATAAGTCAAGTTAAATGTATTGAAGATTTTTCATGAAAATATTTTAAAAGTTTTGTTTTTTGGGTAAAATGGATAATGAGTAGAACTATCCACCTTGTAATATATAGGTTTTATATGTAAGAGTTATAGCCTAATTATTTAAAACTCTAAACCTGAAAAATATTCTCAAATGTAAGAGAATGAATTTTCTACATAAAGATCTATATTATGTAATGTTTAAAGAAAAATTCCCTATAGTTTGTATCAGATACCATTTTAGATAACTTTTGAGGTTAGTATGTTATTTAAGAAAAAGATAAAAGTATTCTATAACCACAATGGTTTTTATATTAGGGAGAATTACATTTATTTTAGACAAATTGAAAGAGATAAAGACAACTTTCTTAAGGATGTCTTAGTGTTTATCCTATGTATAAGATTATTTATTATTATTTTATTGATATCCCCACACAAACCTTTTTTGTTTTTCTAAATGTATGGATATAGTAGAGACCAAAGTAACAATGGATGTGAAGGGAAATGTGGTGGTTTTTTGAATAAGAAACAGAACAGAGTGGGTGCTATAGTGAAAACTCTTGTGGTTATTCTCATCTAGTTATCATAGGTTATGATTAGATATTTGAACCCATGTGATATTTCAATCACATAAAATAAGTGATAAATGATTCTCCACATAATTTCATGATATAGATATCATAAAGGTAAAAATATTCAATGACCTATGTGTCGAGAATGTGGGATGAAGCACCCATGAAAATTTTTTAAATGAACATGAAGAAGTTTTTATGTGGTAAATGAGGGAATAAATTAGTAATATACCAAGGAAAAATGAATAATTTAGGTAATTCCAGAAAGGAAAATAAAATTATCCCCAAGTTATCAATTGAATGTCTTAAACATGGGGATTTTGGGAAATATATAGATTGATGTTATAGGGGAGAAGCTTAATAATGAGATTAGCAATGCCAAATATATAGCAATATCTAATTCCATTAAAGTTAAAGATGAGGGAACTGTAAATGACATATGAAAGGTATAGATTATATCTCCTATTATGTTTTAATATTGTAAAATCTTAGTAAATGATTTATATTTTTCTGTAATTATTATGTATTAATATGGAAAACCATGGTTGATGGATTATAAAGAACGCGGAATGATTAATGTGACTACATATAGGGATTAAATATTTATAATTTAGTGTCAGATTTATGGTTAATATTATGTTCAAATTATCAGAAACTTGTTTTGAGGTTTTATATAATGGGAGTACTTTATATACCCTTATTCAGTTTTCATAGATGTTTGAGGTATATGTACCACTTATGTTTAACTTGTGAAAAAGATATTTGAGGAATAATGAACTTTTATTTTTGTGAAAATTAGTTTAAAGATAATGATAACCATTAGTTTTATATGATATTTTATTATTAAGGATATATTGTGGAAATTTTTTAACAATTATATAGTTTTACTAAAAGTATAACCTGTAGGTCGGGCAAAAAATCACATCTGGAAAGGTTTTGGGGCTTGAACCCACTACCGAAGGGAAACAAGGGTGCAACACCTACCATTGGACTATGTGATTTCTTAGTTAGTATGAAATAATTTTTTACTTAAACTATTGGATATATAATAATTAATTTGATTATGGGTACATATGTTTTATCATATAGATAACCATTGGGCTGAAAAGTGATTTAGTGATTATGTGATTAATGTTATTTTGGAAGACATTCACTATTTGGGAACCTTGTTTGATTAATGTAAATATAATATTTTTAGAAATTATTTGTGGATTAAAAATTATATTATATTTGCTAAGAATATGTGAATTTAATGTGGATTTATGGTAATTTAGGTCGTCTGTGGAAATAATTAGCAACACTTTTCACATACATTTTTGTTATTTGTCATTAAAAGTAATTAATTTGATGTGGAGATAAAGATTATATTTATCATGGAAGAATATTTCACCAAAAAGTATAATATTTTGGTTTCAATATTAGTAAAAAATAGATTGAATAATTTTAAGGATATTTATTTATAGAATGATATTGTTTTTACTTTGTTTATTACTGTTGACTTTTGCTGGTTGGGATATTATTTCTTCATATGATGGGTTATTAGTTTAGTAAATAAAGATACCTTTTTATAAAAAATTTACTTTTAGATAACATATATATATAGTATAAATATGTAATCCTATGAAATTTTTAAAAGAATAACATTATGTTCGATTGTGACAATGACATATAACATCAAGCCTAAATGAAATGTGAAATAATATTATTTAAATGAGATTATTTTAACCAAGCCATTAAATCGGTGGGAATTAATAGAAATAACTAAATTATGATAATTATATGGTTTAAAAATGTATAAAAAAACTCAATTATTATTTGTTCATTGTGAATAAATTATAAATCATTTTAAATAAAAATATATATTATCTGAAAAGTTGTGATTTTCTAAAAAATGGTTTCTCCATTATTTCTGAAAATTTCATTAAATTATTTTTAAAAAAATAGAATGTTTATTTGATTAAATTATCTTAATTTTTAAATCATTATATCAAAATTATTTTATGGCGAATATTTTATATTTCTCAAAAAAGTTTCATTTTTTAGTGAATAGTGAAAATTACTCTTTTTATTAAATACTACCTTTCCATTTAAAACATTTACAAGACCCATTTTATTTTAATGTTATTTTAAATGTATAATTAGATAAATTTTATATTTATTAATCCAATTTAGTTTATTTCAATAAATTTTATAATGAATTTTTATATAAAAACTTTTTAAACTTCTGAATGTTTTTCTTTGGGAAATCTATTTTTTGACAAGCCTATGGGTTTAATTTTAAATTAAATACTAAAAAATGTGAGTAAAATTTTAGTAAATTAATTCCATATCTTTAATTAGAGTAATTTATATTATCTAATAATATCAACTTAATTTTTTCCATAATGAATAGTGAAAACTATAAAAATTATTTACCATGATCAAGGTAAGAACGGGTCTATAGAGGGATAAACTAAAAATATAAGTGTTTAAAATGAAACAAAACATTTATCATTCATATTTTATGGTCATATTTATAAATTAGATCTTATAATGATAAAAATCGTCAATTTTTGAGCTTTATGTCTTGTGAAAAACATCGGTGTGATTCTTTCTTTTCAAAAAATCCAAATGTGTCCTCTCCCCCGTTCATAAAATTCCACCCCCATAATGTCTTTTTCACATTTGAAAAAATATTTGTTTTCAAATATACCTACCCAAATAACTTATTTAATTCCCTAAAAACATCCTAAAATAATTTTTAATCATAAATTCAACCTATGATGGCTTTTGGTGTAATCTTAAAAAAGTTTTCTAAAGAAGAGGTAACGTCCTTAACCAAACGTTTTATTTTATTTCTTTTTTAACCTCATTAAAATATTATTAAACCATAGTGATATAATAAAATAAGTATTAAAAAATAATTATTTGTTTTTAAGTTAATTTAATGACCAAAAATTGTCTCATTCGCCCTCAAATGGGAAATGGAACCGTGGATTGTGTGCATAGTGGACTATCGTCTCGCAAAACAATGTAATTTATTATCCATCACTACTTCTTAAGAATGGATATAATGATATTTTTAATATTTATATATTATATTTATTATATAATTATACCTGTGTAATTATAATTTCACAAACACCTTTTTACATCCCATTCTAGAGCAAATAGGATAACATCACTCAGGTGTATGGTAGACTACAACCTCACATAGTGATGTTATTTATTTTTCACTTACACATTACATATAAGGTAATAAGGACTAATTTAATGTTTATTTATGATAACAATGACATAATAAATTTTATAAAAAGTAATAATCATATACATTTCTACTTTACATCACCTAGACGGTATATGTATTGTATTTAAAGAACTAATATTATATTTTTGATATAATCATAATTCTGGATGGATAAAGTAACACTTACCTTCTTTTTATCATGATTTTCAGAAATGGAAATATTACCCATGTGTATGTATGACTTACCTTCTTCATGATTATAACAGGGTTCATTTTTCAGTACCATATTTCATGGTTGGTTTTAAATTTAAAATTTATGTATAAAAATATAATTATTTCACGATTAACATTATATAGGTGAGGAAAAAGTAATCCATTTGACCTTATTTAACTTGAATATTCATTGAAGGAAATTATTTGATAATTACCTATAAACCCCTTTTGTTTTATTATCCTCTAGTTATTCATGAATTTTTCAATTAATAGTACCATTTCCCCTATTTTTTACTTAAAATTATTGATATTTTTTAAATAAAATCAATATTCTTTTCTCTCTTTGGTTGGAAAACATTTTTCTTCCAAATCCTTGTTTTCTAAAAAAAATTCAAAAATGTTTTAATTTGATTTTTTAAATTAATTTTTACCCAATATTTATTATTTACAAGATATTTTAAAAAACTATTTTTTTTCTAAACAATGTAATTTTTACTTTTCTTATAGAAATTTGATTGGAATATTTTGTTTAGCATACTTAGCAAGAATAGAACCCTTCGTTTTCATGAAAACTCATTTCTTTGAAGCTTCCTTTAAAAGATTAAAATTTTATTTTTAAGTAAAGTAGTTTTCCTGATATTATAAAGAAAAAAATGGTATTTAATACTTATTATCAAATTGAAAAATTTATTTTCCTCAAGAATTAATTTAAAGATCTATTTTTGGTATTTGTATTATTCAATGAAAACAACCTATGATGTTATGGATTGCTTCTAAATTATGTATTTATGTCTCTAACATGCATACCTAAATTATTCTACCTTCCTTTAATGGGATAATACATGTATTATGTTCATTTCCAAAATTCCTTCATTATAAAATATACTTTGATTGTGATATGATACAAGATTATGCAACCCATTTTCATTTCATGGTTAATTATTATTTTATATCTTATGATTGACTCCCCTTATGTGGAACTCATAGATCATAAACATGTTATGATGGGATTGCTCAAATAGTTCTCTAATGATTTGGGTAAATCTTCAGTGTCATGGGGAATCAAGTATGGGATTTGAAAGTAAAGCTAATATATTATGGTGTTTTTCCACTATGTGATCTTGTCTAGGATGTAAGTTTAACATCCCAGGTAAATTAATAATAAGATTTTTTCTTATTTATAAATATTTGTGAAATAAATATTATTTTTACTTTAAAAGGGTTGTTATGTTTGATAGTGTACCTGATACGCAACAACGTGTTTCTTTGAAATCTTACGTTGCACACTAATAATATAATAATATTATTTTAAATATAAGCTAACACCTTGCTGTTGAATTGGCTGGAATGAACAAAAATAACTACAATATGATTATACATGTTTGTTAAATGTATTTACTTTTATCCAATAAAATTTAGAGGCATAAAATATGTTTGAATCTAATTTTAAGCATAATTTACATTAAAAGGTCAATCTGCTACCTTTTAATGTAGAACCCTCTTTAAAAATAGTTTTAGTCATTTTAATACATTATATTTTACCAAATAAAATCCTTCTTTATAATTTGGGCATCAAAATTTACGTCGTGTAGATTTTTGGAATTTTTCCGATAATGTTCATTTTTTAATGAATAGTAAAACAATTTATATTTTAATTCAAACCTCCGTTTTAATATAATTTATTTATATTATTATATTATCTTTTTAATTGGTTTTAAATTGTAATTAGAATATAGTTTTACAATTTAATCTGATGTTGGTCATTGGAATTAATTTCACATTGAAATTGGACAGAAACAAGTGTCGATCTTTGGACAGTTATTGTTTCTTAAAAACACCCTATATGTTTTGACCACGAGAATTAATTTTAAATTAATAAATGAAACTTTTTTGTTCATAATTTTGAAAAAATAGACATCATTTTTGAATTGGTAATATCAAATATAGCTTAGGCTTAATTTTTAACATTTTTTTGAAAAAAAATCAATTTTTGACAAATAGTGAAACCACTTCGTAGTAGTTAAAAAAACTGAATTTTTCATTTAAATGAAATTTTACCACTTATATTAATTTAATTTCAAAGATATGACATACATGGTTGTTATTAGAAAGTAAAATTTGGTTCAATAATATGATAATATTTATTGGTGAATTGTAACTTTTTACTTTTATTTACCATACTTAAAGTTAAATAGGGTAATTCAAGGTAAAAAGAATATTATAATAATTCAATGTTACCTTAACACTTGTCCTAACCATATTGGATGAGTAATGGCCGACCATGGACATCCTTTTGTAGATTTTGGGGGCCCATGGAGCCACTTATGAATGCTAATGACACTTTAAATTAATTAATTTAATGTAAAGGAAAAAATGACATAAACAAAAAAATTGTAAATTAATTTTTATATGTTTTTATATAAGTAATATTTTTGACTATAAATATTCATTTTAAATATAAAAGTATTTCCTAAATCATGGTATTTTTTTATAATTTTTAGATATCGAATAAATTAAATTATTTTTGACATAATAATGATATAGTGTTTACTTCATTAATAAATCATTTAAATAAATAAGATTATAAATATTAAAATAACATACAAAACTTGTCCAATTATTATTGGATGATTTTATTTCAACTATGAGGCATATTATCATTTACTCTATTTGTTTTTTGACCTTTATAAACCGAATATCATTTTATAATAAAATAATAATTTCACACTTTCTTAAACAGACCCTCCTCCCCCTTATAAAATGAGACCATTTATAACCAATTCCTCAAACCTCTCAAGACTTTCTCCTCGTCCAAACTATACCCAATTAACCTCCCAACATCCCTATATTTCACCTAGAAGACTTACCTTAGACATAATGCTCTTCAAGAAGGTTTTTTGGTTCAAACCAAATGGAGTTACCCAAATTAAAGGTAACAGTTTCTCCTAAATTGTTTTCTTTTATTTTACTTCTCCAACCCCCTAAACTCTTTTTATTATTTTATTTTATAGAAACACCAGTATCCTCAAAATACTAGGATGTTGTTATTATAAGTATTAAAACTACACTTACACACACCTCCATCTAATGGGTGAAGAATATAATGTTTTTGTGGAAGGAAAACTAACGCCTCACGAAACGATGATTGTTCATGTGAAGACCCGAAGCTTGACGTACATTGACATTACATTACATTTTCGGAATACTTAGTACATAACAAAAACACACACATAAGGATCGTAATAGTTTAGTGTCTTTGGAAACTCGGAACGTAATCTTCTAATCGTGGTGAAAGATCTTCAACATCTCCTATAAAGATCTTCCCTTTTTTACCTAAAACCTTTCTTTATATCCTGGGGAAAAGAAAACATAAAAGGGTGAGCTCAAATGCTCAGTAAGGGTAAACGAAAGAAATATCAATCACATCGTATTCATAAGAACATAACATTTTGGAAATCTTAACCTGCAAAAGAGAGAATAATTTCATAACATGGGATAAATCATGGCAGTAAAATGTAATCACAATAATCAGAACTTAAAACATGAAACTTTGTGGCATTCACACATAATCATATAGAATCATTTCTTGTTAGTCAAGACTCATTGACAAGACTATCTTAGTGGATAAAGTCCCTTTCTGAATCGAGTAACCCTCGTTTCAGTCCTGTTTCACTGAACTGGTATAACCTACCGTTCCAGCCCTGTCTATCTCATGAGATATAAAATCTTTACCCAATGCATTGGAGGGAGATATAGGTCCCACCCATCTTATAATGAATCCTTTCTTATGTTTGCCACATAATCATAAATCATACATCATCGCATAACCCATGTAATAAAAATGGGATTCTTAAACAACATGACATCATAAAACAATTAATATAAGATAAAGGAATTCATAAAAATGTTTCCATCACATCATAATCAAATCCATGTAATAATAGGGATAAAAACAGAACCCTCTTATTATCTTAGATGGAAAATAATTTTGATAAAATACTTGAACTTCATTCTTGAGGAAAATATCCTTTCTACTTCAAAAACACTTTTCCTTTCTTAACATGTCATACAATTTTAAACTAAAAGATGTTGATTAAAAATAAACTTGAATACTTGTAAATGAAGCTTCTTGGAAATAATGTTTTAGAAATCCATTCATGCCGTATAAGTTAAAAAAACATTCTTTGTACTTTTGTCGGAAAAGTCAAAAATTACTTTGTACGAAAAACGACAAAAGATTCCTTTCATATATTTTACTAAAAACTCACCGAAGGGTAAAATTGGATTTAAAAAAATAGTAGGTCGATGGAAATAATATTACATATTCAGGAAACATGGATGTAGATGATAAAATACACACCAGTAAATACTAAAGTATAAACAATCTCGGATAAAAATGAGATTGTGATATTTCCCTTACCTTAGGTCCGACTTGCTTTGTATCTGTCCGAACCTCCTGTATAATGATTTAAATAATGTCATTGACTTATTAAAGAATCATATTCATTGTTATGATATCATATATGGTTCACTTATGACATTATATTACCCATTCTTTTGTAAATTCCATGTTAAAGAAGCGTTTTGGGTAAAATCGTTTCATTTATCGTAGGTGTTTTGACTTGTTGTTCTTGAAATTATTATTACTTATATCATGATTTACTTACTTCCAGAATATAAAATATGATTTATATATCATATATATTCAGTATATATATATATATATATATAATAGATAGATAAATGAAATGAAAAACACCGTTCATAGAGACGGTAGTCCGTACGTACGCATGAACGCTGTTTTCTTTCCTTATTGTCTTGAATGGAAGTAAGTAGATGACATACATATATATATATATATACATAAATCCAGTAGCTTTATAATGTCATATATTTCATTATTATTTCTTATATATACTTTATAATCATTCTTAAATGGTTAACATGGAGAATGAATCTCATCGCGTCGTGGAGACGGTAGTCCGTACGTACGCACGAGCGATGATATCATTTCCATAAATATTGAATTGAATTGGAGTGGATTATAAAATATATCAGAATCAATATGATGTTGTAATAACTATGTATAGTTATTCTTTACACCATTATACCCATCCATGTAAGGTGGTGGTGGAAAATAGATTACACCACAGCGTGGAGACGGTATTCCGTACGTACGCACGTGCGGTGATTTCTTTTTTCGTAGGATGGATAGATGGTGAAATAGGGTTGTTTCATACTTATAATAAAATATCAGTATATGAGTGATACTGATGTTATTACTTCATAATGAAACAACCTAAGAAGAAGAATTGGAAGAAGAAATAAAGATGAAAGAATTGGTAACGGTAATTACCTCTTCTTTGAAGCGCCTCTTTGAGACCTCCTCTTAGGGCACTAAAATTGGTCTTTGAGGAAGACCAGAACCTCTAGGATGTTGCTAGGGAAGTGGAGAAGATATTTTGGCAGGGGTTGTCCGAGCTTGAGTGCTCAAATTGGTGTGAGGAGGAGGGGGAGGAGGTGTCCTTTTATAAGGGAGGAGAGGGGCACCTTAGGAATACCTCAAAATATTATTTTATATTAATGTCAAAATCGGTTTATAATGGTTCCAAAGGGTCTTATTTCGAAGCTAAAGTGTGTATGGGTAGAAATCCTATCAACCAATAAGATTTAGACAAGTTTAGGTTATTATTTTAACCTTATCAATTAGATTTAACCCTAAGTTAAATAATTTAACTTCACCGTGTCTTTTTGTTTTCTTACACTATATGGTTAATACACTTACTATAACATGCCAAAAGAACCCCAAATTGTTTATTATTAATACATATATCCTTATCTAAGTCATTTGGCCGAACCTTAGATTTTTAGGAATAAAATAACAATTAATAATATAATATTTGATTTAAAAACTATTTTGTGTCAATTTTGACACTATTTGATATATGATTTTTGTAAAAGTCATAACAGAATTATATGTTCGAACCAAGTTGATTAAATCAACACTAATATATCATAGTAACCTATAAAATTAGTGTGATTCATAAAAAGTCTCAAATTACATTTATTTTGGTTTTTATAACATCAATTATGTCAATATTTCATTAATAAGATAATTACTGCATCATCATTGTGTCATAAATAAATTAAATTATTTAATCCCAAAAAATTATAAATAAATTCTCATGATGTAGATAATTTTGTTATCTTTCGGGAGACTATTCATGTTCAAAGTTTTATGATGTTTATCACTAAGTTAAAATTATTATACTTATAAGATTTAAGAGAGTGACATGTTGTCACTTTCTTTGGTTTTAATAATAATTAAATTATGTTCATGGTCAAAAGTCCATAAAATGAATCTAATACGACCCTTAGATGATATGGGTTTACTTTTAGCCATAAAATAGAATTTTTTCATGTGTTAGGGTAATTTTATAATATTATATTTACCCTTAATTACCTGATTTACCTTTAACTGTGGTAAATAAAATTTACCGTAGTTACTATTCATAATTCCTGAAAATAAAAAGTAGCCTATTAACATATTTGGACCCACTGATTCCAAATATGGAATCCATTTTTTAAAATTCAATACGCAGAAGTTTCAGAAATTAAATTAAAATTAATCTCGTTGTCGAATAAAAACGAGTTTTTCTTTAAAACATTGCAAAAGATTGAATTGATTTAACCTACGAATTCATGGTAAAATCAATGCTAATTACATAAATTATATTAAATGGTAAAAATATATTCTATTTATACTTTAAAACCATTCAATATTATAATTTAACCACATAAGATATTATGATGAAAAAAGTTGTTTTTAATTAAAATATAGCGTGTTTTTACTATTCATTAAAATATGAAAGTTATCGAAAAAATATCAAAACTTTATCTAATGTAAATTTTTACATCCTGATTCAAAAGAAGAATTTTATTTTGTCAAATTGAACATATAAACATGTCAAAAACTAGATTTAAAGTGGGTGTGCCATCAAAAGGCGGCAAAAATGCATTTTTTGAAAAATACTTACTTTACCCGAAAAATTTATTTTGTTCTTATACCATGTTCTAAAAAATTTGTAAGATGAATAATAATGTTATAAAATTCAAAATTTAGTTAATACTATTCATAACGGCTAGTTCATGACAATATTATAATAATATAACATTGTTTATTAAAACCCGGTATTGCGTACAACACACGCTATCGAGAAAGGTCGCGATTGCGTGTAATGCAAGCCAAGTCAGGGTTGTGTGTTGTGAAAGAATCCTTCTTTGTTTCGTATAACAGAATCCAACCATATTTCATTTATACATTTAATATATATATATATACTCAATGTTGCGTAGAATAACTATTATCAAAATTGTATGTAACACGATCCAAGAATAGTGTTGCGTATACTGCAAGCTAATACGGTGTTGCGTATAGCGCAAGGTAATCATGGTGTAGAATACAACATAAGACATTAATGAAATTAAAATAATATTTTTCATAAAATCTCGGGGTGTTACATTCTACCCCCCTTAAAATGAATTTCACCCTCGAAATTCGTCGGGGTTATAAATGGTTTACTATTTGAAAGTTTCTTTGATAGAAACCCGCATCGTAAAAAAGAATACCAAAACCAATCTTTAAAAACAAAAGTATGAAACGTAACGGTTACCCAAATTAACTAATCACTAGGTTTCTACATAGGTGAAAATATGGATATGGAAGAGAAATCTAACCATCATGTTCTGATGGAGAGTGGTAGAGAACATGGCTATGGAAAATCTAGCAATCACAAATCCATAAATTTGTCACGATCTAAGGTACCATCTGATTAATCAGATATAAGGTCACTATGACAACATTTTTTTTGGTTTTCAAGATCGTTTCCCTAAAGTTGAAGAATTTGAATTAGAATAAATACTTACTTTATTTTGGTACAATCTCACTGTTGTTCGTGCCTTGAACAATTTCCACTTCATCTCTTAAATAAATGAAGTTGAATTTGTTATTCGTGAAGTGTTAGCAGATCATGTGATCGAATGATGGGTCATTCCATCAAAAGGTTAGTAAAAGTTATTAAATATACATAAGTCATTCTATAGTGAGATTAATCATATATGGTACCTAAAATGGACTTATACTTCATATATCATACTGCTCAATATAATAAAACTAGTTTCTACTAAACAGGGACTTCCTGTAGGCCAGTGGTTGGCGATAAAGGCCAGTCGCACTTCGGTTGTGGGTTCGATTCCCACAGCCTTGTCCGAAGCGATGGGTTGTCGCCCGTCCTGCAGGTTGTCCTTTTTCTAAAACTATATTACTATAACATCCCATCAATAATATCGAAAAAAACTTCTATCCTTAAACAATACTAACTTATGTCCAACATAATCCATTCTAATCTTTAGGCCTATCCATAATACTGCAGTCCACTCTCATAATATAGTGAAAACGATTACCAGATATTTAATACTGTCATTGATCCCCATATATCATAAGATATGTCTTGTTGGTCACATTCCAAACATTCAAAGGCCTTAATCATGTATTCTCTTGAATACCCATTGAACCTTAGTGAAAACATGAATGCAATTAAAAGTTAACTCTTTCCTCATACCAAAATCCAAAAATTCTATATACTCAAACCATGATATAACCTTCTCCTTATATCAGTCATGAGCTCATGAATACAATCAAACACCTCATTATCTTATTATTCCTTCATTATGTGCATATCATCTAAATTCCAAAAATATCTGAATAACCTTCCATGGATAGTGGTACCATTAATCATACACTTTCATAACTCAAGGAAAGACAACAGTATAACAATCCTTAGATGTCTCTTTATTCCATAGTACCATGAGATTTCTTATACAACATTACACATGATAAACATGTAATCATTCCACTACATTCTTAAACCATTGACCGAGCTTCAAAAATTCTTTCATCTCACATATCATTTGTAGTCTCTTCATCATCATCAACATAAATACTTCCCATACAACCATACTGATTATCTTCATGAGACTTTCCCTTAGGGCATTGGTTTGCATAATGCCCGTACATTCCACATTTAAAACATTTAACCATTGTTGATGTCGTAGCAATACCATTATCCTCATCCATGGTGTTAACTGAACCTTTTCCCTTGCACTTACTTGCTTTGTGTCCTTCTTTTCCACACCCAAAGCATCTTCCAGTTCCTTTGAAACATTCTCCTTGATGCCTCTTCCCACATGAATTACATAGGGGAAATTGAACTTTCTTTCCTCTATGATCATCATGAAACTCCATCTTTCTCTTATTAGCCGAGTCAGGAAACTTACCAAATTTTACTTTATTGATCATATTATGAGATTGCTGATTCGGCATAATAATTATGTTTGGACTTCCAAATCCCATTTTATTATGAAGAATATCATTCCATTGTCCATCATATCCTCCATTATCGTGAATCATCTTGTTTCCAGCCATTTTCTAAAACCCAAAAAGAATAGTGTGAGAGGCAAAAATCATGCTAGGGAAAACAACATTATAAAGGGGGAGTATCCTCAATATCTAACTTCTTAGGTTAAATTCTTAGATCATTACCGTAGTTATAGGACTGTATCCTATACGTATACTTATCCTTAGGGACATCCCGAGACATACCTTATAAATATCTCTAGGGATCTCACTAAAGTTTTCGCATCCTAGTTTCCAAAGGTTGACTAAACCTTTCCTCTGATACCAACTGTAGAGACCTGAAGCTTGACGTACATTGACATTACATTACATTTGTGGAATACTTAGTACATAACAAAAACACACACACAATGATCGTAATAGTTTAGTGTCTTTGGAAACTCGGAACGTAATCTTCTAATCGTGGTGAAAGATCTTCAACATCTCCTATAAAGATCTTCCCTTTTTTTACCTAAAACCTTTCTTTATATCCTGGGGAAAAGAAAACATAAAAGGGTGAGCTCAAATTCTCATTAAGTGTAAACAAAAGAAATATCAATCACATCGTATTCATAAGAACATAACATTTTGGAAATCTTAACCTGCAAAAGAGAGCATAATTTCATAACATGGGATAAATCATGGCAGTAAAATGTAATCACAATAATCATAACTTAAAACATGAAACTTTGTGGCATTCACACATAATCATAGAGAATCATTTCTTTTTAGTCAAGACTCATTGCTAAGACTATCTTAGTGGACAAAGTCCCTTTCTGAATCGAGTAACCCTCGTTTCAGTCCTGTTTCACTGAACCGGTATAACCTACCGTTCCAGCCCTGTCTATCTCATGAGATATAAAATCTTTACCCAATGCATTGGAGGGAGATATAGGTCCCACCCATCTTATAATGAATCCTTTCTTATGTGTGCCACATAATCATAAATCATACATCATCGCATAACCCATGTAATAAAAATGGGATTCTTAAACAACATGACATCATAAAACAATTAATATAAGATAAAGGAATTCATAAAAATGTTTCCATCACAACATAATCAAATCCATGTAATAATAGGGATAAAAACAGAACCGTCTTATTATCTTATATGGAAAATAATTTTGATAAAATACTTGAACTTCATTCTTGAGGAAAATATCCTTTCTACTTCAAAAACACTTTTCCTTTCTTAACATGTCATACAATTTTAAACTAAAAGAAGTTGATTAAAAATAAACTTGAATACTTGTAAAGTATGCTTCTTGTAAATAATGTTTTAGAAATCCATTCATGCCGTATAAGTTAAAAAAACATTCTTTGTACTTTTTTCGGAAATGTCAAAAATTACTTTGTACGAAAAACGAAAAAAGATTTCTTTCATATCTTTTACTAAAAACTCACCGAAGGGTAAAATTGGATTTAAAAAAATAGTAGGTGGATGGAAATAATATTACATATTCAGGAAACATGGATGTAGATGATAAAATACACACCAGTAAATACTAAAGTATAAACAATCTCGGATAAAAATGAGATTGTGATATTTACCTTACCTTAGGTCCGACTTGGTTTGTATGTGTCCGAACCTCCTGTATAATGATTTAAATAATGTCATTGACTTATTACAGAATCATATTCATTGTTATGATATCATATATGGTTCACTTATGACATTATATTACCCGTTCTTTTGTAAATTCCATGTTAAAAAAGCGTTTTGGGTAAAATCGTTTCATTTATCGTAGGTGTTTTGACTTGTTGTTCTTGACATTATTATTACTTATATCATGATTTACTTACTTCCAGAATATAAAATATGATTTATATATCATATATATTCAGTATATATATATATATAATAGATAGATAAATGAAATGAAAAACACCGTTCATGGAGACGGTAGTCCGTACGTACGCATGAACGCTGTTTTCCTTTCCTTATTGTCTTGAATGGAAGTAAGTAGATGACATACATATATATATATATATACATAAATCCAGTAGCTTTATAATGTCATATATTTCATTATTATTTCTTATATATACTTTATAATCATTCTTAAATGGTTAACATGGAGAATGAATCTCATCGCGTCGTGGAGACGGTAGTCCGTACGTACGCACGAGCGATGATATCATTTCCATAAATATTGAATTGAATTGGAGTGGATTATACAATATATCAGAATCAATATGATTTTGTAATAACTATGTATAGTTATTCTTTACACCATTATACCCATCCATGTAAGGTGGTGGTGGAAAATAGATTACACCACGGCGTGGAGACGGTATTCCGTACGTACGCACGCGCGGTGATTTCTTTTTCCGTAGGATGGATAGATGTTCAAATAGGGTTGTTTCATACTTATAATAACATATCAGTATATGAGTGATACTGATGTTATTACTTCATAATGAAACAACCTAAGAAGAATAAGTGGAAGAAGAAATAAAGATGAAATAATTGGTAACGGTAATTACCTCTTCTTTGAAGCGCCTCTTTGAGACCTCCTCTTAGGGCACTAAAATTGGTCTTTGAGGAAGACCAGAACCTCTAGGTAGGATGTTGCTAGGGAAGTGGAGAAGATATTTTGGAAGGGTTTGGCCGAGCTTGAGTGCTAAAATTGGTGTGAGGAGGAGGGGGAGGAGGTGTCCTTTTATAAGGGAGGAGAGGGGCACCTTAGGAATACCTCAAAATATTATTTTATATTAATGTCAAAATCGGTTTATAATGGTTCCAAAGGGTCTTATTTCGAAGATAAAGTGGGGATGGGTCTAATTACTATCAAAAAATAAGATTTAGACCAGTTTAGGTTATTATTTTAACCTTATCAATTAGATTTAACCCTAAGTTAAATAATTTAACTTTTACCGTGTCTTTTTTTTTTCTTACACTATATGGTTAATACACTTACTATAATATGCCAAAAGAACCCCAAATTTTTTATTATTAATACATATATCCTTATCTAAGTCATTTGGCCGAACCTTAGATTTTTAGGAATAAAATAACAATTAATAATATAATATTTTATTTAAAAACTATTTTGTGTCAATTTTGACACTATTTGATATATGATTTTTTTTAAGGTCATAACGGAATTATATGTTCGAACCAAGTTGAATAAATCAACACTAATATATCATAGTAACCTATAAAATTAGTGTGATTCATAAAAAGTCTCAAATTACATTTATTTTGGTTTTTATAACATCAATTATGTCAATATTTCATTAATAAGATAATTACTGCATCATCATTGTGTCATAAATAAATTAAATTATTTAATCCCAAAAAATTATAAATAAATTCTCATGATGTAGATAATTTTGTTATATTTCTGGAGACTATTCATGTTCGAAGTTTTATGATGTTTATCACTAAGTTAAAATTATTATACTTATAATATTTAAGAGAGTGACATGTTGTCACTTTCTTTGGTTTTAATAATAATTAAATTATTTTCATTGTCAAAAGTCCATAAAATGAATCTAATCCGACCCTTAGTTGATATGGGTTTACTTTTTGCCATAAAATAGAATTTTTGCATGTGTTAGGGTAACTTTATAATATTATATTTACCCTTAATTACCTGATTTACCTTTAACTATGGTAAATAAAATTTACCGTGGTTACTATTCATAATTCCTAAAAATAAAAAGTAGCCTATTAACATAATTTGGACCCACTGATTCCAAATATGGAATCCATTTATTAAAATTAAATACACAGAAGTTTCAGAAATTCAATTAAAATTAATCCCGTTGTCGAATAAAAACGGGTTTTTCTTTAAAACATTGCAAAAGATTCAATTGATTTAACCTACAAATTCAAGGTAAAATCAATGCTAATTACATACATTATATTAAATGGTAAAAATATATTCTATTTATACTTTAAAACCATTTAATATTATAATTTAACCACATAAGATATTATGATGAAAAAAGTTGTTTTTAATTAAAATATAGCGTGTTTTTACTATTCATTAAAATATGAAAGATATCGGAAAAATATCAAAACTTTATCTAATGTAAATTTTTACATCCTAATTCAAAAGAAGAATTTTATTTTGTCAAATTGAACATATAAACATGTCAAAAACTAGATTTAAAGTGGGTGTTCCATCAAAAGGCGGCAAAACTGCATTTTTTGAAAAATACTTATTTTACCCGAAAAATTTATTTTGTTCTTATACCATGTTCTAGAAAATGTGTAAGATGAATAATAATGTTATAAAATTCAAAATTTAGTTAATACTATTCATAACGGCTAGTTCATGACAATATTATAATAATATAACATTGTTTATTAAAACCCGTTATTGCGTACAACACACGCTATCGAGGAAGGTCGCGATTGCGTGTAATGCAAGCCAAGTCAGGGTTGCGTGTTGTGAAAGAATCCTTCGTTGTTTCGTATAACATAATCCAACCATATTTCATTTATACATTTAATATATATATATATATACTCAATGTTGCGTAGAATAACTATTATCAAAATTTTATGTAACACGATCCAAGAATAGTGTTGCGTATACTGCAAGCTAATACGGTGTTGCGTATAGCGCAAGGTAATCTTGGTGTAGAATACAACATAAGACATTAATGAAATTAAAATAATATTTTTCATAAAATCTCGAGGTGTTACAGTTCAATTACATCCTACTGCCTCTCGTAGTGGCCATTTTGATGGAACTATATTTATATATGATATGTATGATGTTTATTTTTTCTTTATACTTCTGTATTTTTCTTTTATATCATACCTTTATGGTTTCCATTATGGGTTAACGTGATAATTTCATTTGAGGAAGTGTGGACTACCCCCCCCCCCCTCATAATGATATGACTCGTTAATGCCATGTGTGGGATGTATAGAGGATGGAGTTAATGATATTATATATGATATTATAATAGAATTATAATATTCATATTTATCGTTATGTTTTAATTCCATTAAAATAATAAATATAAATGAAAGTAGCGTTTATCCGTACGTACAACTTACCATCTCCATGAACGGTGCATTTCATTTCTTACCTCCAAATGATTTGAACTGTTATAAATATATATATAATAGATATATATGATATAAATTATATCTAAATAATTAATATCATTTTGGATAAAATGGACTATTAACCACATGGACAACTTGTAAATATAAGGTGTTCATTTTTTAGTCAAGTACCAAATATCAACAAAATGACCATTATTAACTTAAATGGTTACATATTGTTTATAACATGGTAATAATTTATATAAAAGGACAAATAAACTTGTAAAAGGTTCTTAAGCAAGTAGAGATTAACTTTAGTTTATTATTCAGGAAAATTAAAGAAGGATCAAGTCAAATCGGACATGAGGTAAGAGACTTCGTCTCAATCTCCTTTCATTGAGGCATATTTTCAATAATACACTACTTTCTTTTATATGATGTATAAAACCCTTCGACATTTAATTTTAATAAAAAGGAATATTTTTCTAATAATCATTATACTAAATGACAAAACGAATATTCCTTTTAAGATAAATGGTGACAATGACATTTTCTACTACCGCAAGTATTATTTGATCTTTGGCTTCCTCAACAAGCTGTAATGTTTTTAAATGAAAATAAATACCATATACTCTTTTATGTATTTTGGTATTTAAAATGGTTTTGATAAAGGATTATTTTATGTCAATATATTTACGTGATATTTTTTATTGAAATATGGAAATGTTATCATTCCTTTATATTGGTTTTATGTGTTATGATTTAATAATGGTACTTGGACATTTGACAGGTGGTTACGTGATTGACCAAATGATAGGTGGTTCCGTGAAAATGAGGACAGGTGGTTACAATATAAACTCTAATGTATTGGGTATGGAAGTTAGCTGAATGGCTATTCCATTTAGTGATATGTGTGGAAGTAGACTGTATTGTTATTCCATTTAAGTATGTTTATGTCCCAAGTTACCTTTATATATTATGTGTTCTTTATATGGGTTTTACGGTAATCTTTTGGTTACAAAAGATTAAGTAATGATATTTTATTTAGTGAAGAGTATTTACTGATACATAAAGGTTAAATGTAATACATATGATAAAGTATTCTTGGTTTACATGTTGTTTTGAAAAACTAACAGTTATTCTTCTTTGTGTATCCCTAACTAAGATTTTTATGATAATCCCAAGTTTTAGATGTTTTTCACAGAACATAAATTAGAATAGGTTCAAGGATGGGATCAAGGAAAATTTATTCTATCTCAAACATAGAACTAGGCATGACTCTTTTTTTAAGAGTTGTTGTTTTGTGAAAAAATGGAAACTGAGTAGAAGTTTCTACTTTTGTAATTTTTTGAAAATAAATGTAATAATTATGACCTAATTATCTAAAAATCTAAACCTAAAAAGATCCTCAATGTGAATTATTAACATAATTCAAGATTATGTATGTTTTATGGTCGGGTTTTATAGCTGGTATCATAGTTCAGTTTAGAAAACTTTAGGATTTAGGGTATTGTTAAATTAATGTCCCTAAATTAATTTATGGTAATATTGAAATGATATAGAATTTACAGATTACCATGTTGCTTCACCTAAGATATTTCTGTGTTTAGAATGGTTTTCCACAGAGGAAACAGGGCATCTATGTTGGGACGACATCAGAAGCAAGACAACCTTCCAAATTAGCAACCATAGATGGTCGGAATCAGAACTAAACTGTTTGTTGCAGTGATGGAACAACTGACTCAGGCTATAAATGGTGGTTGTATCCATGTACGAGATCAGCCAGATCAACCATAGAGGAACATGTCTATAGTGTAGTATTTCATGAGGCAATATCCCATATCATTCATAGGATCATATGACCTTGTTCTAGTTGAAGGGTCGATTAATGCACTGTAGAAGATGTTTTATGTCATGGGGTGTTCAGAACAGTAAAAGGTAAGTCTCGTTGTTTATTGTTTTGAAGCTGAAGCTGATCAGTGGTGGTCGATGGTGAAAAAAATCAGGGATAGTGAGGAGATTGATGCTATTGATTGGGATGAAATCAATGGAATGTTTCTGGAGAAATATTTTCCTAAGGTGGTTCATATTAGGATGGAAAAACAATTCCTATAATTAAGGTAGGATGATGACTCATTGGCTTCTTATGAAAAAAAAATTCACATGACTGGCAAGGTATGCTCTAAATTTCATCCGAGATCTTGATAGTAAGATAAATATATTTTACTCAGGACTGAAGCAATGATATCAAAGAGCATTAGCCTCTCGTGAGTTCAAAAGTTAAGAATAAATTGTTCAATGAGAAGAGAAGGTGGAAATGGAGTTTGTCAATGATCAGGTGTTTGTTGACAAACAATAGAATAAGAGGTCAAGTTGGCAGGAAAATGGAATGAATTCATCAAACAAGCCTGCAGGTAAGAAAATTAACTACTCAACTTGTGAGAAGTGTTGTAAAAAGCATCCTAGAGAATTTTTATCAAATTTTGGAAAGTGCTTCCGGTGTGGTAATTTTGGTCATATTGCTCGTAACTATAAGAAAGTTGATCAAGAAGGCAATGAAAAACCATCGATAAGATTTTTTAAGTTAAATGAAATGGTTCATTATGCAAATGAGTGTCCAGTGAAGAACTCAATTGAGGGAAAGCCACCAGATTAAAAGTAAAAAAGGTGTGGTTAAATCCATTGCAACTACTTCAGCAAATGTTGGGCTATCAAACGAAGTAGTATCAGGTACACTTTTTGTTTGTTCAGATTATACCAATGTGCTGTTTGATTTAGGGTCTACACATTCTTTCATTTCTGAGAAGTTTTATAATAAATTTTTAATTCCATATCAAGAAATGAATATGGAACTTATTGTAAAAACACCTAGAGGAAATGTTGAGACAAAAAAGAAAATATAATAACTTTCATGTCCTTTTGTGCGGGAAGAATCTACCTACAAACATTATTGTTTTGCCTCTAGTAGAGTTTGATGTTATTTTGGGAATGGATTGGTTGTCTGTTTATCATGCTAAAATTGACTGCAAAGCTAAAGAGGTTTCTTTTCAAAAATATTTTCAGTTTGTTTAGAAGAATGAACCCTTTATTTTGAAAACATATCAGGAAGTTGAGAAACTAGTAAAATATGGAAATGAATGTTACCTTGCACATATTGTTGAAACTAAATGAACTATTCAGATTAATGATGTGCCAGTAGTAAATGAGTACCTTGATGTTTTTTCTGATGATTTTTCTGGTATAATACATGATTGGGAAGTTGAATTTACTATTGACTTAGTTCTTGATGCTTACCCAATTTCAAAACCCCCTTGTCAAATGGCTCAAATTGAACTTTTAGAGTTAAAGGAGGAGTTGCTAGAGTTATTAGATATAGCTATCATTCGAACAAGTAGATTACCATTGGGTTCTCTTGTCTTGTTTTAAAAAAAAGAAAGATGGTTCAATGAGACTTTTCATTGATTATAGAACCATGAAAAACATCAATGTTAGGAATAAGTATCCTTTTCCTCACATTGGTGATTTGTTTGATCAGCTCTAGCAAGCTCAGTATTTATCGAATATTGACTTGAGATCAGGGTACCATAAATTGAATATAAAGGAAGTATACATTCCAAAGATTGTGTTTCGTACTAGATATGGCCATTATGAATTCGTACTTATGCCTTTTCGGTTAACTAATGCACCTGTTGTATTCAGGGATCTTATGAATAGAATTTTCCAAGAGTACTTGGATAGGTTTATGGTTGTGTTCATTGATGATATTTTGGTTTATTCTCAAATCAAATAGGATCATGAAATTTATTTAAGTGTTTTGTTTTGAAAACCTTAAAAGAAAATAATTTTTTTGGGAAATTCAACAAGTATGTGTTTTGGTTAAAAAAAAATTCTTTTCTAGGTCACATTCTTTCAAAATATGGTATAACTTTTAATCCTGCTAAAACAAAAGTAGTTGATGAATAGCCAAGACCCACAAATATAACCAAGATCCGTAGTTTTCTAGGGTTTTAAGGTTATCACCGATGGTTTGTTGAAAATTTTTCAAGGTTATCTAGTCAATGACTAACTCTAAAAGGTGTTATGTTCATTTGGAATAAATAATGTGATGATTGTTTTCAAGAATTTAAAAGAAGATTGGTGAATGCTCCAGTTTTGGCACTGCCTTCTAAAGATGGTGAATTTGTTATCTACAGTGATGCTTTGTTGAAAAGACTTGGTTTTGTCCTTATGAAGAATTATCAGGAAATTTCTTAAGCTTCACGTCGGTTGAAAACTCATGAGTTAAATTACCCAACACATGATTTGGAATTAGATATTGTTGTTTTTGCTTTAAAAATTTGGAGACCACATTTTTATGGAGTAAAATGTGAAATATATACGGACCAAAAAAGTTTAAAGTATATATTCACTCAGAAATACTTGAACATGAGACAGAGGAGATGACTGGAATTAATCAAGGATTATGATTGCACAATTCTTTACCATCCAAGAAAAGAAAATAAAGTGGCAGACGCTCTGAGTCAAAAAAAGTAATTCTTAATTAACCATGCTACATTTTTAATGATATTCTTTGGTTTTTGATTTGATGAATTTTTGTATATAAGTTGTTGGTGTAGGAAATTCTTTTATTTTGTTTCAGGATTCAGTGAAATCATCTCTATCAGATAGAATAAAGAAAGCGCAGAAAGAAGATAGGGAGTTGCAAAAAAATGTATAGTTGGTTCAGAAGGGTAAGTTGGCTGATTTTAACATTGATCGTGATTGTGTTTTGAGGTTTGGGAAGAGATTATGTGTGCCTTGTTATTCACAGTTGAAGAATGAGTTGTTATGTGAAGCTCATAGTTCTCGGTTTTATGTTCATCCTGGAAGTAATAAGATGTACAGAGATCTTTGGGAGTATTACTGGTGGGATGGAACAAAAAGAGATATTACTGATTTTACTGTGAAGTGTTTGACTTGTTAGTAGGTTAAAGTAGAGCAGCAGTTACTGAAAGGGATTCTTCAGTCTTTACCGGTGCCAGAGTGGAAATGGGAAAATATATCCATGGAATGTGTTGTTTGATTAATGAATACATCTCGAGGTAATAATTAAATTTGGGTTATAGTTGATCGATTGACTCAACCTGCTCATTTTCTTCCTATTCAAGATACTTTGTCTCTAGATCAACTTGCTCGGTTGTATGTTAAAGTGATAGTTAGGTTGTATGGATTTCCCCACTGCATTGTATCTGATCATGATCCCTAGTTTACTTATAACTTTTGGAAAGGCCTTTATAAGTCTTTGGGTACTGAATTAAATTTTAGTATAGCTTTTCATATTTAATTAGATTGGCAGTCAGAACGAACAATTCAGACCTTGGAGGATATGCTACATTCTTTTTCACTGGATTACCAGGGGAGTTGGGACCAACATCATTATTTGTTTTAATTTTCTTAAAATAACATTTTTAATTACAATGTATAGATGGCTCTATTTAAGGAATTATATGGAATGATTTGTCGATGACCTGCTTTTGGGATGAAGTAGGTGAAAGGAAGCTGATGGGAACAAAATTTGTAGAAGAGATGGTAGAGA
Source organism: Viscum album (assembly GCA_963277665.1). NCBI lineage: Eukaryota > Viridiplantae > Streptophyta > Magnoliopsida > Santalales > Viscaceae > Viscum > Viscum album. Next base: position 833,281,983 of record OY728147.1, on the reverse strand, counting down.
AAGTTTAGTTGATTTAGAAGCACATGAGAACAGCTCAGAGCAGACAGAAAAGTTATGCGGATAATTGGAGGAAGGATATTTCTTTTGAGGTAGGTGATCATGTCTTTCTCTAAGTTTCTCCATGGAAAGTGTTATGTGTTTTGGTATGAAGGGAAAGTTGTGTCTGAGGTTCATTGGACCTTATGAAATCCTAGATAAATTTTAATTAATTGCATAAAGAGTGGATTTACCTCCAAATTTATCCCAGGTACACAAGGTTATTCATGTTTTGATGTTGAGAAATTATATGCTAGATCCATCTCATGTTTTGAGCCCATAAGTAGTTTAGTTGGAAGAGAATCTCTCTTATCAGGAACAACCATTCTAGATTCTTCACTAAAGAGAGAAAGTGTTACAGAATAAGTTAATTAACTAGGTAAAGGTTTTTTGGAAAAATTATATGGTTGAAGAGACAACATGGGAATCTGAAAATGTTATGAAGGATAAATACCCCCACTTATTTTGATAAGTGAATAAAAAATTGTGAGGACGCAATTTCCAAAAGGGGGGAAGGATGTAACATCCCAGGTAAATGAAGAATAATATATTTTCATATTTATTAATATTTGTGAATTAAATATTAGTTTTACTTTAAATGGGGTTTTATGTTCGATAGCATACCCGATACGCAACAACGAGTTTCATTGAAATATTACGTTGCACACTAATAATATAATATTATTATTTAAATTGGAAGTTAACTCCTAGCTGTTGTATTGGAGGGAATGAAAATAACTAACTACATTATGATTATACATTATTATTAAATGTATTTGGTTTTATCCAATAAAAGTTATAGGCTTAAAATGTGAATAAATCTAATTTTAAGCATAATTTACATTAAAAGGTCGATTTACCACCTTTTAATGGAAAAATATCTTTAAATATAGTTTTATTCCCTTTAATACATTCTATTTGATCAAATAAAATTTTTCTTTAGAATGGTCACATCAAATTTTACTTCGTGTAAATTTTTGGAATTTTTTCGATAAAGTTCATTTTTTAATGAATAGTAAAAAATATTGTATTTTAATTCAAAACTGCATTTTAATCTAATTTCTTTATATGGTTAGATTATCTTTTTAATTGTTTTTAAAGATGAATTATAATATATTTTTACCATTTAATCCAATTTTGTTCAATGGAATTAATTTCATATTGAAATTGGACATAAACATATGTCGATCTTTGGACAGTTATTGTTTCTTAAAAACACGCTATTTTTTTGACAATGAGAATTAATTATAAATTAATTAGTGCATATTATATGTTTATAATTTTGTAAAATAGAAATCATTTTTGAATTCAGGATATCATATATAGCTGAGGCTGAATTTTTGGTATTTTTCTGAAAAACTTCATTTTTTGATGAATAGTGAAACCACTTAGTAGTAGTTAAAAAACTATCATTTTCATTTAAATGAAATTTTTCCACTTTTTTGAACTGAATTTAGAAAATCCTACATACATGGTTGTTATTATTAAGTAAAATTTGGTTCAATAAGATGAAAATAATTTTTGGTGAATAGTAACTTTTGATAATTATTTACTGTGGTTAAAGGTAAATACAGTAATTCAAGGTAAAAAGAATCTTATAATAATTCAAAATTACCTTAACACTTGTCCTAATCTTATTATATGAGTAATGTCCGACCATGGTCATCCTTTGGTCTATTTTGGTACCCCATGGAGCTATCTATGAATGATAATGACACTTTAGATTAATTAATTTAAAATAAAGGAAAAAATGACATAAACAAAAATCGTTTTGTAAATTATTTTTTATATGGTGTCATATAAGTAATATTTTTTACTATAAATATTAACTAGAAAGATAAAAATATTTCCTACATCATTTTAGTTTTTTATAATTTTTAGATATCAAATAAATTAAATTATTTATGACATAATAATGGTGCAGTGTTTACCTCATTAATAAATCATTTAAATAAATAAGATTATAAAAATTAAAATAACATACAAAAATTGTCCAATTATTATTGGATGATTTTATTTCTACCATGATCCATCATATCATCGACTCTAATGATTTTTGTACATTTAGAAACCGAATATCATTATATAATAAAATAATATTTTCACACTTTCCTAAAAAGACCCTCCTACCCCTTATAAAAGGAGACCATTTCTAACCAATTCCTCATTCCTCTAAAGAATTTTGGCTCATCCAACCTCTTCACAATTAATCTCCCTACATACATGTCTTTCACCTAGAATCCTTACCCTAGGCAGAAGGAACTTCAAGAAGTTCTTTTGGTTCAAACCAAATGGAGTTACCCAAATTAAAGGTAACAATTTCTCCTAAATTGTTTTCTTTTATTTTATTTTTCCAACCCCCTAAACTCTTTTTATTCGTTTATTTTATAGAAAAACCAGTATCCTAAACATACTATGATGTTTTTATGATATGTATTCTAACTAAACTTACACACGCTTCCATCTAATTGATGAAGAACATAATGTTTCTGTGGATGGAAAACTAACACCTCATGAAATGATGATTGTTCAATTACCCTCTACCGCCTCTCATGGTGGCCCTTATGATGGCACTATATTTATATATGATATTTATTATGTTTATATTTTCTTTATGCTTCTGTATTTTTCTTTTATAGCATACCTTTATGGTTTTTATTATGGTTAAATGCGATAATTTCCTTTGAGGAAGTGTTGACTACCGCCCCCTCAAAGTGATATGACTCGTTAATGCTATATTTGGGATGTATAAAGGATGGATTTAATCATATTATATATTATACTATACTATAATTATAATATACTTATGTATCTTTATTTTTTAATTCCATTAAAATAATAAATATAAATGAAAGTAGCGTTCATGCATATGTACGGCTTATCATCTCTATGAACGGTGCATTTCATTTCTTACCTCCAAATGATATGTACTGTTATAAATATATATATACTGAATATATATGATATGTATGATATCTAAATAATGAATATCATTCTTTATATAATGGACCATTGATCACATGGACAACTTATAAATATATGGGGGTCATTTTTTACTCAAGTACCAAATATCGACAAAATGACCATTATTAACTTAAATGATTATATAATGATTATATCATGGTAATAATTGATGTAAAAGGAATAATAAACTTGAAAGAGGTTCTTAAGAAAGTATAAATTAACGTTAGTTTATTATTCAAGAAAATTAAACAACGATCGAGTCAAGTCAGACACGAGGTATGGGAATTCATCTAAATCTCCTTTCATTGACGCAGATTTTCATTAATACAAAACCTTATTTTATATTGTGTATAAACCCCTTTGACTTTTACTTTTATTCAAAAGGAATATTTTTATACAAATCATTTTACTAAATAACAAAATGAATGTTTGTTTTAACTTAAATGGTTACAATGACTTTTTCCACCGCTGCAAGTATTATTTGATCTTTGGATTCCTTAACAAGCCATAATATTATTAAAAGAAAATAAATACCATATACTCTTTTAGGTATTTTGGTATTTAAAATGTTTTTGATAAACGATTCATTTATATCAATATATTTAAATGATATTTTTTGATTGAAATGTAGAAATGTTATCATTCCTTTATATTGGTTTTATGTGTTATGATTTTATAATGGTAGATGGACATTTGACTACTGGTTATGTGATAAACCAAATGACAAGTGGTGCCGTGAAAACCAGGACTGGTGGTTACGTTATAACCTCAAATGCATTGGGTATGAAATTTGTCTGTATAGCTATTACATTTAGTGATATGTGTGGAAGTAGATAGTATGGTTATTCCATTTAAGTATGTTTATGTCCCTAGTTACCTTTATATGTTATGTGTTCTTTTTATGGGTTTTACGGTAATATTTTAGTTACAAAAGGGTAAGTAATGATATTTTATTCATTGTAGAGTATTTACTACTTCATAAAGGTGAAAATTATTAATTATGATAAATTATTCATGGTTTACATGTTGTTTTGAAAAACTAACAGTTTTCTTTCTTTGTGTATCCCTTCCTAAGCTTTTTATGCTCATCCCAAGTTTTTAAATGTTTTTTCACAGGACATAAAGAATAATAGGGTCAAGGTTTTTATCAAGGAAAAGTCATTCTATCTTAAACATGGAACTAGACATGACTCTTTTTTTAAGAGTTTTTGTTTTGTGAAAAAATGGAAACTGAATAGAAGTTTCTACTTTGTAATTTTTTGAAAAGAAATGTAATAATTATGACCTAATTCTCTAAAACTCTAAACCAGAAAATATATTCAATATGAATTATTAACTTAATTCAATATTTTGTATGTTTTAAGGTCAGGTCCTTATTGTAAGGATTACCTAATTTTTATGTCATGTTAAATCTTTCTTCCACATTTCCTATGATTTTGTGATCTTATTATATCAAGATCCTTATGTTATGAATCTATGGTATTACTCATATTCCTTATATTTTAAAATTTCATGGTATATCTTTGACTCACAAGTTATGTTTCCTTGTCATGTTTATTACCTTAATGGAATTTTATCTCACCAATTCTTTACATGTATTCCTTAGGTTATCCCATTAAGTGAAGAGGTAAAAAGTATTTAGGATATCAATTTGGAGAATAAAATAATTAAGTCTTATTTTAGTCTCACTTTGATGTATTATGAACATATTATTCTCAAGACACTAGGCCTCATGATCATTAGGTTATAACTATTGGATGTTTATATAAAAAAACATGTAATACTATTTATAAAAGTTATGGGTCCCTATAGTTGATATTAGACTAATGGATTGTTAATCCTTTTTAAACTGGGATGAGAAAAGTTTTTTCAGAACTCAAGGGATAAGTTAAAAGATAATATTGTGTATAGAAAATATCCTAGATTTATGGTGAAGTAGAGAGATAGTTTTTTGATTGATTACATCCATGTCTAGATAATAATGGTGGATGTAGTTTTGAAAAATATGTAAATAGGGTTAATAGAACAAAAAAATCATGTATTTTAACTCTGTTATTACCTGGTACATGAAAACATATCTTACTACACAAGTTGTTTCACACTCCTAGAAGATATGCTTTAAAATTCAAAAACTCTTTATAAACTATTATGAAGGACTTGAATGAATTGTTAGATTGGAAAACCTAATAGAAAACATTACAATGTATAACTTAGATTGAAACATGAAGACTCATAAGTTGGGATATAATTATCATTTATAATTTATTCCTCCCATATTTATAAGTTTCCCATTTGTATATTGATGCATTTTCTTTTTCTTTTTTTCTTTTAGTTAATGTTTAGAAATAGGATAAACCATTCTCATAACTAATTTGATGGTAAATATATTGATATCCCTGATGAGATTCCTAACCTAATAGTAAAATATGTTAGACATGTTGTTATCAAAAAAATGATCTCTCTTGAATTATGATTGACAACTTGAATATAGTTAAATTTATAAATACATCAAAGAATAAAAGAATGGATTCTCATGTAAGTCCAAGTTCTAATTTTGAAAAATAAATTAATATTAAATTTACTACAATACAAAAAATTTTGAAAGATGAAAAATTGAAAATTCCTTAAAGGAACAGGAAGACTATTTAGGTGTGGAAAAGGAGGGGAGAAAACAGCTAATTTTTGAAGAAAAATGAAGATTCTAGTAAAAAAGATATCAGGAAATAATTTTCAACCTAACTCACCACTAATAATTAAATGTCATAAATATAGGGAACTTTTTTATTAATTGGGTCAATTTACTAATCCCAGGATTTATTCCCAACGTCTTTTGTTTTGATAATAATTTAAGTTGAATGATTAAATTGTTAAGGTCGTTGAAATTGAGAAACATATTGCTGGAGTATATTTTTTATCAGTTGTATTCTTATTATAAGAATCATGAAGCATCTAATTATTCTATAGTAGTTCTTTTATATAATTTACAATAATATTTTAAATGGTAATAATGACCTAGAAAGTTTATTTAACAGTAAGGTGATATCTTTAAGAAAATAATAACCTCAATAGAAAACCTTAATGGTTAAAAATGTGACATGGTGATTTTTTTATTTTTTTAATATGTTCATCATATTCATAAGAATGTTATAAGATTATGTATAATTATGAATATGATTACCACATATGTTTTCCATAATTTTATAAAAATATAACCCATAATCCGGGTGAAAACTCATCGTATCCATAAAGTCGATGGGGCTTGAACCCACAATTTAAGGGAGATAAGTGTGTAGCTCCTACCATAGGCCTATGTAATATAATTTCTAGTATAAGAATGATTTTTTACTTAAATTATTCTATATAAAAATATTAAACTGATTTTTGGAGATATATTAGTGGATCAAGTATTTTTGAATTTATAGGATTTTGAGGTGTTTAATAATATTTTGGGAAACTTTTTATTGGGTCACTACTACAAAAATAGTCTTTATCAGTGCTCAAAAAGAGCTTTATCAGCACTAAAAAAGATTTGTAAATCTTGGCACTGATAAAGGGGGGCCACCTTTATCAGCACTTACTGAGAGCTGATAAAGGAAACCTTTATCAGCACTAAAATGGAGCTGATAAAACAACCCCTTATCAGTGCTAAAAGAGCGCTAATAAATGAGTGTTTTATCAGCCCTCCTTTAGCGTTGATAAACTGATCCTTTATCAGAATTTTTTCACATTGATAAAGGTGTAGATTATCAATGCTTTTTTAGTGCTGATAAAATCTCCCTCTCTCATCTCTAAAAAAGCACTCATAAATTCCTTGTCTGCTGCTACAAAAAAATATGCAGCAACACACCCAAAGACCTTCAAAAAATTCAGCATCTCAATAATCTAATTAGACCATGTATACCCATAAAAAATTAACACATAAATAATAAGATAATTAGGCCAATTATTTCCATACAATAAGTATACTTGTACACCATTAACACATAATTCATAAATTAATTAAGTACAAAAAGAATTCAATTCAGAATTCAGGGGGTTGGGGGCAGTTCAGGGGTTTTGGGGTGGTTGTCCAAGGGGGGGTAGGGGTGTCTGGGGGGATGGGGGTGTCCGGAAGAAAACTGTGTCTAGTAGGGTGGGTCATTCCAAGAGGTTGGGGGATGTCCAAGGAGGGTGGGGTGTTCAGGGGGATGGGGTGTTCAGGTGGTGGGGTGGTGTCTTGGAGTGGGTGTCCAGGTGGGGGGGGTGTCCAAGAGGGGTGGGCTCGTTTCCAGGGTATCGGGGGACTTTCTAGGGGGTGGGGGTGTCTGGGGGGTGGGGTGGGGGATATCTGGGGGGTTGGTGGGGCTGTCTAAGGGGGTGGGGTGGTGTCCAGAATGGTGGGATGGGGGTGTCTGGGGGGATAAGCGTGTCCAGTGGGTGGTGGTGTCCAAGGGATGGGGGAGGTCCAGGGGGTGGGGGCGGTCCAGGAGTCTGGGCGGCTATCCAAGGGGTGTGGGGTGGTGTCCAAGGAGGTTTTTTCCAGGTGGGGGCTGTCTATGGGGTGTCTAAGGGGTGGGCTGGTGTCCAGGGGTGGGGGTGTCTAGAGGGGTGGGGGTGTCCGGGGGGTGGGTTGGTGCCCAGGGAGTGGGGATGGTCCAGGGGGTTTGCGGGGTTGACTCATACATGTTAGAAGGATCTGTGGATCATTCTATTAAAGGATCAATACAATATGAATGTGTTTGGTTGGATTTTCGTATGTTAGTTGTTGTTTTCACTTAAAATTCTGTCCATTTTAAACAAAAGAGAGACCCTTTGAGTGGTACCGGCCACATCACGCCTCTTATTGAGGTGAGGATGACTTTTATATGTCATAAAGGACCCATGGATCGTTCTTATAAAATATCTATACAATCCTAATGCATTTGGTTGGATTTTCAAAGGTCAGTTGTTGTTTTCAATTAAAATTGTGTCTATTTTAAACAAAAGATAGACCCTTTGAGAGGTACCGGACACACTGTGCCTCAGATTGAGGCAGGGTTGACTCATACACATCACCAATGACCCATGAATCATTCTCCTAATGGATCAACACAATCCAAATGCATTTGGTCAGATTTTTGTATGTCAGTTGTTGTTTTCACTTAAAATTGTGTCCATTTTTAACAAAAGAGAGACCCTTTGACTAGTACCAGCCACACCATGCCATGGATTGAGGCAGGATTGACTGTTACATGTCACAAATGACCCATGGATTGTTATTATAAAAGATAAATATAATCTTAATGAATTTGGCCAGATTTATGTAGTTCAGTTGTTGTTTTCACTTAAAATTGTGTCTATTTTAAACAAAGGAGAGACCATTTGAGTGTTACCGGCCACACCGTGCCTTAGATTGAGGTGGAGATGATTCATACACATCATGAAGGACTCCTGGATCCTTATTCTAAAGGATAAATATAATCTGAATGTGTTTGGTCATATTTTCATAGGTCAGTTGTTGTTTTCACTTAAAATTGTGTCCATTTTAAACAAAAGAGAGACTCTTTGAGTGGTATCGACCACACCATGCCTCGGATTGAGTCTGGGTTGACTCATACATGTCACCAATGACCCGTGGATCTTTCTAATAAATAATCAACACAATATGAATGCATTTGTTCAGATTTACGTAGGTCATTTGTTGTTTTCACTTAAAATTATGTCCATTTTAAACAAAAGAGAGACCCTTTGAGTGGTATCGGCCACACCGTGCCTCGGATTGAGACAGGTTTGACACGTACACATCACCAAGGACCCTTGGATCATTATCCTAAAGTATCAACACCATCAAAATGCATTTGTTCAGATTTCTATAGTTCAGTTATTGTTTTCACTTAAAATTGTGTCCATTTTAAACAAAAGAGAACCCCTTTGAGTGGTACTGGCCACATTGTGCCTCAGGTTGAGGCGGTGTTGACTCTTACATGTCCCCATGGACTCGTGCATTATTATCCTAAAGGATAAACACAATAAAAATGTTTTTTATTAGATTTCCATAGGTTAGTTGTTATTTTCACTTAAAATTTTGTCCATTTTAAACAAAAGAGAGACACTTTGAGTGGTACCGGCCACACCATGACTCAGATTGAGGCAAGTATAACTCATACATGTCACCAAGGACTCTTGAATTTTTCTCCTAAATGATCAATACAATCCTAATGTGTTTTTTTCATATTTTCATAGGTCAGTTGTTGTTTTCACTAAAAATTGTGTCCATTTTAAACAAAAGAGTGACCATTTGAGTGGTACCAGAAAAACTGTGCCTCAAATTGAGGCAGTGATGACTCTTACATGTCACAAAGGACCCATGGATCATTCCTATAATTGATCAGGACAATATCAATGTGTTTGGTTTTATTTTCATAGGTCAATTGTTGTTTTCAATTAAAATTGTGTCCATTTTAAAAACAAAAGAGACCCTTTAAGTGGTACCAGCCACACTGTTATTTGGATTGAGGTGGGGTTCACTCATACACGTCACCAATGACCCTTGAATCGTTCTACTAAAGAATCAACACAATCTGAATGTGTTTAATTGGATTACCATTGGTCAGTTGTTGTTTTCACTTAAAATTGTGTCTATTTTAAACAAAAGAGAGACCCTTTGAGTTGTACCTATCACACCATGCCTCGTATTGAGGAGAGGTTGACTCTTAAACATCACCAGGGACCCTTGGATCGTTATCCTAAAGGATCAACACAAACTAAATGTGTTTGGTCAGATTTTCATAGGTCAATTGTTGTTTTCACTTAAAATTGTGTCCATTTTAAACAAAAGAGAGCCCCTTTTAGTGGTACCAGCCACACCATGCCTCGGATTGAGGCGGGGTTGACTCTTAAAAGTTATAAATAACCCGTGGATCATTATACTAAAGGATCAGAACAATCCGAATGCGTTTGGTCATATTTCCATAGGTCAGTTGTGGTTTTCACTTAAAATTGTGTCCATTTTAATCAAAAGAGAGACCCTTTGAGTGGTACTGGGCACACTGTGACACTTATTGAGGTGGGGATGACTCATAAACGTCACCAAGGACCCATGGATAATTATCCTAAAGTAAAAATACAATATGGATGTGTTTGGTTGGATTTTCAAAGGTCAGTTTTTGTTTTCACTTAAAATTGGGTCCATTTTAAACAAAAGAGAGACCCATTGAGTGGTCTCAGACACACCGTGCCTCGGATGGAGGAGGGGATGACTTTTATACATCAAAAAGAACCCATGGATCGTTCTTATAAAATATCAAGACAATATGAATGTGTTTGGTTGGATTTTCATAGGTTAGTTCTTGTTTTCAATTAAAATTGTCTCCATTTTAAACAAAAGAGAGACCCTTTGAGTGGTACCGGCCACACTGTGGCTCAGATTGAGTCGGGGTTGACTCTTACATATCACCAAGGACCCTTAAATAATTCAACTAAAGGATAAACACAATCTAAAGGCATTTGGTCATATTTACGTTGGTCAGTTGTTTTTTCACTTAAAATTGTGTCCATTTTAAACAAAAGAGAGACACTTTTAGTGTTACTGGCCACACCATGCCTCGGATTGAGGCGGGGTTGACTTTATACTTCAAAAAGGACCCTTGTATCGTTATTATAAAATATCCAGACAATCCAAATGCGTTTAGCTAGATTTCCGTAGGTCAATTGTGGTTTTCACTTAAAATTCTGTCCATTTTAAACAAAAGAGAGACACTTTGAGTGTTATAGTCTACACTGTGCCTCAGATTGAGGGTGGGTTGACTCATACACATCATGAAGGACCTGTGGAATATTCCCCTAAAGGATCTATTCAATCCTAATGTGTTTGGTTGGATTTCCATAGGTCAGTTGTTGTTTTCACTTAAAATTGTGTCCATTTTAAATAAAAGAGAGACCCTTTGAGTGGTACCAGCCACACCGTGCCTTGAATTGAGGCGGGGTTGACTTTTACACATCACCAACGACCCGTGGATTATTATCTTAAATGATCAACACAATCCGAATGTCTTTGGTTGGATTTCGTTTGGCCAGGTTTTGTTTTCACTTAAAATTATGTCCATTTTAAACAAAAGAGATACCCTTTGAGTGGTACCGACCACACCGTGCCTCGGATTGAGGCGGTGATGACTTTTGTATGTCACAAAAGATCTATGGATAGTTCTGATAAATAATTAACACAATCATAACGTGTTTGGTCGGATTTCCATAGGTCAGTTGTTTTCACTTAAAATTGTGTCCATTTTAAACAAAAAAGAGACCCTTTGAGTGGTACCGGCCACACCATGCCTCAGATTGCGGCCGGGTTAACTCGTACACATAATAAAGGACCCCTAGATCGTTCTCATAAAAAATCAAGACAATCTAAATGCGTTTGGTCATATTTTTGTATGTCAGTTGTTTCTTTCACATAAAAATCTTTCCATTTTATACAAAAGAGAGACCCTTTGAGTGGTACTGGACACGTCGTGCCTCAGATTGAGGCAGGGTTGATTCTTACACATACCCAATGCACCCAAGGATTTTTATCCTAAAGGAACAATACAATCTTAATGTTTTTTTTCATATTTTTGAAGGTCAGTTGTTGTTTTCACATAAAAATTTGTCCATTTTAAACAAAAGAGAGACCATTTGAGTGGTACCGGCCACACCATGCATGGGATTGAGTTGGTATTGACTCTTACACGTCACCAAGGACCTTTGGATCGTTCTCCTAAAGTATCAAAACAATCCGAATGCATTTGGTCATATTTCCAAAGGTCAGTTGTTGTTTTCACTTAAAATTGTGTCCATTTTAAACAAAATAGAGACCCTTTGAGTGGTACCAGCCAAACCATGCCTCATATTGAGGCGGGGATGACTCATGCACATCTCGAAGGTCCTTTGGATCATTCTACTAAAATATTAGAACAATATGAATTTGTTGGGTCAGATTTCTGTAGGTCTGTTGTTTTCACTTAAAATTGTGTCCATTTTAAACAAAAGAGAGACCCTTTGAGTGGTATCGGACACACCATGCCTCAGATTGAGGTGGGGTTGACTCGTACATGTCACAAAGGACCCCTTGATCATTCCCATTAAGTATCAAGATAATATAAATTCATTTGGTTGGATTTTCGTACATTATTTATTGTTTTCACATAAAAATCTTTCCATTTTAAACAAAAGAGAGACCCTTGGAGTGGTACTGGCCACACCGTGCCTTAGATTGAGGTGGGGTTGACTCATATATATCCCCAATGCATACATGGATCGCTCTCCTAAAGTATCAACACAATTTGAATGAGTTTTGTCAGATTTTTGTAAGTCAGTTGTTGTTTTCACTTAAAAATATGTCAGTTTTAAACAAACGAGAGACCATTTGAGTGGTTCAGCGTTCTTGCATATTGCTGGTGCATATCATCTGTTAAACTGGGAAAATGACTCATTAGAGAAAGGATGTTTTATTTAATAAAAATTACAATTTTTCTATGAAAATTTACATACAATAATGTTTCACCTTTTTATCCCTTTATCCCCTCTCAAAAATGACCACCAATTGTACATGTCCCCAAGTCAGATCTTCATTCTATTTGTGTAAAATCTAGCATCAGGTATGTGGCCCACTTGTTTCAGAACACATCTATATAGTCTTGTGATTATGAGTCTTTTTGTTATTCAGAGTAGTACTGCAAAATATAAAAATAAATAATTAATAAATAAATTAAAAGAACTAGTGATTTTTTTTTGAAAATACCTCTATAGGGATGCTAGTTTGTTGATGAAAAATAATCTCTTTCATAAATTTACAAACATAATAACTGCAATCATTAAACTTTTGTTTATTTTGGACACTGCAAAAAAAATTATCATTAAGAGAATAAGTAACTTGTTTTGAGATGTGTTTGGATAGAGAAATTTTATTATATATACCCTGATATTTGTCCAGACGTAGTACTTTCTTGCCTCCTTATGCTTAGCCCCTGTCCTCAATCATTTTTTTGGACAATAATGATACACTACCCTATCATAACAGAATCCCTAGTAAAATATAATATAAATTATATTACTTTATGTTTAGACCTAATATATAGGATGTAGTGTCTTAAAGATTCACAAACTCCATCGTGTGTGGTCGGTTTGATGGATATCCTTGCTTTGAATCCAGAAAATAAATCTTTGGAGTATCAAAGTTCACCACAATTAGCAACTAATGTTTCCTAAAAACACAAAAAGTAATAATTAATAAATTAAGTGATAATATAATTGATATACTTTAATCATAGAGTTTTACCCCTACATGGTTGGTATTAGGAAGAGTTTGTCATTTGTAATCTTTCTCTCAAATGTTTTCAGCAATCCATTCACTATTTCATCCTTATTTTATGGCTATAATGTTTTTAGGTGTGTTGATTTGGTATGAGGAGTAACGAGTCCAAATCATGGCTCATGGAAAAATTCCTTCAACTATTTTTCATAAATGCATCTCTCATGAATATAAAATGCTTTTAGTCATAATTATCACATTAGATCAGCTTTTAGAAAATCAATTCATGAAAAGATACCTCATAAATATATTTACAAATTTGATGCCTAGCCATCCATTTTCAAGTATCTCATTTACATTTTAAGCAATAATGAAATCTTGAATTTCCTCTCTGTATATATTCTTTTCGAAAACCACTATATGACTACTACCATCTCATAGCTTCATATCCACATGTGTCTTCAATGCTAGTAAATGTGGATAAAGAATAGGTGGTGTTATTATGCTTTCAGTAGCTCCTTGGGATCAGTTGGTCAATCCTTTAGATGGTTTTGAGCCGACATTTGTCACCCCTTTCCCTTTCTCCATCTATAATAAAAATCATTTGTTCAGAACATTTTTTCAATAATTGTTAATGGTTTAGCTTGAAAAAAAGGAAATAAATACCTTTTTGTCCGCATGTACTCTTACAAGTTGTGACGGCCATGTAATGAATTTCCCAAAAGCCTTTTTGACCATATTTATTTCATCCTCAACAAGTGGAATAGGTATCTATGCATTTGGCTCATGAGCTACAGTAATCGTCACTTTCAGATGATCTTTCGGAAGTGGTCTATTATGCAGCATGACATCTGGGATATTGAACACTGTAGCCCTTGCTATAATGTGATAGGTGAGTGTTGAAAGATATAAATCACAATCATTATCACCCTGTAGAGTATTAGTATAGAAAAAGTATCAGTGTTTGTCTCATTCACATTTTATGGAAACAATTATTAGAATATTGATTACCACAGCTAAGACAGTTCTTTGAGTGGAATGGCTCACCTCAAAGCTGGTGGGGGTGGAGTGGGATGTTCACACGCTGGTTGTTCCTGAGTTGTGTCTTCTCTTTGCTTCCCACCTATAAAAGTTTCTAGAAACTATCCCTACCATTGCAATCATTCTTCAAGGGTTTCTATTTTTTTGCTCATTTGTTCCAATTTTTCATCTGTATCATCTGTTTTTTTTTCTTCTCAAAATATACTCAGGGTGTCACCCTAAACCCCGCACCTCTAACATGACCATATTTTTATGGCTTCTTCAAAGTCGTCGATAATAGGTCTGCATCCGCTACCGGAGTAGCTGATTCCTGTGAATGTCAGATATAGGAAAATAACTAATTATTTTTATGTAATAGCAATTTAAAACAAATATTTTTATTGTCGTGTCATACTTACACATATTTCCCACACTTTTGTGTGTTCTCATCTACTAGATTCCCTTCCTTATTCACACGTTCCTCCTTCCATAGGACATGATGTGGGATGGAAGTTTATTTGTTTTTAGACTCGTCAATCTACATATAAACATATAAAGATAATTATGATGTTATTTATTGGCACCTAAAAATATTAATGTAAATTTAAAATACATACCATTTTCTTTTCTAGTGAAGCATACCCCATCCTTACTTTACGATAGGGGTATGTTAGTTTTGATGCATGTTCCTTATTTTTAGTATAGAGTTTCTGTTTCATAAATGAAATATTGACAATCATAGTGATGAATACAGGTATCCTAGTATTATCACATATAATTTACATGAACATTCTCATCCCCATGGCCACCAATAAATGTATCCTATGCTCCTTGGGATATCAACTGAGCGTAGACAATGGGTGGGTGTGGGTTTATTTTACCTTTGGAATCTTTTAGGTGACATCTTGTTAAAATAGTGTGAAAACCTCGATGAATCCTTCCTGCAAGCCTTAGTATATAATCCTTGTGTGAATCCTCTATTATAAATGTACTCTATAAGAGATTGAGAAGAGTTAGAAATTGTTTCATTATTTTATTTTCTATTAAATTAATGAAATATATTCATAATGTTACTGTAATTGCTTCCCAGATCACAACGTTCAGCCCGGACACAACATGGTGCCATGAATCTTTGTCAATCGGCACGCGTTGCCGAGTGACAAATCCAATATAACTACTAAACATAGCCTTGTTGGGATTCATATGTCGGTCTCATGAATCCCATCCAACATCAAATTTGATTCCTTTTCTTTTCAGGCTTAAGAACATTGGCTAACACCATCAAAATACAACGCACCTATGTTTTCTGCGACGTCGGTCCTTCATTCATGACTATTTCATCGATATCAACATCATCTATATATCAATCTGAAATGGTAGAAACAGAATGTGTTGATGGTTGTTGGAACTCAACCCTAGGAGCAGCAGGAGCCGTAGCAGCAGGAGAAGTAGTAGTCGCAGCAGGAGCAGTAGGAGCCACAGCAGGAGCAGCAACAGGAGCAACAACAACTGCAGCAGGATCAGTAGCAGTAGCAGCTTGAGAGACTTATTCAGCCTCAAGGTTAGGAGTACTAGAATGTGCAGAATTCATTATCTGCAAAATTTATTGAACAATTAATTTAGGTTACATAAATTCAGTAATGATAAAATAATAACATGAGATAACAAGATCTATATTTCAAAAAAAATATAACATGCTTGTTGAACTCTCTTTTTTTTCAAAGTTTGAAGGGATTTGACACCTCTATCAATTATCTAAATCCCTTCATTGTGGTCTCCTCTAACATAAAAACATCATCTACATTGGGACCTCTCTCAAACGATTGCGACGTACCATTGAAAGGATCGTTCTCAACTGAATTTTCATTGGAACCTTTAGTAGTTTTGGATGATAACAGAACAATTGACCACCTTCGGTTTGCGGGATCTGGAACATAAAAAACTTGTACCAATTGTGATACCATTATCAACTGTTGATCTTTATACCCATCTTTACTAAAATAAACATTCAAAAATCCCCATTCATCTATTTTAACACCATTGTTGTTATCAACGCATTTTCATTGAAAAATTGGTAATTGGAATGTCGTATAATCCAACTCCCATATTAGTTTGATAATGCCAAAGTATGACGTATTTGCAAAAAATGGATTTCTGTCCTTACTACCAAAAACATGCATCCCTTCAGCCACTAGCGAAACTCCACTATTTTGCATGGTACTATCTACATCATGTTCATCTGTATAGAATGTATAACCATTAATTACATAACCACTACAAGATAATACATACACACTTGGTCCAACGGCTAGCCATCAAAGTCATACTGAAATTGAATTCAGATTTTCATCCAACTTCTTAAAAACATGGTCCTAAAACCATCCTATAAACTGGTGATTATGTGTATTTGATAACCATTTTTCATCCCTTAATGGATTCAACTACCTAAGAATTTCTTTGTGAGTTTCAATATATAGATCAACCTCCTAATTATTATGCAAAACATAAAGGTGGGCCTACTCTAGATCTGTAATACTAATTGTCACAACTTCTCTTCCAGAAATTCCCTCACCCTAAATGCGTCTAGTGTGACAAGATTTAGGGAGACCAATGCTTTCCACATCATATAGGTATTCGGTACAAAATTCAATGGCTTCCTCAACATTATATCGTTCCATTATACAACCCTCTGGCTGACTTCAAATTTTGACATACACTTTCAAAATCTTCATATACCATTCAACTGGATACACCATATATAGTGAATAGGACCACAAAGTCGAATCTCTCTCACCAAGTGAATCATCAAATGAACCATCATATCAATTAATTTTGGCGGGAAGAATATTTCTAATTCACATAATATCATAACAATTTCTTTTTCCATAGCTGGAAATTTCTCCAGGTCTAAAAATTTTCTACATATAGATTTGAAAAAGTAACAATGTTTGGTTAATATATGATGAACATTCTTGGGAAAAATACAATGTAAAGCTATTGGAATTAGATCTTTCATCAAAACGTGGAAGTCATGTGATTTCAACCCTTTTAAATTCAAATCATTCAATGACACAATGTTCTTGATATTTGATGAATACCCCTCTAGAGCCTTTACATCCTAGAATATGTTGCAAAACTGATATCTCTCCTCCCTAGAAAGATTATAAGTAACTTGAGTAAGAAAGATTCTATTTTCTCCCTTAACAAGAGCCAAATATTCTTTTATTCCCATGTCAACCATGTCCAATAAAGATTTGAAAATCAATAGAACCAGGATAGACCCCCCATCAAAATCAACACAGTTTCTAAACACAAAGGGGTTCGTGGCGATAATCACTTGTGTCATTGATGGTAAAACTCATACAACATAATTCTATATGGCTCATCCTCCTCTATCAGTTCAACCCTTCGATGGCCAACTAGTCCATCCTTTTATACCTCACCTACCTAAAATACATATGGATGAAAACCAGTAGCTAACCTTATAAGTAAAGAAATGATTCTAATAATCTCTACAATATGGAATTCATTAAATACAACTACTTTAGATTCATTATAGTTTCCCCAAATCACCCCAGTACTAACACAAGAATAATCAAGAATGATATATCTACTTGGTGCCCAAGCAGTCTTCATGGATATAGGTCTGGACAAGGGAAAGGGGATTTTCTCTTGATTGTTGACAACTTTCATTTTGGGTTTTGAGCTTAGATTGGGGACCAAGAATGTGGTTCATAATGACTATGGGAGCCTTTTGTTGAGTCTATAATTTAGTTTTTTTCTTGTATATCCTTCATCATGGAATTTAGGTGGCATAAATTATGGAACAACATAGTTCATTATGTTTTCATTTTTCGACTACATAATGGTAGTTGAGTCCATTAAATAATTTGAAATGAGTGGAGGACCACACCCATACCAGGACTTTCAAGATGGAATTGAGGAAACCCAAATCTGGGATTGTAATTACATTAATTACAGTAAACAACCACAATAATATCAGTAACCTTTCCACCAACTAATACCAATTCAAAACAAAAAAACCAATCAAGATTACTCTCAGTAGAGGAGTGGAAATGATCCACCATGAAATCATAGACCACTTGGGTTCCCACCTAATAATACATCTCTTCAACTACAAAAAACATTCACACAAAAACCTTTCCCCACTACTTCTCATCATTTTCCACCCCCTCGTCAGCAAAACATTCAATAAGATATGATGAGGAAGCCACAAAAATCCCCAAATCAATAGTCAAATCCTGAAAATATTATTATCTCATTCATATAAAAAGTGGAATAGAGAATGAATACATAATAATTATTGTTGCATAATCAAATGGATGATCTCTGAATCCCCAATCACAAAGTATGGAATATCTCTAAGACTTTATTAGATAGACTACTTGGTACACTACCTAATAAAACTAAGACACATACAAGAGAAGAAAAAAATGCATTTTTTTTCATAGTGAAAACGAGATAATATTTAAATAGACATAAAAATAGATGAAAATAGGATTGAAGAAGTTTAATCACATGCCACAGACATCAAAAAATCCAGCAATGAGAGCACACACAATGTTGATAAAGAAAATAATCTAGAAGCAGATAAAAATGAAAAATATCATGTCTAAGACCAACCCTTCCAAGAATATTACTATGTAGAACCTCCACCATACATACCCCTTCTTCCATTCCAAAAGAGAATAAGTCATGTTAAAATTTAGGTTCAGTATCATAATTTGCTAGAACAGTTCAAGAAACTCTATATAAATATCACCTTTGTGGAATCCATTTACTCAAAAGTTTGAAATAAGGCATTTTACAACCATCTATTTACATGAAATGAAAAGAAACATTTTGTAATTCATTAGTCCAAAGGAAGTGGTTAACATTCACCCCATTATTTTCAATAATATCAGCTACTAAGTAGAATTCATGGTATGAATGTCTGATGATGTAGTTCAGGTATGAATGAATTTCTAAAAATTCGATCAACCTAACATCCATTTTTCATAAAGGATGAATATAACCATTTCTGATCGACCACCTGATGGTAGTAGAGTCACATTTTATCCACATTTAATTCTAAACTCATTTACACTATATTTTAACTACATTGAGTGTTCCAATAATTTCAACATCAATAGATGAGACAACTCCACATGGTCTACAAAGACATCCCAGGACATTTCCATTATGATTCCTAAAGACTACTCCAAATCTCAAAGGTCCTAAATTCCCTCTTCATGCTCTTTTCGAGTTGCATTGGATCAATACAGGAAATGAGGGAATATATATAACAACAAAAGTTTCAAAAGGAGGTCATAAATTACCTATAATTCCAATATTTGTAAGAACCATAATGTCAACAATAGAGTTATTACAATTAACATTTTTAAGGGAGTTTACATTTACTGTTGCAACTGTAATATTTATGAGGGACGATTGAATATTGAAGGAAGAATACCCATGATTCATATTATTTTTTTTGTTACGTATAATATAAATCAATTATACACTATACACTTGATGTATATTGATTAGTTCTTGGGAGAGAGGAATCCTAGAGAAATATTTGATATTCTCCTAGACAGAGGTTGCCTTTGGAGGCTACACTTCAGTAATATCGAAAACAACATGCCATATAACTGAGTAAATGTAATATATTAAGAACATATGATTGAATTCCTTCTTATTATGGTTTCATAAGACACATTTGGATTAAATATCAAAGCTTATCGATTAAAGGAATGAGTCAATAGGAATCTTAGAATCTTCCAGCCTCTATAGAAGTATAACTATAACACCATTGGTATTACACTTTCACAACCCAAACACATCGATGAGATTTATCAAATCCTTGGGATTAAATTACAATTGTTTCTAGAAGATTATGTGTAATAGGGGACCAAAAAAACATTGCACACTTGGTCTGACAACGTGAAGATCGAGGGTGGAAGAGGTCCGACAACGTGAATATCGATGGCGGAAGAGGTCCAGAAACACAAAGATCGAGGGAAGCGGAGGTCAGCCAACACGAAGATCGGGGGCGGCAGAGGTCCGGCAATGCAATGCTTGGGGGGCAGTGGAGGAGAGTCATAGGGTTTCAATACCACAAGAGCTTTAGTTCGTGATAAAATAGGGACACTGTGCAACCGATTTTATAAAATATGGGACAACAGTTTTATCAGCGCTAAAAAAGCGCTGATAAAGACTACCTTTATCAGCACTAAAATTTTAGTACTAATAACGGTCCTCTTTATCAGTGCTAAAAAAGCGCTGATACAGGTCTTCTTTTTGAATTCTTTTTTAGCACTGATACAGGGTTTCTTTATCAGGGTTTTTTTAGTACTAATAAAGGACTTCTTTATAAGCACTAGAAAAGCACTGATAAAGAACCCTTGTATCAGTGATAAAATTTTAGCACTGATATAGGGCATCTTTATCAGCTTTTTTCTAGAACTGATAAAGAATTCCTTTATTAGTTCTAGAAAAGTGCTGATAAAGAATTCCTCTATTAGTGCTAAAATTTTAGTTCTGATATATGGTTTCTTTATCAGCTCTTTTTCTTAGCGCTGATATAAGGTGGCACTTCCCATGCCCGTTTCTTTAGTAGTTAAGATATATTAATGAACTCTAGGTTTAATATAAGGGATTATTTGAGGAGAATTATTTCATGTTTTTAGATATCAAATTTGAAAGTTTATAAGGAAACATTTTAGGTTAAAACCTTCTTTAATGTTGAGGTTATTTATGTTATTTGGGATATAATGTTATTTATATAAGGAATGATCTATGTTAGAACTTTGGTTTCATTTTTAAATTTTTTTTATTAATATATTCTTATTCATTTAGGATACTATATTACTTTGTGTTATCCTTTTTTTCTAATTCAATAAAGATAGAAGGAAAATCTTGTTACAATTTTATAGATCATATAACCCATTAAAATTTAATTTTAGTTCTTTATAAATAGAAAAACATATTGGATATTTATTCCGTAGAGTAATTGGTGAAGTGGAAAGTAATTCGATCATAACCAAAGGATAAAATTGTGTATTTGAAATAAAAAAAATATCATGTCGGTTTATTTTCTAGTTTTATTTATATTAATAGTAAAATAATTCCTCAAATATACAAAAAAAATGTCATGGAAGAAATTTATCTAATTATATTCCTATTTTATGAATAAATGGTATTTTAATTCATTATCAGTTTATAGTTATGTGGTTTTTAACTTTCTCATTATAATTCACTTTCTTGAGATCAATGATCTCTACCACACTTCATAATTTTTAATTATTTTCTTTAATGGCCATATATTCACTTTAGACCAATGATCTTCTATATGGAAACCTATTTATGTGATGAATTTCATATTTTTATTTCCCTCTTTTTAAGAAAACATTATATAAACCATTTTTATATTCTAGATTTTTTTAGAAAGAAATTTTAAAATTAAAACCCTTGATTTGTAAGATCAAGTATAAATTGTGGTAAATAAATTTATCTAAGGGGGTATAATGTAATATCTTTAGATTTTTAAAATAAGTAAATTACATTCAGTATCATATATGACACACAATATCAAGCCTAAATGAACCATGAAATATTATTATTTAAATAAGACAATTATAACCTAGCCATTAAATTGAAAAGTAAGAATACGACTAACTAAATCATTAAAATTACATTTTTAAGAAATTAATAAAATAAATTCAATGATTATCTATTTACTAAAAATAAAATAAGAATTATTATAATGAATAATAAATTATTTCTGAAAAGCTATGGTTTTCTAAAAAACTGTTTCACCATGCTTTTCACACATTTTTTAAAATTAAAATTTTTCTAGTTTTTGAAATTTTATTTTAAAAAAAATATTCAATTTTTAATTATTCCTAATTAGGCCATTAGAATCAATTTTACTTTTAAATATTATATAAAAACTTTTAAAAGTTTTTATTTTGGAAAATCATTTTTTCGACCTGGCTATGCGTTTAATTTTAAATAAAATTCTTCCACCTGTATGAGTTGAATTTTGTAAAAATACATTAAATATTTTGAATCAAAATAATTTATATTATATAATAAAAACAACTTAATTTTTTACCATAATTAATAATTAAAATAAAAAAAAATTATTTACAATGGTTAAGGTAAAATCGTGTTTACCGGTGGTTTAACTAAAGGGATAAGGGTTAAAAATAAACGAAAACATTTCTAATTATTATTTTATGGTCATATATCGACATTATATTTTTAAATGATTTTAAATAAGACATTTTGGATTATTTTGTTATTGTAAAAATGTTATTGTAATTCTTTCTTTTCAAAATTTCCAAATGTGTCCTCTCCCCCATTTATAAAAGGCCACTTCCCACTCTCTCTCGTAAACATTACCAAAAGCATGTTGTTAATATAATACCAACCCAAATCCCTTCCCTAATTCCCTCCCAAAATACTATTTGAGTTTTTTTATCATAAATCCATCCCAGGAAGGCTTTGGTGCAATCCAAAAGAAGTTTTCATAAGAAGTGGTGATGCCCTTAACTCAGTATTTTATTTTATTTCTTCCTCTAACTACATAAAATATTATTAAAACATTATTATATAATAAATTAATTATATTATATATATTGATATTTTTTTGTTTAAATTATTTATCTACAACTTTATCCTCATCCCTCAAATGGGAAATGAAATTATTGATTGTGTGTACAGCGGATTATCTCCTTGTGAATCGATGTAATTCTTTTTTCCATCACCACTTAAAAATAATTAATATAATGATTTATTTAATATTTATAAATAATATTTATAATTATTTATAACTATTTAATTATAATATCACATATACTTTCTTAATGTATATTTAATAGATAATATGATAAAGTCGTTTGTGTGTACAGTGGACTACCATCTCATGAAGTGATGTGATTTGTTTTTCACTTACATTTTCTTTGAAAGGTAATAAATAATAATTTAATGTTTATATTTTATAATAATTACATATTAACCATTATGTAGAAGTAATATATCATATACTTTCTTTCCATATCATCCATTGAATAAAATGATATTGTTTTTCATGTGTATGGTGGACTACCACATTGGGAAGCAATGTGATTCAATTTTAAAACTAAATCAGTTGGATAGTATATTTAAGTTTACTTAAATAAATAATATGATATTTGTGATATAATTATTATAATTTTATAGTAAAATAATAATAAAATTGTATCCATCATTCAATGTGAAATTAATTAGTTACATAATTGAATATGACATAGTAAAAGACAAAATAATATGAATAATAAACATGAAAAATTTATTAATAAAGTAACTAATAAACATAATTTTATTCTTCATTAATATAATAAACACACAAGATTATTTGGGCTTGAGGTACAGGTTTCATCTCCAACATCCTTCTTTGATACACATGTTCTTTTATACACCTAATTTCCCTTAAATGGTGTATATACAACCCCTTTATATACTATATCATGAATAATTCATAATTCATGATATTTTAAGATACAATTAATTTACTTCATTCATGGAAATATTGGATTCAAATGTTACCAAATCATTAAGGGATTATGGTTAAGTCTCATTTTAATCGGTGTAATTTATGCTTCAATTTCTATTGAAGTTAGTTATATGATCATTTTATAATAAACCCATTTAATTTTCTTCTCCTATAGTTATTAATAATTTTTTAATTTAATATTATCGTTTTCTTTTCTTTAGTACTTAATATTACTGAGAAAATCTTTTTAATAAAATCTAACATTATTTCTCTCTTTGGTCAAAAAAAAATTTTCATCCAAATCTTTGTTTTATAAAAAACATTAAATATATTTTTTAAAATAAATTCAAAATTATTTTACTATGATTTTTACAATTAATTTTTATCCATTAATTTATTTTTGCAAAAAAAAATTATCTTTCTTATATTTTCCAAATATGTTTTCCTTGAAAATGTGAAAGGAATGTTTTTTCCACATACAAGGAATTAAAGAAACCTTCCTCCATAATGAACACTCATGGAAATGAATATTAATTTAAAATTTCAAAGTTAATTTTTAAATAAAATGGTTTTCCTATTTTTTGGATATTTTTAGTTTTTAAAAGTGATTTTCATGGTGAAAGGTTTATTTTCCTCATGATTGTTCTTTTTAAAATATTCTCATGGTATTTTTATTCATTGATGACAAAAACATCTGATGTTATAGATTACATATAAATTATGTATATATTTATTTCACAAGTATACATAGCTTATTATTCCTTAATTTGATAGGGTGATACATTCCTTATTCTAATTTATCATATGTTTTCATAATGAAATTTACATTGATTATGATATGAGACAATATTGTGAAATTAATTTTATTTCAATGGGTAATTATTACTTTATTAATTATGAGTAAACCCCTTTTTGGAACATATATATCAGTAACATTTTATTATGGTTTTTTCTATATAGTTATCCAATGCATTGGGTAAGGATTTAGTCTCATAAGGTGTCATGTATGGAATTTAGAAGTGAACCTAATCCACTATGGGAATTTTCCAGCCATGTTATATTGTCTATGAATTTATACATGAATAATTTTTATGCCATTTTATATGTTTATTCTACATTTAATATGATTCCATGATCTTAGGATACAATGTTCTTTATGTTAAACTTCCATGTGATTAGTCATTTCCCTTCTCTTTTATTATATCACTTTATATTTTTAACTCACACTCTATTTCCTTACCATTTTTACTCTCTTTCTATGATTATTTGTTCACCCCTTTTTATATGTATTCCCTTGGTTATCCCATGTAGTATAATTTCTATAAAGGATTCAAGATATCATTATAGAGAATAAAATAGATAATTCATATTTTAGTCTCATATTCTTGTATCAAGAAACTATTCTTCAAATGACACTATGCCTCACAATATTTTGGTTGTAAATAACATATTTTTATGTTAACAATCCTGTGATAATATTTTTAAAATCAGCGGGTAACTATATAAGTTCTTTTTATCCTTTTTTACGATTATTAGATCCATTAGAAGTTGATTATAAGGATTTTTTCCATGAAAACATTCATCTCAAATACTCATCGATTGAGGAAAAATATGAGATTATAGTAGAAAATTATAAAAAAATAAAAATATAATTGTATTGTAAGTATATTTCAATAAGTTATTAGTATATATAATAAAAAAATTCCTTTATTTTGTAAAAGGATATTGAAACAAAAAGGTTGTCATATATCATTCATTTCTGATGAATCGATGGTCTCTTTCTCACCTCTTTAGTTTATGGTTTTCTTATTATTAACATTCTCTTGACCATATTATCTATATCAGTCTTGGGGGGTTATTTTTATCTTCAATATATAAATTTTCAATTCCTCAAATTTTTTGCTACTTGAAATCCTAGGTATGTTTTATTCTATAAGACCTTATATTTCTATTTTCTCTCTTATAAAGAGGTTGTTTTATTACCCCATATTACATTGTTAGATTACAAAAAAGGTACTTTCATATGGAAATAAGTTTATTAATATGATTAAGATTATTTTGAAATGAATCCATTTTTTAAATGGGGGAAAATTTAATTTTACAATATTTTAAAAACCAAAATATGTCTGATAACATGTACGATATGCAACACTAAAACTAAACGAGCCACAAAATATTAAAATATGAATGTTGTAACCTATAGATTATATTGGAAAACAATAAAAGGATCAAATAATTTTTGATATATATATAGGTTTTAATCAAAAAAATGTATTGATTAATTATTAGGAAATAACAAATCTATTTTTTATTAAAGCCGTTTCTGCTTTAAAAATATGTTTTCTTCAAAAAAATATTGATTTTTGTGGTAAAATATTATAATATATTTATTTAATTATTAGAAAATAAATTTTATAAACTTACATACATTTTATAAATTATAATACCAAAATTAACTTAATAATAAATTTAGATGTTTTTCAAAAATGTTTGATTTCCGAATGAATAGTGAAAATACTAATTTTTATTGAAAAATGTGTTTTATTTTAAAGTATTTACAAATTATAATTCTATTTTGGATAATTTTTTAAATTTAATTACTTAATTTTTATTTAACTTAATCCAATTATGTTTTTTTAAAGTAATTTTATACTTGAATTTGGTATAAAAATATTTTCTAATTAAAGAAGCCATTTTTCTAAAAGAAAATGTTTTTTATCACGTATTATTGATTTAGTTTTCAATTAAATCATATCACTTTTGCATTTTCAATTATGAACAAAAAATATATTTTTTGAATCAGCATGTCCAAATTTGGTAAAAATGTTCCTCTTATTTTTTGTCAATATGAATAGTAACCTTATCAATTTTCAGTACCATAGAAAAGGGTAAATCATGGAAGTAAGGGTTAAAAATAATATGATAATGAATAGAAAATGACATTAAAATTTTAATATATTTTAATTTTGGATTCTATTTCTTCCATTATCATCAAATATTATGTTTTATAGTGTTTTCTTAACATTTGGATGTCATTATGAGCTTTATAATATTTTATGTAAAGAAATGAAAAAAATGTCCCACACTTGTTTTAATAACTATAATATTTTTAATAAATGGATTACCAAATGATATGTTCTGTTATAAATTCTATTTTTAAGTAAAAATTATTTTTCTTCATCATGGTAATTTATTTTTAATTTTTAGTGACGAAATGAATTCCTCAAAAGCTGACGCAACATTGTCGTATTAGTTATTCATTTAATAGAAAAATAAAATAAATGATCTTAAAAATATTGAAAGTGATATAATTTTCCAGAATTATTATGATACAAATTTTTTGATAAACATGAATTATTAGATATTTTTTCATACATTTAATTCGAATTAATTTTTTCCCTTATAGTTATAAAAGTCAAATTAAAGTAATAGTTCTAAAATTTAAATTAATGATATTTCATAATAAATAATATAATATTAAATGATGTAAAATTCTTCAAAATTGAATATTTATAGAATTGAATAGGATATGGTTTATTAAATTAACCATTATCATTTTATGGGATGTTTTTCCTTTTATAGTTACTATGTTAACCCATTAAGAGTATAGAACATTGATATCATTGTAATTGTCAAAAGGGTTACGAATGGTTAAAACAAAAAGATATGGCTAAAAATATAATCAAAACATGTAAAAAATTTATTTTATGAGTTTATTTATACTAATAGTCATCTTATATTTTAATTTTATCATATTTTATTCATTTTAAAATAAAATTAATTTATATTAATTTAATATTTTATGAAATTTCAAAAGTTCCCCTCCATTATCTCATAAAATGTCCCCTCTTATTCTCATTCCTTTACACCTCAAAAAAAATTTGGTTAATCCAATACCTGACGAAATCCATTCCTAAAATCCCCACTCATGTTATGTAGGAATTATTTTGGGAAGAATACCAATTTTATAGGTCTTAATGTGTAAAGCAAATAAGGTTTTCTGAAGAAGGGGTATAGTTCTTAACTGAGCGTTATCATTTTATATATTCCTCCACCTCCTTATAATATTATAAAAACATAATTATATAATAAAATATTTATCCCTTATAAATTTTTATTTTATTATTTTATTATTTTATTATTTTATTATAATATCCTATATCTATCTCCAACCACCATTAAATGGAAAGGAATCCATCATTTGTGTGTAAGGTAGACTACTTACTCATGGACTGATGTAATTCATTTTCCATCATCGTGTCTCATGTATAGTTATAATGGTGGATTTAATTTACATATATGATATTAATGACATGTTTATCATTATTAAAATATAATATAACTCATATTTTATTACCTTTTCATTCTCTAAAAAATGATCATGTTGTTTTTCCATTGGTGTGGACTACAACCTAGACGAATCGATGTGATTTGATTTTTATCACCAAAATACTTGGATTATATATATATATAATTATATTTATGATATTATAATGATTATAAAAATATAAAATAATAATTACCTCATTCCCATAATTATCATTTAAAATTTTATACATTACTCATGCGTACGCATGACCAGCTGTCTCCATGATTGAAACGTAGTTCATTTTTCATAAATTATTTTATGTTTGGTTATAAAAGTATAATTTTTATATATAAATTATAATAATTAAATGATTATTATTTTATATATGATAAAACAATTAATTCATTGACCATAGTAAACCTATTGAATCCATTTTGGACATATTATTTGAATATCGTCAAATCATCTAACGTGAACTAAAATGATTAAGTAATTTTATATGACATGGTAATAAGTGAAATAAAAGAAATTAAAAAATAAAAAAAAGATTATAAATAATGTAAATAATTAACATTATTTTTTTATTGAGGAATATTATTAATGTGGTTGACTAGTCTGACTCAAGGTAGGGGACTTTATTTTTTTTAAATCATCTTTTAAAGTTTACCTTTAATTTTCTTTCTTCTGTGACCATGTTTTTAAAATTTATTTTTTGATATTTTTATTTGAAAATTAATATTTATAAAGGATATTTTTTTCCACTTTTTACTTTTTTTAAATGGTTTTAAAATTTAATCTTTGTATATAATGTTTTTACTTTCTTTTCAAAAGATAAAAAGAATGATCTATTATAACATATACAACGACAACGACCTTTCCTACCACTATAAATGTTATTTTAATTTTTGATTCATTTAAAATATTTAATTTTTTTCTTCAAGGAAAAATTAAATTTACCTTTTCTGATTATTTTATTATTGAAAGGGGTGTTTAAAATAAAATAGAATTTTGATACCCCAATGCGATTTTCATACTGTTTTGAAAGATATTTTCAAAAAAATATATTTAAAAGTGAAAGCATAAATTTTTTACTCATGATATGGTTATTGAGTATATATATGAGAAATTGGTGATCTTGGTACATCGTATACGATGGGATCAACAACATTATAGCTCATGGGTAAGCCTAGTATATCTTATACAAACGGTGATCCCAATTATAGAACTGCAATTCATTAGGTGAACAGATAGAGTTAATTTGTTAGGTTTATCCTTAAAGACTATGGGAATATACTGAAATGGTTACTCCAAGTATAATCATGATGGTTATTTCAATTGAAACTCTTATGGTTACTCTATGTATTCATCTATAATAGTTATCGTTACTTCAAGTATTCAAGTGTAACTATGATGGTTACTCCTAGTGTAATGTGTAACTAGACAAATGATCCTCCAAGTTTCCTACATGTTTTACTTATTCATTCTATGGGTTTTAAAAGGTTTTATTTGAGAAAAATGTGTGTTTTATTTTCATATGGAAATTATTTCTTTCATTCACTCAAATAATATTGAGATAAAGTTAAACGATTCATGGGTTTTCATACTTTTCAATAGAGTAATAGGTTTCTTCAATTTCATGTCCCTTACTGAGATGTTTTTTGTATCCCATGTTTAAAAATATTTTTCAAATGTATTGAGGATGGTTAAGAGAAAATAATAATTCAAGTTGAAATCCATGAATAATTTTCATGAAAATATTTTAGAATCTTTATTTTTTGGGGAAAATGTATACAAATTAGAAGTGTACACATCATAATATATGGGGTTTTTATAAGATTTATGACCTAATTGTATAAAACTCTAAACCTAAACTGATATTCAAATGTTATGGAATGAATTATCGATATAAAACTTAGGAATATTCAATGCTTGTGGTCGGGTCCCTAAAAATTAAATTTTTAAGTTTCAATAGTAATATTTAATATTAAAAATATATCATGATTTATTTTTTTTTTGTTTTTTTAATGTGTGAAACACACTATTTAATATATTATTTATTTAAGGAGAATATTATATGAAATACTAGGTCGTTACAAATACCATATTTTTTGGTACAATAGAGAAATAAATATTAAAACCATGATCATTGTTATTTATTCCTTAAGACATTCTACTTATTCTTAGTTTTTAGTTACCACTAGTGAAATGTCCTAAAGCCTCATTTTTATATTCCATTGTGGTGTGAAAACACTAGAAAATTAAAATATAGCATTGATACCTCATCAACATTAAATTAGGATCTTCACCATTGAATTTATTTATTTCAACATGAAACTCACTAGTTTTAAAAGACATTTGAAGTGGTTTCTCAACACCACTTGTTGGGATATATTTAGGCCTATATAACATTTGGACTATTTTTTTACTCTAGATACCAAATAGGACATTCATAATTTATGACTCCACTTGTTTCATTAATTTTATTTTAGTTCAATGATATCTTTTTTATGTGTAATCAAAAGTATTATTTAATCACAACTATATGTGTAAATATCATTTAAAAACATATAACATCGTAAATCATACCACCCTATTAATTAATATTTTCATCCAATAGATATTAAAAATATTTAACAAATAGGGATACATGCACCTATAAAATCCTCTTGTGGAGGATTATGGTTGGTCATGGTGGACCATCCATTTACTTTTAGTTCTCTTCCATTTCCTCGTAGTGGCTCTTATTTGTATGATACCACTTGTAAAAATTTCATTTTAGATAATTTCTAAAGTATTATTCATCTTTTTAGACATAGGCGTCATCTTCTTTGTGAGATTACTCCCACTAGTACATGTTTCTTCTTTAGATGTACCACAGTGTAATCTTCCTCAAGCTTCATATTCAATAAGAGGGGTCATCCATAAACCATCCTCTCTTATAGTATGGTATGAATTTTGAAACCACTAAGGTATTCATCATACTTTTCATATTTTATTTTCCAAATAATCACCTCAAAATATTTTTCTTTAATGAATCTTTTTTTAAGTTCACTTTCTTCTTTTTAGCAACTTGAATAGATTCCACAATTATTCACCGTCTCTCAAATCTATTTTATTTATTTTTAAATGGGTTATTGTGAGTGTATCATCATCAATTATTGGTTACAACTTCATTAAGATATGTCATTTCCCAAAAATAAAATAAATCTATTTTTAAAACCCAACTAATTTGAATCCAGTGTAAAGACTCTCATTACATATCACAAGAATAGATGATTTCTTTATGTCTTCTTTTACACTGTTGAAGCTCATGTAGTCTCCTTCGAGTTAAGAATTTAATAATGTGTGTGTTATCATAATAGTGAGCCCTTTTAATTTATAAACACACTCATAGTGTGTAAAAATATTCTAAAAAGATTCACTTTATATAAATTTTTTCTTCAGAGACCTCTCTTCTAGTTTTATTATACATGTTTCTATTATAAACAATTTCTAGATTTGGAATCTTACTCCCTCTACTTGATGAGATTGATAAAGATATAATCTTTGGCATATCTTTTACAATATAACAACTTATATTTGACTGAAGATCGTTAATATTCATATATTTATCCTTTACTTGAAAACCCATCTATTTTATCCTTGATCTAGATTTATTATCATATTTTCTCCTATCTTTGAGTTGAGAAAAGAAAAAACCTTTATGAATCTAGTAAGTCTTTGAATTTAAACCCCTTGAAAAATATAATTTTATTTTTTTTTTTAAATTAATTTAAAATCATTAAATTTATTGAAATTAAATCCATTGGAAAAAATATATATTATAAAAAATAAAACTAGTGATGAATATAACATATGTCTCAATAATGAAAATTGAGATGAGAAAAACCCTTAAATTTATTCATGACTTCCATGAAAGTGATCTAACCTTATTTTTAACAAACATATCCATGATAATAAAATATTTTTAAATCTTAATAATATTTAATATCATCTATATTATTCATTTATAATCATTTATTATATATTTATTTGTTAGTAATAGTTTATTTTCTTCATCGGATGTTAAAAAATATGCTTGTTTCATGTGTTCATTTAAAATGATGATGTTGATCCCCATTATTTGATATCAAGTTCATTATTCATATATATTATATTGTAATTTAATCATTTATTTATAATTATTTTTAAAATTTTAATTTAATTCCTTGAAAATGTTTTTTTCATAATTTGTGAAAAAAGAATCGGTGATGAGGTTTTTTATGTGATTTTTTATGAAAAAAATATGTTATATAAATAATGAGTTAAATATTATATTAATAATTATAAAACATTAATCATGTAATAAAAAAATTAGTTAATTAAATAAATTATAATAATCATTCAAGTAAGGTGGTGATGAAAAATAATATATAATGTTCTATAGAGGCAGTATTCTTCACATATATACGAACCACATTTTCATTTTCCTTAGAACAAATAGAATGTAGAAATTGAATTTTATTTTAATAGTATTATTCGAGTTATAAATATAATTTTTATTCATTAAATTTATATTTTTAACCATCCATGAGATGTTATGATGAAAAATAAAACATGAAATTCATAGAGGTGGTATTATTCATGTATTCATTAACAATGTACTCATTTTTCTAAGGAGAACGGGGGAAGGTAGATAATTAATTTTTCATAAATATATTATTAATTAAGTATTATATTGATAATTAAGTTATTATTTTAGGGTTTTATAATATAATTTGAGGCATAATATGATAAATTAAATAAATATAAATGAATATAAGTAATTTTTTAATTTTTTACATACTCCTCAAAATAACTCCTTTGAAAATTGTATTAAGCATTTGAGGGGTGGTCTTTGGAGGAGACCATAACCTCTAGGATGTGTATAAGAGTTTTGGGGATGAATTTGGGTTGGTTTTGGTTGAACTAAGGATATTTGGGTGTGAGTATAATTAGTGTAATGAATGGAAGCTTTAATATGTGAGTGGACTGACATTTTTATAATAATAGTTGAATTTCTCAAGGTAAGTGGTTCCAAAAGTGGATAATAATAAAAGAGGAGATGAGTATTGTTAAATCAATCTAACATACAATCATTTATAGAAATGTTTTACCAATTTCACCCCTTATATTTTACACTTTTACCATTCTAACTTTCTTTATGGTGACTAATATTTACCTATGTAATTTTTTTTTAATGAATAAAATTAAAATGTACCTTGTTACATAATTTTAACCTTATGATTCCAAATACGAAATCCATTTTATTATAAAAAATTTATAAAATTAGTAAAATTTAATTCTAAATTAATAAATTTATAATAAATTCAACATATTTTTAGAAAAAAATAAATCATATGGTTAAATGATGTCCTAAAAGTTACACTATTTATAAAAATTGTATTTTGTACTATTCACCGGCCTAATTTTAACAACTTGATGGATGCTAATTTATTATTTTATATAATTTTCAATAAATTTCATTAAAATGTTCATTTATTCACATTTAAATTAAAATAAAAAACACTTTTAATAAAAATATTTTGATGAAAAATATTACTTTTTATTAAATAATCTTCACCAAATACCATTAAAATTAATTATTTATATACTAAAAAATTAAATTTTTTAATAAAATGATATGGAAATATTTCTTTGAATTTTATAAATACATCATTCAATAATTTAAGAATAATAATTTAATTATTAATCTATAATGCCTAAATATATATATTTTTTATAATATTTTAATAATATATCTTCATTTCAACATTGTTTTGTGATTTATTTTATTTTAAATTACTACCAGAAATATAAAACATTAGTAAACATATCTGATACTTTTATGTAACACCCCCCCTAATTTTCTTGAGAAGGTGGGAAGACATTACTTGGAATTAAGAGACATCTCCAAGATGTCAAAGGCTGGCAATAAATGTCAAAAGGCTTCAATACATGTGGGGGTGATTTTCCATTTAATAAAAAAATAATCAACCAAACATTCCATAACCAAATATACCAATAATTGATTCATGATACAAATTAAAGACTACTTAAAGCAATCATTGATATTAAAATCAAACTAAAAAATGTACCACAATCGAAGACAATAATATCAAAGTACACTGAAGAGAACAAAACTCAAACACTCAAACAACAAATCCAAGGTCCGAACATGCTCCATAATCTAACACCATGAAAAATAGCAAGTATAATGAAGTAAAACTAAATATGTGTGATACTTTACCTTTTCCCATGTCTCAATAAACAACATCTATAAAATAACCAAAGTTCTAATGCAAGGGTGAGTAATGAAACTCAGTATATTTTCCCCAAATGGATTCCCTACTCATGCCACTAAGACAGAACAAGTTATAACATTTATATATAACAATTTGTATAAAATATTGAAAACAATTAATCTCAAAAACAAAATAATTTCTAAAAAAATTGTTCTCCAAACCAAAATTACTTTCCATGAAAATCAACCAAACATGTTTTTCCAACCACTTCACAAACCATTTGGAATATCCCATCCAAAACCACACATGTATTCTTCATTATGATTGTTCCTTACTAATGACCGGTTTCTCATTAATCTACTCATTCATCATATGATAATTAAATCTCATGTGCCATTGCAACTTTGGAACTTAGCATAAGGACATATTTCAACCAAGCCTCATAATGCAACATGAACACACACCGCCATGTGTTCCTAAAATGCATGATAGTACAATCATTCCAAATCCATTTCAATAAAAAATTATTTTCAATGTCAAAACCATTTCAATAAACAACATTTTTATTGAAAACCTTGTTCCATAAATTGAACTAGGAAACTATTTTCAAATCAACATTCTAAAATCATTTATCAAAGCACCACCAATAATAATTCCACAATTTTAGAAAACTCCAAAAACAATCACTAAAGGGGGTTTCCACAATGATTTTCCTAATAATTTCACAATAAATATTAATCACATTAAACAATTTGAAACAAAGTAAATCAATTCGAGTAAGAGGAGTTGAGAGTGAATCCACATACCTGGGGTTTTATGGTGAAAATGAAGAATGACACTCAAGCTCCAACAAAACAGTGTAGAATATCCAAAAAACCCACCATGGATCTCTTCACCTATCATCAAAAAGGAAAAATATAATAATATTTTGATACAACTACATTACATATATCCATAGTTGGTGTATATATAATAAATTGAGGGAGATAGATAAGTATATCTAAGAAACAACACCATGAACAACCAATAACGATGACTTACTCGGAGGATCCAGCTTCAAAACACCAAGATAAGCCTTCATATCACCTTTAGATCGATAGTAAAAGCTTATTTAGCCATTGCGAAGAGATAATCTTGAGTTAGGGATGCATAGGAGGAAAACGAGGGATTTAGAGACCACACGGTGTGAGACCCACAATTTTATGATCTCACTTTTAAACTGTGCATGGTTAGTCACATGGTCAGGAAAACTTATAATAACCATGTGCTAGCCCCTGCCTCATGGATGAACTGCATAAGGTTGGATAACACTATTTATAAACCATCCACCAGTCATGTCCAAGCCCAATTTCCAAGTTTAATAGTTTTTTCTAAAATTATGCACTTTTCGGACAAACCTTATTTCACCCACATGCCTTCCCTTTATCCCATATCTCACTATTCATGGTTTCCTATTGTCATTTCCTAGTTTTCCCAAACCATGCACCAACTATGAAAATTTATAAAGGCCTCACAAACACTCCCAAAGTTCTCCAAACTCTTCCAAACTTCACTCATTTACTTTATATACTCAAAAATCATAAATAATGGGTTAATTACTTGAAATATGGGGTGCTACTTTCTCTCCACTATTGTCCTCTCTTTCTTAAAAAATTAGAAAACCAATACTATCCTGAAAAGGCTCTGATGATTTCTATTTTATTTCCTTTCTCCAATTCCCAATTCTTTTCTTGAATCTGATCATGTTTCCACAAAACCTGTACTAAATCAATTATATTTCCACATAAGACATTATCTCGACTATCCAAAATTCTTACTCAGATATGTACTATAGAAGCATATCTCTCTTTTTCAACATGATGTAATTGAATCACATGGTCAAGATCGGGCTGATATCTTTTCAACTAAGATACATTGAACAATTTATGCACCACACTGAACTATGGTTTCAATGATAACTGATATTGCGCCCCACAAACCTATTCCAGTATCTCTAAAAGACATATGTATCTATGAGAAAACATTATCTAATTTTTAAAATGTTAATGTCCTGACTTTGAATAGATTCTCAAGAACCCATGATCACTCAACTCGAATGAAAATTTCCATTGACTATAATCTGAATATAATTTTTGATGACTTGGTGTCGTTATCAATCCTTTTCTTGATTAATTAAATCTTTTCTGTAGTTTCTTGGACAAAATTTTTCCCAACTAGTGAAGTTTCACCTATTTACATCCAATAAAGTGGAGAACGACAAGTATTCCAATACAATGATTTAAATGGAGTCATCTATATCATGGCTGGATAACTGTTTTTATATATTAACTCCACTAACGGTATGTGATCTTCCCATGATCCATCAAAATCCATTACACAAGCCCACAACATGTATTCCAATGTTGTTATCATCCTTTTTGATTTTTTGTCTACATTAGGATGATGTGTCGTACTCATAGTAAACTGTGTCCCAAAATATTTTTTTAAGGATTTCTTGAAATGAGACATATACCTCATATCTCTATCTGGCACTATTAAAACTGGTATTCCATTCCTCTTTACCACTTCTCAGATATAGATTTTTGACAAGTCCTCCACCATATGGGATTCATAAATAAGAATTAAATGTGCCAATTTTGTTATCTTATCCATTATCACCCATATGGAATCATTTTCTCAAAGCATTCTTGGGATACCTATTACAAAATAAATAGTTATTTTCTCCTATTTCCAAACAAAAATTGGTGAAGACTATAACATACCAGATGGCTGATGATGCTCTATCTTAACTTGTTGTAAATTTAAGCATCTCAAAAACAACTTGACCGCTTTATTTTTCATAGTAATCCACCAAAATTTTTCTTTATTTACCTTATACAACTCTTGTATTCGAGGTTGAACAGCCCATATCAAATGGTGGTAATCATGAAGAACATGTTCTTAACAATCCATATATAAAACCATATGATTTATAAACCACAACACTGAACTCACATCCAGCCTCCATCCCTCAATGGTCTCCCCACCATAGAGTTTTAACCTCATTAGAACATATTCTGAATTGAACATATGTGCATATATAACTATTACAACCAAATTAAGAATGAATGAAAATGTAATTAAAACAACAACTCCACCTCTGTCTTCACATTCCAAGTGCATGTCTTCTAGTACTAACAACAACTACCACTCATTTAAATTTTCTTTTTTCAACTACACATATGAATTTATGATCAGTGCATCTTCTAATTAATTTCCATTACCTTATGTATACATCAATTCAAGGTAAATAATTTTGAGATACTCTATCCATCTTCTTTGTCTCAGGTTTAAATCCCTTTGTGAGATATTTTGTTTCAAGATCTTATGATCCATAAACATTATAAATTTCTTACCAAAGAGATAATGATGACAAGACATCAAAGAATGGACTATGGTAGCTAACTCCAAATCATATGTTGCATAGTTTTTCTCATGTACTCACAACTACATTGATCCAAAAGAAACAACAAGATATCCGGGCATTAGAACACACCCCAACCAAGATCAATAAACGATGTAACATTTTCCAGATTTTAAAAAAATCAATATTGGTGATGATGTAAGGAAAACATTCAACTCTTGAAAATATTTTTAAAATTATTTGTTTTAATGGAATGGAACATTCTTCTCTTTCATATATGAATATAGTAATGATAAAACATGAAAAAATCATGAATAATAACCATATACACTAAGGAAAATCCATATCTTAAGAAATTATTTAGAAACTACCAAGAGATAACATCCCCTATATTTTTTGGATCTATAGAAATACCTCTTTTATAAATTACATAGAAATAGAAATGCACTTATTCATTCCCAAAATCACACTTTGATAGTTCCGCATATAAATGATTATCCTTTATGATTCCCAACATTTTCTCTAAGTGTTTCTCATGCTTATCCTTAGTCCATGAATACACCAATATTTCATCCACAAAAACCACCACAAAATACTTCAAATATCACTGAAAAATCCAATTCATCAATTCTATAAATAACACTAGTACATTCATAAGACTGAAAGGCATTAACACATTTTCATAATCGCTATATCAACTTCTTAAAGATGTATTTGGAATACACTCCTTCCAAACTTGCAAATGGTGAAATCCTGATCAAAATTCAATCATACAGAACCACTGAGGTCGCCTCAATTTATCTAAAATATCATAATGTGTGAAAGTTTATAACTATTTTTTATCATATATTGGTTATGATTATGATAATCTATACATAGCCTTAGAGTTCTATCCACCATCATAAAAAACAAGATCGTTTCTACCCACAGAGATGTGATCGGATGAATTAAACCTTTACTTTCTATATCCTCAAACTATAATTTCAACTAATGTAAGTTTTTTGGTACCATCTGATAAGATGAAATATAAATAAGGCTAGTCCCTAGAAGAAGATCAACCATAAACTCCACTTCCCATATGGGTGGTAACCCAAATAAATTCATGATAAAAAACATCTAGAAATTGATCAACAATATCTAGAAAAATGTTCTTAACTACCTCATTCATTTATTCCAAACACAATGTTTCCAAATGGTATAAGATCATTCAAAATACTGGTGAAAACAATCCCATTCACCTACCTTTACATTCTAGTATCCTTAAAAGAGATGCTTGAATCCATCAACATTTATAAAATGACCTTTCTAGTATAACAGCCAATGTGAGCCTTGTAAGTTATCAAACAATCCATAACTAGGATTATATAAAAAACAACCATCTCAATCATGAAGAAATCCCATGTCAACTGGTCTCTATCAAGTGTTGTAAAACATTATCTTCACACAAAGGCTTGACATTCTCTTTGGCCAAGAGAAGTTTTATGTTTTATAACATAAGGAATTATCTCAACAATTAATATCATCAAATAGATGGAATGAGAAGAAAAAAATAATGGGATGCACCCTTATCAAACAATACTTTTATAAAGGTGGAATTAAAAAAAATCATACCTTGCACTATAGATGGTCTAGAGTAATCATCCATAATCACCTATTCATCTTCATATATTTTCCTTCTTGCTAAACTTTTCTCCTTATTTTTCTATTGAGATTGAACTACATGAGTTTCCATGTTATTCTTGGAATCAAGTGGCTTTCTCTATTCTACTGATGAAATTAATTATATTGCCCACATCCCTTCAAAACATATCAATCTTGCAACACCTGGGGAGTTTATCAAACACCTGAACATGGATCACTACAACAATATCATTGAAGATGACACATCTTGTTACAATCTGTAAAATTCTATAGGTGGTTTCCTACACTCTCTCTTTATATGGTTTAAAGAACCACTCTAAAAACATCGAGGAATTCTATTGCGTCTTGCAGTATTGTTAATTGTTATTGTGGTCCAATTCCAATGTGTTCCACCTCCTCGAGAATAAGTTTACCTCTTCCTCTTTCTTATAGTATTATAGTTCTCACCTCTACTTATGAATAAAACCTTACTTCCTCCACATGGATTCCAAGAAGTGATTGATATCATAAAAATAGTATCTGGTTATAGTGCAGACTCAACGATATGAAAAAATCGAGTGATGCTTTCGACCAACTATTGGTTCACATATGACCTGGGTTCACCCAAATTCTCGACATCCTCTTCAGACTAGTTCTTATGATGCCTATACGGTGATATTTTATAAAAACACAAAAAGAACCATAACTCTCAATTTATATCAACTTATGGATTAAAAATTTTGAATTCTACCACAACATACTTTCACAATAGTGTTTTCCAAAATCATATTTTACCACATTCAATGATTTTTTAAATAAATATCCCTTTATTTTGAAAATAAAAAAATTTCAAAAATACCATAATGATTCTATTTTTCAAAATCAGGTATTTGAAAAAAATTAAAATTATTCAAAAATCAACAAATTTCCCCAAATCATTACTAAAAATGAGATGTACACTCCTAGTGGGAAGTCATTACTCTAATGCATGTCATGCTCATCTCATTTTCTAAACCCATGATAATGAGATTCCAAATCCTATAAGTTTCTCAAAAACACTTATGTACTCAACTCCCTAGTAGATTTATTTTTAGTATAAACATGTTAGCCAAGTCTTTTTATGCTCTACATTTCCAGTCTTGACAATCCTACTCTTTTATATGAACCCAACTCAAGGAATGGACCAGAATAAATTCAACTCCAAGAACAAAAACCAATACCATGTTAAAGACCAACCAATACTAATACCTCTTATTTCATAAGAAATTTGGAAGGACAGTGATGATGCCCCTTGTAACATCCCACCCCTTTTCATTAGGTTGAGAAGGAATGAGTGTGTTACATGGCTTTAACTGATACCCCTAAGACACCAAAGGTAGGAAATAAATGTAAAAGGTATTCAATACACATGAAGGAAGTTTCCCATTTAATAATAAAACAACAAACCAAACATTAAATAATCAAATATACCAATAAATTATGCATGATACAAATGAAAGACAACTCAGACTGACCATTGATATTAAAATCAAACTAAAACTAGGTACCATAGTGGAATACATATCAAAGTACACATTGGAGAAAATACTCAAGGAATCCAATGAAAACTCCAAGATCCAAAAATGATCCATGTTCCAACACCATGAAACATCCCAACTATCAAGAAGAACTGATAAATATATTTCATAATTTACCTTTTCCCAAGTCTCGATAAACAACATCTCTAAAATCACTAAAATTCAAAAGTGGGGGTGAGTAATGAAACTTATTATATTTTCCCCAAATGACTAACCTACTCATGCCACTAGAATAGAATAAGTTAACACATTCATATAAAAAATTATATAAAATATTTAAAATAATTATTATCAAAACCAAACCTATTTATAAAAAAACTATTTTTCCAAACCAAAACCCTTTTCCATGAAAAAAAACCAAACATGTTTTCCCAACCACTTCACAAACCATTTTGTAAATCCCATTCCAAACCACACATCCACAAATCCAAAAATTCATGCTTCATTATGACAATTCCATACTCATGACAGTTTTATTGTCGATCTACCAAGTCATCACAAGTTAATTTAGTACCATGTGAAATTACACCTTTTACACTGAGCATAAGTTCATATTCCAACCAAGCCTCATAATGCAACATGAACACACACCACCATGTATGCCCAAAACCCATTCTAATACAATCATGCCAAAACCATTCCAAGGCCAAATCCATTTCAATGTCAAAAAATTTTAATAAAACAACCTTTTTATTCAAAATATTTTTCTACAAATCGATCTAATAAACTATTTTAAAATCAACATTTGAAAATCATTTATAAAATCACTTTGCACAATAATTACACAATTTCAAAAAACACCAAAAAACATCACTACAGAGGGTTTCTACCATGCTTTGCGCAACAATTTTATAATAAATATCAATAAATTTAAACAATTTGAAACTGATCAAATTCATTCTGGCAATATGAGTCAAGAGTGAAGACACCCACCTTAGTATTTATAGAAAAAATGAAGAATGGCGCTCAAACGCTAACGAAGCCAGGTTGAATGTCCAAAAAACCCACCTTATATATATTACCATATCATAAAAAAGGACAAATATAATCATATTTTTTAAAACATAGCATATATCTATCTGGAGTGGGAAAATATATAAAAACTGAGAGAGATAGAGAAGCAAATATAAGAAACCCCACCAAGAACAACCTGGAACGATGACTTTTTGTGAGGATACGGCTTCAAAACACCAATAGAAGCCTTCATATCGACTCTATATCAATGGTAGATTCTTACATAGCCTTTGGGAAGAGAGAATATCAATTTAGGACCACATAGGATAAAAAACATGGTACTTAGAGACCAATATGTGTTAGATCCAAAATTTTATGATCTCATTTTTAACTGGTGCATGGTTAGTCACACGGTTGGAAAACCTATGCACTAACCATACATCATCCACTGTCTCAAGGATGAACCTCACATGGTAGGATAAAATAATTTCCAAACCACTCTCTATCCATACCAAATCCCACTATTTCATGTTTCTTGGTTTTTTCTAGGCTTCTGAATAGGATCAAAAAACTGTGTGCCACCCGTGCACCTTACCTTTAGCCCATGTATCATTGTTCACATTTTCCTGTCGGTGTTTTATGGTTTTTCAAAACCATTCACTAACCATTAACCTTTATAAAATCTTCAAAAGTTCTCTAAAAGTTCTCTGATCTATCCAAAACTTCTCCCATATACATCACATATTTAAAAATAAAAAATAAATGGTTACTAACTTAAAATAGGGGTGCTACAATGTATATAAAAGGAATATATATCAAACAACCATATTTCCAATGACCATATTTATAATTGTATGATTTTTCTCTTATATATATACCTACTAAATCATTCATTCTATTCTCACATCACATGGAATAGTTCTTTTCTAAATTAATGATCCTTCATAATGATTTCTCTATTAAAGGTTATATTTCTCATTGTAGGTTTAGTTTTACTATAGGTGATTCTCAATGGTGAAGATGATCTTGGAGATATCTTATTTTTTATGATATTATTTATTTATATTTATTTACCCTTTTAATTTATGCACTTTTAAAGTATGTGATCAACCATAGTATGAAATACGTGGTTCCATGTATTTTATTATAGTGTTTTATCATAATAAAATTTATCATGGTTTGTTTTAATACAAAAATATTGGGTGTTACAATCCCATCCCCCCCAAATAAATTGATCCCTTTTATTTTTCATTATCAATTACTAAGGAAAATATAAAAGGGTATTAAAAAGATAGACATGAATCAATATAAATTTTTTATTCAATTATAAACCTTAATAGCTCTAACAAAATGATTTTTTTAGTATTTTCAGAATAAACTACTTTTAAGGGGTTAGTGGGAACCCACATGCCTTTCACACCAAATTAAAAAACCAAAAACCGATTACATCAAAACCCCTATCAACCCAATTTCAAAATTCAAACATTCAAAATTCAAATCCAAAAGCATCATTGTCCCCTACTTCAGATTAGGTGCATCGAGCAAAGTGCAACCATTGACGTCACTACCTCAGTCTAATTACCTGACCTCCATCACCACTATCACTACAACCCATCAATACAGTCACTAATAGAGTCTACACCTGCAAAAATAGAGCTCTGGAGAGACTAAACCCTTTATTGAGTCTTGCCTCTGACATCGCCCCACCTCTCGTCATCTTCATCACCTTCGTCCCAAAGAGAACCCCAGATGTCCCCCACCAAAGACTGTCTTCAACATCGTCACACCATCATCACTCGTAACACCATAATGAAGAATAAACATCGAATAATAAATTGACCTAGAAAAACCATAATTGGAACTCACCACTTCGTCAAAGCACCATCAAAGCAGAACCAACCACATCAAATGCAACCATCATCAACTCACCATAGAAGATAACTTGAACAACATCCACCAAATCCCAAAATGAGTGATATCCAAGACCATGGTACTGAAAGAGGCCACCACTGTCGACAACCTGAACCGGATGCTTGATCTCACAACCCAAAGAATCAAGATGACCGCTGCGCTGCTCCGCCTTGGAGAGATCAGGGGAGTCCCGGGACTAGAGCAGAGAAACTAACAAATTGAGAGGATGAAATGTTGATGGAACCTCTTCTCGACATTGTCGCATCTCCATCACCTTCAACACAACATCATGAACATCACTGATATAAAACATATCACATACGTAGACACGAAAACCCTAAAAACATGAAAAATGCCATCGAAAAAGTGTTGTGTTAGGCATGCCAACGGCCACCTCACCCCATATCCCAAAGTCTTGCATTTTCCACCACTCTTGATCCACCTTGGAGGGGCATGGAAGAATGATAGACCAGATCTAGGAAGGAGCGGCTGAGGACTTCAAGCACTGACACCGTCAGCTAGGAAAAAGAGGAAAACCAGATGATGCCAAAAATAGAAGGCCAGCACCCGAGTGTGTGGAAGAAAGAAAAGAATGAAGAATGGGAGAGGGGGAGATGGTGTCGGAGAGCCGTGAAAAGGCCTCCCCCACTTCAAGCTGCCACCAAGGGTAAACCCTAGAACGAGAGAGAAATCGGGGAGATGACGCTCAGAGGCCTTGGGTTCAACCTAACTAGCTGATTAAGACTATAATACAAAATATTCATATCTCGATTATTGATTTTAACTCAAATAGTTTGAGAAAAAAACCCATGATTCGGTTTTAAGACTAATTTACTTGAATTTATTAATTTCTAGAGGGTTTATTGTCATCCTTTCACTCATAAATTATCATAGGTTGATTTGAAATATGAAATGTTATTTCTTTATTTCATTAACTAATATAGAGTATATGTGAATATAGATAATCTATTTCTAAATAAAATCAAATTCATTTAAGAAAATAATTGATA
Organism: Viscum album; assembly: GCA_963277665.1. NCBI lineage: Eukaryota > Viridiplantae > Streptophyta > Magnoliopsida > Santalales > Viscaceae > Viscum > Viscum album. The sequence continues at coordinate 833,237,129 of OY728147.1, read as the reverse complement.
AAATTTTCATGAATAATATTCCCATAAACATCAACTTGGGATACAATAATCATATACATAGAAATTTCCTTTGATAATCAAATAAACATGGTGGTGATTTAATTCACTTAGAAAACATCATAAAAATCCTACAATAAATCCACAAATCTAGATTAGGGGATAAGTGGTCCTTTATTATCATAATTCATTTTAGTTTTGGTTATTTTATAGGCCCTTCCTTTCTCCCTTAGTCTTTGAGGATACTAGGGTATATTATACTCATTATCCCTCAAATTGGGGAATTGATTTATATAATGCCCAAACTTCTTTAATTTGAATCATTGGAGTGTGGATGGTGCATTAGTTGGGACCAATATACCGTCCTTTATATAGGATGACCATTTTATCACTCTTTGAAAATTATGATTTTGATAACCATTCCTTATAAACTTGAAAAAAATTCTCTTTCCTTTGACACATTACCTTAATTGATTTTTACCACAGTCTTGACACATAGGAAGTTGAATCCTCTTTTCTCTGTAGTCATATTGACCAAAAAAGATATGAAACTTTAGCCTCCTCTTATTTAGTTAGGTAAGGTGTTTTTTATGGTTCATGGGGACAATTAAAAATCAAGATGGCTGGGAGAGCATAATCACAATATTTTCAAGACCAACATTCATCCCACATGTTTTATCATTGGTACAATCACCACATTCCCCATTGTATCCCTCATTAAATTGATATCCCATTTCTACATAAATTACATAATTAATAGAAAGTCTTGGTTTGAGAATACTTAAATAAATAGATGTAAAAAATGGACACTTTGAACATAGAATAAGTAACTCATAAATGAAATGCATACCTAACTTCTAAATCTTCTCGTTTTAATATAAGTTATTTATGGCCTTTTTCTTATTAAGTTATTGATGTGAGAAAAAATTCCCATATTTTTATCTCTTATTCTTTGAGAATACCCCTAATTTTAATTCAAATATTGAAAAAAATAATACATTTTATTAATTTTGATAATTCAGAAATTAATTTTTAAATGGAAAATTACTGAATTTATTTATTTTATTCATCAATAAATTTAAATCGAATAGCTCTTACACTTATTATTGAAAATAATTTTTATACTTTGAATAAAAAATTGTGAACATTAAATCTAAAATTTGAGTCAATTTGGAATTTAAATGCTTTAAATTATTTTCATTTAAGTTTAATTTATGTAATAATTTATTGAATTAAATAAAATCCAGATTTTAAAATTGATTTGAGAAAATAATATTTGAAATTAAATGAGTGTAAATTATTGAAACTGATTAAAATGAATTTGAAAGGATTTTATAATTTCCATTCATACTATATCTGTTTATTTTAATTGGTTTATCATTTTTTATTGGATCTATATTCTACACTGAATTAATTTTTTATTATGTAGGTCAAAAAATTGCAAACAAATGCATAGATCGTGCTCCTCAGGGTCAGTCTTCCAGCCATGATATAGTAGGTATGCCTATCATGTTGCCTACTATAAATCATTACCATGGTTAGTCTACTAATCATTGAAATACCACTTCCCACCTCACTTTTTCTCAAGATCAGTACACTACCTATGAGAACCTACATAAACCTACTACAAATCCACTCATGGTCATCACATTGACCGTGAGAACCCCCATCATGTATCTTCTTCTCATGTTAACCATAGTGATTGTGATTATTACCACAACCCTAATGTGATCTCCACTCCAAAACTTCCTTGATTTTCACATCCCTCACCTTTTCGTATTCCTCATTTTTGGTAATCTCTTCCAATATCCCTGGTAACCACCATCACCCGAACCACACTACTTCCACTATGATGAATATAATTAAAATCTCTCAAAAAAAAGATCTCTATTGAATCACCAAAGCTAAACCACCATTAATACGGGACCTGAAAGAGGATCTGTTACCATTTTACTATTGAAAGAATCAGGGGTCACCAAATCATGAAGTTGTAACCTAAAAATGTCATTTTGAACATCAAACTTCCCCATCTATTGTCAGAACCAAAATCACCATTCAACTGTGAGCCTCGCGATCCAAAGCTGTTGGTGGAACCACCTTCATGTTATCAAGTGAGAAGATAATATAAAGTGTCTAGTGAATAATATTAGGCCGAAAATCCCAGTTGATCTAACCACACCGGGATGTTTAAATAAGACAAGGTACACTACGTTGTACATGACATTGTGAGTTCCACAGAAGTGAAGAAGAATTCAACCCCTTCCAAAACCCAAAAACCAAGGAAAAGGAAAAAACCAAAAAAAATAAAATAATAAAAATATAAATACATATATATATATAATTACTATATACATATATATATTTATATTATATAATGTATATATAATTATATAATAAATAATAAGTATATTTATATCTTTTAATATATATAAGTATATATCTATATGTATTTTTAAATACTAATTACTTTTTCTATTTGAAGTAACTCCATACCAAGGTCATATATTTTTTCAATCCCAACCCCAATTTCTATATCTAGTACACATCAAGTACCATTTATCTTTCACTAGAGATGTAAACCATTTGATCAAATTCTATTTCAATAATTCTCATAAATATTTGTACGCGCTCGTTGAGTGACAACATGTCAATAGAACTAATCTTGACGGCCCACTAGGACACATGGAATCCATCTAACTGAAGTAAAAGATCACCTCAACACTGATTTTGAAGGAGAATATTATGACTCACCTACTCTCTATAAATATCTCTCACCCTCTAATCGTAGATTCATTCATCCTTCACTGATTAGGTTTCTTCTTTTTTGCATTATAATTTGTTTTCCTTTATATAATTTTAATTAAATGTTCATTATTTTATTTTTTAAGTCAAATAGTTTTGTCATTTTCCCAACAATTTATTTTTTTTCTCACATCTATGATTTCCTATTGACAATTATCTCAAAAATCATAGAGATCTAACCCATTTCATGTGGTCTAAAGGGGAATCACAGTGGTGATCTTGAATTTAAACATTAAATTCTCAATCAATATCCTCTCTAATTCTACTAGGAAAGTGTAAGTTAAATTTGGAAGAGGATATTGTCACTCTTCATTCCATTAACATCATCACACTCTACCAAATATTTAATAGTAAGGACTCCCTCTTCTTTGGGATACACATAATATGATTGGATTCTTCTTGTTCAATTTGAATAATTGTATGTGATTATTTCTAGGTGTATGAGTAATTTCATTCACTCTGTTGAAGAATTTTCTTACCCATTAACACAAATGAATACATCCAACAATTGGTCTATTTAAGGATATATTTTTTATATTTGTGTTTTCATACCATATAAAATGGTAGAGGGTGAATATTTGAATCATATTGAACCTACTTATTGAATTGGATAACTTAGAACAAAAGTTAATGATAATACATCTCAATGGGAATCAACATTAATTCCATTGGAATTTATAGAATTCATTATATATATGTATTTTAATTTCCACTCCCTTCCCTCATTCAATTTAATCAAAAACAAAAAAAAACCAATCATTAACTATGTCTCTTTTAAAAATGTGAAACAAATATAGATACATAAGTTCTAAGAGAGTGAGATTCCCTACCCTTTCTCCTTGAGAGATGACCTTGGTGAGCTGAGAGGATAAATTATAATTATTTTAGATATAATTTTTTATTATGACCCTTGAAAATCGTGTGATCAACATGGAACCATTATTGGGGAAGAAAGGTTGAGTTTTAAATGTCATTTTCAACCTATAATTAGTTCTCTTCTTTTGTACATGGTAATAGATCATCACTCTTCTCTTAAAAATAGAATAAATATTTTATTTACTCAACAAAATAGATATGATTGTTATAATGAAACACTTTGATGATATAATTAATGAATTATAGTAAACCAAGTTGAATTTTTATACTATTAAAACTGAAAGGGGAGTATTTAGGGATAATGTCATGAAACCAAAAACACTTATAGAATACATTCTACAGGTATAACTGATGAACGATACTACTCTTCCACACACTCCAAAGAAGATACTTGAGTATCTCTAGGATACATAAGAAGTGTTGGATGAACCTCATTAGAGGGATACTCATACTCTTGACCCTTCTATTTTTAATTCCATTCAATTTGAATGTGAACATAACCCCCTTTGTTTTGATGATGCAAATTCATCACTATTAGATCATGGATAAGAGGAATATAAATTTGATTTTAATTTTTTAAATCATAATCTCTTGAAATCAAATTATATTATGGACTAATATGTGTCAATCTTACAGAGCCATACATATTTTGATTGACCCTTACTAAAGAGAAAGATCCCCCTAAATACCACCATGAATATAAAATTGAATGGAGGAACATTAGAGAAGAAGATCATAATGACTGTATGTGAGGAGACATAAGAATAAAATTTTGTATATGAATAATTAATGTAACTACCACTAGAAGATGAGAAATTCACAAAAGCTATGGAAATGTAGGAAGAGAACTCATACATCATTATTCCACCACACTTTATGAGATACACCACACTGCCCGGTAGATGTTCATACAACATTTTGTTCATGGGTACCTCTAGAAAGTGATTCTTTTTAGAAGTGGAAGGAACCACATGTGGTGGTTTTCATCACACAAACAACATTCACCTTTACACTTAGTAAGAACAACATATTTTCAGCTATGAATATTCTAACTACTACACCTCTTGGGGGTTTTACCCAAGACGCTTTTCCAGATTATTTATCCTTTAATTTCTTACTTTCATTTTTCTAATGTTTTATTCTATTTTTCTATAGTTTTCTTATAATTAGACATATCTTAGAAGGATAGCTCCACTATCTACAGATCACCTAGGAGAGAGCTCAACTCACACCAGTTAGAAATTAAAATCAAGTTGTATCTCTCTTTTTTAACTTTTTAATCATTGTATTTTAGATGTACTCTACTAAAACATAAATTAGAATTGATAAAAACTATGGGAGAGCATATTCACACCTATTAGAATAGTTATTTAAATATTTTTTACTTAATGTTTTAAAATATATAAATAAAAAATATGTTTATTATTTTTTGTAAGTTTTTAAAAAAAATAAAAAAAACAAAAAATTTGTATTTTATTGTAAATATTATTAGTATTATATTTCTATTTATTTTTGTTTTTAATAAAAAAATTAATAATCCATTCATTTTTTGTGGGTATCTATTTTTTAAAAATAATTTTTTTTTGTAAATACATTACTGTATATTACTCTATTTTACTATTTTTAGTTTTTATTTTTCACTATTTCTTAGAAGTTTATCTCCATAACCTACCTAGTTTAAAGATATCAAGATAGAATTAATGATATTCAAGGGTTTTTAAATTGTGAGACTTAAGTGATTTTTGAGTGAGTTAATGACTGCCCTTATGAAAGTATGGTCTTAGAAATAGGTTAAGAAGTGTGACTGAAAGGATTTGTGTGGAATCAATTTTTTAACTCTATGTAACTATAATTTTAAACTTGATCAAAAATAACTTAACCTCATTGAGTCATACACATTATAGATCCAATGTAAATTAAAATTTTAAAAGTATATTGAACATGGAATACAAATGGAAAGATGGGAACCCATAGTGGACCTCTCAGATAAGGGAAATGGGTTTGACCCTATAAGTAAATAATTTGTCTAAAAAAGGGATATGCATAGTGCTTTGAAAAAAATATATCTAGGAGAAATATATTTCAAAATGGACTAGTAAAAAATGAATCCATTTAGGTGAGGGAAATATTGAACCCAAAGAACTAGTAGAAATTGGCGTATAACAAATTCATTTATTTTGTTTCAATAAAGTGGAACAGCAAACTACTGTTTAGGAAACATAAGAAGGAGGGGGAAATGGATTTATTTTTTGATAAAATTATACTTTCAATTAATTATAATTTGATCCACTCCTAAACTGAAACTTTGACAAAATTAAAATAAGGAAATTTTTGGATTAAAAAATGATGTCTCATTAATTGAACATGGGATGATTCAATGTTCTAAATCTACCCCCACTAATAAATTTAGATATATTCATGATGACATTTCTTTTTTTAATTTTGAACAAATTTAATTCAATGATAAATTTCCTTAGAGTGCAATAGTCTAAGTGTGGGGGGTGATGTGAGCTAAAGATTCTATATTTTTGTCTATTATTCTTTGATAATACCCCTACTTTTAATTTAGATACTTGGTAAAACAATAGTTTTTTTTTTGACTTTTGATAATTTATAGCTTAATTTTTAAATGGATAGTCACTAAACATTATTGATTTTATTCATCAATAAAATTAAATTGAGTAATCCATATAGTTAATCTCTAAAATAATTTTTAAACATTGAATTTGAAATTATAGATATTCAATTAGTATTTTGAGTCAATTTGGAATCTAAATGATTTAATGGATTTTTTTAGTTTGATTTATTCAATTGTTTTTTGAATTAAATTAAATTTTCATTTAAAATTGAATTGCCAAATGCTTATTTTTAATTAAATGGTTTTAAATTGTAGAAATTAATTAAAATTAATTTGAAAGGAATTTATATTTTTTATTTGGAAATGAAGTGTTTATTTTAATTTATTTATCATTTTATTATTATTATATCCATATTCTGTATTGAATGATTTTTATTTTTGTTATATAGGTCAAAATAATTCAAGGAAATAAACTGATCATGCTCCTCATGGTTAGTCTGCCAACCGTGACATGGTAATTATGCATGTCATGCAAACTATCATAAATAATCTCTATGGTCATTATACTGACAATAGAAAGTCCCATGCCCACTAAAATTCCCCTAATGTTCAGAATAGAGAATATGAGAACCTCCATCATCCTTATGCAACTCTACTCAGGGTAGGCACACCGATCATAAGCACCCCCTATATGCATCTTCTTTGCATGGTCACCATAGTGACCTTTAGCAGCACCACCACCCTACCATGATCTTCACTCTACAATCATCCTTATTACTGAATCCCCCACCTTATCTCATTCCTAATTAATTTTTACCTCTTCCCACATCTCTAATGACCACCATTACCCAAACCACACTCCTTACCCAATGAAGAACAGAATCAAAACACTAAAAAAATAAAATATTCACTGAATCCCCAAAGAAGTACTACCACTAATGCAGGATTTGAAGGAAGTGTCATGGACATTTCACCATTCAATAAATCAAGGGTTACCAAATCATGAATCTAAAATCTGAAAATTTTCTATTTAACATGGATCTTCACTGCCTCTCATAAGATCTGGAAGAACCATCCAACCACAAGCTTCATAAAACAAAGCTAATGAATGAACCACTATCACACTGTCAAGTGAGAAGATGAGATATTATTTCCTGTGAAGAAGCTCATTCTAGCTGGTCATGTTGATCCAACCTCACAATGATGTCCAAAGAAACCAAGTTACACCACCTCATTCATGCCACTATGAGCCCCACCAAGGAGAGGAAGAAGTAGACCCCATCCAAAGTCAAAAAAACCAAGGAAAATAAAATAATAATAATAAAAGAAATATATATCAATATATAATAACTATATAAATATATATTTATATAATATTATGTATATATAATAGTACAATATATAATAATTATATTTATATATAATAATTTAAATAAGTATATTTCCATATCTATTTTTAAATACTAATTACTTTTTATGTTTGTTGTAACTCTATTCCCAGACATAGTATTCATCCAAGCCCAGACCCAATTTCTACATCAAGTAGTATCCATGTTCTATTGGTTCCATAAATAACTAGAACAAATTATACATTAATAATTCTCTAAATTAAGTATATGTGATTATAGAGAGAGGATGTGTCAGCATAACTAATCTTAATAGCCTACTACAACACATTGAATCTATCCAACTAAATTAAAATCTCACATCAAAAATTATTGTTTGGAAGAATATGATTCCTCACCTACTATCTATAAATGTCACTCACCCTATCCTAGTAGATTCATTCGGTCTCTGTCAATTATGATTTTTTCCTCTATTGTAATTTCTTTTATTTCAAATTTTAATTAAATGTTCATTCTATTAATTGTTAAGATGTACTATTACTCTATTCCCCCTCAATTTATTTGTTATTCTCACCACTATGATGTCCCAAAAACTCTTATCTTTGACATCATGTATATCTAAACCATTTTGGATGGTCTTAAGGGGAATCATAGTGATGATATTTAATATAAATGATTAATTCACATTCTATAACCTTGCTAATTCTAGTGGGGTATTTTAAGTGGAATGTGGAGGATAAAATTGTCACTTTGTAGTCCATTAACATTATTTCACTCTACCAACTATTTCACAGTATGGTATCCCTTTAGTTTGGGCCACACATCATATGATTAGAGTCATGAGGTTTGAGTGGAAGAATGGTATGTGATTGTTTCAAGGTGTTTGATTAAGTTTGTTCACTAGATTCATTAATATTCTTACCCATTCACTCAAGAAAATATATCGAAGATATAACCTATTTAAGGATCACTTGAGAATATTTGTGTTTTCATACAAAATAAAATAGTAGAGAGTGAATAGATGAATGATATATAACATACTCATTTAATTAGATGAATTATAACAAAATTTAATAATGATAGATCTCACTAGAATTAAACCTTATATCCATTTTAATTTGAAGAATTAAATTTATGTGCATTTTTATTTCCTCTTTATTCCCTATGTCCATTCAATCAAAAAATAAACAAAAAATCTTTAACTCTGGCTATTTTAAAACTTTTGAAACAAAATAATGATACATAAGTGCTAAGATAGTGAGACTCTCTACCATTTATCCTTAATATAAGAACCTGGTCAACCACTTGGCATATATTAGAATTATTATTGAAATTATATTTGACTACGGCCCATGAAAATAAAATGATCAGTTATATAAAAACATATATATTAATCCATTATAATGGTTTGTAAAGAGTATGTTAATCAATAAAGCATATCCCCTGGGAGTGTCAAACCAATTTTATAGTTAGTCTAATTAATTATATGTCAAGTAAAAATGAGTTAATATATAACCATGCTTTTTCAATGTTATTAACCCTAGATGCATATATTACAGATCTTGTATCCAATTTTCTATATGTAGATATGAATTTAGTTTCCATACAACAACACACTCAATACATTTCCCAAATTTTAGGATCTTTTCCTATATTTAGGCTTATCACTATGATTTTCACTAATATTTTATAATCATAACACCCAAAAATAACTACAATAATCCCTAAAAAACTAAACCTCACTTTGATAACAACCAAGACTTCTGAAACCCACACTCTTGGGTTCAATGATAAAAACACAAACTATGCGTATTTTCTTTGATAATAAATTAGGTGTCCCAAGATAAAATTATCTTTATTTTACATCATTTTTATAATTTAAACATTATATCTCATAAATAATATCACAATCACAATAACGGAAGGTCTAGTGTCTTTGAGAATTAGTTATATACACAACTTATTTTACAATACATATAAAACATTCACTATAATATAACCACATTGAACCCCCTTATAGACTTCTCATAAGTTATACTCATCTTCGTAATATAGGGAATGTAAATATAGAAAATGGGTGAGATAAAATATTCATTAAAGGAAAAATATCTATGAATTATAAAGTTTACATTATAAACATGATAGAAAACATGGATGTGGAAGAAATATATGATTGAAATATCTTGGGATCATAAATGGAAATCATAATACTTTTTCAAGAATTGAGGATCATGATATAGTAACATAAGACCACAAGAAGGTTAACATGGAATCATAAAAATTTTAAGATAACTTAGAAATATATAACAATAATTTTGAATCCTGGGAGGACAATATTAAAAGTAGTAATATCTTATAAATGTGGAGTAAATATAAGTAAAGGAAATAATTAAACAATGAGTAAACCCATTATTCTCCTACATTATATTTTGAACAAAAACAATGTTCACACATAATGTTGTGAATAAAAAAATTCTCATGACTCCATTTTTGAGGAAAACAGCATGCCCACACATCATAATAGGAACACATCAAAATTTCCATGTTTCACATCAGTATATCATGATATATAAAATCTTAACTAATTCATTAGAGGTTTATATAAGACCCCACCAATCTATATCCATACATATGTGTGTTATTTTAGATAAAACTCATTTATCATATCATGGAATCCATAAAAAATGGTTTTTATAACATTTCTAAATGGTATCACATAAAAATAAATCAATAGTTAGATCAGTTGATACCAAAACATTAATGACCTAAAATGAGTATGTAATAAATTAATTTATAGGATGATTCATAATAAATGACTCCCTCTGTGATATCTCATTTTAAGTTATAGTAAAGTGGAATAAAAACATACAAAATTTATTTACAAAACATTTATTAACATCTTTTTAAAGAGAAGAAGTTATGAGTTACTTATACAAAAAACATTTTTTGAGAAATTAAAATGAATAATTTTTGAAAAAATATTTAGAAATAAATTTTAATAAAGAATACTTGAAATGTTCATAGTGATTTTCCAAAATAAATGTGGAGTGGAAGACAAAACATATGATCATGAATGGGAAAGAATCAATATTAAAAATACCATTATTGAAACACACATCATAAAAAAATAGTAATAAAATATAAAATTGAAAAAAGTAAATTGGAAATTTTAATAACACCAAAAATAAAATCATTTTTTATTTCAATTTATAAAGGATAATATTAGTGGGAAGAGTTAATATGGACATGGAATATAGAATCTCATTTAAAGAATATGGGAATTATTCTTAACATAATCAAATTTTATGAAGAAAAAAATTCATCAGAGAATATTTATTTTATTTTAAAATTTAATTTCCAAGAAAATGATGAGTAATTTTAATATAATTTAAACATATGATATAAGAAAACAATCCTATATAATCATAGTCAAAGAAAAATTATTATGACTCAGTAAAATAAGTTGAGTAAAGAAAAAACACATGTGGATTTAATGACTTTTGAATCAAGATCCATTGAAAAATATTACTTCAAATGAATGTTTAAATAACTTTAAATTCATAAAATTTAGGAAAATTCCATCATAAGGATATTATATACACAACAAAAAATAAAACAAATGATGAATATGGGATATGACTCAAGAAAAAAATTGAGATGAACAATCTCTTACAATCACACCTGAATTCCACGAAAGTACTATGAAATTATATATAATAAACATAATCATATTAATAAATTATTTCATAACCTTATTCATATATATAACCCTATATAATCTTCAATTATAATTATTTATTATATATTTGTTTGTTTTTTATATTTTATTATCATCATCGTATGTCAATTATTTTAATTATTTCATAAATACTTTAAAATGTAGATATTTATACACATTAATTGATACCAAATTAATTATTCATATGTTATAAAAGTTATTTTAATTGTTTGTTTATAATTATTAATAAATTTATAATTTCATTCAATTATAATTTTATTCATGATTCATGAGTATGGAATTAGTGATAAGCTAGTTTCTGAAATTTTATATAAATATAAGTTGTTATATTAATAATGATTTAAATAGTAATATAACATGTAAATAACATTAATAATTCAATTAATTTAATTTAAATTAATTATATAAATTATTAGAATAATCTATGAAGGGCGGTGATAAAAAATGGTATTCATTATTTCATGGAGGCGGTAATCCACACATACACACAGATTATGATTCTGTTTTCTATAGAATAGAAAGAACGTAAATATTAATTCATATTTTTAAAATATTAATCATATAAAAAATATCATATTTATTCATTAAATACAACTTTTAAACAATAAATGTGTAGTAGTGATGAAAAATAAAACATGTCTTTTATGGTGGTGGTAGTTCACCTATACATATGGATGATATATATATTTTTATATGGAGAAGAGTGGAAGGTTGATAATGATTGTCCCGTAAATTTAATAACACTTTATTATACTAATGACACAGATGTGATTATTTTAGGATTCTATAATAGGCTTGAAGATTAAATAGGAAGAGTTAAGTAAATAGAAATGGAAAAGAGTATTTTTTGAATTTTTAACTTACTCCTTAGAGTAACTCCTTTATAAATTGGATTAAGCCTTTGATTAATGGTATTTTGAGGGGAAAATAACCTATAGAACATGTATTATAGTTTAGGGGATGTACTTAAGGATATTTTTTTTTGAACTAAGGGTATTTTGGTGTGAGGAGAAATGGGATGCTGAAGGGATCATTTTATAAGTGATAAGATTTATAGTTTTATAATAAGTGAATACCCCACTTTGTTTGTGTTGTATTTTTTTCAATGGTTTCCAATTTTTTTAGTGGTTTTAAATATATTATAAATAATTCAATGGTGTAAATACATTTAACATGTTGTTAATAAGAAATTTATTAGAGGTTTCGTTGAAGTATCCAAGATAGTTAATAAGAAAGTTGATTCTTGGATCTTGAATAGAGATAATGAATGATGAAGAATCTGGGTTCATTCAAAAAGAAGAGAATTTTACATGTCATGTTATCTTGGAAAAATATAACATGTGTTTTTTCCCTTGTATTATTTGGAATATATTCATTACTTGATATATTCACTACTTCGAGAAAAATTATTCTTTGGATATTTTATTTACTTAAGATGATTGATTACATGATCTTAATGTCCTAAAACATGTGATTTGGGTTTTAGGAAAGCATATTTTTTTAAAACATAATGATTTTGAATCCAATATATTGTGATTTGAAACCAACTATTCCAGAAAAATAAATACAATTCTTGCAAAAAAAGGAAATTGAATAGACCCGAGAAAACTGAGGCTTATTGAATAATGTGATCAAACATAAAGAAGTTTCCATATGGACTATTCTATACAGAGGGTAAAGAGTCCAATGGATTGAGGTAATTAGACGTAGTCTAGAAGTCTAGGCCTTGTAGACTGAGGATATCAAAAAATGTTATTATTATCAATAATTTACACGAACATCATACTAAATATTCTGAACAAACAGTATCATATGTTTTATAGTGATGTATTCCTAAATGTTTAAACAATGCAATGAATTTTTGTTGTGATTCAAGATAAGTATTAGAAGAATAAGAGCATATATGAAATGGAAGAAAATTATGAAATGCTTCATTGGTTCTAAAAGTACTCAAATATAATGTTTATCTAAAGTTATTGATAGTTATAGTTAATTTTCATAAAATAATGTTTTTTGTAAGACTAGTGGAAAGAAGAGTTAAGGAATTTGTGGATGAATTTGGATCCAATAAAGTAGAGTAGGAAGTCTTCTACTAGAATTTTGTAAGTCCATCTAATATATATTAATAGATTCTATTCAACATAGTTTTACAAGGTCTATAAAATAGAGTTTTATGATTTCCATAAAAGAGAGAAACTCAAGGGAATTTGAAATATTTTTCCATGTGATTTAATCGAATTAAATATCTTGAGTGAAGTTTATCACCCATAGAAACTCAAGGTAATCATGAATAATCTACCAACAATACAGTTTCAATTGATAAAATATAGGTATATGAGAACATTCATTGGATAAAGGATTCTGAGAAAGAAAAATGGATAGATGTTTCAAAGATAAATTATCAGACAATGTTTACCAATAAAATTCTTAGGAAAGACTCATTGGATTGTATACCTAGAAGAGCTTCAGACAAAGGAAACATGATAATATTGGTGGATTTAAAAATATGAATTTTTTTGGATAAAGGAATAATAGGTAATGTTAAATATTATCAGGTTACTAGAAAAATAAATATGAATTCTTTTGGATTGATTGTGACTGGAAAAGTAATAATATTATGAGGTTGATGGGTAGAAAAATAATTATTCTACTAGACATAGTTTTAATTGATAAAGAATAACTTATGAGGTTACTAGATGGAAAAATATAAAGTTTACCGAACAATGTGAAACTATAAAAATAGAAAACTTATGAGGTCATAGAGAATAGGAGTTGTTATGAAGGTGTATCAGATGGGTTTTTTTGGATCATTAAAAAATGTTTTATAATGTTTTTAAGTGTGATGATATTGATTTAGGAATTCAATGATTCAATAATAATGAAGGAAAGTTCATGATTCTAATTGATATATTAGGAACATATAAATAATACTGACACTGATTTTTAAGGAAGTATTTAAAAAGAATATTAACTCATGTTTTTATAAAAATGTAAAAGTAGTTTAATTTAGAAAAAAAATTAATAATAACTTCAACGCTTTTGATTGAAATTTGAATTTTATTTACATGCTAATTCATAATAATTTTCATAATCACTTCTTATATAAAGGGTAGAAAGTGCACCAAGAAGAGAGGGTTTATTTTTGTTGTTCGGAAAACTACTGAAGAAATTGAGGTGACATTGTGGGAGATTAAGAAAGATTATTTGTCAAATCATTATACACAGTAGCACCAAACATAGACATACCAGTCAAAGTTTTCCTATCAATTGGTATTGAATGAATAGAGGAAGAAGTAATTGATGAATAGTTTATCATACTAAGGACATAAGACATAACTGGATCAGACCGAGGGTATCAGATAGAGGTCATATGATCCAAGTATATTGAATAGAGGTTACTAGATAGTCTTATATTATATAGAGAAGTTATTACTCATTAATTTGAAATAAATTGAATAGGAATAATAAGTTCTTACAATAAGGCAAGTGTAAATAAAGATCAATCAGCATAGTGAAAATGTTGAATCAATTTGGTGAAGGTTCTTTTTTTGATAAAAAAGTGTTATATCATATTATAAATTTAATCAAAACATATATTGTTAATTTAATATAGTGTTATGAAAGTTATTAATATCCCCTTATTCATGTAAATGACCAAAATAATTTTTTTCTAGTGGTTCTGTGGTCTTCTAATATTTTTAAACATTTCTGAGCACAAGATACTCTTATTGAGTACTGAACCATATAAAAACATCATTCTTTTTCCTTTCATTTCTATCATATAATTTAGATTATAATAAACAGAGAAAAATAGAATTGATATCCTAATAGGACTAAGAGGTAAATGGATAAAAAATATTAATTGGTGTAAAAATACCCAACAATAATTCAATACCCCCCCCAGTTATTGTATATCATAAAGTTGTCCCCTCAATTGGTATTAAAGGGAAGTTTTATTGTAGTTGGGGTTTGACTTAGTGGTAAGAACCCCTTAAATATACATGAAAAATGGGGGTTCAAAACCCATTGGGCGCAGGTTACTATAGCAGCGCCACACTGTAGCAATGGCGGGAACTGTAGCGGCGACAGAGTAATGTAGCAGCGGTGGGTACTATGCAATACTATAGCAGTGTGGGTACTATAGAAGTACTATTCACATAATAGGATTTGGGCCAAAAAATGGGCCTACGAGCCATGTAATGGGCTAAATTCCCACTGAGCCTTCAGGCTATATAATGGGTCTTCCTCTACCCAGTTAAAAGTGGTCTTTGCTTGGATTTAATAATAAATGAGGCTTCGGCCCCAACCTTTTAAAAAAATTAAAGGGAAGTTTTACTTATATTTTATTCTCTACTTTGAATTTATTCTATTCTAATGATTTATGTTTTTTATTGTATTTACAATGATGTTTTGTTTTGGTGAGGATTTATTTGTCTCTGGGAAAAATTCTATTTCTACCAATAATTTGATAAAATGAAGAAAGAAAGAGAAAATAATGATGAAAATGATATCCCTCTTGAGTCATGATGAAGAATAAAGATCAGTATCTCTATTCTATGATAATAAAAAAGATAGATCTAGATTGGAAAGTAAATAATATGTGTCTCAAGTTATCATAATGTAGAATGAAAAAATTCCAACCTCAGGTGGATCAAGGTCAACTGATCAAGAGGTATGTGAAATTCCTTGGAATAACTATCCTCAAAAAGAATATCCTAGAATAAGTGGTGATGATTATCTATCTACAACTTCTCAATATATATCTGTTAATAGACTAAAATATATTCTTCAAATCAATCTTAGAGAAATACTCTCTATTCTTTTTGGATTATTTCGTACAATGAAGTAATGAATCGACCATATTCAATAAGAAACATATAAAATGGAGAATTGTTTTTAAAAAAAAAGGTTCTAAAATGTATAAATATCTCCAAGAAGGTTGGATCCTTTTTGATAAGAAATGAGGATCTTTAAAAAGTTCCTCAAAATTTTAAAACAAATGGATTAAAGAAGTTGAATGGAAATATGTATTAAATAATACTCTTGAAGAGAAGATACATTCAATTGAAAAAATTTAAAAAAATGTAATTAATTTAAAGTATTTTGAATAGGAAGTGAAGTCAAATAATATCAATTAACTTGACTCATTGTGACAAAAATATAAGATATGTGACATAGAGGTAGAAAGAATCAAGATGTATTATGAGGAGAAGGTGAGTTTGATTGATGATCAAAATAACACCTTCAATATGATGTATCTAGATTTATATTTCAAATTATTCAATCATGAAAAGGCATTTATTGAGTCGTCAAAAAATGAAGGATAAATTTTTTATTGATATATAATTATCAGTAGAATCTAATGTTGTTAAAATAACATTAACATTTTACAAGAAGATCATTAATTCATTTAAAGATCTATCTCAATAATCTAAAAAGAAATAGGTATCATTAATACCTTTTAATAATGTTTTTATCTAAATCAAGATTCATGAATAGTATATGTATCAAAAAAATCAATCAAATAATAGATAATGAATATTTATGAGAAGCCTCGAACCAAGTCCATGGTGGATAGAAAAATTATAAAAGTTGGTTCCCCATGATGATACGGTTATGTTGTAAAAAACACATTCTACTAGAAATTCTAGAACGCATGCAAAAATATAATAGGATAAACATTTTTGGGTCAATGTTAGTGCCACAAAAGATCCAGGAACTGTGCATTAGATTTTTTCTACAATTCTCTAAAAGTTAAATCATAAATTAATCCCACACCAAGGGATATAAAGACAGATATGAAGATAAAAAAATACACAAATTAAGAAAAATATGTATACTTCAAACATATTTGGAATTATTGAAAATATTTTTAATGTATACAGTAATTTTGGTCACTAGAGTTTTTCATTCTCATATCAAAATGTATCAAAATAATATAATAAAATAATACCATATAAATTAGTGAAGAAAAAAAGAAGAAACCATGAGATATAAGAAGAAGAATGTTGGAAACAATAATAATCCCAAGAATATTTCAAGAAGGATAGGTGAGATGTCCATGGATTAAAGATCCAAGAAGTTAATGAAGGGTGTTTGTCTGAAATAAATGAAAAAATAAAGGAACTCATAAAAATCCATGTTAAAAAACCAAAAATCCTACCAATATAACTAATGAAATTTTAGTAATCTAGGTAAAATACTTGGGTAGAGAAAGAAAAATGGAAGAAGAATAAGAAAAGGAAGCTGAAAAATGAAAATAAAAGATTACATATGTGTAATATGAATGTAATAAGAGGTTTTCAACATCAAGAAACTCATATATTAAAGAAGCTCTATGTGAGAGATGAAAAGAGGCTAGTTATACTACATTAATTTGTATAGAAAATATTCCAAAACAAGATGATTCCATAATAAAAATCAATAATACATTACCTTGGAAGTATTTTAAGAAGAAAAATTCTCTATACAGAGTATAAGAGAATGGAAGAATATCCATTATACAAAAAAATCATTTTCAAAAATAGATTTATAATAAATAAACACTAGAGGAGATTGAAAAATTTATTCAAGAAATCCATCTCAAACATGTAGTTCACATTAAAGAGTCAATGGATTTCCAACTTATTCCGTTATAATTTTTTATTATATTTTTTCTCAAAATATAGGGAATTGAAGGTGAGACATGAAATCAAGGGGCAAACCTGAGTAGATGTAATGGTTTCCAAATTTGGATAGCCTAGATAATGTATTAACCATCTCAAATATATCTCTCATTGAAATTATGTGATATACAAGAAAGTATCATCTTTTATGAAGTTGAAGGAAGTGGTAAGAGTTAACTCATGATAACAAAGTGAAGAAAATACCATCATGGTCTGATATTGTTTTTATTAATTCCAAATTCATATATTAAATAATATCATCCTTGGAAAAGATGTGGAAATATTCAAATTTATACTTCCACATAAATAATATCCATTTTGTGAATTCTTAACTTGGAGATATTGACACATATCTATTAAAGAGATTCATCGATTTTTTTAAATCATGAGAAAAAAGTATAAAATTGGATTATAATAAAAAAAACCTTCTAAAATCATTATTTTTCATGAATCTTCTTTTTTTTGGAATGTTCTTGAAGGGTATATTTTTAATAATCTATCATCCTTAGATACTAAAATAAAAAATCTTAACATAAATTGGGGGAAATATAATTAATAAATTATATAAGAAAAGTAGAATAATGAAGGTGTATGAAAGATTCTTAACATGTTGATTGTAAGTGAATTTTTTTAACTTGTTAGTTTAAGTGAGTACAGGATTTTTCTGTGGATTTATTTTAAAAAATATATATCACTATAGTTATATTTATTCTTTAATACAAGTGTAAAACAATTAAAGATAATCCTATGTGTTTTTATCTCATTTTATATCAAGTTCAATTGAAAATGGACATCGTTTTTGTTTAAATGAAATCCTCACATTTTCAACACTAATCATGTCTCACATATAATTAGAGTGGGATAATTGATTAAATGCTACATAGGAATTAATTGATACACTTTTACCAACAACTTTTAATTTCATTTCAATAAGGGAGAGTGAAATTCAAATGAAATATTATATGTTCGGAAAATAAAAGGGAAGAGAAAGAAGATAAAGATTCACATATGGACATATTTATTTTAAAGGTATTTCCAAAAATAAAAAGAGGGATATTGAATCACCCACTTTTTTGGTGTTGTATTTTTTCCAATTTTTATCAATTTTTTATGTGGTTGTTAATTAATTATAAATATTATGTTGGTTTAAATATGTTTTATAGGTTGTAAGGAAGAAGTTTCATGGAAATTTGGTTGAAGTATCCAATATATTTAATGAGGAAAATGGAATTTGGATGTTTAATAAATATAAGGAATGATGAGGATTCCAATATTATTATAAAATATAAAATATCCCCTTATCTTTTTGTCTTGGAAAAAGATAAGTTGTTTTATTGACTATAGAAAATTTGGAATAAAATCATTACTTGATATACTCACTAATTGAAGGAAAATAAATTATTTTAATATTTTATTTATTTAAGATAACTGATGGGACGATATTAATGTCTCCAAACATATTATTGTATTTTGAAAAAACATAAATATTTACGACATAAAAAATTTTAATAAATCATGTAAAGTCTCCATAAAAAGTGTTTTGGACAAAGAAATATAAATCTAACAGACAGAGTAAATCAGACTGAAGCTAGAATACAACGTCTAGACAACTAATTTGATCAAACAAAAATAAGTTTCATGATAGAGTGTTTTAGATATATAAATAATAGTCGGTTGGATTGAGATAATTGGATATAGTGTACTTGACGAAGTCTAGCAGGCCAAGGATGTCAAAAAAGTGTTTTTTTTTTCAAAACAATTCAGAAGGAAATCTGACTGAATATTCTAAATAAAAAAATATGAAAAATTTATTAGTGAAGTATTCCTCATTTTTTAAACAAAATAATGGCATGTGGTTATGATACAAGTTTAATATTAGAAGAATAAAATCTTATATGAAATAGTATAAAATTAGTTGATGCTTTCCTGATCTTAAAAGTAATCGAACATCATGTTTATATAAATATATTCATGACTCTAGCTTATGAATTTTCTAGGAAGAATGTTTGTAAGACCAGTATATAAAATAATTGTGGGAGATGTGGATGGAATTGATTCAAATGAAGATTAGTATGAGGTTTCCAAATCAAATGGTAAAAATCTATTAGATAGAGTATTATGAAGTCCCTCAGAAAGTATTTTACAAAGTCCACCTAATAGAGAAACACAAGGGTATCAAATAGATGATTCCATGATATTTCATTAGATATAGTATTCTGAGTGAATTCCACTCAATACAGAGACTCAAATTCATTAGACAAACTCTTTTAGAAAAATAGATCTGATTTATTGGATGGATATTTCTATTCACATTCATCAGAAAGAGGATTCTGGGAGAGGCCAACAAATATATATTTACAAGAGAATATTACATATAGATTTTATCATATAATACATCAAAGATACTAATCAAATAGTTTACCTAGAAGATATCTTGATAAAGAAAACATAGGATGTTCACTGAATGGAAAAATAGTAAATTTTAAATATGAAGGGAAACTAGACATAGAATAATCATACAGGGTTACTAGGTAGAAAAACATGAATTCTACCAAAAAGAGTGAGAATAAGAAAAGAAGAACCCAACATGGTTACGAGAAAAAAACCAATATGAAGTCTACTAGAGAGAGTTAGAATAGAAAAATAAGAACATTACATGGTTAATAGATAGATAAATACTAATTCAATAGGATATTTTGTGACCGAACAAAGAAGAACCTTATGAGGTCACTATATATAGAATTTGTTATCATGGTGTATCAGATGAGGCTTTTGGAGAGTTACAAAATGTTTTATAAAATCATTAAATTTGATGATTTTGAGCTAGGAATTAAATTATTTAATAATCATGTTGTAAATTTAATGATTCTAGCTTAAATAATAGGACATTATGAAGAACATTAACATCAATATTTAAGGAAATATTTACAACTAATGTTGACTCTTTTTTATATGGATATGTAATGGAGATTAAACATAGAAATATTTGAGTAGGAAAATAAAAATATGAGTAGGAAATTTAAAATACGAGTAGAAACTTTGAAATTAAAGTCCATTCTACTATGTAGGATTTAATAAAATCATTTACTATATAAATGGGAGTATGTGTGATGAGAAAATAGGGTTTTCTTTCATTGTTGGGTGGATTGATGAAAAATTATGGTGTTGATGAGGGAGGTTAATAATGATTGTTTTTAAAATCATCATATATATTAGCCCCAAATATAGAGTTTTTGGAACAACATTTCTTATAATTTTGTAACAGATGAACAGATTAAATAAGTAATATATGAATAGGATATCTGATCGAGTAAAACAGATTGAGGGGGATCAGATCGAGGGTATCAGTATAAGGACTCGGCCTTAAACATTACTTATTATTGAATTAAATGAATAATTCACATTGAGGATTTTTTCAGGTTTAGATTTTTGGAGAATTAGGACATAACAATTACATCTCAAAGGTTACAAAGTAGACACATCTACTTAGCTTCCATTTTTTTCACAAAAATAAAAAACTCATGAACAAAAGAGTCATGTCTAGTTCCTTGTTTTAGATAGCCTGACATTTCCTTGATCCCATCCATGACCCTATTCAACTTTATATCCTGTGAAAAAAATTTCAAAAAAACTTGGGATGAGTATAAAAAGCTCAGTAAGGGTTATAAAAATATAGAAAGAAAACATTAGTCCATGTATACATAAGAGTCAATAAAATCATACTTTACTCATAAAGCATAATCAATTTAACATACCTCATGAAATCATAAGATTTAAAAATAACTCATAGAAATCATAAGACATAAAGGTAACCTTAGGCATTCATAACATTCTTACGTAGGGAGTAACCCTCATGGTTACATTTGGAATACCTATCACAGTATATTCCCTAAATCTCTTCGGAGAAACCTTAATGTTTAACTCCTTCGCAATACCCAATGCATTGGAGAGCTATATTAGGCCCACCCGCCCTTAGTTTATCACGGAACCACCCATCTTCATAAACAATTCCCAAGAACCATAACATAATCATAGCACATAACTTAAGCATAAAGGAAAGATAACATTCCCACATTTTAATAACAATGTAACATTTTAAGATATTGGAATAATGAATCTATTCTAAAAACCATTTTCAAAACCATTTAAAACATTTAATAAAGAGATTTTTGAATAAAAGTGTCACATACCACTTTGATACTTTTAACATTTTAAACCATTAATATCCATATAAATAAATCCTTAAAACCATTTTGAAAACATGGATATTAATGAGAAATATTTATAAGAATAAATCATGAAAACATTTAAAATGATATTTTAGTTAAAGGGTTTTTAACAAAATGAGAGACACTTGAATACAATAATTGAGGAATAAAATTTAATAAGAACTTTATAATACCATGATAATAAATGTATTCAAGATATAATATTCCAAGTATAGTATATACACCATATAAGAGCTAATTGGTGCATAACAACAATGAAGTCTCAATAGAAATGTAAAATGAGATGAAATCCCTTATAAAGAAGGTATCCTTAAATTAAAGATAAACCAATCTCAGAATTATGTGGGAAAAATATAAATACACCCAATATAAGTGGATATTATGTGTAAAAAAGTCAAATTTCATTCACAGATATTAAAAGGATGACATATTCAATAACTACAAGTTGAACCCAAAGAAATCGAAATTGGATTAAAAAGTTCCCTTGTAAAAATTCGACAGCCTAATGGTGTCACATAAAAATTCATAAAATTAGATGATGAGAGTGAAAATGGTATCTCGTCACTTGGACATACAATTTACATCAATAAGTATATATAATAACATATCCCAACATAAAAATATTTAAATTAAAAGACATAACAAAATAAGTCTTAAAAAGAGGAGTGTGAAAGGTTCCCTTACCGATTTGGGTAGCTTTAGAAACGTTCACCCCATGAAAGAAGGACCAAACAAAATTGATGAAAATACCCATAAAAGAAATTATAATACAAAAATAGTATAATAATTGGAATTAAATACACCACTCAAAGGAAATAGTGGCAAATGTTGTATAAATCTCACTGGAATAAAAGTGAGATGAAAAATCCCTTATGAAAACTCGGTAGCCTAAGGGCGCCACATAAAACATCCAAAAAATGGATTGATGAAATAAAATAGGTTATCTCATCATATTAACATATAAAATACAGTAATAGGAATATAAAATAACATCACCCAACATAAGAAAAAGGATCTTAAAAGAAACGACATAAAAGAGAGTACTTGAAAAGAAAGAGATAGGTAGGATCCCTTACCTCGGGTCCGACTTGACTCGATCATTCTTTGACCTCCTGAATAATAAACTTGAGTTAATTTCCACTTGCTTAAGAACCTTTTTAAAGTTAATTATTCCTTTTATATCACTTATTACCATGTCAAGAACACTAAGTAATTATTTAAGTTTAAAATGGTCGTTTTGTCGACCCTTGGCACTTGCGTCAAAAATAAATTCGTTATAATTACAAGTTGTTCATGTGAAAAAATATCCATTATATCCAGAATTATATTCATGATGTAGATATCATATATATAATATATATCCAGTATATACATGCATTTATAATATTACATAACATTTAGAGGTAAGAAATGAAATGCACTGTTCATGGAGACGGTAAGTCGTACGTACGCATGAACGCTACTTCCATTTTTATTTCATATTTAATGGAATTAAAACATAATGATACATATTATTATTATAATTAAAGTATGGTATAATATATAATATCATTAAATCTATCCTTTATTCAAACCACATATGGTATTAATGAATCAAATCACTTTAAGGGGGCGGTAGTCCACACTTCCTTAAATAAAGATATCGTGTTTACCCATAATGGAAACCATAAAGGTATGACATAAATGAAAAATACAGAATCTTAAGGAAAACATAAACATATTATATATCATATATAAATATAGTGACATCTTAATGGCCACCTTTGAAAGTGTTATAAGAATATTGAAAAATCATCATTTCGTGAGGCAGAAAATCACCATCCACCGAAACAGTATGTTCTTTAACCATTAGATGTAGTTGTGTTTAATTTTATATATAATACTTCATATAAAAATATCCTAGTATATTTAATATACTTTATTTGTTATAATAGAAATGAATAAAAAGAGTTTAGGGGGTTGGAGAAGAAAAATAAAATAAAATAACACAAGTGAAGACATTACCTTAAAATCGGGTAAATCCCTTTGGTTTGAACCAAAATGGTTTCTTCAAGAGCTTCCTTCCTAAGGTAAGGCTTCAAGTATGATTAGAAGTATTTTTAGAGACAAAATGATCAGAGCTTGGTTGATCCAAAGGCTTGAGAAGTGTGGGTAAGGAGGTAGAGGTGGGGGCCTTTTATAAGAGGAGAGGAGGGGCACTCTTGGAATGTAAAGAAATGTAACTTTATTTTAAAATGATTTTCGGATTTAAAAGGTCTCACATTGAAATATTTTTAGGATAAAGTGATAATGGTTCTAAATATACTCATACAATAGGTCTTTTACATGTTTAAGTCTTAGATTTTACATTATCTTTTCATTTTATTTAAATCGTTTATTAATGAGATAATCGCTGCATCATCATGATGTCATAAATAATTTAATTTATTTAATGTCTAAAAATTATAAAACAAATACTATGATGTAGTAAATATTTTTATCTTTCCAATGACTACTTATAGTCCAAAAAATCATTTATGTAGACAAAATTTGAAATGTTTTACTCAGGTGATACATTCTTTGTTATATTTAACTCTCTTTAAATATAAAAAGATAAAAAGTCATTTTCACACAAAAGTGATTCCATGGGGTCCCCAAGTTTGGAACAGGGCATCCCAGGGTTGGATATGAGACAACCAATATCATTAGGACACATTTTGTGGTTATTGTTTATTATTATGATATTATTTTATTATCCTTAACTACCTGATTACTAATTAATCAAGATAATTAAAGATAATTACCATCGCTACTATTCATAATGTCCAAAAACAAAAGAGTCTTAATTAGATAATTTGGAACTTCTTATTCCATATATGGAATACATTTTACCAAATTCCAAACATATAAATTTCAATATTTAATTTAAATATAATTCCCGTTGTCAAATCAAATAGCTGGTTTTTTTGAAACAATATCTATGAAAAGTTTGGCACTTGTTTATGCCCAATTTCCAAGTGAAATTAATCCCAATTACCACCATTGGATTACATGGTAAAACTATATTCTAATTACACATTAAAACCAATTAAAAATATAATCTAACCATATAATTAAATTAGATGAAAAAGTAGTTTTGATGTAAAATGCAGTATTTTTTCACTATTCATTAAAAATGAACATTGTCAGAAAAATACCAAAAAATTATCCAAAGTAAATTTCAATGTCCCAATCATAAAGAATAAGTTTATTTTGACAAATAGAGGTTATAAAATTCTCAAAATTTAGATTTAAAAATGTTCTCTATCAAAAGGCGGTAAAACAATCTTTTAAAAAATATTAGAGTATTTATTCTTAAAATTGGATTCATTTTGATTTTAAGCCTATATTTATTGGATAAATGTAAAAATATTTGACAAACATATATAATCATTTTTTATTCAGTTCTATTCATTCCCTCCATTAAAACGATTAGGTGTTAACTACCATTTAAAATAATATTATTTTATTATTAGAGTGCAACGTAAGATTTCAAAAAAAACTCGTTGTTGCGTATTGGGTACGCCATCAAGCATAGAGTTCCCTTTAAAGTAATATTAATATTTTTTCCACAAATAGGGATAAATATAAAAATGTCATATTCTTTATTTAACTGGGTTGTTACATCCTTCCCCCCTTTTTGAAATTTCATCCTCACAATTTTAAAATTGGGTTCGAAAACATCATTAAAAGTCCCACATCGGAATAAGAGTCGGTAAAACAATCACTTTAAAAGAAAGAAAGAGAAGTACAGAGGTCACCCGAGTTAACTAATACTAGGATTCCATGTAGGAAAACATGGATATGGAAGAAAAAGCAAAGGGTCATGTTCTGAGAGAGAGTGATAGAAAACATGTTTAGGAGAATGTTAACCACAAGAAAATCACAAACTTGTGGTGGGTTAAATGGTATTAGATTCCCCGGTAGGAAAAGTTAATAGAAAACATTTTTTTTAAGTAACTTTTCATTGAGAAATTTATTTTTTATCTTAAGGAAACATACTTACTTGTCATGTTGACATTCAACTTTTACTACATTTCTTACACAAACTCATACTTTCCCAAAAGACGAGTATTTAGGAAGACTTGTTTGCATTAAGAGTACTATAATAAACTTCTTGAGAATCAACTAATCCACAAAAGAGAACTTTATATTTCCCATGTCTTTAGATCTCAACCAAAACCAAACCAAAAAGTTTAGTACGAGATCAGATAACACCCAAAAAGGGTATTTTAAAAAAAAAAGAAAAACTACTCCTAATCTCCAAAAATTTTCAAACAAAACCCAAAGTTAAACAAAGACCATTCAATAAACATCTATCCATAAATTTCTTCAAAGTAAACCAAACTAAGATTGAAACCCAAATCTCTGAAGGATTTAATCACATAGTCTCCTAAGATAAATCTTAACATTTTTTTCCAAAATAAAATCAGTTACTCTTAAATTCTAATACTAAAAAGTAATTAACCTAATCACATATCCTCCATGATAGGCTAATCATTTCCATTAATAAACCAAATTAAAATTACCCTTAATTCATAAAATCATCTAACTAAAAATAATCATTCCAACTAACCAGGTACTTCATGTAGTCCAGTGGTAGGCGATAAATACCAGTTGCACTTTGGTTGTGGGTTCGATTCTCGTAGCTTCATCCGACGCGACGGGTTGTCACACGGTCTGTGTGTTGTCCTTTTCCCAAAACTATATAATTCTTAAAACATCCCCCCAAAAAGAGTTAAAATCTTAAAAAATAACCATAACATATTTTAACCACAAAGGTTATCTAATAAATTCCATTTTTCAACCCCAAATGTATTGACAAGTAATTGCCTCAAATTCAAGGATCATATAAACCCAAATGATTCTTTATAACTATATCCACAAAATAAAGGATAACTATTCCTTGAATAAAATTTTCATATATCAAACATCAGGGTTATTGTAAAAAGTCTTCTAATGTAACCCCATCATCAAAAGATACTTAATACATCTAAGAATTTCACCATCTTAAAATCTACCATAACTCTTGAATCTCTTATATGTTGACTTCCTACTCATTCAACATTCTTCATGATACATTAGCCATACCTTTTCAACTTATTCTGAAATACTTCTTTTCTACAAAAAAAATCATGAATCATATCCTAAGATTCCAATAATAGGAAAAAATATGTTAAGAAATAATCCATACCTTTCATTGGTCATTGTGAGTTTCTTCATCCTCAATCGGAATGGCATTAGGTATTGGTAATTGAATATTTGTAAGATCTTGGTGACCCCATTCCCGAAACTTCTTCGTAGGACATGTGTTTGCATAATGACCATGCACACAACAATTAAAACATTCAATTGATCCTTCAGAAAGAACTTCTTTCCCTTTCCTAGAGTCAACTAGATGCTTCCTTTTTTCCATGGTAGGTTCTTACTTTTTGACCTTCATTCCCACATCTATAGCATCTTTCTGTCCCTTTGAAACATTTTCCAATGTGTTTCTATCCACATATTTGACACATAGGTTTTTGAACATACTTACCTTTATGATTATTACATGAACTTCTGTAGGGATTTGTTTCTCGCATATACGATGCCTCATAAAAATCACTAATGTTCAGGTGGTCAATCATGACTCCAGATAGTTGGTTGTGATAACCACAAGAGTTCTCATTAGAGCTACCATATCATTCAGTTGTTCTTTCATAAAATCGTCACAGTTTTCTTCAAATACACTGTTACTTTGGTGCCTACTAGATCCAGCCATTTACTAAAACCAAAAATGTCAGTGTGAGTATATCAGTAAAATCATTATATAATAAATAGAAAGATAAACACCACGATATACTTATAAAAGTTATCTCAAACTTATTCTAACCTTCAAAAAAACAATGACTCCATCTAATATACTAATCATTGTGGTTATACACAACTTGTCACTATTTCTTAAACAACACTCTAACCTCTAAAGGTATCTAAACTGACCTTTGATACCAACTAATAGGACATGGCCTTAAACATTACTTATTATTGAATTAAATGAATAATTCACATTGAGGATATTTTTAGGTTTAGAGTTTTAGAGAATTAGGACATAAGTATTACATCTCAAAGGTTACAAAGTAGACACATCTACTCAGCTTCCATTTTTTCACAAAAATAAAAAACTCTTGAACAAAAGAGTCATGTCCAATTCCTTGTTTTAGACAGCCTGATGTTTCCTTGATCCCATCCATGACCCTATTAAACTTTATGTCCTGTGAAAAACATTACAAAAAAACATGGGATGAGCATAAAAATCTCATTAAGGGTTATAAAAATACTTAAAGAAAACATTTGTCCATGTATACATAAGAATTAATGAAATCATACTTTCCTCATAAAGCATAAGAAATTTAACATACCTCATGAAATCATAAGATTTATGAATAACTCATAGAAATCATAAGACATAAAGGTAACTTCAGGCATTCATAACATTATTAAGTATGGAGTAACCCTCATGGTTACATTTGAAATACCCATCACAGTATATTCCATAAATCTCTTTGGAGAAACCTTAACGTTTAACTCCTTTGCGTTACCTAATTCATTGGAGAGCTATATCGGGCTCACCCACCCTTAGTTTATCACGGAACCACCCGTCTTCATAAACAATGCCCAAAAACCATATCATAATCATAGCACATAAATTAAGTATAAAGGAAAGATAAAATTTCCACATTTCAATAACAATGTAACATTGTGAGATATTGGAATAATTAATCTATTCTAAAAACCATTTTCAAAACCATCTAAAACATTTAATAAAAAGATTTTTGAATCAAAGTGTCCCATACCAATTTGATGCTTTTAACATTTTAAAGCATTAATATCCATATAAATAAATCCTTAAAACCATTTTGAAAACATGGATATTAATGAGAAATATTTATAAGAATAAATCATTAAAACATTTAAAACGATATTTTAGTTAAAGGGTTTTTAACAAAATTAGAGACACTTGAATACAATAATTGAGGAATAACATTTAATCAGAAATTTATAATATCATGAGAATAAATGGATTCATGATATAATATTCCAAGGATAGTATATACACTATATAAGAGTGAATTGGTGCATAATAACAATGAAGTCTCAATAGAAATGTAAAATGAGATGAAATCCCTTATAAAGAAGGTATCCATAAATTAAGGATAAACCAATCTCATAATTATGTGTGAAAAATATAAATACACCCAATATAAGTGGATATTAAGTGTAAAACAATCAATGGTCAATCACACATATTCAAAGGATGACATATTCAATAACTACAAGTTGAACCCAAAGAAATCGAAATTGGGTTAAAAAGTCCCCTTGTAAAAATTTGACAGCCTAATGGCATCGCTTAAAAATTCATAAAATTAGATGATGAGAGAGAAAATGGTATCTCATCACTTGGACATAACATTTACATCAATAAGGATATATAAGAACATATTACAACATAAAAATATGTAAATTAAAAGACATAACAAAACAAGTCTTAAAAAGAGGAGTGTGAAAGGTTCCCTTACCGATTTGGGTATCTTTCGAAACATTCACCCCATGAAAGACGGGCCGTACAACATTGATGAAAATACCCATAAAAGAAATTATAATACACAAAGTGTAGAATAATTGTTAGTACATACACCACTCAAAGGAAATAGTGGAAAATGTTGTATAAATCTCACGGGAATAAAAGTGAGATGAAAAATCCCTTACGAAAACTCGGCAGCCTAACGGCGCCACATAAAAATTCCAAAAAATGGATTGATGAAATAAAATAGGGTATCTCATCATATGAACATATAAAATACAGTAATAGGAATATAAAATAACATCCCCCAACATAAGAAATAATATCTTAAAAGAAACGACATAAAAGAGAGTACTTAAAAAGAAAGAGATAGGTTGGATCCCTTACCTCGGGTCTGACTTGACTTGATCATTCTTTAACCTCCTGAATAATAAACATGAGTTAATTTATACTTGATTAAGAACATTTTTAAAGTTCATTATTCCTTTTATATCACTTATTACCATGTCATGAACACTGTGTAATTATTTAAGTTAATAATGGTCATTTTGTCGACCATTGGCACTTGAGTCAAAAATAAATTCTTTATAATTACAAGTTGTTCATGTGGAAAAATATCCATTATATCCAGAATTATATTCATGATGTAGATATCATATATATCATATATATCCATTATATACATGCATTTATAATATTACATAACATTTAGAGGTAAGAAATGAAGTGCACCGTTCATGGAGATGGTAAGCCGTACGTACGCATTAACACTACTTCCATTTATATTTCATATTTAATGGAATTAAAACATAATAATACATAATAGTATTATAATTAAAGTATGTTATAATATCTAATATCATTAAATATATCCTTTATACGTACCACATATGGTATTAACGAATAAAATCACTTTGAGGGGGCGGTAGTCCGCACTTCCTTAAATGAAGATATCGTGTTTACCCATAATGGAACCCATAAAGGTATGACATAAATGAAAAATACAAAATCTTATAGAAAATATAAAAATATTATATATCATATATAAATATATTGACATCTTAATGTCTACCTTCGAAGGTGTTAGAAGAATATTGAACAATCATCATTTCGTGAGGCAGAAATTCTCCATCCACAGAAACAGTACGTTCTTTAACCACTAGATGTAGGTGTGTGTAAGTGTAGATCAAATACTTATTATAACAAAATCCTAGTATATTTAATATACTGTATTTGTTAAAAATGAAATGAATAAAAAGAGTTTAGGGGTTGGAGAAGCAAAATAAAATAAAAGAACACAAGTGAAGACATTACCTTAAATTCAGGTAACTCCCTTTGGTTTGAACCAAAAGGGTTTCTTGAAGAGCTTCCTGCCTAAGGTAAGGCTTCTAGGATGAGGAGAGGGATGTAGAGAGAGAAAATTATGAGATATTGGCCGAGCCAAATGTAGAGACCTGAATCCTAACGTAAGTGGTCATTACATTACATTTGTGGAATACTTAGTACATAACAAAAACACACACACACAAGGATCGTAATAGTTTAGTGTCTTTGGAAACTCGGAATATAATCTTCTAATCCTGGTGAAAGATCTTCAAAATCTACCATAAAGATCTTCCTTTTTTTTATACCTAAAACCTTTCTTTACATCCTGGGGAAAAGAAAACATAAATGGGTGAGATCAAATGCTCAGTAAGGGTAAACAAAAGAAATATCAATCACATCATATACATAAGCACATAACTTTTGGAAATCTTAACCTGCAAAAGAGAGCATAATTTCATAACATGGGATAAATAATAGTAGTGAAATTAAATCCCAATAATCATAACTTAAAACATGAAACTTTGTGGTATACACACATAATCATAGAGAATCATTTCATGTTAGTCAAGACTCATTGCCAAGACTAACTTAGTGGACAATGTCCCTTTCTGAACCGAGTCACCCTCGTTTCAGTCCTGTTTTACTGAACCGGTATAACCTACCGTTCCAGCCATGTCAATCTCATGAGATATAAAATCTTTACACAATGAAATGGAGGGAGATATAGGTCCCACCCATCTCATAATGATACCATTCGTATGTGTTCCACAAAATCATAAACCATACATCATTGCATAACCCATGTAATAAAAATGGGAATCTTAAACATCATGACATCATAAAACAATTCATATACGATAAAGGAATTCATAAAAATAATTCCATCACAACATAATCAAATCAATGTAATAATAGGGATAAAAATAGAACCCTTTATTATCTTAGATGGAAAATAATTTTGATAAAACACTTGAACTTCATTCTTGAGGAAAATATCCTTTCTACTTCAATAACACTTTTCCTTTAGTAACATGTCATACAATTTTAAACTAAAAGAAGTTGATTAAAAATAAACTTGAAAACTTTTAAAGGAATATTTTTGGAAATAATGTTTTAAAAATCCATTCATGCCGTATAAGTTAAAAAACATTCTTTGTACTTTTTTCGGAAAAGTAAAAAAGTACCTCGTATGAAAAACGACAAAAGATTCCTTTCATATCCTTTAATAAAAACTCACTGAAGGGTAAAATTGGATTTAAAAAATTGTAGGTTGATGGAAATAATATTAAATATTGAGGAAACATGGATTTGGATGATAAAATACACCCCAGTAAATTCCAAAGTATAAACAATCTCGGATAAAAATGAGATTGTGATATTTCCCTTACCTTAGGTCCGATTTGCTTCGTAAGTGTCTGAACCTCCTGTATAATGATTTAAATAATGTAATTGACTTATTAAATAATCATATTCATTGTTATGATATCATATATGGTTCACTTATGACTTTATATTACCCGTTCTTTTTTAAATTCCATGTTAAAGAGCGTTTCGGGTAAAATTGTTTCATTTGTCGTCTGTGTTTTGACTTGTAATTATTCATATGATTACTTAGATCATGATTACTTAATTCCAGAATATAAAAAATGATTTATATATATATATATTCAGAATATACATATATATAATAAATCAGTAAATGGAAAGAAATACACCGTTCATGGAGACGGTAGTCCGTACGTACGCATGAACGTTGTTTTCGCTTCCTTATTGAATTGAATGGAATTAAGTAGATGACATACATATAAATATACATAAATACAATATCATTATTATGTCATATATTTCATTAGTACTTATTATATATACTTTATAATCATTCATGAATGGTTAATCATTGAGAATGAATCTCATCGTGTCGTGGAGACGGTAGTCCGTACGTACGCACGAGCGATGATATCATTCCCATGGTCGTGGAATTGTGTTTAAGTGTATGTATACTATTTCAGTATCAATATCACTTTATAATAATCATATATAGTTACTCATTACACCATTATACCCATCCAATTAAGGTGGTGGTGGAAAATAGATTACACCACGGCGTGGAGACGGTATTCCGTACGTACGCACGCGCGGTGATTTCCTTTTTCCGTAGGATATATAGAAGGTTAATTAGAGTTGTTTCATATTTATAATAACATATCAGTATATAAGAAATACTGATGTTATTACTTTATCATGAAACAACTCAAGAAGAATAATTTGAAGAAGAAAGAAATTGAAAAAGATCGGTAATGGATATTACCTCTTTTTGACACGCCTTCACTTAACCTCCACTTAAAAAACTAAGGATGGTCTTTGAAGAAGCCCAGGACCTCTAGGATGATACTAGGGAAGTGGAGAAGAGATTTTTTCAGTGGTTGGACGAGCATGAAGGCTCAATGTTGTGTGAGGAAGAGAGGGAGGAGGTGCCCTTTTATAAGGGAGGAGAGGGGCACCTTTGGAATAACAAAAAATATTATTTTATTATAAAGTCAAGTTCGGTTTTAAATAGATCCAAATTGATTTATTTCGAGGCTAAGGTGGGGATGGGTCTAAATCCTCTCATCCAATATGATTTAGACATGTTAGGTTATTATTTTAACCTTATCAATTAGATTTAACTCTAAGTTAAATAATTTAGCCTTTACCGTGTCTTTTTGTTTTCTTACACTATATGGTTAATAAACTTACCATAACAAGCCAAAAGAACCCCAAGTTGTTTATTATTAATATATATATCCTTATCTAAGTCATTTTTCCGAACCTTAGATTTTTAGGAATTAAATAACAATTGATAATATAATATTTTTTTTAAAAACTAATTTATGTCAATTTTGACACTATTTGGTACATGATTTTTATGAAATTCATAATAGAATGATAAGTTCTAACCAAGTTACTTAAATCAACAATAACATGTCATATTAACCTATGAAATTAGTTTAAGTCATAAAAAGTCTCAAATTAAATTTATTTGGGCATTTATAACATCAATTATGTTAATTTTTCTTAAAAATGTAATTACTGCATCATTGTTGTGTCATAAATAAATTAAATTATTTAAAGTCTAAAAATTACAAATAAAATACCATTATGTAGGAAATATTTTTAGCTTTCTAATGAATATTTATAGTCGAATTTATCTTATGTATAACCCCATATTAAAAATGTTTTAGTAAATAAACTTTGATTTTAACTCTTTTAACTCTTCTTTGAATTAAATAATAATAAATGTCCTAATCTAATCCAAGTGGGCCTAAATGATAATATTTTACACTTAAAGTTGTTTCTGGTCGAGATAAACTTGTCCAATAGAATTAGGACATGTGTTAGGGTAATATTAATATCATTTTTACCCTTAATTACCCTATATACTTTTAACCGTGGTAAATAAAAGTAAAAAGTTACTATTCACCACAAATTATTTTCATCTTATTGAACCACATTTTACTTACTTACATCAACTGTGTATCTAGAATTTTTAAATTCCATTAACAGAAGCGGTAAAATTAAGTTTTATGAAAAATGCAGTTTTTAAACTATCACTTAGTAGTTTCACTATTCATCAAAAATTGATGTTTTTCAGAACAATGCCAAAATTTCATCCTAAGCTATATTTCATATTCCGAATTAAAAAATGAAGTCTATTTTACCAAATTCATATCATATTAGTTGAATTAATTAATTTTATAATTAAATTCTGCTGTTAAAACAAATAGCGTGTTTTTAAGAAACAATATCTATCAAAAGATTGACACTTGTTTATGCCTGGTTTAAATGTGAAATTACATCCAATGACCAACATTGTATTAAATTGTAAAAATATATTCTAAATATACTTTAAAATCACTCAAATTAATAATTTATCACCATTAATTATTTCAATTGAAAAAGTAGTTTTTAACTAAAATTTAGTAATTCTCACTATTCATCAAAATATGAAAGTTATCCGAAAAGTACCAAAATTTCACCTTAGGCTAAATTCGATACTACGAATCCAAAAATGAAGTCCATTTTGAGAGAAAAAATTTCTAAAATTTTAAAAGGTGGTTATTACTATTCATAACGGCTAGTTATAAAAATATTTTAATAGCATATCGTTGTTTAGTGAAACTCGGTATTGCGTACTACACATGATATCGAGGAAGGTCGCGATTGCGTGTAATGCAAGGCAAGTCATGGATGTGTGTTGTGCAAGCTCCTTTTGGTGTAGCATACAACACAAGACATTAATAAAATTAAAAAGAAAATTTTTCATAAAATCTCGGGCTGTTACACTAAAAGATTGATAAGTTTGGGTAAGGAGGTATAGGTGGGGGCCTTTTTATAAGAGGAGAGGAGGGGCACTCTTGGAAAGTAAAGAAATGTAACATTATTTTAAAATGAGTTTCAGATTTAAAATGTACCACATTGATATATTTCGAGGATAAGGTGATAAGGGTTCGAAATATACTCATCCAATAGGTCTTTGACAAGTTTATGTCTTAGATTTTACATTATCTTTTCATTTTATTTAAATCATCTATTAATGATTTAATCACTGCATCATCATGATGTCATAAATAATTTAATTTATTTAATGTATAAAAATTATTAAACAAATACAATGATGTTGGAAATATTTTTATATTTCCAGTAAATATTTATAGTCCAAAAACTCACTTATGTAGACAAAATTAAAAATGTTTTACTCAGATGATACATTCTTTGTTATATTTAACATTCTTTAAAAATAAAAAGATAAAAAGTCATTTTCACACAAAAGTGATTCCATGGGGTCCCCAGGTTTGGAGCAAGGCGTCCCATGGTCGGCCATGAGACAACCAGTATCATTAGGACACATTTTTTGGTTATTTTTTATTATTATGATATTATTTTATTATCCTTAACTACCTGATTACTAATTAATCAAGATAATTAAAGATAATTACCGTCGTTACTATTCATAATGTCCAAAAACAAAAGAGTCTTAATTAGAGAATTTGGACCTTATGATTCCATATATGGAATCCATTTTACCAAATTCCAAACATAGAAATTTCAATAATTAATTTAAATATAATTCATGTTCTCAAAACAAATAGCGGGTTTTTTTTAAACAATATCTATTAAAAGTTTGGCACTTTTTTATGCCCAATTCCCAAGTGAAATTAATCACAATGACCACCATTGGATTAAATTGTAAAAATATATTATAATTACACTTTAAAACCAATTAAAAATATAATATAACCATATAATTAAATTAGATGAAAAAGCAGTTTTGATGTAAAATGCAGTATTTTTTCACTATTCATTAAAAAATGAACATTGTCAGAAAAATACTAAAAATTTATCCAAAGTAAATTTAAATGTCCCAATAATAAATAATAAGTTTATTTTGAAAAATAGAGCTTATAAAATTTTAAAAGTTCGATTTAAAAAGGGTTTTCCATTAAAAGGCGGTAAAACAATCTTTTAAAAAATATTAGAGTATTTATTCTTAAAATTGGATTCATTTGAATTTTAAGCCTCAATTTATTGGATAAATATAAAAATATTTGACAAACATATATAATAATTTTGTAGTTAGTTCCATTCAGTCCCACCATTACAACGGCTAGGCGTTAACTACCATTTAAAATAATATTATTTTATTATTAGAGTGCAACGTAAGATTTCAAAGAAACTCATTGTTGCGTATCGGGTACGCCATCGAGCATAGAGTTCCCTTTAAAGTAATATTAATATTTTTTCCACAAATAGGGATAAATATAAAAATTTCATATTCTTTATTTACCTGGGGTGTTACAATCAGACATAGGTGGATTGGGCTGAGTATATAGGTTGGATTTGACCAAAAAAATTCAATTGGATAGTTAAGTTATTTCTCTATATTGTAAAAGAAAATTAAGATAAAGAATTATTAGTTGCAACAGGTCAAGTGTAAATAAATTTCAATATGGATATTGAAAACATTTAATCTTATTGGTAATGATTCTTTTATTGTGAAAAAAAGATATTATATCATATTTTCTATGTGAGGATCACATGAACTATATTGTAATTCATATACTATGAAAGTGATGGATATTCCCTGCTTATTTTAAACCTCCAAAGGATTTTTTTTTTCTTATGGTTTTGTGGTCATGGATTATTTCCAAGCTATTCCATGGACTAGATACTCTTAATAAGTAGTAAAACTTGTAAAAACATATTGTGTTATCCTTTATATTCTTTTATCTACTTGCATATGATAATGAAAAGAGAAAGAATAATCAAGATCCAAACTGTTCTAAGAGTGAATGGGATAAATCTATTAATTGGTGTACAAAATACTCAACAATAATTAACTGTAAAAACTCATAATGTTATAAATAAAATTTATCTTATGATTTAATTAAAAGCCTTATTATGTAATATGGAAATAGAAAATACATGAACTTATTTTATTTTATTATATCCTATGGGATTTAAATGAATATTAAGCATCATTATTATTAATAATATATTTGTTTAGAAGTGATCACATGATTAGTATAAATATAGGTTTTTAACAAATCCTATTAACACAGAAAAAGGAAGTTATGGCCTCAACCAGTAAGATAATGCCCTATGAAGCCCATTTATTAGAGATTAAAAGGGAGATATAATCACTAGGATTTTCCCTTGACCAATGCCAAGCTTATATCCAATAACTTAAGCAAGATAAAAACCATTTACAATAGAACTTCATGCTCATCAAAGTCATATCCCAAACCATGTACGTCAAACCACCCCATAAAAGCCTCATCGTCACACAACCTCACTCTTAAATAATTCTTGGGTTTATTAAAAGGATATGTATCATGACCCAAGAAATATTAGTATCTAAATTATTCGGTATATAATAATAAATATATTTTCATCCTATTGTTGTTACTTTTTAAATAATTTTTATTTTGATATAATAAAATACAAATAGCATTTTTGGGTAATATTCAAATTCAATTAAGGAATTTATTTTGATTAATTAATGTATTTTTGAAATAAATAATACTTTAAAAAATTATTATTAAATAAATTTTATCAAATATAAATTATCATATAATTTTTATGAATTTAAATATAATTTTTATAAGGGTTCGAAAACTGTTAATATCAAAAAAACCTAGCATTTCTCTATAAATGTTGATTCTTATTTTAAAAGTGAAAAAATCCATATTTGGGAAATTATTTTTTTAGAATGAATATTATTTTTGGAATCATAATGTTGAAATTATCCAATGCTTAATATTTCAGAATTTTCTGATACATTCAAATTTTCGGTTAAAAAATAAATATTGTATAAATATATAGTGTGTATTATGACATCATAATGACCCAAAAGTGATGTAATAATTATTATAAGGGTTATAAATGACTAAATATATGTTTTCCATTTAAAAAAATTAATTTAATTTTCATTTTATTAATTTTATAAACCCTTTATTAAATCTCCAAAACCATTAATATATTTTATATTATTATAATTAGTTATTTAAGAGTATGACTCACCTCCAAAAAATAAAGGGTGTTATTTTATTAGTTTCATCTATTTTCCTTATAAAATAATGAAAATAAATTCTATTTTAAAAATAACAATTGAAAACCCATTGGAATGTTTATTGATTTGGTTATTTTATTACATAGAGTCCAAAACCTATGTTTGAGAAATGAAAAAATATTCCCCACTCATTTACTATATAAACCAACTCAAGATCCCATTTATATTCACTAAAAATTCTTTTAAAACATCAATACTCTTCTATAACCTCTATATAGTCCTCCAAATGTGCCTCTAATCTCTCAAGAAGATCCTCCCAAGTATTTGGAGTCACACATTCATGTAAGGGATCGTCACCTTCTCTTATTTATTCAAGTCTCTTTATTATCATATGCCTTTTATTTCCAATTCTTAATCTTGGGATATGTCCTTACATGACCCTATTACATACCATTTTTTGTAAAATTTATTAGACACCCCTTTCTCTATCATAAACCCATTTTGTGAATTTTTAGATGATGTCGTTATGCTGCCGAAATTTCACCGTGATTTTTTATGCCAAAACAACTATGTAGTGAATACCATACCCATTTCCTATCAAGGGTGTTAAACTTTATATACTTAAAATTCTTTGACATGGGAATTATATTTATATTTTCCACACTCCATTATCATTGAATAAAATAATATGATGAATGAATCCACGTTGTATGAACTATGTGGTACACTTAAGCATGATAATGAAATTAAAGTGTTGAATGCGCTCAGAATTATATAGTGCTCAAATGAATTGGGTAATGTTTAGTCTCATAAGACATAATGTTGGGAAAGGGAGTGAACCTGATTCGTTTTAGGTACTTTTTCCATCATGATTTATTAACAGTTATCCTTAAACTAAGTTTATGATACAGTGTTTTAATATGTTTCCACATTTCCCATATTGCCTTTATGTTATCATGTTATATCATGCCCTATTGTTCATGTTTATGATTCTCACTCCTTTTATTTATCATTGAAATTCCTATTATCTAACATATTTTACCTTATTCATTTTATGGAATCTTTATTCCCTTACTGTTCTTTACAGATCATGTTTTCTTATGTTTGACCCCAGGTTATCTTGTGCAGTTTTAAAATCCCTTGAATTTTAGAAGCATATCAAATAAGTTTTCAATAATGTTATTTTATCCCATGTTAAAGATGTTATGATATGTACCTAATTACTAAATACACTAGAATTATTGATCGTTCAAGTTTTATTATGTGTAATTTTATGTAATAAATCATGAAATAAAGTGTAATAAAGAGTTAGGTGGTCATATTCACCCCTCTCTCAGTGTTGAACATATCTGAAGTGGTCCTCTCAATCAGAGATACACTATTCATGAAAAGTGGATCCATAAGTAGAAAAAAATAGAGGTTATGATAATTGGTTGATAAATTCTTCAACAAATCATTTGCATTTATGTTTTTAAAATGCTTTAGATCCTTCACCCCTTAGATATAACCCTTTCCCCATGTTGGATTTTATCACGGTAATTAATTTTTTCAAAAGTAATTTATTTTTATGCTTAAAAATAAATTTAACATCGTTAAATAATTTTAACCATAGAATTATAAATGTTAAATCCATTTTATTATATACAATTTCAAAAAGTGGTAAAAATTAATTCAAAAAAAATTATAACGCATTAAATACAGTTTTAGAGAAAAATATAAATAGTGTTCTAAGATGTCAAATATAGGTTTGTAAATTAGACATAATATTTTTAAATATATATAGTTTTACTTATAAGATAAATATTTATTAATAAAAAAGGTCTCAGATATTTTTAAGACATGTTTATATCCTAATGATGTCATTAAAGTTACATTATTTGTAAAAACGGTATTTTCACTATTAACTTAAAATTAAATCTCTTTGGAAAAGATATCGAAAATTCAAACGAAGATAATTTTATTATGATAAAATATAAAATGAATTTTATTTTTCAAATTAAAATTATAATATTTCATCATTTAACTTTTAATTGGAAACAAAAAATAAATGAAAATTGTTTATAGGAAAATGACACTTTTAAATATTAACCATTCCAATTATTATTTTCTATTAATTACTAACTAAATTATTTTTAATATATTATTCATATTCACAATATTTTTAGAATAATTTATCTAAAATATATTTACTTTCTAAAAATTAAAATTCATAACACATGAAAAAAAGTAATTTTTAGTAAGTTACATTTGTATGTATAAAATGAATTTATTCTTAATACCTACCTAGATTTAACTACTAGATGGATATTAATTTATTTTTTCCAAATAATATTAATATATTTCATTAAAATTGTTCTTTAGTCAATAGAAAGATAAAATACACTATACTTTTAAAAAAACATTGAAAAAAATTAATTTTATATTAAAAATCTTAACCAAATACCAGTAAAATTATTTATTTATATTCTAAAATTTTAATTTTAAAAAACCATTGATATTAAAATATTTATTTGAATTTTATAAATACATTATATCATATTTAAATAATATTATTATTTTTATGTAATGAAAAAAATATATATTTTTATAATATTTTAATATTATACTTTTATTTCAATATTTATTATTTATGACTTATATAATTTTAAATTTAATACTATAAATATAAATTTTTATTATACCTATTGGATACATGTGTATCCAATGACCATATTTCAAATGACCAAACATATAACAGAATGATTTTATTTCTATATATAGACTTACTAAATCATTTAGTCATTCCATTATCAAATCACAATGCATAGTTCTTATTCCAAATTAAGGATTTTTCATAATGATTTCTCTATTCATGGTTAAATTTCTCTTTATAGTTTTAGTTATACTAGTGTTGATTCTTAAGGGTGAATATGATCTAGGGGTCTATTATTTTTAAGGATATTGTTTATTTTTATTTATTATCCCCTTTTAATTTATGGACTTTTAATGGATTTGATCAACCATGGTATGTAATACATGGTTTCATGTATTTATTGTATTGTTTTTTCTTAATAAAAAGTATCTTAGTATGATTTAATACTAAAATCTTGGGGTGTTTCACCCCCCTTCCCCCCACTAAATAAATTGAACCATTGAAATTTTGGTTATCACTTACTAAAGAAAATATATAAGGGTATCCATAAGATAGAGATGACTCGGGATAAAATTTTTAATGAGATATAAATCTCACTAACTTGGGTAAGGCTGGGATACATAATAGTAATAGCCTAATTATTGAGTTTCACTCCAATATTTTGAGCTAAACACCACCATTAATGGGTATTAAGACTCATGTAATTGAATTTAATTTTTTCTAGGGAGTTCATAGTCATCCTTTCACTAATAGACGATCATAGGTTGATTTGAAATATGAAATTTTATTTCCTTATTTCGGTAATTAATATGGAGTACATGTCAAGATAGATAATTCATTTCCAAAATCACATTAAAATCATTTAAAGCAATAATTAATATTATTTAAATGAAGCAAATTCCCATAAACTATAACTTTAGAGATAATAATCATACAAACAAAAAATTTTCTTTGATAACCAAATAATCAGGGTGGTGATTTAATGCTATTAGAAAACATCTTATATATACTGCGGTTCTAAGAATCAAAATCCAAAAAAACATCCACAACTCTATATTATAGGATAAGTGTGCCATAATTATCATGATCCATTCCAATTGTGGTTATTTCATAAGAACTTCCTTCTTCCCTTTGTCTTGGAGCTTTCTAGGGTATATTGTCCTTATTATCCCTTGAATCGGGGCATTGATTTATAAAATTCCAAAACACGAGGAATTTGAATCATTGGAGTGTGGATGTAGATTTAGTTGGGAACTTTATACCATCCTTTATATAGGCTGAAAATTTTATCTCCCTTTAAAAATTATGAACTCGATGACCAATCCTTCTACACATGGAATATTTTCTAATTCTTTTGATATAATACCCTAGGATATTTTTATGAAATTATTGACATATAAGAAATTGAATCTTTTTTCCTCCATAGTGATTTTCACATAAACATTTATAAAACATTATTCTTATCTTCTTTAGTGAGACTAGGTCTTTTTTAAGGTTTAGTGAGTTAATCATACCTTTTCAAGGCTCGGTGAGCATAACCATAATATTTTAAACAAATATTTTCATCCCATTTGGTTACACATTGGGAAAATCACAAAATTTCCCATTATATCCCTTTTTAACCTAATTTCCCCTTCCTCTTTTTTTACGGTTGTGGCTGAAATGTCATTTTATTATTAAAGCAAAGACCACTTTTTTATGGTACAGGGAGACCCGTTACATAAAGGTGAAGTGGCCTGAATACAAGGCTTGAAA
The DNA here is from genome assembly GCA_963277665.1 of Viscum album. Taxonomy (NCBI): domain Eukaryota; kingdom Viridiplantae; phylum Streptophyta; class Magnoliopsida; order Santalales; family Viscaceae; genus Viscum; species Viscum album. The sequence continues at coordinate 833,194,056 of OY728147.1, read as the reverse complement.
GCCCATTTTTTGGCCTAAAGGTCCCTTTGGTGAATAGTATGACAACAGTACTCGGGCTGTTATTGTACCATCACCGCTACAGTTCCTAGTACAGTTCCTTGGATGCTATAGTTTTACTACTACTATACTTTTTCATTGTTATAGTACTGCAACATTTCCCTACTAGAATTCTGCTATAGTGCCTGGAAATTCATCTTTTCCTGGATTCGATCCTAGTTCTTTTCAATGACAAGTAGGACCCTTTACCACTTGAGTACAGGCTCGTTGGAAATTTCCCCTCTCTATATCCATTACAAAAATAAATGAATGTTGGGTTAGAGAATTCTTAAATTAATAAATGTATGAAAAGGAAAACTATAAACTTAGAAAAAGTAACTCATTAATGACATAAAAATCTAAATTTTGAATCTCTATGTTATAAACAAATTGATTCATGTTCTTTTACCTACTAGGTTCTATAACCTAAATATTTATAAATCCATCATAATGGTTTGTGAAGAGTATGGGAATCACTAAATAGTACCCCTGGGAGTGTCAAACCAAGTGTGTAGTTAGGACCACTTGTTATGCATCAAGTAAAGAATGAGTTAATACCTAACCAAACTTTATTTAGGTTATTACCCCTAGATGAATGTGTTCCTAATACATTATCCACTTATCTTTATTTATATATGAATATGATTTCTATGAAACCGAACACTCTACACATTACCAAAAATTAAGGATTTTTCCAACATTTAGGCTTATCCCTAGGTTTTAACTAATATTTTATTCTTTAAATCCCCAAAATGACTACAAAAATCCCCAAAAATAACTAACCCTCACTTTGATACCAATTGGTATTCCCTAAACCCACACTCATGAGTTTGATTCTAAAAACGCATACTTTACAAACCATCTTTGTTACCAAATGAGGAGACCCAATCTAAACATATATTTATTTTACATCACTTTAATAAGTTAAACATTATATCTCACAAATAATCTCACAATACTAATAATTTTATGTTTAGTGCCTCTGAGGATGAGCTACATATGTAACCTATTTTACAATACATGTGAGCATTTCTCCATAATCAAACCATATTTAACCCCCTTCTATAATTCTCATAAGTTATACATATTTTATAATCTAGGGAATAGAAACATAATAAATGTAATGACTTTGTCCCATTTTATACTTAAGAATAATTCTATGAATATTTTTAGAGAAAATATCTTAGATGGGATGAAAGTCTGATTCCTGGTGAGTCTGATATGGATATAATAAAAATATTAAATATATCATATCATGATTGCACAACTTTTATGAAATAATATAATAACTCCAAAAAAGATTCTTGTATCATAAATATGATATTATTATTGATTTTGGAATATGGGTTTTACCCTAGGCACCGCATAACCTTGGAGAACATTGGCTATTTAGGTTGGTCATAATCATGGGGGGGATTAATAAATTAATTTATTTATTTTATTTATTTTCTTGTTTAATCGAAATAACCATACTCATGCCCCAATAAATATTTGGTTATTTCTAATTTGAAAGTTTATCTACACAACCCTATGATTGAGTGAAGAACCAAGGGATGAGATCATTGGAAGATTATAATGGATCGAGGCATATAACAAGTTGCTCAAGGATCGATTTTCCAATAGAGCTCATGGTACTCACCAATTACAGTAACATAGATTTGTTCTTTGTAAAAAATCAATCCAAACCATAGTATGAAATTTGATTTTTGTGTTTAATATTCCTTTATAATATGAAACTAATGAGAATTAATCTCTCCTAAATTAATTTTTGAATCACTCTGTTGGTTTTCAAATGATTTTTTCCTTTTCCTTTGTCTAGGAATATACGATTTTTTTATTCTTATTGATTTTAATAATTTAATATTCCCCCATTTTATGATTCCATCAATGATTTCCAAATGAACACAGTGATTTATTGAGGCCCACTTTATTTTATGTTTCTTTATCTCTCTGTTCTTGGTGTTTATCATTAATAACCAGTTGAATATTGATTCTATAGTACCTTAAATAACTAATCATTGTGTGTTCATTATTTGAGATAGTGGATCATGGTCACATGTTTTTTTTTTGGGATTTAGAGATGTTAAAAAGGTGTAATGATGACAATAAGATCCTGATGATGTATCGGGTAACAGATCATTTATGAGATGGATTGAGAAAATCTCACTACATCTCATATTCAATGACACACAATGAACATGATGAACCAGGTGATGTAGATCATCCTAGTTGTTGGTGTTGTGATAGAGTAGTATCCCACTTTAGTGGAGGAAGTAGTGTCCTATAGCATAATGAGGCGGCATCCAAGAATCCACCTGTATGAGGATTAGTGATTATTATTTTAATAAGAAAAATTAATTAAAATAATGAAGTGGGGCTTCATTTATGAAGAGAAGGAGTCTCCATTTCCAGCTTGTGAGGGAAACCTATATGTGAGACCCAGTTTGGGAATGAGGGAGATTCATTTCCTCCTCCCCCTTATAAATTTATAATAATAAAAATAATAATAAGGGATTTACAATATTAGAGGGGTGTTCATGAAAATAGGAGGGGCGCCACCTCTTGTATGTAGTGCACCATAGGCATCAGAATGGGAGAAGAATTCCATTTCCCTTTATAGTTTTAATGTATTTGAATTATCATATATATTTTATAATAATAATAATAATAATTTAATTTTTATTATAAATCAAGAGGGAAGGGAGTTTAATCACCATGAGGTCCTCCAGGTGTGATAATGGGTTTGATTTCCTCCTTTTGTATTATTTTGTATTATAATAATAATAATAATCTTATTATAATAATTATTATTATTATTATTATTATTAAACCTTTTTTATAATGTAACACATTTATAAAGTGTTGGAATAATGATCCATCTACGAAATAGTGACCTTAAACCTGATTTGTTAGATTCGAGACCAATGTAGGATATTTTACATTGACTTGTAGCTTGGTCCCATGAAGTGACGTATGTGTGTGTTATGAAGGAATACATTTTTTCACTAGGTGTACAATTTTGGAAAGTAAATAACTTATCTAAGGTGTCTTTCTATGATGATAAAAATGCAATGATCCATTTATCCATTCATGGCCATTTGTGTTGACATGTTAATGGATTTATGATTTAGTGTGTCAGATAGATGACGAGACTCATACATTCCCCAGGATTTTTCAAAAATCATTTTTTGGTCATGAGTGGCCTATATTGAGTATTTCTCTATATAAAACATGATGTTATCATTCATTGTATCTTATAATATATTGTGTGAGTTTTTATGAGTGTGATGCTTCTTTAGGTCATGCTTGATAATGGCAGGGATTGGTTGGATCATCGGAGAGATTTTGAGGTTGGTACACCCCTATCGAACTATGGCATGGGTCCTGCATACTCTTTATACAGGTTGATTCGGTAATCCCTTACACTATTCATGGTTCCTCAATCTATGCAGTGGTACTCCCCCATCTTCGATCTCTGGTGAGGATCAGTTCCTCCATTAGGGTTATGGCTCCCTTGGATTTAAAACGTAGTAGAGAGTTGTGGGCCCCTCCTTATAGATACTTGAGAGGTTATGTGAGATACATATATAATAGATATCATCTCCCTAATATATGTAGTACAGTGGTGATGTGTTTTCCAATCAACATGGTTTCCCGTATGGTTACACATGATGTTGAGGATGAGAGATAGACATTTGGATCTGTAGGGTGAGTCATCATTCTTAGATGGGTTTTGGAGATAGAGATCCCATTTCTCTATTTTTATATGCTATTTATTGATAATATATGGTTATTATCATTATTTATATGGTCTTATATCCATATTTTCATGGCTTTGTTGTGATGATCTGACTACTGTCCCTTGATGCTTTTATTTAGTGATTTTGGGGTGTCCTAATGGGTATATATATATTCACCCCTTTATGGGATTTTCTTACAAATTTTTTTTCTTATATAGATGACATACATATTATCAATGACTATGTTGGACCTGGAATTAGTGGATCTTGATATTACGTTGTGATGTGGAACATAATCGGTGGTCTCACTCTGGGATCATGATTCAGGCTCTCCCATTCTCTGCTCTTCAAAGTTATTTTCAATTCATGTTTCTCCATGTATTTTTGGTTGGTCAAGTATTTTCCACCATTATAACATTTTTATTACACTTTTGTACTCTATTTTATTTTCTAAGAGGATATTTCATGCCTGATTACACTCAATATGTTACTGTCTATTATTTTCTTTTTCACTTTTTCATGAAGACAGTTGGGTGCGTACATACATGTACATTATGAAAAAGTCATCCCATTTCATTTATTCCTTCTCAATTCTTGTCACCAACCCCTATTATAATATTGATGGGCTTGGGTTTGTGATATATTATCCTTCCACCAGCCAAGTGGGCCCTGATAAGTTGAGCTATTATAGAGTGGTATCAGAAAAATACATCCTCATGTCATTATTAGAGTAGGACCCATGGTGAGGGATGGTTGGGAACATAAGGAAATGGTGTTGAAGTGTCTCTAGTACTGATTTTATGATAAGAAACTTGGTGTTGGTGTAGCACCCTTTGTATCCATTCACTAAGAATCTAACTACCTTATTGTTAACTCAGCATACTAAGACATCGGTTTTAGAGAATTATTGGTATATGTATCATATAGGATTTATTCCTTTGATTTTCCTTCTTGAGTCAGCTCCCCAAATATGCTCATTGACCATGGTGCATCTTGATAATTTTCAGGATTCCTCCACAATAAAATCCATATAGAATTTTGATATAGTGTTGTGATGAAGGAAAGTTGATGGATGATACCTCAGTACAATGATCCATACATGAGGTGTTTCCTCCATAAAAGCACTAATTAGTAAAACCACCTATTTATAAGCACATTGGCCTTCCTATAGTAGTCTAGAAAATTTATCATATACATGATGATAAGTTTATGGCTCCAGCAAGATAGGATAATGGTATGTAAAATATTATCACATTATAAAATATCCCGTAAAAAGACTACTAAGGTTTCATGGTGATCTAGACCATCAGTTAATATAATATTGGATCGAGTTGATTTCTCAGCTTTTTCATCTTGTTCAAACCTTGATAGACTTGATAGTTGTGATTTACACTAGTATTATTTGTGGAGCAGTAGATTGTTCTGATGGTATCCTCGAATGATGCACCTATTTCACTTGCGTATAGTAGATTATAGAGATAGATACCATCCAAGTTTTATGGTGATCAAAACCTCCTTATAATAGGTGTTAGAGGAATGGAACGAGCCTATGATGTGAAATTATCCCTTGGATATGACCCCTCGTGATGGTGGCTCTGTTAGAGATACTTCTCTAGGTTGATTTGGGGCATCGGTTGAGACCGTTTTTGTGATGTTTGATGTGGTTTCTAATGCACAATAAAGAGGGACTCTTCCACTACCAAGATAGATTTCTATGATGTAATTAAATTTTTTTTTTTGATTTATTTCCAATCAAAGTGGATATTATTGGGACCAATTTGGATGGACAAGGAAGTAAGAAGATTTTTCTTTTGAAAAGTGTTGTCTTTTTTTATCAAAAATAAAAAAATAATTACCTTTGAAAAATCCTTGGTAAATATGATTATGCCTTGTTGATTTGTATTTGAACAATATGATAAGTTTTTTGGAGAAATTTATATTGATTACTTATAAAGGACAGGGGAGTAAAGGTGTTTCCAGTCATATTCAGTTTTGATTGGAAAAAAATATGTTGATAAAAGATAGGGAAATTTCAATACTTTCCTCAAAAAAATTATTGATGCTAAAGGTGATTGATCAAATAATATACATCAGGATACATAGGTTTTATGATGAAATTAGTATATTTTTAAATAAGTTATATAATAGTGTAGAAGAATGAGTATTCTTACCAAAGTAGGTTTTAATGTTGTGCCATTTCCCAGTGTTTTCCAAATTTTTGGGTCTCAAAATCCTGAAATTTTTTTATAGAAAAGAAATGATTTTTATCAAAGGAGTTAATGAAAAATAGTTTTTAGACTATGAAGGATAGTTATTAGATTGAATAGGAGGTATGTATAGAGATGAAGAAAATTTGGAAAAGGGAGGATCCTGCATAGTAGCATGATGCGGATCCCGAAGCACGGTACGCAGACTACGTAGGAGAAATGTTTCATGTGGGGCTGCGGTATGTGGAAGGCTTGAAGTTCATAGTGATGGTTTTCATTTGTGGAATGTTGGCGGTGATCCCTTTATGGATGGAATCAATTGCCACAAAGGAAGAATGGTGGTACAGAGATAGTAAAGGGAAAACAGTTTGTGGGAGGAGCATAGTGCGTGGTGAATATTAAACCACATCAAAACATTGGGGAAATAGGATTAAAAAAATTGTTAAGTTATTTTCTTATGTAATGGAACCTAATACCATCATTTAGAAAGGATGATTTTTTGTATAAAAAATCTCCACTCCGAGTTAGAATTCAATGAAGTCTGAATTCTTCGCGAAGGATGATTCCATGAATCAAAGTGTTTGTTAGGAAGAGTTTCCACATAGAACGAAGTAGTTTGTGAGGGGTCATTTCTATGAAGTATTTTTTCTATAGAGAGAGCATACAGAAGTGTTTTGTTCGGATTGATATACAAGAAAGGAAAAGGGATTGTGGGGTATCAGTGGCTCACAAAGTAGATGTCATCCACATAGTAGGGGTGGTCCACGAAGCATCTGCAGTACGCAGGGAATTTTCCATCCATTGAAAATAGATAGTCAACATAAGAAGAGGTGGTTTGTGAAGCACTCATGCCACATGGTGAAATTCAGTTCTCAGAGGATACAGCCAGTTCATAGAGGAAGCATAATAGTTTCTGGAGGACCCAAGGAAGTTTCTACCTGCTTCTTGGTAAGAAAGAGAAGAATAGTTTTGAAATATTGAATTTGTGAAAGCTGATCAAGAAGCACCAAAACATTGTTTTGCATCATATTGTTTTAGAAGAAGAAAACGCACTATTGGATTGTTTTCAAAGTGCTACCCAAGTGTAAGGGAATATCCTACTCTTTTTATTCCACACAAAAGAATTATTTTCAAGTGGTTTTTGTGTTATTGGACTGTTTCCAACCCAAACCAAGGATGTAGATACTCTTGTTGACTAGTGAAACTTATAAATTAGTATATACTTAGGGATTTCTGTTTGAATTGTATTCAATAAGGAAAGAAATATTTAATATCAGGTGATGTTTTTTTCAAATGTAAGGAATCATAAAAGAAAAAGATATCACAGATTCACCTCCTCCCCCTCTTAGGGATACTAGAATCCTAACTCAAAAAATTCAGATAGTGTTGAGGTGTTGAGGATAAGTTCTATTTAATTGTGTCTTTGAGGTATTTTTTTGTTCAAATATTTCATAGTGGCCCTTAGTTCATGAGTAAAGGTGGGAAAGGGGAAATACGACTGCAAATCATAGGGGATTATGACCGATATACTTTGACTGTGATTGAGATGTGACATTTGTCTTCTTTGCTTCAGTTTTATTTTTCGTGTGTTGTCACAAACCACCTTTCCATGAACATAGAACTTTTTTAAGACCTAGTTATACTGTTTTATCCTTTTTTATTAACCCTAGTGTTTGTAGGATCCCACAAAGAGTATTGTTGAACTCACACTTTGGAGAGCATGACCAGACAATAGGTGGAGAGAGATCCTTGTATGGAATCTTTTCATTCTATTTAGTGAGTCTCAATGATGTATTCTTCATTATGGATCGGTATCCTATTGTCCATGCATAGATGACTATCTCTAGTGAGGGTTACAGTGCATCTGAGGTGGTGGTTTGAGATTTTCCTTATCGTGTGAGAAAGAATATTAGATATAATAGGATGAGCACATGTGAAGGAGGATACATCTTATTTTAATAATTATCATGTATTACCCTTGGAGTAGGGGGTGCTATGAGATTCATGTTTCCTATGATGGAATATAATTATGTGGATTTTATTCTATGATGATGTACCAGGATTTCCTCCATCCAAAGTTTGACAGTTACATATACTTCCACTAAGGATGACCTGATATATGATCTAGTATATCATATGACCCCATGTAGCTATGAGAGATAGTGGTTTGGTTTGAGAAATATGTAAAGTAAGGTATTTTTTAGACCCAATGTGTTTTACCCTCATCATCCCAATTTTTTTCTCCTTAGAGGAGGTTGAGATATTGAGGAAAGGGTGTAAAATAATGTTTCTTGAATCGAGTGATGTTATGGAGGGGTATTTGCCCATAAGATTCAATTACTTCTTTAACTATGGATTAGGGAAAAAAATTTATTAGAGTTTAACCTCATATAGGGATATCTCCGACTCTGATTTTGTGAAGATTTTATACTAGAGGTGGCATTATTAAATTTTTACAGTTTCATTGAGTCCATAATGACACCCGTTTTCATGTTGAACACTCGACAAAGCTTGTGAGACTTATGAACTTGATCCTTAACCCTTATTGGATCAGTTTATGATAGTCTTCTTCATGATATCCTAGTCGTCTCGGTGTTTTAAGAGGTGTATGTGAGACACTTGAGGATAGTTTCGAACATGCTCACGTTTAATTTTTTCATCTATTGGTGTAAATTAAGGTGACATAGTTGTTGATCTATTTTTAGCTAGCCCTTATGGGTGAAGATGGAACAGTGTATCTCTAGTATATGGTTGTTACCCCACTGCTTCTTTAGTATGTTAGAGAGACTCAACATGGAGACACTACTACAAAAACAGGCTTTAATCGCACTAAAAATAGGATTTAACAGCGCTAAAAAAGCATTTTAATGCTCGACGCTGATAAAAGGTGGTACCCTTTATAAGCTCTTACTGAGCACTGATAAATGGTGCTTTTATCAGCGCTAAAAAAGAACTCATAAAGAAAACATTTAGCAGTGCAAAAAACACGCTGATAAAGGTAGACTTTATCAGCACTCCTTTAGAGCTGATAAATTGATCCTTTATCAGTTCTTCTTTAGTGCTGATAAAGGTGTAGTTTATCAGCGCTTTTTTAGCGCTGATAAAAGAACCATTTATCAGCTCTAAAAAAGCATTGATAAATGCCCTGTTTGCTACTATGAAATAATATGCAGCAGCACACCTGAACACCTGCAAAAAAATCAGCGTCTCAATAAGATAATTAAAGAATGTATACCCATACAAAATTAACTCATAAATCATAAGATAATTATACCAAGTATACCCATACAACAAGTATACCCGTACATAGAAGAAAGAAGCTGATTAAACATCCAAGACTTCTCCACATCTTCCACCATCAGAGTTATCATGTTGGCTTCCCCTTTGTATAGTAGCTTTCCCCTCATCTTTATATATGTATTAATCTATTATATCCCCTTTCTCTTTTTAATTCATTTTATCTCTATTATACATTCCCATTTTTCTTTATATTTATTCGTATCACAATTTATATTTTTTAGAAGGTTATCATTGGTTTTTGGAGTTCTCCATAATTATTCTAGGAATATGAGGCCCTCATTCATAGGTTTCAATAATTTTCTCCAAGGAAATGGGATTTATATTTTAGAAATCACATGGATATCAAGTATTTCATATTATAATGAAACAGATTTTACAAAATAGACAGAAACCAGAGGGAATACCCATTATGGAATCTTATTCCCATCATGAATGCCTCTTCCTAGAGTTGGTAAATCCATATCCCCCTTGATAATAACTCTTTCATCCAAAAAAACACTCAAATTCCATATTAAAAACCTCACTAGGGTGGCTAGTACCTACAATGTAGAAGAATATATGTTATCATTCTTCATTTACCCCTAGCCCATCAGAAAGAATAATGTTGTGGACCCCTTATCCTTGAAAAACGCAACACTACCACATCTGTAACCTCTATGCAATAATTTAAACAATATATCAGATATTCTTATCGTAAACTCTGGTTAAAATTATCCACAATGTTTTATGTAATTTATATAGTGTATCCACAACCTTCGATTCAAGCCCCATGATTATGATGACACAATGGTGAATCCCGTGATGTAGTGGTTGTTAATTATCTGATGCCACATTTTCTTCTCCAAATCTTCCATAGTGATACCATGACACAACAAAACTAGAAATGGTGTCACTATAGATATTCCACTATTGTTTATTTATTTGTACATCATAGTTGTCTAATTTAGTTCATGTTATCATTCATGGATTTTTCACAATATATGAAATTCATGGGGGTCATCCCAGTCTCTAGATGACATCCATGGCATCTTTTGACATTGACAATATAATTTTGGCTAGATGATGAGCTATCTCATTAGAATCTATGTAAAACTAAACTGAGATACCCTGGTGGCATAGTGATTTTGTGGGAGGTAGGCTACGACAGTTGCATCAAGGGAATGTATGATTAAGGGAACATGAGTGGTGAGTGTTGAAAGGATTTTTTTGTAATTTAAAACCCCTAATCTCACCTCATCCAACATATGATAATTACATGGGATCCCACTTCCATATACTTGTTCCCCTAACTTTATATTTATAATCATGTCATATTATAGTTAGTGGAATCATACAACCTCACAATATGACCCACACAAGTGATGTCCCTCATCCATTAGTGAACATAATATCCTAATGTCCCAATATTCTCTTCTACTCATCCACTTACCTCTAACTTCACAATTAAATAGCTTTTCTTCTACAATCCATCCATGTTGAATACCCTTTGTAGAATTTAATTCCCTATAACCCTAATGTGTTTTCTATGTGGCTTGAACCCTTTCGGTTTGGGGATAATATGGGTTGGAAAAATTATTTACATAAAAATATATAAAACACATAATTAAGAATCGTAAACGTCACCAAGGACCCTTGGATCATTCTCATAAAAGATCAAGGCAATCCGAATGCGTTGGTCGGATTTTCATAGGTCAGTTGTTGTTTTTAATTAAAATTGTGTCCATTTTAAACAAAAGAGAGACCCTTTGAGTGCTAGCGGCCACAACGTGCCTTAGATTGAGGCGGGTATGACTCATAAATGTCAAAAAGGGCTCGTGGATAGTTCTCCTAAATGATCAAGGCAATCCAAATGCATTTGGTCGGATTTCCGTAGGTCATTTTTTGTTTTCAATTAAAATTGTGTCCATTTTAATCAAAAGAGAGACCCTTTTAGTGGTACCGGCCACACTGTGCCTCGTATTGTAGTAAGGATGACTCATAGATGTCACAAAGGACCCATGGATCATTCTCCAAAAGGATAAAGGCAATCCTAATGTGTTTGGTCGGATTTCTGTAGGTTAGTTGTTTTTTTCAATTAAATTTGTGTCCATTTTAAACAAAAGAGAGATCCTTTGAGTGATAGCAGCCACACCATGCCTTGAATTGAGGCAAAAATGACTCTTGCACATCAAAAAGGACTATTGGATAGTTCTCTTAAAGGATCAACACAATCTGAATGTGTTTGGTTGGATTTTCATAGGTCAGTTGTTGTTTTCACTTAAAATCGTGTCCATTTTAAACAAAAGAGAGACGCTTTGAGTGCTAGCGGTCACACCGTGCCTCGGATTGAGACAGTGTTGACTCATACTTGTCACAATGGACTGTTGGATCGTTCTCATAATGGTTCAAGACAATACGAATGCGTTTGGTCATATTTTCACAGTTTAGATGTTGTTTTCAATTAAAATTGTGTCCATTTTAAACAAAAGAGAGACCCTTTGAGTGCTAGCAGCCACACTATGCCTCATATTGAGGCGAGGTTGACTCATACACCTCAAAAAGGACCCTTGGAACATTATCCTAATAAATCAATACAATCTGAATGCGTTTGGTCAGATTTTTATAGATCAGTTGTTGTTTTCAATTAAAATTATGTCCATTTTAAACAAAAGAGAGACGCTTTGAGTGCTAGCAGGCACACCGTGCCTTGTATTGGGGAGGGGTTGACTCTTACGTATCAAAAATGACCCATGTATCATTCTCCTAAAGTATAAAGACAATACTAATGTGTTTGGTCAGATTTTCACAGGTCAGTTGTTGTTTTCAATTAAAATTTTGTCCATTTTAAACAAAATAGAGACCTTTTGAGTGCTAGAGGCTAGATTGTGCCTCGGATTGAGGAAAGGTTTACATTTACATGTCACAAAGTACATGTGGATCATTCTACTAAAAAATCAACACAATCTGAATGTTTTTGGTTGTATTTTCGTACATTAGTTGTTGTTTTCACTTAAAATCGTGTCCATTTTAAACAAAATAGATACCCTTTGAGTGGTACCGGCCAAACCATGCCTAGGATTGAGGTAGGGATGACTCTTACATGTCACCAAGGACCCTTGGATCGTTATCATAAAAGATCAAGGGAATCAGAATGTGTTTGGTCAGATTTTCGTAGGTCAGTTGTTGTTTTCAATTAAAATCGTGTCCATTTTAAACAAAAGAGAGACCCTTTGAGTGCTATCGGCCACACCGTGCCTCGGATTAAGGCAGGGTTGACTCATAAACATCACAAAGGACCCTTTAATCGTTCTTATAAAGTATCAAGACAATATGAATGTGTTTGGTCAGATTTTCATATGTCAGTTGTTGTTTTCACTTAAAATCGTGTCCATTTTAAACAAAATATAGACCCTTTGAGTGGTACCGGCCACACCGTGCCTCATATTGAGGTGGGGTTGACTCTTACACATTAACAAGGATCCTGGGATCGTTATCCTAAAGTATAAAGACAATCCGAATGCATTTGTTCAGATTGTCATAGGTCAGTTGTTGTTTTCAATTAAAATGGTGTCCATTTTAAACAAAAGAGAGACCCTTTGAGTGGTACCGGCCACACTGTGACTTGGATTGAGGCGGGGTTGACTCGTACACATCACAAAGTACTTACGGATCGTTCTCCTAAAGTATCAAGGAAATCCGAATGCATTTGATTAGATTTCCGTAGGTCATTTTTTGTTTTCAATTAAAATTATGTCCATTTTAAACAAAAGAGAGACCCTTTGAGAGATAGTAGCCACACCATGCCTCGAATTAAGGCGGGGATGACTTGTACATGTCAAAAAGGACTAGTGGATATTTCTCTTAATTTATCAGCACAATCCGAATTCATTTGGTCATATTTCCATAGGTCAGTTGTTGTTTTCACTTAAAATCGTGTCCATTTTTTTAGAAAAAGAGACCCTTTGAGTGATAGCAGCCATACCATGCCTCGGATTGAGGAGGGGTTGACTCATACATGTCAAAAAGGACCCTTGTATCGTTCTCATAAAGGATCAATACAATCTTAAAGCATTTGGTAGGATTTTGATAGGTTAGTTGTTGTTTTCAATTAAAATTATGTCCATATTAAACAAAAGAGAGACCCTTTGAGTGCTAGCGGCCACACCATGCCTCAGATTATGGCAGTGATGACTTGTACACATAGAAAAGGACCATGGTATTGTTATCCTAAAGGATCAACACAATCAAAATATGTTCGGTCGGATTTCCATAGGCCAGTTGTTGTTTTCACTTAAAATCATGTCCATTTTAAACAAAAAAATACCCTTTGAGTGCTAATGGCCACACCATGACTCAGATTGAGGCTGGGTTGACTCTAACACATCCCAAAGGACACGTGGATCATTATCTTAAAGGATAAAGACAATCCTAATTCGTTTGGTTGGATTTTCATTGGTCAGTTGTTGTTTTCAATTAAAATTGTGTCCATTTTAGACAAAAGAGAGACCCTTTGAGTGCTAGCGGCCACACCGTGCCTCGGATTGAGGCGGGGATGACTCATACATGTCACAAAGGACCCTAGGATCATTATCCTAAAGGATAAAGACAATATGAATGTGTTTTGTCATATTTTAATAGGTCAGTTGTTGTTTTCAATTAAAATTGTGTCCATTTTAAACAAAAGAGAGACCCTTTGAGTGCTAGCGGCCACATCATGCCTTGGATTGAGGCGGGGTTGACTCGTACATGTCAATAAGAACTCATGGATCGTTATCCTAAAAGACTAAGACAATCCGAATTTGTTTGGTTGGATTTTCATAGGTTAGTTGTTGTTTTCAATTAAAATCGTGTCCATTTTAAAAAAAATAGAGACCCTTTGAGTGATAACAGCCACACCGTGCCTCATATTGAGGAAGAGTTGGCTTGTACACATCACAATGGACCCGTGTATCATTCTCCTAAAGTATCAAGATAGTCGGAATGTGTTTGGTTGGATATTTGTAAGTCAGTTGATGTTTTCACTTAAAATCATGTCCATTTTAAAAAAAATAGAGACCCTTTGAGTGGTACCGGCCACACCGTGCCTCACATTGAGGCAAGGATGACTCGTACACATCACCATGGACCCTTGGATAATTCTCATAAAATATTAAGGCAATAAAAATGTGTTTGGTCATATTTTCATATGTCACTTGTTGTTTTCAATTAAAATCGTGTCCATTTTAAACAAAAGAGAGACCCTTTGAGTGCTAGCGGCCACACCATGCCTCAGATTGAAGAGGGGTTGACTCTTACATTTCACAATAGACCCTTGGATCGTTATACTATAGTATGAAGACAATACGAATGTGTTTGGTCAGATTGTCGTACGTCAATTGTTGTTTTCACTTAAAATCATGTCCATTTTAAACAAAATAGAGACACTTTTTATGGTACCGGCCACACCATGTCTCATATTGAAGCGGGGTTGACTCTTACATGTCACCAAGGACATTTGGATCATTCTAATAAAAAATCAAGACAATCCAAATTTTTTTGGTTTGATTTTCATTGGTCAGTTGTTGTTTTCAATTAAAATGGTGTCCATTTTAAACAAAAGAGAAACCCTTTGAGTGGTACTAGTCACACAGGGACTCGGATTGAGGCGTGGTTGACTTTCACACATCACAAAGGACTTGTGGATCTTTCTCATAAAATAAGACGGTAATCTGAATGCGTTTGGTCGGATTTTCTTACATCAGTTGTTGTTTTCACTTAAAATTGTGTCCATTTTAAACAAAATAGAGACCCTTTGAGTGGTACCAGCCAGACCATGCCTCATATTGAGACGAGGTTGAATCGTAAACATCACCATGGACCATTGGATCATTATCCTACAGGATCAGGGCAATCCGAATGGGTTTGGGTGGATTTTCGTAGGTCAGTTGTTGTTTTCAATTAAAATCGTGTCCATTTTAAACAAAAGAGAGTCCCTTGGAGTGATAGCAGCCACACCGTGCCTCATATTGAGGCGGGGATGACTCGTACACATTATAAAGGATTATTGGATCATTCTCCTAAAGTATCAACACAATATGAATGCATTTGGTTGGATTTTAGTAGGTCAGTTGTTGTTTTCAGTTAATATCGTGTCCATTTTAAACAAAAGAAAGACCCTTTGAGTGCTAGCGGTCACACCGTGCCTCAGATTGAGGAGGGTTTGACTCGTACAAGTCACAAAAGACCCTTGGATCATTCTCCTAAAGGATGAAGACAATAAAAATGCATTTGGTCATATTTTCATAGGTTGGTTGTTTTCAATTAATATTTTGTCCATTTTAAACAAAAGAGAGACCCTTTGAGTGCTAGCGGCCACACCATGACTCGGATTGAGGCGGGGTTGACTCGGACACATACCGAAGGACTCGTGGATCATTCTCTTAAAGGATTAAGACAATATGAATTTGTTTGGTAGGATTTTCATAGATCAGTTGTTGTTTTCAATTAAAATGGTGTCCATTTTAAACAAAAGAGAGACCCTTTGAGTGCTAGCGGCCACACCGTGCCTAGGATTGAGGATGGGTTGACTCATACACGTCACAATGGACACTTGGATCATTCTAATTAAATATCAAGACAATAAGAATGTTTTTGGTCAGATTTTTATAGGTCAGTTGTTGTTTTCACTTAAAATCATGTCCATTTTAAACAAAATAGAGACCTTTGAGTGGTTCATCATTCTTGCATGCTGATGGTGCATATCATCTATTAAAATGGGAAAATGTCTCTTTGGAGAAAGGATGTTTTATTTAATAACAATTAAAATTTTCCTATGAACATTTACATACAAAAATGTTTCATCTTTTGATCCCCTTAATCCCTCTCAAAAATGACCACCAATTGTACATGTCCCCAAGTGAGATCTTTATTGTATTTGTGTAAAATCTACCATCAGGTATGCATCACACTTGTTTATGAACACATATATATCGTCTTGTGAGTATGAAGATTTTTAGAAGTCAGAGTATTACTGCAAAATATAAAAATAAATAATTAATAAATAACTTAAACGAACTAGTAGTTGTCTATGAAAATACATCTTTACGGATGCTATTTTGTTGATGAAAAAAATCTCTTTTATAAATTTACAAACATAATAACCGCAATCATTATAGTTTGTTTGTTTTGGACACTGAAAAAAATTCACCATTAGGAGAATAAGTAACTTTTGTTGAGATATGTTTGGATAGTTAAATTTTATTATATATTCCCTGATATTTTCACAGATGTAGTACTTGATCGCCTCCTTATGCTTATCCCGTGTCCTCATTCCTTTTTTTAGACGATAATGATACACAGCCCTATCATAACAGAATCCTCAGTAAAAGATAATATAAATTATATTACTTGATTTTTAGACATAAAAGGTAAGATTTAGTGCCTTACAGATTCGCAAACTCCATCATGTGTGGTCAGTTTGATGGATATCCTTACTTTGAATCCAGAAAATAAATCTTTGGAGTATCCAAGTTCACCGCAATTATCAACCAATGTAGCCTAAAAACACAAAAAGGAATAAGTAATAAAAAAGTGAAAATATAATTGATATGCTTTAATCGTAGAGTATTACCCCTGCATGTTTGGTATTAGGAAAAGTGTGTCATCTGTAATCTTGTTTTCAAATGTTTTCAGCAAGCTGATCACTATTTCATCCCTTTTTGATGGCTCTATTTTTGTTAGGTGTGTTGATCTGATATGATGAATAACTAGTCCAAATCTTGGATCTTGGGAAAATTCCTTCAACCTTTTTTCATAAATGCGTCTGTCAACAATATAAAATGCATTTAGTCATAATTTTAACATTAAATCACCTTTTAGAAAATCAATTCATGGAAACATACCTCATATATACATTTACAACTGTGATTCCTAGCCAACTGTTTTCAAGGATCTCATTTACATTTTTAGCAGCAACGAAATCTTGACTTTCCTCTTCGTATATATTCTCTTCAAAAACCACTATATGACTATTACAATCTTTTATCTTCATATCCACATGAGTCTTCAATTCTAGTAAATGCTGATAGAGAATAGGTGGTGTTATTGTTCTTTCAGTAGCTCCTTGGGATCGGTTGGTCGATCCTTTAGATGGTTTTGAGATAACGTTTGTCACCCCATTCCCTTTCTCTGTCTATAACAACAAACATTGGTTCAGACCCATCTTTCATTAATTGTTAAAGGTTTAGCTTGAAAAAAAAGGAAATAAATACCTTTTTTCTGCATGTACTCTTACAAGTTGTGACGGCCATGAAATGAATTCCCAATAGCCTTTTTGACCGTATGAATATCATCATCATCAAGTGTAATAGGTATCTTTTCATTTGGCTCATGATCTATAGTAATCATCACTTTCAGATGATATTTTGGAAGTGGTCTATTATGCATTGTGGCATCTGGGATATTGAACACTATAGCCCTCGCTACAAGGTGATAGGTGGGTGTTGACAGATATAAATCACAATCATTTTCACCCTGTAGAAGATCAGTACAAGAAAATTATCAAGGTTTGTCTGATTCACATTCCATGGGAACAATTATTAAAATATTTCTTACCACGGTTAAGACAGTTCATTGAGGAAAATGGCTCACCTCAAAGCTGGTGGTGGTGGGGTGGGATGTTCACGCACTGGTTGTTCTGGAGTTGTGTCTTCCCATTGCTTCTCACCCAAAAAAGTTGCTAGCAACTCTCCCTGCCATTGCAATCATTCTTGAATGGTTGCTATTTTTTCTCTCATTTGTTCCAATTTTTCATCGGTGTTATCTATTTTTTCTTCTTCTCAAAATATACTCGGGGTGTCACCCCAAACCCAGCACCTCTGACACAACTGTATTTTTCTGGCTACTTCAAGGTCGTCAATAATAGGTCTGTATCCGCTACAGGAGTAGCTGATTCCTGTGATTGTCGGATATAGGAAAATAACTAATTATTTATCTGTAATATAAATTTAAAACAAATATTTTTATCGTCATGTCATACTTACACATATTTCCCACACTTTCTGTGTGTTCTCATCTACTAACTTCCCTTCTTTGTTCACACATGCCTCCTTCTATAGCACATGATGTGGGATGGAAGTGCATTTGGTTTTAGACTCATCAATCTACATATAAACATAGAAATATAATTATGTTGTTGTTTATTGGCACCTAACAATATTACTGTTGATTATGTGTATCTGATAACCATTTTTCAGCCCTTGATGGATTTAACTACCTAAGAATTTCTTTGTGAGTTTCAATATATAGAGAATACTCCCAACTATTATTCAAAACATAAATATGGGCCTACTCTAGATCTGTAATACTGATTGTCATAACTTCTCTTCCAGAAATTCCCTCACCCTCAATGCGTCCAGGGTGATGAGATTTCGGGAGACCAATGCTTTTCTAAATAGATAGGTATTCAGTAAAAAATTTAATGGCTTCCTCAACAAGATATCGCTCCACTATACAACCCTATGACCGACTTTGATTTTTGACATACCCTTTCAAAATATTCATATACCGTTCAACAGGATACATCCATCTATAGTGAACAGGACCACAAAGTCGAATCTCTCTCAACAAGTAAATCATCAAATTAACCATTATATCAAAGAATGTTTGCGGGAAGAACATTTCTAATTCACATAATATGATGACAACTTCTTTTTCCATAGCTGGAAATTTCACCGGGTCTAAAACTTTTCTACATTTAGATTTGAAAAAGAAACAAAGTTTGGTTAACGTATGAAAATCATTATTGGGAAAAATGCAACATAAAGCTCTAGGAATTAGATCCTTCATCAAAACATGGCAATCATGTGATTTCAAACCTTTTAACATCAAATAATTTATTGAAAAAATGTTCTTGATATTTGATGAGTACCCCTCTAGAACCTTTACATCATTGAAGAAGTTGGAAAACTGATATCTCTCCTCCCTATAAATAGTATAAGCATCTGGAGGAAGAAACATTCTATTTTCACCCTTCACGGGAGCCAAATCTTCAAGTATTCCCATGTCAACCATGTCCAACCTTACGTTAATTCCATATTTTGTTTTTCCAGGGGAATTTATCAAAGTTCTGATAACACTATCATATACATTTTTTCCACATGCATCACATCAAGAAAATGTCTGACGTACAAACAATTCTAGTATGGTAATTCAAAAAAACTGATCTTTTTTTCCAACCGATTTTTGTACGGTTTTTCAAAAATTGTTTACCAAAAACAGTATTCAGATCTTTTACTTTCTCAAACATCTGATCACATGTTAGTGGAGATAGTGTTGTTCATTGTTCTAAACATCCATTGAATGATGTCATCCAAGATCGGTACTTATGCCGACGAGGTAGAAATCTACGATGTCCTAGAAACACAGATTTCGATGAATGTTTCAACCTAATTGATTTTGTATCTTCTTTGCACACGGGACACCCTTGAGTTCCATTAATGTTATAGCCTAACAAATTTCCATAATTAGGGAAATCATTTATTGTCTCACACAACATCGCTCTCAACGTGAAGTATTCACTTTTATAAGCATCATACAATATTACACCTGAATCCCACAATAACTTCAAATCCTCGATCAAAGGAACCAGATAAACATCAATATCGTTACCTAGTTGTTTTGGTCCTCATATAAGCATAGATAACATGATGAAATTCCGCTTCATGGATAACCAGGGTGGAAAGTTATAATTTACCAACATAACAGGCCATGTACTATGAGTGCTGGTTTGAAAACCAAAAAGATTCACTCCATCTGTAGTTAACACAAGACGAAGGTTTCTCGTCTCTTTTCCAAATTCAGGATACTCATGATCAATTTTCTTTCATTGAGGGGAGTTGGCCAGATGAGGTAATTTACCATCTTTATTTCTTTTATCTGCATGACATGAAAATTGTCTTGTAGTTTCTTCACTTCCATATAGACGCCTAAACCTTGGAATGATTGGAAAGTACCATAAAACTTTCATTGGATTGGATTT
The DNA here is from genome assembly GCA_963277665.1 of Viscum album. Lineage (NCBI taxonomy): Eukaryota > Viridiplantae > Streptophyta > Magnoliopsida > Santalales > Viscaceae > Viscum > Viscum album. The sequence goes on along the minus strand of OY728147.1, from coordinate 833,173,777 downwards.
ATTTTTCATGTATCCAGAACCACAACACATTGGGAATTCTGTAAGTGATTTTTTCTCCTTGAGAAACAATATACATTCTTTCGGGCAGGCATGTATTCTTTCCGAAATCATACCCATCGAGCGTAGCATTTGTCTAGCTTTATATGTCCAGCTTAGGAGCTCATTATCTTCCGGGAGCATTTCATTCAATAGAGTAAGTAGTTCCATAAAACCGAAATCACTCCATCCATTTCCTTCTTTAAATTTATAGAACTTCAGTATAGTTGACAATGTTGTATACTTAGTGCAAGCAGCATACAATGTCGTCTTTTCACAACTCTTTAACTTCTCAAACAATTTTGGGCAATCACAGAGTTCATCTTCAATTGTCTTTGTCATTTCCCCATTACGATCTGAATCATCATTGACATATATAATAACATCCTCTATATGGTCCTCTTCATTATCCATATTTGTAATCATATTTGATGATTCATAAAATGAAATTTTATCCCGGCTAGTAGCCACATTCTCTTTTTCTCCGTGTTTATTCCAACTTTTATAACTCTGATCTATTCCGTGACATATCAAATGTTCTTCCAACTCCTCTGGAGTAAGTAGTCTATAATAACAACAACGTAAACATGGACAAAGAATTTTAGAAGGATCTTTTGCGTGGTCCATTACAATATTAATGAACTCTTTCCCTCTGTTCTCGTACTCTATTGTCAAACGATTAGCATCCATCCAATCTTTATTCATCTTCATCCTATTTGAATCTCAAATATTAGTATTTATGGTTCAAGTACACAAAACAAGACTTCAAAATACAGTAGAATAGAACAACTTCCTTATAAAAATAGAGATTAATAGAGCCTAACCATTAGTATTTATTCATATTCATTAAATATAATTACTTTATATTCATTATAGTTTCCTCAAATAACCCCAGACCAAACACAAGAATAATAAAGAATGATACATCTACCACTCCTAGGTATCTGCCCTAAATTCAATATCATCATGACTAAATACCCATATATACACACATACACATGTCATAAACATATAAAAAACCATATCCACATCAGAACCAAAGTACCAATATGGATTTCAATCAGGTTACTCGACTCAAGTGGTGGTGTGTATGAAATAATAAGAAAATATAATAAGTATATAGTCACACATAAATCTAAAACTGGTGTTAATAATCCAATAAACCGAAGGTATCATTCCATCTATCAAAATACTCTGAAGGAGACCATATGCGACAGTAGTCCCAGGAGGTGAAGGTTCCGGAGGAGGAAGGGGCGAACACGCACCTATCGAGGTTCAATGTTAGGTCACGGAGGTTGAAGGTGGCCCAATACTCTTACAAGGGTTCATTCCATATTTCACAAACCATGTCCCAGTACCCTAGGATGTTGACCCACTGCTGGTTGAAGTGAAACCGTTCTTGATTATCATGCCAAGAAGAAATAGAAACCAAGAGGGGGAGTGAATCAAAATACCTCAAGAAAGATGGAAAAACATGGTATTTGAGAATATGTTAGTGTCTTTCATGTTGGCTGGACACCTCTCCAATAGACTCTAAAAGAGGTGATGAGCCTTGCAGTTGTTGTACCAGGTGAAACTGTCACCTAAGAAGCTGAGATCAATGAGGCCCTTCCCATCCATGAACTGAACAAACTCCATGATGGCCTTCCACTGGAATGGGCTTCTACCTTTCCTTTCCTTTGGGTTAGAAATGACATTAAATTCACCCCCAACAAACAATGGATGGTGTCTGGGATCGAAGGTATTTTTTTCAAAAGGACAATAAATCACCCTCAATTTTTTAAAATTCCAATACTATAAACCATTAAAAAACAAGGCATTTTAATTTATTTTGGAAATCATTCCCGAAATAATTCAATAAACAAACACATGCCAAACAATTTGGAATTTTATTTAAAGAATCAACATATCTTTATTTTAAACCATGATTTTCATTTATAATATCAAATCCACCAACGGTAGAAGGAAACATAATTTATTTCAATGAAAAATGCTAATTCACAACAAGATTCCATCAATTCCATATATTATTTTCATTAATAGGGTTATTTTGTGTTTCAAAGTGATAAAAATATGTCTAACCAACTTCAAATGGATAAAATATGAATTCATGAAACACATGAATACCAAAAACAAGATATAGTATAGAAAAACCCACTTGGAATATTTGGGATCAAAACACAATGAATCTGAATGAGTCTACTCAAATGAAGAACATTGAATCAAATAAAAGGGATCTCAATAAAAGGTAAAATATATACTATAACCATAATTCCCCATAAAAATTATAGGTCAAGTAAATAAAAAGGCTTCTATAGCCCCCAAGAACAAAGAATCAAGTGATGGAGAGAGATTGAAGTTCATGAAAAGAAATAAATACCAAAATAGGATCACCATTTCGAATGAAACTTTAATCCACCAAGTGATGAGGATAGAAGATCCAAACAATCCAAAGGGGATCCCAAGGCTTGAGTGGGTTGAGTTAAACTTTGGGGAGAAGATAAAATAAATAAATGGGGGTATCGAGGTTCAATTAACCTACTACCTTGATGCTTCCTCATATACAATGACACCACTAGCTAGATAGTGGCCCTCACCAGCTAGACAATGGTTATAGTATAAATGTTATAACCATAGGTTATCCCACTGGCTTTTCACTATAGACCCACCATCTAGCTGATGGCTATAGAATGTTTTTTATCCATTTTGAATCCCATTGCCTAGCCAATTACCCTCATCAGCCATTCAGTGGACCACATGAAGCTTTTCAACCTACATGTTCATGTCCACACCTTCTATAACAATCTGGGACATCCTATGACCCCTAAAGAAACCCAAAAAAACTCAAATATCATTGCTTTGATAAAAGAGATAATGATATGTTACAATTCTCCCCATTGTTCCTCTTTTTATCCGAATAAATATTCTAGTACGAAGGATAGAAAATGATTAGAAAAAAATAAATTTCACACAATAATTATTGTGTGGACAATTCAAAAAATATAGGAAGATTCACCAAATAGAGGACCACTAAGAAATAATTAAAATGAACAGAGACCTATAATAGGTCAACCAACCATTTTAATTTTCACTAAAATGGTGGGACATAAGATAGAAATATACTAAGAACACATCCCTTCACCCAAATAAGAGACTACAACCACTAACCATGAAGAACCACTAAGAGCATAATTCAAAACCTAAGGAAAGGTACACCCAAAACATACCAATGAATCCAAATGAAATAACACAATCAATATCCATTAATGATTCAACCAATAATAAGAAAGTAAAAAAACTAAAAAGGATTTATTCCTCGATCAAGTACTCGATGGAAACCTTGAATTCCCACTATAGAGTGTCACCCATCGACGGTCTCATTGAAGTAGACCCCAACACCTCCCAGTGCCTGGTCCATCAAGAGACTTCATAATCCTAGTCATTTGAGTACACACCAAAAGCCTATCTATGACCAACCATAAATAGATCATATAAAATGGTTTTTGCACAAAGATGGAAAACTAATCTCTTAAAAGATAGACCTCCCAACACAACAAGATTGGGCTCTAACCAAGAAGTTGTGAATCAGATAATAATAAGGAATAATAACCACCTTAAAGGTCTCGAACACCCACCCAAATAAGACAACCATGGAAGGAAACATAAGGGATTTTAAATGGAAATAACCTAAAACATCTATAAGTTTCCAGAAAAGGATGAATCATGTATCCTAAAACCATCACAATCTCAAATATCCATTAAATCTATCATTCCAAATCAACATATGGTTATGTGTGATGGGAGAGGAGAAAAATATTAAAAAATGATTTGGAAAACATACCTTAAAGGGAGGTCCAGCAAACTGAAGCTCGAGGACATTGCGGGCGGTGGAGGTCTGGAAAACCTAAGCTCGAGGGTGGCAGAGGTCTAGCATTGCGAACTCAGTGGGTGTCGGAGGTCTGGCAATGAGAAGCGAGGGCGAAGGAGGTCTAGAAACCCAATATCAGTGAGTGGCATAGGGGTGTCGTAGGGTTCCAGTACCGCGAGAGCTTTTGGTCGCGATAAAAGGAGGGCACTGTGCAACCGACTTTATAAAAAAATGGACTAAGGTTTTATAATCACTAACAAAGCACTGATAAAGACTACCTTTATCAGTGCTAACATTTTAGCACTGATAAAGGTATCCTTTATTAGAACTTTTTTAGCGCTGATAATGGTACTCTTTATCAGCGCTACAAAAGCACTGATAAATCCTTCCTGTATCAGCGCTAAAATTTTAGTGTTGATACAGGAATTCTTTATTAATGCTTTTCAAGCACTAATAAAGGGTTGTTTTATCAGTGCTTTGTTTAGCACTGATAAAGGTTACCCTATATCAGTGCTAAAATTCTAGCACTGATAGAGGGCATCTTTATTAGTGCTAGAATTTTAGCACTGATAAAGGGTAACCTTTATCAGCAGTTTTTCTTAGCATTGATATAAGGGGGCGCTTCCCTTGCCTGTTTTTGTAGTAGTGAGATACGGACTGTGAAATATTATGTGACCTAATATCCACTGGACATGATCCTGATGGATTTTATTAAGTTTAGGAGCATGTCATCCTTGTTTAAGTATGGATGGTGACACTAAATCATGCTAAGAGAGGAGGTATTTAGGATGTTAGTTTCCCTTAGTAGAATATTCGTGGGATGTGAGGATATACAAGAATCCATTATCATTGATATTAATGGAGAGTTGGGATGCTTATTTAGGCAAGAGTTTTTCCATATTCATGGAATTCCCTCAATGGTCATTTGGGATCGTGATGCTCACTTCACATCACGGTTATCGAGAATATGTAGGAGTCCTTCAGGACTTGGTTGTGGTTGAGAACATTTATTTTACCCTAGATAGAAAGCTAGGTAGAGTGTCCATTTTAGGTTTTGAAGAAAATTCTTTATGTTTTCATGTCAGCTATTATCCATAGCTTGTAGGATTATCTTCCATCAATTTAGCACTACTTAAGTCCACATACAGAAGACACTTTAGGTCACCACTTTACTGGTTGGATCTAGTTAGATATAGTACTTGTGGGTCTAAATTTGTTTGTAGAGAGGGTTTTGAAAGGTTTAGTTCATCTAATGGTGGATGAAGACTATTAAAAAATGTTAGGAATCCCTTGAATACTGATTATGGTGTCCTTTGGAGTTCAATGAGGAGATGTTGTATTCTGGGAGATCTTTCCGTGACATGGATTACATAGTTTGGGCTAGGAATTCAGGCTATCGTTGAGGTTTATAGGCCTTTTTTCAATTTATTATATTAGGTTAGAGAGGTGGCATATTGGTTGACCCTTTGACCATATTTACACCTATTTCTTATATTTCCCATGTGTTGTAGTTTCTATGATATGTGCACAAATCATTTCACATTGTCAACTGAGTGAGATGGACATTGAGGGTGGATTTACCTATATGAGAAGTTTCAGGAGTCCTATGGTGTTTGAGAACTAATAGGATTATACACTTCATTGTAGATTGTTTCCCTTGAGTAAGTTTATTCTGAGAGCACAAAAAACGTCAAGAGAGACCATGGGATTAGGAAACCCAATTGTGAGTTTAGTGTCCTAACCTATCTAGGTTGTATTTTTCATTTATGGAAGAAAATACATGAATGTGGGGAGATTGTAACAACTCTTTTTTCAATTTAAGGATTTAGAATATTTATACAGATATATTTGGAGACAGCTGCTATAACATAGTTAAATTCTGAGACTCGATGAGTTCGGTATTGATATAATAAAAAATTTAATATATTATATCACTCTTACACATCCTTTCTAAAATAATAAAATAAAACAAAAATGGAGTCTCAAATAATACATATGAGATCACCATTGAGTCTATAATATATATTTTACCCTAATTATTGCCTAAACATATAGCACGGAAGGCATTTAGGTTCGCAGAAATCATGGGCAGATGAATAACTAAATTAATTAATTTAACTATTTTATTTGTTTAACATCATTTAAACAACCTCTCTATAATAAATATTCAGTTATTCCTAATCCCAAGGGTTAGTCACATAACCCTAGGATTGAGAGAGGAATAATTGGAGTATATTATTGGTAGACAATGACAGATCGAGGCTCATGATCAGTTTCCTAGGGACTGATTCACCAATAAAGACCATGGATCCTTCAATGAAAACAATGAATATTTTTTATTTGTCTATGATCAATCCAAACTAAGGTATAACCTTTGATTTTTTTAGTTTAATCCTAATTTATAATTTGAGACAAAAATTATTAATTCATCCTAAATTAATTAATGAATCATTTTTTTCTGGTTTGAAAACATTTTTTCTCATACAAGATCTAGATATTTAATATTTTTTTATCCTTATTTATTTTTGTGATTTCATAATCCCTCAATTGTTGGATTTTATGGATGATGGCCAAAAAACATGCCCATCGATCAAGGATCACATTGTTTTATGTGCCATTCTCCCTATATTCTTGGCATTTATCATAGATAACTGGTTGACAGGTGATTGGATGTTACCTTAAATTACTAATCATTGTGCATTCATTATTCATCACAACATATCACAATTATTAATTCATTTTTGGGTTTTGGAGATGAGAAATATGTGTGACGGTGATAATAGGATCCCAATGATTGATTGGGTAATGGAGTATTTGTGATATAGATTTATCAGATATCATGGCTACTTAGACTCATCATCATGCGGTGAACTGGATGGACCAAGTGAAGTAATTTATCTTAGTAGCTAGTTTTTCACCAAAGTATACGGACATGGCATTAGAGGTGGTATCAGTGTGAGGAGGCAGTGGTCGGGTGGCCAGTGGCATGAGGGGTATTGATTATTTTTTATAATAATAATAATTATTATTATAATAATAATATTATTATTATTATGAAGCAAGGCCATGTGCATAAAGAGAGGGAGGAACCATTACTAGTTTACAAGGGAGACCAGTACATATAACCAATCATTGGAATGGGGGAGATTCATTGCCCCATACCCTTTATTACTTTATTATTATTATATTAATATAAATAATTGGTAATATTACATAGGGGTATGATTAAATGGATGATGGGAACTACTTCCTATACACAACACACCATGGGAATGGGAATGGGGGAGAATTCTATTCCCCTTTCCACTTTTAAAGTATATTAATTATCATATATATTTTATAATAATAATAGTTATAAAATCATTATTATAAATGAAGAGAGAAGGGAGTTGAGGTGCCAGGAGGACCTCTATGTGTGAGAATATGAGTCATTCCCTCTCTCACTTTTGAATTATTATATAATATAATAATAATAATATTATTATTATTATTATTATTATTATCAAATTGTGTTTCTGAAATAACTTCTTTATACAGTGTCTGATTGAAAATTCATCTACAACATAGTGATATTAACATTGAGGTAGTTGATTCAAGAATAGTGTTGGCTATATTATTCTCACTCATGGATCAAGTTAAAGAAGAAATATACAAGTGTGTTCTGATGAAATATGTTTTTTCACCAGTTGTCAAATTTGGGAAATTAAATAGCCTATCTCAAGTTTTTTCCATGAGGATTGAAATATCATGATCCATTTTTTATTAATATTCATTTATGGAGAAATATGGGTGGATTTATGAATCATCCCATCAGACTAATAATGAGCATCTCACATTCTTTAAGATTTTTCCAAACTCATATTCTGGCCACAATTATCCTATCTTGAGTTTCTAAATAGAGCAAGACAGTATACTTTATTATGGATTATAAGATATGGTGAAAGTGTTTTTGAGATTGACACTTCTTCAAGTGAGGCTTTATGATCAATTTTTTTGGGAAGCATCATTTAAGAGATGATAGGGTTGGGACTCATCTGCCACACCAGGTTGTGGGTCCCATATAATATTTATATAGGTAGATTTGGTACTCCCCTACGCTATACATGAGTCCTCTATCTACAGAATGGTACACCCCCACCTTTAATCTCTAATGGGGAGAGGTTCCTCTACTATGGTCATGGCTCCCCCAGCTATCTATCACAATAGTGGGGTGTGGTCCCCGCCACATATATTATTGAGATATTACATGAACTTCATGGCTAGGAGATAGTGTCTCCCTCGACTGTGAAGTACAATAGAGAGGTCCCCCCCACACACACACACATGGTTTCTCGTACATTTGAACATGATTTGGGCATCAGAGATGGACCTTTGGAGTCGTAGATTGACTCGTCTTTCCTAGTTTGGTTGTGGTGATAGAGATCCACTTTCTCTCTTCATTTGGGATTTTGTTGATCATATCTGGTTTATTATAATTATGTTTGTTATCTCATATATGTATTGACATTCATTTATTGTGATAAACTGACTACTCTCTATTGATGCTTGTGTTTGGTGATTTTAGGGTGTTATACAGGGTATGTATATACTCACCCCTACAATGGATTTTCTCACACATGTTCTACCTTGTGAAGATGACATTCATATTATCAGTGAATATGGTGGAATTGGTATTAGTGGATATTAGAAGTACTAGTGACATTGACCATGTGTAGTGGTGATACTCTTATATCTTGATTTGGGCTCTCCCCTACTCGACTTTTACTGTTATTTTCAGTTCATGTTTCCCCCTATATTTTTTGTTGGAAATTTATTTTTCCCCTTTATATTATTTTTCTTATGTTTTTGTATCCTAAAGGTTATTTCATGAATGATTACATTCTTGGTTTTACTATCTTTTATATTCTTATTCACTTTTTCATGGATATGGTTAGGTGTGTGTGTACAAGTAAATTAGGAAAATGCACCCATTCCATTTATACCTTATCGATGTTTTTCTTTATCCCCTAACCTACTGGAGGTAGGATTAGAGTTCTAAAGACTCTATAACACCCCAATGTTTTGTGAAATATTTTTTTCAAATTAATTTAATATTTTTTTTTAAATTTTTTATTTCACACAATACTAAATATAGCTTTAGTTGTACAAAAAATGATATGTTTGTATTTCATTATATGCAACACCAAGAAAATATTTCACTACAAACAATAGCACATTAGTTTTTAGTATGCAAAGCACTATTCTTGTCTTGTGTTACACACAATTTCGAGTTCCTTCAATGGATTTCATTACCCGTAAGATATATTTTTACCAAACAATAGTATATTATAAAAATATTATTATTTAATATATATTAAAATATAACCTAGACATTGAAGGTTCTGGGCGCAGCGGAAGCGCGTTAGTGGGTTAGCCCTACTTTAATTTTAACGTTAAACAACGTTCAATCCAAGATCCGTCACGATATAAAACGTTGAATCTTTGGAATAGAACAAATAATGAAAAGAAGAGAAGAGTCCCAGAACCCTTGAGGAGGATCATCATATGTTGATTATAATTAATTTAATTAATTCATAATAATTACCTCGTTGGAATTCTTTCTTCGTTGATGTGTTCGGTCACGATTCGGTGATCTGTCGTTGCGTCGTAGAATCCAAGTGTAGGATTCCTCAAGAAGTGATCCACACATGAGTCACGTATCTTCGGACATCGCCGAAGGGATCTCCGAGTGCTAGCGTGGAAGAACCTTCGCTTGTGATATCCGCCTTTGACCGCCTTGATCTGGTGGAGGATCTTGCTCTCGTAACTTGAGGGCGTTCTTGGTGGAAAGGGAATTCTCTCTTGGCTTGGGAGTATTTCCAAATCCGTTGTGCACAACCAATGGCTCTCCAAAATGTTGGGGTTTTGAGGATATTTATAATCATGTTTGAGGTTAATAGAGTTATGACAATAAATAAATACATTACGCGTTTTATTTATTTCATTAACTTTTATTGAAACCCCCCCCCCAAGTCGAATTATTAATTCCTTGACATGCGCCAACACTGATTATAATAAATATCATTTAATAAAACAATATTAAATCCTCAAAATCCCAACTGGAAAAAACTACACGGTGTGTAATAATTAATACACGGTGTGTACTTTGATTTTCCATTTTTCTCCACCACATTTATTAGACTTTGAGTAATGACTATTTATTTATTAAATAAATTTAACTGCATTACTTGCTTATAAATATATTATTTCATCCACAATATATTCTCTCGAATAACTAGTGTCAAAATAAATGCGATCAGACATCCTTAAATAATTATTAAACCACAGTCGGGAATAATATTTATTTAACTTGTTAAATTAATATTTAACTGAGATACATGGACACACTTAGTGTGTGACCCTCTAGGCCTCTTTCTCAGTGGCATTTGGCTGAGTCTGCCTAAAGTCCAAGGTTAGCATCTAGAAACACGCCAAGGCACCCATAGAGAAAGAAGTTAACGCCGCAATGATGTGTTACCTCCTATGAACGCTTACCGTGTAATATAATCCCTTTGTCTCGATATCTCCAATCAAGCGGGTTGCATGCCTGTTCCATCAACCCATGTGCTTGATTATTCTTTCTTTGACTTCCCAGAATTGAACTTGCCCATACCTTACCATGGACATGGATTTATTTAGGCTATATCAATTCCATCAAAGGTTCTGAGATATCTACTTCTATTATGAAACGGAAGGGAAAAATCCTTTCTCGCATTATCTATTAATGCGGTATTACTCGTGACGCACCCAACGTATCCTACCTCGCTACGAACAGTGTGTCGTCACAGTTTTCTTCAATACATATAAGTGCACGAGTTGTAATACCCTTTAATAATAATCTTAAAGTCTAAGTATCAATACACACGTCCATAGATAAGAACATCCAATGACACTATGAAATGTGGATTTCCTACTGGCGGGTCTCGTTCTCATAATATCCTCCTAGATATTACCAAGTGTGCACACCATGATAAGGTGCCTCAAATTTTTATGAGTCCTCACCCCTAATGACCTGTTTTATTTGTGTCCCTCAAATAATATCATCCGGCCATAGAACATACATTCAAGAACAGTGTTATGGCACTTCCGGGTTCTCATCATAGCAGGGATCCACTACGACCCTTTAATGCAACAGCTGTCCTTAGGACATTATCACATGACATGTCATGCAGAAGAACAATCAAGATGTGATAAGATTTTTATTTAATGAATAAAGTACAAAGTAGTTGGTTCTAGACCACCAACTACAACAGACTCCCACTTGGACTAGAGCCAACTACTAACAACCTTTAACCCGCTAGCTCTCACATGATATTCATGCTTCTACTGAGATAGGCCTTTAGTCATGGGGTTTTCCACATTCTCTTCCGTGGACACTCTACTCACTGCAACTTCACCCCTTTGATAGAAATCCCTTAAGAGGTGATACTTTCGGAGTATGTGCTTTGTCTGTTGATGTGACCTTGGTTCTTTTGCAAGAGCCACCGCTGCAGTATTATCACAATACAATGTATTGGTATCTTTACTGCTAGGCACCACAACAAGCTCCTGGACAAAGTTCCGAATCTAGACAGCTTTCTTTGCTACATCAGAAGCCGCTATATACTCGGACTCCGCTGTAGAATCGGCGACAACTGGCTGCTTTGAACTCTTCCAGCTCACAGCTCCTCCATTGAGACAGAAAACATATCCAGATTGCGACTTCAGATCATTCTGATCTGTTTGAAAACCATCATCAGCATACCCTCTGATGACAAGCTCCTCGTCTCCTCTATACACCAGGAATATATCCTTAGTTCTTATCAGACACTTAAGGATAGTCTTAACAGCAGTCCAATGTTGTTCTCCTAGATCTGCTTGATATCTGCCTACCATGCTCAGTGCATAGGCAACATCAAGCCTGGTACATAACATGGCATACATGATGGATCCTATAGCCAAAGCGTATGGGATTTTGGTCATCCTATCTTTCTCCTGTTGTGTCTAGGGACACATTTTCTTAGAAATATGTAAGCCATGTGACACTGGAACCAATCCCCTCTTGGATTTTTCCATACTAAATCTCTTTAGTATCTGGTCAATGTATGTACCCTGACTTAGTCCAAGAAGCCTCTTGGATCAGTCACGAATGATCTTGATCCCTAGAATGTAGGCTGCTTCTCCTAAGTCCTTCATGGAGAAACACTTGTTCAACTAGTCCTTAACTGACTGTAAGGCTGGTACGTCATTTCCAATAATAATATGTCATCAACATATACCACTAGGATGACGACTGCATTCCCATTAAACAGCTTATAAACACATGGCTCATATTCGTTCTTAATGAAACCAAATTCCTTTATGGCTTCATTAAATTGAATGTTCCATGACCTAGATTCTTGCATCAATCCATAAATGGATTTCTACAACTTGAAAACCCGTTTGGCTTCACCTGGTGTCACAAAACCTTCCGGTTGTGTCATATAGACATCTTCCTGATGGTTCACATTAAGGAATGCTGTTTTGACATCCATCTGCCAAATCTCATAGTCATGCTAAGCTTCTATGGCAAGTATGATTCTTATGGATTTAAATATGGAAACTGGAGAGAAGGTTTCATCATAGTCAATTCCTTGACGCTGTCTGAATCCCTCAGCCACAAGCCTTGCTTTATAGGTGCTAACTTGACCTTTCATGTCCAGATTTCTTTTGAATACCCATTTGCATCCAACAGGATTTACATCAACTGGCTCATCGACCAGAACCCAAACTTGGTTCAGATACATGGAATCCATCTTAGAATTCATAGCTTCTAGCCATCTTGCAGCTTCTTAGCTTTCTACTACTTTCTTGTAGGAGAGAGGTTCATCATTGTCCAACAATAATTATTCAGCATCCTCGGTGACTAGGAAACCAAATCTCTCTAGTTCCCTTACCTCTCTTGAGCTCCTATGCAGTACTTGTGTTTCTGGAACCTCTTCCACAGGGACCTGTGGAACTTGTTCCTGTACCAACTCTTGTGTATCTTGAGCATCAACTTCGTCGAAGTCAATCTTGCTCCCACTATCCTTCTTGAGGATGTGCTCCCTCTCAAGAAAGACGGCTTGTCTGGCGACAATCACTTTCTTGTCTTGGGGTTTATATAGGAAATATCATTTAGTTTCCTTGGGATATCCTATAAAGATACACTTTGTGCCCCGGGGTGCTAGTTTGTTTCCTGAGAAGGCCTTAACAAACACCTCGCATCCCCATACACGTTTGTGCGACAAAGTGGGTTTCCTTCCATTCCATAACTCGGATGGAATTCCATTTTCCGCCTTAGTTGGTACTCGGTTTAATGTGTATGCTGCAGTTTGTAATGCATATCCCAAAAAGGATAATGGAAGATCCTCATGACTCATCATCGACCTCACCATGTCTAACAAGGTGCAGTTCCTCCTTTCACTAACACCATTCCACTGTGGTGTATAAGGAAGAGTGAGCTAAGATAGAATCCGAGACTCTCGTAGAAGATCGATGAACTCTTAGTTCAGATATTCTCCACCTCGATCTGATCGAAGCTTCTTTATCTTCTTACCAAGATGATTCTCTAATTCATTCTTGAATTCCTTAAATTTCTCTAAGGACTCTGACTTATACCTCATTAAGTAGACATATCCATATCTACTCAAATCATCAGTAAAAGTAATAAAGTAAGAATATCCACCTCTAGCTTCTACTGGAAATGGTCCACACACATCTGTGTGTACCAATCCTAGAAGCTTCGTGGCCCTTTCATCGTGTCCACCAAAAGGCGGCTTGGTCATTTTTCCTTGTAAACAAGAGTGACATCTATCAAGTGGTTTTAGCTCAGTAGAGTCTAAATATCCATCTTGGCATAGCTTTTTCAAACACTTCTCTTTCACATGACCCTGGCAGTGATACCATAACTGGGTGGTGTATGAGTCATGTGAGTTTGTTTAGTTATCGATTTCCAACACTTGGTCTTCGTAATTCAATACATACAAACCATTATTTAAATGTTCCATACAATAACATACATTGTTCTTATAAAAGAGACAAACCTTATTTCCAAATTTGAAAAAAAATCCATCCATATCCAAACAAGATACAGAAATTATGTTCTTGGTAACACTAGGCATATAATAATAGTTATGTAAAACCAAAATCATCCCAGTCGGCAATGAGAGTTGGTAGTCGACAATAGCCAACACAGCTAGCCTTGCGCCATTGGCAGCTCGAAAATCCACATCTCCTATGGCGATCTTTCTAAATCTACTTGGTTCCTGCATTTGAATACAGATGTGAGCCCCACAAGCTGTATCTAATACCCAATGTGTAGAAATAAAAATAATGCACTCGATAACAAATGCACCTTTAGCATCCCCACCCTTCTTGGTGCAGTTCCTCTTCCATTGGCCCTGCTTTCCACATGCAAAACACACTACCTCCTGTTCCTTGCCCTACCTCTGGATATTCCCCTTCGTGGAGGGACGGTGCTCAAGGGCTTCAGACCGTTTATAAGTCATTGGCCCCTTTTCCTTGTCCTTCCTTTTCTTTTTCAACATAAGGACCGCGGGTTTGTCCTGCCTCATGTATTTATCTACCTGGAAAATCAAGGTCAAAAGCTCTGATAGACTCTTCTCATTTCCGCTCATGTTATAGTTGACAATGAAGCTGGAGAAGGTCTTGGGCAGTGATGATAAGATGAGATCTGTACGCAACTCATCCAGGAATTTAATCCCTAAGATTTCCAGGCATTCAATGTAGCCAATAATCTTGACTAAATGAGGCCCAGCTGGCGCAGACTCTCCAAGATTCGTGGTAAATAAAGCATTTGAGATCTCATACCTCTCATGTCTCGCCTTCTCTTGGAAGAGATCTTTTAGGTGAGACATAATGCTATACGCATCCATGTTTTCATGTTACTTCAAGAGCTCATTAGACATGGACGATAGCATGAAACACTGGACATCTGTGGCATCGTCAATGTGTTTCATGTAGAGAGATAATTCCTCATCACTAGCCTCTTATCTAGGAGCAACTGGAATAGGCTCTTCCAGCACATATAATTTTCTTTCATGGCGAAGGACGACACGTAAATGCCTCTGCCACTCTTGGAAATTGGTGTCGGTGAGAAGGTTTTCTTTTTCAAGTATGGTGCGCAATGATATGTTTGAAGTCATTTTCTTGTCGTTTCTACAATTTAAGATGAACAAAGGATTATTACTTTATTAAAAAAAATGAGACAAATAAATAAATTAATACTTATTAGTCTCCCACTATTTTATCGAAATCCAATAGCCCTCACCATTGACATTGGAATATTCTGTTGTGTGAATATTCTAGTGGCAAGGATCCATATTTCCCTTCGCATTACCCCAAATAGGGTTGGTCAAGCAACTTGAAGGGTTTTAGGTAGGCATTCAAAATGCCAACTTCATTAACTCGCAGTTCCTTGAACCGCTGAGTGGACTCCCCAATCCTGAAATCCTTTTTGGATTTCCTCAACCTTTGCCTCTTGGTCATACCAAGTCCTGCTGTAGCAGTCAACCCTTGATGTGAACCAAGTCAAGTCAACCCAAAACCTTGAATTATAATTCCCCGATAATTGAAAGCACCCCAACTAGGTTTGGTCAACCACTTTGAACTATGGTTCGATTCTAACCAAGATTATGGAAGGCTATGCCGACTTAATATTTGTTTTGAGGGATTTTATCCTTATACGTAAATTTCCATTTCATTATCCTTGATTACATGCTTGTTAATATTAAGTGGGATATACTTAAGTGATTAACCATATCTAAGATAATATTTACATATAAGCCAGTTTTATTTTAGTTCCATCTTGCATGCTCGTTTAATTCATTAACTGTGTGATCGTGACAACACACCCACAATAAATAAACCATGCAACTGACAGAAATAAAATAAATGGTATGATCATGATCTTTTCTATTGGTTAGTTTATCTAGCGGTTGATAAAATAACCCAATACCTAGGGGAGAAACACCTTGAACCTTTTGGGTTCGTGTTTACAACTTTCCACCTGTCCACCTTTGTATCTCCTTAGATTAGTTTCACCTTGGCTCCTGAATTGAGCAGCCTCCACTAGCTTGGGAGCTCCATCCATTACATATGCATTTATCTCACATGCAGGTGAGGGGTAAAAGTGGTTTTTACATAAAAGAATCCTTGGGCGCGCAGTCCCTACATATTAATGAGGAGATGGCTCGTAGGCCAATAAATTTAATTTAAATAAATAAATTAAAGGAAACCATTCACATACAAAGGTCTTGGTCTAGCTCATGATCATCCATACATGCAACGATATCTACGCATAAATAAAACTAGCATTCAATTCTTTAATCATTCTTGTTTAAGATAAATCACACTCGAATCAATTAATTATCTTTAATTAATCTATCCTTTTATCTTAAATCCCTTTTCTAAATTTCCTTGAGATTCTTATCCATTATAATTTTAAATAAATTCATTTAAAATTATCCTTGTACGTAACTTGTACCTTGGAGGAAACCCGGTGAATTCCCATTTATTACGCAGATGTTAAATTAAACACATATATATTAAACACCTATCACGTGTTGTGCCTCAGCTTTACACCTGCACCATGGTACACATCTCAAGGGTTTGTATAATATAATAATAAATTTTAATAAATCTGCGTAATTTGGGTGAGTACACGGCGTGTAGTTCTGACTACACAGCGTGTACTTTTCTTCACCGTCCATCTGAAGTACACGCCCAGGGATAAGGCGTGTTAATGTAATTCAGAAATTTTCAGAGTACACGGCGTGTACAGTGGGACACACGCCGTGTAGTTTCCGCATGACACGGTTTCCAGCCGGGCAGGCCGTGTACATAGTACACGACCAAACCCTAACCCGAAGGGACTACACGTCGTGTTCATTGGACCAGACGGCGTGTATTCCAGAAACTGTGTGCCACCTGTTTCTGGTCAACACATGGTGTCTTAAATTCTTAGAATGAATCCAATACACGGCCTAATTTGGCGGATCAGTCAATGCATTGAACCTAGACTACACGGCGTGTACTTCCGAATACACGTCGTGTATTCTGGTGTTATACGGCCAGAAATTTTTGGCTCCTCCGGATGAGTTCCTCTATTTTATTTTAATCAAAATTAAAAGAAAAATCTGTTTCTGTGAGGTGAACAAGAAACGAGGGAGGAGGAATAGATCTCGAGATTCAGATTTACAGAACGATTAAACATGAATTGAAATAACTAAATTATTAAATGCGTAAATCACCAACGAAAAAACTAAATAATTATAACCAATGATATGACCGCTCTGATACCACTTGAAGGTTCCGGGCACAGCGGAAGCGCATTAGTGGGTTAGCCCAACTTTAATTTTAACGTTAAACAATGTTCAATCCGAGATTTGTCACGATATAAAATGCCGAATCTTCTGAATAGAACGAAGAATGAAAAGAATAGAAGAGTCCTGGAACCCTTGAGGAGGATCATCATATGTTGATTATAATTAATTTAATTAATGCATAAGAATTACCTCGTGGGAATTCTTTCTTCGTTGATGTGTTCGGTCACGATTCGGTGATCCGTCATTGTGTCATAGAATCCATGTGTAGGATTCCTCTAGCGGTGATCCACACGTGTGTCACGTATCTCCGGAAGTCGCTGAAGGGATCTCTGAGTGATAGCGGGGAATAACCTTCGCTTGTGATATCCGCCTTTGATTTCCTTGATCCGGTGGAGGATCTTCCTCTCATAACTTGAGGGCATTCTTGGTGGAAAGGGAATTCTCTCTTGGCTTGAGAGTATTTTCAAATCCGTTGTGCACAACCAATGGCTCTCCAAAATGTTGGGGTTGTGAGAATATTTATAATCATGTTTGAGGTTAATAGAGTTATGAAAAAAAATAAACACGTTACGTGTTTTATTTATTTCATTAACTATTATTGAAAACCCCCCCATGTCGAATTATTAATTCCTTGACATGCGCCCGCGCTGATTATAATAAATATCATTTAATAAAAAAATATTAAATCCTCAAAATCCCAACTGGAAAAACTACACGACATGTAATAATTAATACACGGCGTGTACTTTTATTTTCCATTTTTCTCCACCACATTTATTAGACCTTGAGTAATGACTATTTATTTATTAAATAAATTTAACTGCATTACTCGCTAATAAATATATTATTTCATCCACAATATATTCTCTCGAATAACTAGTGTCAAAATAAATGCGATCAGACATCCTTAAATAATTATTAAAACCACAGTCAGGAATAATATTTATTTAACATTTTAAATTAATATTTAACTGAGATACATGGACACACTTAGTGTGTGACCCTCTATGCTTCTTTCTCAGTGGCATTAGGCTGAGCCTGCCTAAAGTTCAAGGTTAGCGTCTAGAAACACGCCAAGTCACTCATAGAGAAAGAAGTTAACGTCGCAATGACGTGTTACCTCCTACGAACACTTACCGTGTAATATAATCCCTTTGTCTCGATATCTCCAATCAAGCGGGTTGCATGCTAGTGACATCAACCCATGTGCTTGATTATTCTTTCTTTGACTTCCCAGAATTGAACTTTCACATACCTTAACATGGCCATGGATTTATTTAGGCTATATCAATTCTATAAAAGGGCCTGATATATCTACTTCTGTTATGGAACGGAAGGGACAAATCCTTTCTCGCATTATCTATTAATGCGGTATTACTCGTGACGCACCCAATGTATCCTACCTCGCTGTGAACAGTGTGTCATCACAGTTTTCGTCAATACATCTTAGTGCGCGAGTTATAATACCCATTAATAATAATCTTAAAGTCTAAGGATCAATACACACATCCGTAGATAGCAACATCCAATGACACTATGAAATGTGGATTTCCTACTGGCGGGTCTCGTTCTCATAATATCCTCCTGGATATTACCAAGGGTGCACACCATGAGAAGGTGCTTTAGAGTTTTATGAGCCCTCACCCCTAATGACCTATTTTATTTGTGTCCCTCAAATAATATCATCCGTCCAAAGAACATACATTCAAGAACAGTGCTATGGCACTTCCGGGTTCTCATCATAGCAGGGATCCGCTACGACCCTTTAATGCAATAGCTGACCATAGGACATTATCACATGACATGTCATGCAGAAGAACAATCAAGATGTGATAAGGTTTTTATTTAATGAATAAAGTACAATGTATTTGGTTCTAGACCACCAACTCCAACAGACATTAAATTAAAAATTATGAATATTATTAACTTAATTATGAAAATATAATGTTTTTAATATGAATTCATTGGTTACCAATTTATTATATATGAAAATATATACCAATTGATTATAAAAGAAATAGCTTTATTTTTTATGCTCTTAAAGCCGTTTTGTCTTAATAAATTAAGTAAATTACAATTAATGACTAATATAAATGAAGTATATATGTTACGTATTAAATAAAATATTTTTTATATTAATAGAATAGATTTTGAGGTATATGATAATATCCAGCCCAATCTTATGCATAAAAACATATATTTTTCAAAAGGGTAATTTTATTGCCTTTTAATGGAGAAACCATTTTAAATCCAATTTTTGATGATTTGATATATTCCATTGGACCAAATAAACTTCATATTTTGTATAAAGATATAAAAAATTACTTTGGTAGGAATTTTGTTATATTTCTGATAAGTTTCAGGTTTTGATGGACAATAAAAAAATGCTGATTTTTTAATTGAAAATAGCGTCTTATACTAAATAAAATATAGTTATATATTATATTTTTGATTGGTTTTAATGTATAATTAGATTATTTTTTATCATTTAATCTAATTTATTTCATTATAATAAACTTTAAATTTAATTTAGATATAAAAACATTTCAATCTTTTTCATGTTTTAACTTTAATAACTCATTTTCTCACCCTGTCAATAGGATTCATTTTAAATTAATTACTTCAACTTCTATATTTTTAATTACAAAAAATAGATTCCATATTTGTACTAATAGGTTCCAAACAACATAAATAGTTTTCTATTTTTTTTTTGGCATTATGAATAGTAACTTTAGAATTTTTTCTTAACATGGTAAAAGATAAATTGAGTAAATTATGGGAAAAAATATAATAAATAATATAAAATTATTCTAATACTTATCCTAATTTCATTGGATGAATGTTTTTAAAAAAAATCATCCTATTGATGAAATTATAACCTTTTTAATTTACTAGGATGTGATTAAGATATTTATTATATTTTATTTAACGAAAGTTTAAAGTTGTCATACTCATATTTTCAATAACTATATAATTTTTAATATAGGGTTATACAGAATATTAATTTGACTATAAATATTAATTTAAAATATTAATTATTTTTATTTATCATTTTACTTTATTTAAAAATTTTTGGAAATAAATAAATACCTTAAAGTATTCTACAATGAAGATGTAGTAATTATTTAATTAATTGAAATATAAAATAAATGATATTAAAAATATTAAAATAAATATAATTTGATGAAATTAATGAAATAAAATAATTTTATGTATTAATTTTACATGTTAGGTATGAGTTAATATAGTTTTTTCTAAGACATCGTGTTTTTATCATATTTTTAAAAAGTCAAATAATGAATACTGTCAAAATTGACACTAATGATATTTTATGAAAGTAATATTTTATTAAATTATTTAAAAGTCATGAAAATATTAAATAAGGACAAAATTATGAGATATGGTCTAATATACAATTAATTTACCATTAATTATCCAATTTACACTTTATATGTAAAAATTACATTTTCTGATCATTGAAAATTTTGTTGGCGTAGTTAAAATTAAAATAGGTTAACTAAGGGTTAATAAAAAAGATAATGTTTAAAATTACATAAAAAGATATTTAAAATTAATTTTTTGATGATATTAAAACATTATATCATCTTATCATCGAATAAATTGTGTTTTTGTGGTATTTAGATTTATATTTATGTAATTATAAATTAATATTTTGAGAAATTCTGAAAGTATGACTCACCACAATTATAAAATGTATTTTACCCCTAACTTCTTCACACCACATTAAACCATCTATATCAACAAAAACCTACCTGTTTACCTTCTAAAATTCCATATGCACATTCTATATGTTCTTTTATTCCTAAAGCACCATCTCTAAAGTCTTTTAGAGGATATCTAAAGAAGTCGTTCTGATGAAGAGGTAATATCACTAACCGATCATTCTCTTTTTCTAATCTTATATAAATCCTCTAAATAAATAATATATATCAAAAAATAATAACTTAATAATAATAAATATTCTTAAATTTTATTATTATTACTAACATTCTATTATAAATCCCATTTCCCATCAAAAAAATGAAAGTATCGCTCGTGCGTACGTAAGACTTACCGTCTCCACGTAGAGATATAATTCATTTTACATCACCATGTTTTATGAGTGAGAATTATGATGGTTTAAATATTATTATATAATATTTATGATATAATTATAATAATTCAATGATATTATCATATCTACATTTTTACCATCTGATATTTTGGAAAATGATAGTATCGCTAGTGCATATGTATGGCTTACCATCTGCATAATGCAATGTGATTCATTGTTCACCTATATTTTACATTGATGGTAATAAGGATTAATTTTATTAATCTATATATATATATATATTGAATATGACATAAAAATATTATATAATAATAATATATCATTCACTTTCTTTTATTCTAACTTGATAATAAAATGAAGACAACATCCATCTGTGTGTATGACCTACTGTCTCCATAAAGATTGTATTTTATTTTCTATCTAAAACTACAATGAATCACCAAGAATAAATATATAATGAATATTTATATTCTATTTATATAATTATTTTCATTCTGTAGATGATGAAATCATGTTATGGGTGAGATTACAAAGGATAACAAGTCAAAACATGAATGAAAAACAAAGTAGTCATTACTTGAGACATAATATTAACATGGAATTGTTAATAAGCGTGTAATATAAATTAATAAGTAAATAATATATGGTATTAAATATATTAATGTTTTTATATGTTAGATTTATAATAAACTTATATTTATTAAACATGAGTTTTGACGTGTGTGAAGTATATCAAGACTTAAGGTAATGGAATTTATATCTCACTTTTATTTTCGTGAGAGGCATGCCATATTTACCACTTTCTGGTTTTGTGTGGTGTATATACCGACCTTTTAAATGTTATATCATTAATTTAATTTATTTAATGATATTAAAATCATTAATTTATGTTATTGTTTCATGGGGTTCAAATTTCTAAAGTAACTCAAGTATCAAGGAATTTTTGTCTCAATTTTATTTCTATGAGACACATGCCTTATAAACAACACATTTATTTTGTGTGGTGTATATAATATCCATGAATTTATTTTATGAGAGTTATTCTGAAAATTTAAGGTCATTTACATAAGAATTTTATGATCTTTTTTTCATAAGTTTTACGGTTCAAAACATACCAAACCGGTAAGGAAATTTTGTCTGAATTTTCCTTCTTTGAGACACATGTTATATTGTGCACCAATGTTCATTTACAGGGTGTATATAATTTCATTTGACATGATTTATCATTAATATAATTATTTTCAGGATATTATAATTTTTATATAGTTTTATTACCTCTTAAGTTGGAAATATATGTTCCTTCAAAATAATATTTTCTAAAAATGTTTGAAAGGTGTTTTAAATGATCTTTTAATAATTTTCATGGAAAAAGATTTCAAAAAAAATTAAATGGTTTTCAAAGATTATTTAATATATTTTCAAGGTTATTTTCAAAGAAGAATTTTTTTCTTAATATTTAATGATTTAAAAAGTGTTTGATTTCAAAAATGGAAAGGATATTATCCTTGGGAATTATTTCCAGTGATCTTTAAAAATCATTTTCCATATAAGATAATGTTATTTAATGTTAATTATGTTTTACTGGGGATATGATTCAGTGTAACCAATTTTAATCTATTTAAGAATTGTTTATGTTTATTGTGGAATGATATTTATGAAGAACATTTCTTTTCTATGGGTGTTGTTATGATTTAATACATTTAGGAAACCCATTTCATTCAATGGGTTCTAATATGATGAATGATTAATGTTCATGTGGAACACATATGTATGGTTTTCATTATGTGATAGGAAGGACCTATATCTCCCTCCAATTAATTATGTAATGAAATTTTTTATGAGATCAAAGGGTATAAGGGAGCGCATCCCAATCTTGAAGTAGGTACATGATTGGTTATCCCAATCCTAATATGTTACGAAGGTCTTGAAAGGTAGCCTAGACATAGGGTTTTTTTATTCTTATGTGTATGCCATAATTCCATTTATTATTCCTATTTTATTATTTCATGGATCATGTTCTTCATTTATTTATGATTCATGTCTTATGAACTATCAATATTTATGTCATGACTCGTGCATATGATCTTTTGATATATAAGGTATGATCATTAAATGTTATTCTCATGTTTTCATAACCTTTTGTTCTTTTCCTGATTATATTTATTCCTTTTTTACCCTTACTAAGAATTTGAGATCACCATTTCCTAATATTTTCTTTCCTCAGGTCATAAGGAAATGTTTTAAGAAGGATTACTAATGAGAATGATCTTTGTGGGAAACAATGAAGATCTTCCACCAGACTGTACATTTGTTTTCCAAGTTTCCAAAGGCGCTAAACTAATATAGTCTTTTTTCATGTTTTGGTGTAATGTATGAAATGTTCCACAAGAAATATTTAATTTCAATTTATGAAAATATTGGTTTGTTATAGTCTCAGCCTTCCACTATTCAGGTGATCCCCATTGGTTTAGGCCATTATAAGAATGGGGTGATCTCAAAGACTCATTATGGGAAAAATTATCAATGAAACATAATGGTTAGATCATAAACATGGGAGAAAGCATGGATATTGAAGAAATATATAATTAATAGATCATCATATCATAATTGTAAATCATAAAACTTTTTAACGAATTAAGGATCATGATATAGTAACATAAGACCACAAAAATGTCAAAAAGGAAGCATAACAATTATAACATGGCTTAATAGAATATAACAATAATCTTGAATTATGGGAAGATAATATAATAAAGTGGTATATCTTATTAATTTGGAACAAACATAGGTATATGAAATCATTAAACAATGATAAAACCAAAGAATACAATGCATTATCTTTTGAAAAAAAAATCCGCACATCATGTTGTAAAAAAACAAAATTCCCATGACTCAGGTTATAAGAAAAGTTACATGCCCTCACATCAGATTATGAACATATCGAAATTGTAATTATTAACAACATTATGTCATGAGATATAAAACCTTAACCAATTCATTGTATGGATATATAGGTCCCCACCCATTAATATTCATACATATTTGTTCCATTATATATCAATCATTTATCTTATCATAAAACCCATAAAAACAAAATTGGTTTCATAACGTTTCCAAACTGTATAACATAAAATAAATTCAAGAATTAAATCACTTGATACCAAAAAATAAATCACCCAAAAAGAGTATTTCATAAATTAATTTATAAGATTATTGATAATGAACAACTCCCAAGGTGATATATCCATTCAAGTTAGAGTAAAATTGAATTGAAAATTAAAAAATTCCATTAGAATACATTTCATAACATAATCATAAAGATAAGAAGTTGTGAGTTACTTTTAAAATATTTTTTTTGGAGAAATTAAAATTAAGAATTTTTTAACCATTATTTGGAAATAAATTTCAATAAAAAACCTTCAAAATTTTATAATGGTTTTATAAATTAAATATGGTGTGGAAGAAAAAACATATAATAGTGAAGCGTAAAACCTTTTCAATATTAAAAATACTTTAATTGAAACTCACATCATAAAAAGAGTGATAAATCTTATAATTTAAAATAGGTAGATAAGAATTTAAATATCAAAAACAATATCTATTTTGATTTCAATTAAGAAATGATAACATTGGTAGGAAGGGATAATATGTAAATTATAGATACCCTAGAATTTTACAATCATCATTACATGATATTAAGTATAATTAAACATCAAATTACGAGACAAGGATCGTAAAGTCTAGTGTCTTGGAAAACCTGGTACATAAAACTGAAAACATGGGACTAAATAAACAATTCCTTTTTTTTATCATCCATTATGATCTCATAACTTCATTTATTGTATTATATATACATAGGATAAATAGGGTATAACATGAAAAAAGGGATAATCTAAAATCCCAGTAAGGGAATAAACATAATAATAAATCTTAACACATGGGTTAGAGGGCACAACATAATGATATAAAAGGGCATTGGCCATGATTAAATATAAGAAATAATAACATGGGATCATATAATTATGCATTCATAATATTGTGGATGAAACATAAAACATGAATTTATTATGAGTTAAGGCTTATTTCATATATAGGAGCATGAATCATGGATAACCACCAAGACAATTGCACATGGAGCTCAAGTCAATGTTAAAAACAAATATCATTGCACATAACATCTCATGAGACTAAACATTACCCAATTTATTAGAGCTCTATCTAGGTTTACCCATCATAACATGTTAAGGAATATGAGTTCCACATGAAGAATCATACATAAGGAATAAAACGTAGATATAAGGGTTACCTATTTAAAGAATTGGGTATCATAATCATGTCATAAAGCATAATAAATGAGAAAATCATAAAAGTATCCATGAAAAAAAAATAATTAAATCACATATGTACATTAATAAATTAAAATATTAATATATAATTATTATTTATTTCAAACTGAAGTGATTACACATAAAACTGGCCTTTAAGAAACATTATAAATAAAACATTTTAGTGCAATTTAAGGAAAATATTTAAGATAATTTTAAGAAAAAAAGGCATAATATTTAATATAAAACCATAAAAGAACCAGGAAAGTTTCTATAATAAAATTAGTAATTTTAGAAAATTAATTGTGGTTTAAAAAAAATTATACAGTCTACTTGAAATTGGGTAAGAATTCGGGAAGTTCCCTTAAATCAGGCTTGCTTATCGGAAAAAAGATGAGTATCGAACCTTTTAAAGCATGTATATATATAAAAATAAGGATGAATGGATCCTGATAAATGATTTTGAAAAATCTAAACAACATTTATAACATATACATAAAAACACAATAGATTTTAACTTTGGTATAAAGAGAGGAAGAGTAACCTGAAGTAATAATGGAGGTTCAAGTAGAATCTCTTCCCTTAAGTATGAAGTTGTTTTGCACTGGATCTTAATATCCTAGATAATAAAATTAGACTTATTAATTAATAATTAAATAAATTTTTATACATTTATTATATTCATTATAACATTATTATGTTTATTTATGGACTTTTTATGGGTTAAGAGATTCAATTTCGCCGTTTGGGAGTGTTGATTTCCTTGGTTTTCATGATCGGTTTACTTATAAACATGTAAAAAAGGTTTTATAAAGTCGAGGTAATTATCTAGAATTGAACTTATATATTATTAGTGATCTTATATTGGTTATATTGGTCTTATATATCATCTGTTTTTATGGCATGAGGAAGAATCATTATATAAATAGTTAATGATAATCGTTTGGGTTTATTTTGGTGGTTTTCGATCACAATGAACTCATTTTGTTTTATAAATTAATATCATGTGTAAAAAATTATTATAGAAAATTATATAAGATATAATAAATATATTATAATTTGGTTTAACCATAAAAACGGTTTCATGACCATCCTTGAATATATTAATGGAAATTGAAAACTTTGTCGCCCTTGAATGTAATAAATCATCACACCATGAACAATGTTTTCATTTTTAGTATAATAGGAGGGGGAAAGATAGATTATGATGAAATATTCCATTATCACAACAAAATTATAGTATATTTAAGGTACTATATTTATAATTCCATTTAAATTAGGGTAGTTTATGAGAGAAAAATAAAATAAAATAATTTGAAAAGAAATTAAAAGAAAAGGAAGAGGGTTTTACCTCTTTATTCCTTCTTCTTGAGAACATCCTTAGGGGATTGGTTTTTGTGTTTCATTAAGACCAAAATCTCATGAAAATGGTGGAGGGGATTGGGAGGTGATTTTATCAGAATTTAGATGAGGATCAAGGCTTTAGAGGTGTGATGAGAAGAGGTGGTGAGGGGTGGTATTTATAGTGAATGAGATGGGTGTTTTCTCATTATTTAATTCATTAGTTTATTATTTTTTTCAAGACAAGAAATATAATTGATTCTTGATAATAAATAAATTAATTTTATCATGTGATTTTGGAAAAATTTATTTTAAATCATCCATGACTCAATGAATGGTGTATTTAACTTATAATGTATATATACTGTAAATTACTGTATTTTACTTTTCACTAAAAAATCAAGTACTTTGAGAAAAATCCCAAAAATTCAACCTAACCATATTTTGATACATATAATTTAAAAATGAATTCCATTTTATAAAAATAATTTTCTAAATATTAGAAATTTAATTTTGAATTAAAATCATTATTTACTTGAAAAATAAAAATTTAAAATAATAACTTATTTATATCACTTTGAAAAATTAAATAAGGTCACATAAAATTATATTATAATAATAATACATTAAAAATAATAATATATAAATATATTTAATGGAAATTCATTTTCTTTTAAATTATTAAATTATTCATAAAATTATAATTAAATATTTATGACTTATAAAAATACCAACACATACTTAATAATTTTTAAAATATTTATTTACTTATTCTATGATATAATTATAACATATTACCATTTATAATATCCTTAAATTTTATTTATAATTTTATAGGTGAGGTTACTATTCCATTGTCTAGTTTACTATTCATAAGGGTCAAATTACTATTCCAAAGGTCAAGTTACTATTTAATCGGTATAGGTTTCTTAACTTCTAGAAATTATTATTATTTAAATAATTAATCATTTATAAAGCTTGTGTTGTGTTCTATATGTGTTTATACCATATGACATAATTATAAGAAGCAAATTTCTATAGATAAAAATTTGGGTCATTACATTCTTTCCCCCTTAGGAAATTTCACCCTCAATTTTTTTTTGCATTCTAAGTTGAAAACATGTGAGGGTACATCTCTTTAATCACTTGCTCTGGTTCCCATGTTGCCTCTTCATACTTATGGTTCTGCCAAAGTACTTTGACCAGGTGAGTTGTCTTTTTGTTCATAACTTTATCTCTATAATCCAACATCTTCACTTCCTGCTCCTCATAAGACAATCATTCTATAACTATACCGCCTTTGAAGTCAGTACATGTGAAGGGTCTTATATATACTTTCTTAAGAGATATATGTGTAATACATCATGTACTTGAGACTTGGTTGGTGGAAGTTCTAGTTGATAGGTCGCAACTCAAACATGATCAAGGATCTTAAAGGGGCTGACGTACCTGGGACTTAGCTTTCCTTTATTCCTGAATCTCATGATCCCTTTCCATTGAAATATACAGAGTAATACCATGTCTCCAACCTTAAATTCAAGGTCTCATTAATAATTATGTTTATAACTCTTCTATCGACTATGGGCTTCTTTGATGTTCTAGTGAATGGTTTTCACCTTCTCCACCATTTCTCCAACTATTTCAAGTCCTAACATATTACATTTGCCAAATTCATGCCATCATGTTGGTATCATACACTTTTTCCCATAAATATATTCATATGGATCCTTTTTATGCTCAAGAGGAAATGATTATTGTTAAAGAACTCAACCATAGGTAGATGTTGGTCTCATCTACCTTTAAAGTCGATAGAACTTTCTCCCAACATGTCTTCTAGTGTCTAAATTGTTTGTTATGATTGGACCTCAGTTTGAGGATGATAGGTTGTACTGAAGTTCAACTCGATTTTGAGATCATATTGGATACTTTTATAGAACTTGGAGGGAAACCTCAAATCAAAATCAGATAAAATAGATATTATTACTTCATTTATGTATATTCATGAAATTTGACCCAGTGAGAAGTCCTCTTGAATTATGATAAAGTGATATTTCTTTGTAAGATGATTCATAATAACCCCTTTTGAATTTGATCCACTAGATGTATTTGAAATTCCATTAACAAAGTCCATGGTGATGTTTACCAATTTCTATGTTGGTATATGTAATGGTTTCATCATCCCTTTAGACATTTTCCTTTTTGCTTTCACTTTCTGACATATGAAGAAATTTGATTTATATTCAGTGATCTACTTTTTCATATTTTCCCACTAATTGTTCTCTCTAAGAACTTAATACTTATTTTTCCTCCCTAGGTGAACGGAGAAGTTTGATCTATGTGAATCATTCATAATATCTTTCATTATCATTGGATTGGATGGTGCACATAGTGAGGACCCAAATCTTACAACTACATCCTTATCAGTCTTGAACTCATATGATTTCCCATTTTTTATAGAATCCAACTTTTTTTAAATTTTCATATCATTTATTTGAGCATACATTGTTTTCTACTAGTGGGATGGTTGACTAATCATTTGAGAAAGTATTGAGGATATTCCTTCCTTAAGGATTTCCATATATATGCATTGAAAATATAAGAAGATTAGATCCTTCTTAATTATCATTGTCGATGAAGATGTATGATTCCTTCTACTTAGAGAGTCCACCACCTTATTTTACTTACCAGGATAGTAGTGGATTGAGCAGCCATAATCCTTGATGAGCTACAACCATCTTTGATGGTTCTTATTAATCTTATTCTATATGAATATATATTTGAGACTCTTGTTATCAGTATATATCTCACACTTCTCCCCATATAGATAATGTCGCTATATTTTTAACTCAAAGATCAAAGATTTCAATTCCAGATTATGTGTAGGATTGTATTTATCATGAATTTTCAACTACATTGAGGCTTAGGCTATAACTTTATCATTTTCCATTAGTCCACAGTCTATGTATTTATTTGAAGCATCATTGTACACCACAAATAGTTCTATAATTTTTGGGAGTGTGATTAATGGTGGAGTTAAAAGTCTCGTTTTGAGATCCTTAAAGTTTTCCTCATGTTTTTTAGTCTAGAAAAACATAACTCCCTTTCATATCATATTGTTTATTGGTTTTGACAATCATGATAATTTCTTCACAAATCGTTGGGAAACTACAGATCTTCGTTACAGATGTTGTCTTAGGCCACTCTTTTGTTTCCTTTTTCTTGGAATGGTATATACATATTCCTTTTTTGGTAATAACATGCCCCAAGAATGATACATCCTCCATCCAGTACTCAAATTTTTTGTACTTTTTATATAGTTTCTCCCTTCTAAAAGTTTGAAACATATTATTCAAATGATCCTCATGTTCCTACTTTCTCTTGGAATATATTAGAATAACATTAATAAATACTGCCAAAAAAATTCAAGGTAATCTCTAAAGACTCTATTCATTAAATCCATAAAGTTTTCTAGAGCATTATTGAGTCCAAAGGGGGTCATTATGAACTTATAGTTTATATACCTTGTTTGAAAGGTGATATTGGGAATATCATATTTCCTAAACATTAATTGGTGATATCTTGACCAAAGGTCCACCATAGAGAAATAATTGGCCCCACGTAGCTGATTGAACAAGTCATCTATATATGGTAGAGGATAATTTTTATTTGTCATGATTTTTTTGAGCTACCGATAATCAATGTTGAGGCTCATTTATCCATCATTCATCTTGAACAAGAGGACTAGTGCACAACATGGTGAAGCACTTGGGCATATAGAACCCTTGCCCAGATTCTCCTATAACAGTTTCTTTAGTTTTTTATCTCAATAGTGGATATTCTATGAGGTTTATTTGATATATGCAAAGATCCAGTAATAATTTCAATTGAGAACTCAACCTTCCGAACAAGAGGAAGACCATGAAACTCTTCATATAACACATTAGTGTATTCCCTTATAATGGGCATGTCTTCAAGCATGATTCTCTCCTTTAAATCAATAATTTGAGTGGGATATGCTTTATCATAAGGCATAAATATCCACACTTGAGATGATGATTATGAAGAAGATTAATCTCCCTCCTTACACTTGTAAAAAAATGGAGGAAGATTCGGGATGTGAAGAGTGATATCCATTTACCAACAATTGATGTTAGATTTATATAAAGATAGAAAATAAATGCAAAAAATAACATCCATCCAACATTATAATTTTTACTCATATAAAGAGGAGGCCCATAAGGAATATACAAGGGACGGGAAACCCATATTATGGGGGCCTGAAATAATGCAGTCCAAGAGCATCACCCTGGATAAGATTATCCCCCTCTGGCTTAAGCTGAGACACATTAGTAAACCACAACATCTGAGAGCCAGGTACCACGATTGAGGCCATATAGTCCGCCACAAAATCTGAGTGTGACAATATTTTATTAAAGGTTCAGTTCCAAAACATTAACCAAGGAGGAATTATATACTTTTGATTTAATAATTTCCCCATTAGTTCTTCGCATAGATAAATCAACCTCCACATTTTTAGGTGGTGTTTGAATTTTTCTACTAAACTTGCATGACATGAAAGATTGTGCAGAATCATAATCAAATAGTATATTCATTATTCTTGAATGAATAACCAGTTTACCTATCACCACATCATTTTTAGGCTCCACATTAGAAATATTGGTAGCATATTCCCTTCCATGTTTCCTTGGAGGTTATTTTTTATTGCCTCTAACAGCCCTTGGATTAGGGCATTGGTTCATAAAGTGTCCATGTTTCTTGTAGTTAAAACACCACACTACTAACTGAGAATTGATATGAACCTTCCTTTATTCTTTTATATTAGTGGGATTCTTCATATTCCTTTGGTAGTTCTTATCCACATGCCTCATTCTTCCACATTTTAAGAATTTCCTAGTACCCTTTAGATAGATCATAGGATGCCTCTTCCCACAATTTTGACACGTGGGATATTCAGTATTTTTTCAACATGAGATTTATTTGCTGAACCAACCAAATTAGACTCCATTTTATGCATTTTTTCATCAGTCCCATGAGAACACTGAGAGTCTCCAATCTATATTTCAACCTTGATGGAATAATGGAAAATCACCTTATAGCTATCAAAGTCTTTAATTTCCAATTCTTTTCATATATTCAACTTTAGTACACTAAATAAGTGATCAAACTTGATTTTGGTGTTTATGATAAAGTCCAAGGCATATATTTCAATCCTTGTAAAGTTTTATTCTTATGACTTGATACACTCATCTCCATTCTACATAAGTCTACGGAACTCTTTTTCTATCTTGAGATGGAGGGTTTAGGGAAAATATTAATTGAAAAACTTTTTTTTTGAATTTCTCCCAATCCATGGAATCAATTTCCTACTTGAACCTTTTATTTTTGATCAGTGTCCACCACTAATCATCTTCCCCATCAAAATTATAGACCGCTGGCACAACTTTATCTTCTTTTGAGAACTGGAGGACAGAGATTATTTTTTCAACAGAATTAGTCCACTATTTTGTGAAGAGGGATCATAAGATCAACTAAACATGGGATGCCTTGGTTGTATGAAGTATTCGACTACAAATTTCTCTCTCTCCCTTATGAGATGGAGGTCAGTCTACACAATTCATGTTATTATTCATAATTTGATCCAGTTGAGAAAGTATTTCCATGAAGTTTTCAGAGCCTGTTCCCATCATATTTTTCATATCATTTGAAAAATCATAGAATTTTCCATCACATTTATTTTTGTCACCTATTATTCTATTTCCCAATATTAACTAAGAAAAAAATAAAGTGCAATTAGGGGTCTTGAATACTTATCAAATGAGCATAATAAATTGAAAATATGAACATAAATGGATAAAATTGTATATGAAAAGTATATCATAACTTGTGATTCCCTAGGTTTCAATCTAGGTTATCCATGATCTCCTTCCTAACATATTTTCATATAGGAATTCTTTTTTTCTTAATAATGGTTTGTAATGAGATTATGAATTTACTAAAGCATTTACCCTGTGATTATTAAACTAGGTGCAAAGTAAGGTCTATTA
The DNA here is from genome assembly GCA_963277665.1 of Viscum album. NCBI lineage: Eukaryota > Viridiplantae > Streptophyta > Magnoliopsida > Santalales > Viscaceae > Viscum > Viscum album. The sequence continues at coordinate 833,140,682 of OY728147.1, read as the reverse complement.
TCATGTACTAGGTTACCCCGGGTCAAGCCTCAAACACCTTGTCATAGTTTTCACTCCTAGTTACATAAGTTCTAGAACCACATCCACTTTTAGTATCCATATAGGGATGTATTTTCTTGATAAGCCACTTAGTCAATACATACCAAAATTTTGGGATGTTTTCATATAATTAGTCTTATCCCTGTGGTTCTTACTAAATTTCTCTATTCCTAGTCTTAAAAAATAACTAAAAATTTCCTCTAAGATGAACTATAATAGACCTAGCCTTTTACACGTGTCATTACATGATTTAAATCATAATTAAACATTAAATTACAAGATAAGGATCATAAAGTCTAGTGTCTTGGAAGACAAGGTATATAAAACTGAAAACATGGGACAAAATAAAACATTTCATTATTTATCATCCATTATGTGTTCCTAAATTCCTTTTATAACTTACATCTACATGGTATAACCTGGCGATAACGTGGAAAAAGGGATGATCTAGAATCCTAGTTAGGGAATAAGCATAAGAATAAAGCTTGGCACATTGGTTAAAAGGTATAACATAACACTATAAAAAGTCATGGAACATGATTAAATATATGGAATAATAAAATGGGATAATATAATCATGGATTCATAGTAATGTGGTAGAAATATAAAACTTAAATTCAGCATGAGTCAAGGATTTTTTCAAATATGGGGCTAGGAGTCATGGCTAACCACCAAGACCGTTGCATATGGAGCACGAGTCAAGGCTAACAACTAAGACCGCTACACATAATGTCTCATGAGACTAAACATTATCCAATGAATTGGAGCTCTATATGGGTTACCTAATCATAAAATGTTCATAAAGATGTATTCCACATGATGAATCATACATAAGAAATCAAATGTAGACATAAGGGTTAACCATGGAAAGAATTGGGTATTATAATCATTTCGTAAAGCATAATAAATGAGAATATCATAAAAGTGTCCATGAAAGAAAGGAATTTAATTATAATTGGGCATTAATAAAGAAAAATTAGCCTATATCATGATTATTTACTTTAAACTAAAGTGATTACATGTAAAAATGGTGTTTATGAAACTTTACAAAATAAAACATTTTTTTGCGGTTTAAGGAAAATATTAAACAGAATTTTAAGTAGAAAAAGAAATAATATAATATATAAAAATAAAATCGAACAATGAAAGTTTTAATTATAAAATAATTTATTTTATAAAAATAATGGTGGTTTCAAACCAATTATATAGTTCACATTAAATTGGGTAATAATTAGGGAAGTTTCCTTAAACCGGGCTTGCTTATCAAGAAGAATTGAGTAGGGAGACATTTAAAAACATGTATATCCCAGAAAACGAGGACAAATGGATATTAATACACGATTTTGGATAATATAAATAGAATTTATAATATCTACAAAAAAATAAAAGATAATTTTATTTGGGTATAAAGAGAGGAAGAATATACTAAAGAAATAATGGAGGTTCGGGTAGAATCCCTTACATTAAGTTTGAAAGTGTCCTTCACTTGATCTTAATATCCTGGATAATAAAATTAGATTCATTAATTAATAATTAAATAAGAATTTATATATTTATTTTATTACTAAAACATTATTAAGTTTATATATGGCCTTTTTGATTGGTTAAGAAGTTCAATTTCATTGTTGGGAGCGTTGATTTCCTTGGTTTTCAAGATTGGTTTACTTATATACATGTGTGAAAGGCCGTATAATGTGGGGTTATTTATCCAAAATTGAACTCATATGTTATTAAGGATCTTAAAGTGATTAAATTATTATTATATATTATTTATTTATATATAATTAGGATGAATCATTAGATAAATAGTTAATGATAATCATATGAGTTTATTTTCACGGTTTTCGATCACAACGAACTCATTTTGTTTATAAATTAATATCATGTGTACAAAATGATTCCAGAACATTAAATAAGATATAATAATTATATTTTAATTAGGTTCTACCAAAAAATGGTTTCATGACCATCCCTTAATATGGTAATGGAAATTGAAAACTCCATCACCCATAAATGTGAAAAATTAACACATTACAAGAGATGTTTTCATTTTTAGTATAAAAGGAAGGGGAATGAGATATGATGATGGATTATTCCATTATCAAAAAAATTATATTTAACTTATTAGATTTATCATACCATTCGGATGAGGGTAGATAAAGGAATGTGAAAATCAATTAAGAGAAAAGGAAGAGGGTTTTACCTCTTGATTCCTTCTTCTTCAGAACCTCCTTAGGGGGTTGGATTTGGACTTTTATTAAAACAAAAAGTTCCTAGACATGTATAGGGGCTCAGGGGGATATTTTAGTAGAATTTTTAAAAGGTTAAAGGCTTTATTGGTGTTAGGAGAAGAGGTGGTGAGGGGTGGTATTTATATTGGAGGAGATGGGTGTTTTCTCATTATTTAATTCATTAGTTTATTATTTTTATCAAGATAAAAAATAATGTCAATTATTGATACAAAATATATTAATTTGATTATGTGATTTTGAGAAATTTGTGCTTAAATCGTCTACGACTCAATGAATAGTTTATTTAATTTATAATGTATATATACCGTAAATTACCGTATTTTACTATTCACTAAAATTTTAAGTATTTAAAATGTTACTAAAAATTAACCCTAAACATTTATAGACATGTATAATTCATAAATTTCCCCCATAGTGTTAAAATAATTTTCTAAATATGATATATTTAATTATTAATTAAAATCATAATTTACTCGAAAAATAAAAAATTAAAATTATAACTAATTTTATATCACTTTAAAAAAATTAACTAAGATCTCATAAATTTATCTTATGATCATAAGAAATAAAAATAATAATTTATGAATAATGTTTATTTTAAATTATTAAAATATTCATATATTTTTAATTAAATATATGTGACTTATAAAATTTCCAACACTTTATAATTTTTGAAATGTTTATTTACTTATACTATGTTAAAATTATATTATATTGCTATTTATAAGATTATTAAATTTTATTTATACTTTCATATATGAGGTTACTATTTCATTTTTTGGTTTACTAATCATAAGGTTCACATCACTATTCTAAAGGTCAAGTTACTATTTCCTCAGTATAGGTTCTATAACTTCTTGAAACAATTCTTATTTAGTTTCTTCATCATTTATAAAAAATTTATTAAATTCTCTATGTGTTTATACCATATTAAATAATTATAATAAGGAAATTTTTGTAGATAAAACTTTGGTTCATTATAGGCATAGAAGATAAAGAGCTCATTTGAAGTGGATGGGAATTATTCTAAACATCATCAAATTTTAGGAAGAAGAAAATTAATCAAAGAATATTAACTTTATATAAAACATTAATTCCCAATAAATTAACAAGTAAAGTTAATATAATATAATAATATTATATAATAAAAAAAATTTATAGAACCATATTCTAATAGGAATAATTATGGCTCAAGAGAAGAAGTTGTGTCAAGAAAAACCTCTTATGGATTTAGTAACATCTGAATTGAAGCCCCTTAAAACGATAAGTTTAAAAGGTTTTGTAAATACCTATAAATTCATAAATTTTATAAAAAAATTTGTACATATGATATAATATAAAACACATAAAATAAAATAATAGGTTAAAATTTCAAATGTCGCAAAAATGAAAATTGAGATGAGAACAACTCATACCTTTACTCTTGAATTCCAAAAAGAAAATTTTAACTTTTATATAATAAAAATAACCATATTAATAACTTATTTAACAGTATTATACCTATCTATTACCCTGTATAATATTAATTTATAATTATTTACTATATATTTATTATTTTTTGTAGTTTATTTGCATCATCATATATCGTCGATTTTAATTGGTTCATACAAACTTTAAAATGTAGATGTTGAACCATGTTCACTAATACCAAGTTCATAATTTGTATATTATATAAGCTAATTTAATATGTACCTTATAATTATTAATAATTTTCTAATTTCAGTCATGATAATTTTATTCATGGTTCATGAAGAAGGAATCAGTAACGATCTTGTTTTGGTAATTTTTTATGAAAAAAAAAAGATACTGCATTAATAATGAGTAAAATATTACTATAACCTTTCCATAACCTTAATAATGTAATTAAAATAATTTTAATTCATTAATTACATTATTATAATCATGAAACTATAGTGGTGATTAAAAATGAATCATGTCGTTTCATAGAGTTAGTAATCATTATAAACACACAGAGGACGTTTTTGTTTTCCATTGAACAGAAAGAGGGTAAAAATTAATTAATATCGTAAAAATATTAATCATGTTATAAATGTAAAATTTATTCATTAAGTTTCCATTTTTAACTAAAAATTTAAGGCTATGGTGAAAAATAAAACATGTCATTCATGGAGGTCGTAGGCCGCACATACACGTGAAAAACATATACATTTTTCCTAAAGATAAAGGAGGAAAGTAGATAATGATAATTCCATCAATGTTATAACACTAAAATGTACTATTGATAGTAATGTTTTTATTTTATGATGGTATAACATACTTTTATGTTAAATAGGAATACATAAATAAATATAAATAAAAATGAGTAATTTGGGAATTTTTAATGTACTCTTTGAAATAACTCTATAAATGGGATTAAGCCTCTAAGGGGTGTTATTTTGAGGATAATAGAACCTATAAGCCATTTATATGAGTGTTGGAGATCGATTTCAGTATATTTCTGTTGAAATAAGGGTCCTATAGTGTAAGTATAAGTAAACTGGTGAATTGATCCCTTTATAAGTGATAGGAGTTCCATTTTTTATAATATGTGAAGAGCCTACTTTGTGTGAACTGTATTTTTTTCAATGGTTTACAATGGTTTTTAGTGGTTTTCAATGAATTAAAATGATTTCATTGATATCAATATATTGAATAGGTTTTAAAGAAGAAGTTTCTTAGAAGTTTTGTTGATTTATTTTAGATAATTAATGAGGAATATTATTATTAGATGTTGAATAGAGATAATTAATGATGAAAAATACAAGTTAAATGGAAAAGATAAGAGGATTACAAGTACTTTATATTGGAAGAAGATAAGTTATTTTCATTACTTTGGAATATTTTCAATATATTCATTACTTGATATATTCACTACTTAAAGGAAAATAGATTATTTGAATATTTTATTTACTTAAGATAATTGATGAGATGGAATTAATTTCCTAAAACATGTAATTTGGTGTTTGAAAAGGCATATTTGTTTACAAAATAATGAATTTTGATCCACTGCATGATGTTTTAGAACATATTGTTCAAGATAAATAAATATAAGTTTAAAGGATATATGTAATAAAACATAGTTTAGAAAACATAGTCTATTTAACTAAAGTGATCAAATATAAATAATTCTCTACACCGATTACTATGGATAGATAATGAAGATTCCAATGAATTGAGGTAGTCAGAAATATTCTGGAGGATTGAGGATTATAGACCTAGGAGATCAGAAAAAGTGTTTTCTAAAAATAATTCAGAGTCACAATAGACTGAGTGTTCCAAACAGAAAATATCTTACATTTCTTAGTGATTTATTTCAGATTTTTTAAACATAAAAATGTTTTGCAGTCATGGTTCAAGATGGGTATTAAAAAAATCTACAGTGAACTGGAAAAAAATCAATCAATGCATTATTGATCTTCAAAATACTAAAAAATCATGTTTAAATAAAGGTATTCTTGGTTTTAGGTAATTTTTTTTAAATGCAGAATGTTTTTCAAAATAGTGGATGGAAGAGTTTTGGATGTTTTGAAAGAAGTTAGATCATATGGAGAGGAGTATAAAGTATTATATTATAAATTTGAAATTCCATCAGATAGAGTTTTATGATTTTTAATGAACATTGTTTTATAAATTACATAAAATAGAGTTTTATGATGTCTATCATATAGAGAAACTCAATGGAATCTAAAACATGTTTGAAAGTGAGTTCATTAGACAAATGATACTGAGTGAAATTTATCATACATATAGACTCAAGGTTATCAAACATTCTCTACAAGATAGAAAGTTTCAATTGATCAAATATAGGTTTTTAGGTACATTCATTTGATATAGGATTCATAGTGAGGCCAATGAATAGATTTTTCCAAGAGATATTATCAGATAGAGTTTACCTGGTTAAGTCATTGGAAAAACTCTTCACGCAGTGTGCCTCAACGAGATACAGACAAAGGAAACATGAAATTCATGGTGGGTAAAAAAATATGAATGTTGTCAGATGAAGGGATACTGGACAAAGATAAATCATATGAGGTTACCAGATAAACAAACATAAAGTCTATTGAATATAGTGTGTCCAAGAAAAGGAAAACCTTAGGAGGTTATCATACATACAAATAATAATTTTACTGAATTTAGTTTTAATGAACAAAGAATAAACTTATGAGGTTACTCGATAGAAAAATATAAATCATAGGGAATAGAGTGTGACAGAGAAAAGAAAACCCATATGAGGTTATCGGGTGAAGGAGTTATTATAAAGGTGTATTAGATGATGGTTTATATATATTTATAAATGGTTTTGTAAAGTCCTTAAATTTAATAATTTTTAGTTGGATATTCAATGCTACAATATTAATAAAGTGATGTTTATGATTCTAGATGAGATATTATAAAATTGTGAATATTGTTGACACTAAGATTTAATGAAATGTTTATTAACACTATTGACACCTATTTTTATGGAGATGTGATGGAATTTAAATGTTGTATTTTTTGGGTGGGATGTTCAAATTTTGAGAAAGAAATTTGAATTTCAAGTCCAAAATACACCTTAAATTTTTTTATAATCATTGCCTATATAAATGGGAGAAATTATGTTGAGAAGAGATGGTTTGTTTTTTTGTCCTGGAGAATTGTTGAATAATTGAGGTAAAATGGGAAAGATTTAAAAAGATTAATTTTTAAAGAATTAAATATAGTAGCACATAAAAGTGAGATACTAAAAAAAATATTCCTATCATTTGGTATCAGACAAAGTTGGATTGTACATAGGGTATTAGATAGAGCTGGAATGGTCCAATTATACCAGACAATGTTTACAACATGTAATGTTATCATATGGGGAAGTTCATGTTCATTTTTTTAAAATAAATAAAATAGGAAGAATAATTTATTCAATAAAGAAAGTGAAAAAAAACAAGCAAGCAACATAGTGACAACATTAAAGCCAATTATTAGTTGTTCTTTTTTAATTTCAAAAAAACATTATATCATATAATCTATGTGATTACCACATAAATCTTCCTCACATTTAATTTCTATTTATTTCTCCTATTTATCATAGTATTGTTAGAAATATAATTCTACTAAGAGGTAAATGAATAAAAATATAAATTAGTGTAAAAATTCCCCCTCAAGGATTCACCCCCCCCCCCTAATGTTGAGAATATCTTGAAGTGGCCCTAACAATTGTTATCAAAGAGAAGGTACACCTCTATTTGATTTTATTCTTTTAATTTATTATATTTCGAATATTAACGTTTCTTTCTTGTATTTATGATAAAGTTTAGTGTTTGTGAAGAATCATTTATCTCTTAGTAGAATTCTATTTCTAACAATACTATGATGAACATGGGAAATAAATAGAAATGAAATGTGGGGAAGATTTACCTATTGAGTTAGGAGAAATAAGAAAGATCATTATCTCCATGACATGATAACAAAGAAGAAAAATCAATCTTGTAAAGTGAAGAACATATGTTTTAAGTTTCCACAAAAGACAAGGAAAACATTCCCACATCAAGTAGATAAAGATCAAGTGATCATGAGGTATATATAAATACTTATAAAAAATTTACATCATAAGTGTAAAATATCATATTTGGTGATGATTATATATCTACATCTTTTAGAGATATATCATTTAGTAGATAAAAATATATTCTACAAAGCATTCCTATAGAAACACTCTATCTTACTTGTGGTGTATTTCAAACCACGTAGTTTGAAATAACCTAGTTGGACTAATAAACAAATAATATAGAGAATTATTTATAGGAAATTATTCTAAAAGGTATAAATATCTCCAAGATGGTTTAAGACTTTGAAATAATAAATTTGGATCTTGGAATAAGATCCTAAAATTTTGAAAATAAGTAGATTAAAGAATTTTTATGGAAGGATTTCATCAAGAAGAATCATTAAGAGAAGATCCATTTACATGAATTAAAGTTAAAAAAAATGTCATTAATGTCATGGATTTTCAATTAAAAGTTAAGTACAATAATATTAAGGAACTTGACTCATTATTACAAAACAAAGATAAGATATATGATAAATAGGTTGATAGAATGAAGATGTATTAATAAGAGAAGGTGGTTTTGATTTATGATCAGAAGAACACCCTTAACATGAGGTGTATAAAATTATAATTCAAACTATTCAATCTTGGAATGAAAAATATTGAGTCTTTATGAAATAAGGAGATAGTTGTTGCTGCTATATAATTCTCAATTGAGGAATCTGAAGTTAAAATACCTCTAACATGTGTCAGGAAGACAGTGAAATAATGTAATTATCTATCTCAAGAATCTATGAAGAATGATTATATTTTATACCTTCTTATAATGTTTTTTATAAATCTAATTTCATAAAAATTATAGGGTACCAAAAAAAATTCAAATATAGATGAGGAAAAATTATCATAATCCTATAACAATGTCCATGGTGGATATAAAAATAAGTTTTGAAGTCAGTTCCCTAAGAATATCTCAACAAGTTATGAAAAATGAACAATAGAATTCCAAAAAACTATATTCCCATTAAAGAAATATTCATTATATTATTGGTAAAATCATCTAAATTTTGAATAATATAATAAGCCTATTCTAATAGGGAACAATAAAGATATAAAATATAAGAAAACATAGACTAAAAAAAATATTCTTTAAAAATATTTTTAATGATTGAAAATATTATTGGTGCATGAAAAAATGTTCGTCAAAAAATTAATGCATGGTGGTCTCAAAATTTATCAAACTAAAATAAGAAAATAAGAATAGAGAAGCTGGTGAAGAAAAAAAGAAGCAATTGTGGGTTGTAACTATAAGAATGTTCCAAAAAATAATTCTCTTATGAAGATATAAAGAAGATAAGTCCTTGGATTAAAAATACAAGAAGTTTATGTAGAGTACAATATATAAAGGAACTAATAAGAATAAAATATCTTGGAAGAATCCATATGGAAAAAAACAATACATTCTAATAATGTATCAAATGATATTTTCGTAATATGGTTTGAAGAATTGGATAGAGAAGGAAAAATATAAGAAGTATAAGAAAAGGTAGGTGAAAAAGGGATAGAAAATATTAAAAAATAAAGAATATGAAGTTTATAAGAGGTATTCAATACCAGAAAACTCTTGTGTTAAAGAATCTCTATGTGAGATTTAAAATAATGTTGAACATACTGTAAGAGTTTGTATAACCATTCTTCTAGAAAAATAATAGAAATTAAGAAAAATCAAGAATAGATTTTATATGATGAAGCTTAAGTATAAAAATTATAAACACAAAATAGAATATAATTTGATAGTATATATTATACTAAAAAATATTTTTTAAAATATAAATGTGGAAGCATGAATAATTAAAGATATGGAGACACTTGGTTGAGAAAACCATATCAACCTTCATGTTCATATTTAATAATCAAGGAAGTTACAATATATTTATTTTATATTTTTGAACTGTATTTGTGCTCATAGTATAGGGAATTGAAGCTGAAGAAAGGAATAAGGGGTAAAACTTGAGTATGAGTAATGGTTTCCAACATTGGTTAGACTAGATAAATTAGTAACCATATCAAACAGATCACTAATTGATGTATTGAAAAATCCAAGAAAGGGTCGTCTTTATTGAAGATGAAGGATGTGGTTACTGTCAACTCTTAATAACAAAGTGAACTGGATACCATACTGTTTTAATATTTTTTTCATAATTTAAATTTAATATATTGAAGAATATTATCCTTATTGAATAAGTACAAATTCTCAAATATATACAGATACATGAAGAAGATCAATTTTTTTCTTAACAAGAGACCCTAAAGAATATCTACTAAAGAGATTGATCGTTATGAATATCCTATGAAATTGGTATATAAGTGTAGTATGATAAAAAACATTCTAGAATAATTATTTTATATGAATTTTAATATTCTTGAATATTCTTGAAGGGTATGCCTTTATTAATCTCACATTTGTAGTTACTATAATAAACCATCCTAGCACAATGGGGGAGAAATTAAATTAATCATTGACATAAGAAAATTGGAAGCATAAAGGTGTGTTAAATTTTTTTATTCTACTAATTTCAAGTTAATTCTTCTAACATACTTTTTGAAATGTGATGATAATTTCTATTTGTTCTATCAAAATATTTATGATTTTAGCTAAGTGCAGAACATGGCCTAACCTAGGACATTCTCTTGAGGATGTATTTGTGGTGTAAAAACTCAATATATCTAACTAACTTTTTATTTTTTATTTTTTAGGACATATAAGCAAAAAGTGATGGGGGTTTTATAAGGTAATGTAAGATAGGAAAAACATGAAGAAGAAAACATAATTAATACAGACAAAATGAAGTCAAAAATAGAGGATATATTCTTCAGAGAATCATATGATGTTAACCTTCATTGTATTATTATTAATTTCATAATTACTTAATAAACACACTCAATCATATGTGGTAACACACTCTCATATATTTTTTTCAAATATATGGTGAACTTAATGATCTCAAAGACACCTCATATCCACTTCTTAGTTTGAGGAAAAATAATTCAGATGAAAATTATAAGCCTTAGGTGGAAAGTAGATATGCAAAGGTGTATTTCCCACTAATATCACCATCATCAGACCACTAAAAAATCATTAAGGAAGAATTTTAAAATACTTGATATTAACACTAAATTTTTTCCCTAAGAAATTCCTCATGTTAGATACTCATAACCATTACACTACCACAAAAACAGTTTTTCGCAGCGCCCCCCCCCCTTTATCAGCGCTAACTAAAAAGCACTGATAAAGGGGGGTGCCTTTATCAGCGCTGATAAAAGTACCCCTTTATCAGCGCTTTTTTTTAGCACTGATAAAGGGACCCCCCCCCCCCCTTATTAGCGATTTTTTAACGCTGATAAAGGGACCCCCTTTATCAGTGCTTGTTTAGTAGCACTGATAAAGGGGGATCCTTTATCAGTGCTTTTAAAAAAAGCACTCCTAAAGGGTCGACTTCAAATTTTTTTTAAATATATTAATATATTAATATATAAATATAGTTATATTGATATATAAATATAATATATAATTTTTAATTATATTTTAGATAAGTATAAATGTACATTTACACTGAATATACATAATATATATGATATTTAGTGAAAATGGCTACTTAAAAAATTAAAAAAAATATTTTTAATTAATAATTTTCTAATTACTATGGAGTAATAGTCATTTAATAACAATTTTAAGACTAAAAAAATTAAAAAAAATTAAAAAACATCCAAAATATGTTGAAAACGCAACTCAAACTTCAAACGGCCATAACTTTTGATCCGGGTGTCTCTTTGAGCTCTACCACATATCAAATCGAAGCCTGCAACAAGATCTACGTCGTTGTGACTAGGGTGACCTTCGTTAAGCGTGTTTTGAGGCCAAAAAGGCCCATAAGGCCTCCAAAACTGAGTTTGTAGTCAGGGTACCCAGAGTTTTTAACATTTTGTGGGTTTTCAGCCTTGTTTGAGGGGGTATTATTGGCTTTGTTTGGTGGGGAATAAATTTATTCCAAGGTATTACATTCATATTGATATTATGTCTTTGAAATTTCATATTTTTTTTATAATGAACTGCTACTTATAATCAAATATATAACAATATATACATATATTTTATATATTCACACCTAAAAATTTAATTATAAATATAAATAATAAAATATATTAGCTTTATCTAAATAATAACTAACATCCATTTTATTTAAAATACAAATATATGAATATTTATATACCTATATATTAATCTAAGTATATATATATATATATATATATTAATCTAGGTATATATATATATTAATCTAATAACTATATATATATTAATCTAATAGCTATATATATATTAATATAACTACATATATATATATATATTAGTATTACTATAAATATATATATTAATATCACTATAAATATATATATTAATATCACTATAAATATATATATTAATATCACTATATATATATTAATATAACTATATATATTAATATATTAATATAACTATATATATGTTAATATAACTATATATATGTTAATATAACTATATATGTGTTAATATAACTATATATATATATATTAATATAAATATATATTACTATATAAATAAATAAAACTAAATATATATATATATAAATATATTAATATAACTATATATATATTAATACAACTCTATATATATATTATAATATAACTATATATATATATTATAATATAACTATATATAAATATTATAATATAACTATATATATATTAATATAAATATATATTACTATACGAATAAATATAACTATATATATATATAATGAATTGGAAGACAAATCAAAATATAGTAATGGTAAAGGCTTAGGCGCGCAGGGGGGAGGTCTCGAGTTCAAATCATGGGGGAGGCAGGGGTGCACGCGTATGGTGAAATATAGCAGCAAGCGCTGTTAAAGGGTGAAGGGGGTGCGTGGGGTGTTGTACTGAGGTAGAAAAGCACTGTAAAAGGGGGGATCAAGCGCTATAAAATCCCCCCAAATTGGCAGTATTTTTTAATTTTTTTAAAATTTTTTTAAAATTTTTTTAAATTCTTTTTCTTTAACTTTCATCAGCGCTTTTTTAAAAGCACTGATATATGGTCCGTTTATCAACGCTAAAATGAAAGCGCTGATAAAGGAAGCGCTGATATCGGACCCCTTAATCAGTGCTAAAAAAGCACTGATAAAGGGGTACTTTTATCAGTGCTTTTTTAGTGCTGATAAAAGGGGTATTTATAAGTGCTTTTCAGAGCGCTGATAAAGGGGACCCCCCCCCTATCTTCACCAGCTTTATCAGTGCTTTTTATAGCACTGATAAATGCTGTATTTGTAGTAGTGTTAGCATAAGAGTTAACTTTGAGAAGATAATAAGGAGATAAAATGAGATAGGGATAGAATAAGAGTGAAATAGTGTATGACTAAATTAAAATATCAAATAAAATTACAAAATGAAAAAAAAACAGAAAAAACTAAACTAAATCAGAACTTCATCCAAATATTTTGTGTTTCATTCAATCCTTTGTAAGGTTTTGGAAATAAAAATTTATATGGAGTTGGGTATCTTATTTTATCCCAAACATATTCCTATGAATGTTTTCATGTTTTATACATAACAAATAGAAGAATTTTAAAAAACAAATTTTGACATAAATTTGTTCTTATATATCTCTTCTATCGAACCACAAAATTTCAGTTTCATTTGAAAAGTGTATAAGTATTTTCATACTATTTACTCCAAATATTTATTCTACCCTAAATGACTCTTTTTATTCCATTTCACCAAGTTCTAATGCATTTATAAACTTTACAGAGTAATAATCATGTGTTTAAAAAGTAATTGAATTTTTCTCTCCATATTTCCTCCTCATCCATGTGAAATTTTAGCCCCATTAGGTATGTACTTTGTGAGATATAAGCCCATATTCAAAATTTTATAAATCTATGGAAATATTTCTAGGCCAAAACTGTGATCTTATTTTGGGCTTCAAAATATTCAATTAAACTCTTTTTCTAGTCGAATGAAATGAATCCTAATATGTATGTAATCCTAGAAAATTAAATTTCTAAATTTTAATTAGTAAAGAAAAAATTAACTCCAAAATACAGAAGAAATTTAAAATAGTTAAAATTTTAAATTACTCTATTATTCTAATTAATCTACTTCCAAAACCTAAAAATATAACAATTTACCATAATATGACAATTCATTTTATTAAAACATTAAAATTAAATGTATAATTATTTAAAATATTGGCTCTATCAAACTGGGTGTAGGAGTTTTAGGTGGATTAATTTTATAAATGTTATATATCACAATTGGTATCTTCAGCCTGAAATACAAGTGAAAACCATTAAATATAATATTGTGTGTTCTAATCTCATTTTTTATTAAGTTCAATTAAAAATGGAAAAAATTTAAAAAAACAAGTTCCACTTGTTTTCTACATTGATCATGGATCACGTAGACATAAAGTGATATTATAGATGGAATATTTTTTAAGAAGGAATAGATACCCTTTTCTTTAGAACATTTTTATTTCTTTTCAATAAGGGGGCGAGAAAGTGAAATGAAACACATGAAGTTTAAAAAATAAAAGGGGATATAAATAATATAAATATTCATATATTGAAATATTGGTTGTAAAGGTAATGGAAACAAATACAAAGGGTTGTTAAAGAGATCTCTTTTTATGTGGTATTTTTTTAAGTATTTTTTAAATTTTTTTCAATGGTTTTCATTTTATTATAAATATTTTATTGATTTTAATATGTTGAAGAGGTTATAAAGATAAATTTTCTTAGAAGTTTGGTTGGAATATCCTTGCCAGTTAATTAAGAAGATGATGATTTAATTTTGAATTAATATAATTAATGATGAAGAATCCTATTTCATTGAGAAGGATAAGAAATTCCCATATAATGTTTTATTAAAAGAAGATAAGTTGTGTTCATTCCTTTAGAATATTTAGAATATATTTATTACTTGATATAGTCACTACATGAAGGAAAAAATTATTTTAATTTTTTAATTACTTAATAAAATTTATGAGAAGATCTAAATGTCTTAAAAAAATATTTATTGATAGGAATAATATATCTATTTACAATATAATGAATTGAAATCCACCGCATTATATTTCCAAACAAAGTGTTTCAGAAAAATAAATACAGGCTTAGTGGGAAAAGATAATTGGATCAAGGCTAGTGGACTAAAACTAGTAGACTAAGGTGATCAAATAAAATTAATTCACCAGAAATAGTGTTACGGATATAAAAATAAGAGTAGTGGATCATGGTAACTGGATAGATTCTTGTGGAATGGGTCTAGTGGATTGAGGATATTAGATAAATTGTTTTTTCAAAACAATTAACAGGGACATCAAACAAAGTGTTCTGAAAAAAACAGAAATTTATTATTGATGTAATCCTCATTGTTTAAACATCACAATGCCTTATGACAAAGATTCAGTTTGAATATTAGAGTAAGAAAAAACTTTTTGAAATGTAGGAAAGGAAATCTATTATTTTTTTATCTTAATAGTAATAAAACATCATATTTATATGAAGGTATTCATGATTCTAGATTATGTTATTTGAATGAAGAATGTTTATAAGACTAGTGGACCAACGAGTTTTGGAAGATGTAGAAGAATTTGGATTAGATAGTGAGGAGATTGAAATATTCTGATCAATCATTTCAAGTTCATCAGATATATTTTTATAAATTCCGTTGGAAAAAAATTATGAATCCCATTTGATATAGAAAATAGAGGGTATAGAATAGTTGTTTCTAATAAATTTTATTGAATTGAATCTTCTGAGTGAAACCCATCAAATATAGAGACTCATGCTCTTCAGAAGGACTTTATTGGATGTATATATCTGATTGATTGGATAAGTGTTTCTAACTACATTCATCGAATATAGGTTTCTGATTGAGGCCAAGAGACATATTTTTATAAGATATATTTTTAGATAGAATTTACCAAGGGACATAATTAGAGAGACTCATCATATAATGTACCTTGAAGAGATCCTGAAAAATTAATCATGAGATGCTTTGTGGATTGAAAACTATGAAGGTTATCGAATGAGGGGAAATTGAAAAAATAATAATTTTATGGGGTTACCAAATAAAAAAAAATATTAATTCTACAAGATAGAGTGTGGCTAGAAAATGAATAACCTTACATGGTTATTAGAAATTCCAAAAATAAGTCTACCAGTAAGTGTGAGACTGGAAAATTAAGAACCACATGAGGCTACTAGAGTGTGACGAAACAAAGAAAATCCATATGATGTCACTGGGTAGAGGAGTTGTTGTGAAGGTGTATCAGATGAAGTTTTTTAGATATTTTAAATAGGTTTTATAAATTCATTACATATTATGATTATAAGATAAGTATTCAATTATTTAATAATCATGAAATAAATTTCATGATTCTATCCAAGATATTAAGAAATTATGAAGAACATTGATACTAAGTTTTAAGATAGTATTTATGATGACTGTTGACTCCTCTTTACATAGAGATGTGAAGGTGGTTAAAAATATAATTACTTTTTGGGTATGTTCAATGTTTGAAAAATAAATTTTAATTTAAAATACACACTACTCACTTATAATTTGTATAATCATTTCCTATATAAATTAGAAAAGATGTTCTAAGAAGATAGGGTTTATTTTTTTCATTGAGAGAATTACTGAAAAATTGATGTGTTGATGTTAGAGTTTATGAAAGATTTCATATTGGAGAATTAGATATATTATCACCAAATAGAAGGATTCCATTAAAAAAAATCCAATCATTTGGTATCAAAAAAATAGAGTAAATAAATAACAGATGAATATGTCATTAGACTATAGACATCAGATAGACGTAGATGAGACTGAGGGTATCATAAAGTGTTGGACTGGACCGAGTATACTATAAGTAGTTTACTAGATAGAATATAAATTTAGGGATATATTATTTCTCTTTATTGTTCATGAATGTGAATAGGAATAAGGTCTCTTAACAAGGGATGTGTGAATAAATTTCAAGCATCACATTGACAATAATAAAGCATGTTAGTGAAGGTTCTTTTATTATTGAAAAAATTATTATATCATATTATATTTTAGCGGATCACATGAATTTTTGAATGCATATAGTTATATGTAAGTTATGGATACTCCTTTTAACACCCCAAGATTTCATGGTATTATTCCTTTTAAATAATTCAATAGGTTTCATTGTATGAAACACCGAGTTCAGGCACACCACAACCTATCAAACTAGCCATTTAAAAGTGGTTATGAATAGTATTAACCATATTTTATGATTTTATAAATTTAATTTTTTAAAATAGACTTCATTTTTGAAGTATTAATATCAATAATATCTTAGGATAAATTTTTTGTACTTTTCTGAGAACTTTCATATTTTGATAAATAGTAAAAAATACTAAATTTTAATTGAAAAAAGTTAATTGAAGTAGGTTATAGAGTTAAATTATAAATTTGAATAGTTTTCAAGAATAATTAGATAATATATTTATCAATTAATATAATTTAGTTCATTGAAATTATTTTCACATTAAAATTAAATATAAACACATGACAGTCTTTTGATGGTTTTTACTTTTGAAAAACTCATTTTTCTCATTTTGACAACGAGGATTAATTTTAAATTAATTAATTCAACTTTAGTGTTTTGAATTTGTAAAAACATATTCCATATCTGGAATCATAAGGTTCAAATTGTGTAAATAGGTGCCTTTTATTTTTGGACATTATGAACAATAGCTTTAGTAATTATTTTTATTTACCATGGTTAAAGGATAAATTTAGTGAATAATAGTAAAAATAATATTCTAATAATATAAAACTACCTCAACGCATGTCCTAATCTTATTTTAATGAGTTTTGGGCGACCAAAAAAATCCTTATTCCGAATTTTTGGCATTTTGGAGCCACTTGGGTGTGATAATGACATGTTATAATAATTAATATAAAGTAAATAGAAATATAACATAGACATGTATCTTTTTACTAAAACATTTTAAATATACAGTTATTTAATTGATATATTTGACTATAAATAGTCATTATAAATATAAAAAAATTTCAAACATCATTGTATTTTATTTATAATTTGTATACATTAAATAAAATTTTTTATTTTTGACACAATGATGATGCATTGATTACCTTATTAATGAAAGATTCAAATAAATGACATTATAAATATGAAAATAAATGTAATTTGAGATTTTTATACCATCCACTAATTTTTTGGATAATATTAAAAAATTATAGATGAGTTAATTCCTTTTTATAATGAATTAAGCTTTTATGAATTTAATAGAAATCAATTACTAAATAGTGTCAAAATTCACAAAAATGAGTTTCAAAAACAAACCTATTTATTTTAAATTATACAACAGTCATAAAAATATAAGATTCATACAAATTAATTATATCATTTTAAAAATTTCATTAATTATCCACTTTAGTTTCTCTTTTAATTTTATAGTAACTATATTAACCATATAGTATAAAAATACAAGAAGACATTGTAAGAGTTAACTTATTTAACTAAGGGTTAAGGCCAAAAGTTAATGTTAAATTTGTGACCTAAACATGTCTAAAACCTATTGGTTGAGATTATTTCGACCTATACTCACCTTATCCTATAATTAAATAAATTTTTATCTCCTAGAAACTGAAAATCATATTATAATTAATTAATATTTCATGTTTTTCCTAAAGTACCTCTCACCTCTCTTATAAAAGGGTACTTCTCCTTATCATTAATTCACACCTCTAAATACCTTTTTACAAGACAAAACCTAACCATTTACACTCCCAACATCCATTAATTAATCCTAAAGTCCATACATTGGGCACATATCCAACCTAAGGAGTTCTTTTGTATAAATCAAAAGGAGACACCCGAAGTAGAGGTAATCATTTTATCACCTCATTCAAATTTCTTTTCTTATTCTACTTCGTATTCCTAATTTTTCTCTTTACTAAATTAATAAAACTAGAATATAATATATTATTATATGTTTTTATGAATATTGAAATACCATATTCTTTCTTTTACCCATCCTATGAAGAATAATATCATCATGCATGTGTACGTACAGCTTACCGTCTCCACATCGTGGTGTAAACTGTTTTTCATCATTAATTATTTATATAGGTATAATTTTGAATATAAAGGAAATAAATAATAAATATGACATGATATTTTTTTATATAAAATTCATATTCCATCCAATTCAATACCATTTAATCCTTGAGGAAATTATATCGTCGCTCGTGCGTACGTACGGCCTACCATCTCCACGACGCAATGAGATTTTTATCCACATTAACCATTCAATAATGATTATTAAAATCTTATGATAAGTAAATATAATATTTATGAACTTAATATAATTCTTTATTTGAAAAAAAATATAACCTATGCATAATAAACAGTACTTACTTAACAAAACATATATTGGAAAAAAAGCAGTTAACACCCAAAATAATGGTAATACAGAAATATTATTAACAAAATGATATAATATGATCATATATGATATAAAAAATATTTATATGGTCTAGTTATAATTTATTAACAATATTTAACCATTATAAAAGATTTTAACACACCCTCGATTAAAGGAAATTACAAGGTAATGGTCAATTTCAAAATCTCATTATTAATTGAAATTGTTTATATGTAAGTATCTACTAGGAAATATTTATCATACACATCCATTTTTCTTATACATGTATTTAAAAATAATATTGTTATTCCTATAATATTTTTTAAATTAATTTATACCCATATTTTATTTTTTATAAAATGTTTTTAAAGGAATCTTTCTATCATTTTCTAAATGAGATACTATATGAGTATTTCAAAAAATTAAGGAAAGAATTTTTTTTAACTTATACGGCATGAGACCCTATTTTCTACCATTATGATTCCTTAACTAGAAACTTCCCTTAAAATAATAATATTTTATTTTCAAAGGAAATGTTTCCTTTTATATTTATGTAGGCTTTCAAATGATTTCAATGTAAAAAAGGGATATTTATAAAGGAGAGTTTGTTAGATCACCTTCATCTATGTCAACATACTTTTTTGGATTTTATGCTTAATTGAGGTTAATATATTATGATACATTTTTCCAAATTTCATTTAAGGTTTTATGATATGTTTGACTATGGATGTTCTATTTTGATATCATTCATATCTTATGGTTTAAGTGTTGACATTTCATATGCTGGTTTTAATATGAATGTTTATGTTGGTTATGTTTTACCCCTTTCATAAGAGGAATGAATTGGACTTTTTAAGTGTTGGGCGGGACCTTCTATATCCCCATGATGCATCAGTAGGTCTCATGAGAAAATTATTTTTTTGTTTTGGCTAATGTCTTACCCAATTATGTATGGTGTCTTAGACGAATCCTTGATGGTGTGTTTAAGATGTCCCACATTTTGTATTCCTTATTTATAATGATAGTTATTACATGTGATTATTAAATAGGTATAATATCCATGTGCATGTTTATATAGTAGTTTTTTATTTATTCTTGACATATAATGTTCATGTTTATTTTTAAAAGGCTGGTGTTTTTATTATACATCTTACCTTAAAATTTTATGCTTAGTTACGATAGCTTTTGCTGAGTTATTTACCCTTACTGAGCATCTAAGATCCCCACATTATTATGTTTAATTTTCCCCAGGTTGTGAATATGTAAATTATGAATGAATTATAGGGATGAGGAAAGGGAAAAATAATGTTTTCAAAGGATTTTTCATGTTTTTTTTCATTTCAAGATGTAATATAAAAATATATGTTTGTATCTAGTTTTTCTAAGGAAACTAAACCAATCGATCCTTCAAGATTCGACTATCTTGTGATCATGAAAATGTAATAAATAATGCACTGGCTCTAAGAAACTAGGGTTAGTGCATTACAATTGGTATTAGAGGAATTTTAGTACAAACCTTGGAAACAATATTTAGAAAAACTTGGTTTCGGGAACATTACCCTAAGATAGACTTTGAGGATAAGTATAGAATCCCATCCTAGAATTTTGGTAATGTAGATATTACGTGAAAATTCATAAAAACTACAACCATATCTAGATACTATAATTGGATTTGGTTCTGGAACAGATGTACCTTGGGTGAAAAATCTAACATGGTGTTTCAGTGTTGACTTGGGGTAACTTGGTATACAACAATGGTTTTTACTGCATACCTGGTTTGACACTCCCTGGGGATATGTTTAGAATAATTCATATTTTCTTTACAAACCATTATGAAGGATTTATGATTAAATTTTCCTCAAAGAAACCATGTTTAGGATTATGGATTATATATGAATAAATTTTTCAATTTATGTTAAGTATTTTATTATTTTGGAATTATGCTTTATGATTCATAACAAAATCTAGTGTATTCTATTATTTAGAAATGGCGCCTAGTGTAAGGAATGGAAACAATATCAATGAACGTAATCCATGTTGGTATTTTTCTCCTATGAAATATAATTATAGTGGAGATGGTGATGCAACTAGTGCTGAAAATATTATAACTATAATGGGATAACTGACTCGATTTATGAATACCAACCTTACCAGTATGAAGAACCTTAATCCAAAAAGTAGATAATCAATTTTATACCTCTTCATGATAAAACAACCTCCAACATTAAATGGTATAACAAATCCATTTGTACCTAACCAATGGATATGTTACTTAGATAAAATAATTCTTGATTTGGGGAGTAATGAAAGGGAAACAGTTGTCATGGAAGTTTTCCATCTCTTAGGAGATACAGATCAATGGTGGTTATTAATTCAAAACACAAAGGATAATGAAGAATTATAAAATTTGGAATATAGGGAGTTTAAAAAATTATCCTAGAAATATAAATTCCTCATGAATAGTGAGATGATATGGAAATGCAATTTCTAAGTATGAAGAAAAAGGAGGATGAGAATTTAGTAAAGTATGAGTCTAACTTCAAAAGGTTATCAAGATATGTTGCAGACTATATATGTATCCTAGGAAGTAATATTGATTGATTCTTTTATGGGTTAAAACCATTCCTTCGAAGGGTGTTGGTCTCCCAAATATTATCACTATATGAAGATATAGTCTCACGTTCCATCAAGATAGAGATATAATTCTACATGTTTTATGATTTTAAAGGGATGTGGGAGAAGAATAGGGCTTCTAATAATTATGAGGAAGGAAATAAAGTAAAGGGGAATAAAAGAAAGGTTGATTTTCCATCCTACAATAAATGTGGAAAGAAACATCCTCGATTATGCTTATTAGGGATATGATCAAATTACAAGTGAGGAGAAAAAGGCCACAATACTTGTTATAGAATGGGAAAGAAAGAAGATAGTAATGTAAAGTTCTTCAATTGCAAGGATATGGGACACTATTCATATCAATGTCCTATGAATCAAGGAAATATACCCTAGAAAAGGCCAAGGGATAAAGGAAATTCTTATGTGATCACAAATTTTGAGGTTGAAGTTTTTAATGATTTGGTTCCAGGTACTATCATCATCTCCTCAAAATTAGGAAAAGATTTATTTTATTTTTGGATCATCTCATTCCTTTATATCTTCCTAGTTTTCATTAAAAATTAGTTATTTCCAATTCACATTAACAAGGGAGTTGTCATTCAAACTCCTAAGGGAAGCCTTATTGCATCCAATATGTGTCAGGAAGTTCCCATTATGACATATAAACATTTATTATCTACTAATTTTATCATCATTCCTATGGTTTACTTTGATATAATACTTGTTATGTATTGTATATCAAAATATGATGCGAAAATCTATTGAAATAAGAAGGAAGCTTCAATTTTTGAGGACGATGTAGAATCAATTATCATTAGAACAAAAACATCACCACCAAATTCTTATCAAAACCCAACCCAAGTAGCTTTAATAAATGATATTCTTGGGGAGGAAGAAGAAATAATATCTAGGGATGAATAAAGAAATATTCAAATTGAGGATTTACTTATTTTAAAGGAATATATTGATGTTTTTTTGAAGATATACCTAGTCACCCTGGGAGCATGAAGTCGAGTTTTCTATTGATTTAATCCCTAATGAAAGTCCAATATCAAAAACACCCTATAGAATGGTCACTATAGAATTTTTAGAGCTAGAAAAACAACTATAGGAGTTGAGTAATAAGGGATTTATTTTCCCTAGTGTTTCTCTGGGGGGATCTCTGATTCATTCGGTTAAGAAGAAAGATGGGTCAATGAGGTTGTCCACTAAATATATATAAATAAATGTTATTACAATAAATAATAAGTATCCTATACCCCACATTGATGATTCATTTAATCAACTCCAGGGAGATCAATATTTTTCAAAGATTGACATTTTTTCTGGATATCAGCAATTGTGTTAAGAATTAACATATTTCAAAGACAACATTCTAAACATGGTATGTTCATTATGAATTTATAGTAATGCGATTTGGATTTACTAATTCACCCTATAGTTTCATGAATCCATTGAACAGAGTGTTCAATGAATATCATAATGATATTTTTGTAGTATTTATTGATGATATCATGGTATACTTTAAAATCTACGAAGACCATGAGAAAAAATTTTGGATTGTTCTGAAGACTCTTAGAAGAAATGAGATATATGGGAAGTTTAGAAAGTGTGAATTCTGGCTCCAGGAAATTTCTTTTCCTATGAATATTATCTCAAAAGATGGAATCTTGGTTGATCCTTCAGTGAAAATGGAAATTCAAGAATTTCCAGGGCCGGTGAATATAATTGAGGTATGAAATTTTATTGGTTTGGCAGGTAACTATATGAATTTCATCCAGAATTTTTTCCGATTGGATAATTTGTTAACCGAGCTCACACATGAAGGGGTTATATTTTTTTAGATAAAAGAGTGTGATGAATGTTTTTAATAATTGAATATAATATTATTCAATGCACTTATTTTGACTTTACCATCTGGAATTGATGGGTTTGTTATTTATAGTGATACATCAAGGAATGGAATTGGTTGTCTTTATGCTGAATGAAAGGGTTATTGCATTTGTATCAAGGAAATTAAAAATTTATGAACATAATTATCCAACTCATTATCTTGTGTTAGCTATAATAATATTTTCCCTAAAGATTTGGAGACATTGTATCTACTGTGAAAGATGTGAGATATATACTGATCATAAGAGATTGAAATATACTTTCTCAAGGAAAGAACTCAGCATGAGACAAAGGAGGTTTCTTTAACTACTCCAGGATTATGATTCCACAATACACTACCACCCTAGGAAGGAAAATAATGTGGTAGATGCTTTAAGCTGAAAGAACCATGGAGTTATGAACAAAATCAGAGTTGAAAAGGATTCTATGTTCATGGATCTAGTAAAGATGGATATTGGGATTATCATAGAAGGTGAAACATCCAAACTTTTTCAAATTGTTTCCAACCCATATTTACTATAAAGGATTAAAATTTCTCAGTCTGATGATGAGTAATTTCAAAAAAAATTGATCTATAAATGATGGGAGATTTATTGAAATGGTGTTTCAAGATGGCATTTTAAAATTTGGGAAGAGTATTTTTGTTCTTTCTATACCTAAGTTAAAAAGGGAATTATTGGATGATTTTTATAGCTCAAATTTATCTATATACCCTCATAGCACTAAGATGTATAGATATTTGAAAGAAAATTTTTGGTGGGACAAAATGAAGAGGGAGATTGTTGATTATGTTTCAAGATTTTTGGTTTTTCAATAGGATAAGGATAGAAGACAACATCCTTGATGAGTTATGAAACCTCTTCTAATACTTGTGTGGAAATGGGTTGATATTACTGTGGACATTATCATGGGACTATGAAAGACTCCTAGAAGAAATGACGTGATATGGGTCATTGTTGATCATCATACCAAATCAGCACATTTTCTTTCTATAAGATATGATTTACCACTTGAATGTCTAGAAATACTATATATTAATAAAGTTATAATACTTTGTGGTATACCCCTATCAATAGTTTCTATTTGTGATCCCTATTTCACATCAAGATTTTGGAAAAGTATTCAGAAATCCCAAGATACTGAACTTTGTTTGAGAACTACATACCACCCTCAAACTGATGGGCAATCCGAATGGACAATTAAAACTTTTGAAGACATATTTAGATCTTTCTCACTTTACTTTCAAGGTATGTTGGATCAATACTTACTTATATTATATTTTTCCTATAACAATATCTTCCATCTAAGTATTTAGATGGCACCATATGAAGCATTATATGGAAATAGATTTCATACACCAACTTATTGGGATGATGTTGGTGAAAAGAAAACTCATAGGTCCAAAAAAAATTTAAGAAATAATAGAGAAGGTGAAGATTATCCAAACCCATATCAAAACAACTCTCAAAGTAGGAAAAAGATCTATGCCGATAACTGAAAGAAGGATTTGGAATTTCAAGTAGGAGATCACATTTTCTTGAAGGTATCTCCATGTAAGGGTGTTATACAGTTCAGTAATAAGGGTAAATTAAGTCCGAGGTACATTGGAACTTTTGAAATACTATAATGAATTGGAGATGTAGCTTACCGATTGGTAATGCCACCAAGTCTCTCCAAATTTCATGATGTGTCAAACTTATCAATGTTAAGGAAATGCATGCCAGACCCAATGCATATACTCACCTATAAAGAAATAAAACTAGAACCTAATCTGTCTTATTGTGAAGAGCCTATCAATATTCCTTATACCATAGAACATGTTTTGAGGAATTAGACGGATTTCCTGGTAAAATTTCTTTGGATAAACCATAATATGAAATAGGCAACATGGTATCTTGAATAACTTATGATGAAGAACCACAAAAAATCTATTTATACAGCGATATTCTAGAAATTTTATGGGAGAAATTAATTTAAGGAGGGAATAATGTAACACCCAAAGTGTCTATGTTATACTTCCTTTTAAATAATTAAATAGTGTGTTTTTTACGCAATACTGAGTTTAAGCACACCACGCCCTATCAAACTAGCCATTTAAAAAGTAGCTATGAATAGTATTAAACACATTTTAAAATTTTATAAATTTTATTTTTCAAAATATTCTTCATTTTTTAATTCTTAATATCAAAGTTATCTTAGGTAGAATTTTTGGTACTTTTTTTGATAACGTTCACTTTTTGATGAATAGTAAAATGTTAAATTTTATTTGAAAACTACTTTTTAAATCGAAATAAGTTATAGTGTTAAATTATACATTTTAATGGTTTAAAATTATAATTATATTATATTTTTTTTATTTAATATAATTTATTTTTTTGGATTTATTTTCACATTGAAATTAAATATAAACACATGCCAATCTTTTGATGGTTTTTACTTTTGAAAAACTCGTTTTCTCATTTTAACATCAAGGATTAATTTTAAATTTTTTACTGAAAATTTTGTTTTTTGAATTTGGAAAGTTTTATTCTATATTTGGAATCATAGGGTCTAAATTTTGTAAGTAGGTACCTTTTATTTTTTGACATTATGAATAGTAACTCAGTAGTTATTTTTATTTACCACGGTTAAAGGGAAAATTCGGTGAATAAGAGTAAAAATAATATTATAATAACATAAAACTTCCCTAACACGCATCCTAATATTATTTTATGAGTCTTGGGAGACCAAAACAACCCTTAGGTCTAATTTTTGGAATTTTGGAGCCACATGGGTGTGATAATGACATGTTATGATAATTAATTTAATGTAAAGAGAATTATAACAAAAACATATATTGTTTACTAAAACAATTTTAATATAGGGTTATTTAACTGATATATTAGACTATAAATATTCATTAGAAATATAAAAATATTACATATATCATGGAACTTCATTTATAATTTTTAGACATTAAATAAATATTTTTGTTTATGACACAATGATGTTGCATTGATTACCTTATTAATAAAAAATTCAAATAAATGACATTATAAGTATTAAGATAAATTTAATTTGATCGTTTTTAGGCCATCCATGAATTTTTTATATAAAATTTACATGTTAGGGGTGAGTTAATTCATTTTTCAAATGAATCAAGTTTTTATGACTTTAACAAAAATCAATTACTAAATAGTGTCAAAATTGACAAAAGTGAGTTTTTAAAACAAACACTATTTTAATAGATGATATAATTGTAATAAAAGTCTAATATTTGGAAAAATGACTTATATAGTGTTAACATTTTCATTAATTATCCACTATAGTTTTTCTTATGATTTTATAGTAACTATATTAACCATATAGTATAATAATACAAGAATACATGGTAAGAGTTAACTTATTTTACTAAGGGTTAAATCCAAAAGATGAGGTTAAATTTTTTACTTATCTTATCTAAAACCTATTGGTTGAGAGAATTTCAAACCATCCTCATATTATCATATAATTAAATCAAATTGTATCTATTAGAAACCTAAAATCATTTTATAATAAATTAATATTTTAATCTTTTCCTAAAGTGCCCCCCACCTCTCTTATAAAAGGGAACTTCTCCTTCTCTTTAATTCACACCTCCTAAACCTTTGTCTCATCCAAAACCTGCACATTTCTTCTCCCAAAATCCCTCACTTCATACTAAATTCTACACATTATGTAGAAATACAACCTATGGAGTCCTTTTGTACAAATTAAAAGTAGATACCTAAAGTTGTGGTAATCATTTACAACCTCTTTCAAAGTTCTTTTCTTCTTCTACATCCAATTCCTAAGTTGTATCTATACTAAATTATTAAATACAGAATATAATGTATTCTAATATGTTTTTATGAATATAGAACATCCATATTCCTTCTTTTACCAATCTTGTGAAGAACATTATCACCATGTGTGTGTGTGTATACGGCTTACCGTCTCCACGTCGTGGTGAAACTTTTTATCATATTTACTTTATTTGAATGGGTATAACATTGAATATAAATGATGTAAATAATAAATATGACATTATATTGTATCTTTGAAACTCATATTCTATCCAATTCAATACCTTTTAATCATTAAGGAAATTATATCGTCGCTCGTGCGTACGTGCGGCCTACCGTCTCCACAACGCGATGAGATTCATTCTCTACATTAACCATTCAATAATGATTATAAACATCATATGATATGTAAATATAATATTTATAAACTTAATATAATTTTGTATTTGAATAAAATAAAACCTATGCATAATAAATAGGACTTACTTTACAAAACATGTATAGGAAAACAGAGCAATTAATACCCAAAATAATGGTAATACAGAAATATTATTACCAGAATGAGATAAGTGGATTGTATATGATATCATAAATATGTATATGGTCCTGTTATAATTTATTAACAATATTTTACCATTATACAGAAGTTTAACACACCCTTGACTAAAGGAAATTTCAAGGTAAGGGTTAATTTTTCAATCTCATTATTATCCAAGATTGTTTATATATAAGAATTTACTAGGATATACTTATCATCCAGAACCATGATTCTTATACATGTATTTCAAAATAATAGTTCTATTATTATATTATTTTTTGAAGTCATTTATACCCAAGTTTCACTTTTTATAAAAAAATTGAAGGAATCTTTATGTCATTTTCCGAATGAGGTATTATATGACCCTTTCGACAAATTAAGGAAAGAATATTTTTTTATCTTATACGGCATGAGCAGCTATTTTACACCATTATGATTCCTTAAATTGAGTGTTCCATTGTAATCATACTAGGTTATTTTCAAAGGAAATATTTTCTTTTATAATTATTCTGGCTTTTCAATTATTTCATAGTAAAAAAGGGATTTTTTTAAAAGCGTTTTTGTTAGATAACTTTCATCTAAGCCGACATAAATTGTTGGATTTTATGCATAATTAAGGTTAATATATTATGATACAATATTCCATATTTTATTGAAGGTTTTATTATATGTTTCACTATGGATGTACTATTTTGATATCATTCACGTCTTGTGGTTTAAGTATTGACATTTAATATGCTATTTTTAATATTAATGTTTATGTTGGTTATGTTTTATACCTTTCATAAGAAGAATGCATTGGACTTTGTAAGTATCAGGTGGGGCCCTCTATAGCCCCTTGATGTATTGGTAGGTCTTATGAGACAATTATTTTTGGTTTTTGGCTAATGTATTACCCAATTATGTGTGGTGTCTTGGATGAAGAATTTACAATGTGTTTAAGATGTCCCTCATTATGTACTCCCTCTTTGTAATGTTAGTTATTACATGTGATTATTTGACTAGAAGAATATCCTTGTGAATATTTATATAGTGATATTTGATTTATTCTTTCCATATTATGTTCAATTTTATGTTTAAAAGGCTGATGTTCTATCATACATCATTCCTTATAAATTTATGCATATTTATGATAGCTTCCACTAAATTATTTACCCTTACCGAGCATTTGAGCTCACCCCATTCGTATATTTCATTTTCCCGAAGATGTGAAGATGTACATTATGAATGACTTATACGGATGAGGAAAGGGAATAATAATGTTTTAAATGGATTTTTTATGTTTTATTTCATTTCAATATGTAATGTAAAAATTTTAGGTTTGTATCTAGTTTTTCTAAGGCTTCTAAGATGATCGATCCTCTAGGATTTGACTTTCTTGTGATCATTCCAATATAATAAATAATACAGCAACTCCAAGAAACTAAGTTTAGGGTGTTACAATACTTACTTTCTTTAAACCACTAAAATGATTTTTTCTTGTGTTTTTTGGTCTTGAGTTATTTCAAAACCATTCCAATGACTAGCTACTCTTATTGAGTAGTGAACCTTGTCAAAAAATCTTCTTCCGTCCTTTACTCGATTTCATCTAAATACTTAAAAAAGAAAAAAGAAAAAATGAGAATCATGATCTAAATAGATATAATAGTTAAAGGGAAAATATATATAAATTTGTGTAAAAAGATCCAATAATGATTCACATCCCCCCTGTGTTGAGCATATCCCGAAGTAGTCCTCTCAATAAAAGATGCAATATTAACAAAAAGTAGATCCAAAAGTGGAAACAATGGAGAGGGTATGATTACGAGTTGATAAATACCTCAAAAAATAATTTTTAAATATATATTTAACTTTTTTTAAGTCAATTACACATTATATTTAACTCTTTCACCATTTTGTATTTTATCATGGAAATTAGTTTTTACCTAAGTAATTTATTTTTTATGCTAAAAATAAAATGAAACTTATTATATAATTTTATCATTTTGATTCCATATACTAAACCCATTTTATTATATACAATTTCAAAATGGGATAAAAATTAATTCAAAAATAAGAAATGTATAACACATTAAATACAATTTTATAGAATAATATAACTAAACTTCAGAATATAAAATATAGGTTTTTAAATTATACTTAATATTTTATAAATGTATATTTTCACTTATAAAATAGATTTTTATTCATTAAAAATGATTCTCAAATTTTAAAAATATATTTATATCCTAATGATGATAAAAGTTATGTTATTTGTAAAAATAGTATATTATACTATTCACCTAAAAATCAATCTCTTTAGGAAAATCTTGAAAAACATCATAAGATAATATTTTTATGATGAATCCTAAAATGAAGTTCTTTTTTCAAACTAATATTCTAATATTTAGGAATTTATCTTTTTATTGGAAACATTAAATATAATTAAAAAACATTATAGGAAAATTAAATTTTCAAATATTAAATTTTCCAATTATTATTTCCTATAAATTAATAATTACATGAGTACTATTCTATTATTTATATCAATAAAAAAATTTGCATCATTTAATCATAATATA
Organism: Viscum album; assembly: GCA_963277665.1. NCBI lineage: Eukaryota > Viridiplantae > Streptophyta > Magnoliopsida > Santalales > Viscaceae > Viscum > Viscum album. The sequence goes on along the minus strand of OY728147.1, from coordinate 833,109,925 downwards.
TTTAATTTTTTTAAAATAAAAATCATACCCCATGAAAAGGGTAATTTTTATTAAAATACATTTTTAAGTATAAAATTAATTTATTTTTATTTCCTTTATTGTTTTAAATAATAGATGGATATTATTTTATTTTCTTGTAAATATTATCAAAAACTTCCATTAAAATTATTCTTTTTTCAATAGTATTTGAAGATTCACTAAACTTTTAATAAAATGAAAAATATAACTTTTATATTAAGCAATGTGTGTTGAATACTATTAAAATAAATTATTTATATTATAAAAATGTAAAAATTTTAATCCATTAATATTAAAATCTTTTTTTGAATTTTATAAATTGATCATATCATAATTTATTAATAATATATATCAAATATATATATATTTATTTATTTATTTATTTATTTCATTATTTATTATATTTTAATTATACTAATAAAAATTTACTACTAGAAATACAAAAATTCATTATACCTTTTTGAAACATGTATATCCAATGACCATATTTCCAATGACCATATTTCCAACGACCATATTTCCAACGGAAATGTTTCTAATGATCATATTTATAATGACCAAATTTAATTATTTTATATAGACATACTAAAATAATTCATCCATTATATTATCACATCACAAGGTGTCGTTATTATTCCATATTAAGTATTTTTCATAATTATTTCTCCTTTAATGATTTTATCTCTCATTAAAGTTTTAGTTCTACTAATGGTGATTCTCAAGGGTGATATGATCTTGGGGATCTATTAGTAATAAATATATTATTCATTTCTACTTATCATCTCCTTTTAATTTATTCACTTTTAATGGATGTGATCAACCATGGTGAGTAATACATAGTTTCATGTACTTTTGTTGTAGTGTTTTACCTCAATAGAATTTATCAATGTTTTTTTTAAGTTCAGTGTTTCATGTGAAATGATCTTTTTCATATAGTATTTATTTAAGAGGAAATTAATGCTAAAATCTCAAGGCATTACATAAAAAATAAAAGTCAAATCTTATTAATTTTTTATTCTCCTTTAAAGTATCTTTTATGACATCATAGTCTACAATAGGCATTATCTTGCGTTGACCTTCCTTTTAATGTAAGTCTTGGATCCCATTTTGGTTATAAGGAAGACATCCTCTATATTAGAAACATGGTGTAATTTCCAGGTCAAAATTGGAATCTATTCTTCCATTAATCTATTAGGATGACTCTAAATTTTATGATTTTAAAGAATATTACAAAAATAATTTAGAAACATATTTTACTATAATTTTATAATTGATCACAAAATTTAGAGAATCAATATTTTCAATAGTTTTCTTTTTATTTCAATTCTTATTCTATCCTTTTTTATAATGTATTCTTCACCATGATTGTTCACCAATTTTTCATCCTGAACATATTTTAAATATTCTCTTGAGGTATACATCATGACCACATTTTCTTATATATATTTTCTATAATCAACTTCTACAACACATTTCAATGGTTGGATTTTAATGAGTAGTGTTGTTGTAAATTTATTTGTACAATGATCTAATTAGGATATATCATAGCATCACCAAGCCATTAACTTTTTATTTTAAAATTTGAATCTCGAATAACATAATACAATACCACTTTTTTATAAGACTAATGTAATATAAGTATTAAATTTTTAAAAAAAATAAATGTTAATTACTTGTAAAAATTGAGGATTCATCATTTAATCAATATATCCTAAAAATACAAAAACAATATTGAGTCTGAATACTAGGTTGGAACTGTTTCACTATAATACCACTCATTAAAACTCAAGACACTTTAATAGGGTGGGTGAATTAGCATATATTCTAAATTAAAAAATTTCATTTACTTTTTTCCTTTAGGAACTTGTTCTTGTGTTGCTATAAAACAATTCTATACAATCACTTAACTCTTTCTATAGTCCTCACCAAATCTCTATAACATTATCAGAAATGTAAAGCATAAAAGAGTGAATGAATTTTTCATAGTTCCCCACAATGTTCTGATACAAGGAGAATACATTAAAAGTGTGTCAATGTACCATGAGGTAATACTACTCACTGTATATATTACATTTTTTTGGAAATTCAAAAGAATCATCCTAAGGACACTCTTTATTAATCTATTACATGCACTAATTTTGTGAAGGGAATCAATAGCTTATAACCATGTATGTCTCCTGATGATTATTAATGAGAGAGAAAAAATTGAGATATTTAACTCTATGTATATGTGTGTATGATCTTACAATTTTACTTCTATATTTTTATTTAAGATGGATGGTAGTATCACCTTACTATAATGGATTACACTATATATTCCTTTAATAAAATTACTAGAAAATATTCATCTAGATAAGGAAAATTCTACACTAAAGTTATCTTATTTCACTCTTCTTTAATGACTAGATATAATAGTAGTAATCCTTCTTCCCTCAAGCCTTTTTCACATAAATTTAACCATAAATGGTCAAAAAAATTATTCTATGTTAATATCATTTTTATTCTATGGGAAAATATATGAAAATTCATAAAATACCTCCTCCTTATCCTTTTAGAACAATATATTCAGTATATATCATACTTATTTCTTCTTTGATTCATATATATGTTGATAATAGTATTCAATTATATATTTTTATTCTTCCCTCTTTATAAATTCATTGAATAATCATATATTATATTTTTTGTATTTTTAATATATAAATCATCCTTCTTTATTTGTTAAAACTATCAAATAATATCATAATAAATGTTTCTCATATTTGTAGAATATAAAAACTCCATGAATTAAGATTTGATATTATCTATGTTTCCTTATTTAGTTTATACATAATAATCTCAATATTATAAATCTGTAAATCCTCTAAATACAACACTAGGTGATACTTCTTTTTAATGCTCTAAAATTCTTTTAATTTTTCCTACAAATTCACAATCTTTATTATTCTTGAGAATATCTTTGAGGTTACTTCTTCATCCTTAATGAAAAATTAGTTATTTATTATTTTTAATAATGTTTCCAAGTATATAGACGCACTACTTGAAGCTATTAGTCATGATATGATCTCAATTAAGAACCTAATCTGCAAAGAACATTATTTTTTATTCACTAACAATATTTCATCCTAATACTCCTTTAATCTTGTTATGGTCTTCTTTATCATGTAATGATCACTAGAGACATGGTTTTTATTTAGATGAAACGTCCTAGGGAATAAATCTTAAAAAATGGTCCAATAACTCTTATTAAATGTTAATAAGTCTTAAATAATCTAAGAAATGCTTACAAAATCTTACTTGTTATTTTAAAGTTCTTAGAAAATTCAAAATTCCTAAAAATCTAAAAAACAACAAATTAAATCTTGATAAGTATGATGAAATCTGTCTCTACCTCAATAAAATCCTTAAAAATTCAAGAATTCTTAAAAAATCTTGAAATATCATTAGGAAATCTAGATAAGTATTACAAAATCTATCTTTACCTCATAAAAACTTATAAAATCACAAACCCCTGAAAAATTAAAAGCCTTTTGAAATCTAAATTAGACATCAAAAATCTAAAAAACCTTATGAAATTATTAGACTTGTCCAGATTATTTAAATTATACTCAAATATATATTCAATCACAAATACTCAAAAACAAATTAAAAACTATTTAAACCATTATAATAAAACAGAATAGACATAATCTATCCCTTCTCATGAAATTTTTCCTAATCACCTCATTCACATTTTCATAACTTATGATTGTATGTTTAATGTATATAATCACCATCTCCTCCTTTATTCATTCATCTAAGGCACCACATATTCCAATTTGACACAATGAATTATTATATAATTATTTTTTACCTTTTAATAACTCTATTTTACAAAATACCCTAATTAATAACAAATATGTAATATAAGTTATGGTTCCAACAACTAGTAAAAATAAAATTAAAAGTGAATTTAATTTTTTCATTTCTGAACTTAAAACTATATCCACAATAGTCGAAATATGAAACTATGATCAAATCCCTTCTCATGGAAGGTATATAAACAAAATATTTTAAAAACAATTTTTAATAAAGTAAAATTCAAATATATTAATCTTTAATCCACCATATAATTTATATCCCAATCACTAAATTGATAATATTTTACTCTTCACCATGTCACGAGGTGTTCAAACACAATTTTAAATCCAAGTTAATGTAGTGTAGTGGAAACTTAAATCATATCCAAATAAGAATAAAATATTAATGTCATGGTGTTAAGTATTAATAGTCTATTTCTATATATAATCTATATAATGGTAAAAGGATAAAAATAATTATGTAACTTATCAATAGAATTAATTAATGGTTGATCATAGGGTAGGAGTTCCAGAGTATTCTTATCACAGTTCCTAAATTAATGAATCCCTCTCGTATTTTCACCAATGATATATTCAAAATAATTAATATTTCACCATTTTATGTTGGTATTGATATTTTTAACATTTCAATAATCACCATAGGTTGATTCTACTTCCTATGTACATGGGTGGGAAAATAGAAATCTCCAAATCATCTAGTAAAGAACTCAACCCCAACTGTCTAAGAACCTCCCAATCGATAAATGTTGATCCCAAGTATCTAGTTATGATATTATACCATCCACACACATTTTATTGAATTCTAATCACTTAACCACTCAATCACTCATGTTTTATCAAATAAAGGGGTGATTGAGTGTAAGGATAGTATGAATGAATATCCATAGATGAAAAATTAATGAAATATAGATTGATTCTAATCAAAAATAAATAATCTTTCACAACTGAAACTAATATTTTCAGTATAATAGGAGTTAGATATGTATTATTACTTAATAAAATAAAATTATCTCCACTAATATATTAAGTACTAATGAGAGGGTTTATACTTCAATGTGATAGATCAAAACCATGGATATCAAGCTTGTAAGAAAGAAAATTATAGATTATAACTAAGATAAATAGAACATCTCCTAAATAAAGATATTAATCCTTTATTTATAATCCTTTCACCATTCAAAAATATTTCCATGCATATTGATGGTTCTCAGGATTATCTCTATGAGACATGTTCATTTCTTCCTTGAATTCATGAGTGAAGGTCAGCCTCCATGATCTAAACATATTCCTCTCCTACAACGATCATATTATGCCCATCATATTTGTTTCTAACATTCCAAATTTGGTTATATTGGGTGAATTGAATGTTCCATTATTATCCAAATCATATACATGTTCTCTACATGGCTATAATATCAACAAAGGGATTAAAACGGTCGACACCAATTACTATGATCCTTAAATATGCTTAAATAGTATTTTGGGGGGAAATAAATAGTATTTAATTAACACTAGTGTTGGGATTGTAAAACTATAGAAAATTGTGAAAATTATTCACAAGATATGTTTGCTTCAACATATAATATGTTGAGTCCTAATATTTTGTTAGGTTGGCAATGTAATCTTAGGATAGACTTATCAACGGTACATTTGTGTGCTTGTAGATTATAAATTGTCTCCTAATATAGATTTGGGGTGAAAATGTATACATGATATATAAATTGGGAATATTTTATCTAGAATATAGCCTCTACATGTGATTTGGATCACATCACTTGATAATGTACCACCATTTTGGTTTTATTGGACCACTTGGGATATGCTCAATACTGAGAGGGGGTGAATTAGTGTTGTTTAATTTTTATTATAATTTTATATTTTTATCCCTTGTCCTCTTAGACCTATTATGATATTGATTCTCATATTATATCTTCCCTTTCATCTAAAAATTGATGAATTAATTTAAATGACTATATAGAACCATAATTTTCATACATAAATACTATTTCTTTTTATATGAATATTCAATACATTTCACAAATACATGCCTAATGATTATAAAGGTTCAATGTCTTTGGAGACTAGATAAATAATATTCTTATTTCATGAAATATATTCAATATCACCCATAAATATCTTCTCACATAGCACTCTTCATCGATATATCCAAATTAAACCTTTCTTTATAACTTGAGGTAAGGAAACATATGAGATGATGAGCATAGATGCTCACCAGGGTGAAAATATGAGATATAAATCAATGGTCATATGAAATAATATGATAATAATAATATAATGAGATCCTGAACATAACTTACAAATTTCATACCCAAAAAATCATATATCATTAACATGATTCATGGCATAAAACTTTATCATTTTAGAAAACATGAATCACAAGAGTGAGACTACATCATAAGTCAATAATGAACCATAAGTTCATATTATAAAACTATGAAACCATCATAGGTATATAAACCATTCCATATTTCATGGATATCTACCAAGACCATAAAATCATATTTGATCAAGGATCATAAAATGTTTTCCATAGTGGATCAGGAATCCCTATCTATTTATCATAGTGGATCAAGAACATCAACTTGTTTCGCTTAGTGGATCAAATACATTGAATTTTTTCCAATTATTATCTCATGATATTTAATAAATATCATATAATAATATTAAATCCAACATTATAAACATCCATGAAATATGGTGATGGAAAATGAATTGTATCGCAACATGGAGACGGTAAGTCGTATGTGCACACGAGCGATACTTTCACTTCCCATTTGATGGATAAGAAAGTGAATAAAGCTATTATAAGAATCATAATAAAATTTAATTATTTTTAGGTTACATAATTTATTATTTCATGAACAATTTCATTTATTATCATTGGTAAAAGAATAAATAAATTGAAAGAGGTTGGGTAGGATGGTTAGCTCTTCTTTTGGAGGCCTCCTTTAGATCCTTTATTAAGAATCCCCATAATCGCCTTTTAAGAATAATAAAACTTTTAATTTAATATATTTAAAATTTCAGAAGATATTTGTTCATGGTTTGGTGGAAATATATGGCACACAGTGTTGTAAAGAAGATAAATGTGTGTTTCTTTTTTATAAGTTAGGAGAGGTGCACTCTCAGAATTTCTTAAAATATTAAAATATAATAAAGTCATTCTCTCAAAAAATTCTTAACATAGAATTAGATTAAAATATAGGGTAGGTTGATATTTTAATATCACCAACCAAAAAAATAGTATAGGTTTATGTGGTGTTTTAAACCTTAACTTTTGGTTTAACACCTTAGTTAACCTATTTAAACATTAGTCATCGTAATGAATTTTTTACTCCAAAAGGGTTAAAATTTTACATATAAGGTTACAATTTGTAGATAAAATGAAATGTTATGATATTTTCGACCATTTAACATCATACTTTTCTTCTTGAAAGATTTTATTATTATTAAATAATTTAATAAAATAATATTTTACATAAAATACCATTAATTTCATTTTTGACACTATTCATTAAATTTAACACTAAATACAACAAGAAAAATATATATATTCAAATATAATACTTTCAAAAAACCCTAATATGTCATATTTATTAAAAAAATCACTGAATAAAATAATTCATACAAATTTTATTACTAATAATATTTCTAAAATGATTTATTTTATGTTTCTATTAATTAAATAAATATTGTATCGGTATTTCAAAACCATTTATGATAATTATTTGATCACTAAAAATTAAATATAAATTACGATGATGAATAAAATAATTCTATACTTCAAATAATCATTTATAACCAAACATAACCTCTGGTACTCATATGATAAAATGTTATATATATTAAATTCAAGAGAGTTACATTTTTGTATTTATTATTTTTATAAATTTATATAAAGGTAATGATCAAAGAAATATGGAACCAAGTGGCCATATATTTTATAATTGAATTGAAATTTCTAAAATAAAAAATAAAATAAATTTAAGTTTTAGAGAAATCTTGGGCCATTTTTAATGCACAATACATCCATGGATATAATATATGAGACTGAAAATAGCCATGATATAATGTAAGTTAACCCTATTTTATTTATTTTACCCTTAAGGAGGTGACAAAAAATTACAATGGTTACTATTTATATATAACAAAAAGTAAAAGGGATATATTTACCAAATTTAATCCTCATGAATAAAAGTATTTAAATTTTTTAGATTAAATTTCTATTAGTTTCATAAATTTATTTTATAATTAGTACACAAAATGTGATGAAAACTGTTTTATAGAAAAATAAAATTTTAAGCATAAAACTATATATATATATATATATATATATTCAAATATCATGCCAATAAAAAATATTAGATGGATGTTAAAACATTTGATTGAATATATAATATAAAAATTTCATTAAAATCATTCACCAATAGTGATCAATTTAATTTATTAAGATAAAAACACATTACGTGTATAAAAACATTATTTGAAAAAAATATCTCTTTTACTTTAAAATGATTTATATTTTCATTTATAATCAATTGATAACCATTAAATTTATATTATATGTATGTAAACCATAAATTTTCAAAAATATTTTATCATATTCATAACCTTGAATCCAATGGCTAGGAAATAAATTTATACTTCATTACAGTTTATTTAGAGTTGGGGTTGCATGTATCACAAGATGTTGAAGAAAATAAATTATTTTAAAATATATATATCATAAATTCTAAGGGTGTTACATTATACCCCCTTGAAATGAATTTATCCCCTAAAATTGTATCTCTATACTAAATTAATTTAGTATATCTATATTTCATCACATCTTTGGGTTCCCACATAGATTTCTCTAATTTATGATTTATCCTCAAAACATTAACCAGGTGAGTGGTCTTATTTCATAATACTTTCTCTCTATGATCCAGAATCTCCACTAGTTTTTTCATATAAGAGATATATCTCTCAAATGTTATGAACTATAAGTTCAGTACTTGTGATGGATCAGGTGTGTACTTCCTTAGGAGAGATACATAGAATACATAATAAACTAGGGAGATATTCAATGGAAGTGCCAAGCGATAACCTTTCATCCCTACTCAATCAAGAATTTCAAAGGGAAAAATATATCTAGGGATTAACTTTCTTTTCCTTCCAAATATCATAACATTTTTCCAAGTATATATTAATAGTAATACATTATCACTAACATTAAATTCCATATTTCCCCAATGATTGTCATCCTGACTTTTCTACCAAGTTTGATATACCTTTAAGTGGTACTAAATAGATCTGGAATTATATGCAATTTACTCAGCTAGATTATATCGCAATATATTTCTCCCTCTAAATTCATCCCAAAAATTTTGTATTCTGCACAACCTATCATAGAGTTCTTCAGAATGATACATCTGAATGTTTGAGTGAGGGTTACTATTTTAATAAAATTCCACCAAAGAAAGTTGTTGGTCCCAATTACATTTGAAATCTAAAGAGAATATTTTAAAAATATCTTCTAGGTTTTCAATGGTCCTCTTAGAATAACCAAATTTTTGAGGATGACATGATGTACTGAAAATCAACTCTGTATTTGAATTCTACTAAATACTTCTCCATAACATCAAGGTAAACATTGAATACCGATTAGATAAAATAGAATGTGTTACTCCTTACAATATCACCCCTTTCTTAATATATAAACTGAAAATCTAATCAAGATTGAAATATTATCTAATGGAAACGAAGTGTTCTGAATTTTTAATTTGATCGACTATAACACAAATTTCATTTTTCCCTTTATATGCTTTGGGGAGTCCGACAATGAAATCCATAGTAATGTTATCCAATTTTTATATAGGTATAGGTAATGGTTGTAACATCCCATTAGATTTATTTTTCTCAATCTCAACTTATTGGCATACCATGCATTGTGATACATACTCTACAATATCCCTTTTCATGTAGTCCCACTAGAAATATTCTTACATATATTTATACATATAAACTTCCAAGATGAATAGAGAATGATGAACTGTGAGAGTAATCAAATAGATCCTTCAAATATAGTTTCGATAGGATATATACTCAGTTCCTAAACTTTATCATTCCATCAAAATCATGGTTAAACATAGGAATATTTCTCACTTTTTTATATAGTTCTATATATTCCTTATTCACCTCTTTAATCTTCATAGAGATATATAGTTTAACATTCAATTGTGAAATATGGGATATATCCTCTTTCCTTAGGATTTCAAGTTCCATCTTTAGTAAATTTAAAATTATCAGATATATTTCAATCCTCATCATGGATAATCTAGCATGTTCGTTTTGAGTCAAATCATTATACACATTATTTTCTTTCTATGGGTGGTAATGTATTGATAATTCAAAATATTTAATCAATTCAAACCATCTTCTTTGGTGCATATTCACCTATTTCTATGTGAATATATTTTTCTTAATTTTATGATCCATTATATGTGCCAACTTTATCTACAAATATAATGCCACCATATTTTCAATGAAAAAAATTAAGGTTTATAGCTCCAAATCATGAGTCATGTAATTTTTATCATGTGTTTTCTATTGTCTTGAGGCATATGTTATCACCATATCATATTATATGATGATAAACCCTAGTAACTTATTTTATGTATCACTATAGAACACAAACTCTTGTCCATTCTAGTGTAGTGTAAGCATAGGAATGCTAACTAACCTTCTCTTCAGCTCCTTGAAATCTTCTTCACAGTCATTTTTTCACAAGAACATAACCCTCTTCTAAGTAACATTGGTGAGTATATTAGATAGTTTTGAGAAATATCTCGTGAAGCCTCATTAATATCTATCCGACCCTAAAAACTACATATTTTAGTTATTTTAGTTGGTCTATGACATCAATAAATAAATTTTGTCTTTAAAAGATCCATTGATATACCCTCACATGAGATTATATGAACTAAGAATGAAACTTTATAAGGATAAATTAACACTTGTTAAATTCTTAATAAAACTTCTCCTTCCTTAGGGTCTCCAGTATAATTCTCAAATGATTATCATACTCTTCCTTTATATTTTAATATATAATAATATGATCTATAAAGACTACCACAAACAAATAAAGTTAGTATCTAAATACTCAATTCAATAAATAAATGAATATAGTAGGGGCATTAGTAAGTCCAAATGGAATCACTATAAATTCATAATGGAAATACCTATTATATAAGGTTTTCTTGGGTATATCATCCTTATTAATCCTCAATTGATGATATCTTGAATGAAGTTCAATATTATAAAAGTATTGTGCTCCTCAAAATTGATCAAAAAAATAATCGATGTAGGGTATAGGTTACTTGTTCTTTATAGTGATCTTGTTAAGTTCCTGATAATAAATGAAAATACACATTAACCCATCCTTATTATTAACGTAAAGAAAATGTAATCCCAATGGCGACTCACTAGGGAGTATTAATCACATATCAAGATTCCCTTGAAATTTCTTATTCAATTCCTACAACTCAATTGGGTTCATTATATAAGTATTCATTGAAATAGTTGTAGAACCAAGTATAGTTATATTGAAAACTCAACTTCATGATTTAGAAGAATAACAGGAAACTCTTCTAGAAAAACATCAACAAAATACCCTACGATAGGTGTATATTCAATTTTGAGTTTCTCCCCAACCATTTAAGTTAGATACCTTTCATGGATAGGAATTATGACCTAAAAGATCGAAGTTATTTCCATTGGAAATTTTTCTTCATCCTCACACTAGTAAAAAATCATAAGTTCATTCAGGATATGAAATATTAACTCTTTTCCTCGTAAATTGATATGGGTTCCATATAAAAAATTACAATCGATGCCTAGAATCTCATAAAAGTAAACTAATGGAAGAATCAAAAGATTTTCAAGAAGCACTTTTACACAAACATAAATCATAGAGTAACAATAGACTTAAGATATGACCGTCATAACATTATGAGTTTTCATTTCTAAATCAACATCTAATCATTGAAGTTATAATCTAATACACTTATATAATTTATTAAATATATAAGAGTGGTTAAATTCATAATCAAATAATGCTTTAGTTGTTATAGAGTGGATGATAAGTGTACCTTTCACCTTGTTATTCTCATAATCCACTTAGAAAATTGAAATCATGTGATATTTCCATTTTTCTTTGAGCTTAAGAGGTTGTTGATGCTAGTCACTATTAAAAACAATCATATTTATGCACTGATTGGTGTAATTCACATACTATTTGTATTTGAAGCATTGTAATGGGGGTGGTGTATTGGTTGAAAACTTCTTTTCAACCTTCCTATTTATTATATTTTTAGATTTTTTGGCTTTATAACCCACATTTCCACATTTAATAAACCTCTTAGTTCTATTCAAGAAATTACCTTAATGATTCTTCCAACATTTCTATCATATTAATGGCTATAATTTCTTTCCACCATGATATTTATTTTAGTTTTTATGATATTTGATCTTCATTTTCTTATCAAAACCATGGGAATGGTGGGAATATCCAATTTATATTTCTACCTTGATTTCACATAGAATGATTTTTTCATATATACAAAAGATTTTTATAGATAATGCCTTTTTGAGATGTGGTTTTAAGACACAAAAAAAATCAATCAATTTTGTTTTCAAAGATAATGATTAAACCAGATTCATACCTTTCATGTTTTTTGAAATTTACCTCATAAGTCCCAATGGACTTATCCTCCTTTTTCTTAAGCTTAAAAAATTCCTTCTCTCTCTTTTTATATATAATACTATGGAATTATTTGCTGAAAACTATCCTCTTAAAATTATCTCATTTATGGAGTCAAATTTTTTTATCTTGAATCATATTCTTAATATAGTTATACCATTAATCGTTTTTCCTTCCAAATGATAAATTACTAGGATAACTTTTTCATGTTAAAGAATTAGAGAACAGGAAATATTTTCTAAATAGTGTTTATCCATCACTCATCCAATAGTGAATAAAAATATCCACTAAAAGAAGGTTTATTTTTCCTCATGAAAGACTCAATGGTACATTGTTCCCTTCTTTAGTCATTTGGAAACTCAGTATAACTTATTGCTTGGGAATGTTTTGTGAGCACAGAAATAATATTCTGTATTCTAGCTCTTGTAACATTTAGTAGATCAGGTGGACAATAATTTCATTGTATATCACATTCATTATTATCATGATGTCTTCTAGTTCTATCTATTGACTAAAACCAAAAACAAAAGTTTAAGAAAAAAAACTATAATAATTAGAGTGAGAAATTAAATAGTCATGAATTAGAATTCATAGGATGTTTAAATCATGAAAACTTCTTCTTAATTAAGGAAACCTAGGGTTTAACCATGTTTATCCATGGTCTCTACCCAAAATTTAGGATGCTATGCTATAATTAGACTTATCCTAAGGTTTTTCACCAAATTTTTAAAATCATAATATCAAAATATTGAATAAACCTTTCCTTTTATTCCAACTATAGAAACCCATACTTTTCAAACATACATATTATATACTTTTAAATGAATATTAATTATTTTTTTTAAATACATTCCCATTGATCAAAAGGATTTTTGAATTTGGAGACTAGATACACAATCTTATTATTTCATGAATAATCTTTAACATCTCCCAAAAAGATGTTCCCACATAGTACTATTCATAAGCATACCCTACTTAACCAATTATTCATAAACAAGTTAAAGGAAGCATAAGAAAGGGTGATCTCAGATGCTCATTAAGGGTAAACATGGAAGATATCAATCAATTTTTATATTAAATAATTAGATAAGCATAAGGGTATGATATCGTGAAAATAAATAAAAAAATTTATAACCAATATATTTTGGATCATTAACATGATTCATGGTATAAATATCTATCATTTCAAAAGACATGTATCACAGGAGTGATAAATCATCATAAATCAATCATGAATCATAATTTCATGTCATAAAGGTGTGGCACTATCATAGGTATAAAAAAACATTTTATATGTAATGGTTAACTATTTAGACCATCAAACATAGAGTATTAAGAATCATCACCTATTTTTTATAGTGTATCAAGCATCCCAACCTATTTCCTATAGTAGATTTGGGACATAGACTTGTTTCCCATAGTGGATCAAACACATCATCTTGTTTCACATAGTTATATCATGAGATATAAAACTTTATCCAATGAATTATAGGGTTTTATAATTATATGAACACCCATCACATAATTAAAACTATAAATATTATTATTATAACATCATAAAATATTCATCATATCATTATATTTTACCTAATGGAATAAAAATGGGTTACAGAAACATTTCATCATTTTATCATAGAATAACCAATGGAAACTAAAAAGATTTCATAAAAATATCATTATCAAAATCATAAAAAAAATTGAGAGATAAAAAGGATGGTATCATTGCATAATATCCCAAGTAAATAATAATTTAATTCATTAATTTTATTATAGATAAAAATTACTTTAAATTATCACTAATATATTTCTTCAGAGAAATACCATTTTCATTTAGAAATAACTTATTTAAAATCAAAATATTTATAAAATATTATATAAATAATTTTCATTGAAAATAATCATTAAACCTATAAAGTAAACTTCAAATATTTTAATGGTCATAGTGGTTGAGGATTTTGTTCATGTATTACAATTAAAAACAAATATTCCATTCATATTTATAATAAAAATTGAAAACTACCTCGTTCGGAATGAGATAGGAAGATTCCTTTCAAAAAAATTATAGAACAAAAAACATGGTTAGAAATTACTTTTAAAAATAATTTAATAAAAATTCTTGAAAAATATTTTAGAATGAATATGGAAATGGATGAAAAATGGTTTTCAACCGAATAATAAAACATAAACAATTTTCCTTAAAAATCTTATTTTGAACACTTGAGTACATAAATTAAATAAAATGAAGAGAAAAAATGTATTCTGAATAAATAAATATAGGATAATAAAATTTAATGTATTTTTCATATATGGATAATATAATTTACTCAATTGAAATTCAAGTATAAATAATCCTGATTAAAATAATATTTAAACATAAATCTCTTGCCTAAAGTCTTGTCTTTCTTCATATATGTTCAAAAATCTTATATAATAAATATATATTTATTTTAAATGAGTTCTATAACCATAATAATATCTATCATAACATTTATGATCTAATTATGAAATCTTATCACCCATTTATTAAAATATATTTTTGAAATCACTACTCCGGTGATAACTACTTTGTGTTTCATGCATTTTTTAGTCCAGAAGTCCTATTCCTTGTACATTGATCATGGTTTATTAATCTCTAGAATGTTAATAATGAAATTAATATCATATAGATTCATCTATAAAATGTAGAGATAAAAAATAAATTACATTTTTCATAGAGACGGTGGGTCGTACGTATAGATGAACGTTGTTTCCATTTTTTCAAAGATTGAAAAAGAGAGATAAATAATAATTCACCTTTAAAGAATAATTATTATATCATATATATTTATTAAATTTGTCCTTATTACCATCCATTTCAAATTAAAACAAAAAATGAATCACATCACTTTGTAGAGGTGGTTTTCCACACGTACGCACGGGCAACATCATCATTTTATAACATATTAAAGGATACTAAGGTAGATAATATATCATAATTGTATAAGAATAATAATTTCATAAATATAATATATAAATATTAAATCCATCATTGTAACCATCCCTGAAATATGGTAATGGGAATTGAATTGTATCATTATGTGGAGACGATAAGTCATATGTACATAGGATCGATACTTTAACTTCCCATTTGATGTAAAATAGGATGAATAAAGGTGTTTTAATAATCATAATAACATTTAAGTATTTTTAGGAAACTTTATTTATTATTTTATTAATAATATAATATAATTATAGGAGGCATAAGTAGAAACAAATTGAAAGAGGTTGAGTAAGAGTGTCATCTTTTCTTTAGTAGGCCTCCTTTAGATCCTTTATTAAAGACCCTTGTAATGGTATTTTAAGAATATCGACACATATAATTTGTAGATAAGGAATTTTATAAGATATTTTGGTAGGTTTTTATTGATATGGATGGATCAAAGTGGTGTAAAGAAGATAAATGAAGGGTTCTCTTTTATAAGTGAGGAGAAAAACCACACTTGGAATTTCTTACAAGATTAAAATATAATAAAGTCATTATCTCACAAAATTACTCAAAATATATATATATATTATAACATAATATGGGGTAATATTTAAATCCCATAAAAATAATTTTTTTATAGGTTTATGTGGGGTTTTAAAATTTTTATTTTGGTTTAATCCCTTAGTTAAATTATTCTAACCTTAACCAAAATAATGACTCTTTTAACTCTTATAGAGTTATAATTTAACTAATATGGTAAATATTGGCTCATAAATGGATAATATATGAACTTTTAGACCATTTATAATCCTATTTATCCTATTTAAATATTTTTATAATTTATAAATAATTTAGTAAATATTATTTTACATAAAATATCATTAATGTCATTTTTGACACTATTTATTCAATTTGGATTTAAATATGCCAATAAAAAATGAGTTTTAATATAATCCATTCACACAAATTCATTATATAATATTTACCTAAAAAAATTGTGGGACCTACTAATTCATCCAAATTTTCTTAGATTCAATATTTTTTAAATTATTTATTTTATTTTTCTATCAACTGAATAAATATTGTATCAACATTGCATAAGAATTTAGGGTAATTATTCAATAACTAAAATTTTAAAATAAATTAATAAGATAAATAAAATTAATTTATATTTCAAATAAACAATTATAATTGCATTTAAACTTATTTTACCCTTATTATAAAATATTATAGATACTAAATTCAAGAGTGTGACATTTTTTATTTATTATTTTCTTAAACTTATATAATGGTAATAATATTAAAAATATGGAACCAGGTATCTATATATTCAAAAATTGGATTTACATAGATGAAAACCACCTATCCAATATGATGAATTAAATTTTTATAGAAATTTTAAAGCCTTATCCCATTGTTCAAACCCTATTTTACAAGTTTTACTATTACCGAGGTAATAAAAAATTACTATGGTTATTATTTATATAGTCCCAAAAATAAATGTTACCTATTTAAAAAAAATTAATAATATTGATTTTAAATATGGAATTCATTTTTCATGATTCAATTTCTATAATTTATAGGAATTTATTTTAAAATAAGTGTGAAAAATGTGATCGAACCTGTTTTTTAGAAGAAAAAAAATTAAAGCATAAAATTGTGTATATATTCTTATCTCGTGTCTAGGAAACAAATAGATGAATATTAAAAAAAATATTAACTATATAATATATAAATATAATTAAAAATCATTCACCAAAAGTGATCAATCTAATATATTAAGATAAAAACACATTGCTAGCATACAAATGTTTTTTTAGAAAAACAACACTTTTAATATAAAATGTTTTTTATTTTCATTTATAATAAATTTATAACCAATTAATTCATATTATAAATGTTTAAAACATAAATTTTTAATAATTTAGTTAGAATTATTCATTAAATATAATACAATGTCTATGAAATAAATATATACTTTATTATGGCTTATTTTGACTTTGGGTTGCGAGCATCATAAGCTATCGAAGAAAATTAATTTATTTGAAACGAAATATATCAAAAAATATCATGGTGTTATAAGGATGGAAAATAATGTTTTTAGAATTATAAATATTCAATAAGATTATTTATTATTTATTGTGTATGATGATGAACAATACATAGATTATCCCCTATAATGAGGTACCAATTATAGTGGTTTGGCCAAGAAATAATCCTTAGATGATGTGTAGTTCCCTACACTTTAAAATTGGGATAGAAATTAATCCCAAATCCCTAAACTAGTGATAACCTAGTACAACTACAATTAAATGTTGGGTATTTATACTTACAATATAGATAGAATTATACTTCTTCAATTTCATTGAAACATCAAGTATATCCTTCTCCATATGTGACTTTTTTTTAATATTAAAGTGGTGTCTTGTTCTTCTCTTCCTTCATATTCTAATTTTACTTAAACAATATCTTGCAAGAAACCTATATTATTCTTCCCAGTCATGAAAAATAGTGTACACAACATGCTTCATATTCTTTTTTTTCTTCTTCTTATGAAAATAGAAATACTTAACACTTTCTACTCTTCTATATTATTCCCTGTTCTTTATTTAGTTCACTTGAATTGCACAAGATCTCTTTCCTATATTCTTTATTTATCTTCCTCTTTATTAAAAATAATATAAATAGGTTCTTATTCATCTATTTTACTCAAATCATTTGTATCATAATGATAATCATAGATTAAGGTCTCTCACTTTTTCTTCAATACCAACAAATATTCTCTTTAATTTTTGAATTGGTGCACCAATAACAATAGCACATTAACTACATGTAATATATATGTAAAAACCCTGACCCAAGTATCCCATATCCAATAGTAAATTTATTACATTGGAACTATATATAAGTGATCACATCCCAAAGGTTCAATTATTTTATCCATCTTGGAAATCTAGATACATACTTCGATATCACATTTCATTTGTAAACATAAAATAAAATATATTATTTTCTTTAAGAACATGATTATTATCTTTAGATTATCCATGAAAATTAATCATAATAAGATTATTTGAATCCTAGTTAAATAAAACATAAGAAATATGTGATCTCATATGCTCAAAAAGGGAATGTATAGGGTGTAATCTCACATAGAAAAAAAATCAATAGTAATATGTATGCAATAATTATTGATCAAATAATTCCATATAAAGAATCGCGTGAGATTGAAACATATAAATTTATGACATAATTATTAAAATAATCTCATGGACGTCAATAAATAATTTTATAATGATGGAGATCATAATTCCAGACATCTTAAACATACCATAAATGCCTTGTGACAAGACATCATAAACATAACATCAAGGCCTCATGCCAATTCATCTAACATAATTGGGTAAGGACTCAACAAAATACATAACCTATATTGAATCGTTATAAATAATAATTAATTTAGGGTATATATAATTATGTTCCCCACCCTTAAATTAATAATTATAATGAATTCATTATATGAATAAATAGTACAACTTGATCAACATTCCTTAATAATCAAAAATTGTACATATTGAAAGAACTAGCATATAGAATATCAATAATTTACCCATTCAAACTAATCATAAACCATATAGATAAATATGGTGGATTGTATCAGTTTATTATAACCTCATTAAGACATAATATTTATCAAAAGATATTGAGATGTATGAAAATACTTTAAAAGGATCACTAGAAAATTTCTTGAGGAAAATACCATATTAATTTTGAAATAAGTTATTCAAAATCTAAAAAATAAAATAATGTTAGGAAAAACATTTTATTGATAAATAAATATGTAAATTTGTAAAGGAAGATTAAAAATAATGATTAGTCGTGAAGGTGGAAAATTCTATTCATATTGAGTACGTTAAAACAAATATTACTTTCACATTTTTAATAAAAAATTAAAAGTACCTCATTTAGAAAATTAAATGATGATTGCCATAAATATTATAAAAAATTAAAAATGGTTATAATGAGTTTAAAATATCATATTAGAATATTAAAAACATTATTGAAAATATTTTAAAGAACATTTGTACATGGAAGAAAACTATTCCTGGCTAAATAGAAGACAAAATCAGTTTTCCTTAAAATCATTCTCTCAATATCCTGAGAAATAATGGAGAGTAAAATTAAATGAAGACATTATTTCATAGAAAAAACTATATTATAATAAAATATATTAGGTTTAAGATTGAAATATCCTATAATTATCTCAATGTAAACTTAAAACATAAATAATATTGAATAAGGATGATATTTTCAAATAAATCCTAGCCTTAAGTCTCATCTTGATTCATACATGTTTAAAAAAATTTATAATAAATATAGATTTATTTTAAATATATTACATAACCATATTCATAAATAACTTTCTATATACCATTTATTTGTAATTCTCCATTATCATTTTATTAAAAATTCATCCTTAAATAGACATTCGGGTGGAAATTGGTCCACTTTCTAGGCAAGTTTCGGTTTGATGGTTTTGATAATTTCACCTTGGTCATGATTTCATAGTATTAATAATTTTAGAAATTATTAAAATATAATTTAAATTCATTATATACATATTTATAATCATCCTTGAAATGATTATAATAAAAATTAATCACATCACTTCATAAAGGTGCTAGTCCACACATACGCATGGGCGACATTATCATTTATTAATGAGTGGAAAGGTAATAAGATAAATGATATATTATATTTATAGAATCATAATTATGTAATAAATATCATATATATTAATTATTTATATCTTTATAACCATCCAATTAAAATGGTCATAAAAAATGAATTACAATGTTATGTTGAGACAGTAAGCCTTACCAATGCATGAGCGATGTTTTCACTTTTCATATGATGGAAAGGAGATGCAAACCGGTTTAAACATGATAAAAATAAAAATAAAAGTAAAAATATGATAATTTTTTATTATTTTAGTATGGTTACAATATATCTATATGAATTATAAGAATAAATAAATTTGAAATAGTCGGTAAAGTTGGTTACCTCTTCTTTGGCAGACTTCCTTTAGATCCATTCTTAAGAATCGTTATAATGGTATTTAAAGAATAAAAGAACAAATAATTAATGTATATTAAGGTTTATAAGAAAATTGGTTACATGTTTTTAGCTAGGCATCTTACAGTCTTGTAAAGAAGAGAGAGGATGGGTATCCTTTTATAAGTGAGGGGATAGGCACTTTTAGAAATGCATGAAATAGTATAATATAATATATGTCAAACTCATGTCAAATAGTTCCAAAATTAAATAGATTTGAATATAAGAAATATATGATACTAATATAACAATAAAAGAAAATTTATATGGGTTTATATATCATTTTAAACCTTAACTTTTGGATTAACCCCTTTGTTAACAATTTTTAACATTAACTACAGTAACAACTTTTTCAATATTAAAGGGTTGTAATTTTACTTATATGGTACCAATTTGATCATAAATTTAAAATGGATGAAATTTTAGACTAAAGTGTATCCCAATTTTCCTATTTAAATATTTTTATGATTTTTAAATCATTTAATAATATATTATTTATCAAAAAATACAATAAAAGTCATTTTTAGAACTATTTGCATATTTTTAATTTGAAGGCATAATGATTGAAAGAAAATTAGAGTATAAAATCCTTAACAATAAATTATAATTTATTATTAACTATAAAAAAATTTACACCAAAATTAATCCAAAAAATATTTATTTTGATGTTTTTAATACCGTTTAATTTGATTTTACTAATGCTTCCACAAGAAATGTGTCAATGTTGTGTAAACATTTAATGTAACTATACTATTCCTAAAAAATTAAAAATATAAAAAAATTAATTATGATCAAAATTTTCTTTTATATTCATTCATATAATTCTATTATCCTTATTTGGGCATATAAAATAAATTAAAATCAAGAGGGTGGAATTTTGGAATTTTCCTTCACTAAAAACAATATTAAGATCATTATCGATGAAAAATGGAACAAAATTTCCATATATTAAAATATTGGATTATTATTTTAAAAATAATCTAAAAAATTTAAAATAATTTGGTTTTTACATAAATTTTTAAGTCCTTATCACATTATTTAAAACATTATTTACCAGATTTACCCTTATATAGGTGAAAAACATTTACCACGGTAACTACTCAAAATGACTAATAAAAGGGAAATATTTACCAAATATGAACATATAGATTCAAAATATTCAATCCATTTTATAAATTCAATTTCTATAAGTGGTATAAATTAATTTAAAAATAAACCTGCAAAATATGATGAAAAAATGTTTTTTAAGAAAATATTATTTTCAAGCATAAGATAATCTTACATTAACTCTATGACTTATAATAATCACAATATTAATTTCAATTAATAAAGATAGATATATAATCTATAAGTTTAATTTAAAAAAATCATCATTATGGGCTATTTTAATTAATTAAAATTGAAAACATTATGCACATACATACATTTTTTGAAAAAATGTATTTTTAAGCATAAAAATAAACTTATAAAAAAATAAAATAAAATGTTGATTAATATGTAATTATTTAGATTATATTTAGAAAACTTTTCCTCATTTTACTTAAAAACAAATCTAAAATATAATGGGATTATTAAAATAATTTATTTAATAAAATAAATGACAGTTTTACAAAAAAATGGTATTTTTCATTATTTACTAAACATTGATATTTTTAGAAAAATCCCAAAAAATCACCATAAAATAATATTTAATTTTGGATTTAAAAAATGATATTAATTATTTAAAATAATATTTATCAATTGAAAAATATTATTTATAGCATCCATGCAATAAATGTATTAAAACCCATTTTTGAAGAAAATATATTTTTGATCATAAAAGGAATTTACTGCAAATTGAGAACTTATTTGTTAATAATTAATTAATTATATTACATTATTAAAAACCATTATGAATATTTTTACTAATTTATTATTTTTATGCATACCTACCAATTAAATGGCTAGGTTATAATGTTCACATTTAAATAATAATATTTTTATAGTATATCGCAATTTGATTAAAGCTCAGCATTATATGTTATGTAAGCTATCAAGTATATTATTATTTTAAACTATATTTTTTGTGTGTTTCATCCCCCCCCCCCATTTTAAATAAATATATTCCTTTTAATTTTTATCTCAGTAATCAAGGTTTCAATATTTTAAAATACCTTTTTTAGAAAACCAACATTATATAAAGAAAGAATAAAAATTCCATTGAAAATAGAAAGTGGAAAACATAAAAGGATACTTGAAATAACACATAATTAGGTTCCCAAATAATGTAAACATTACCTGGAAGTAAAAATATTCACATATAGGAGAAATATAATTTCCAAAGAATAATAGAGATATATAGATAACATGGTCATGAGAAAGCTAGTGACCAAAAAATCACAAATCATTAAGGGATAAAGAAGAACATAAATTCATCATAAATTATGGTAATATGATAGAATTTTTATTTCAAGATCCTTTTCATATATTATTTTTTATGTAATCTACTAATTAATAAATCCTTATAACTAAAATAAACTCCAAAATCAAGATTATTTCAAATACATTCATAAGTATGACAACCATGTTTGCAAATAAGGAATGGTTGTTCATCATAATAGAAACTATTTGATCTAGGTTTCTTGTGTGACACATGATGGGTCACTCATATGTATATTTTTTATGTTTTATTTATACATTATTTCATTCTTGGGGTTCCTAGGTTTTTTGGATCAAAATTGGATTTTTTTGAGAAAAAATATCAAGGTTAACGATTATCACACAGTTTTTATAACTTTGAAGCTAACCATGTGAGGGGTTTTGGGTTTTTGACAGTGCACTATTTCAAAATTTGATAATAGTTTTTCCTCCATGAAAAACCAAAAAGAAACTGTGTGGTCTATTTTTAGGGAGGTAGTATCTCTTGTATAGTTGGTGTGTTGTTTGCATAATTATGTGGCCAAACCATGTAGTTTGTCTAGAACCTTAAAATTTTAGATTTAAAAAAATCCAATTTCAAATTTTAACCTCTTTTGAACTTATTTCTTATCTCATTCATGCATAGTCCCTTCTTCTTCGCTTGGAATGTAATGCCCTAGCCCAATATCTACTATAACTGGTTCCCCAAGCTATATCACCACATTACCTCAGTCATGTTTCCCTATATAAAAGAGTTTATCGACTAGCATCATGGGTCTAAATACAACATGGGGAGGCTATACCAAATTATCATATTAAACCCAAAATATAAGTAAAATCAAATAATAAAATAACCAGTAGGAATAATAAATGGACATCAAACAAAAAAAATAACAAGTTACCAAATAACAGATGCCATAACAATATGATTAATACACTACATGTCAAACAGTTATACAATTAAAAAATTTAATACCAAAACTATTAAATAAAACACAAAAATGGTTCTAAGTCCTAACCTGGTCCTAAAATCCCATGATACAATCCCTCATCCCATGTACAAGTTAAGAACTAGGTCCATGTCCTAAACCATTACCAGAAACAAGTATCATCTTCTCAGGTACCCAAGTGTCATGGAGGACAGAGTAGGATGTGAGTAAAAATCAGTATTCTACCACCAACAGTGTCTAAATCAATAAACTATCTAAAAATAGTGTATTCAAATAATCAAGGTGAAATAAATAAATAGACAATAAGGGAGACATGTGTCACATTTAAACAACTTACTAATTCACCATTTTTAAACTCTAAGTCCCATCATGTCAAACAGCCAACCAAAATAGCTCTAGTTAGGTTGGGAGCCTAATACATAGCATGAATGGGTGTCACACTTTTAGTCACAAATATTTTTTCACTAATCAAATAATTTATCAAATTACCTTAGATCCTTGGTCTGAAAATCAATCCATGTCTATAAGTTTGGTATCATACAGCCTTAGTCTGGAAACCAAAACAATTCGAACCTTAGGAGCATAGAGCCTCAGTATGACATACTAACTATGGAAACCTTAGGATCATATATCCTCATTTTGGTATACTATGTCAACAATTCACTGATGGGACCAAGAGCCTTAGTCTAACCTAACCTAATGAGGATCTTCAATCCATAAGTAAGATAATAGATCCAAAATCAGACATCCCTATTCAAAAAATGTATTGATGGACCTACATCCTTATTCTATCTCGACCTATGGGATTATAGCCTTGATCCAATACCCCACTCATACATCTTACCACATGGACATGCTTCTTTAACCATTTATAAAACATACCCACTTTATCATTTCATTTATTAAGGTCTCAATAGACCCTTAGAACAAAATCAGGGCACATAAAACAAATCAAAACACTCATTTAAAATCATCTTGAAGATATCCTTTAAAACACTTGTATTACAACTTGAAAAAATAAAACATTCTCTAAGGATTTCATTTCTATTTCCAACAATTCAATATAGTCATTATTGTAATGACCCGAAGTTTAATTAATGTAAATCCATCTTGATCTAATTAAATGTCTCTTTATGTTTATATGAAAATTTCAACTTCTTTGGTTTTATGTTAATAATTTTTACCATTTCTAATATAGTCGTTGAATAGTTATCATATGATTGGTATAAATATAGGGCTTTAACAAATCCAATTTACTCAAGAAAAAGAAGTGATTTCCTCGTCCAGTAGAATTTCTCCATATGAAGCCCATTTGTCAGAGCTCGAAAAATAGGTGGCATCCTTGGGCTTCGTTCTTGACCAAGCCCATGCTGAGCTACATCATTTCAAGCTCGAACGGGACTGTCTATGGGAGAAGTGGAAGTTGATAGAAATTCCCACTCGAGCGATGTTATCTGAGCCACCCCAAGAGTCTGTCAGCATCGCACACCTTACCATTAGGTCTTATGCAGCTATTTTAAGGGGTTATGTAATGAATCGATAGTACTATGTTCATGTACATTATTTTTTTTATATAATAATGTATATACTTTCTTGTCATTATTGAGACAATGTAAATAGTTTTTAAAGTACAAATAGTGTTTTTAATTATTATTTAATTAAGAAATCTATTTCATTAAATTAATGGATTTTTGAATTAAATAATATTTTAATAAATTATTATTTTTATTATGAAATTAATTTTTATTAAATATAAATGATCTTATAATTTTATGAACAGAATTGTAATTTTTATTAAGATTTGAAATCCATTTTTGTCAAAACCCGAGAATTTTTTATAAATGTCAGTTTTTATTTTAAAAGTGAAAATTAACATATTTATAAAAAAATTTAGATAAAATAAATGTTATTTCTCGAATCAGGATGTCAAAATTATCTAATGGTGAATTTTTAATAATTTTCTGAGACAGCCAAATTTTTGGGTAGAAATTAAATACTGTTTAAATATATAATGTGTTTTATGACATCATAATGACCCAATAGTGATGTAATAGAATACTATAAGATTTATTTTAGGCCAATATATGTTTTAACATTAAAATAATATTATTTTGGGTTTGTTTGACTTATTTTACAAAGCATTAATGGACCCCTCGAGACTTATTAAACATCTTGTCTTTTTAAATTATTTTCCATGGGGGTGTGACTCACCTCCACATAAGTAGCCCCATTATTTTAAGAATTTCGGACTATGGCCTTATAAAATATTGTTTTCCTCTTCCCTTTTCCAAAAACCATGGGCAAAAACCATGGGATGGTTTGTGTTTTGGATTAATTTAATATAAGGGGTCCCAAACCTAAATAAAAAAGAATTCCCTCACCTTTCCTCTATAAACCCACCCAAGATCCAACTTCCTCCTCACTCAAAGCATTTGGATTTCGTCAAACCTCTGCCCTACTCTCTCTAGAATCCTCCCAAGGTGCCGAAAGCTCCCAAGAAGCCTCTCACAAGCCTCCCTCTAGCCTTTGGAAGCACACTTCCAAGAAAGGTTTTTTTCTTCCATTCTCATTTTTGTCAATTTTCTTTAAGTTGTTTTGCCCTTTTAATTTCAATTATGAATGTTGGGGTATGGTTTCCCACCTCTCTAATACTGCCCTCTTTATTTTTTAATGATGGGATACCCCTTTATCTCTAATTAAATGCCTCCCAAGTACACCTGTTACTATACTGAAATTCCGAAAGGAACTTCTCTCTCCACATTTACATTCAAGAAATACTTTTGTATCATGA
This sequence comes from Viscum album, assembly GCA_963277665.1. Classification (NCBI taxonomy): domain Eukaryota; kingdom Viridiplantae; phylum Streptophyta; class Magnoliopsida; order Santalales; family Viscaceae; genus Viscum; species Viscum album. Next base: position 833,083,068 of record OY728147.1, on the reverse strand, counting down.
ATATAAATTCCATTGAAATTGATGGGACATGTATCTATATGACTTCCTTAATGTCCATTACAAGTAAATATGATGAGGAACCCCTTTATCTCTCATCAACCATTTTTATGAATTCTTTTGTCACGCCGTTATGCTACCGAAATCGCACCAATTTTCTAAGCCAATGTCATTGTGTAGTGAATACCATGCCCATTTCTCCATCAAGGGTATTCACCTTTATGAACATTTACTTATTGATTATAAAGTTTCATGTATGAATTCCACATTCCTTTATCATGGAATAAATGATTATGTTTTATGAATCCATGTTTTATGATCCATGTGGCACACTTATGCATGAAATGAAATGTTTAAGAAGGGTGCGCCCTTATAGTGCTCCAATGCATTGGGTAAAGTATAGTATCATGATACGTCATGTGCAATGAGTGTTGACTCATGCTAATTCATTTGCAATGAGGGTTTACTCATGCTTCATGTGCAATAAGGATTTACTCATGCTCCAAGTGCAATGGGTCTTGGCTCATGCTAATTCCATGTTAAGTGTTGTTTCCAGATTTCCATGTTATGATTATCATGCTTTATCATGCATTTATGTTCATGTTTCTCTTGTGATATATTGATATTACTAATGTCTAACATGTATTTTAATCCTCATGATATTCCATGTGTATTCCCTTACTGGGCTTTGTAGCTCACCCTTTTCTTATGCATGTCCTCAGTTTATCCCATGCAATGCTAAGTACGGGGGAATGTAGTGGTCATGTAAAGGAACTTTTCAATAAAGATGTTGTATTTCATGTTTTAAGTTTTTATGTAATGATCCTAATCCCCAAATACACTGAACCTATTAATCTTATTTTTTGTATCAAGTGATGTTTTATGTAATAAATCATGTTTAAGTTTGTAATAAAAGTAGGGCTTTCATAGTTGGTATCAAAGGATAGGTTTAGTTATTTTTGGGATTAGGATTAGAAAACCCTAGTAAAGGCTTAGAGACAAGACTATGTATAATAAAAACATCCCTAAGTTTTGGTATGTACTGAGTAAGTGGTCTATCAAGAAAATACATCCATGTCTGGATATGAGCAAGTAGAGGCGGCTCTTGCACAGATGTATCCTAGGGGTAAAACCCGAAAACACCGCTTTAAGCTAGACTCGAACGGGAACTGGTGCACGACAACGGGCCTTTTTGCACTCTTGGTTACGACACTCTTGGGGGATATGTTTTGATAAATTCACAATCATAGTATGAACTCTTATTAAGGGAATTAAAAGAAATGCATCTAGGAATATATGTTAGAAATTATATCATGAAAATCCTGGATTGAAGCCTATAGACTCATTAGTTAAGGAAATAAAAGTTTATTTTTATGTCATCAACTTTTTTCTTTGGATTACCTTTTATGTGTTACCCCCTAACTTTCCTTTTATTCCATCCAATGGCCGGTAATAGGAGGACTCGGGATAACAACTGATGTGAATATCAGTGTGATGACTGTACTAATGACATTCCCAATCTAATGGGAGTAGGAATCGTGAACTTTGTCACGCTTCTCTCTCAGCTAACTCAAGATTTGAATAGACCCACGGGTCAAGAGGAACGTACAAACCTCCCTAAGAAAGAACAAGTCACTATCAAGAGCTTCATGAGACAAAGACCTCCTACTTTTAGTGGATCATCTGATCCCATGATCGTTGAACAATGGATCAACTCCATTGAAAAGATATTCTCTGTCATTCAATGTTCTGAACCAGAGAAGCTTCTCTTGGATGCTTATCGTATGGAGGGTGAAGCTGATCAATGGTGGACGTTGATCAAAAATATGAATCCTTAGGAGGATATCGAGTCATTGGAATGGAAGGATTTGAGGAAGATGTTTTTTGATAAATATTTTTCGTGCACCCTCCAGATTAAGATGGAAAGGGACTTCCTTTCCCTCAAGAAAAAAGATGAAAAATTTGTTGGATAATACGAGGAAAACTTCACAAGGCTTGTATGATACACTTCTGGATTTGTCGTTACCCCTGAATGCAAGGTTGACCGCTTCTTTGGTGGGTTAAAGCCTAGCCTACGGAAAGCATTAGTGATCTGTGACTTCGATAGCTATGAGAAAATTGTCTGATGTGCCCTCAACGTCAAAATGTAGATTGAGGAATCAGAAGGGTATCATGGGGACAAGAAGCGTAATGTGGACTTCAATGCTGGTGGTTCGATGGATAAATCCAATGGTGATAAAGAGATTCAACACCCCACTTTCCAAAAGTGCGGAAAGAAGCACCTTGGAAATTTCCTCAAGGGGACGAGGAAATGATTTAGGTGTGGAAGAGAAGGGCACCTAGCTGTTAACTATCGGCAATAAAGACACGTGGATGTGACAGAGGAGAGGAACGCTCCGTTTGAACCTCAATACATTTTTCAATTCTACAAATGCAAATAACCGGGGCATCTTGCAAATCAGTTCCCTAATCCAAGGGTTTTCGGAGGTGACCAATATCCTCCAAGGCAGCAAGTAAGAGCTTTTGCAATCACTTCTGCCAAAGTGAACCCCAACAATGAAGTGGTGATAGGTATACTAGTTATTCATTCAAGAATAGAAAATGTACTTTTTGATTCAGGTTTTATGCATTATTTTATATCTCGAAAGTTTAGTAGAACAATCCCAGCACCACCACAAATCATGGAAGTGAAGATGTCGGTGAGTACGGAAAATGGGGCAATCATTACATCCCATGAATATAAGTCCTCCCTTGTTTTAATATATGTATTTAATATCCTAAAGAACCTCATCATACTCCCTTTCATGGAATTTGAGGCAATTCATTGCATGGATTGTCTTTCCTTATATAGAGCCAACATAAATTGTCAGGTGAGGGAAATCACACTCCATATGGAGAATCGACCCCGGATTCTTTACAAGTGTAAGGAGGAAGATGAATATCCTTTAGCTCCATCATCTCAAGCATGGATATTACTGCCCTATGAGCATGCATATCTGGCTCATATGATTGAGTCCAAGGAAGAAACCATCATTGAAGAAATGCCTATTGTGAGGGAATTCTCTAAAGTGTTTCCCGAGGAACTTCCTGATCTTCCTCCTAGAAGAGATGTTGAGTTCTCAATTGAACTTATACCTGGGGAGCTACTAATATCCTAGACTTCATATAGAATGGTTGTTTTTGAGCTTTAAGATTTGAAGAAATAACTATAGGAGAATCTGGATAAAGGGTTTATACGCCCAAGTGCTTCACCATGGGGTGCACCAGTCCTCTTCATCAAGAAGAAGGATGGGTCAATGCGGCTTTGCATCGATTATCATGAGCTCAACAAAATCACGATAAAGAAAAAATATCCCCTCCCATGAATTAATGACTTGTTCGATCAGCTGTGTGGAGCACAATACTTCTCCAAGGTAGATTTGCAGTCGGGATATTATATAGTAAGGGTGAAGAAGGAAGATATCCCCAAGACTGCCTTTCGCACAAGATATGGGCACTCTGAATTCATAGTAATGCATTTTGGACTCACCAATGCTCCGGAAATATTCATGTACTTGATGAATAGATCCTTTAGATATTACCTTGACAAATTTTTGGTAGTCTTTATTGATGATATTCTAATATACTCTAAAACCAAGGAGGATCATGAGGAGCAATTAAGAACTGTACTATAGACTTTGCGCAAGGAGAAGCTCTATGAAAAGTACAGAAAGTGTGATTTCTGGTTGAAGGGGGTCTCATTCTTGGGCCATATCATCACAAGAAATGGGATATCTATGGACCCCTCTAAAATAGATGCAATTGAGGGATGGTCGAGGCCAACATCGGTAACGAATATTCGTAGCTTCTTGGGGTTAGCTGGATATTATCGAAGATTTGTGAGGAATTTCTCACAATTGTTCAACCCTCTTACCAAGCTAACTCGAAAGGGAGTAAAGTTTTCTTGGAGTGATGAATGCGAATAAATCTTCAAGGAGTTGAAAATGAGGCTTATCACTGCGCCTGTGCTCACTTTACCCGCAAGTGGGGAAATTTTTGCGGTATTCAGTGCTGATTCGAAGAAGGGCTTAGGCTGTGTGCTGATGCAGAATGATAAATTGATATCCTATTCCTCAAGGTAGTTGAAAATCCATGAGCGAAACTATCCAACGCTTGATCTGGAGTTGGTAGCTGTGATCTTTACCTTGAAAATCTGGCAGCATTATCTCTATAGAAAGAAATGTGAGATATATAATGATCAGAAGAGTCTTAAATATATATTCACACAGAAAGATCTTAATATGCACCAGAGAAGATGGATAGAGCTCATCAAGTATTATGACTGTTCAATCCATTACCACCCTAGGAAAGCGAACAGGGTGGTAGATTCCCTATGTAGAATGGACATAGTGATTCTATCAATGATGAGAATTGAGAAGGATCCAATCTTCTTAGACTTGATGAATATAAACATGGGAATCATAAAGAAGGGAACATCATCAATCCTTTCACAAATTATTGCTCAACCATCTCTTTTGGAAAGGTTAAAGGATGCTCAAAAGGATGATGTGGGAATTCTGGAAAAAGTGGAAGCTATCAAAAAAGGTAAATCCTCATAGTTTAATGTTAATGAAGAAGGAATTGTGCGATTTGAGAAAATACTATGTGTTCCATCGAGTCCGAAGCTGAAGAAGGAACTTTTTGATGATGCACATAGTTAAAATTTCTATATTCACCCAAGGAGCACAAAGATGTATCGAGATCTTTGAGAAAACTTTTGGAGGGATAACATGAAGAAGGAGATCACTGAATATACATCAAAGTTCTTGGTGTGTCAGCAAGTAAAGGCAGAGAGGCAGAATTCTAAGGAGATGATGCAACCATTGCCCATACTAGAATGGAAATGGGAGAACATCACCATGGACTTTTTCATTGGAATTCCACGGATATCCAAAGGCAAAAATGCAATATGGGTTGTTGTGGATCATCTTACAAAGACTACACACTTCATTGCTATTTGGGAGGATTTCTCTTTTGATCAACTGGAACGAATATATATCAGGGTAGTGGTAAGGTTGCATGGAGTACCACTATCTATTGTGTCTGACCGAGATCCAAGATTCACCTCTATGTTTTGGAAGATTCTTCAACACGCTCTGAATACTGAAATGAACTTCAGTATGGCCTATCATGCTCAAACTGATAGCCAATCCAAGCGGACTATCCAAGCACTTGAGGACATGTTGAGAGCATGCTCAATGGACTTTAAAGGGGGATGGGATCAACATCTTCCTCTGGTTGAATTCTCCTATAACAATGGTTTCCACTCAAGCATCCAAATGGCACCATATGAATCCCTATATGAGAAAAGGTGTAGAACACTGGCATGTTGGGATGAGGTCAGTGAACGTAAGCTGCGTGGACCATAAATGGTCGAGGAAATGGTGGAGAAGGTGAAAACCATTCAGCAGCATATCAAGGTAGCCCATAGTCGACAGAAGAGTAATGCAGATAATCGTCGATGAGACCTTGAGTTTAAAGTTGGAGACATGTTTTTTCTATGCATATCTCTGTAGAATAAGTTCATGAGGTTTGGAAAGAAAGGGAATTTAAGTCCAAGGTACATCAGCCCCTTCGAGATTCTTGATAGTGTCAGGGTTGTGGCCTATCGACTAGCACTTCCACATACCATGGCCAAAGTACATGATGTATTTCATGTATCCCTCTTAAGGAAGTACATACCGGACCCTTCATATGTACTCTCTTATGAGGTGGTACAATTGAAAAATGGTATTTCTTATGAGTAGCAACCAGTAAAGATCTTAGATCATATAGAAAAAGTTCTATGAAATAAGACAATTCCCCTCATCAAGGTGTTGTAGAAAAACCACAAGTTTGAAGAAGCAACTTAGGAATAGGAGGAAATGATGAAGCTGAGTTACCACATCTGTTTAAGTGTGGGAAGAGGAAAATTTCGAGGGTGAAATTTCTTAAGGGGGAATATTATAACAACCCAAAGTTTCATTAATGGAAATCCTTCTTGATCTAATTAAATTTTTCTTTATGTTTACATAAAAATGTCAACTTCTTTGGTTTTATGTTAAGAATTTTAACTGTTGCTAATATAGTTTTTGAACAGTGATCACATGGTTAGTATAAATATAGTGCTTTAACAAATCCAATTTACTCGGACAAAAGAAGCGATGGCCTCATCCAGTAGAATTGCTCCATATGAAGCCCATTTGTCAGAGCTCGAAAAAGAGGTGGCATCTTTGGGATTCACTCTTGACCAAGACCAAGATGAGCTTCATCATGTCAAGCTCGAATGGGACCATCTATGGGAGAAGTGGAAGTTGATAGAAATTACCACTCGAGTGATGTTATCCGAGTCACGCCAAGAGTCTATCACCATCGCACACCTTACCCTTAGGTCTTATGCGGCTGTTTTAAGGGGTTATGTAACGAATCGATAGTACTATGTTCATGTACATTATTTTTTGTATATAATAATTTATATACTTTCTTGTCATTATTGAGACATTGTAAATAGTTTTTAATGTACAAATAGTGATTTTAATTATTATTTAATTAAGAAATATATTTTATTAAATTAATGGATTTTTGAATTAAATAATATTTCATTAAAATATTATTTTTATTATTATATTAATTTTTATTAAATATAAATGATCTTATAATTTTATGAATGCAATTGTAATTTTTATTAAGATTTGAAAGCCATTTTTGTCAAAACACGTGAATTTTTGATAAATGTCGGTTTTTATTTTAAAAGTGAAAATTAAAATATTTATAAAATTATTTATATAAAATAAATTTTATTTCTGGAATCAGGACGTCTAAATTATACAATGGTGAATTTTTCATAATTTTCTGAGACAGTCAAATTTTTGGGTAAAAATTAAATACCGTTTAAACATATAATGTGTTTTATGACATCATAATGACCCAATAGTGATGTAATAAAATGCTATAAGCTTTATGTTCGTCCAATATATGTTTTAACATTAAAATAATGTGATTTTGGGTTTGTTTGACTTATTTTATAAAGCATTAATGGACCCCTCAAGACTTATTAAACATCTTGTCTTTTTAAATTATTTTCCATGGGGGTGTGACTCACCTCCACATAAGAAACCCCATTTTTTTAAGAAGTTCGGACTATGGCCTTATAAAATATTTTTTTCCTCTTTCTTTTTCCAAAAACCATGGGATGGTTTGTGTTTTGGATTAATTTAATATAAGGGGTCCCAAACCTAAATAATAAAGAATTCGCTCACCTTTCCTATATAAACCCACCCAAGATCCCACTTCCTCCTCACTCAAAGCCTTTGGTGATCGTCCAACCTCTGCCCTACACTCTCTAGAATTCTCCCAAGGTGCCCCAAGCTCCCAATAAGCCTCTCACATTCCTCTCTCTAGCCTTTTGATGCACACCTCTAAGTAAGGGTTTTTTCTTCCTTTCCCATTTTTGTTAATTTTCTTTAAGTTGTTTTTCCCTTTTAATTTCAATTATGAATGTTGGGGTATGGTTTTTCACCTCCCTAATACTTCCCTATTTATGTTTTAAATATGTGACACTACTGGAAAATAGGTCTATACCAATGGTTTTGCAGAAAACTGTGGGTATAGGGTACCCCTATACCCACAGTTTTCCAAAACCGTGGGTATAGTTTTTTTAAGACCTATAACCACGGTTTTGGAGAAAACCGTGGGTATAGGGTATTTTCCTAAGACCTATACCGACGGTTCTTTAAAACCGTATGTATTGCGGGTTTTTTTTTGAAGACCTATACCCACGGTTCCCTAGAACCGTGGGTATAGCTTTCCCGCGTTATAGCGGGGGGAAAATTAGGCGGGACACTGTAAAATTTGGCGGGTAGACATTTTTTAAAATATTAATATATATATGTAGATATATGTATTTATAAAAGATAAAAATTGCAGTTTGTTTGGTTGGTTGGTGGAATTTTTGCGATTCTCAGCGTGATTCATGTGTTCGAAACCTAGCGGGCGCTATTTTTGAATTTAAATATGTAATATGAATATATATATGCAGATATATCAATATATAATAGATAAAATTTGCGGTTCGGTTGGTAGTGCGGTCGCAATGCTTGCGCGAGACCTGGGATCGAAACCCCATTGGTGTTTTTTTTATTTTCAAACGCAATATTAATATATATACCCAGATAGATGAATATATAACAAATAAAATCATAGCTCGGTTGGTTGCGCAGTTGCATTGCTTGTGTTGGGTCATGTGTTCAAAACTCGACAGGACCTTTTGTTGAATTTAAATACGTAATATTAATATATATACGCAGATAGATGTATATATTACAGAAAGAAAACCCAGCTCGGTTGGTTGCGGCACTGAGACCTTGTTTGTGGCGCGGGTTTGAAACCATCCACCGGCGATTTTTTTAAAATTAAATTTCCCACGGTTTTCAAACCGTGGGGAAAGTTCCCTACCTTGTTGTACAATAGTGGGTTGGTGTGTGACACACCTATACCCACAGTTCCACCAAATCGTGGGTATAGGTCAAGACCTCTATCCCGACGTCGTTCTAGCCCCCAGTTCCTAAAAACGTGGGTATAGACTATACCCACGGTTTTGGGGGTTATACCCACGGTTTTAAACCGTGGGTATAGGTCATTTTTTAGTAGTGTGAGACCCTTTATCTATCATTAAATTCCTCCCATGTACACCCATTACAATGTTGAAATTCCGAAAGGAACTTCTCTCTCCATATTTACATTCAAGCAATACTTTTGTATCATGAATCTAAATTCCATTACAATTGTTGGGACATGTATCTATATGACCTCCTTACTGTCAATTACAAGAAAATATGATGAGTAACCCCTTTCTCTCTCATCAACCATTTTTATGAATTCTTATGTCACGCCGTTACGCTGTCGAAATCGCACCGATTTTCTAAGTCAATGTCATTGTGTAGTGAATACCATGCCCATTTCTCCATCAAGGTTATTCACCTTTATGCACATTTACTTATTGATTATAAAGTTTCATGTATGAATTTCACATTCCTTTATCGTGGAATAAATGATTATGTTTTATGAATCTATGTTTTATGATCCATGTGGCACACTTATGCATGAAATGAAATGTTTAAGAAGGGTGCGCCCTTATAGCGCTCCAATGCATTGGGTAAAGTATAGTATCATGATACGTCATGTGCAATGAGTGTTGACTCATTCTAATTCAAGTACAATGATAGTTTACTCGTGCTTCATGTGCACTAAGGATTTACTCATTTTCCATGTGAAATGGGTCTTGGCTCATGTTAATTCCATGTTAAGTGTTGTTTCCACATTTCCATGTTATGATTATCATGCTTTATCATGCCTTTATGTTCATGTTTCTCTTGTGCTCTATTGATATGCCTAATGTCTAAAATTAATTGTACTCCTCATGTTATTCCATGTGTATTCCCTTACTGGGCTTTATAGCTCACCCTTTTCTTATGCATGTCCTCAGGTTATCCCATGCAATTCTAAGTACGAGGGAATGTAGTGGTCATGTAACGGAAGTTTTTAATAAAGATGTTGTATTTCATGTTTTAAGTTTTTATGTAATGATCCTAATCCACAAAGACACTAAACCTCTCTATCTTCTTTGTTGTATCAAGTGATGTTTTATGTAATAAATCATGTTTAAGTTTGTAATAAAAGCAGGGTTGTCATAATTATGTTTTTTTCAAAAAAAGGGGAAACACATTCCAATTTCAAATCATCATTTTCAATCTAATAATAAAACCCATTTTTCAAATCCATTTAGTTAAAAACCTCTATTTAAAACATTATCTACTTTTGAAACATCATTTTCCTTCATTTAAAACCATAGTTGCATCAAAATTCAACACAGATCCTTTAAACCATTTTCAAAATACACCAATACAATTCTCAAAGCAATCATATGATCATTTCAATCGTCCCCTTAACCATTTCCATTATCTAAGTACCAAATCCTACCCACTATTTACCATAATTTCCCTAACTCAAAATTTACCAATTAATTTCACCATTTCCAAAGGTTTGGAGTACCCCATGGGTAGCCCTAGGATTGGTCTCACATTGTTGACGGGCCCAAAAGGGTCTGTAAAGGGTCCCATACCTCATACTAAGACCCAACACACTACTCTTATAAAAATACATAAAAATATAGAAAATAATTACATTATAACAAGAAAATACACATATAAAACATTTATAATATGGGAAAATCTTTAATACCACCTACCTCATGCTTGTAGATGATTAAATTCCCAAATATTACCCTTAATTTGAACTAACACTAATATGAAGAACACCTTAGAAAAAAAGGTTTTAGGTGAAGGAGAGAAAACAACTAGACAAGAATTTTGTATATAATTTAAGGAAAAAAGATTCAGATACTAACTCATAGATTCAATTCGCACTAGATGGCACTCCAAATGCCTAGGAATCAAAGGAGAAATGCCCATAGAGGAGGGGTGCTCCTAGTTTATCACCCTAACTGTAGGGGTCAAATAGATGATAATTTTGGGGAAGAAATATTTAATCCTAAGATGAAAAAATGTTAATTTATAACTTTTTAAGTGGTGCATGGTTTAGCCACATGGTTGGAAAAACCGTGTGCCAACTGTGTGTCTCCCTCTATCAAAAAGGGAACTGGGTCTCAAGGTCTGTCTTTCCACCCGCACAGTTTGAAAAACCATGCGGTGGATATGTGAATTTCACTATCTAAGGGGGGATAATTTACATAGTTTCTTATATGAACCTCACATAGTCTCCCTAACCATGCACCACCCCCCCCCCCCTTCATAGGCTACATGGTTATGGTGCACAATTATTATTAACTATATGCCAAATGTTATATGAGTAAATATTATCCCCTTCTATTCCTCTATCATGCCCTGAACACCCAGAACTCCCCAAATACCTATCCTACTCTTAGGAAACATCCCATTAACAAAAAAACTCAAATTGAGACATACATTATTTTAGGGTCAGGATCTTACAATCTCCCCACATTAAAAAACCTCATCCTCAAGCTGAATTCCCAAGAATGACCAAACCTCGAAGACAACTATTTGGGCCACGGTTCCCACTTACTAACTTTTATATCCTATGCTTCCTTATATGAATGTTCATTCCATCACCATAATTAGACCTAAGGAATAGTCTTTCCCCAAAGAAGTTTCCCTCTTTGATCTATAATCACAATCTCGAGCAACCATAAGAATCCCATGGGGTATCCAAGGAAACATTACCTAAATTTAGATACATGGACATGTTGTACACAGAATCATACCACTGTGGAAGATCTGGTTAGTTCTCTACCGGCTTGATCCTCTCCACAACTCATGGACCAAATCACATGGCACCAATATACCCATTTATTTCATATTAGCAATGGTGACCACAACTTGGCATCACCCAAAGAATACACATCTTTCCATTCACATTCCCCATACTACATTGATCCAAAACTTGAGGCAAAATGTCCTCATTCTATATTTGAACATGCAAAATAGAACCCAATCACCACTCTTATCTCAAGCATTAAAACGATCAAAACCTAATCCAATGCTCATTTCCAAACCTAAAAAACCAAGATGGAAATTTCCCAATTCCATCCAACTAGAAATACCAATCACGCCGTCAACCAACTTCTTTCCTACTATGTTTATCCCCATCATATTCTTTAGCTCCCCACAGTGTTATTCTAGTATTAAGAAATCCCCCCATCGAAAAGGACCACCATAACCTCAACTGATGATTTATGACATACCTAACACATTTCTTAACTCATCTCACCCAGTCATCCCCAAGAGTGCTAACCAAAAAAGGCATCCAAACTTTCCATAAAACCATTTTTAATATCCCTGTATCCTCTATCCATACATTAACCAAGGATAGATTGACCTTTTTCCTAAATCTCACTTCCATTACTAATATGCACTTATCATTTCAAGACATCCACTGAAGTAAGTTTACAACTAACCACTTTAGTTCTTTTTTTCAAGCCATTTCAGACTATCCCGAACCAACTCTTCCCATCATACCCAACTCCCACTATCAGTATGAAACCACCTCACCTATTTGTGGTGTCTTTTCACTTAAGGCATGCCACCATCATTCGAACGCACCTATCTAATTTCATAATCAACTCCTGATGAGGTTCTATCACCAATCCTCTATTTCCCATAAACATTCAGCATGCCTCACTACACCCATCAACATTATTAACACAAGCACCTCGGATTAAATTCATCCTCACATTAACCCCATATCCAAAGCTCAACTCTCACATCCATGACACCCAAGGCCTACCTATCCTTTCATAATGAATCCCTAACATGTTCCTCATCGGTTTCTCATTGGAATTATGGTTCCATAATGTCCAACTCATGGTCTTGTCAACATATTTTTGACTAACATATCACCCCCACCTAGTATTGTCATTGTCACTGATTTCTTCAAGAAATTCAAACCACCACAACTCACACACATTCACTATCGATCCCATAAAGTGTTCATGGACACCTCTCCCTCACTGGGGTGAAATAAAAAAACTTTACCCACTTCACATTCTCGAATTCCAAGAACAAAACCTTTAGAATTCACCAACATGAAACCACCACCTGAACCTCACTCATAGATAACTGTTGGTGCACCACCCACCACAGAGCTTCACTTTTAACTTAATCCAAGGAAACAACCTTTAAGAAGTCCCTTCATCACCCCAGAATGAAAAATTAAGTATCTTGGTGTATAGAAAATTCAATCTTTGTTTAACCTAGACAATGTCAAGATATTGGTAATGATCGTCTCAATTTTGTTAGTACACCAAGATGTCATTGATCAAACCACTATAACTGATCCATCACTGATGTAACCTCCCACTATGGGGACACCTTAAACTATCAAAAGTATAATATTACCTACCTAAAAAATCTCATCAACAATTCATCATTACAACTTGATTGCCATTACCAACCAAAACTCACCACCACTTCATGACCCTCTTCCTAGTGGCTATGACCCAAAATTCTCTTTGGAACCACTTTCGTCACCTCACTCAAGTTCATCTAGCACGACCCTGATGACTCAAAATAGAAACACAGTAATCCCCCACACCAATAAAAAGTAAATGGTCTCTCTCATAATGAATCTTCCCACTTTGGTCTCACAAAAAAATGATAGGTGCTTATCCCAAGGCAATTGTTCACCCACCCCAAACGGTATCATTCATTCCCAACACATGCCAACATGTGGACATCATCAGATGCCTTGAGGTCTCACACATTCCTATGACCACACACTAAACAAAACTTTAGGCCCCATGATTCATACATCACCAAGCCCAAACACTCACTTACACAACCAACCATGACTGCTAGTCCTTCAACCCCATCATACTCGATGCATTCTCAATGTTCCCTTACAATGACCCAAACTTTCATTCAATAATCCAAAAAACATAACAACCCCTTGTATCAAGTGTCGCTTCCATATCAAAATAATCCATCCATGATTTGTTCACCATTATCTTGTCCACTTACCTCAATATAATTCCTTCCTTAAATGTTATCAATGTCATCAGTTTTGGTACCCTAACGACCTTTTCCAAAGAAACCAACCACAAGAACTCGAGTGTATCCTTAAGAAATAAACCAGGGTATAACCATTAATGTTAACAAATTCAATGTCACTAACCGTGAATCAATTCCACGTCTAAATAAACCCCTCTTGCTTCACATTCCATGGAACCTGCAATGTTGGGATAACCTCTCTTATTGCTACACTCGATTCACCAAGACTGTCGACTCATATCCACAACTCGACTTGAAACTCCAAAACAATTAAATTTCCCACTTATCCCTATATGCTAAACCTAAACTAAGAAAAACTCTCTTTGTTCACTTCCAAGGTGTAGAACATCTACCTATGCCAACCGCACCCAAAATCACTAGAAACTCAGCCAACCCCTCTCACGGGTCATCCTAGAAGGTTAAAAACCCTATCTTTATAACTAGAATCACATCTTCCAAGAGGTTACTGCATATCCTACTAATCCATACACATCAAACCTAAACAAATCACTACTCACTTGTGGCATTCCTACCCTCATTTTAAAACCCACTGTGTATAATGCACTCAATAAACCATTTACTCTAGGTTCCAAACCAAGGATACCCACACACATACATGGCCAATACAATCCAAACACCCACTCTAGGGTCCAAAAAAAATTCATGATCACAACCAAAAAGGGTTATTACACCCACATCACTGAAACAAATCCCACAATCCAAAGGCCATAGACCTATTGAGGATGAAACAAGAACATCTCTTTTACCATACATCAAATCCCATCAAATCCTCCTGACCCAAAACCAAGGTCTCAAACTAGGTCACTCTCACTGCCCCAAACCACCCATACATAGGTTCAAAACACAACAATAGGGATACCCATTTCCATTGTTCCAATAGATTCTGTCATTTCTCATTTCATTACATAATTAAACATTACCACATAAAATATAAGGTTACACATTTCAAAACTATCCATTTTCAAAACCCAAGGAATTACACATTCAAAAAAAATTATTAACCCAAAATTTAAAAAAAAAACTTATTAAAATTAATATTTAAAAAAAATCCATTAAAATTTATCAAAGAAAGATCAATAGGAATAACCAAAAATAAAAAGGTACAGTTATAACATATGAATCCCAAAGAACTACCAATAACAGGAAACATATGGATGACTTATCAATCTTTTGTACCTAGCATGATGCATGAACTCATAGACCCTTTCTTTCCATAATGATCCAAGAGATAAAATCTTATAAATTAATAACATCACATCCAAGTGAACCACTCGAGGGGAAGTATCAACCAACCATAAAATCATAAAACAAAACATCAATTCCCACCCCAGGAAACTTGGGTTTTTTCCCGTACATGGGGCAGAAGACAACTAGAAACAAGCTCATTAACAAGAAATAACAATATATTATTCTCCTATCTACTATTTACAAATAGTAAGACAAAATACATAGGATCTAATGACACTTTGTAATTCCCTAACCCAGTATCCATTGTAACCTATTCCCCAATATGGGTCCCCACATGACCTCAAGAATGTTTCCTTGTATGCTAGAGGCTACCAACTAGCAGCATGGGTCTAAAGAAAACATGGGTAGGTTATACCCTCTAATAAAATTAAATCCCAAACATAAGTAATATCAAAAAAGTAAATAACTAGTAAGAACAATAAATGGAAATCATATAGAAATAACCAAGAAGTAACCAAACAACACATTCTATGAAAATATGATGAGTACACTACATGTCAGACAGATATACAAAAAAACCTCCAATACCAAAACTATAAAATAAAACCTGAACGTGGTCCTATTTTTCAACCCAGTCATAACATCCCATACTCCAACCCATCATCCCATGCATAAGTCAAGAACCAGGTCCCTTCCCTAAAGCTATACTATAAACAAGTATCATATGCCCAGGTTCCCAAGTTTCATGGCTTCCCATGTAGGGATTGAGTGAAACTCAGTAGGCTACTACCAATGGTCAATAATGAAATAACAAGTCTAAAAATAGTGTATGAAGATAATTAAGGTGAAATAAATAAAAAGACAACAAGGGAGACACGTTATATATTTAAACAACTTATTAATTCACTATTTTTAACCTATAAGTCCCATCATGTCAACTAACCAACAAAACTAGCTCTAGTCATGTCGGGTGACTAAGAAATAGCATAAAGGTGTATAACAATTTGAGTCACAAATGGGCACTGACTAATCAAACAATTTATTAACTTACCTTAGATCCTCAGTCTGAAAATCAAGCCATGTTCATATATTTGGGAGAATATATACTTAGTTTGACATCCCAAACCATGAAAACCTTAGGAACATAGAGCATCAGCTCAATATCCTAACAATGGAAACCTTAGTAACAAAGAGCCTCATTCTAACATCTTAAGTCCACAATTCCATAGTGGGACCTAGATAATCATTCTATCCTAACACAATAAGGATCCTTAGCCTATAAGTTAGAATAATAGAGCCTTAGTCTGACATCCCAACATAAAAAATGTATCTATGGGCCTAGATCCTTGGTTTAGCATGAGCCTTGGTCCAATACCCCACTCATATATCATACCACATGAACATAATTCTTTAACAATTTATCAAACTTACGCACTTGATAATATTATTTACTATAGTCCCAATTGACCCTTGTAACTAAATCGTGGCATAGAATACAAATAAAAAAACTCATTTAAAATCATCTCGAAGCTATACTTTAAAACAAGGGTCTTTGTCTTTAAAAAACAAAAACACTACCCAAGGATTTTATTTCTATTTCCAACAATTCAAAATAGTCATTAATAATTTTTTAAAAAAAAGGGAACCACATCCCAATTTAAAATAATCATTTTAAATATCATAATAAAACACCTTTTCAAATCCCTTATGGTCAACACCTCCTTTTAATCCATTACCCACTTTTAAAGCATCATTTTCCTTCATTTAAAATCATAACGGGATCAAAATCCAACACACATCCTTCAAACCATTTTCAAAATACACCTAATCAATTCACAAGTAAGCATATGAATATTTTAATCATCCCATTAGCCATTATTATTAACTAAGTATCAAATCATACCCACTCATTCCCATAATTTCCCTAACTCAACATCTACCAATTCATTTCACTATTTTCAAAGGTTTGGTATACCCCATGGGTTACCCTAGGTTTGGTATCACAACATTGATGGATCCAAAGGAGTCTGTGGAGGGTCTTACACCTCATACTAAGGCCCAACTCACTCCTATTATGAAAATTCATAAAAAAACAAATTATTTCATTGCAACAACTTTATACACATATAAAATATCGAGACTATGAGAAAAATCTTTAATACCATATACCTCATTCTCATAGACAATTACTTTCCCAAATTCAACCCTGGATTCAAACTAACCTGGCCTCAAACACTAAGATAAATAAAACCCTAGAAAAATAATGGTTTATATATTTGGAAGGAGAGGAAACAACAAACAAATCATCTTTCCGAAAATGGAAGAAAATGGAGTCGAAGACTTAACCAGAGATTCTATTCACACTAAATGGCACTCCAATTGTCTAAGAATTGAAGGAGAAACACCCATGGAGGTGGAGGCTATTATTAGTTCATCACCCTAGTTATAGGGGTCAAATAGGGGGGAAATAAGGGTATAAAAATTTAAGCATCAGATGAAAAAATGGGAATTTTCCACTTTTTAAATGTCTTATGGTTTGGCCACACTGTTGGCCAAACTGTGCACCAACTGTGTATCGTCTTCTATCCATGAGGGAACAGAGTTAAACAGTTTATTTGGATACCTACATAGCTTGACCAAATGTGTTATGGTCATGTTCTCACCACTATCAAAGAGATAATAGGCTTCATGGTTTCCTACAAGCACCCCACACAGTCTCCCTAACTGTGCACCCCCTTTCATAGGTTATATGGTTATAGTGCATGGTTACTAAAAAACATACACTAACTATTGTTACAGTATAGATTGGCCTCTTTTCTTCTTCTACCATGACCCAAACCCTCAGAACACCCACAAAACTTGTCCTACTCTTATGAAACATCCAATTAACCAAAAAAAATAAACTTGGATATACCTTATCTAAGGGTCAGGATCTTACATGGAAGCTACTCCCATCTCTTTTTTGTGGAATATCTTTAGATTCAATGTGTTTTGGCTTGATGTAAGCCCCTTTATTTAAGATCTATTCTCATTTCCCCCTTATCATGCCCTGTCTTCTATTTCCAAGGAATTTTGGTACCCTATATGGTTAGTTGGACTAACCTAGGGCTTTTAATAGAGGTTTTTTGGATGATTTTTTATGGATTAGTTGTGTGAGGAATCTTCCTTCTTATTCTTGGTGGTTATCATCATAGGAAATGAGATTGGAACCATTTTAGTGGTTAGTGTCTCTATTTAAGGGAATTTTCTATGGATTACCTTTAAATTTTAAATTTACCTTGGTTTATATTTTTTCAATGATTAATTAAATGATTTATGGAATTTTTTTATACTATGTTTATGTGTTCAATGGTTTGGACTGGAAATTTGGTGTTAAAAGTGTGTTTTAAAAATGGGGGTGTATTGAGTGCACTCCAAATGTTTGATAAAATGTCTCAACTAGATTTTAAGATTTCAAATGGATTTTTAAATATATCTTAGAAATGTTTTTACCTTTTGGAAATGTGATTTATAAAATGGTTATGTTGTTTTATTAAGGTGGCCAGTGAAATGGATTTTTATGTGTGGAACTTGTGATACTATTATGTTTGGCATAGAGTATCAAATGATAATTCCTAGGTTGTGATCAAGGTTTATTCAAGTGACCAAGAGATCCTTTTTTGGGAAGACTATGAGATATTTTGTTTTTTTTCTGAATATATAATAGAGACTTTGGTAGGAAGATTATGAGATCTCTTGGAGTTTGTCTCGGGGAAGACCGTGAGTGCTTCCACTTAGTTTAGTTGGATAAAAACCAATATTTTAGTCTCACACACATTTTAACCTTATGTTTAGATCCCTTGGTTCACTTTACTCATTTCAAGTTTATCTTTACGCTTTTATATATTATTTTAGTGCCTTTTTTGATGTGATACCATGTGTTATACCCATTTCCATTTATTTTTTTGTATGACGATGATGTTTTTACTTACCCATACTCTAATTTGTGGGGTATATTGAGTATGTTTACCAAATGGACTTGTTTCGTTGTTTGATCTATGTTAGTAACTATTTTTTGAAAACTCATCCAATTTTAAGGAAACCAAAGGAGTTTCATAGACTTGTGTTAAAGTGAAAGGTTTGAAAGTGGTATTGTTTTGAAAATGAGTTTTCAAACAATTTTATTGGTTTTCATGGTTTTAAAATAATTTAATAGATTCATGGTGGTATCTTACTAGGATTTGTCCATCACACCCTATATATTCATTTAGGTATATATAGACTTTATTTTGTAGGACATGGGTAAAGGAAATGAAACTATGAATATTAAAGACTCTTCTTGAATATCATCATCCATTTTTTAGATAAAGGAGAAATGGTAAGAAAATTAGCATGTGTAGATCCTTTTTTGAGTTCATTATTTGTGATGTATGTTCAATCTATGTTTTTCCATTCCCCTTGTTTTGAGTTTTGATATTTTTACCACAGATACCATTTATATTTCCTTTCATGGAATATTTGGCATATGATGTATGTTGTTGCTTATAGAAAATGTTTAGTATTTATTACATTACTATAGAGTTTTATTAATTACTCAATTATATCCAATTATATTTGTATGTATATAATATTCCATAGTTGGATAATTCCAGTTTACCTTGGGAGAAATTGATCCCAAGTAGATCATTATTATACTCAATGCTTGTCGCTAGCTCGTGGCAATCAAGAACATGCTTTGAGCATTTTGTCATACTAGTTTGACTGATGGGTCAGGTCAAACTAGATCAGTTCATTACAAAATTGTATCAGGTAATGTTATTATTAAGGATTTAGTGGTATAATTGATCTAGGGTCATTGGAACTCTAATGGTAGGAGTAGAGGAGTGCCTAGCCATTTATTCATTATGTTGAACATCAATTTATCATAGGCAGTTTGGGATTGTTTTTATTTTTTGATCCCATTTGTGGGATACATTGACGATATTTTTAGGTATCTCCATACTGGTTTTAGGTCCTAGTGTGATTCAAGGGTTTTTTGGAGTTTTGGGGTGAAATAGGGAGGTCTGAAGGATGTGCGTGTTTAAGGCACACGGTTATTAGTAACCATGCACAACCGATTTGGCCTTGATAGTTAGACCTAGTAACACCTACAAGATTGGTGCATGGTTTTCCTAACCATGTGACTAAACCATGATCAGTGTAGTTTCCCCAGACAGACTCTACAAAAAAGGAGCATCCCTATAGGAGGATTCAACACAAGTGTACTCACCAGAGAAGAACCCGATGGATTTGGATGAATGAGAGGGTATGGCTACGCCATCGGGACCAACCTATGTTTGAGAAGGAAGCCTAGACAGATTACCATGTGATGGTGGAGAGAAATCATCATGATGTAGATGCTGGGGAGGGTCAGTTCCTTGTAGTTATAGTCTAGTTGAATTCCCTAAGACCTTTGGGTCATGTAATCTCTTAAGTCTACATGTCATGTAATCTTTAATCATACGGGCCTTGTATGGGTTCCCCCTCATCCCTTGAAAGGTTGGTTATCGAAAATCAATAAAAATGAGGCCTTTAGGACATTCAAAAATTAAATTATATCTTATCAAGCTTTTTTTTGTGTCTATTAGTCAATTCCTCTTTGAAGGACCTCATCTAGGCTTAGAGAGGGTGTTGTGGATAAAAACCCATAGGAAAACCATCCTATGGATATGTCTTTAGTGGAGTTGGTGATTCTGGTGATATAATACATCGTTTGGTTGGGAGGCCAAGAGTAGAAACGGATGGCGAACCATGACCAATAGTTTACTAGGAACAATCTATTCTTCTTCTAGGGAGACCCGGGATCCAATTATCTTAAGGAGTGGTTGGTTTATATTTTGTGGATTATTGAGTTCTTGAAAACCCTTGAGACCAAAAAGGAAGGCTTCTCCACTTATGTGCTGGAAGTACTGGGTTGAAAGTGGTGGGAATCAATGGTACTTGAAAGGTGGAATGAGGATCTCATGTGGGCCACTTTTAATGTTTTATTTAATCAAAACAATGAACCAGAGAACCTAAGATTAATAAAGGCCCTCGTATTCTCGAATTTTGATCATAGAGAATATTTGGTGATGGGGTTTGCTGGTTAGTTTATTAATTTGGTTCATGTTTATTCAAATATTCTCATGGTTGATTACCTCAATGATTGATGTTTTGAGATGGGTTGAGGATAAATATTAGGAACATTCTTATTATTCTCTATCTACCAACCTATTCAGATGGGGTGGCAAGGAGGATATGGTAAAGTCCGATCTGAAAGAGAATATAGGACTTGGTGGTGTTCCTTCAGTGGTTGGTAGCTTGATATCTTCATTTGGTTAGAAACAAAAGTGGTAAGGGTCCCATAGGGGTTGTAGTAAGAGTTCTCGACAATCATCAGGTACAGATCCATTGGTTTCTATGATGAATAAGCTAGTTGTATTCAATTAGTGTTAGAAGGGTGGTCACACCAGGCTTAACTACCCATAAACTCCAAGGTTGTGCCATCAGTGTGGATATTCGGGCCATCTTCATCAGTTTTATCATTTTTCCAATGGTGGAGTGGTGTGGGCCCCACATTCTCAAATGGTTATCAGGTGTAGTCTAATGCTGCCAACGATGGAGTATCGCCCCCTTAGACAATGTGGGATTATCACTAGATAAATAAAGAAAATGGTTATCCATAGTCTACTCATATTCATGCAGTTGAGTTCATGCTAGAGGAATCAGATTTTGGGTGAGCTACCATGAGAGGTATGTTTTTTATTGATTCTCACATGGAATCTATCCTTTATGATTTAGGAATATCACATTATTTTATATCACTAAAATGGTTGATTATTTGGGTATGTGAGTGAATTTTATCCCTTTTTTAGGGATTTTCATACCCCATTGGGTAGAAAGAAGGATCCAGGTTTCAAGTTCCTATAATGTCATGTTTTGGTGGATAATGTGGAATTAATTTAGGATTTCCTTATTTTGTACCTATAAATTTTTGACATTATCATCATCATGGATTGGTTGATCATATATAAGGTACAGATAAACTATTATAAATGTATGAAATAGTTCCTTTCTCTTGATGAGATTATTCATGTCTTTCAAGGTGATTGGGGTCCCTGATCAAGGCGGGAAGGACTAGTTGCTTTTGATATGTGTTTTATTTCATGATAGTTGTCCAGTATTTTTTTTCATGCTTCATAGAATATTAATTAAGAAGAAATACTCTAGAGCAGGCTATATGGGAATCAAAATATGAGTGGGGTATGCTTATTTTATTTACTAATATATGTTTGGAGGTTCATGGGGATGGAGAGATGGTGTTCTTGTTCAATATGTAGGTCTCATCTTCTCTTATTGGCTGATCTAGGAGTGAGAATATATATAAACTCATGTTTAAGTAGATTATAAGTGCGCAAAATGGTGTGTAGATATTGATTGATTATTCTTAGTCTCATGATCGTTCTCTCCACATCAGGTTGTGGTTGATGGATCCATTGATCTTGATACAGTAGGTGATGCAAGTGGTGCATCATTATAGTTGGGTTGTTCACTCTGGGATACCAAGATGTTTTATACCTTTAGGGGTCAGTATTTCTAGCTCAGTATTTGACATTTAATGGTGGATTTTTTTTCACAATATTTTACCTTCTAGATAATTAAAGTATAGAATCAAATACCAACCAAATTTTTGCAGCTTCTTCCCATCCCAGTGCGGAAGTGGGAAAAGATCTCAATGGATTTCATTATCGGGATACCTCATAATCTAGGAGGGAAATATTCCATTGTGTTATTTTTTAATATTTGATGAAATCATCCCACTTTTTATCCATAAATTATTAAGGGAATGTAGAGGACCTCAAACTCCTATATGTTCAAGATATTGATAGTCTTCACAGAGTGCCCTTGATGATAGTTTCATACTAGGATTCCCACATCACTTATAGATTTTAGAATATACTCTAGGAGGATTCAGGGATCAAGATAAAGTTGAGCACTACATATCACCCATATATGGATGTCTAGTCTATAAGGACCCTCCATACACTATAGGATATGTTTTGATCATGTGTACTCGATTTAGGATAATTGTGGGAAAGGAGCCATTTTTTTAATGATTTTCATACAATAATAGTTATGATGCCTCAATTAGGATGACCCCATTTGAGGAATTATATGGAAGGCCATACCAATCCCCACAATGTTGGGATGAGGTGGTTGATAGTTCCTTGGTATGATTAATTCTCATCCAAGAGATGATTGGTATAGTATGTCTACCTCAAAAAATATTAATGATATATCATATTGAACAAACATCATACACTAATTGTTGTCGTTGAACATTGGAGTTTCAAGTAGGTGATCATGTGTTTCTTTTGGTATGTATTTTACTAGGATATTGTCACTTGGGAAATAAGGGAAATCTAGCATCGTGTTATGTCAAGACATTTTGAGTTATTGAACATTTTGGGAAGGTATCTTTTGATTTAGAGTTTCTACCATGGTTGACCTTGATCCATGGGGTCTTTCAAGTCTCCCGGTTGAAGAAATACCATCGGAACCCATTTAATATGTTAGAGTGGGGCAATCTGGAGTTTGATCCTAATTCCATCATTTCAAATAATCCATTTGTATCTTGGATTAACAGAACAAGGTGATTTGTGGTAAGTCTATATTGTTGGTTTGTGTGATCTAAAAGTTTCAAAGAGATAGCAATGAGACTTGGGATCAAGAAGATTTTTCAAGATAGATGTGGCCTCGTTTTTTTCTCTTTAGGATGTTTGAAGACTTTATAAGGGTAAAAGGTGGCATAGTAATGATTTTTTGACACCCTTAGGTTAACTGGTATGTCTATTTTTTTATTTTTATTTGTCCTTTATTTCATTCTTGGGTTTCTCAGGTGTCGAGGTTTGAAATTAGAATTTTTAGGGAAAATAGACCAAGGCACATGATTGGTGCAAGGTTTGTCTAACCATGCAACTAACTATACGTGGGGTTCTAGGTTTGGTTCATTCCACTTTTTCATCATTTGATCATGGTTTTCCAAATCATGCAAAACCCAAGAGAAATCATATATCCAATTTTGGGGGAGGCGGTATCCCCCACCCAGTTGTCATAGAGTTTTTCTAATTGTGTGGAAATATCATCTAGTTTTTCTAACACATTAAAAAAAATTCCTTTTACCAAAATTCACATGTTTAATTTTCACCCCTTTGTACTTCCTTTCTACTATCATTCATTTGAAACCCCTCCTCCTTGGTATAAAATATTCTCCCTCTCCTTTTGTGGAATCTTTTTTGATTCAATGTGTTTTGGATTGATGTAATCCCCTTTTTAAGTTTTATTCTTATTTCCCCCTTCACATTCCTTTACTTTTATTCTAACGGGAAGTGTGGAATCTTATATGGTGGTTTCTGAACCAAGGGATTATAATGGGAGTTTTTTGTTTGATTTATTGGGGATTAGATGTGTGAGGCCTCATCATTTCTATTTTGGGTGGTTATCATCATAGGCAATGAGCTAGGAATTATTTCCAAAGTAGTTTTCTCTATTTAAGGGTGTTTTCCATGGCTTGAATTTAAATTTTAAATTTCATTTGGTTTATTTTGGTTTAGTTTCCAATGAAATGATATATGGATTTGATTTATATTGTATTGATGTGTTCAATGGTTTGGATTGAAAATTGGGGGTCTAAAGCGAGTATTCCAAATAGGGGTGTCTTGAGTACACTACAAATGTTTTATAGAATGTATCAAAGGGATTTTGTGATTTCAATTTGATTTAAAAAGATATTTTAGAGAAAAATTATCCTTAGTAATGGTATTTTATAAAATATTCATTTTTTTCTATTAAGGCAGCCTATGAACTAGCTTTTGATGTGTGTCACGTGTGATGTTATTAAAGTTACTAGGTTGTTCAGAATAAGTAGATAGGTTGGGAATTTAAAAAATTTCATCACTGGATGAACATAACTACATAATCTCTAGTGATTTTATCCCCAGTAAAAGTCTAAGGATATCTCGTAAATTAATTTATGAAAATAATTAAAATGAAAAATTACATCAGTTGAATTGAAGGCGTGTTTGACTATTTCTCATAATTGGTCACTGTTTCTTGAAGGAAAAAGTTCATTTCCCTCTAGATCATCTATGCATGCTTCAATATACTATAGGAACTCTAATTTTAAAAATAAATGTGCTAGCATGGAGGTCCAATTAATCCTTCAACATCCCAACGATCACCAAGATGTCATTCCTTCGATATGTGATGGGGATCTTGAATCGAACACTTATAATAATATATTATCTCTATAGGATGTGGGTGTGAGGAGAGAGGATATATAAAATTCATGTTGATGAATAATACCTTGAAAAATAGATCCCTCTTGATTATATAGTGGAGGTTAAAACACCTGGAATGGGTATAAATAACACCCATTAAATAAGTCAAAAATAAGACATTATGAAAATATAATTGTCTCATAAAATCTATTTATATTTCTTATCACCTACTTATAATATATAATAAATATATTACATGATAAAAACAAGTCATCAACTCAGCTCGTAATTCCCACAAATATTAAACGAACCTTGAATAATAAAATAATAATTGTTCGTATAATATTTTCTCATGTATTCACTCAAATACGAGTAAATAAATTAAATAAATCCATTCAATTATAATTATTCTACAATTGAATATTAATGAATGTATTTATCCTCTAGAGATAATTTATTCTCAAACATCTCTCAAACCCTGTGGTGGGGTCCACCATGTCCTATATTTATATTTTTCAGAATAAGCCATACTTTTGAATATGTTATTTTTTTGACCATCTAGGCCCTTATCTCAATATAAATGAATAATATTCAAAAACCAATAGTGGAGTCTAGAAACCCATAAATCACATAAGGAGATAAGGAAAATTCATAGCAATGTAAACATTTCCTATGAACACATGTTGTGTAATATAATCTCTTTCTTTCATCATATCTCATAAAGCACAATGCATACTTTATGTCATCCTCATTTCTATGTTAATTATTTGTTGACCTAACTTGGAGAAAATTCCATATTCTACCATGTTGATGGATTTAGTGAAGGTACTTCCATCCTAATAAATAAGACCTAATATTTCACTTCCATTTGTAAAATAAAAATTATCTTGATTATTCAATCAATGTAATGCCAACAATGACGCATCCAACTCAATATACCTCACTACGACATCAATTCCATAGTTTTCATCTTGAATAAAAGTTTGTAATCAAATATTATACATTGATAATAATATAATGTCAAGAAACCATAACACATGTTAATAGATAGGAACTACCAATGACACCTAAAACATATGGTGTTCCTATTTGCAGGTAAGTCCTCCTGATATCATCTACTCGTTATCACTAATATAGACTTCATGAGAATAAGTATCAATTCTTATGAGTCCCCAGCACTTGATAGTCACACACAATCTAAGTATTTTTATCATGATGTATATAGACTATAAAATATAATTTTAATATTACTATCATAGTATCTTTCAGTTATCATTATAGCCAAGGAACTACTATAACATTTTGATACAACATGTAGTCTAAGGAAGTTGCCATAAATATAGTAGATGTGGAAGTATCAACATTATTGTGGTAAGGTAAACAGATGTATATATCAAAATATATACATTTAATGGTATTAAAAGTATATACATGAGTTGGTTCTAGGGAACTCACTTACAACATTGATTTTTATTGGCATTGAGTAACACATGAGAATATATTGGTTGTTTTCATGAGTTTTCCAAGAGACCATATGAGCATTTTGTGGGAAGACTAAGATAGCTTATATTGTTTCTTCAATGGAATGATAGATCCTTTGGTAGGAATACTCTGAAAAGTCTCTCTTTCTTGGCTAGGATATCATGAGATCTATTAGAGTTGGGCCTAGGGAAGACTATGGGAGCTTACGCTTTTTTTTATCCAGCTAGAAAAATTTATTTCAGTCTTACTCATATTAGACACTAATGGTTAGGTCCCTTGGTTCACTTTACTCATTACAAGATGATATTTATTATTTGATTCATTATTTTAGTGCCTTGTTTTATGTGATATCATGTGTTTTAAACATTTTCATATTTTGTATATAATGATAATGAATTTTCTTACCCTTATTGTGATTTGTGGGGTATATTGAGCATATTGTTCTAGAAAAAAAAAATTACTTGTTTGATCCATATTAGTAATTTTTTTATAAAATTCATCTAATTTAAAGGAAACCAAATGGATTTCAAAGTCTGGTGTTAAATTTAATGGTTTCAAAGTGGTATAGTTTTGAAAATGAGTTTTCAAACTAGTTTATTAGTTTTCATAATATTAAAATCCTTCAATATATTCATGGTGGTGTCTTATAGGGATTTATGAGTCACTTACTAAATATTAATTTGGGAATATATAGACTTTATTTTGTAGGAAACAGGTAATGGAAAGGGAACTATGCACATTATGGGCTCTTCTTGATTACCTTCATTTGTTGCTTTGATGGATGATACATAGTCTCACTAGGTTGCCTTGTGTAGAGTCAATTTTTAGTTTATTATTTGGGATGTATGTTAAATCCATGTTTTTTCCTCCCCCTTATTTTGATTTTTGATATTATGACCAAAGATACCATATATATTTCTTATCATGTAACATTTGTCATATGTTGTATGTCATTGATTATAGTATATGTTTAAACTTTTCAACATTTATCTTGATTTTTATTTATTACTATGTTGTCTCTGATGATATTGGTATGGTCATCTTGTTTGATGGATTATTCAGGCTAGTTTACCATGGTTCAAACCCTGCCCTAGTAGATAATTATTATACGTGGTGCATATCGCCAACCTATAGAGATCGGTAATTCACTTCAAGACTTATGGCATCCTGATTCGGGTGAAAAGTTAGATTGACCTAGGTAATTTCATTACATCTTGATAGATAATTCTTTCTTTAGAGTATCAAGGGTTGATTTTATATCCATTAAAAATATAAAAGTTTGGATAGATTTGGAATCAAATAAAGCACTATTTTATGATCAAAGTACCTATTATCACAACTTAAGGGATTTTAACTTCATATGTAGTAATTTTATAAGCTTGAACTTGAAATTTTAGCCTTCTCTAAAATAAATTCTCTTGACAAATAGTTAATTCATTTTCATAGCGACCCATATCCTTAAACATGAAATATTATACATTGGATACTTATTTATTTTCATTAAACTCACATGTATGATGCCCTTTCTCTCCAAACTTGAAACAAAAACTCTCTCCCCTCAAGAAAGTGCAAGGGTGTTTCTTTTGACAATTATCACATGTGGGAAGTTCTATCCTTACCTTTTTCCTTTCACCTCATTTATTTTTCTTGGTTGTTAATCATCCTCTTCTTATCTTGGTTTCCTTTGAAAATATAAGACTTCAAGAATACTTTCCCTATGCTGATGTAACTTGATACCATATCATCATTTGATTAATCTTTATGAGATATTATTTCCTTTTAGAGGTTTATCTTAAGAAAATAAAATATATATTTAATCTTACTTTTCAGATTACATATGTAATCCATAGCATTACTTGATAATCTTACAAATTTTTCATCATAATCGGTAACACTTTACTCTGACGTCTATATTAGATTGAGGAATTGAATTCCTATATCATCTTGTGTCTCTCAAAGAAACTATTTCTTGAAGAATATCTCTATAAAAATATTTCTTTCCATTCTATCAATATCCTCCTATGCCTTTTTATTTTCAATTAATGGCCACTATTGATCATATCTTCCTTTAAACAATATACTTCCAGGATAACCTTTTCTTTTTCATTACCCATCAAAGCTAGGAATACCTTTTCTAGATACTTGATCCATTTTTTAGCGATCAAAGTATTTTTATTTCCATTTAAGGAAATAGGTTTATGTCATATGAAGTGATCAAACATAAATGAATCATGTCATGATGTAATAAGTTGTTCCATATGAGAAAGGTTATTGGTTATAACCTAATTCAACTATCCTAGTACATTCATAATTTTCTCATCTCTAATGATATTTATGTTAACTTCCTCATGAGGTAAATCCCTACATAGATTAAGGGTGTTGAAACATTTTTTATTTCTTCTATGAGGAACCATTTATAAAAAAATGGAATACATTAGAACATATCATAATATTATGAATCATAATGTCTAATTCCAAAACTCATAAGTCACTTAACATAATTTTTTCATACCTAATCTTAGAATAATAAGATTATTATTTTAGGGAATATATGTAAACACAAATATATTCAAATATTTCATAATAGTTTATAAAGAAAACTTGAATTAACCCAATAATATCTTAGAGAGTGTTAAACCAGATGTGTATTAAGGGATCATTCACCATACACTAGAATGATGGCTGAGATATAACTAAACAAATATTTTTATTTTTATTACCCTTATATGAATTTGGGTCAAAAACATGCCCACTTATAGTATCCAAACAAGGATATATTTCTTGTAAAATCACATAATCTCTACCATACCAAAAACATTATGATATTATCCTATAATTTGAAATATGATCAAACTATATCATAGGTTTATATTCCCTAATATATGTTTTCTAAGATATAGTTTACCAGGATTCTATTAAACTTTCTTAGATACCAACTATAAAGAATCTAACCCTAGTAGCCTAAAGGCACTTATTATTGTATTACATTGGCACTAAATATAAGTGACTATAACCCAAAGGATATATTATTATAATAGTCTTGGAAAACCAGATACATACATGAATCTCACATTATATTTGAAAATATAAAATAAAACATAGCATTTTTATTTAGAACATGATTATTCTCTCTATAATATATTTTCATAAAAATCATAGTACACTTCCTAGCATCCTGGGGAAAGGAAACATAAGAAAGGGGTGATATCAAATTCTTAGTAAGGGAATGTGTATAGAGGAAGATAAAATAGAATAAAAAAGGTATAAGTAATATGTTATGAATAATTGTAGATAAATTAATGTCATATAAATAATCACATGATATTGAAAATTATCCATGAATAATATAAATATTCAAATAATCATATGGATATAAATAACTAATTTCATAATGATGTAATTCATAATTCTAGACACCTTAAACATACCATTTAGGTATCATTCCTACACATTACTAACACACCATCAAGGAATCATGCCAATAAATCTTACATAAATAGGAAAGGCCATGGCCAAATACCTAACATGTTTTGTATCATGAGACATATCGATTAATCAAGGGGATATATAATTCCATGCCCCACCTATCACATAATAATTCAAATTCATTCATCATATGAATAAAATGTACCACTGAATCAACATGCCTTAATAATTAATAACTATCTATATTGGAGGAACTTTCATACATAATTTAAATACATTACCTAGTCAAAATGATCATAAAGCATCCAAATAATTATGGTTTATAGTATCATTATATTTTATCCTCATTAAAGAATAATATTCATCAAATGATATGGACATAGATGAAAATTCACTGAAAATATAGCTAGGAAATTTCTTGAGGAAAATAAAATTTTCATTTTGAGATCACTTATTCAATATATAAAAAATTACACAAATTTTTAGGAAAAATACTTCATAAAAAATGGAATTTTGTAAAGGAATCTTAAAAAAATTTATTAGTAATGATATCACGAAATTTTATTCATGTTGAGTATGTTAAAACAAAGAATCCTTTTATATTTTCATTAAAAAGTAAAAAGTACCTCATTCAGAAAACAACAAGAAGATTCTCATGAAAAAAAATATAGAGAGTTAAAAATGGGTAAAAATGACTTTAAAACTAATATGAGAATAATAAAAATATTCTTGAAAATATTATTAAGAAAATATGGACATACAAGAAAAATATTCCCAACCGAATAGAAAACATAATTAATTTTATTTAAAAATATTCAGATCTATTGAGTACCTAAAAAGAAAAAAATTAAGGTAAAACTTATAAATTATATAAATAACTAGATTATAATAAAAAATTTGGGGATTAATATGTCAATATAATATAATTACCACAATAAAAACCTAAGAAATAAGCAATCTTTGATAAGGCTAACATTGTGAAATAAACCCTTACCACAAGTCTCATCTTATTTAATACACATTCAAACCTCATGAATAAGAAATATATATTTATAATAAATATATTACAGAAACATATTCATAAATAAATTTATATGTACCATTCCTTTTTAATTTTTCATTATCCTTTTGTTAATAATTTATCCTTTAATGTACAATCGAGTGAAAACTGATCCATTTTCCATGCATGTTTCAGTTTTAGGGTTTTGGTACATGTACCTTATTCATGATTAAATAATATTCATAATTTTAATAATTATATAAATATCATATATATTCATTATATATATATTAATTTTTTAAAGGAAAAAATGAAAAATTAATCACATCGCTTTGTGGTGGTGGTAGTACACATGTGCGCATGAGCGACATTATCATTTTTTAAAAATAGAAGGGTAAGAAGGTAAATGATATATTATAATTATAGAATAATAATTATGTCATAAATATAATATATATTTATTATTTAAATATTTAAAATCATCCAATTAAAATAGTTATGAAAACTGAATTGCACTGCTAGATGGATACGATACACTGTACGTACGCACAGGAGATGTTTTTGATTTTCATGAGATTGCAAAGATATGGAAAAGGGTTTCCCAATAATAATAATAACATATTATTATTATATATATAATACTATATATATTATTTTAGGATTATTACATTATATTTAGATGAATTATAAGAAGAAATAAATTCGAAAGAGTCGGTAAAGATTATTATCTCTTCTTCAGTGTACTTATATTAGATCCCATATTAAGGATACTTGGAATGGTATTTTAAGAATACCATAAACTATAATTCATGACTAAGTAGGTTAATATGATAATTTTTTATGTTTTTGTTGAGTAATATGGCTCAAAGCTCTATGAATAAGAGAGAAGAGGGGTGTCCTTTTATAAGTGAGGGGAAGAGCACTTTTTAAAATACATGAAATTATATAATAAAATTTCTTTGAAATAATATAGAACGTATCCAAAATGACATATACTCTAAGAGAATGAGTCTATGTTCTAAATATTATCATAAAATAAAATTTATTTATCTTTCAAAATCATTTTAATCCTTATCTTTTGGGTTAATCCCTTCGTTAACCATTTTTTACCTTAATCATAGTAACATGTTTTTCAATATTAAAGGGTTATAATTTTACTTATATGGTAACAATTAGTTAATAAATGGAATATTTATGATATTTTAGACCATATCACATCCCAATTTTCCAATTTTAATATTTTATTATTTTTTAATCATTTAATAATATAATATTTAACATAAAATACTATTAAAGTCATTTTAAAACCCATTCACATATTTTGACTTTAAAAAAATCATCATGGGAATATAATTTGAATATAAAAACTTTGAACATAAATTATACATTATTATTAACTATTATTTTAATTTATTATAAAATTAATCAAAACAATATTGCTTTTAATGTTTCCAAAATCATTTCATTTGATTTTACAACTACTTGCACAGGCACTATGTCAGCAACATGTATGAATTTTAGGTAATTATAACATCCATAAAAATTAGAAATAAATTAAAGTAAAAAAAATAAATTAATTATTTTCAAAATAAACTTTTATATTCATTAATATCATCTTTTAATCCTTATGTGAACATATAAGAGAAATTAAAAGCAATAGAGCACCATTTTAGAATTTTTCTTTACTTAAACTAATATTAAATTCATTATTAAAGGAAAATGGAACTAAATTCTCATATTTTAAAATAATGGATGAGTTAGTTAAAAATAATCTCATACAATATAAATAAGGTAGGTTTAGGATAAATTTTTAAAGCCTTATCACATTATTTTTAAACTTAATTACCTGATTTACCCTTATAAAGTTGACAAATATTTACATTGGTTATGATTCATATTGCCTAAAAATAAAACAGAAATATTTTAAAATTTTGAACCTACTAATTAAAAATATGGAATAAAATTTATCAAATTCAATTTTTATAAGTGGTAGAAAATAATTTCAATATACACCTGTAAAATGTGATGAAAAATGGTATTTAGGAAGATACATTTTTCAAGCACAAGAAAATATTACACTAACTTTATAAATAGTAATCACCATTAAATGAATTTAAATTAAATTATATAGATATAAAATATATAAATTTAATTTAAATCATTAATCCTTAGGGTTTATTTTAATTAATTAAAGTGAAAAAAAATTATGCACTTAAAAAGAGTTTTCTGAAAAAATGTGTTTTAAAGCATAAAAATAAACTTATACAAAACTAAAATATAATATTGATTATTATGTAATTATTTATATTATTTTTATTAAATTGTGTATTATTTTAATTTAAAATAAAATTCAAAATATAGTGGAATTTTCAAATTACTTTATTTTAAGAAAATAAATGACAGTTTTACAAAAATTAGTTTTTTTCACTATTTAATGAAAAATACATCTTTTTAGAAAAGTATCAAAAAATCACCCTAAAATAATCCTTACAAGATAATTTAAAAAATTATATTAATTATTTCAAATACTATTTATAAAAGTGGAATAAATTAATTATAAAATCCTTGCAAAAATATAATAAAAACCATTTTGAAAGAAAATATATTTTTGAAAAATAAAATGAATTTAATGAAAATTGAGTAATTATTTATTATAAGTTAATCAATAAATATTTTTTATTTGACTATTTTATACATATTTTTTATTATGGTTTTATTACTATTTGTACCTTTTAATTTAATGGGTAGTTTATAATATTCACATTTAAATAATAACATTTTTTAGTTTATTATAGTTCATTTAAAACTCAATGTTGCCTGTAAAGTAAGGTATCCGTTTTATTATTATTTTAAAATACAATTTTGGGGTGTTATAATATATATATATATATATATATACATATAAATATAATTATAATTATAATAATAATAGTATTATTGGCTACTTTTTTACATGTTCTTCTCTTCTATATTATCCTTCATGGTTTCTTCTTCATAACTATATAATCACAAAGTATTTATTTATTTTTAAATTTGATCATAATAAAACATAAATTATCTTCCCATTAATTTTGGATATTAATATCTATTAAATATCATATAATTATTATTATTTAATTCTATATGAATCATGGTCTAAGTATCATGATATTATTCTTGAAAGCATAGCTTAATTACATCATTATAATTAATTATTTTATAACTCATTTAAATACTCAAAGGAATATGGAATTATTCAACATAATTACTCTTTCAGTTTTTAATAACCCATGCTCCTTCATTTTCTCATGTATGCTTGTTATCATAATTAAACTTCATGTAGTATAAAGATAAATACCCATGGCATTTTCTCCTCATGAATGGTAGTTGCATGTATGTATCATGCAACATGATTTCTTCATCTTATCATATGTGCATGGATTCCATAGAGAATGAATAGCTCATAATTCTCCTTGGATAAAACTACCTTTAACCTTTATCATATTTTCTCCTTTGAACAACATGTATGGAAGTGCTACTGAATTAGTATATCAATATTTTGATCTTATCTCATGTATAAATCTAGTTCCATTACCATCTAGATTCGATACTTGAGAATAAGTGTACAATGGAAAAAACAATAGTCGCCACATATGCATAGAATATCTAATTCATGGTAGAACGATATAGTTTATAGATTCCAAATTTATCACATGGTTTCATAATCTATTGCATGGTTTCACATCCCATCAAAGCGACGTAGTTTCCTTCCTTATAGTCACATACCACTCACAATATCATGCCTTCTTCATGTTCGAACCTCATATACAGAAAATCTACATATCTAATTAATTATACCTACATTTATAAAAGTTTTCCTATTGGGTTTACTCTTGATATCCCATATTTGATCCAGTGTTAAGGCTAGGAAAGGAGGAAGACAACACAATAAGTCTAGGATAACATTGTTTGGTGTGACATGTGGAGATCACATATTTTATCTATATCATTTAGTAGAGGAATAATGTCCCTATAAGATAATTTTACCCATATTTGAACCTTATATAGGATATCACATCTTATTAACTCATCCTGCATCTTTATATGGCCATTTGTGAGTATCCGGGTTTGCTTCAGGCTTCATCTGCCTCTATCTCCATGACACCCCACATGGTGGATCTTTGTAGCTTCTTTGTGCACCTAGTGTGTGATTATGCCTTCTTATAAAGGTGATTTATATCTATGTTACCTTTTAATGGATATGAATTATGGATCTCATGTGGTGAGCTCCACTCCCACACATTCAGTTGAGCTAGCCCCTTGCTTGGTTTGGGGTTGGAAAATATTTTTAATAAAATAATTATAAAAATAGTTAGTAAATATTTCAACATAATGAAAGGAAACCTTAAATTTTATCGTACAAAAAATATAAATATTTTTTCATGGTATTCTCTTCAAATATTCTTCTTCACCCATGTGTATTTTTAATTCTCCTACAAAACATGAAAGGAATTAATTCGAAAATAATCTTCCATGAAAATTGATAATCATAAAATAACTTCTCAAGATACCTTATTCTTCAATAATATTCTTATAATATACATTAATTATTGTTAATTATATTTATATATCTTAATAATCATTCCTTGGAAACAAATACAACTCACACAAAGTGGGTTCAATAAGCATTACATTTCTATTTCCATAAAAGAGGATATCATAATTATGATTAATTTTCCTAGAGTTTGTATCCCACGTTATCCCTCAACACTATGTTGTATCACATATGTATTCAATATTTTATTTAAAGTGATTTTTTTGGTACTTAAGACACCTCAAAAATGTAACACCATGACCCAAGATCCACTTAACTCGTTCCCAAGCCGGTGGATCACAAGGCCTCAAGTACGTATCCTTGTACACCAGAGGCTTATAACTAGCTGAAAAAGTGTGAAGGTGGTATAGTGGGGAGACTATACCCTCTTATAATAGTGAAATAGTGTATAAAACTGATAGGAAACAATAATGGAAGAAAAATATAAATAGGTATAATAAATAAATTGTGGAAGTGTAAACAATTGAACAAATGGATATAAATCAAAATACACTGGGTAGTTTTATATACATGGATACATGGAATGTTGATATACAAAAGGGGAATATGGAAAAGGTATATACAATCATTCCATACAAAAAAGATCAAAATGGTGCTCCACTAGCATCTCGAGCATATGGTCGGTCCTCTTCTTCTATGGTTCATCTATAAACAAAACATATCAAAGACCTATAGAAGGAAGCTTTCCTTTATTTGTACCTGAAAACACATAATCTTCTCGGGTACCAAAGGTAGCCTAAGTATAGTGTGAGATAAAATCTCATTAGTCCACCACCAATGATTTCAAGAATTAATCCAATTAGTTCTCGTAACTATTCAGTTTGTAGGTGTAAATGAAAGAGTAAACAAAGCTGAATAAATAATTTATAGCTTAATCGGGTTTCTCAAGGACACTTGGAGGCTCTACTTATGTTGGTTCAGGGATAGAATGAATTTATGAATTTTAAATATATATATATATATAGTATATTTATATATTTAATCCACCTATATGGACTAAGTTTGTGCTGACATAAGTGGCCATATACTTAGAATACTAGGTTTTAGATGGACTGGGGCATAACTCAGTCATCCATAACCAGTATCAACAAGCCTATAAGCTCATGAAATATGGTACATTCCCTACATCTCATAATGAGTGGGATATTTCTTTCTCGTTACTCGATATATTGATTGTTACATCATGTTAACACTCGAACAAGGAATGTGCCATGTAAATCCCACTGTCCAACTAGTGTCAATGGTCTGAGATAACATTCTCAACACTCGGTGTAAGGGAACGTGTAACTTTCATGCCCAACAAGACCCTTACCATCATACCAGAACCTATATAAGAGGTGTTATTGTATTTATAAATATATTCATGATGCATTACCTATCATTCATCATATTCACGAACCCTATATATAAAAATAATGCATAATTTCTGAATCTAAGAAATTAATAAATAATGAAACAATTGGAAAGGAATTTTCACCCTTTAATCATTTCAAAGAATCCATTTAATTCATTTAAGGAAATGAAAACCACCACAAATAATCCATTCAATACAATCAATCCATTTAATTTATTAAGATAT
The DNA here is from genome assembly GCA_963277665.1 of Viscum album. Taxonomy (NCBI): domain Eukaryota; kingdom Viridiplantae; phylum Streptophyta; class Magnoliopsida; order Santalales; family Viscaceae; genus Viscum; species Viscum album. Next base: position 833,045,903 of record OY728147.1, on the reverse strand, counting down.
GGAAATTGAATTCATAAATCTCGAGAGGCATTTAGAAAGTTCCATGGAAAATAAAGAAATTACCTACATAGGAAATTCAAATTATAAGATGGTCTAAGCACTTAGGTGGTGCCTTGGTTTCATTAAACAAATATATAACAAAGGAAATACATCTACAATCAAAGCTGAATGCTTATAAGGAATTATAGAAAAATAAGTAATTAACCATAAAGGTAAAACAACTTGAAACACACAAGGGGTATCCATAAATGAGATCAGCATCCTCTAACAAACTAAACAAGGTTCAATGGGCATATATCAAGGTGTTTATATCAATTCAATATGAATAACTCAATTAAACAGTGATGTATGACAAAGGTAGGCTTGAAGCACAATGAAAAATCATGAAAAAACACCAAAAACTCTTAGAGAAAATGATTATACCAACAACCTTAGGGCCCTTGAAGACTCCTCGTTGTTGAGAAAGTGTTGCTTTCAACAATTCATAATGTTTTATTTAAAAGGGGAGTATGTTGAGAACAATAATCTATTTCTTTATGACAATTTTGATGCCTCACAAATACCCTTAATTATTTTCAAATGATTTTATTTGTTAAGTATTTTGCAGAAATTTATTATTCATTATATTTTTATTTCTGGACAAAATATTTAAGTTATTGAATAATGAGAATTAATTTCTATGGTATTCGCATTTATCGTGTTTTGGAAACACTGTTCAAACTCTACATAGAGAAACATAGCGTAAGGATAAAATGTGGTGTATTGTTTATGAGATAAGTGAAAAGTATGGTTAATGAACCATACGTTATCAGCAATGTATTAAAAAGAACCCTACATTAGGAAGGAACCCTACGTTTCGGATATCAGAGAAGTATGGAAGGAGAACTGTACGTAAGTATTAAACATTAGGTTTGTTTCTCAAAAGTATGTTTCATCAACCTTAATTTTGTAAACAACCATAAATTCTTGGAAAAATATGGATCAAGTTAAAGTATGGATCTGTTACCATACTTTTAAAAGTTAGAGAAATGTATGGATGACCAACCCTACATTTATGATCAACCATACATTTGAAGAAAGTGTTATAAACCTTACGTTTGTAATCAACCATATGTTATCAACCCTATATTTGAAGACTACATCATCAACCTTACGTTCAAGGGATGCATACTATACAACTCAACCTTACGTTCAGGGGATGCATACTGTACAACTCAACCTTATGTTTGGCATTAGAGAATTTAAAGTCGATATTTTTAGGCAATGGTCAGCAAGCTGATTATTATACGAATTTCAATCTGTATTTAAAGATGATTTTAAAGTGTGACTTTTACTGTTTCAAAACCATTTTATCAATGGTTTTAAGATCGAATTAAAAGGATCTTTTTATGTCGAGTCTTCAGGGAAGTTATGACTACTCTGTAAATTTAAATGTTTGAATATCGCGAGTCAAAAGGTGACTTTTGTGGATCTAAATTTGAAGAAGAAGTAATTATCGTTTATATATTTATATGAGTTTTTTTGAATAGTAATTAATTTTCTTATGTGATCTCTCAATCATTCTGAGAAAAGGGAAGAAAAATAGAGACTATCAAAAATTTAGATCTGTTGATTCAAGAGAATGACAAAGCTCTATTTTCTGAAGAAGAAAAATCACAATAGAAGATTCATTTTTTCTACATCGAAGATCATTTGTAAATCCACTACTACTGATGTTGTGAGTTATATTTCTATATCTACTACAATGTGATTGACTCAGAACAACTCTTTTGTGAATATCATTACTTATGAAGACAACGATTCATCTACAGTCAATTTCATGTTGTTGCAATTGTGAAGAACATCTGGAAAGTATTTTCAGAATACAAAAATATTTCTATTCTTGAGTGACTGGATTATCCTACTAAGCTGTGTAGGTTCTGGAGTGAACCAGAAGGCTTTTTTTCCTTAGATTGTAAAGGTGTCAACTTCCTGTACTCAGTTGTTGAAACGGTCTATTGAAATGAGAACCAATTAGTAAAAATCACAAAACTCGTGGAGTAGAGCATTGGTGGAGTGGACTAGGGGATTTTTGTTCACCAAACCACTATATATCTTGTGTCTCTGCTATATTTCTACTGCATTAATTCATCTGATTAGAGTCAAAGGACATAACACAATCTCGTAAATATTTTTGAAAAGGCACAATTCACCCCCTCTTGTGTATATTTTGTATAATCTGATACAACAATTGGTATCAGAGGTTGAGCTTTCTGATAAAGCCTTAACCAGATGAAAGTGATTATACATATATCAAGATGACTGATACAAGAGATGGAATGTCTATAGTCAAAGAACCATACTTTAATGGAGAAAACTATGGATGCTGGAAGTTGCAAATGATTATCTATCTGAAAAACCTTGGATACAGATTATATTCTAATATTCTTACTCCATATGAAATACTAAAAAAAACCTGAAACATGGAGTGCAGCTACTGAAGTAGATTATGATATGAACAAAAAGGCAATGAATTCAATTATATGTGGTCTAGGACCTGATCAATTTAACAGAGTATCTCAATTCCTGACAGCATATGAAATGTGGAAAACTATTGTTGTTGCTTATGAAGGAACTAACAATATCATGGAAATGAGATATGAAACTGCTAAGCAAAAATTTGATACTTTCATAATGATTGTAGGTGAAAGTATTACTCAAATTAATGGAAGATTGACAGATATTTTTAAAAACATAACAACTTTGGGAGATCCTATTAAACAAGCAGATCAAGATTTTAAAGTACTAAGAGTACTACCTAAAAAATGGAATGGAATCTCTACAGCAATCAGACAGTTGACACCTATCAAAGACTTAACCATGAGATAACTGATTGGAACATTAATGATGTATGAATCTGAGATGGAATATGAAGCAAATGAACATAAAGTTCTTATCAAAAGAGATGACACTACCTTGAAAGTATCATCACAAAGAAAAAACATAAAGATGAAGAAGAGTGTAAAAGAGAAATCATAAAGTTCTGATTTATCTAATTCTAATTTGGAACTGGCTCAGATAGCCAGAAGATTCACTAAATTCTATAAAAAGAAGAAGGACTTCAGAAAATCCTTCAAAAAGGATGGAAAGGAAGTTAGATGTTATGAATGAAATAAAATGGGGCATATCAGACCTGACTGTCCTCAGCTAAAAGAAGACAAGAGAAAGAAATTCTTCAAAATAAATGATTACAAGCATAAAGAAAAGAAGGCTATGAAAGCTACATGGAGTGTATCTAAAGACCCCAGTAGCACTTCTGAATTAGACTCAAAGAAGGAAGAAGTAAATCCGAATGCCAACATGTGTTTTATGGCAGAAACAGATGAGGTATAGTCTTACTACTCTTCTGAATCTAGTTCTGAATATAGTTACTCTAATGAAAAACTTGTAGCCTATTGCAATATGCTTGAAGAAAAATATGATTCTCTATTTAAGAAGCATAAGTCTTTAAAGAACATTCATAAGGTTTTTTCTGATGAAATAAATACAATGTTGAAACAATATAAGGAGTTAACTGAAAAATTTTACTCAATTAACACTAATAATAAATATTATGAATCAAAGATAAAATCACTACAAACTAAAGTGGAAACTTATAAAAATGCAGCCCTTGTTTTTACTAAAATAGAAAATACTTTAAATGAAATTATTAAGAAAAATTTCATTAAAAATGAAAGATTTGGAATTGGCAGTAAAGGATAAAAAACCCAAGCTGTACAAAAATTATTTGATTCCAAGTAAAAAAAGACTAGATTGTAATTATTGTGGAATAAGGGGACATATTTCAAAAAAATTGTTTCCTAAGACAACCCCAAATAAGTGGTATTAAGAAGGCCTTTGTATCAAATGATTTATTTGACTCTAGTGAAATTAGAAAAACTAAGCAAGTCTAGATTCCCATATCCTTGCTAGCTAACACCACTGGACCCAACAAAATATGGGTACCAAAGAAAATTGTGTAAATACCTTTGTAGGGAGTATGTAACAAAATAAAAAGGGACATATGGTATATGGACAGTGGATACTCAAGGCATATGAGTGGAAACTCATCAAATTTCTCTACACTCACTCAAAAAGATGGTGGACTTGTCACTTTTGGTGATAATGCCAATGGGGAAATAATTGGTATTAGAACAGTTGGAGATCTAGAAGCTGTCTCAATCAACAAAGTACTTTATATAAAAGTATTGAAACACAATCTGATAAGTATCTCTCAGCAATGTGATAATGGTTATGCTATTGATTTTTCTAACAATTTTTGTTCTATTTTAAAAAATAAATTTCTTAAATTTAGATCACCTAGAACTGACAATGTGTATACCCTGGATTTAAATTCCTTGTATAAACAAGTAAACTGCTTAACTTCTAAAGTAATTGAATCTTGGATCTGGCACAGGAGACTTGGAATTTGTAATGTATATATTTTACATAAATTATCTAAGAAACAATTAGTTTCTGATTTTCCTAGTCTCAGATTTGAAAGTGAAAGATCCTGTGATGCATGTCAACATGGCAAGAAACACAAATCATCCTTCAAATCTGTTAACAAAATTTCTACATCTAAACCTCTAGAACTTATCCATATAGATTTGTTTGGACCATCAAGAGTAGAAAGCTTGGCTGGTAAATTATATATATATATTCCAGTTGATGATTATTCTAGATTTACATAGATTTTCTTTTTAAAATTTAAAAATGAAGCTTTTACTTTATTTGAATGTTTTTTAAAAGTTGTTCAAAATGAAAAAGGTTTTAAAATAATTTCATTAAGAAGTGATCATGGTAGATAATTTGAGAATCTATAATTTAATTCCTTCTTCTAAAATATGGGTATTAAACACACCTTCTCTGCACCAAGAACACCTCATAAAAATGGAATTGTTGAAAAAAGAAATAGGACTATTCAAGAAATGGATAGGACTTTACTAAATGAATACAGTCTTCCTGCATATTTTTGGGCAGAATCTGTAAGAACAACCTGATATATAATGAATAGATTTTTAATTAGACCAATTTTGAAAAAGACACCCTATTAACTTTGGAATAACAGAAAACCTAAAGTAAATTACTTTAAAGTTTTTGGATGCAAAGTTTACATCTTGAACACCAAGGACAGTCTTGGTAAGTTCGATCCAAAATCTTATGAAGGCATTTTCTTAGGATATTCAACTACATCCAAAGCTTATAGATTCTATAATAAGAAGTCAAGGATTGTTGAAGAATCAGTTCATGTGAAATTTGATGAATCTGATCCCTTTGAGGAAAGGACATATCAAATGGATGAATCTGGCTCTAATGATAACACGAGACTTGATAACTTGAAAAATTATTTTGAAAAAGATATAAAAGAAATTCAGTCCAACTCAGAAGAACATGATACTAAAGAACCTATGAGTTTGTTTCCAAGACAAACTAGAACCCTAAGGAATCACCCTTTAGAGACTATAATAGGTGACTTAGACAGAGGAATAAAAACTAGAAGAAATATAGGGGATCTTGTAGAATTTTCTTCCTTTCTATCCCAATTAGAACCCAAGTCTATAAAAGAAGCTTTAGATAAGGAAAGCTGGATGATAGGAATGCAAGAAGAATAAAACCAGTTCAAAAGAAATGAAGTCTGGGAATTAGTTAAAAGACCATGGAACTATCCAGTGATAGGAACCAAATGGGTCTTTAGAAACAAGAAAGATGATCAAATAATAATAACTAGAAAAAAATCTAGACTTGTAGCTAAAGGATATAATCAAGAAGAAGGTATAGATTATGATGAGACATTTGATCTTGTAGCTTGATTAGAATCCATTAGAATCCTTCTAGCCTATGCATCTCATAGGAACATTAAATTATTTCAGATGGATGTTAAGTCTACCTTTTTAAATAATTATTTAATGGAGGAAGTTTATGTTGAGCAACCTCCTGGTTTTGAAAATTCTCAAAAACCAAATTCATGTTTTAAACATACTAAAGCTCTTTATGGCCTTAAACAAGCACATAAAGCTTGGTATGAAATATTAAGATCTTTTCTATTGAAAAATTATTTTACTATTAGAAGGGCAGATCCAACCCTTTTTAAGAAAACTATAAATTCTAATATTTTATTAGTTCAAATTTATGTTGATGATGTAATTTTGGGATTAACTAATAAAACCCTTTGTCATGAGTTTTCAAAGTTAATGCAAAAATAATTTGAAATGAGTATTATGGGAGAATTAAATTTCTTCCTAGGACTTCAAATTTATCAAAAATATTTTGGAAATGTTTTGAATCAAAGAAAATACATTACTGATTTATTAAAAAAAATTGGACTTGAAAACAGCAAGACATATACAACTCCTATGTGTACTAATGTAATACTTCATTCGGATGAAACTTGAAAATCAGTTAACAATAAGTTATATAGAGGTATGATTGGTAGTTTATTATGTCTTACTGCTAGAAAATCAGATATAATGTATTCAGTATGACTTTGTGCAAGATTTCAATCAAATACTAAAGAATCACATTTGACTGTTGTTAAAAGAATTTTTAGATATTTAAAAGGAACTATTTTTCAATCTCTTCTTTATCCCAAAACTTCTGATTTTAATTTAATTTCATATTCAGATGCAGACTTTGGAAGTTTTAGATTATATTGGAAAATTACTTTAGGAACTTGTCACTATTTAGGGAAATCCTTAGTGTCATGGTCAAGTAAAAACAACATTCAGTTTCCCTGTCAACAACTGAGGCAGAATATGTTTCTACTGGCAGTTGTTGTGCATAAGTGTTGTGGATGAAAAACACTCTTATGTAATTTGGACTAAATTTGAATAATACTCCTGTTTTATGTGATAATACAAGTGCTATAAATATTTCAAAAAATCCTATTAATCATTCTAGAACTAAGCATATTGATATCAAACATCATTTTCTAAGATATCATGTTCTTAAAAAGGATATATCTTAGGAATTTGTAAGTACTAAAATTCAATTAGCTGATATTTTTACTAAACCACTTCCCACTGCAAGGTTTGATTTTATTAAGGGGGAGATAGGTTTATTTATTTTTAAATAAAGTTTTATTTTACTATTCTGATTCCTTATTTTAATACTGTTTAAAATAATTTTGTTATTTGTTTTTTTAAACGAATAAGTTTCTTTTATCCACGTAATCAATTTTTATTTTTATTTATAAATATATGTAATGATTAATGAAAACACGGGAATCAAGGCTATCAGAAACCCTTTCGACTTTTAAAACGTTTCATTTCTACCAAAACCTTTTTGAACCCGCGAATCTGCACCACTTCATGTCAACCCTAATTTTCGAAGCTCTGAAACCCTAACCTTCAAACCTTTAGCGATTCTCGCAGAGATGGATAAGACTAAGAGATCTGATGATGCTAAGACTAACAATGCTAAGAAACAACACTCTTAAGGAAGGAAAATCTTACAAGGAAAGGTTATTGATCTCAAATGGATATTTCAAACAAATCTCCGATTAAAACAAGCACTGTCATTTCAGAATATCGAACAAACTTTCAACAGTGAGAATATGGAATTTTTGTATGAGGTAGAACATAGATATTTCTTCAAGTCTGTATAGTTTTGTCTGGGAGACAATGAGGACACAATTCTGGCTAGGATAGAGGATAGGGATTTTTTGATCTATTAAGTTGAAATTGGTCAGATTTTGAACTTCCCTCATGAGGGAGTCTTTAATTTTGATTTGAAAGATATAAAAGATTATGTGCATAAATCTAAGGACATTATTTATTTTCTTTTTGGTTCTACTTATATAAAGAAGATGTTTATTAAGGATCTGGATCTAGATCAGAAAATCCTTGTGAAATTTGTGAAAACAGGGATTGCACAGAGAATGTTATAGATGGAAAAGATATTGTATCATGACATGTGCATAATGTATCTTCTTTTCAGTGATATAAAATTAAATTTTCCTTGGTACATGGTGAGGTACCTGCGTTACTGTTGTCATAGTGAAGCCAGAATGAACTTCTACCCTTTTGGTAGATTCATTTCCAAACTATTGTTCAAAAAGGATATGGTGAGACTGCTGGATGCTAGAGTAAAATGTCACCATAGTAATGCTTTCAATTATGGAACCTTAAGAAAGATTGGCTATTTTGGAGCACTATATAAGGAAAAATTTTGCCAGTAGGAGCTGAGGAAGAAACAGAGAGTGCTGAAGTTCAATCTGCTCAGTCCAAAGAAGGACAGGCTGAATCTTGAGTAAGCACTACTGCAAGGAGAATCAGATTTGAGATGGAAGACATTGAGGAAGAAAGAAGTCAGGAGGGACTTCAAACTCATCAAAAAAGAATTTTTAATGAGGAACTTTCTTCCCCTGTACTAATAACAAGAGATTTACTCTCTTATAGTTTTTTAAGATAAGCTGATACTTAAAAACCAATGGAAGCTATTGTTGAGAGGTCAGAACCAGTGGAAGGACATCAAATTCAATATGAAATTCAAGAAGCAGCTGAAATAGAGACTTAGGACCAGGTTATAACTATTGTTGAAGTTACACTTCAACAGGAAAAGGAGGCAGATCCTGGTGAGGAAGTGGCCAGACCTCAGGAAACTCCAGAAGATATTATCTTAAAAAATATATTAGAAGAACAAGTTGATTATGTTCATGATGAACATGTTTCTGAAGCTCAAACAGAGGTACTTCATGATGATTTTTCTATGGAAGAGTCTATAAAGACTCTGAGGAAAAATCTATGGATCAACCAGCTCAAGAAAAGGAAAAAGAAAAATCTGATGTAGATTCACTACCTTTAGTATTGTTGTATCACACTGGAACTGAGAATGAGAATCAAGCACAGGGTGCTTCTGCTTCAGGGAATAAGGAAATTGAAGATATGTACATAAAGGTGTCTCAATTGGAATCTGAAAATGATACTCTCAAGAGAGCCTTAAAATCAGAACAGCTCAAATTTCAGAGACTTAAGAATAGTACAGTTTCAAGGCAAGAGGTTGAAATTTTTAAGAAGGATATGCTGAATTCTATTGCAAAATTAAAGTCTGAAATGGTTCTGAAATCAGATTTCTCAGATCTCAAATTATTTATGGAGACACAGTTTGCATCTGTCGGAACTACTGCTGCTAGTGGGTCAGGTACATCACCTTATTTACTCAAAAAGTTTCAGGCTACCACAGCTACCATGAGAAATATGAGTGACAGATTGCATGATCTTCAATGCAACGGTGCTCCTTTATCAGTCATGTTGGACAATCATAAATTCTTGGTTGATCAGTTAACATCAAGTGAACCATCTCTTAGACTTGTGTTAACACAGTTCACAGAGAAGCATTATTTGTTTATGGAGAAGGAAGAAATACTTCATGAGTTTTTCAGAGTTAATATCATAAAAGACATTCATATGACTCAAGAGGCCATAGATATTATTATTAATCTTGGTGATGGAATGATGCGAAGACTCATGGATCAGTTGATAGAAATCAAGTCTGTGGTTCAGAGGAGATAGATCTTATTTTATACCCTGACCAAACCTTGATTCATGTGTTCATCATAATTGTATCTATTCCAACAACTCAATTAGATTATGTTTCTTTATATTTGTTTTGTTTTATTGTCTTTGTTTCAATATTCCAGTAATCCAAATTTCATTTTTTCCAAACACTTAGTTATAGTATTTACTTAAGTTCAGTGAAACATTAAATGTGTTATATTCCATCAATTATCATTCTTCTTGATATCACAAAAAGGGGGAGAAATTTGGATAAACACAACATTTTTATTTTAGAGGGGGAGAAATTGAGTTAAATCTAATATTTTATTTATCTTTTTAAAATTTAAAACTATATGTAATTAATTAATTTTTTTGTAAGTTAATTAATTATTTTATGGGTTTTGTGATCATCAGAAAAGGGGATGTTGTTGAGCAAGTGGTGTTTTCAACAACACATAATGTTTTATTTAAAGGGTGAGTATATTGAGAACAATACTCTATCTCTATAAAAATTTTGATGCCTCAAAAATACACTTAATTATTTTCTAATGATTTTATTTGTTAAGTATTTTTCAGGAATTTTTTATTCATTATATTTTTATTTCTGGAAAAAATATTTAAGTTCTTGAATAATGAGAATTAATTTCTAAGGTATTATCATTTAGCGTGTTCTGCAAACAATGTTCATACCCTACATGGAGAAAGATAGCGTAAGGATAGAATGTAGCATATTATTTATGACATAAGTGAAAATTATGGTTAATCAACCATACTTTATCAACAAATTATGAAAAGGAACCCTACGTTTGGGATATCAGAGAAGTATGGAAGGAAAACTGTACGTAAGTATTAAACATTATGTTGGTTTCTCCAAAGTATGGTTCATCAACCTTACTTTTTTAAACAAACATACATTCTTGGAAATGTATGGATCAAGTTAAAGTATGGATCTTTTGCTATACATTTGAAATTTGAAGAGAAAAGTATGGATGACCAACCCTACATTTATGATCAAACTTACATTTGAAGAAAGTGTCATAAACCTTACATTTGTAATCAAACATACATTATCAACCCAATGATTGAAGACTACATTATCAACCTTACGTTCAGGGGATGCATACTGTACAACTCAACCTTACGTTCAGGGGATGCATACTATACAACTCAACCTTACGTTTGGCGTCAGATAATTTAAAGTCGATATTTTTATGCAACAGTCAGCAAGCTGATTATTAAAGGATTTCAAGCCGGATTTAAAGCTTATTTGAAAGTGAGACTTTGACTATTTCAAAGCCATTTTATCAATGGTTTAAGGATTTAATTAAAAGAAGCTTTTTATGCCGAGTATTTAGGGAAGTTACGACTGCTCTATAATTAAAAATTTTTAATGTCACGAGTCAAAAGGAGATTTTTGTGGATCTAAATTTGCAGGATAAGTACTTATCATTTATATATTTATATGAGTTTTTTAGAATAGAAATTAATGGTATTATGTGATCTCTCGATCAATCTGAGAAAAGGGAAGAAAAATAGAGACTATCAAAAATCCAGATCTGCTGATTCAAGAGAAGGAAAAGGCTCTGTTTTCTGAAGAAGAAAAATCACGATAGAATATTCATTTGTTCTACATCGAAGATCATTTGTAAATCTACTACTACTGAAGTTGTGAGTTATATTTCTATATCTACTACAGCAGGATTGACTCAAAATAACTTTTTTTGTGAAGATCATTATTTATGAAGACAATGATTCATCTACTGTCAATTGCATGTTGTTGCAATTGTGAAGAACATCTGGAAAGTATTTTCAGAATACATAAATATTTCTATTCTTGAGTGATCAGCTTCTCGTACTAAGATGTGTAGGTTCTAGAGTGAACTAGAAGTCTTTGTTTTTTCTTAGATTGTAAAGGTGTCAACTGCCTGTACTCGGTTGTTGAAACGGTCTGTTGAAATGAGGACCAATTTGTAAAAATCACCAAACTCGTGGAGTAGAGCGTTGGTGGAGTAGACTAGGGGCTTTCTATTCCCTGAACCACTATATATCTTGTGTCTCTTCTAAATTTCCACTGCATTAATTCATCTGATTAGGGCCAAAGGGTAGAACACAATCTTGCAAAGATTTTTGAAAAGGCACAATTCACCCCCCCCCCCCTCTTTGTGTATATATTTTATAATCCGATCCAATACTCATATGATAGTGACATCAGATTTGAATTAGTTTTATAGAAATAAGTGAAATGGTCCAAATCCCTCAAAATAGAGAAAATATATTGCACCTAAATATTTCAATGGATCTGAGAGAGGGGATCATAGAAATTACTAAGATGGATATGATTCTTCTGATGGTGCTCAATTTGGACTTCGTATCAGAGAGTTATAGAATACTCTAGGTTTAAGGAGGAGTCATATCATGAGTGGAGAAAACCAAAAGCATCTAATAGAGAAAATAAGAAGGAAATAAGAAAGGTTAAATAGATTTAATTATGGGCAAAATATAATTCCATCCCTAAATATAGGGGTTCATGGTTTGGTCGTATAGTTTGGATAAACTTTGTACAAACCATGCTCAACCCACTGTTTAAGGAAAATATCTACATGGTTATAGTGAATGGTTTCTTTAATAGTGACAAAACCATGCAAAAACCTAATATAAAAAGTCTATAGTTTTTTACACGATCGTTAACCTAGAGTCAAAGGGTTTCATACAATTTGTGTGGATCCTTCTGTACATTTTTTTTTTTTGAATAGTTAGTAGAGACTGTGCGGGTTGGGCCACATGGTTTCTACTAATCGAGTGGCCCAGTTATTTTTCCAAAATTCAGGGTTCCAGACTTTGAAAAAAACTCAAAAACCCACATAACCTCTGTGACTTGATCGTGTTGTTGAGCGCGTCAAATTAGTTGTTTAATTTTGACTAGAATTACTATAGTATAGCAGCAACCCTAGGCCATCTCTCGACGGAGCCTTAGATAATTAATTTAAAAATAGGGTTTTGATTATGAAAGTATAAGGTGAATGAGGTTTTGTAAAACTTGAGGGTTTTATTATTAATGATGAAAATATAAAATGAAAGCGATAAAACAATGTAGAGATTAACAGAATTAATTAAACATGATCAACCCGGGGTACTCTCATCATGTTTATCCTTCATCGCTTCATGATATAGGGTTATTATCTTTTAATCCCTAGTTTTTAATACCTAGAACCAGAATGTTACTTATTTTATACTAGGATACCTCCTAGGGTTCAGTCGAAAACACACAATGATTCATCGGACACCGCCGATGATTGGGTGAATTGTGTTTGACTTCATAACAAAAACTACCTAGGCAACACACGAAGAACTCGATGCGCTGTTCAGGTTTGTATGTTATTTCTTTGTGATACCATGACATAAATTTACATGGACTTTACAGTTCTTATGTGATTTTAATTGACCAAATGAACCACACAAACACCACAATTGAAAGGGGGAAAAGAAAGTGGTGAACGGTGTGTGAAGCATCACATGAATGGGTACCCCCAAACATGATCATATGAGTTGAGCAAGATATACCAGTACATAACTCAATAAAATAAGAATATAGGATGATGAAAAACAACACAACAACCTAAAATTCAAAAGATCATTCAAATATTACAAACATGAAGCTTAGGATTTACATCACGTTCCTCCCTGGGTGATCACAAGGGGTTTAGAAACCCATGGGAGAGGAGGAAGCGAAAGATGTTGGGGTAGAACTTTCCATATCCTCCAGAACTACTAGGGATGTTGAGAAGTCTTTTTGGGGACTCCAAAATGGCAGCACCTTGCCTCCTGGCTGAACTTCCAAATGGGATGCCCAAGGTGTTTTTTTATAGCCAAAATGAGAAGTTGTTTTGGGCATCCATGTTTTGATAAACCACTTGGAGAAAGGTTTTTGGATATTAGACAGTCGAATATCTCTTTTGGAAAAACTTAAAAGTAGTATCCCCACGTCGTATCTATCACCAGTGAAATTTTGGAACCATTTGGAAAAATACAGCTTGAGATATTGATAAAATACAGAACGCAAATTTTGACTTTGTGCATATTCGGTGTCTTGGATAGATCAGTTCGGATGGGTCTTTTAGAAGGCGAATCAGTATTGGGTTCTTTGATATGAAATGTATAATATTAAATTTTGTATCGGCCCACAAAGCATCATCCCATTTGGATGCACAGATTTCACTTAATATTTAAAATAGTGGACACATGTCCATGTATCCATGCAATTTTGGCCCATTTTTCTTCCACTTCATCAAGGGCCCTCCAAATCATCTCCACCTACATTGAAATAACAAAAAAAAGTAACATTTACCATTATAATATTTATTAACATTAATTAATTGATTCAAAAATAAAGTTCAATTTATTATTATATTTGTAATATTCATTACAAAACTAGTTTAAAATAGTGGTGTAAGGGTGGAATAAAATAGTGAATCATGGTACGATCAAACCCTCACACCTAAACAATTGCATTTCTGGGAAAAGTCACATATCTAAATAAAATGATGCATATATATATATATATATATATTTCCAACATCATTAAGATTTAACATTTGAGGAAATTTTAATTCTCCAAAGTAATGTGATCAATGCACGAACCGCACCAAGGAGTTCTTCCCAGTGAAAATGGAAAAATATGTCTCATAAATCATATCACAATAAAATTCAAAGAGATTAATGACACCAACATGATCAAGGAATTAAAAATTCAACCATTTCACTAACTCTTCATGTGTGTGTGTGAAAACCATTCCATGCTATTCTTTACACTTTCTATCAAATAAATATAGGTTATTTTAACATTATTCAGCTTTAAATGATTCCTCACCGAACCTATCCTACATCATTTGCAATCAAATTTCAAGACCCACCCACTTAAGCATTCCAAAAAGTCAAACCATAAGCTATTGACCTAGATATACTCATATTTTGTACATTTCATCACTCCCCTCATTAATTATATTTTTTGAAGTTGCATTTGGAACAAATCTCACACTCATCTCTCAACCCTTGTTTGATCTCATCACGACACTAATTGCAATAGTTATAATAAGATAAAATGTTTAGGAGGAGTGGTTTTTTACCTACCCAATACACAGCCATTTTTTAGGGTGTACAACAATCAGACATTAGGTACACACGCATAAGTCAATCTGGTACAGTAGTGAAACAGATCGGATAAGGAACGAACGTATAAAAATATCATTTAATGATGAAAAATATTAACCTAACATATATTTACCTTATATTAAGTAATAAATATTTACACTTTGTGGTTTGGTGTAAAAATTTGTAGAGATATTAGTGACACAGTTTTCCCAAAAACTACTCACACAAGTGGCATCAATCATCTCAAAGGTTTCACATAGATACGACCATTTATATCATTGACCGAAAACCAATTCACTAAAAAGAAAAGAAAATCACTCCCTAATTTTAAATTCATACAAATATTCTTTTTATCCTTCATTATGGTATTTTTACTTTCCCCCCTTTATGGTCACCAAATCATCGAACTTCGAAATTGTTGATGGGGAAAAATTAAAATACCATAAAGAAGGATAAAAAGAGAAGAAAAGAGAAAATGGTGAAAATTCCTAACTAACCTAGGAATGTATCCACCCCCCACACCTAGAATGTGCAGTGTCCTCACTGAAATAATTGAGAATGTGAGAAAGAAGGATAAAACCTAGGGTGTTTTATTGGTATGATGCATCGAGGAGGTGGATTTCATCCACCAGGTTCTACATAAAATCCTCATAGAAGTGTTTAAGTCACTGCCCATTGATGGTAAGACTTCATCCACTCTGGTCATACAAAATCTGTATTGCACCAAAAGGGTAAACATTAGTAACAGTATAAGGACCGAGCTATCGGGAATGAAGCTTACCTGGTGGAGCTTAATCCTTGAATTATACATGAGGACCTTCTCACCAATATGAAACTTCTTCTGGTGAATCATGCTATAATGAATATCCTTTGTCTTCTTTTTATATATCCTGGAGTTCTCATATTCATCATGTCGAATTTCTTATAACTCTTGAATCTGTAGCTTTCTTTTCTCACCTGCATCTGAAAAGTTCATATTACATTGTTTAACATCCCAATATGCATGGCGTTCTACCTCCACTAGGAGGTGAAAAGCCTTTCGAAACACAATTCTATATGGTGAAATTCTGATTGGGGTTTCAAAAGTAGTACGGTATACCCAAAGTGCATCACCCAAGTGCAAACTCCAATCTTTCCTATTGGGTTGTAACATTTTTTCCAAGATTTGTTTAACTTCCCAATTTGATATTTATTCTTTTCCATTAGTTTGGGGGTGATATACAGTGGAGACTTTATGATCAACTCCATACATACGAAGTAAATTTTTCATGTTGCGATTGCAAAAATGTGAACCCTGATCACTAATGATGAATCTTGGTAAACCAAACCTACTAAAAATTTGGGACCTTGCAAAATCAACAACCACTCAAGAGTCATCGGTCCTAGTGTCCTTTTCTTCCACCCATTTAGATACATAGTCAACATCCAATAAGATGTACACAAAGCCAAATGAATTTGTAAAAGGCCCCATGAAGTCAATTCCCCATGCATCGAAGATCTCACAAAATAACATGGAATGTTGGGGAATTTCATTCCTCTTGGAGATATTCCCTATGAATTGACAATGACTACATGACTTGAAAAATATATGGGCATACCTATATAAATTTGGCCAATAAAGTCATGAGTCAAGGACCTTTCGAGCTATATGTTTAGATCCAAAGTGGCCCCCACAGGCCAAAGTGTGACAGATGGTCAAAACAGAGGTGAACTCATGGTCAGGGATACACCTGCGAACAACCTAGTCACTAAAAAACCTCCACAAATATCGGGAATCCCAAATGTACCATCAAGAATCATGTTTAAGTATCCAGGATTGTGAAATGATAAAATCAATGGGGACCCTAGATGTTACCAGAAAATTTACAATGTCTTCATACCAGGGGTAAGGTCCACAACATCACAAAGGTTATCATGAGGGAAGAATTCTCCAATGGGGAGAGGTGAGTCAACATGATGGTCCAGTGGTGGGTAATTCCTACTAATGTAGTGAGCTACACTATTTTCCACCCCCCCTCTTATCTCTAATCTCAAGGTCAAACTCTTGGAGGAGGAGCATCCACCGTATGAGATGGGGTTTGGCTTCAAGTTTATTTAAGATAAATCGAATGGCAGCATGGTTAGAAAACACAATCACTTTTGAGTAAGAAGATATGAATGGAATTTTTCCAAGGCAAACACAATAGAAAGGAGTTCTTTTTCTGTGGTTTTGTAGTTTACCTGGGTAGGGTCAAGGGTACGTGAGGCATACGTAATGACATGAGGAGTCTTCTCAACCCTTTGTGATAAAACTGCCCCAACTACAAAGTTAGAGGCATCACACATAATCTCGAAGGGTAGATCCCACCTTTGTGGTTGGATTATGGGAGGTGATGTGAGAATATTTTTTAGTGAATTGAATGCATCCTCACAATTTTTATCATACACAAACTCAGAATCTTTTTGCAATAACCGGGACAATGGAAGTGAAATCTTACTAAAGTCTTTAATGAATCGGTGGTAATAACCAGCATGACCCAAGAAATATTGCACCTCACAAACAAATTTTGGATATGGAAGGGTTGAAATTAATTCAATTTTAGATTTATCAACTTGAATTCAATTATTTGAAATGACATGCCCAAGAACTATCCCCCGCTCAACCATAAAATGGCATTTCTCATAATTTAAAACAAGATATTTTTCAATGCAGCGGCGGAGGACAGAACCTAGTTGTTCCAAAAAATAATCAAAAGAAGATCCATATACCGTGAAATCATCCATAAATACTTCCATACAACTATCAAGCTACTCAGAAAAAATACTCAACATACATCACTGAAAAGCTCCAGGAGCATTACATAGACCGAATGGCATCCTTCTGTATGAAAATGTCCCGAATGTACAGGTAAATGTTGTCTTTTCTTGGTCCTCAGGGGCTATATGGATTTTTAAATAACCCAAATATCCATCAAGGAAATAATAATGGGACTTACCAGCCAATCATTCTAACATTTGGTCAATTGAAGGTAATGGAAAGTGGTCCTTCCGGGTGGCTTGATTCAGTCGATGGTAGTCAATACAAACTCGCCAACTATTTTACACACATGTTGGAACCAATTCATTCCTTTCATTTGACACAACTGTTATTCTTGTTTTTTAGGCACAATTTGCAATGGGCTAACCCATTTACTATCAGATATAGGATAAATGATCCCCAAAGCAAGTAATTTACTAACTTCCAATTTTACCACTTCAAGGAGAGTAGGATTCAACCTGCATTGAGATTGTCTTATGTGTTTATCCTCATCATCTAAAAGTATATGGTGCATACAAATAGATGGGATAATGCTAGAAATATTAGCCAATGTCTATCCTATTGCCTTCTTACACTCTATCAAAAGTTTGAGTAATTTTGATTCCTGTTGTGGAGAGAGGTTATTGGAATCAATGACAGGAAATTGGTCAATACCCTCAAGATATGCATATTTTAAATTAGAATGAATATTTTTAAGTTCCAACATCAGTGTATTATGGATTGAGGGAGGGTATTTAAGGGGAGTGAGGTCCATTAAACTGTCTATCTGCTCATGTTTATTCTCTAAAAATAGAGAATCTATATAAATGAGATTTACAGAATCATCGATGGTCATGGGTACCTCATAATTAACACACTCATCAATTAAAGAACAAAATTTACACTTTTCAGAACCCACACAACACTCAAAACATGAATCAAAACTCAAATCATCCAATGGTGAAGAAAACAAAAATGAATCAGATTTTGAGTTGAGGAAAGAATTGTGTGTGTGTGAATTGTTTGATAACACTTCCATCGAATAGATAGGAAGAGTGGAGTTCTCTTCAACGGGGTGTTTTATATCCTCAAAGATGTTAAAACTTACCTTTTCTACTCTTAATTCCATAGAAAACATACCATTGTGAATATTGATGATCTTCTTTGCTGTTTTGAGGAATGGCCTCCCAAGTATGAGAGGAGCGTGTCCTTGGGTTCAGGTATCTTCCATCTCAAGAATGTAAAAATCAGCAGGGAAGATGAGATTCTTCACTCTGACAAGGACATACTCAATCACTTCTTTTGGATGAGTTGTACTCCGGTTGGCAAGTTCCACGACAATGCCTGTTGGTTGAAGCTCTCCAACCTGTAGAGAAGTATACACGGAGTGAGGCATTACATTAATGGAAGCACCTAAATCTATCATTGCATCAGAAAAGAAGGTCTCCCATATGGTACATGGTATCATGAATGTGCCCAGATCCTTGCATTTGGTTGGCATTACTGGTTGAATCAAGTCCGAGACATTCCTACCCAATTTGACTCTCTCATTCCCCTTTAGCCTTCGTCTATGGGTACAAAGTTCTTTAAGAAATTTAGAATAACATGGAATTTGCTTGACTACATCCAATAAAGGAATATTAACTTGAAATTTTTTTAAATGTATCCATTATCTCATTATCAATATCAATATCATAATTGTTCATAGATTTATAGAGTCTTTGTGGTAAAGGAATAGGAATTGATTGTTCATTTGAATCATCAACGATAATTTGATTTCCCTTTTTATTTTGTTTTTCATTACATGAAATTTATGAGGGTTGGGAGGGAGTGTTTTCAAGAGGGGGACATACCTGTTTTATAGAATTAGCAGAAGGAGAAGCTTCTTTACCACTATTAAGTGTAATTTCATATACATTACCTTTTTCCTTCGGATTGGCAATGGGTTGGGATGGTAGTTGTCCAGACCCTTGTATCTTAAGCTCACCAATGTTGTTTGCCAATTGTCCCACTTGAGTTCATAGGTCTTGAATTTCCGATTGTGTGGTCTGTTGGAACTGAAGGTTCTGGGTTGCCATTTGCTTTACCAAATCCATGAGGCTTGGTTCAGATTTGGAAGGAAGAGGATTTTTTTGAGATTTTTATGGATAAGAATGTTTCATACCTTGGCCTTGTTGATACCAATTCTTCTTGGGGTAGCTTGAGTTTCCTCCTTGTCGGTACTGGGGTTGTGCTTGCCACCTTGGGTTTGGATTTGGCCTGAATTGTTCTTGCTTGAAAGGAGGTTCTTGTTGGAATGGACACCATGGGAACATAGCTTCACAATACTCAGCTATCTTGAAGTTGTGCACACTAGTCAGAAAAATGAGTGTTATCAGAACAAATACCACAATGTAATGGAATAGAAGAAGAGTGCGAGTTACCTTGTGCTTGAGATAATTTCCTTATAAGGGTATGCATCTTATCAAGTTTAGTATCTACCTTATTTTCTAGGGCTAAATGACTTACCTCATGAACTCCACAGGTTGGTGCAATTGCTCGTGTACCAAATTGTTGAGCATTTTTAGCCATGTTGGCTATTAAGTCATGAGCGACGGAAGGAGTTTTATCAACTAGGGCACCACCAGCTGCAGCATCAATCATTCCATGATCCATGGGGATAAGTACCTCATAGAATTATAAGATTAATAGTTGTTCACTAATCTGGTGGTGGGGGCATCTTGAGAAAAGTATTTTGAATCTCTCCCAGTACTCATGAAGGGTCTCTCCTTGTGATTGCCTAATTCCATAGATTTATTTCCTAATTGATGTCGTTCTAGAGGTAGGGAATAAATTCTCTAAAAATAGACTTTTAAGTTCATTCCAGCCCCCAATTGTGGTAGGCAAATAGTATATCCAACTTTGGATACACCATCAAGGGATAAAGGGAAGGCCCTAAACTTGATTAAGTCCTCAGACACATTTTGGGGTTTCATGGTTGAGCAGACTATATGATACTCTTTAAGATGTTTGTGAGGGTCCTCACTGGGAAGACCATGGAATTTAGGAAGAAGGTGGATGAGACTAGATCTCAGCTCAAAGTTGGCTGATTCCTTGGGATATTGGATGTACGCAGGTTGGTACTCCACATCAGGGGTGGTCAGTTTTTATAAAGTTTGATTATTTACAGCCATGTTTTCTTGGGTTTGATTGGGTTCAATTTTGGATTGGTTTAGAACCACTTGAGGTTTTAAAATGGGTTCCTCAATTTTACTTGATTGACCTTCCCTAGATGCCTTGATTTGTGTGTGAAGTGACTTTTCAGTTTCAGGGTCAAATTCAAGTAGTGTTCCTTTACCAAATCGGGTCATGCAAATAATTTGTGAAGTTTTTCTTTTTGAATATGGATAAAATCAATTAAGAAGGTTGAAAAGAGAATATAATGTTATAATACAGAATTATAGAGAGGGATATGGAGAAGAAGAGAGAGAGAGAGAGAGAGAAAGAACACACCAAAAACAACCAAAAATAAAGACAAAACCCAAAACAAAAACAATCAAATGGGGGTGTGGTATTTAAACGAGTACTAATTAAAAATTAAAATAACTAAATAAAAGTAAATAAAAAATGATCTTGGCTCCCCGAAAACGGCGCCAAAATTTGATCGTGTTTTCGAGCGCGTCAAATTAGTTGTTTAATTTTGACTAGAATAACTACAGTATAGTAGCAACCCTAGGTCATCTCTCGATAGAGCCTTAGATCATTAATTTAAAAATAGGGTTTTGATTATGAAATTAGAAGGTGAATGAGGTTTTTTAAAACATGGGGGTTTGATTATTAAAGATGAAAATAGAAAATGAAAGTGATAAAACAATGTAGAGATTAATAGAATTAATTAAGTGTGATCAACCTGGGGTACTCTCATGATGTTTATCCTTAATCGCTTCATGATATAGGGTTTTTATTTTTTAATCCCTTTTTTGTAACACCTAGAAACAGAATTTTACTGAGTTTATACTAGGATACCTCCTAGGGTTCAGTCAAAAACACAAAATGATTCACCGGACACTGCCGATGATTGGGTGAATTGTGTTTGACTTCATAATTTAAAACTCACCATGACAACACATGAAGAACTTGATGCACTGTCTAGTTTTGTATGTTATTTCTTTGTGATACCATGACATAAATGTACATGGCCTTGATTGTAACACCCCGAGATTTTATGAAAAATATTATTTTAATTTCATTAATGTCTTATGTTGTATTCTACACCAAGATTACCCTGCGCTATACGCAACACCGTATTAGCTTGCAGTGTACGCAACACTATTCTTGGACCGTGTTACACACAATTTTGATAATAGTTATTCTACGCAACATTGAGTATATATATATATATATTAAATGTATAAATGAAATATGGTTGGATTCTGTTATATGAAACAACGAAGGATTCTTTCACAACACGCAACCCTGACTTGGCTTGCATTACACGCAATCGCGACCTTCCTCGATAGTGTGTGTTGTACGCAATACCGGGTTCTAATAAACAATGTTATATTATTATAATATTGTCATGAACTAGCCGTTATGAATAGTATTAACTAAATTTTGAATTTTATAACATTATTATTCATCTTACACATTTCTAGAACATGGTATAAGAACAAAATAAATTTTTTAGGTAAAATAAGTATTTTTCAAAAAATGCAGTTTTACCGCCTTTTGATGGCGCACCCACTTTAAATATAGTTTTTGACATGTTTATATGTTCAATTTGACAAAATAATATTCTTCTTTTGAATCAGGATATAAAAATTTACATTAGATAAAGTTTTGATATTTTTCCGATAACTTTCATATTTTAATGAATAGTAAAAACACGCTATATTTTAATTAAAAACAACTTTTTTTCATCATAATATATTATGTGGTTAAATTATAATATTGAATGGTTTTAAAGTATAAATAGAATATATTTTTACCATTTAATATAATGTATTTCATTAGCATTGATTTTACCTTGAATTCGTAGGTTAAATCAATTCAATCTTTTGCAATGTTTTAAAGAAAAACCCGTTTTCTTTCGACAACGGGATTAATTTTAATTTAATTTCTGCATCTTTTGTGTATTGAATTTGGAAAAATGGATTCCATATTTGGAATCAGTGGGTCCAAATTATGTTAATAAGCTACTTTTTATTTTTGGGAATTATGAATAGTAACTACGGTAAATTTTATTTACCATAGTTAAAGGTAAATCGGGTAATTAAGGGTAAATATAATATTTTAAAATTACCCTAACAAATGTCAAAATCCTATTGGATGACTAAAAGTCGACCCATATCACCTAAGGGTCGGATTATAATCATTTAATGGACATTTGTCCATGAAAATAACTTAATTATTATTAAAACCAAAGAAAGTTACAACATGTCACTCTCTTAAATTTTATAAGTATATTAATTTTAATTTAGTGATAAACTTCATGAAACTTCGAAAATGAATAGTCTCCAGAAAGATAATGAAATTATCTACATCATATAAATTTATTATCATTAATTATGACACAATAGTGATGCAGAAATTGTTTATCTAGTGAAAAATAAAGAATATTGTTTTTTTAAACTAATAGTTACCATAAAATGCACAAATACCTAACCAAAACTTATTGTCCATGTAAATGTAAACCATAAGCATCCAACGGTCGAATATTTGACCATTTTGAGCCTTATAAAAGCGATTATGACACTAATATTATTTTATTTTAAATGATGCCAAAGTTGTCACCTTCATAATTTAATAAATATAACAATTTAAATATTGTGATTTTAAGATGATAAATTCGATTAAAAGTATTATTGTGAAAGGTAATATATTTATCTTCATCATAGAATTTTATTTTAAATTTTTATACAACAAATAAGTATATTAAATAATTATACAAAAATGATGTAGTAATTATTTTATTAAGAGATAAACCAAATAAATGGTTTTAAAAATAATAAAATAAATATTATATGAACTATTTAATGTGATACACTAATTTTATAGATACATATGACCTTTTATTAATATATTAAAGCTTTTAGTTCGAACATATCTTCTGTATATATTTTATTTAAATTCAAATAAATGAATAGTGTCAAAATTGACACTATTGTTATTTTACAAAAATAACATATTATAAAATTGTTTAAAAATCACAAAAATATTTAAAAATTATAAATTTATATTTATATGGTCTATAATGTTATAAAGTAAACAATTATTGAAAATTCACAACAAATAAGTAATTATTTGTTATAATTTAAAATTTAGAATTTTATTACCACAAATAAACTTAAATAGATTAAATAAGGATAAATCAAAATGATAAGGTTTAAAATAAGATCCAAACATGTCTAAATTTGATTGGTTGATGATATTACAACCCTATCTCATCTAATCTTCTAATATGAGTCATTTTTGGAGGTTTTTAAGTGGGGTTAGATTTATTATAAATTAATATTTTGAAGAATTCCTAAGGTGGCCCTCTCCTCCCTTATAAAAGGGTACCTCCTCCCCCTTCTCCTCACACCAATTTGAGCACTCAAGATCGGCCAACCTCTGCAAAAATCCCTTCTCCACTTCCCTAGAATAATCTTATAGGTTCTGGTCTTCCTTAAAGACCAATTTTAGTGCCCTAAGAGGAGGTCTCAAAGAGGCGCTTCAAAGAAGAGGAGGTTCGGACACTTACAAAGCAAGTCGGACCTAAGGTAAGGGAAATATCACAATCTCATTTTTATCCGAGATTGTTTATTCGTAAGTATTTACTGGGGTGTATTTTATCATCCATATCCATGTTTACTCAATATGTAATATTATTTCCATCCACCTAAAATTGTTTAAATCCATTTTTACCCTTCGGTGAGTTTTTAGTAATACGTATGAAAGGAATCTTTTGTCGTTTTTCGTACGAGGTACTTTTTGACTTTTCCGACAAAAGTACGAAGAATGTTTTTTTTTAACTTATACGGCACGAACGGATTTCTACTGTTTTATAAAGCCTTATTTTCATGAAGCTTCCTCTAAAAGATTTCATGACTATTTTCAATAAAATCTCTTTCTTTTAAAATTGCATGATGTTTTGTGAAAAGAAATTGATTTTGAAGAAGAAAGGATATTTTCCTCAAGAATTCAATTCAAGTGTTTTATCAAAATTATTTTCCATCTAAGATAATAAAGGGTTCTGTTTCTATCCATATTTTTACATTGATTTGACTATGTTGTGATGGAATTATGTTTATGAATTCCTTTATCTTATATGAATTGATTTATGATGTCATCCCATTTTTGTTACATGTGTTATGCGATGATGTATGTTTTATGATTATGTGGCACACATAAGAAAGGATTCATTATAAGATGTGTGGGACCTATATCTCCCTCCAATGCATTGGGTAAAGATTTTATATCTCATGAGATAGACATGGCTGAAATGGTAGGTTATACTGGTTCAGTGAAACAGGACTGAAACGAGGGTTACTCGATTCAGAAAGGGACTTCGTCCACTAAGATAGTCTTGGCAATGAGTCTTGACTAACAAGAAATGATTTTTTATGATTATGTGTGTATGCCACAAATTTTCATGTTTTAAGTTATCATTATTGGGATTTCATTTCACTACTATGATTTATCCCATGTTATGAAATTATGCTCTCTTTTGCAGGTTAAGATTTCCAAAAGATATGTTCTTATGAATATGATGTGATTGATTTTTCTTTTGTATACCCTTACTGAGCATTTGAGCTCACCCTTTTATGTTTTCTTTTCCCCAGGATATAAAGAAAGGTTTTAGGTAAAAACAAGGGAAGATCTTTATGGGAGATATTGAAGATCTTTCACCACGATTAGAAGATTACATTCCGAGTTTCCAAAGACACTAAACTATTACGATCCTTGTGTGTGTGTGTTTTTGTTATGTACTAAGTATTCCGCAAAAGTAATGTAAAGTCTATGTACGTCAGGCTTCGGGTCTCTACAGTTGGTATCAAAGGAAAGGTTTAGTCAACCTTTGGAAACTAGGATGCGAAAACGTTAGTGAGATCCCTAGAGATATTTCTACGGTATGTCTAGGGATGTCCCTAAGGTTAAGTATACGTATAGGTTATAGTACTAGAACTACGCTAACGATCATATAATTAAACCTAATATGTTAGATATTGAAGGTACTCCCCCTTTATTTTTTTGTTTTCCCTAGCATGATTTTTTCTTCTCACACTAATTTTTTTTGGGTTTTAGAAAATGGCTGGAAACAAGATGATTCATGATAATGGAGGATGTGATGGACAATGGAATGATATTCTTCATAATGAAATGGGATTTGGAAGTCCAAACATAATTATTATGCCGAATCAGCAATCTCATAATATGATCAATAAAGTAAAATTTGGTAAGTTTCCTGACTTGGCTAATAAGAGAAAGATGGAGTTTCATGATGATCATAGAGGAAAGAAAGTTCAATTTCCCCTATGTAAATCATGTGGGAAGAGGCATCAAGGAGAATGTTTCAAGGGAACTAGAAGATGCTTTGGGTGTGGAAAAGAAGGACACAAAGCAAGTAAGTGCAAAGGAAAAGGTTCAGTTAACACCATGGATGAGGATAATGGTATTGCTACGACATCAAAAATGGTTAAGTGTTTTAAATGTGAAATGTATGGGCATTATGCAAACCAATGCCAAAAGGGAAAGACTCATGAAGAGAATCAGTATGGTCGTATGGGTAGTATTTATGTGGATGATGATGAAGAGACTACAAATGATATGTGAGATGAAAGAATTGTTGAAGCTCGGTTAATGGTTTAAGAATGTAGTGAAATAATTACATGTTTATCATGTGTAATGTTGTATAAGAAATCTCATGGTACTATGGAATAAAGAGACATCTAAGGATTGTTACATTGTTGTCTTTCCTTGAGTTTTAAAAGTGTTTTATTAATGTTACCAGTATCCATGAAAGGTTATTCAGATATTTTTGGAATGTAGATGATATGCGCATAATTAAGGGATAAGGAGAAAATTAAATGTTTAACAGTATTCATGAGCTCATGATTGATATAAGGACTAAGTGATATCATGGTTTGAGTATATAGAATTTTGAGGATTTTGGTATGTGGAAAGTGTTAAATTTTAACTACATTCATGTTTTTACTAAGGTATTCAAGAGTATACATGATTAAGGACTTTGAATGTTTGGAATGTGACCAACAAAACATATCTTATGATATATGGGGATCAACGATGGTATTAAATCTCTGGTAATCGTTTTCACTATATTATGAGAGTGGATTGAAGTATTATGGATAAGCCTAAAGATTACAATGGATTATGTTGGACATAAGTTAGTATTGTTTAAGGATAGAAGTTCTTTTTTCGATATTATTGATGGGATGTTATAGTAATATAGTTTTAGAAAAAGGACAACCTGCCAGACGGGCGACAGCCCATCGCGTCGGACAAGGCTGTGGGAATCGAACCCACAACCGAAGTGCGACTGGCCTTTATTGCCTACCACTGGCCTACAGGAAGTCCCTGTTTTGTAGAAACTAGTTTTATTATATTAAGCAGTATGATATATGAAGTATAAGTCCATTTTAGGAACAATATATGATTAATCTCACTATAGATCGACTTATGTATATAATTTTTGCTAACCTTTTGTTTGAGACAGATGGAATGACCTGTCATTCTATCACATGATTTGCTAACACTTCACGAATAACAAATTCATCTTCATTTATTTAAGAGATGAAGTGGAAATTGTTCAAGGCACGAACAACAGTGAGATTGTACCAAAATAAAGTAAGTATTTATTCTAATTAAAATTTTCAACTTTAGGGAAATGATCTTGAAAACCAAAAATGTTGTCCTAGTGCCCTTATACCCGATGAATCAGATGGTACCCTAGATCATCACAAATTTATGGCTTTGTGATTGCTAGCTTTTCCATAGCCATGTTCTCTACCACTCTCCATCAGAACATGATGGTTAGATTTCTCTTCCATATCCATATTTTCACCTATGTGGAAACCCAGTGATTAGTTTATTTGGGTAATCGTTATGTTTCATACTTTTGTTTTTAAAGATAAGTTTTGGTATTCCTTTTTACGATGTGGGTTTCTATCAAAGAAACTTTCAAATAGTAAACCATTTATAACCCCGACGAATTTCGAGGGAGAAATTCATTTTAAGGGGGGTAGAATGTAACACCCCGAGATTTTATGAAAAATATTATTTTAATTTCATTAATGTCTTATGTTGTATTCTACACCAAGATTACCCTGCGCTATACGCAACACTGTATTAGCTTGCAGTGTACGCAACACTATTCTTGGACCGTGTTACACACAATTTTGATAATAGTTATTCTACGCAACATTGAGTATATATATATATATATATTAAATGTATAAATGAAATATGGTTGGATTCTGTTATATGAAACAACGAAGGATTCTTTCACAACACGCAACCCTGACTTGGCTTGCATTACACGCAATCGCGACCTTCCTCGATAGCGTGTGTTGTACGCAATACCGGGTTCTAATAAACAATGTTATATTATTATAATATTGTCATGAACTAGCCGTTATGAATAGTATTAACTAAATTTTGAATTTTATAACATTATTATTCATCTTACACATTTCTAGAACATGGTATAAGAACAAAATAAATTTTTTAGGTAAAATAAGTATTTTTCAAAAAATGCAGTTTTACCGCCTTTTGATGGCGCACCCACTTTAAATATAGTTTTTGACATGTTTATATGTTCAATTTGACAAAATAATATTCTTCTTTTGAATCAGGATATAAAAATTTACATTAGATAAAGTTGTGATATTTTTCCGATAACTTTCATATTTTAATTAATAGTAAAAACACGCTATATTTTAATTAAAAACAACTTTTTTTCATCGTAATATCTTATGTGGTTAAATTATAATATTGAATGGTTTTAAAGTATAAATAGAATATGTTTTTACCATTTAATATAATGTATGTCATTAGCATTGATTTTACCTTGAATTCGTAGGTTAAATCAATTCAATCTTTTGCAATGTTTTAAAGAAAAACATGTTTTCTTTCGACAACGGGATTAATTTTAATTTAATTTCTGCATCTTTTGTGTATTGAATTTGGAAAAATGGATTCCATATTTGGAATCAGTGGGTCCAAATTATGTTAATAAGCTACTTTTTATTTTTGGGAATTATGAATAGTAACTACGGTAAATTTTATTTACCATAGTTAAAGGTAAATCGGGTAATTAAGGGTAAATATAATATTTTAAAATTACACTAACAAATGTCAAAATCCTATTGGATGACTAAAAGTCGACCCATATCACCTAAGGGTCGGATTATAATCATTTAATGGACATTTGTCCATGAAAATAACTTAATTATTATTAAAACCAAAGAAAGTTACAACATGTCACTCTCTTAAATTTTATAAGTATATTAATTTTAATTTAGTGATAAACTTCATGAAACTTCGAAAATGAATAGTCTCCAGAAAGATAATGAAATTATCTACATTATATAAATTTATTATCATTAATTATGACACAATAGTGATGTAGAAATTGTTTATCTAGTGAAAAATAAAGAATATAGTTTTTTTTAAACTAATAATGACCATAAAATGCACAAATACCTAACCAGAACTTATTGGCCATGTAAATGTAAACCATAAGCATACAATGGACGAATATTTGACCATTTGGAGCCTTATAAAAGTGATTATGACACTTATATTATTTTATTTTAAATGATGCCAAAGTTGTCACCTTCATAATTTAATAAATATAACAATTTAAATATTGTGATTTTAAGATGATAAATTCGAGTAAAAGTATTATTGTGAAAGGTAATATATTTATCTTCATCATAGAATTTTATTTTAAATTTTTATACAACAAATAAGTATATTAAATAATTATACAAAAATGATGTAGTAATTATTTTATTAAGAGATAAACCAAATAAATGGTTTTAAAAATAATAAAATAAATATTATATGACTATTTAATGTGATACACTAATTTTATAGATACATATGACCTTTTATTAATATATTAAAGCTTTTAGTTCGAACATATCTTCTGTATATATTTTATTTAAATTCAAATAAATGAATAGTGTCAAAATTGACACTATTGTTATTTTACAAAAATAACATATTATAAAATTGTTTAAAAATCACAAAAATATTTAAAAATTATAAATTTATATTTATATGGTCTATAATGTTATAAAGTAAACAATTATGGAAAATTCACAACAAATAAGTAATTATTTGTTATAATTTAAAATTTAGAATTTTATTACCACAAATAAACTTAAATAGATTAAATAAGGATAAATCAAAATGATAAGGTTTAAAATAAGATCCAAACATGTCTAAATTTGATTGGTTGATGAGATTACAACCCTATCTCATCTAATATTTTAATATGAGTCATTTTTGGAGGTTTTTAAGTGGGGTTAGATTTATTATAAATTAATATTTTGAAGAATTCCTAAGGTGCCCCTCTCCTCCCTTATAAAAGGGTACCTCCTCCCCCTTCTCCTCACACCAATTTGAGCACTCAAGATCGGCCAACCTCTGCAAAAATCCCTTCTCCACTTCCCTAGAATAATCCTAGAGGTTCTTGTCTTCCTCAAAGACCAATTTTAGTGCCCTAAGAGGAGGTCTCAAAGAGGCGCTTCAAAGAAGAGGAGGTTCGGACACTTACAAAGCAAGTCGGACCTAAGGTAAGGGAAATATCACAATCTCATTTTTATCCGAGATTGTTTATTCGTAAGTATTTACTGGGGTGTATTTTATCATCCACATCCATGTTTACTCAATATGTAATATTATTTCCATCCACCTAAAATTGTTTAAATCCATTTTTACCCTTCGGTGAGTTTTTAGTAATACGTATGAAAGGAATCTTTTGTCGTTTTTCGTACGAGGTACTTTTTGACTTTTCCGACAAAAGTACGAAGAATGTTTTTTTTTAACTTATACGGCACGAACGGATTTCTACTGTTTTATAAAGCCTTATTTTCATGAAGCTTCCTCTAAAAGATTTCATGACTATTTTCAATAAAATCTCTTTCTTTTAAAATTGCATGATGTTTTGTGAAAAGAAATTGATTTTGAAGAAGAAAGGATATTTTCCTCAAGAATTCAATTCAAGTGTTTTATCAAAATTATTTTCCATCTAAGATAATAAAGGGTTGTTTTTCTATCCATATTTTTACATTGATTTGACTATGTTGTGATGGAATTATGTTTATGAATTCCTTTATCTTATATGAATTGATTTATGATGTCATCCCATTTTTGTTACATGTGTTATGCGATGATGTATGTTTTATGATTATGTGGCACACATAAGAAAGGATTCATTATAAGATGGGTGGGACCTATATCTCCCTCCAATGCATTGGGTAAAGATTTTATATCTCATGAGATAGACATGGCTGAAATGGTAGGTTATACCGGTTCAGTGAAACAGGACTGAAACGAGGGTTACTCGATTCAGAAAGGGACTTCGTCCACTAAGATAGTCTTGGAAATGAGTCTTGACTAACAAGAAATGATTTTTTATGATTATGTGTGTATGCCACAAATTTTCATGTTTTAAGTTATCATTATTGGGATTTCATTTCACTACTATGATTTATCCCATGTTATGAAATTATGCTCTCTTTTGCAGGTTAAGATTTCCAAAAGATATGTTCTTATGAATATGATGTGATTGATTTTTCTTTTGTATACCCTTACTGAGCATTTGAGCTCACCCTTTTATGTTTTCTTTTCCCCAGGATATAAAGAAAGGTTTTAGGTAAAAAAAGGGAAGATCTTTATGGGAGATATTGAAGATCTTTCACCACGATTAGAAGATTACGTTCCGAGTTTCCAAAGACACTAAACTATTACGATCCTTGTGTGTGTGTTTTTGTTATGTACTAAGTATTCTGCAAAAGTAATGTAAATTCTATGTACGTCAGGCTTCGGGTCTCTACATTGATAGTGGTTATGTGAGTTAAATTGACCAAATGAACCACACAAACACCACAATTTAAATGCGGAAAAGAAAGTGGTGAACGGTGTGTGAAACATCACCTGAATGGGTACCCTCAAACATGATCATATGAGTTGAGCATGACATACCAGTACATAACACAATAAAATAAGAATATAGGATGATGAAAAACAACACAACAACCTAGAATTCAAAAGATCATTCAAATATTACAAACAAGAAGATTTGGATTTACATCACGTTCCTCCCCGGGTGATCTCAAGGGGTTTAGAAACCCATGGGAGAGGAGGAAGAGAATGATGTTGGGGTAGAACTTCCTATATCCTCCAAAACTTCTAGGGATGTTGAGAAGACTCCTTGGGGACTCTAAAATGGCAGCACCTTGCCTCCTGGCCAAACTTCCAAATGGGGTGTCCAAGGTGTCTTTTTATAGCCAAAATGAGAAGTGGTTTTGGGCACCAAGATTTTGATAAACCACTTGGATAAATGTTTTCAGATATTTGAAAGTAAAATATCCCTTTTAAAAAAACTTAAAAGTTGTATACCCTCTTCTTATCTATCACCACAGAAATTTTGGCACCATTGGGACAAATACAGATCGATATATTGATAAAATACAGAATGCCACTTTTGACATTATGCATATTCGGTGGTTTGGATAGATCAGTTCGGATGGGCCTTTTAGAAGCCTAATCAGGATTGGTTTCCTTGATATTAAATGTATCATATTAAATTTCAGATCGTCCCAAAAAATATCAGCCCATTTAGATGCACATATTTCACTTACTATTCAAAAAAGTGGACGGATGTCCATGGATCCATGCAATTTTGGCCCATTTTTCTTCCAATTCATCAAGGGTCCTCCAAATCATCTCTACCTACATTGAAATAATAAAAACAAGTAACATTTCCCATTATAATATTGATTAAAATTAATTAATTGATTCAAACATAAAGTGCAATTTATTATTATATTTGTAATATTCATTACAAAACGAGTTTAAAACAATGGTGTAAGGGTGAAATAAAACAGTGAATCGTGGTACGATCATGAAACCACTGGGAAGCATTATAAGGGGATTCTAAAGAAATTTAAACCAAAAACTAACAATCCATAACTTTTTGAAAATATAGGTCATTACAACCTCCCCTTCTTAAAGAAACTCATCCCTATGTTGGCCTTCTAAGGGTAAAGAGGTAACGATCGAAAAGTGTTCTGGCCATGGAGCTCCAACATAACCTTCTTGTTCCTAGGTCTCATCATATACTCATGGATGCTTCCATAGAACCTATATCAGAGGAACTAGCCTTATTTAGAGTGTCTTCACACTCCGATCAAAAATAATAATTGGACACTCCTCAAGGAAGCATCCACATCCAACTCAACGTCGTCAGGATGAAAGACATGTGATGGGTTTGGATAGTATCATAAAAGCTGAGATATGTGAAGGAAATCATGAATATACTAGTATCTTTTAAAAAGATACAACTGTTAAGGCATTGGTCTGATCCATTTAACAACCTAAAAGGGTCTAATGAACCTAGTTTAGAGCTTCCCCTTTCTATGGATGAGTTTATAGCCCAACCTAGTTGAGACTCTCAAGAAAACCCAATCTCTGACCTCAAACTCAAGATGTTTCCAGATTCTATTAGCATACAACTACTGTCTAGAATGATCTATCATGAAGCATTTTTTGATCAACTGGACCTTCTCTGTAGTCTCCTGATGGATATGTTGTCCAAGCATAGATGCCCCCCCTATCTCTAGCCATCACAAAGGTGAATAGAAAGGCCAACCATATAGGGCTTCATAAGGAGCCATCTCGATGGTATCCTGAAATCTATTATTATAATAAAACCCAACAAGGGAAATTTTTTTCTCCCAAGAACCCCTAAATTGAAATAAAAATGCACAAAACATTTATTCTAGCACCTTAATCATAGAATCCATCTATCCATTGGTCTGAGGGTGATAAGTCATTCTTATAAGTACCTATGTACTCATGGCCTTCTACAATCCCTACTAGAACCATGACGTAAAGAATATTCTCTATTATAAATGACAGAACAAAGATCTCCATTAATAAATAAAACATATGTAACATATATCCTTCCTAGATCATCTACTGATAATTTATCTCACATAGGTAGGAATATTGAGAACTTATTCAATTGATCAATGATAACCCATGTTGTATCATTTCCACGAGATGATCTGGGTAAACTAGTCACGAAATCCATAGAGACAACTTCCCATTTCTACTCAGAAATGGAAAATGATTGAAAAATATCTACTGGTTGCTAATGTTCCACCTTCACCTTATGATAGGTTTAACACTGAGTGATAAATTCAATAGTCTGATGTTTCATACCAGGCCACCAATACTGGAATCATATATCTCGATACATTTTGGTGACACTAGGGAGAACCTCCCATGTTGTGTCATGGGATCCCTGCATCAGCTCCTCTTTGATGTCTATTGGGACCCATACACACCGTTGGAATAATATAGTATCATTTTAATCCATGTTCCAACTTGAATATGTATCATTATGACACTTTCCCTTAGGAAAAGTACCTTAGTACCTGAAAGTTGCCTCATTTTTACCCGTTCCAGAAAATTAAAAGTCATTAATAGGGGTTTTAGGATGGTATGAACATGATACTCTTGAACCTAAATATGAATCTATGATAATAAGGCCATGATATTCCATTCTCCATTGGCATCCAAAACTTATTTTACCTAATTCTTCTCTCTTAGAGCACCAGTCACTACATTTCCCTTACCAGGCATGTAGGAAAGCTCAAAATCAAAAAAAATATAGGTACTCAACCAACCTACATTCTTCGAGATTCAGGTCTTACTATGTAAATATGTACTTGAGTATTTTTTTCATTATTGAATACCAAAAAATTATCTCTATTATATAGTGTCTCAAACAGCACATTTTTTTAACTATAGTAGCTTTCTCAAGGTCGTGAGTCAGGTAATTATGCTCGTAAGTCCTTGACTAATGAGACTCGTATGAAATAAGTCTCTTATCCTACATCATAACAACTCCAAGACAAATATCTAATGTGTCATAGTATACTGTATAGGTCATGGTTAGCTCTGGAAGAATCAGTATTGGTGTTGAAGTCAAATATCCCTTCAATTCTTGAAAGGAATCTTCACAATCTTCTTTCCATATGAATTTCACACCCTTCTTCTTCAAACCTATGATTAGTGCTAAAAGGTTTGAGTAATTCTACATGGAGCTTATATAAAATCATAATATCCCCAAGAAACACTGAAATTTAAAGATTTACCTTGGATGCACCCAAGAAACTATATCTCTCACTTTCTCTGGGTCTATTAAAACTATTGACTCTAAGATGATATGACATAGGATGTGGACTTTTTTATCCAAATTAAAATTTATTGATCTCATCGTATAGATAGTTCGCTATCAATATATTCATCACAATATCAAGATGGTTGGAATGGTCATGTATGGATCATGAATACACTAAGATATATTCAAAAAATACTGCACTTAAAGAATCGAAATATGGGTGGAAACCCTGATTTATAAGATCCAAGAAAATAAAATGTGTGTTAGTGACTCCAAATTACATGACCAAGTACTCGTATAGACCATACCTACTCTTGAAAGTTTTTAGAGGTATTTATGAAGACCTAACATGCACCTGGTGATAGCCCGACCTCAGATCTATCTTTGAAAACACTTTCTCTCTTTAGATTTGATCAAAGATGTCGTCTATTCTCAGCAATGGATACTGATTCTTTGCCATGAGTTGGTTCAATCGATGGTAATCCATGAAAATATTGAGGGTACCGTCTACCTTCTAAGAAAAAATGATCGATGAACCCCTAAGAGAAGTACTAGGGTGTATGGATCCTTTAGCCTCCAAATCCACTAACTATTTCTTGAGCTCTAAAAGCTCCATAGGTGTCATCCTATATAGAGGAATGGTCAATAGTGATGCTCCTAGGAAAATATAAATAGTGAATTATACCTATCTCACTATAGGTATATTAGATAAGTCATTAGAAAATACATCCCTAAAATGATCCACTATAGATGGGAAAATAGTAGGTTGTAACCCCTAGTCATTCAGAAAAAACTGGTGATTAGTGTTTTCACACTACCCCTCATCTGGTGCTTCAGTCGAGATCAAGTCACATTGACATTCCATTATTCCTTATGCACATTCCTACTTCTTAGTGGTGATGTAAAAGTCACCCTCCCTTAATATTAGTCTATATGGGCTTGATAGGGAACTAACCAGTATGTCCTGATGATTATGTCAAATATCATCATATTAAGGATGCACAGATTTCATACGAAACGGTATTCACCTATCTCAAGGGTAAAATCCTTACAATGAAGAATTCCCTCTGATTAGATACCTAATAGGGTTTATAGAATCATAATTCTATATAATTTTTAGATCTTGAGGCACTGATTCCCCATAAGAGCCTCATATATAAATGAGTGAGATGCACCTATGTCAAATAAATAAGTTACTAAAGTGGAGGATACTAGAATAGTACCTAGAACTATAGAAGCTTTGGTAATTTACTCTTCTTCCATAATATGGACTGCATGTAACTTGATTTTATCATAACCCTAAGTCACTACCTAAATTCCCAGAGCAATTCTACTCTACTAGAACTGAGAATCTTGATTCTGACTACCTATTCCTTGATCACCACCTCAGCCTAAGAAGTTGGTGGTATTTCAGCTGCCCACATGGTGTGATCCTACTAGCCCTGGTTCTGATTGTAGAGTTGGTGTAGATCCCCACTCACTAGGCACTGAAGGGAAATTCTTTTAGAAGCACTAGATATGTACCATCCTACTACAGCCTCTTCATTCCATAGGATCTTGTAATAACTGAGACTTCGTATGTCCCAGCTTCCCACATGGGTGACATATTAAGAAACTGTCTGTACGAGGAGCCTACAAATATCTACCTCCACAAGTAGCCACAAAACATCTATTTCACCCAGAAGAAGAAGCACTGATAGATCTAGGTGTTGAACTACTCTGACTCACACCAACTGCTTCCCTCAAAGTTTTCTCTATAATAAGGTCCTAGTTAAAGATTTTAGAAATGGTAGTCAACCTGAATACATTTACTTATGATTAGATGGCATATACAATCACCTCCTAAAATAACTTAACGGTACTAAGGTCGCCACCCTCTAGATAAGGATTTAACTATTATAGCTCAGAAAAATGAGAAGAGGATTCCATAATAGACATGGATCCCTATTGCAGGTTCATGAATTATCTAGCTTTGTCATCCATCAGAGTATAGGGAAATAAATAGACATAGAAGATAGTATGTTAATCTACCTAAAACATATCTCTATGTTGATTTTCCTGCGTAATATCATCCCACCACCGCTTGGTAGAATCGCACAGCATATACGCAGAAAGTTTGACCCTCTTCTCTAGAATCATCTCATGATGCTCAAATATAGAAAGTTTAACTTTAAGCCAGACACAGTAGCATAAGCTCTAGTATCCTATAAAAGGTGGGAGGATTATACTACTAGAACTCCTAAGTCAACTCCACCATACTCAGGGCCAGTCACACAACACCTTTCATATTTTTCAATATATGTAGAAATCCCTCTTGGAACTGGGCATCAGTTCCCATATCAGGAATAGGGATAGGTTCCATAGGTGGCACTGTAAGAGGGATCACTGGTGGATCAAGTTCCACCACCTTAGGTGCATGGTCATCACTACCTTCAGGGAGTATGACAAGAGTAGATCATGGCTTTTTGATACCAAAATTCCAAATGAACACCTAAGAATATATTTTAACAGTTTAAAATGTTGTAGATAGAAAACTATGATAGGTACATAGACTTCCTTTAAAAACAATTATGCCTCTATGGATGCTCTAGAATCTAGGTCTAGGTGTTAGAATAGACAACAAAGCCTATAAGAATGTAGGTGATACCTCATTTCCCGCTACTAAGGTTGAGTTCGGTTCTACGTATTTGTTTTATATGTATAAGATGGTTATTCTCACTTTTAAAGTCATACACATTTTAAATTTGTTCTCATTCGAATATTTAAATCTATTTAAATTTTTAAATTAGATGGATCACCATTTTCAATACATAAGGGTCCATACTCCTTATGAACCAAAATATGGTGTCCACTTAACTCACACCATAACACATTCCATCCCCTAAGACCAATGGTATGTGGCCCAACGTGCCCTAATTAAATACTTAACATGTCTTATTTAACCTATTTAGGAAAAATTATTAGGTTAAGGGAGGAACTTTCAGTGTCAATGATGTTTTCCAATCCTTGAAATAAATTTCAGCACATTTCAATACATAATCAAGGAACTAAAAATATGAAATAGGAAAATACACACTGAAAGTAGACGTGACATGGAAAGAATGCATGGAATATTAGTCCTATTGTTCCAATAATGATTCATGTTATGCAGTTCCCAAATTTCATCAGGCCTAAGTAAGATAAATCATCATTTCAATAATACCAATGATAATTATATCATAAAGTAAGTGCATCACCCAACAGTGAATCCATATCAACCAAAACAGGTGAAATCAATAATAACAATTTATTATCCTAGGTAATTTGGGTTTCCCCTAAACAGGGGATAGCTATGTCCAAGCATTGGTTTAATTATGAATCCCATTAACTCTTAGTCTCATAGTTAATTCCCAAAGAGTAATACAAAGGAAAAAATCTCTAATACCACTTCATAACATACCAACCCGTGATCCACTTAACTCGTTCTCGATCTAGTGGGTCACATGGCCTCAAGATCACCTCCCCATAAACTACAGATTGTTGACTAGGAGCATGTCACGAACCAGGCCGGGTCGTCATCTGACCCGGCGCCCGACCCGGTCCACGGCAAGGCCCAAGAGGCATTCCTGATCCTCCCAGGCTGGCGACAAGCGCCATGGCATCAACAGGGCAAGTGGGAATGATTTTTTCTCAATAAAAATAAATAAAACATTGGAAAAGTGGAAGAATTAAAAGTAAAATAAATGACCCTAAAAAGAAAGAGCGACCAACGAGACACACTAACCTGGTCTCGACCAAAACTCCTCATGACCTCAAGAGTCACTCTCCACACCACAACCAAGTCTCGCTCACAGCGAACAAGCCCAATTCAACCTGCAATAGAAACTAAAAACAGAAAAACACTATAAGCGTGAGTATTAAAACTCAGTAGGTAGGCCCGACTAATTCTATACCCAAAGCACATACCATTAAATAAAGGATTTATCAATTCCAGGTTTGAACTAAATTATGTAAAATATTGTTTCCACACACACTTTCATTTATAAAGTAAATAACAGTCCATTTCCCTTTGTAATTTAAAAAAAAAGAGTTTAATGATTGATGGAAATAAGTGCATTTCATTTTAAAACACTTTTGCAAACAATTTAGAAATTCAATTTTTAGTTGTTAGTAAAAAGGGGAAAACCACACAACACGCAACACACACTAAGGGCAATGGAAAGAGTGGCACACAAGGGCCAGATATCGAACTGAACCTCACAATCTTCTGCCACAAGAAAATAAGCACTAAAGGAAACATGTGTCGAACCTAGGAGATTGTGAACAATCCAGAACGTACTATACATCTGACTCATCCTGAAGGAATGCCCTAACTCGATGACGTCATAACGCCCATAATAATACTCAGTATAGCCCTACATGGCCTAACCAAGGGGCCCAATCCCCATAGCAGCATTAACTTAGTATTCTGCTGCTATGGGGAAACTAGCTATTGTGTATTCTAAACTTGTGCAGCAATCATTCTCAGAAGATTCACTCACTATGCCAGGTTCCCATGTCAACACATACAATAAAAAGGGGTGTGTCCACAATGTAAATAAATCAGTCACGATGCACAAACATCACATACAGCTCATGCAATCAACGCACACCAATGATCACCCTTGAATGGGTTTTACAAAATAATTTATTTTATTAAAGTGCCAAATGGGCCTTCACAAATTTTAAAGCAAAACCTCATTTCTTGAGAAAGATCATAACACTTGTTCAGAAGAAATCATTTATCTTTAAATCTAGAAGTACATTTGAAATTCCATGAATTATGTTTAAAGGCCAAATGGGAATTATTTCAATACCGGGTGTCTGCTCGTCAAGAAAATGTTTCAAGTGTTCGGTATAAAATAAACGGCTATTTCCACACAAAATAATCATTTAAAAATTAATTATCTTATATTATTTATCATTAATTAAAATTAATAAAATAGAAAGCAATTAATAAATTCTAAACTTAAAGGTGAGTGTAGTGGGGGACCTACCTCGACTCGTCGCTCGATCGTGACGACACGACTCGCTTCGCATTTGCGCATAAGAACGCGCAACCCGATAACCGCAGTGTCACAGACTTCTGCTAATGACACGCTGAAACAACCGCAGGACATTAAAAACCGGAAACCATTACCCAACTCAAACAAGATAAA
The DNA here is from genome assembly GCA_963277665.1 of Viscum album. Lineage (NCBI taxonomy): Eukaryota > Viridiplantae > Streptophyta > Magnoliopsida > Santalales > Viscaceae > Viscum > Viscum album. The sequence goes on along the minus strand of OY728147.1, from coordinate 833,005,886 downwards.
TTTCCATCCTTAATAATTATTTAATAAAACATTTTAAAAATTTATAAATAAAAATTTAAAGACCATTTCCACGGATAAACAAAACACTAGAAAATTTGTTAAATAGTTTTCAAAACATTTCGCATGACTTTAAATGCAAAAACTTCACTCAAAAAATTCTTCAAAAACCAAATGCACCTTGGAACAACACCAAACCACCTTCTAGACATGTTTCTCACCCTTAATATAATTTAATAAACCATACATAAAAGTTTATAAAATAACTTTCAGGAAGTGACACTTGGCTTTACCAACAAAACTCATTCAAAAACCTGTTTTATGACCAAACACACCCCAAAAATATATCAAAATAGAATATGCAACCCAGTAATATTTTATAAACTAGTTGTACAATTTAGAATACACCAATTAACAATGAAATATATGTTTTCATCCAAGACACACCACGTTTCACATGAACATGCCACTTTAAAAACCAAACGCTTAAAAAAACACAAATAAAAACTAATTTTGCACCAAGAAAACTAATTAATAAACATGATATATTAACTAAAAGAGAAAATTAATTCATCAGACAAGAATTAAACGCATAAACACTAACCTCGATATAGACAAAACACCGCAAAGATTGTGCACAAAGTCTACCGCACTTCAATCACACTACAACCAAACTCAGATATGTCCTAATTCAAGAATTGGACTAAAAATATCACAATTAGACAATAAAAAAACATGGAACCCTAACCCGAAAATCCCCAAATCAACAAAACAACCCAACAAAGGGCAAACACACCTGCGGAAAAGGTGTGGATGGAAACCCGGGTGAGGGGAAGGGATGTCGGACGTGCGTCACACCGGAAAACAGGCTGGAAGGGAGGGGTGGCACGGGTCTGGCCGTGCGAGGCAGCGAGGGTGATGCTGGGGAGCTTGAGGCAAGGCGGACGTTCCGTCGAGATCGGTTTTGTGCCGAAAGGGAGTGGTGGGGGAGTGCTGCACAGAACAGGATATCGTCAACCATGGGGAAGGTGTGGCGCGAGCGAAGGGGGAGGTGCTGAATGCGGGCCGCGCGAGGGAGGCAGGGTACCGAGGGGGGGCGGTTCGTCGGACATAGGCTAGCCAAGGGGAGCAGGGGCGCGGTGCGAAGGGGCTCAAGGATGAGGGGGTGCGATGGGTTGAGAGAGGCGGAGGGCGGTCTGGTAAATGGAGGGGGAAATGCCGCTTAGGGTTTGGGGAGGGGTGGTCTGTGTGACGGGAGAGAGGGATATGGGAGAGAGGGAGGAAAAAAATAAAGGAAAAAAGAGAAAAGAGAGAAATAAGAGGATAAAAAAATTATAATAATAATTAAATAAGATAAAAAGTAATAAAGAATAAATATAAAATAAAAATAAAGAACAAAACAAAATTATAATTAATAGAAAATAATTTTAATACTAAGAATAAAACTAAAAAAAATAAAACCCACTTAATAAAAATGATCAACTTAAAATAATAACCAAAACCATAATAATGATAATAATAATAATAAATTAATTGAACCATTAACTTAAATAATAATAATACTAATAATAAATCTAAAGTAAAAAAAGATTGCAAAATAATTGCATTAATTATTCACCTGGACACAGTGCACAGATGAGCGCATGATTGCGGGCACAGTCATGCGGCCGTGTAATAATAAATTTAATCTTAAAACTTTATCTTATTAATGTTGGGCACTACACACGGTCGCGCATACAGTCGTGCCCCCAATAAGATCCCAATTTCTTTAAAAAAGAACAGGTTCAAACTGCAACTCAAAATCAAGACTTAAAATAATTAAATTAAAAGAAGTGTCAGGCAGGGTGTGACAATTCTCCCCACCATGACACTTTCTGCCCCCAAAAAGTCCCAAGAAGACTTGGTTAATCAAAGGTTCCAAGAAATACTGTGAAGATCAGAAGGTATTTTAAACAAAACCTTCATCGCTCGAAGACCGATCATTTAAAACGCCGATGACCTGAAACATCAAAGATCTCAAAACCAGAATCACCAAGAAAAAAGACCAATAACAAGTAATTCACCTCGAAATAGAACCACAACATGGAACACCTCGACCCCTAACTTAGGGATCACTGGGGCCACTCGAGATCTCCAAAAACACTTGTCAAGAGACCCACTATCTTAGCTAACTAATTAGCATGGACAAGGTCGGGTGGAGCAAAGGCAATGGGTTGCTCCGCCAAGTGCACTTTGAAAACAAAGTATTCCACAAGCTCGTCCTATGGTGGTCTCCCCAGCATATTAGGATTTTCCTAACACCACGACACCTGTGTGGGCATTCCCAATTTACTTTGAGTGATGTGGACTGAACTCTTCATCATGAACCCACCAACATGGGCTGACCCACACAGACGATTCCCACACTGACCAACACTCCACCACATTAGAGGGTTTTGACAATAGAAATAGCTAACCAAGAGATGAACTGGACAGATGTGCTTCAATTCCATAAGAAATGAGCATCTTCAAAATGAGTACAATTTGATCTATAGCCGACTACCAGAAGGGTCACAAAGCGCACTCGTTGCAAGGGGGATTCTCCGAACCTCTTTAAGGCCTGAGATGAACTTCCATAAGTCAAGACCACCACAAGGAGACGAGGCCTTTATGCCCCTCACAACAAAAATAAAACCTTCAGAGATGATATTCAGAAAGGTAATTTATGTCGTCCCCAATCCATTACTACAGCCTTAAGTCGGACCAAGCTCATCCCACATCTGACGAGTTTTGACTGCGCACAAGCTTCACCCCGAGACCTACGGTTGGGGCCCTGATGTCTGAAGCATCTACCGCCTCGCAGTCATAAGTTGACCAACTCTGACTATAACTTCCTCCATTGGAAAATCAGTCTGCATACTTCTCCTCATGTCTCGCACGGCCACTCTATCAACATACCAAATCATAATTGCAACAAATGACTTAGAGTATCTGGCTGACCACACTAGAGGTAGGAAGTTGAGCGGTCTATCCGACATGCTACACAAACTGATGGAAGGAGCACTCCAAGAACAGGCCCCTTCAGTTCACACTCCTCATCAGATGAGGAACATGTGCTTACCATAACATGAGTAAGCCCAACAACTATTATAAAATTTAAACTGATTGTTCGACGCATCCCTTTGGGAACATGAAGCTAGATCATCATAAATGTCAAACACACCTTTTTATCCCTTTGTTAAATGGGCACCTACGAGATCCACCACTTTTTATCTCCTTCACTTCCTTAGGTATGATTGTGGGATGAGGCTAGTCTTGAGGATCGCTCACGACATCCTCATTTTCAATGAACACGGAATGATCACCATTTGCTAGTGTAGTCCCGCTCCACCAAACATACTCGAGACAACTTGAACCCACACAACTTTTGGAGTTCCACAAAAACTGGAGACACTTAAAACTTTTCAAAAGTATTCAACTTTATCCAACTGACTTCGACATCTACGAACAATCGACACAACTGAGCAGAACCCAACTCCTCCACTCCACTGGGAGTCTGGGATAAGCCAAGAATTGAGAGACCTATTGGAAACCCATTGGACCTTTCTAGGGGGAATATCCCAAAAAAGCAACAAAAAAAACCTTCCACAAATCCAAACACATCGCAAAACAAACATCCACATTCCAGAAACTAATCTGATAATTCCAATTTAAAACCTCAATTCATTTTCAAAGAAAAACACTCATTTCAAAAACCAAGCACAGTACATTAAAACCCAATAACTCTTTTGAACTAATCGCTTTCACTCCGGATTCAAAACCATTTTCTAATTCCAAAACCATTTAAGCACAAAAACCTGTTTGAGAGAAAACCCCACTTTTCAAGAAATAAGATGCTGCTTTTAAAATCAATCACTCACCACTGATATTCCTGGATGCCTCGCAGATTTTCATTTCTATGTCACCCAGGCACCCATCCACACAATCTACCAACTATCCATTAATCACTTCCACATGAACATGCGAGCACCCATAGTAATACCACTAAAAAATAAATAAGGGTCTTACGCTTTCAAAACAATAAATTCCCAATTTTTCCAAAATACCTTTTTTCCAACTATTTCAAAAACTCAAGAACAATTTCCAAAATGATTTCAATTTATAAAACCACCCACACCTATTTCAAACAACCCAAGACATCCTTTTAGAAACCCGATTTCAACAAATCAATCACCAAATTCCAAAAAAAATATGGTCAAAGGAAAACACACCCTAAAAATTATGTCAAACTGAGACCAAGAGAAAAAAGATAGAAGCAACCCCAAAAGAACTTGGAGGGAGAATTAGTGGTCATGCCTAACCCGGCTACATGGTTTAAGAGACCATTCCCTAGGAAAGTTCCAACCACTGGGAGTGTCAAACCGTACTCTCGGGCATCACATGGGTCGTTACTCCATGTGAGACCACACACAGCACCAGTTTACTCCAATTGTCATCCCCCATCCACACAGTCCAAAGCCAAAGACTTAAATCCTGGACTACCCCTGGTTACTCGATAATAAAAATGAGTAAGAGTTCATGACACTCTTCTCACACCTATCCCTCGATTACCGATAGTCTTATCTCCGATACACCTGACACCCCCAAATAACAAAAAAAACCTCCTTTGATACCATTTTATCACGAACCAGGTCGGGTCGTCATCCGACCCGGTGCCCGACCCGGTCTGCGGTAAGGCCTGAGAGGCGTTCCTGATCCTCCCGGGCTGGCGACAAGCACCAGGGCATCAACAGGGCAAGTTGGAACAATTTTTTCCCAATATAAATAATTAAAATAGCAGAAAAGTGGAAGAACTCAAAGTAAAAAAAATGACCCTGAAAAGAAAGAGTGACCAATGAGACACACTAACCTGGTCTCAACCAAAACTCCTCATGACCTCGAGAGTCACTCTCCGCACCACAACCAAGTCTCTCTCACGGCGAACAAGCTCAAGTCAACCTGAAATAAAAACTAAAAAGAGGAAAATACTATATGCGTGAGTATTAAAACTCAGTAGGTAGGCCCGACTAATTCTATTCCCAAAGCACATACCATTAAATAAAGGATTTATCTATTCCATGTTTTAACTAAATTATGTAAAATATTGTTTCCACACACACTTTCATTTATAAAGTAAATAATAGTACATTACCCTTTTTAATTTAAAAAAAAGAGTTTAATTATTGAAGGAAATAAGTGCATTGCATTTTAAAATACTTTTGAAAACAATTTATAAATTCAATTTTCAGTTGTTAGTAAAAAGGGGAAAACCACACAAAACGCAACACACACTAAGGGCAATGGAAAAAGTGGAACACAAGGGCCAGCTGCCGAACTAAACCTCTCAATCATCTTCCACATGCAAATAAACACTAAAGGAAACATGGGTCAAACCTAGGAGATCGTGAACAATCCAGAACATAATATACATCTGACTCATCCTAAAGGCATGCCCTTACTCGATGACGTCATAATGCTCATACTACTACCTGGTATAGCCCTGCATGGCCTAAATGAGGGGCCCAATCCCTATAGCAGCAATAACTCAATATTCCCCTGCTATGGGGCCACTAGCCAGTGCGTATTCTAAACTAGTGCATTAATCATTCTCAAAAGATTCGCTAACTATGTCAGGTTCCAATGTCAACACATACAATAAAAAATGGTGTGTCCACAATGTAAATCAATCAGTCACGATGCAAAAACATCACATACAGCTCACTCAATCAACACACACCAAAGATCACCCTTGAATGGGTTTTCCAAAATAATTTATTTTATTAAAGTGCCAAACGGGCCTTCACAAATTTTAAAGCAAAACCTCATTTCTCGAGAAATCTCAAAACACTTATTCAGATGAAATCATTTATCTTTAAATATAGAAGTACATTTGAAATTATGTGAATTATGTTTAAATTCCAAATGGGAATTCTTTCAATACTGGGTGTCCGGTCTTCAAGAAAGTGTTTCAAGTGTTTGGTATAAAATAAATGGCCATTTTCACACCAAATAATCATTTAAAAATTAATTATCTTATATTATTTCTCATTCATTAAAATTAATAACACAGCAAGCAATTAATAAATTCTAAACTTACAGGTGAGTTCAGTGGGGGACCTACCTTGACTCGCCACTCGATCGTGACGACACGACTCGCTTCGCATTTACACATAAGCACACGCAACCCAATAACCGCAGTGTTGCGGACTTCCGCTGATGACACGCTACAACAACTGCATGACATTTAAAACCAGAAACCATTACCCAACTCAAAAAAGATAAATTTCCAACCTTAATAATTATTTAATAAAACATTTTAAAATTTTATAAATAAAAATTTAAATACCATTTCCACAGATAAACAAAACACTAGAAAATTTATTAAACATTTTTCAAAATATTTCGCATGACTTTAAATGCCAAAAACATCACTCAAAACATTCTTTAAAAACCAAATTTAACTTGGCGCAACACCAAACCAGCTTCCAAACATGTTTCGCACCATTAATATAATTTAATAAACCATACATAAAAGTTTATAAAATAACTTTAAGGAATTGACACTTGTCTTTACCAACAAAACTCATTCAAAAACCTATTTTATGACCAAACACACCCCAAAAATATATCAAAATAGAATCTGAAACCCAGTAATATGTTATAAACTAGTTTCACAATTCACAAAACAACAATTAACAATGATATATAAGTTTTCATCCAAGACACACCACATTTCACATGAACATGCCACTTTAAAAACCAAACGCATAAAAAACACACATAAAAACTAATTTCGCACCAAGAAAACTAATTAATAAACATGATATATTAACTAAAAGAGAAAATTAATTCATCAGACAAGAATTAAATGCATAAACACTATCCTTGATATAGACCAAACACTGCAAAGATTTTGCGCAAAGTCTACCACACTTCAATCGCACGACAACCAATCTTAGATATGTCCTAATTCAATAATTGCACCAAAAATATCACAATTGGACCATAAAAAACATGGAGCCCTAACCCGAAAATCCCCAAATCAACAAAACAACCCAAAGAAGGGAAATCACACCTACGGAAAAGGTGCGGATGGTAAACCGGGTGAGGGGAAGGGAGGTCAGATGTGCATCGCGCTGGAAAACCTGCTGGAAGGGAGGGGTGGCGCGGGTCCGGCAGTGCGAGGTAGCGGGGGTGACACCGGGGAGCTCGAGGTGAGGCGAGCGGTCCGTTGAGATCAGTTTCATGATGAAAAGGAGTGGAGGGGGTTCTGGACAGAATAGGAGGTCATCGGCCATGGGGGAGGTGCGGTACGAGCGAAGGGGGAGGCACCGAATGCGGGCCACGTGAGGGAGGCAGGGCACTAGGGGGTGTTTTCGGATGTAGGCCGGCCAAAGGGAGCAGGGGCACGGTGCCAAAGGGCTCAAGGGAAAGGGGGTGCGACGGGTTGAGAGAGGCAGAGGACGGTCTAGCGAAGGGAGGGGGAAACACCACTTAGGGTTAGGGGAGGGGAGGTCCGCATGACGGGAGAGAGGGAGAGGGAGAGAGGGAGGAAAAAAAGAAGGGAAAAGTGAAAAGAGAGAAATAAGAGGATTAAAATAATAATAATAATAATTAAAGAAGATAAAAAGTAATAAAGAATAAAAATAAAATAAAAATAAAAATAAAAATAAAGAACAAAACAAAATTATAATTAATAGCAACAAATTTTTATACTAAGAATAAAACTAAAAATAATAAAACCCACTTAATAAAAACGATCAAGTTAAAATAATAAGCGAAAGAATAATAATAATAATAATAATAAATTAATTGAAACATTAACTTAAATAACAATAATACTAATAATAAATCTAAAGTAAAAAAAGAAAATGATTGAAAAATAATTGCATTAATTATTCACCTGGACATCGCGCACAGATGAGCGCATGATCGCGGGCATAGTCGTGCGACCGTGTAATAATAAATTTAATCTTAAAACTTTATCTTATTAATGTTGGGAACTACACAAGGTCGTGCATACAGTCGTTCCCCCTATAAGATCCCAATTTCTTTAAAAAATAACTGGTTCGAACTGCAACTCAAAAGCAAGACTTAAAATTATTAAATTAAAAGAAGTGTCAGTCGGGGTGTGACAGAGCAAGCATGTGAAGGTGGTATATTGAGGATACTATAATCTCTTATCAGAGTGGAACATCAGATACAACTGATAAAAAATGATAGAAGAATCATAATATAAACTATTATAATAAATAAACTGTGGAATAAAAAATAACTGAACAATCGGATAATAATCAAAATCTAGTAGGAAGTGTTATATACATGGAAGTATGGAATAATAATATACATAAGGTGAATATTGGATTGGAATATACAATCATTCTATATAAAAAGACAAAAAATTCAAAAGGTTTCTGTACTACCATCTCGATATTATGATCGGTCCTCTAATCCTATACTCCATCTATAAGAAAAACATATCAAAGACCTATATTAGGGATCTTCCCTTATCTGTACCTTAAGACACCTAAAATTCTTGGGTACCAAAGGCAGCCCGAGTTGGGTGTGAGATAAAATCTTAGTTGGACACCACTAATGTTTTATAGAAGTAATCCAATTAATATTCATAACTAAGAAGTGTATAGGTACAAATTAAATAGTAAACAAAGAAGAATAAATAATTAACATCATGCTCAAGTACCTCAAGGACACTAGGCAGCTCTACCTGCTTCAGCTCATGGATAGAATGAATGTTAGGTCAGTAACTGTATATATAAAGTAATAATATATATAGTTATATAGTTATATATTTCATCCACCTATATGGACCAAGTTCATCTAGACATAAGTGTCCATATACCTATAATACTAGGTGCTGTCTAGACTGGGATGTAACTCAAATATTCATAACCAGTCAAAACAAACCTATAATCTCAATAAATATGGTACATTCCCTAATTTCTCATAATGAGTGGTAGATGTTACGATCTTCAGACAAGATGGTGAGTGTGTCATCAAGTCAAAACTCGAACAAGGGATGGGGTATGTCAAGTGAACCATCCAACTAGGGAAAATAGTGTGATATTTCATGCTCAACACCCGATGTAAAGTAATGAGTAACCATCATGACCAATAAGACACTTACCATCATACCAAATCCTATATCAAAGGCATAATTTTATTTTTAAATATAGGCATGAGGCATTTCCTCTCATGCATCATGTTCATGAAGCCTATGTATATAAATAAGTCATAATAGTTCAATTTAATCAATTGATAAAGAATATAATAATAGGTGAGGCCTTTCCACTCTTTAATCATTTAAAAGAATCCATTTTATTTATTTAAGGAAATGTAAATACAAAAAATAATCCCTTCAATGTGATCAATCAGTTTTATTTATTAAGACCTGTAAATTCAATTCATAAGGCTCTAGAGGCATTTAGAGGTTCCATGTTCAAATAAGGCAATTACCTACATAGTAAATTCCAATTATAAAATGGTCCAAGAACATAGGCGGTTCCCTAGGTTTATTAAAAAATTATATAACATAGGAAATCCATCAACAATGTAAGCTGAATGGTAAGAAGGAATTCCAAGAAATTAAGAAATCAACAATAAATGAAAATTCAACTTTGCACAACCAAGGGGTGTCTATAACTGAGGTCCACATCCTCTAACCGACTAAAAAGGGTTTAACCGGCATATATCAAGGTGCGTAAATCAATTAAATATGAAGAACTCATTTAAACGGCAATGCGTGGCCAAGTTAGGTGTGTCACACAATATCAAAGCTATTGAAAAAACCAAAACTCTGTGAAAATGACAATACCACCTACCTTATGGTCATTTACAAGTCACAATATGATGGAGGCCTCAAATTTGAAGTAGGTTGGGAGAAATTGACAAAATTTTCCAAATCCCTGAAAATATGGAAAAAGACATTACACCTAAATAGCAAAACGGATTTGAAGATAAACTTAAATAGTAAGGTATAGAATCATAGATCTTACTGATATGGATTTGATGATGCTAATGGCACTCGATTTGTACATCAGAATGGAGAGTTATAGAATAACCTAGGTTGAAGGAGGAGTCATCTCATGGGTGGAGAAAACCAAAAACATCTTTAGGAGAAAAGAAGGAGAGAAAAAAAAGAAAGCGTAAACATATTTAATTAGGGTAAAATTTAATTTCACCCCCCAAATAAAGGGGCGCACGATTTAGCTGCATGTTTTAGCCAAACCTTGTGCAAAACATCCTCATCCCACTACTTAAGGAAAATCCCTGCATGGTTAAGGCACATGGTTTTTCTAACCATGTGCAAACCACGTAAAACCCCACTATAAAAAGTCTATAGTTTTTTACATGGTCATGAACCTAGAGTCACATGGTTTTAGACAAACTATATATCTCATGTTGTACCTTTGTTTTTTCCAAAACAGTTAGTAGAGATCATGAGGGCTAGGTCGCATGGTTTCTACTAACCATGTGACCCTATTATTATTCAAAATCTAGGGTTTTGGGCTCCAAACAAGCCCAAGACACCCATGTGACATCTATTACTCCATTGAGTAACATTATAATATCATTTTAAAGTAATTTATACCAAAAAATAATGATCTCTTCATTTTTAAAAATATGGGTGGCTATAAAAATCCCCTCCCCCAACATTATGTTGGAGTTGTAGTAGTCCTAGTAAGTTGATACAATATCCATTGGAAAGATATTGAAACCACATTATTGAGAACAAAATACTGCTTTGAGGTGACAATATATTCTTCAGGTCATATATGGGGTTCCATTATCCCTGGTTTAACATAAACATTCAATGTGATTAAGCAATGGCCTTTGGATGTAATGTGAGGAATGGATTCAATATTACATTCATTTAACTGGTGGATCCTCAGGCCCTATTATGAGGTTACGTTATCCTCTTGATATACTCCTAAACATCAGTTTGGTTAGTATTTAATCTAATTTATCATTCAATTTAATCACATGTATATCAGTTATCACTTAGTTTATTCTTATGTATCTAAGAAAAATTTCTTTTTATACAAACATAACTATCCTGGATATGGATCTTGTGCTCCATTATTTTTCTTATTTTTCCCAAAGGTTCACCCTCTTCCTGAACCAAATCAAAGGATTATATGAAATAAATAATTTATTTCATTCTCAAAACTTATTTAGTTAAGTATGTTCACATATTTTATTATTTAAAAAATATTTATCTAATCTAATGAAATTATGGATAATGCTAAAAACACCCCAAATTTCTTATTCCAAGCCCGTGTAATAGAATAAAATGAATGTATAATGAATTTATTATGATGAATAATTCATATAAATCACTTCCCCTACACTTGAACTATTACTTTTCCCTAGTTAATCACCTTCAATGGCTACACAATGGTTTTATATCCCCTTAAATTTCAACCCTAGGTAAATGAAGGTAAGTAAAAAAGGGATTAGCTCCCCAACAATCCATACCTTTAAAAAGACCTATCTCTTAAACTTCTTATCTACTATCCATTTAGACAATTATTTAATACTTATTATAATAAATTATTATAAAACATCTACCCTTATTCATTTGAGTTCATAATTATATAAATCTATCCACCCTCCATTGATAACTATGAACTTATTTAATTTTTTTCCATATATGATTATAAAAAAATTATTTAATAAGTGAAACTAAACTAAAACTAAACCATCCCAATTATCACTCACCCTCCAAGTCAATTTTTGATAGTCAAGGTGTGGAAGAAATATTTGGTCAATAGGATCTCAGGTCACTCTAACTCTTATTTATATCTTAAACTCTCACACACATTATTCTATATTATATCAGGAAGATTTCTAGATCAGTTCCCATATTCTCACTTTACTTTAGTTCATAGAATATATGATAATTTCATTTATGTAGGCTATTTAAGTTGTTAATTTTTTAATTTCCAAGTTACAAAATATTTATTACAATTTTATATTGATTTCATTTCAAAATTTAATTTATTATAAACCTTTTCAGGTAAACTTCCATTATCCTATTTTGAAAAAAATATTTCATTCCCAAAATTTGTAATTGTTTTTAATTCTTACAAGGATACTCAGTTTAGCTCAAAAAATTTCAAAAAATAAAATAAAATCACATGGACAACTTATGAAAAATACACACAAATAAAAAACACAAAAAAATCCTAAAACTATAAAAATTTCTGCTCCCCACACTTATTTTATGAAATGTCCTCAGTGTACTATACTAGATGTGATCATTCTAAATATATTATGAAATAGGTAAGAAATCAACTAATTAAAGGAATGGGAAAACTTTTTAGGTTCATTTATATAATTTATGAAGGATTTTAATCTCCTCTAGGGGCACTATAGGTTCCGGGCACAGTGGAAGCGTTTTGGTGGGTGTACCCAACTATAATTTTAGCATTAACAACGATCAATTTGAGATCTGTCATGATAATAAAATGCCAGATATTTGGAATAGAGCAAAGAATGTAAAAGAAAGAGGGATTCCTGGAACCATTAAGATAGGATCATCATATGTTGGTTATAATTAATTTGATTAATTGAAAAGAATTACCTTCTTTCTTAGTTGATGTCTCTGGTCACGATCTGATGTGATCCATCATTGCGTCATAGAATCCAAGTGTAGGATTTCTCTAGCAGTGATCCACACATGCTCCACATATCTCTGGAAGTCGCTGAAGAGATTTCCGGGTGCTAGTGCGGAAGATCCTTCGCTTGAAATGTCCACCTTCAATCACCTTGATCCGATGGAGGATGATCTCTCTCGGTCTTGAGAGTGTTCTTGGAGGAAGGATTTCTCTTATCCTTGAGAGAATTCTCCATAATTTTTGTGCACAACGATTCTCTCTGGAAAAGTTTTAGGGTTGTGAGGATATTTATAATCGGGTTTGAGGTTATAGAGTTATGAAAATAAATAAACAGTTTACGCATTTTATTTATATCATTAACTCTTATTGAAAACACCCATGTCGAATGATTAATTCCTTGACAAGTGCCCACACTAATTATAATAAATATCATTTAATAAAACAATATTATTTCCTCAAAATCCCAACTGGAAAAACTACACGGTGTGTAATCATTAATACACGGTGTGTACTTATTTTCCATGAAAACTACATGGCATGTACATTCAATATACATGGTGTGTTTATCTTATTTTCATTTTTTTCTTTATTTCCTCCACCACATTTATTAGACCTTGAGTAATGGCTATTTATTTCTTAAATAAATGTAACTGCATTACTTGCTAATAAATATATATTATTTCACCCACAATATATTCTCTCGAATAACGAGTGTCGAAATTAATACAATCAATAATCCTTAAATAATTATTAAACCATAGTCAGGAATAATCTTTATTTAACTTGTTAAATTAATATTTAACTGAGATACATGGACACACTTAGTGTGTGACCCTCTAGGCCTCTTTCTTAGTGGAATTATGCGGAGCCTACCTAAAGTCCAAGGTTACCATCTAGCAACACTCCAAGTCACCCATAGAGAAAGAAGTTAATGCTTCAATGATGTGTCACCTCATACAAACACTTACCGTGTAATATAATCCCTTTGTCACGATATCTCGAATCAAGCGGGTAGCATGCTAGTTCCATCAACCCATGTGCTGGATTATTCTTTCTTTAACTTTCCGGAATTGAACTCTCCCATACCTTACCATAGCCATGGATTTATTTACTCTATATCAATTCCATCAAAGGTCCTGAGATATCTACTTCCATTATTGAACAAAAGGTACAAATCCTTTCTCACATTATATATTAATGCGGTATCACTCGTGATGCACCCAACATATCTTACCTCGCTACGAATAGTGTTTCATCGCAGCTTTTCTCAATACATTTTGGTGTGCGAGTTGTAATACCCATTAATAATAATCTTCAAGTACATTCCATAAACAAAAATCACCGAAACTCAAAACTGATTCACAAAAAACACCAAGAGTCATTTCCCAGAACCCAAATACGCTACCATAAAAACCAGAACAGACAACCACAAAAAATGCTCCACAGCCACACAAATTGACAAAACCACTACAGATATCAAATTTCTTCAAAAATCACCAAATCTAAGAGAAAATTCAACTGAAACCTAGAAGAAGAAGAAAATCCAATGTATGAAACTTGAATGTACGATGACCACTTCCTAAAGTGGCTTTTTATAAAATTAAAAATGGCTTGAGGAAAGTCTAAGGACTAATACACACATCTTCAGATAGGAACATTCAATGACATTATGAAATGTGTATTTCCTACTAGTGGGTCTCGTTCTCATAATATCCTCATGGATATTATGAAGGGATCACACCATAAGAAGTTGCCTCAAAGTTTTATGAGTCCTCACCCTTAATGGCCTATATTATTTGTGTACCTCAAATAACATCATCCGACCATAGAACATATATTGAAGAATATTTTTATTGCACTTCCGGGTTCTCATCATAGTAGGGATACACTATGACCCTTTAATGCAACAGCTATCCTTGGGACATTATCACATGCATTATCACTCAGAAGAACAATCAAGATGTGATATGGTTTATATTTGATAAATAAAGTACAAAGTAGTTGGTTCTAGGCCACCAACTCCAACAGACTCCCACTTGGACTAGATCCAACTACTAAAAACTTTTAACCTGCTAGCTCTCACATGATATTTATGCTTCTTCTGATATAGGCCTTTAGTCATGGGATCCACCACATTCTCTTTCGTGGAAACTCTGCTCACTACAACATCACCCCTTTGATAGAAATCTCTCAAGAGGTGATACTTTCGGAGTATGTGCTTTGTCTGTTGATGTGACCTTGGTTATTTTTCAAGAGCCACCACTATAGTATTATCACAATAAAACATGATAGGATCTTTACTGCTAGGCACCACATGAAGATCTTAGACAAAGTTCTGAATCCAGACAGCTTCCTTGGGTACATCAGAAGAATCTATATTTTCGGACTCTGTTGTAGAATCGGTGACAACTGGATTATTTGAACTCTTACAAATCACAAATACTCCATTGAGATAGAAAACATATCAAGATTGTGACTTTAGATCATTCTGATCTGTCTGAAAACCAGCATCAACATACCCTGAGATGACAAGTTTTTCTTCTCCTCCATACACGAGGAACATATCCTTAGTTCTTCTCAGATACTTAAGGATAGTCTTAATAGAAGTACAATGTTGTTCTCTTGGATCTTCTTGATATCTATCTACCACGCTCAGTGCATAGGCAACATCAATCTTGGTACATAACATGGCATACATGATGGATCCTATAGCCGAAGTGTATGGGATCTTACTCATTATATCTTTCTCTTTTTGTGTTTGAGGACACATTTTCTTAGAAAGATGTAGGCCATGTGACACTAGAACCAATCCTCTCTTGAATTGTTCCATACTAAATCCCTTTAGTGTATGGTCAATGTATGTACCCTGACTTAGTCCAAGAACCCTCTTGGATCTATCACGAGTGATCTCAATCCCTAGAATGTAGGCTACTTCACCCAAGTCCTTCATGGAGAAACACTTGTTCAACTAGTCCTTAACTAACTGTAATAATGGTACATCGTTTCCAATAAGCATTATGTCATCAATATATACTACTAGGATAAAAATCGCATTCCCATTAAACCACTTATAAACACATGTATCACATTTGTTCTTAATGAAACCAAATTTCTTTATGTCTTCATAAAATCAAATGTTCCATGTCTTGGATGCTTACTTTAATCCATAAATGGATTTCTGCAACTTGAAAACCCATTTGGATTCACCTGGTGTCAAAAATCCTTCTAGTTGTGTTATATAGACATATTTCTAAAGTTTCTTGTTAAGGAATGTTGTTTTGACATCCATCTACGAAATTTCATAGTCATGGTAAGCTACTATGGCAACTATGATTCTTATGTATTTAAACAAGGAAACTGGAAAAAAGGTTTCATCATAGTCAATTCCTTGACATTTTCTGAATCCTTTAGCCACTAGCATTTCTTTATAGGTTCTAACATGACCTTCCATGTCCAGTTTTCTCTTGAATACCCATTTTCATCCAACAGGCTTTACATCAACTAGCTCATTGACCAGAACCCGAACTTGGTTCTGATACATGGAATCCTTCTCAGAATTCATAGCTTCCAGCCATCTTGCAGCTTCTGAGCTTTCTACTACTTCCTTGAAGGATAGAGGTTCATCATTGTCCAACAGTAATGATTCACCATCCTCAGTGACTAGGAAACCAAATCTCTCTGGTTCCCTTACCTCTCTTGAGCTTCTACGTAGTACTTGTGTTTCTGGAACCTCTTCCACAGGGACCTGTGGAACTTTTTCCTATACCAACTCTTGTGTATCTTGAGCATCAACTTTGTCGAATTCAATCTTTCTCCCACTATACTTTTTGAGGATTTGATCCCTCTCAAGAAATATGGATTTTCTAGTGACAATCACTTTCTTGTATGAAGGGTTATATAGGTAATATCCTTTAATTTCTTTAGGATATCCTATAAAGATAGAACTAATGCCCTGGGGTGTTAGTTTGTTGCCTGAGAAGGCCTTAAAAAATTCCTTGCATCCCTATACATGTGTGTGCAACAAAATGGGTTTCTTTCAATTCCATAACTTAGAGGGAATTCCATTTCCTGCCCTAGTTGGTACTTGGTTTAATGTGTATGCTGCTGTTTGTAATGTATATCCCCAAAAGGATAATGGAATATCTGCATGACTCATCATCGACCTCACCATGTCCAACAAGGTGTGGTTCCTCCTTTCACTAACACCATTCCACTGTGGTGTATAAGGACGAGTGATCTGAGATAGAATCCCAGACTCCCTTAGAAGATTGATGAACTCTTGGTTCAGATATTCTCCACCTCAATCCAGTCAAAGTTTCTTTATCTTCTTACTAATCTGATTATCTACTTCATTCTTTAATTCCTTAAATTTCTCTAAGGCTTCTGACTTATACCTCATTAATTAGACATATCCATATCTACTCAAATCATCAGTAAAAGTAATGAAGTAAGAATATCTACCTCTAGCTTCTATTGGAAATGTTCCACACACATCTGTGTGCACCAATCCTAAAAGCACTGTGGCCCTTTCACCTTGTCCACCGAAGGGTGGCTTGGTCATTTTTCCTTTTAAAAAAGTGTGACATCTATCAAGTGGTTTTATCTCAATAGAGTCCAAATAACCATCTTAGAAGAGCTTTGTCAAGCACTTCTTGTTTACATGACTGAGATGTTGATTCCACAACTAGGTGATGTATGAGTCATGTGAGTTTGTTTCATTATCGATTTCCAACACTTGGTTTTCATAATTTAATACAAACAAACCATTATTTAAATGTTCCATACCATAACATACGTTGTTCTTATTTAAGAGACTACCCTTATTTCCAAACTTGAAAATAAATCCATCCATATCCAAACAAGATACATAAATTATGATCTTGGTAACACTGGGAACATAATAATAGTTATGTAAAACCAAAATCATCCCAGTTGGAAATGAGAGGTGGTAATCACCAATAGCCAACGCAGCTAGCCTTGCGCCATTGGTAGCACGAAGGTCCACCTCTCCTCTGTAAATATTTCTAAATTTACTTATTTCCTACATTTGAATACAGATGTGAGCCCCAAAAGCTATATCTAATACCCAATGTGTAGAAATGGAAATATTACACTCGATAACAAATACACCTTTAGTGTACCCACACTTCTGAGTGTATTTCCTCTTCCAGTAGCCTTACTTTCCACATGAAAAACATACTGCCTCCCATTCCTTACCTTGCTTCTAGATCTTCCCATTCTGGGAGGGACGGCGCTTGGGGGCTTCGAACCGTTTATAAGTCTTTGGACCCTTTGACTTGTCCTTCATTTTCTTATTCACCCTAAGGACTACAGGTTTGTCACGCCCCATGTCCTTATCTACCTGGAAAATTAAGGTCATAGGTTCTGATAGACTCTTCTCATTGTTTCTCGTGTTGTAATTGACAATGAAGCTAGAGAAGGTCTTGGGCAGTGATGATAGGATGAGATCTATATGCAACTCATCTGGGAATTTAATCCCTATGATGTCCAGGCATTCGATGTAGCCAATAATCTTGACTACATGAGGCCTAGTTGGCAAAGAATCTATAAGATTATTTGTAAGAAAAGAATTTGATATCTCATATCTCTCTTTTCTCACCTTCTCTTAGTAGAGATCCTTTAGGTGAGACATCATGTTATACACGTCCATGTTTTCATGTTACTTCAAGAGCTCATTAGACATGGCCGATAGCACGAAACGTTGTACATCTGTGGGTCCATATTCTATTGCCTGAATATTCTAGTGGCAAGGATCCATATTGCCCTTAGCATTGCCCCAACTAGTGTTGGTCAAGTAACTTTAAGGGTTTTAGGTATGCATTCCAAATTCCATCTGCATTAACTCGCATCTCCTTGATCCGTTGAGTGGACTCCCCAATCCTGAAATCCTTTTATTTTGGATTTCCTCAACCTTTGCCTCTTGGTCACACCAAGTCCTACTGTGGTAGTCAACCCTTGATGCGAACCAAGTCAATTCAACCCAAAACCTTGAATTATAATTCCCCGATAATTGAAATCACCCCAACTAGGGTTGGTCAAGCACTTTGATCTATGGTTCGATTCTAACCAAGATTATGGAAGGCTATACCGACTTAATATTTGTTTGAGGGATTGTATCTTTATACATAAATTTCCATTTTATTATCTTTGATTACATGATTGTAAATTTTAAGTGGTATATACTTAAGTGATTAACCATGTCTAAGATAATATTTACGCATAAGCCGATCTTATTTTAGTTTCATCTTGCATTCTTGTTTAATTCATTAATTGTGTGATCGTGACAACACACCCACAACAAATAAATCATGAAACTGATAGAAATAAATGGTATGATCATGAGATTAATCTATTTGTTAGTTTAACTAGTGGTTGATAAACTAACCCTAGACCTAGATGAGAAACACCTTGAACCTTTCAGGTTTGTGTTTACAGTTTTCCACCTATCCACCTTTGTATCTCCTTTGATTGGTTTCACCTTTTCTCTTTACTTGAGCCTCCTCCACTAGCTTGGGAGCTCCATCAATTACATATGCAGTTATCTCACATGTAGGTGAGGGGTAAAGGGGGGTTTTACATAAAATAATCCTTGGGAGCATAGTCCCTATGTATTAATGAGGAGAAGGCTCTCTGGCCAAAAAATTTAATTTAAAAAAATAAATTAAAATAAACTATTCACATATAAAGGTCTTAGTATAGCTCATGATCATCCATACATGCAACGATATTTATGCATAAATAAAACTAGCATGCAATTATTTAATCATTATTTCTTAAGATAAATCATGCTTGAATCAATTAATTTTCTTTAATTAATCAATACTTTTATCTTAAACCCTTTTTTTAATTTCCTTGAGATTCTCATCCATCATTATTTTAAACAAATAAATTCATTTAAAATTATCTTTGTATGTAACTTGTACCTTGAAGGCAACACAGTGAATTCCTGTTCATTACATAAATGTTAAATTAAACACATATATATAAAACACCTATCATGTGTTGTGCCTCAGCTTTACACCTACATTATGGTACACGTCTCAAGGGTTTGTATAATATAGTAATAAATTTTAATAAATCTGTGTAATTTGGATTAGTACACGGTGTGTAGTTCCAACTATATGGCGTGTACTTTTGTTCACCATCCATCCGAAGTAAAAACCCGGGGACATGTCATGTAGATGTACTTTAGAAATTTTTGGAGTACATGGCATGTTCAGTGGGACACAAGTTGTGTAGTATCCACGTTACACAGTTTCCAACTGGGAAAGACGTGTATGGGGTACATGGTCCAACCCTAACCCAAAGGGACTACACACCGTGTTCAGTGGATCACATGGAGTGTAATCCGGAAACTGTGTGCCACCTATTCCTAATCAACACACGGTGTCATTTATGACTTAGGTATCTTCCAATACACAACCCAATTTGGAGAAACAGTCTGATGCATTGAACCTAGACTACACGGCATATACTTCCGAATACACGCCATGTATTATTGTGTTGTACGGCCAGGAATGTTTGGCACCTTTGGATGAAATCCTCTATTTTATTTTAATCAAAGTTAAAAGAAAAATTTGTTTCTGTAAGGTGAACGAGAAACAAGAGAGGCGGAACAGATCTCAAGATTCAGATTTAAAGAATGATTAACTTGAATTGAAACAACTAAATTATTAAATGCATAAATCACCAATTAAAAAGCTAAATAATTATAATCAATGATATAACCTCCCTCTAATACCACTTATAGGTTCTGGGCATAGAGGAAGCGCGTTTTTTGGTGTACCCAACTATAATTTTAGCATCAACAACAATCAATCCAAGATCTGTCATGATAATAAAATGTCGGATCTTCAGAATAGAGTGAAGAACGAAAAAGAAAGATGGAGTCTCAAAACCATAAAGACAGGATCATCATTTATTGGTTATAATTAATTTAAGTAATTGAATATAATTACCTTGATGAAATTATTTCTTCATTGATGTCTCCGGTCACGATCCGATGTGATCTGTCATTACGTCATAGAATCCAATTGTAGGATTCTTTTAGCGGTGATCCACACATGCTCCACAAATCTTTGGACATCACGGAAGGGATTTCTGGGTGCTAGGGTGGAATAGGCTTCGCTTGCAATGCCCGCCTTCAATCGCCTTTATCTGATGGAGGAGGATCTCTCTCGGTCTTGAGATCATTCTTAGAGGAAGGATTTCTCTCGGCCTTGAGAGAATTCTCTAGAATTGTTGTTCACAATGATTCTCTTTGGAAAATTTTTGGGGTTGTAAGGATATTTTTAATCGGGTTTGAGGTTATAGAGTTATGAAAATAAATAAATGTGTTATGCATTTTATTTATTTCATTAACTCTTATTGAAAACCCCGATGTTGAATGATTAATTCCTTGACATGCGCCCATGCTGATTATAATAAATATCATTTAATAAAATGATATTATTTCATAAAAATCCCAACTGGAAGAACTACATGGCGTGTAAACATTAATACACGGTGTGTACTAATTTTCCATGAAAACTACATGGCATGTACATTCAATGTACATGGCGTGTTTATCTTATTTTTATTTTTTCTTTATTTCCTCCAACACATTTATTAGACCTTGAGTAATGGCTATTTATTTATTAAATAAATGTAACTGCATTACTCGCTAATAAATATATATTATTTCACCCATAATATATTCTCTCGAATAACTAGTGTCGAAATAAATGTGATTAGGCATCCTTAAATAATTATTAAACCACAGTCAGGAATAATCTTTATTTAACTTGTTAAATTAATATTTAACTGAGGTACATGGAGACACTTAGTGTGTGACCCTCTAGGCCTCTTTCTCAGTGGCATTAGGTGGAGCATGCCTAAAGTCCAAGGTTAGAATCTTGCAACACGCAAAGGCACCCATAGAGAAAGAAGTTAACGCTGTAATGATGTGTCACCTCATACAAATTCTTACCGTGTAATATAATATCTTTATCACGATATCTCGAATCAAGTAGGTTATATTCTAGTGCCATCAACCCATGTGCTGGATTATTCTTTCTTTGACTTTCTAGAATTGAACTCACCCATATCATACCATGGACATGGATTTATTTAGGCTATATTAATTCCATCAAAGGGCCTGAGATATCTACTTCTGTTATGGAATAGAAGGGACAAATCCTTTCTCGCATTATATATTAATTCAATATCACTCTTGACTCGCCCAACATATCTTACCTCACTGAGAACAGTGTTTCAACACATTTTTTTCCAGTACATCTAAGTGTGTGAGTTTTAATACCCATTAATAATAATCTTAATGTCTAAGGACCAATACATGCATCTGTAGATAGGAACATCTAATGACACTAGGAAATGTGGATTTCCTACTGGCGGGTCTCGTTCTCATAATATCCTCTAGGATATTACCAAGGGAGCACACCATGAGAAGGTGCCTCAAAGTTTTATGAGTCCTCACCCCTAATGGATTGTATTATTTTTGTCCCTCAAATAACATCATTCGATCATAGAGAATATATTCAAGAACAGTGTTATGGTACTTCCGGGTTCTCATCATAGTAGGGATTCTCTATGACCCTTTAATGCAATAGCTATCCTTGGGACATTATCACATGAATTGTCACGTAGAAGAAAAATCAAGATGTGATAAGGTGTTTATTTAATGAATAATTTACAAAGTAGTTGGTTCTAGGACACCAATTCCAATGGGCACATCTGGATAACAATCATAGTATCTCTTCACTCTTTTCCTATTTACAGTGAAACATTTCTTTGATCCTCCTCCAATAAATTCAACTTCCCTATAAGGTAGAATATTAGTAACTAGAAAATTTCATTTCAATATAGAATTAATCTTACCCAGCATAATTTTCAATCTGGATTTTTAAAGAAAAACTATATCTCTAGGATAGAAGTCTCTCTTTTTTATCATATTCTCATGTTTCAGACTAGCATTATCCTTGATCATTCTATCAATATCAAAGGATAATTTTTAGATTTCATCCAACCTCGTATCTATAGATTCTTTCAATATTTATCTTCCTTCATTTATAAATCTATATTCTTCACTACATAGTAAGATTTATGTTTCAACTCCATAGGGATGTGATAGCTCTTACCATAAACCAGTCTAGGTGTATTATAAGATATTCTATAATCCCATAAGGTATCTTCCATTATTTGGATCCAATATTTTCTATTTAGGTTGATATTCTTTTCAATAATCTCTTTGACTTATCTATTGATTATCTCAACAAGGCCAATGGTTTTGGGGATAGAATTTTGTTGATATTCTATGGTTCAATCTATATATTTTCATCAAATATTCCATGATTTTATTTCATAAGTGTTTCTATTGGTAATTAATTGTGGATTTGGGTATCTCAAATCTATATAAAATGTAATATCTAACAAAATCACAAACAATAAATGAATCATCAATATTTTTGGCATTATCTTGCACCCACTTAGAAAAATAATCAATATCCATCAATATGTAAGAATATTTAAAATACATAGGAAAGGGTCCCATAAATCCCATGCCCCATATATCAAAGTTTTCACATAAATTAATGGGTATTATATAAATTTATTTTTTATTTTAAATGTTTACAATGAATTGGAATTATTGAAACCGTTTAAAAAATCATGAGTATCATTAAAAATTATTGTCTATTACAATATTGATTCTATCACTTTTTTTCGGTTCTTTGGGGTCCAAAGTGGCCTCCACAATATAGGGTGTGGTAAAAGTTAATACATAAGGTATTTTACTCTTATAAAGACACCTTCTAATTACATGATCACTAAAAATTATCTACTAGTAGGGATCATTTCATATATAAAACTTTTATTTTTCCTTAAGACTTTCAATTTCGTGTAAATTAAGATGTGAAGAGATTTTATCTGCAACAAAAACATTAACCATGTCAGCATACCATGTAACCTCACCTTAAATTAAAAATAGTTTCTTACCTAGAAAGTGATCATTAATAGCTTCTTAATATGAGGTTCCTACGTATTTATTGTGATGTAGTCTTCCCATGTTATCTACTACTCAATTCTTGATTCCTTGTTTGTCTTTAATTTCTTAATTGATTTACTATAGGCATGAATTCTAACTTCCCAGCTTCATTTACCTTTATCCTTCTTTAAAAGGTATCTAAGAGACACATGTTCACAGAATATGGTAACTTTAGTTCCTAATATATATGATTTTAATTTTAATAAGGCTAAGAAAATTCTAGAAACTCTTTCTCAGTGGTTATATATTTTTTTATGAAAAGTACAATTTATAGGTAGTATAAGATATGACTTGATTTTTTACTATAATCCTCTATTCTAGGAATAATCCCATGCCAAAATTTAAAGAATCACAAAGTATTTCAAAATATTATCCCCAATGTAGTGGTTTAATTACGGGTGGTGATATTATATTTCTCTTCTACTCATCGAAATATTTCTTGTATGAATCATTAAAACAAACTCAATGTTCTTATTTTGTATACAGTGGTAAAACTATCTTAATAAAATACTTTATAAACCTATTTTTAATGCCTATATTCTCTAGAAATGATCTAACATTTTTTAAAAATTTAGGGTAACTCAAGGTAGTTATGATTTCAATATTTTCTTTCTCAACAACAATTAAATTATTTAAAATCACATGTACCAAACCAATACATTTTTATACCACAAAATATAAGTTTTAAAATTTTAGAATAAGATATTTTTCAATCCATTCCTTTAATAATTACCCAAAATTTTACAACCAATGATCAATTGAATTATAATGATCCAAAATTTTATAAATGAATTTCCATTTTTAATGAATAAATTCTTTATTAAGTACATGTACTACTTTGGTGATTTTAGAACATTAAAAAATATATCAGGTCAGATTTAAATGATTTATAATCATCTTAAACATTGATAATATATCATTTTTATAATTAATTTTAAGATTAATATATATCAAGGGTTATGATAGAGTCTAATTGAAACAGATGGAAGAAGTGTTGGCCTTGACTAGTAGGATTGTACCCTATGAAGTTCATTTACCATAGATTCTAAGGGAGATGGCATAACTTGGCCTTCCCATTGACCAATACCGCAATAGAATATAACAACTGGAACATGAACAGAACCATTTACAGGAGTGGCTCAAACTTATCGATATCAAGCCCCAAACTATGTTTTCTGAACCACCTGAAGAAATTTCCACCATCACACATCTTACCCTTAGACTGTACACTGGTGTAATAAGGGTTTGTGTATCTAGACCCTAGAAATTTGAATTATATTATTTATAATAAAATAATGATTATTTTTAACCCTTTTTGTTATTAATTTATATATATAATTATATTTTTATTTGATGAAAATTTTATTTTGATACGAAGAAAATAAAATTTTATTTTTGGAAAATATATGGTTCTAACACTCTTTTTTGTAAATTCATGAATTATGAAATAAATATTTTTTTAACTATTGTACAATTTTTATTTATATACAAGTGATAATATAATTTCATGAAGTTGAATGTAATATTTATAAGGATAATAAAACTGTTATTATTGTAAAAAAAAGTATTTTCTAGTAATTAAGGTTTTATTTAAAAGTTTATATTATCATATTTAAAGAATTGTTTTTATAAAATAAATATTATTTTTGAAATTATCCCATAAAAATTACCCAATGTTTAATTTTTCAAAATTTTTCTAGACAATCGGATTTTTGGATAAAAATTAAATATGGTATAAATATACAGTCTATAATATGACATCATAAGGACTAAAAGTGATAAAATAAATGATATCAAATTCATACATGAATATATTTTTTTTTTTCTTTTAAAATAATTTTTTAAGTTATTTGATCAATTTTATAAAGTATTAATGAATCCTCAAAAAAATATATTATATTTTAAGGTTTTAAAATCAATTATTTATGAACATGAATCACTTCCATATCACTAATTGTATTTTGTTAATATATTTTATTCTTTTACTTATAAAATATTTAAAACCACTCTTATTTGGTATAAAATGTGGGCAAAAACCATGGGAAGTATTAGGGTTTTGATTATTTTATCATATAGAGTCTAAAACCTTTGTTTAGAAATTAATAAAAAATTATCCTCTCTTTTTATATAAATAACCACCTAACTTCCCACACATATTCACTAAAAACACATTGATTAGGAATTTACTCACCCCATACCTCTATAAATCTATTTCATTATGTTCACAATCCCTTAATAAGATCATCCTAAGCTTTTAGAAGCACCCTTTCAATGTTAGGGGATTCTCTCCTCCTCTTTATTCAATAACTTTCTTTGTATTATCCATTTTATTTTTAATTTTTCCTGTTGTCATGTGTTTTTACCCATCCATTTATTGTAATTATCATTTTTAAGTAATTAGATAACACCTTTCACTCTCATTATAACCTTATATGAAACTTTATGTACACCTGTTATGCTACTGAAATTATCCTATGATTTTCCATGCCAAACATTTATGTTGTAAATACCCATCCCCATTTCCACTCAAGGATATCCACCTAGATATACCTATCATTAATTGATAGGGTACATCCATTTATGTAGCTCAAACTCATTAATCATGTGATTAAAAGTTTTGAAATGCATTATTATGTTGTACGGTCTATATGGAACACAAATTCATGTACATTATATTAATATGATGGGTGGGAATATAATTATATATATCTTCAATTCATTGGGTAATGTTTTTATCTCATGATATACCATGTATGGTGCATGGGAGGTTATCCTAAGAACATTGTGTTTTTATGTCTTCGTGGTTATACTTGACTTATGATTATGATGTAATGTTTTATGTTGTTGTCACATTTCTATGTTTCCTTGATGTTATCATCTTGTATCATGCTTAGATGTTCATGTTTATGATTATCTCCCATATTATGTCAACTTGGTATTCCTATTGAATAAAATTTATTACTTTCATCATTCTACACTTTGATTATTCCCTTACTGGGCTTTATAACTCATCAATTTCTTATATATGTCCTCAGGTTATCATGTGCAGTCCTAGAATATTAATGGAATATAAGGGAATGTTTTGGAGTTTTTAAATAATGTTGTTGTACCCATGTTTCAAGTTATGATTCTATATATCAAATTAACCAAAGATGATAGGCATCATAATATCTTAGGATTGTATTAATTGTATCTTTAGGTAATAAATCATTAATTAAGCTGTATTAAATATATTGATTATCATAGTTGGTATTGGAGAAAGTTATAGTTATTTTTTGGGATTATGATTAAACAAAATTTATTAAAATCCTTAGGGATAAGTATAAACATAGTAAAACTTCCCTTAATTAAGGAAAAGTATATATTAAGTTGTTTCCAAGAAACAAAATCTATTTCTGGATACGAAAAGTGGATGTGGCTCTGGCATAGTTGTACCTAGGGGTAATAAGCCCAAAAATGATACATTGGGTATTATTATATCATCACCTAGTTCACACAAAAGAGTCCTTATTTCACACCTTGTTGGACACTCTTTGTGGATATGATTTGGTAAATTCACAAGATCATTATGAACCATCATGAAGTTAATATAAATGACCATAAAATTTTATATTTGGAAATAGACAGTAGATAACTTAGATTGAAACATAAAAATTAATAGGTTAAGGAATTTATGTTATTTATGATTTATCTCTTTAATGTTCACAGTTTCCCTTTTATATGATTAATATTTTGAAAAAATTTATCCCTTATTTTTTCTTTATGTTAGTCAATGGATAAAAATATGAGAAACCAAGTCAACAACCAATGTGATATAAAATGTAATGACTCTACACAAATGATGTGCTCAAATCGATGGGAGATGGAGTTAGAAATTTCATGAAAATAGTTACTTATTTAAATCAAATTTTTAATAGAAACCTAAACCAATGTGGAAACCCACATCCACATAAGAAATATAAATTTTAAATAGATACCTTTATATGAAAAAGAAATCTAGATTTTACTCGATCTTTTGATCCCTTGATCATGGAAAAATGGATCAAATCCACTAAAAATATATTCTCTATATTTCAATGATCTTAGAAAGAAAAATTTGTGTGGGATTTTTATCATATAGAGGGAGAATCTAATCAATGGTGGATGTTGATAAAAAATAAAAATCCCTAGGAAGAGATAAAATTTATGGAGTGGAAATAATTCTAAAAAATTATTTTCGATAAATATTTTCCTCTCACTCTATGACTTAAAATGGAGAGGTATTTCATTTTCCTCAGTAAAAAAGAAAAAATCCATCATGTTTAAAATTAAAACTTCACTATAATTTCATAGTATGATTCTGAATTTTTCATTGACCCTGAAAGTAAATTTCCCTGATTATTTGGTTGGCTAAATCTAAGTCTATAAAAATATTTAGAAATTCATGACTTTTATATCTATGATGAAATTTTCTGATCTATACTCAAATTAAAAATGTAGATCATAAATTCTTAAGGGAATTATATATCTAGCGATAAGAAGTAAATAATGGAGTTTAATTATGGTGGAAAGACGGATAAATGTCATGGTGGAAAAAAATTACAACATCCTGTTTATCAAAAGTGTGATAAGAAGAATCTTATAAATTTACTGAATGGGACAAGGAAATTATTTAGGTGTGGGAAGTAATGGAACCTTAGCTAGAGAATACCAAAAATATAAACCCACCAATGTGATATAAGAAAGGAATAATCCAATCAACCCTAATATTGTTTCCAATTTTTCAACTATATAGAACAAATACACTATGTGAATCATTGTACTAAGCCAAGGGTTATTGATGATAACCAATGAAAAAAACATCCAAGACCTAGAGAGTATGGGTGAACATTTTCCATCAGAACTACTAAGTTTGATCCTTAAAATGATGTGGTGATAGGTAAATTATTTATTCATTCAATAATAGAAAACATACTATTTGATTTTGGTTTTATGCATTCTTTTATATCATGCAAGTTTTCTAGAACTCTTCAAACACCACCTCAAAATATGTAAGTTTAGTTATCGTTGAAAATAGAAAATGGGGAAATTATTTCATCAGAAGTATATAAATACTATATTTTCTATATTTTTAGGTTAAACTTACTAATGAACCTTTTGATACTCCCTTTTTTGTAATTCGATGCAATTCTAGGTATGGATTTTATTTTCATATATAGATCTAATAAAAAATTCTGAGAGAAGAAAATCTACCTCTATAATATGGATCACCTTATGAATCTATATAAGTAAAAGGAAAAGTATGAAAATCTTTTAGAATAATCATCTCAAAAATGGATATTATTTCTTTATGAGAAAGTGTATCTAGCTCAAATGATTGATACTATAGAAAATATCATCCTTGATGAAATCCTCATTTAAGGGAATATGATTATGTGTTTCTTGAAGAATTTTCAGCCTTCCTTCAATCCATAAGGTTGAGATATTATTTTAGATTATACTCGATAATTTTCCAATATCCAAGACACTATATATAATGTCCATTATTGAACTTGAGGTGCTGAAGAAGAAACTACAGGAGAATATGGATAAAGGGTTTATACACCCAAGTTCTTCACCATGGGCAGCATCAATCCTTTTAGTCAAGATAAAGTATGGGTCAATTCACCTCTATATTTATTATCATTAAATAAATAAGATCATTTTAATAAACAAGTATCATGTACCATGGATTGATGACTTGTTAGATCATCTATGTGGGTCCTAATGCTTCTCTAAGGTGGATGTTCGGTTGGGATATTATAAAGTAAAGGTGAAGAAGGAATGTATCCCCAAGAATACTTTTTATACAAGGTATTGGTACTATGAGTTCATATTGATTCCATTTCAACTCAATAATTCTCCATCAATATTTATGGACTTAATGAATAGATTCTTTAGGTATTACCACAAAACAATTGGTAGTATTTATAGATGACAATCTTGTTTACTCTAAAAGAAAGGAGGAATATAATGATCATTTGAATAGTATATTGAATACCTTACAAAAGTAAAATTTATATTCAAATTATTTTAAATGTGAGTTTTGAGTGTATTAAGTAACATTCATGGGGAATGTTATCACAAATAAAGGGAAATATATAGACCCTTCAAAAATATATGCAATTAAAGGATGACCCAAACAAAGTTTTTTATGGAGATCTGTAGTTTTCTTAGATTGGCTATGTACTATTGTTGATTTTTGAAAAACATCTCATGATTTTCAATCACACTAACCAAGATAAATTTGAAGGGATTAATGTTTTTATGGACTGATAAATGTGAGGAGATCTTTAAATATTTAAATAAGATGTTAATCACTGCACCTATACTCACATTACCCACCAGTGGAGAATTATTTTTTATCAATAATGATGCATCCAAAAGGGGTTTGGGTTGTGTACTCATGAAAGATAAAAAATTGATATAATATGCCTCCCAAAAATTAAAGATCCATGAGAATAACTACACAATTCATGATCGAGAATTATCCATAGTGATATTTTCTTTAAGTATTTGGAGACATTATACATATGAATAGAAGTGTGATATATACACGAATCATAAAATCCTCAAGTATATATTCACACAAAAGGATCTCAATATGTGCTAACAAAGGTGGTCAGAGCTGATAAATTATTGTGATTATTTGATCCATTTATATCTTTGGAATGCAAAAAAAGTGGTATATGCTTTGAGTATAAATAATCTCACAACCCTATCCATGATGAGGATTGAAAGGGGTTTTTTGGAAATTTAAAGGATAGGAATGGTAATAATTAAATGATTTTCATCCTACCTTTCTCAAATAACTGCTCAAAGCTCCATTCTTAAGAGGATCAAAGATGTCCAAAAATATGATGAGGAGCTATATAAAAAGGTAGTGAATATTCTATAGTTCAAATTTTCTAAATAGGAATTTGTAAGGATTGTAACTTGGATATGTGTCACATAAAAACTAAAATAGAAGAGGAAAATTATGGATAATACAAATAGCTCATCCTTTTCTATTCATCTAGGAAGCTCTAAGATGTATAGATATCTAAATAAAAAATTCAATTAGGATAACATAAAGATAAAGATTATATAATTTTTATCTCTATATTTGGTATACTAATAATTAAGTCAATTATGAATGATGGAATTCTAAGGGTATGCTGCAACCATTTCCTAGGACGGTATGTAAATGGGAAAATATCACTATGAATTTTAAAAATTCAATGTCTTTAATTGCTATAAAGGATTACTTCTCTCTTGACCAAATCACCAAGATATACATAAGGTAAATAGTAAGACTTCATGGAGTACCACTGACCATTATATCTGATCAAGATCTGAGGTTTACCTCAAGGTTTTGGATAAACCTTTAGAAATTATTGGATACAGATCTAAACTTCTATAATAATTATAACCCTCATATGGATGGTCAGTCTAAAAGAACATTCAAAATATATAGGATATGATGTGATCATGTTTAATGGATTTCCATGAATATTGGGACTAGCAGCTTCCCCTAGTGTAGTTCTCATATAACAATAGTTTCTATTATACAATTCAAATGGAACCTTGTGAGACACTGTATGGGGATATATTTTAGACTCGGACATGCTGGGATAAATTTGGAGAGTGGGATCTTATGGTACCTAATCTTATACTAGATATGACATTGAAGGTTCAAACCATTCAAAATCATATAAAATTCACAAAAAATCAACTGAAAATCTATGCAGACAATTATCAACGAGACCTATAGTTTAAGGTCAGAGATAAGGTTTTCCATTATACATCACCATAGAATAAATTCAGGAGGTTTTAAGATAAGGTAAATCTTATTAAAATATATATCTACCCGTTTGAGAACATTAATCACGTCAAAGTTTTGTCCTATTGAATAGCACTCCCACATAACGTATCCTAAGTACATGAAGTGCTCTATGTATCCCTCATGAGGAAGTACATTTCAGGAACTTCACATGTACTAAATCCATAGGTGGTACACTTGAAGAAAGATATTTCATATGATGAGCAGTTTTTGAAGATCTCATATCATAGAGACAAAGTTCTATGAAACAATAATACTCACTCAGTCAAAGTGTTGTGGAGGAACCACAAGTTTAAGGAAGCAACATGGGAATCAAAAGAGTGGATGAAATATAAGTACCCTCATCTATTTTAGTGTATAAAATGAAATTTAAATGGTGAATTTTCTTAAGGGGATAATAATGAAATCATCCAAACTTTTATAAATTAAATTTCCTTTTTAAATGAATAAATTCCTTATTAAGTAATGTGGTTATAGAAAAAACATGTAGTACTTTTTTTATTTGGGATCATTATAAAATATATCTAGATGGATTTAAAAGACCATTAACAATACTGACCATTGATAATATATCCTTTGTATAGTGATAGTTAGGAGTAGTATATATTAATGGTTATAATAAAGACAAATTGATATATAAGGGAGAATAAATGGCCTCGACTAGTAGGATCATACCCTATAAAACACATTTCTCACAACTTGTGAGGAGATGGTGTCATTGGAATTTTCCATTAACCCATCCTAACATGAAATCCGATAATTAAAACATAGACAGAAACATTTACAGGATAATTTCAAGTTTATAGAGATCACAATTCAAACTATTTTCATAGAACCACCCCCTAGAAAGTGACACCATCTCACACATTACCATTAGGACGTAAACTAGTGTAATAAGAAGGTATGTACCTAAACCCTAGTAATATGAATTTTTATGCATTATTTTTTAAAAAAATAATTGTTATGTTCATTAATTTTCATTATTACTTTATATATATAATTATATATGGGTTGATGGAAATAATATTTTTATACGAAGAAACTAATTTTTTTTTTGAAAACATAAATTTTTAACACTCTTTTAGATAAATTAAAGAATTTTTAGATAAATATTATTTTCAATATTAGATAATGTTTATTTTTATATAAATGATAATATAATTTAATTAAGTCCAATATAATCTTTATAAGGGTTGGAAATTTATTATTTTCATAAAAATAAGTATTTTCCAATAAGAAAAGATTTTTATTTAGAAGTTTAAATTAACTTATTTTTATAATATGTTTTATAAAATAAATATTATTTTTAAAATTTTAACATTTTTATTGGACAGTGGCAAATTTTTCATAAGTTTATGAAATAGTTGAATTTTTGGGTAAAAAATAAATAAAGTATGAATATGCAGTCTGTATCATGACATCATAATGGCACAAAAGTGATGAGATAAATTATATAAAAGGAATAAATTAAATAATATATATTTTACCTTTATAATAATATTATTTTAAGTTATTTTATTAATTTTATAAACCATTAATGAATCCTCCAAACCTATATTGTATTTTATGTTTTTAAAATCAATTCATTATGAACATGACTCACTTCTACATCACTAATTTTATTATTTTAATATTTTGTGTTATTGGACTTATAAAATATTTAAAAACACTCCTCTTTGGAATATATCATAGTAATAACCAAGTTAATGTTTGTGGTTTTTATTATTTTATCATATAGAGTCCAAAACCTATGTTTAGAAATTAATAAAAAAATTCCCCTCTCTTTTTCTATAAATACCCACCCAAACTCCAACTCATATTCACTAAAAAACTATTGAAAAATAATTTAATCTCCATATACCTCTATAAATACCTTCCAATTTATTATCAAGATCTTAAGAATATCTTCCCAATCTTTTATAAGAACACTCTCAAGGTAAGGGTATTCTCTCCTTTTCCTCTTTATTCCGGAACTTTATTTTTATTATTCCATTTTATTTCCAATTGTTAATGTTGGAATATGGTTTTAATCATACCATTATTTTCAATATGATGTAAAATTAATTAGAGACCACCTTTCACTCTCATTGAACCCTTCTATAAAACTATATGTACACATGCTATGTTGCTGAAATTATCCTTTGGTTTTTCCATATAAAACATTTGTGTTGTGAATACCCATCCCCATTTCCACTCAAGGATATCAACCTAGTTGTAATTATCTTTTATTTATTTTTTAATTACATGTATGAAACCCACACTACATAATATTTGGATTAAAGTGATGAAATATATTCTTATGTTGTATGATATATGTGGCACATGAATGCATGTACATGATATGAATGTGATGGGTGGGATAGGAATTATATATCCCTGTAATGCATTGGGTAATGTTTTTATCTCATGAGATACCACTTATGGTGCATATGAGGCTATCCTAAGAACACTATTTTATGATTTCTTGGTGTATAACCTTGAATTATTCTTATGATGGTATGTTTTATGTTGTTTCCATATTCCTATCATGTCTTGATGTTATCATATTATATCATGCTTCAATGTTCATGTTTATCATTCTCATCCATTTTATGTCACCTTGATACACCTCTTGACTAACATGTATTACTTTTATCAAGTTATGATTTGATTATTCCCTTGCATTGATTTATAAATCACCCCATTCTTATGTACGCTCATAGGTTATCTCATGCAGTATTAGAAGATCGATGGAAAATACAAGAATGATTTGGATTTTGTAAATAATATTGTTCTACCCATGTTTCAAGTTCTTGTGATATGTATCTAATAACCAAATACACTAGGCCTAATTATCTCTGGGTATTTTATTAATAATATATTTTTTGTAATAAATCATTAATTAAGGTATACTAAAGATATTGGTTGTCATGTGAATTTCTAAAAATAATAAATTCATCAAATAACACATCAAGTAATTATTTTATCAAGTTAGAGAAAAGACTTATCATATATATTTGGAATTTACAAAGATAATTACATAGTCCTAATTCTATCCTGTTGTAGGAAAAGGTTCTATATAGGTAGGTGAAATTGGATTTCTAATAGTTCATAAGAGGAATGTGCACTTATAAATATCATGAAAATCCATCCATGAAGCAATAATTAGTGTTTCCTAAAATTATTTTTAACAAATGTTTTATGGATAGTGTTGGTAAGTGGTATTTCTTAGTATCTTGGTTCAATTTCATGAAGTTAATACACACTCTACAAATATTGTATACTCTCACATGGATGATTTTATTCCTTTTACTCTTAAAAATTATGATTCCAGCCTTCTTTGGGATAATATAGGTAGGAATTAACCACTATGAGTTGGAAATGGTGTAAATTATGTATCCTTCTAACAATTTATCAATTTTATTTTCAAAATATTACATCATTGTTGGATTTAATATTTTTGTGTTGGTTTGAAAGTTTTATAATCATCTTGAAGATAGATTATATACAAAAAAAAATAGACAAATTAATCCAGTTATATCTCTTATAATCCATCCTATAGCCTTTATATTCTCCCTTAATGGATCAATGAGTTTAATTTCTTAGTTAATTGATGAGTTTTTGTCAATTATCACTGGTAAATTATCATTACCCATTAATTATAAATATTCAATTCAAATGGTAGTGGTTTTAATTCTACTTTAGCTGAATGAATAAGTGATGGAAAAACTTTAGGTTCACTTACCCCAATTATTTTGAGTTTGTGTAAAATATGGAAGTTTTCAATTTTATAAAATGAGAATAATATCTCAAATACATCAAATAAATTATAAGGTACCTCATACTTGATTTATTGTGTAGTGATCATAGGTTATTTACAAAAAAAAATCTCATAGGTTTTTCAAATCTCAATTGATTACCCATATTTATAATTTATTTAAATAGATAATTTTCCTTATAGTAAAATGTTTATTTATAATGTGTGAGTGTGAAAATGAATTCTTATCTTAAGTAAGTTTCATAGAATCTAAAATTTTGAAATAAAATATTCTTTCACAAAACTCCATAGTGAGAGTTCCTTCAAGAACATTAATGATTGTTCAAGAAATTATCTAAAATATAATACCAAAGATCTTGGTTGATTGATTAGGTTCTATTTATTCCTTTATGTTTAGTATATATAATATATCTAGGAATATCATGTACTAAACTCATACAATAATGTCTTCAAATAATCCACTTGGGAATGTAGTATCTTAGTTTTCAAGCTAAACCACCACTCTTATTGGTTTGAGTTCTCCAATCTATAAAGAATAAAAAAATAAAATGAGTAGTGATATTAAATGAAAATCCAAGATCAAATAAAGAATTTGTAAATTACATGGATCCAATTATGAAATTTATAGATAAAGTACCTAGATCTTATTATTTCATAGGTAATTTTAGTTGTATTAAGGTAGTACATTTTTTTATCATCTAGTCATATCATTCCTTAGTATCCATTTCTCTTTAGGGAATAGTTCCTGAAAGAACATGGTGTATTTGGGAATCTATTTCCAAACATACAAAAGTGGTATATTTATTTAATCCTTTTTAAAGGTTTCTATATTATTCCATTGAATTAATTCTTTAGGGATTTTCTTAGATTGAGTCATACTTGATGGAAGGGGTAAAGGAATATTCTCTTTCTATTTTGAAAGTTTCTTAGATGAAGTACTTGTTACCTTCCATTATTTTTAATAATTAACTTCCCCTTCTTCATTAGTTTCCCTTGAATATCCCAATTTTGTTTTTTATTCATAATGAACCTCTTTAACACTCCTTTTTTTAATAAACTCACATTTCTTATTTGGATTGTAAATTATTTGATCTAATAGTTATCTAGGGTTATTAGTCATCATTTACGCTAAACTCCCTAACTATTTTTTCAATTACATTATTTTATTTTTCATTTACTTAATATTTGGTTCTTTTTTCGCAAGATAATGAGTTTAATAGTTGGAGGAAGGTTGATTAATGAGTTTAATCTATTAAAATTTTAGATTTTAATAAGTTTATTGGTATCCTTTCTTAAAATTATATTATAATATAGAAGGTTGATAAAATATTTATTGATAAGGTGGTCTAGATTTATTCTATTGATTATTAAATCCATAATGTACTTGGAATTATCTAACCATCCTTAGTTTAGATATTGTAATGGTCTCTATTGATAGGAATAATCACAACACTATGTATCCTTTGATTCACTATATTTATCAATGAAATGTTTTCATGGAGAAAAAAGATCATATAACTTAATAAAAGTTGGTTATTCATGAGATTTATTATGTTCTATTTTCCTAACTAAATTGGTCATCTCTTCATATATATATTCAAATAAAGGTGATTTATTTTACTTTACCTCATGAACTCCTCTTTTAAAAATACATTTTATTCCAAATTTTTGTGAATTATATAAAATATTTTCTATCAAACCTTAATATTAAAATGGTGATTTTTTAATTAGTTCTCATTCTAATGATGAATCTGGTAGGTTTCTATCTCTATTTAATAATCCTTGGTTGAAAAAAAACTAGGAAGTTATCTTTCTATGTGTATTGGTATGGAATGATCAAATAAAAAATATTGAATCTATCCTAGTATTCAGACTTTTCTAATTACATAGATTTCTTAATTTATGGTTGTTATCCTTGATTTTGGGAATAATACTTGAAGGAAATGACACTATAGCTTATATAAACTTATGAATTATCTTGGATTAAGGTTTGTAAGCCACTAATTAAATGTAGAAAGTAAATTTTATCCACTTTACTTTTTCATCTACCACTCCTATTGACTTAAAGTTGGAAAAATTCATGGAAAACTCTAGGATCTAATCAGTTGAACCATCTCTTATAAGTCCATATAACTTAGGTAAAAATTATATTAGACATAATTTCAATTTAATATCATATTTTAAAGTAGTATAAACAATTTTATGATTTTTATTTGCAGAGTAAGGCAAAAACAAATCATTCAATATTGGTCAAGTTTTTTTCCATAGTTTCATATTCATAGTGAACATTATTGGTTTCACTTGATACTGTTAATCTGATATTATCAATTTTAATTGTATTATTATCTAGGATTCTTAGTTATTTAAATATAGACCATGTGGTCTTGTAAATCTTTAGATCAAGAGTGAATAGGTGCTCAGTGTTAGATTTGTTCGTGAAATGTGTGTGGTCGAGTGTTAGAAAATTGGAACCACTTCCTTGGAAATGGTTTCAGGTGATTTAATAGGACTTTACTCTTAACTTTATCATGAGGTGGTTTAAAACAGTTTTAAATCCAATTAAAAGTAGTGTATTGAAAACTCATATTGTCTCTAATGAAGGGTGAAATTTTTATGTCATGTTGTTAAGTTTTAATAGGTGTGTTTGTGAATGATATATGTGTTAGTGAAAGAAGTAAAAATGTTAGAGATATTATCAGGGGATGTATCAGTGATTGATCCTAGGGTAGGAGTGTCGGCTTATTTCTCTCATAGTTTCAAAAATTATGAATTCATATATTATTTTTCCATAATTAGATATTCATAATTATTCATACCTCACTATTGTATATTGGTATCGGAGAGTTTCAACATTATAATCGTCTTTATAGGTTGATACTTCTTCCTATGTGCATGGGGGATAAAATAAAAATCACTCAATCCTACAATAAATAAATCAACCCCAATATTCTAATAACCACCCAATTGGGAAATATTAATCCTAAGTAGTTGGTGATGATATTATACCTTCTACACATGTGTTCATGATCGTCAATAACTTCACTGATAAATCAATTTTTTCCATCATATATAGGGGTTCTTGGGTTGGGGTAGTATGAATAAACAACCAAATA
Source organism: Viscum album (assembly GCA_963277665.1). NCBI lineage: Eukaryota > Viridiplantae > Streptophyta > Magnoliopsida > Santalales > Viscaceae > Viscum > Viscum album. The sequence continues at coordinate 832,967,461 of OY728147.1, read as the reverse complement.
AAAAATAAAAAATGACATATAGATTGATTACAATCACAAATAACCAAGCATACACCATCAAAACTGAGATTAATAACATAAGATGAATAATATATATATATTAGAACCCAAGAAAATAAAATGATATTCCATGTTCTATTAACCACTAATTAGTGGGTTTATCCTTCCATGTGAGATATAAAATCCTTGGAAATTGATCTTACAAGTAAGTAAATGACAAAGTAAAATTAAACTAACCAAAACATCCACAAAATTAAAGTATTTATCCTCTAATTCTAAGCTTATTCCTATTCCAGGATATGTACACATATCAGTTACCTACTTAAGATTATATTTATTTATCATGGATGGTTCTTCCATGAATGTATGAATGAGGTTGAGCTCCATGACCTCAATGGATTCCTCTCTCCGAAGGATCATGTGACACCTTTCCGGTCTATTTTTGGATTTCTTGAATTTATTAGATTGGTTGAATATAGTATTATATCGGTCTTCACACCTTATTTTTGTGATCTACATAGCCACAATCATTATCAAGGGATCACAATACTTTACTAAACTTCCTTTAATCATAAACGACCATTCAAGAGTATTTGGGGTGTAAAAAAATTGTTCAGAATTAATTCTAGTGGTGGTATATTAAAACTAACAAAATTGTAAAATTGAACCCTAATACAATATTGGATCCAATATATCTTATGTTGGGTCCTAACCTACCATTGGTTCAAAAACATAATCTCAAGGTAGATTTATGTGGAGTATGTTAGAGTTCTGACAGATCATGTGTTTCATCTTAATATTGCATTTGGGTAAAAATGTACCCTTAAGATTTACCATAGGGTTCCACTATATTGAACGTAGCCTCAGTATGTCATGCAGGTCACATAACTTGATAGTGTATCCTCATTTTGTCTGAATTTTTGATTTTCAAAAAAAAAGGTGATCATAATTTTAATTACATTTCCTTAAGTTTATATCCTGAATTTAACCTACACACTACATTGGATGAAAAATGTGTTTTTTTTGCTTCTGTAAGATAGTGTTGGTGGTGTTGATAGTTTAATATTTTCCACTTCATTACATTAGAGATAGTGTAGTCTTATTAAGTTAACACTAAATATGTTAGGAATTAGATAAAACCTCATGATAAAGAATTTAAGAGTACTTCAAGGTGATAGAATATTTTCTAGATCCTATGTGGGGTTCCATTATCCTTTGCTTAATATCAACTATCAACAAAATCAATCATTGGCCTTCAGGTGTAATCTTAAGTATAGACATTGGATTTTATCTATTTAAATAAAAGAGCCTTGGGCCTCATTATGAGGTTATATTATTCTCTTAACAAACACTTAATCCTTGGAGTGGGTAGAATTTAATATGATATAACTTTATGTTTAATCACACATAGAACGGTTGTAACTCAGTTTATTCTTAAATAGCCAAGGTAAATTCCTTTTTATTCAAACATATCTACTTTTTTAAAATATCTTATACTCACTTGATCTCCCTTTATTTAAATAGTTCACCCTCTTCCTAATTTAAATCAATGGATTATATAGAATCAACCATTCATTTTATTCAAAAAAAAGTATTTAGTCAAGTATGTTCATGGATTGGATGATTTAATAAATATTTATAAAATATAATAAAATTACAGGTAACAATAAAAACATCAAAAAATTATTATTCTAACAATGTGTAAAGGAATAAAATTAATGTATACTGAATTAAATATGATTAATAACTCACATGAATCAATTACCCATAATTATACATAACATTACATAACTTGGTTTTCTAAATCTAATGAACCCATGTAGAAAATTATCAATATGAATATATTCACTTGATTATAGTCACTATTTATGGGGAGGAACATTAATCACATTTCATTTTAAATAATCCAAATCTTAGATTTTGTCTTCATTCTCATTCATCCTTTTTAAGTGTATAACAAGAATTAAATTTGTCACCATACTTCTTATAGTACTATAAATCTCCCTTGAAAAAAAACATCTTCGATCCCATGTTATGATTAGACTTCCCATATTTATTTTTATTATAATATGACTAGACTTTATGATTCTTTTTTCCATCCTTGGGACCATAATAAGAAGTTAAAAATTTAATATGGTGTGGAATTCCTTTCATTATAGATTCCTCAAACTAAGTGACTATATAAATTATTTCAACAATACTCCACTCATATTTATTAATATTATATGGGGTTCTTAAAACAATGAATTGAGGATGAAGACACTCAAATTTTTTAAAAAATAAATAACTACACTCAAGGTTAACTTTAATAGATTTTATATTATTAAATAATGCATCATTATTATTATATTCTCTCACACTCTATTGATGTCATCATACTTAGTCTCTACAATCAAAGCAAGGTATTTATCTTATTGGGAATTATCAAAAGTTTTAAAATTTTCACCAATAAATTTAAATAAAGACTTTTATACTAGAAATATATAGAATAATTCATATAAAAAAATATTTATTTTATACTTAAAAAATATTAATTACACCTTGGCATAGACCAACCCATTCTTTTATATGTTTCCAAGCCTGGCTGCATGGTATGTAACATATGTACCTTGCCTTGAAAAAATGTATAGTAACTCATGGGTCTAAATCAAAAACCAAAATCTCACCTCCCCAACAGACCCTATTAATTAAACTATAAATACTAAAAGTATTAGACAATCACCCCTCTATAACAACCTCATGATCACCAACATTACTATATCTTGTCTACTAGAATATTGAAAATATAATAAATCAAAATCATTCTTCGATACTATTTTTTCACTAACCAACCCAACCTACACTTTTCACAAGCACTCAAGCCAAAATCTTGAAATCCCATAAGGGAGTTCCCAATCCATATAGGATATAAACTAGTTCTCATACATTAAGAATATACCATGGGAATGATGCTCCCAATAAATTCATCAAGATTTTCCTAACTAATAACTTTACATGACCTCTCCATAGGTTAAAAAGTCATGAATTCAAGTAAGAATAAAAAAATAGCTCATTAAAATTCCATAATAAAAATCAAACCTTAATGAAATAAAAATGACCACATATGATAATATAAAGCATCATCCAGAATATTTATAAAAAGTGGGCTCAAGTATAAATGTATAAAAGAATGGGATGGGAAGCTGAATTTTGAATATAAAAATATATAAAAAGAACAAAGACCAAAAATAAAAAAAACATGGCTACTCATATCTGCATGACATGAGGGATCACTCCCACCATTTCACCACCAACATCCCAATATCCACTAGCAATAAAACCCACCACCTATAAGTAGTGCCATACCTATACCTATATCTTTCAAAATAGGGTCTTCATTAACCCATTGGATGTATGTAGGGTGTGATCACAATTGGATTAGTGGGATCCCACCAATTTTTCCTTGATTAACCATTGTTATATAAATCCATTAACTATAGTTTTAAAGAAAATCATATAAAAATATACTTTAAATATTTTGAAAACAAGAAATGGACAATGAATTTTAAAATAATTTAAAAATAAAGGTAACTATTGTGTGAATAAATATTTAAAATAAACAGCCTGGGGTAATCACTAAGTTAGATAAGGTTTGGGAACCTTGAGATCCTAATACTATCTCAATGATTGAACCAATCATATTCAAACCCATGCACAAGTTGCTCAGGGGAACTACATCATGTTTTAGTGATAAATCACATATATATCATAGTGTCATCTAGTTAGTGTGGCGTAATCCAAGGATAGGTAGGGTGTGTTATTCCTAAAAGTAATTTTCTTAGTCTTATAACCTAATAATTCTTGTTCCCCTGTGTTTTCACTCTTTGATAGCATCATAATTTCATTTTTCAAACAAATTTTCATTTGAAGGGGAATTTCATCAAAACACATAACATGCAAACCCTTTTTTATATAAAACACCCTTTTAAAACACTCTTATTTTTCAAAACCATTGAGAAAAATATAATAAACTAAAGAACATATAATCAGTCCTAAATAATGCTATAAAATGGTTTAAAACATTTAAAACATCTTTTAAAATAAATCAATTAAAAAAATTATCAAAAAAAGGTACCTCAAGAAACCACCTAACTTTTCCAATGAGTCCACTAGGGAATGGAGTGAATCCACTTAATATGTGAGGTGAAAACCCTTTAAATCTAAGATTGATCCCTAAAAATTAAACCTCTTACTTGTAATTCTGGTAACATAAGCCTTAGGCTACCATGGCTCTAGTAGATAAGAAGAACCACGAAGGAGAGGAGGAAAGAACTAAAGAAGGGAGAAAGAACCACTTAATTGATAATCTCTAAGAGATTCCAAGTGAGAAATATGATTTAAATTGAGTGGTAATAGAGGAGGGTAGGGGATCAACATGTGAGGGAGCTATAAATTTGATTATGGGGAAAAGAAAAGAGAAAATGAATTAAAATGAATATGGGAAAAAATATAATTTCATATTTTTAATGAGTCAGTCAGAACATGTTGTAGCATGGCTTACCCTCATTATGGCATGGCTCAACTCACAGAAAAACAACGCATATGCCAAGATTATAGGTTGGAGTATGGTAAAAACTACCGGAAAAATATAATTTCACTATATTTTTTCAGCGGTGGTTTTCATAACTACCACTAAATATTTAGTGAACATTTTCTTAGGTGTGGTTTTTTAAAAGTCATCAATAAATTTATGTTTTATTTATTTTTTTATTATTTTAAATTTATTTTTATTTTATTTCTAGATGTGGTTTTTAATAATAATCGTGAATTAGTGAAAGTTTCTTAAAAACAGCTTCTAAATTAATGGGAAAAAATCAGTATTATTTAATTTTTAATTTTTATTTATTTTTTATAATCATTTATTTTTTATTTTTTATTTTTATCAATTTATCATATATTAATTTATTTTTTATTTATTTTTTATTTTTTATTTTTTATGTTTTCACCATTTATATATTATTTATTCATTATTTATGTGTTATTTACTTATTATTTACTTATTATTTACTTATTTATTTATTATTTATTTAGTTGTTATTTATTTACTACTTATTAATTATTATATATGATTTATTATTTATTATTTATTATTTACTATTTATGATTTTTTGTTTATTATTTATTATTTATTATTTATTATTTATTATTTATTTATTATTATTATTTATTATTATTATTTATTCTTCTTTAATATTATTATTTATGTATATGTATTTATATATATTTATCTGTATATATATAAGTATTTTAAATTCAAATTAACCAACACGTGAAAATTTTGTTGGAGTAGTAATATCTTTGTAGAATAACAGAGGTAAGGTGTTAAAATCTCACACAATACACACACACACACACATATATATATATATATATCTGTGTGTGTGTGTGTGATAAATTTTTATATAGAATTCATGTCATATGCATGCATGGTTAGATAAATAACTATTCATAAATTTCATATAAATAAACACAAAATAAATAAATATGAAATAATCAATCAATCAATTCTGAAATAAATAATAAATGATAATAAATAGGAATTTATTTATTAATTACTAAAAAATATTTATTTACTTATTTAAATACATAAATAAAAAATAAAAAATTGCAAAATTAAAAACCCACTGGTAAACAGTCTGGTGCAGTTATAAAAATCATCGCAAAAATATTTCACAACACTACATTTAAAAGCAATTTTGGAAAACCACCTCTAAATGGTCTTTTGGTGTAATGAAAATGGCAAGGAGGGTGAATTTCCCTTAAAACCCAAAGGAAATCATTAAAGAAAAGAAATAATAAAAAATTCTTTTTGAAAAATAAAAGATAATTAAAACCTTTTAAAGACTTTAAATGGAAAAATTAAAACAAATGAAACAATGTTAAAAGAAAAATGACGTAATTTTATATGTTTATATAAGTAGAAGCATATAAGAATGAATGATTTGTAAAGTAAGTGATTAAACATATTTATGGATGATATGATTGACTAAATAAATGAATGAAGAAGAATAATAAATAAATAAATCATAAAGTAAATAAGGCATAAAATTTGGTAAGTAAGCTCAGCAATAGATCAAGAATATCCTCTATATCAACAACCTCAATCTCTTAAGGATTTAATGTATTAAACCTTATACCTTAACGGTAGGTAGGATACCAAAACTATCTTCCATTTTAGGTTATAGCAAGAAACTGGAATATAATCAACCCTATTTTTTAACACATATATATAGAAACCTCAAAGAGAAAAACCACCTTTCCTTTTAATGGTTATGGAAAACAATTGGATTCCCTCACTTTAGTGAGCACTGATAGAAGAAACATGGAAAAAGATATGATTTATAGAAGTAATCTAGTTTAAGCACAGACTTGATTCTCTTAAAAGAATAAGAATAATCACTATAATATAATGATAAAGAAGGTGGATTTGGAAGAGATTTACAATAATATCAGACTCTTAATAGGATGAGACAACACTTAGAAAATGAGATCACTTGAGATCAATTTAGTGATTTTAGCACATTGGTGTTTGAGAAATATGGAAAAGGTTACTTTACATGCCCACTATGAGATCTATTTATAGCCCAAAAAGGATTCAACATTGTAATAATGGAGAAGAAGACCAAAATTATGTACTTTTGACCAACATTAAATATTACCTCATACATGTAGTACTGACACCATTAGATGGATGGTAGCATCCACCAGGTAGTCAGTGGAGCTGTTGTTGCTATCCAAGAAGCTGCAGAACTCACTAGATGACCTGTGAGATACTATCAGCTGGCTGGTTGGTAAAGTCTTCAAGTCTGTCTCCTTATATTACCATTGAATGTCTTGTTCTCCTCTACTGACTTGATGGTGGACTTCTTCTACAAAAGGAGTGTTTCTCACATGGAATCATTTGATCGGTGCCCTACACTAGCTAATTGGTATTGGATGCTAATGTCTAGGAACTTTGATTCCTTCAAGAAACATTCTATAAACTTTTATAGATCTTCCAACACCATTTTATAAATTTAAAAAGCCTATGAAGACTTATTTAATTCACTTTGAAGATTCTAAATTCATTTCATCATTATCTTCTAACAACCAAGATTAACACATGTAATCTATAACTCCCAAAAACTAAAATAAATCTTTAGACACCTTAAAAAGTGTTTATGATCATTAAAACTAAAAAAAATTTGAAACAGAACAATCTCCTCCATTTTGATGATCATGAACACTTGAATAATAAGTGAATAAAATAAGAATATAACAAGAAAAGATTTACAAAAAATATTTTTTAACAATAGAGAAATTCTAAATAATATTAACGAAGTAAAAAAAATAAGTTTTATCAATATAAAAAAATATTTATCACCCATAATTACATTCATTTCTCCCCTAAAATAAACAATATAAAACAATTTACCAGAGATTATAGAAACTATGGTTTATCTTTGTACCAATATTCCCAATATTTCTCCCCATCTAGATTATCAAAAAGGATTCATAGATGGGTTTAGATTAAATAAAAGACAAAAAATTTAACAAAAATGGTTATCATCATTAATTTTCTTTTTAGTAAGACAGAAAACATGTTTGAAAATTTTAAAAAATTATTGGAATTTGGATATTAAATACAGTGAAAAAAAAACAATTTTCATTATAATAAAAAAATATTGAAAAAATAATTTTGGAAACAACTCAAGACTTAAATAAAGTTTTCAAAACCAATTTAGAAAATGTGTGTAATTTCTAGGACCATTTCAAAATTAACAATATTAGATCCCTCACAAATAATTCACTAAAAATATAAGTATCCATAAAAAAATAAATGAATAAAATTCAATTTGTGATTAAGGTTTAGAAAATATTGTGTTAACAAACCATTTTAAATTCTATTTTATTGTCAAACCAGGTGTGAAGTAAAGGCCCATTGCTCATTCCTAGGGTGAAGATCAGATTAAAAGTCTAACCACCCCTTTTTAGGGTAATAACCTCTAGGTATACCAATTCCAGAACCACATCCACTTGTTTATATCCATAAAGAAATGTTTTTATTGGAGAATCACACTCATTTAACTTTACTAAAATTATGAAAATTTTGAAAAAATATTATTAAAAACTATTTTAAGAAATAATAATTTAAATTTTTTTAAAAAAATGAAAAATTATTAAACTTTCCAAGGTTAAGATAAAAGTATCACAATATAATCATACCTAAATTGACTATAATATATTAAAAAAATCAAGAGGAATGGGTTTGATGAATATATCATCAATTTGAATGTTTCTCTCAAAAACATTCAAGAATGATATCTAATTTTTTAAAGGGATATCGAAGAAATTGGTGTCTCATATCAATGTGACTAGTGAAAAAATTTTAGATAAGATTTTTATATATACAAGTCACACTAGTGTTGTCATGCTTTATAGGGATGTAAAAGTATATAATCCCAAATTCAAAGAGTTTGTGTTTCATCTATGTAATTTGGGAAAAATAACTCACATATGTCATATATTATTCTTTAGTTGTAAAAATAAAAATAGATTTTTTCTTCTTACTATTCCTTTATGCAATGTATTTCCCTATTAGATAAAAATTTACACTTATACATTTCCTATATATTTAGAAACCTCAAAAATAAGAATTGAAAAAAATAAGTTAGTTAGAAATAAGTTTCCTTAGGATAAAATAATCCAAGGTTATTAGTTTATTTTAGATATTAAAAAATCATTTTTGAGATCTTTTAAATCATATTCCTTATGATTTTATTGAAAATGAGTATAAATTCATACACTAAACATGATTTCTGATTGGTTCATAGTAAGTTAAAGTGGACTTCCAATCATACTTTTATAAATCTTATTATCATCAGTCTACCAGCTTTATCCAATCTTAGATTAAAAGTTGTACTCATAGGTGTTATAATTTCCTTATCATGATCTATACCAAACTTCTTTAAGATTTTAGTAAAATATTTACTTTCATTTAAAAAAATTCCATCACATTTTTTAGAAATTTTGAAAAAGGAAGAATTTGAGTTCTCCCATGGAACTCATTTCAAAATTTGTGTTAATTAAATTGAAAAATTCATTAAAAATAAGTTCTTTAGTTGAGATGAAAACAACATCATCAAAATAAATTTTAACAATTGATAAATCATTTGAAAAGTTTTTTTATAAAAATATTGGAATCATATTTTCCCATTTTAAAACCATTTTATAAGAGGAATTTATTTAAAATTTTATACCAAGCCCAAGTGGATTCGTTTTAAATTATAAAGATCTTTGGTTAACTTGAAAATATAATTTTGAAATTTAGGATTTTGAAAATTGTTAAGATGATCCAAAAAAACATTTTTAGAAATAAAACCATTTATAAAATCACTTTTACATCCATTTGAAAAAATTTAAAATTAAAATGAGAAACGAATACTGACAACATTATAATAGATTCAATTTTAAAAATGAGTGAAATTGTTTCAATATTATCAAATACATCTTCTTGATTATATCCTTTAGCAACAATTCAATCCTTTTTATTGATGATATTTCTATGATCATAGAGATTTTTATGAAAATCCTTCTTGGTGAAAATAATTGTATGATTATCTTGTCATTCCACAAGAGTCTAAACATATGTTCTTTTGAAATTGGTTCAACCACTCTTGCATATAAAATATCTAACTCTCATTATTAATAAAATCATTAAGGGAATTTGTTTTAGGGTAATAGAGAAAATATTGATGTTAAACCTCATTTAATACTGACCTTCTAGTGTAAGTTTTGTATTGTAATTCACTAATAACATTCTCAAGGGGCTGGTATTTGGATTTAACCCATTACTTGGATAAAAGAGTAGAATAAGGTTCTTCAACATCTTCAATTTTTTTTGAATATTGAGTTTTAGTTAAGGTTATACAAGGTTGGTCAACATCATCATCAATTTGAGGTTGTAATTTAGAATATTCTCGTTAAATTTGATGTGAATTGACTCTTATAAGGTCTCAATCCTCTTGTTAATGATTCGGTAGGATTTTCTTGAGTTTGAGTAACTAATAAATATACTTTTAACAAATTTGGGGTCAAAATTTTCTAGATTATCCTTGATACTGAGGATAAATCATTTACAACCAAAAACATTAAAGAATCCAACTTTAGGAATTTTCCTTTACAATGTTCAAAGGGGGTTTTACAAAATTTGGTTTTTATGAGAATAAGGTTAAGGATAAATCCAGTGGTATTGAATAAATTAGACAAAAAGAATTTATGAATATTAAAATCAATCAATAGAGTCTTATCCATTTCTTTTGGGTTCTTATTTCATCTTTCGGAAACCCTATTTTGTTGAAGTGTTCTAAGAGAGAAGGAGTGATAATATCCTTGAGAATCAAAAAAATACTCAAATTATTTATTATGAAATTATCCACCATGTTCACTTATAAGGGAAAAGATTTTGTAACCTTTTTCATTTTTAACTCTCCTTGAAAATTTTATAAATACTTTACAAGATGCATTTTTATGAGATAAGAAGAAAACCCATGTAAATATAGTATAATCATCAATAATTACAAAGGTGTAAGATTTAACTCTGATACTTGATACTTAATTTGGTCTAAAATGTTCAAGGTGTACTAGGTATATGGATTTAAAAGAGGAAACAACCATTTATATTTAAATGAATATTTTTGTTTCTTTCCAAGTAGGAAAGGTTCACAAAATAAGTTATATTCTAGATATGATTTTAATAAATCTCATACTTGTCGATTATGGTTGAGATTATAAATATAGTGGATGTTACAATTAACTATGTGCTGATTAAAATGATATGATTTATTATCTTTTACACTTAAACACTTAACATTTTTACTTATAAGAGATTTTGAATCTATGATGTGAAGATTTTTAAAATGAGATGTGGTAAAAAAAACTTTTCATTTTGAATTAAAACTTTACAAAAAACATTTTAAAAAGTAATTTTAAAAATATTATCACACAATTAAATAATACCTAGTAAATTATTCTTCAATCTATTTAAAAATAAAACATATTTAATTAAAGTAGAATTGTATAAATTGATCGTACTAATATTAGTGATTTTTATTTTTGAATTATATCCAAATGTGGCATCTCCTCCATCAATGTTTTCAATGTGATTGAATTTGGAAGGATCCCCACATATATTCCTTGAGAACCCACTATCCATATACCAAGTATCTTCTCAAGTGTTTATAATGAGACCCTTATTCTATAAAATTTTAAGATAATAATTCTCTTGGTACCCATATCTTGGGTCCATTTAACTTAGCCAATAATGACTTTAGAATACAAAGTTTCTTAGAACAAGTTTTCCTATTAGAAATCTTATCTAAATAATGAATTATATTTTTTCTTCCATATCTATAATTTTTAAAACTAAATTCATAAACAATATTCTCTAATTTAATACAATAATTGAAAATTTTCTTTTCGAAATTTTCTATTTCCAAAATTGTACTTTTAGTATATTTGGAAAAACAAGATTGTTTTGAAAAATAAATTCCAAAATTAATTTTAATAATACATTGAGATCCCAAATTCATATTTATATATTAATCACTATGGGTAAATTAATAAATATTATTTTTAATATCTTTAATTTTAATTTTTAAATTCTCAATGTTTAATTGTTCTTTTAGTTTTTAAACCAAATCATCTCTTTGTTTTAAAAATTTATCTTTTGCAAAAACAATAGGATTTCAATTATTTTTAATATATTTAAATTTTGAAATAATTTAAAAAAATTAATTATTAATTTGATCTCTAGTGAAAATAATATATTCATAACTTAAAGAAGAGGTTGAATAATAGAAGATTATGAACTAGAACATACATAATTTACTTCATTAAATACATTGATATTGTCTATGGGGTACATAAAACTTTCATCACATGATTCATATGTTGAATGTGTTTCCTTTCTATCACTCTAATATGAGACCTTTAGCACCTTATTACTTTGCTTATTATCTTTAAACTTTTTTTAAGGTACAATATGGATTGATGTGACCCTTTTTCTGCAACCAAAGTAAGTAACTTCTATTTCTTGATTTTCTTTTTTAAAGAGATGATAAGATATTTTATTTTTCATATAATTTTCCATCCTCCTAGAAATATGATAAATTTAAGGTTCTTTTTTATATTTTTCTTCATTTATATTTTTGAAATAAATTTTATTTTTAGTTTCTTTAACCTCCTCTTCCTTATTTTCAGCTTGTCTTTTCAATATTATCTCATATATCATGAGATATCTAATGAGTTATTCAGTCTCCAAGCTCTTTATGTATTTATCTTATTGGATCATATTGAATTTAGGATCAAATTTTTTTAGTAAAACCTAAATTATTTTCTTAACTAAATTATTTGTAGAAAGAGAATCACCAATATCCTTTTGACCATTATAGATTTCATTTAATCGGGTAAAAGTTTCATAAATAGATTCAATAGGACTCATATAGAAACTTCAAATTATTATCTAAACATATCTAATATAGTATCTTTGAATTCTTTTTTTGTTACTTAATGTGTTACTTATAAGAATTTATATATGTCATGACTCATTTTTCATGTATATAATTAATTAAATTTGTTTTCATCTAAACAATAATGCAATGCATTCATTCCTTTATCATCCAATTAAAAAAATATATATATCATCTACAGTCTATTTATCTTATATTTTAGTGATAAGAATATAAAAATTCATAATTATATTTCATATTGGATAACCAATATAAATAATAAAGGTAAAAATGGTAGTTTTACGATAACCATAATTATTAACATAAAAAAATGTAGCATTACCCATATAGTGTCCTTTGGGATCACCATGGGTGTTTGAAAAATCTATTTAGAAAAAGAACATTTCTTGAAAAACAGATTAAATATTTTGAAAAACAATTTGTTTTGAAAGATTTTAAAAAATATAATTTACTTCTTTGATAAAAAAATGTAGGTCAGAGTAGGGTAAAACGGAAAGATTGGGTGAATTATCCTTTAAATATCAATGGAAATGATTAAATAAAAGAAAGTATAAAAACTTTTTTTTAATGATTGAAGATTATTAAAACCTTTTGAATAATTTAAAGATAACAACTAAAACAAATTAAAAATTGTTGAAATCACACTAATATAATTATATATGTTTATATAATCATAAGCATATAATAATGAGTGATTCATAAAGTAGATTTTTAAGTATATTGATGGATGATAAAATTGATTAAATAAAGCATTTAAAATGAATAATAAAGGAAAATAAAGAAAGTAAATAAGGCACACAATTTGGTAAGGATGTTCAAAAATATCTCAAGAAGATCCCCCAAGTCTACTAACTCAATATCTTGAGGATTTAATGAATTATTTTTTTATCTTTAATGATGTTCAAGATACTAAAACACTCGTTCTTTTTAGGTTATAGCAAGAAACTGGAATATAATCGACCATATATTTTTAACATGTATTGTAACACTTTGATATTTTAAAAGAAATAAAATTATATTTGATAGAATAAGTTACATGAAATATTGAGTTTGATTGTGCTATATGAAATAACAAGTTTCTTCGATAACTTGTGTTACAAGTATGACTTTGTTTTACCAGACAATAATATACTACCAATATTATTATTTAATATGATAGTTATCTCTTATACATTGGAATTTTTGGTATGAATAGGGTTAACAAACTTATAAAAATATATATTTCACAAATTTTTATTAATTATCTATTTATTATAAATTAAACAATAATCATTTAGAATAAAAAGAAATTTTTTTTAAAAACCCGTATTTTTCTAAAAGATGGTTTAATTGCGCTTTGCGTACATAAATTAAATCTAATTTTTACGAATTTTATAAAATTATTTGGAAAAATAAAATTCATTTTTGAAATCTTGATATCAAAATTATCTTAGGATGAATTTTTTAGTTTTTTTCAGAAAAGTTTTACTTTTTGATGAATAGTGAAAATACTGAATTTTAATTGAAAACGGCCTTTTCGTTTAAATTATTGGTAATGTTAAATTATATTTTTAATTAATTTAAATGTAAAATTAGTTCAATTTTATATAAATTAATCCAATATGGTTCATTTAAATCATTTTCATATTGAATTTAGATATAAAAACTTTGTAAACTTTTGAACATTTTCACTTTTAAAATGTGCCTTCTTGTCACGTCTATGGGATTAATTTTAAATTACATTTTTTCAATTATGTGAATTTAATTTAGAAAAAGAGATTAATTATTTTTAATAATAATAGTTTCTAATTTCTAATATGTTCAACTTAATTTTTAACCAAAATGAATAATGAATACATTGAAAATTAATTATCACAGTTAAGGTAAAAATGTGTTTACTCGGTAGTTAAACTAAAAAGATAAGATTTAAAATGGCCTAAAATATTATCTTAATTTTTTTTAATGAGTTTATTTCTACCTTGGACATAAAATTCTATGAAATATTTCAATTCCTTTCCACTTTTATTTGAATATGACCCATATAATAAGTTGAGTAAATAAAAAAAGATAATTTTCTTATTTTTAATTTCTATAAGTCCTTTAAAAAGGTAAAAAAACATAAGTTCAGTTATATATGTCATTTTAAAACATAAATGAGTTTTTTTATCATGATAATTTATTTAAATTTTTTTGAGATCAAATAATTATTTTAAATCATTAAGAAACGTCGCCATAGTAATTATTTAGTTAATAATTAAATAGAATAAATGGTAATAAAAGTATTAAATTTGAAGTAAATTGAATGAATTATTATTTCCCATTTATTTAAATTAATATATAATTTTACAAAGGTATATATTAATTCCATCATTTTCTTTATATTCATTAAATTAATTTAAATGAATAATGCCAAAATTAACATGATATTTTATAATAAATTATATTTATTAAATGATTTAAAATTACTAAAAATCATATATTCTTACTAGTTAATTTTTAAATGATAATAAATATCAACTATTTATCATTATTAGACCAATTTTTCTTTTATAATTAATATATTAACCCCTAAATAGTAAAATCTCTATTATCATAGTTAAGGTTGAAGTGGTGTTTTTTGCATGCACTTGTGTTAAAATTAATTTCCAACACGCATTGGATTTACATTTTAAAAAAATCAGGTATTAAATTTATAATAATTGGTTCAAATTTATATAATAATGATAATTTTTTTTAGGTTTAATTTATAAATTACCAAGGTTAAAAATACTAGTTACCATAGTGAAAACAGAATTTGTGAAAATAAGGAAACTTAGAAGTTATGAAAAAAATTAAAAAATGTATTTCATTGTGTGTTAGAGGTTTTTATAGACCATATCACCCCTTTAAACTTTTAATTATCAATTTTGGAGCTAATTTAGGTAATATTTACCTCCCAACAGTGAACACTTTTGAGTGTTTACAAGAATGTCACTCCTCCTCAACTATAAAACGGAACTCAATCCCCTCACTTCTTCACATAATCGCACCTCTTTAGTTCAGAAAATACCTACCCAAATCACTTATAAAATTCCTTCCTCTCATCCTAGAATCATTTATTTGGGTAAAAATCTAACCAAGTAATTCCTTTTGTGTATACCAAAATGAGTTACCCTAAAAAGAGGTAATGTTCATCAATGAGCATTTTTGTTTTATTTCTTTTTCCACCCCCTTAAATTATTATTATACCATGATGATATAATAACCTAATTATCTTCTAATTTGTTTTTATATTATGTTTATGACCTAAAAACACACACACGTTTCTCAAATGGGTTATAAAATCAGTATTCCTATGTACGGTGGACTACCACGTCATGAAATGATGTCATTCAGTTTTCCATTACAACCCCTCACGATTGGGTATGATAATGGATATTAAGTATACATATGATATTTATAAAATAATTATACCTTTGGAGTAATTATATCATATATAACTTTTTAAGTTCTATATTTTAGGGGATATAACAGCATCACTTCTGTGTACGACGGACTACAGCCTCATGAAGCGATGTGATTTTTTTTCCACTAACGCATTACATGGAAGGTAATAAGGGTAAAAATAATAATTATGTGTTATATGCATGAAATAATTATGATATTAATGTAATATTTATCATTATTTAATTATTATATATCATTTTATTTCTTACCTTTTCTCTCACTAAAAAACTGATAACATTGTTCGTGGATGTGAGGATTATAGCCTCCTCGAAGTGATGTTATTTTTTTTCATCACCACATCACGAGAATGAAATATATAAGTATATATAATTAAATTGTAACATCACCGGTAAATAAAGAATATGAAATTTTTCATATTTATTAATATTTGTGAATTAAATATTAATTTTACTTTAAAGGGGTTGTTATGTGTGATAGTGTACCTGATACGTAACAATAGGTTTCTTTGAAATCTTACGTTGCACACTAATAATATAACATTACTATTTTAAATAGTAGTTAACTCATAGCCATTGTATTGGCAGGAATGAACAAAACTAACTACAATATGATTATACATGATTGTTAAATGTATTTACATTTATCCTATATAAATTTAGAGGCTTAAAATATGAATGAATCTAATTTAAAGCATAATTTACATTCAAAGGCCGATTTACCACCTTTTAATGGAGAACCCTCTTTAAATATAGTTTTGTTCACTTTAATACTTTCTAATTGACCAAATAAAATCCTTCTTTAGAATGTGGATGTCAAATTTTACTTTGGGTAATTTTTTGGTATTTTTCTGATAAAGTTCATTTTTTTAATGAATAGTGAAAAATATTGTATTTTAATTCAAAAGTGCCATTTAATATAATTTATTTATATGGTTAGATTAACTTTTTAATTAGTTTTAAAGTGTAATTAGAATATATTTTTACCATTTAATCCAATGTTCATCATTGGAATTAATTTCACTTTGAAATTGGATATAAACAAGTGTTAGTCTTTTGATAGATATTGTTTCTTAAAAGCACGCTCTTTGTTTTGATGGAGAGAATTAATTATAAAATTAATTAATAAAACTTTTAAGTTTTGAATTTTGTTAAATGAATATCATTTTTGAATTTGGAATATCAAATATATCTTAGAGTGAATTTTTGGTATTTTTCTGAAAAACTCCAATTTTTGATGAATAGTGAAACCACTAAGTGGTAGTTAAAAAACTGACTTTTTAATTTAAATGAGATTTTACCACTTATTTGAATTAAATTTTGAAAATCCGGAATAAATGTTTGTTATTATTATGTAAAATGTGGTTCAATAAGATGAAAATAATTTTTAGTGAATAGTAACTTTTGACTTTTATTTACCGCAGTTAAAGGTAAATAGGGTAATTCAAGGTTAAAATACTATTATAATAATTAAAAATTATCTTAACACTTGTCCAAACCTTATTGGTTTAGTCATTTACGGCCATGAGCATCTTCGGTTCGATTTTTGGACCTCATTAAGCCACTTGGGAGTGATAATGACAATTTAGATTAATTAACCAAAAGGCAAAAATGACAAAATAAAATATCTTTTAGTAAATTAATTTTTAGAGGGGGTTATTTAAATTATATTTTAGACTATAAATATTAATTAGAAAGATAAAATGATTTACTACATCATGGTATTTTTTATATAATTTTTATACATAAAATAAATTAAATTATTTATGACACAATAATGATGCAGTGTTTACCTCATTAATAAATGATTTAAATAAATAAGAATATAATAATTAAAATATTATCCAAAAAATGTCCAATTATGATTAGATGATTTTATTTCGAATATTAGTCATCTTATATTTGACTTTAATGGTTTTTAGACCTTTTGAAACCAAAGATATGTTTATAATAAAATAATGTTTTCACACTTTCTAGAAGAGCCCCTCCTCTCCCTTATCAAAGGGGACCACTTCTAACCAATTCCTCACACCTATCAAGACTTTTGGATCCTCCAAAATCTGTCCAATTAAGCTTCCTACAACCCTCTTCTCCTCTTATAAGCCTTACCTTAGGCAGAAGGCACTTTAAGAGTCCTTTTGGTTCAAACCAAAGGGAGTTACCCAAATTAAAGGTAATAGTTTCTCTTAAATTGTTTTCTTTTATTTTACTTCTCCAACCCCTAAACTCTTTTTATTCCTTTATTTGTAACAACACCAGTATCCTCAAAATACTATTATGTTTTTATGAGAAGGATTAGAACTACAATTACACACACCTCTATCTAATGGGTGAAGAAGATAATCTTTCTATGGATGGAAACCAAACGCGTCACGAAACGATGATTGTTCAATTATCTCCTACCGCCTCTCATGGTGGCCATTATGATGGCACTGTATTTATATATGATATATATTATGTTTATGTTTTCTTTATGCTTCTTTATTTTTCATTTATATCATACCTTTATGGTTTCCATTGTGGGTAAATACGATAATCTCATTAGAGGAAGTGCGGACTACCGCCCCCTCAAAGTGATATGACTCGTTAATGCATTATATGGGACGTATAAAGGATGGGGTTAATAATAATATATATGATATTATACTAGAATTATAATATAACTATGTATCATTATTTTTTAATTCCATTAAATTAAGATATAGAAATATAAGTAGCGTTCATGCGTACGTACGGCTTACCGTCTCCATGAACGGTGCATTTCATTTCTTACCTCTAAATGTTATTGTAACACCCCAGGTAAATAAAGAGTATGACATTTTCACATTTATCCATATTTGTGAA
Source organism: Viscum album (assembly GCA_963277665.1). Taxonomy (NCBI): domain Eukaryota; kingdom Viridiplantae; phylum Streptophyta; class Magnoliopsida; order Santalales; family Viscaceae; genus Viscum; species Viscum album. The sequence goes on along the minus strand of OY728147.1, from coordinate 832,948,647 downwards.
TAAAATATTAATATGACTTTAAAGGGGGCGTTATGCTCGATTGCGTACCCAATACGCAACAACGAGTTTCTTGGGAATCTTACGTTGCACTCTAATAATAAAATGATATTATTTTAAATAGTAGTTAACGTCTAGCCATTGTAATGGTGGGAATGAATAGAACTAACTACAAAATGATTATATATGTTTATCAAATATTTTTACTTTTTACAATAAATGTTAGAGGAATAAAAATGCGAATGAATCCAATTTTAAGCGTAAACATTCTAATATTCTTTAAAAGGTCGATTAACCACCTTTTGATGGCCAACCTCTTTTAAATCCACTTTTTGACAATTTTATGTGTTATATTTGACAAAATAAAATTCTTCTTTAGAATCGGGACATCAAAATTTACTTTGTGTAAATTTTTGGTATCTTTCCGATAAAGTTCATTTTTTAATGAATAGTAAAAAATGTTGTATTTTAATTCAAAACCACTTTTTAATCTAATTTATTTATATGATTAGATTAACTTTTGAATTGGTTTTAAAGTGAAATTATAATATATTTTTACCATTTAATCCAATAGTGGTCGTTGGATTTAATTTCACTTTGAAATCGGACTAAAACTAGTGTCAATCTTTTGATACATTTTGTTTCATAAAAACACGCTATTTGTTTTGACAGCGGGAATTAATTATTAAATTAATTAATGAAACTTATATGTTTTGAATTTTGTAAAATAGACATCATTTTTGAATTCGGAATATCAAATATAGCTTAGGGTGAATTTTTAGAAATTTTCTGAAAAACTTCAATTTTTGATGAATAGTGAAACCACTAAGTGGTACTTATAAAAACTGATTTTTCCGTTTAAATGAAATTTTGTCATCTTTGTGTTTTGAATTTCAAAAATATGACATACATGGTTGTCATTAATAAGTAAAATGTGGTTCAATGGGATTAAAATAATTTTTTGGTGAATAGTAACTTATTAAGTTTTTAATCGTGATTAGAGGTAATTAGTGTAGTTTAAGGTAAGAATAATGTTTTAATAAAATGAAATGACCTAGACACATGTCCTACCCTCATTGGATGAGTCATGGCCGACCAAGACAATCCATGGGTAAACTTGGGGACCCCATGGAGCCACTTTGTTTGGAAAATGACATAAATACCTTTTTATTTAATGTTAAAGTAAAAATGACACAAACATGAGTTGTTTTACTAAAAAAAATTTACATGGGGTTATACAAGTCATATTTTTTACTATAAATAGTCATTGTAAATCTAAAAAGATTTACTACATAATAGTATTTCTTTTATAATTTTTAGACATTAAATAAAATAAATTATTTAAGACATCATGATGATGTAGTGATGACCTCATTATTTAACGATTTAAATAAAATTGAAAGATAATGTAAAATCTAAGACCTAAACATGTCCAAAACCTAATAGATGGGTGGATTTAGAACCCTTATCACCTTATCCTCGAAACACATCAATTTGGGACCATTAGAATCCGAAACTCATTCTAAAATAAAGTATCATTTCCTTACATTCCAAGAGTGCCCCTCCCCTCCTCTTATAAAAGTCCCCCACCTCTACCTCCTTACCCACACTTCCAAAGCCTTTGGCTCGGCCAAACCCTACCTATTTTGTCTATCCACATCCCTCTATAACTCCTTGAAGCCTCACTTTGGGCATAAGTCTTTCCAAGGAAGCCTTTGATCTCAAACCAAATGGAGTTACCCGATTTTAAGGTAATGTCTTCACTTGAGTCCTTTTGTATTATTTTGCTTCTCCAACCCCCTAAACTATTTTTATTCTTTTCTTTTGTAACAAATCAAGTATTTTCAATATACTAGAATGTTTTTATATGAAGGATTAGAGCTACACTGACACACACCTTCATCTAATGGTTAAAGAACATACTGTTTCTGTGGTTGGCGATTTCCTGCCTCACGAAACGATGATTGTTCAATATTCATTTAACACCTTTAAAGGTGGCCATTATTATGTAACTATATTTTTTATATGATATATATGGTATTTATGTTTACTATATGCTTCTGTATTTTATATTTAAAACATACCTTTATTCTTTTCATGTTGTGTAAATGCGATAATTTCATATGAGGAAGTGTGGACTACCGCCCCCTCAAGTAATGTGACTCGTACATGCAATACATGGAATGTATAAAGAATGAAATTAATGAACATATGTTACCTATATAACATATATATTATACTGTAATTATAATATATATATATATCATCTATTTTTAATTCCATTAATATAACAAAGAAAAAATGAAAGTAGCGTTCATGCGTACGTACGGCCTACCGTCTCCATGAACGGTGCTTTTCGTTTTTTATCTCCAAATGATATGGAATAGTATAAAATGAATATGTAATAGATATATATGATATTTTAATCATTAATAATATTCTTAAAATTATTTACTTATAACTACATGGACAATCATTTTTCAAACAAGTTCATTTTTGACTCATGTACCAAACATCGGCAAAAACGTCTGATATGAACTAACATTATTAAAAAATTATTATAACATTATAATATGTGATATTAATTGAAGAATAATATCTAAAGGATGTCCTTAGGAAATTATAAATTGACCAAAGTTTATTATTCAAGATATTAAATAACGATCGAGTCAAGTCAGACTCGAGGTAAGGGATCCTACTCCTCTCTTTTTAAGTACACTCTTTTAGGTCATTCCTTTTAAATCTCCTCTTTCTTGTTATTGGGATGTTATTTTATATTACTCTTACTATAATTTTTATGTTCATATGATGATAGACCCTATTCTCTCTCATAAATCCGTTTTGTAAGTTTTGAGTGGCGCAGTTAGGCTGCTGAATTTTCATAAGAGATCTAACATCTCTCTCTTTTTTAAGTACTCTCCTTTATGTCACTTATTTTAAGCTCCTATTTGTTATGTTGGGGGATGTTATTTTATATTCTTATTTCTGTAAACTATATTTTAATATTATTAGAGAACCTATTTGATCTCATCAATCTATTTTTGTAAGTTTTAAGTGGCGTCATTAGGCTGCCGAGTTTTTGTAAGCGATTTTTCATCTCACTTTTATCCCCGTGAGATTTATGCTACATTTGCCACAATTTCCTTTGAGTGGTGTATGTACTGCCCATTATTTTACTCATTATGTAACATAATTTCATTTATGATTATTTACATCAATGTTGTATTGTTCTTCTTTCACGGGGTGTATGTTTCGAAAGATACCCAAGTCAGTAAGAGAACCTTTCACCCTCCTCTTTTTAAAAGCCTTATTTTGTTATGTCTTTTAATTCACATACTATTATGTTGGGATATGTTCTTATATATCCTTATTGATGTAAATTTTATGACCAAGTGATGGGATACCATTTTTATATCTCATCAACTCATTTTCTGAATTTTGTAGTGGCGCCGTTAGGCTGTCAAATTTTTGCAAGGGAACTTCTTAACCCAATTTTGATTCTTTGGGATAAACTTGTAGTCCTTGAATATGTCGTTCTATGAATATGTGTGAATATTCTCTGATTTTTTTACACTTAATATCCACTTATATTGGGTGTATTTATATTTTTCACACATAATTTTGAGATTGATTTATCCTTAATTTAAGGATACCTTCTTTATAAGGGATTTCATCTAATTTTACATTTCTATTGAGACTTCATTGTTGTTATGCACCAATTCACTCTTTTATGGTGTATATATTGTCCTTTGGAATATTATATCATGAATCCATTTATTCTCATGATATTATAAAGTTATGATTAAATGTTATTCCTCATTTATTGTATTCAAGTGTCTCTCATTTTGTTAAAAACCCTTTAACTAAAATATCATTTTAAATGTTTTAATGATTTATACTTATAAATATTTCTCATTAATATCCATGTTTTCAAAATGGATTTAAGGATTTATTTATATGGATATTAATGGTTTAAAATGTTAAAAGCTTCAAAGTGGTATGGGACACTTTGATTCAAAAATCTCTTAATTAAATGTTTTAAATGGTTTTTAAAATAGTTTTTAGAATGGATTCATTATTTCAATATCTTAAAATGTTATATTGTTATTAAAATGTCAGAATTTTATCTTTACATTGTGCTTAAGTTATGTTCTTTGATTATGTTATGGTTCTTGGTCATTGTTTATGAATACGGGTGGTTCCGTGATAAACTAAGGGCAGGTGAGCCCGATATAGCTCTCCAATGCATTGGGTAACGCGAAGGAGTGAAACATTAAGGTTTTTCTGAAGAGATTTAGGGAATATACTGTGGTGGGTATTCCAAATGTAACCAATAGGGTTACTCCCTATGTAAGAATGTTATGAATGCCTTAAGTTACCTTTTATGTCTTATGATTTCTATGATTTATTCATGATTTTATGAGGTATGTTAAAGTGCTTATGCTTTATGGGTAAAGTATGATTTAATTATTATGTATATATATACTCATGTTTCCTTTCCATACTTTTTATAACCCTTACTGATCTTTTTATTCTCATCCCAAGTTTTTGAAATGTTTTCACAGGTCAAGGGATTGGTACATGATATGATGATAGTGTCAAGGAAGTGTCAAGAAAGAATCCATGTTTTATTTTAAATATGTTTTCGTTTATGGGAAAATTAATACTATCTTTTATGTAACCACTTTGTTTAAATGTGGAATGTAATGCAAGTTTTGTGATCTAATTCTCTAAAACTCTAAACCTGAAAAGATCCTCAATTTGTAATCTTGTAATAACTCAAGATTAAGTAAGGTCTAAGGCTAGGGCCTTATGGTTATGTACTATTATAAATACATGTATATTATGGATATATATGATATATATAATATACAAATCATGAATATAATTTTGGATATAATGAAAATTTTACCACATGAACAACATGTAATTATAAGAAGTCCATTTTTGACTCAATTACTAAATATCAACAAAATAAACATTATTAGCTTAAATGATTACATAATGTTTATAACATGGTAATAAGTGATATAAAAGGAATAATAAAATTTAAAAGGTTTCTTAAGAAATCATAAATTAACTTTAGTTTATTATTCATGGTGTTAAAGAACGAACAGGTCAAGTCAGACACAAGGTAAGGGATCCTACCTCTCTCTTTCTTTTTAAGTACTCTCTTTTATGTCACTTCTTCTAAGATCATCTTTATTATGTTAGGGGGTGTTATTTTATATTACTCATAATGTAATTTTTATGTTCATATAATGAGAGATCCTATTTGATCTCATCAATCAATTTTTTTAAGTTTTAAGTGGCATCATTAGGCTGCCGAATTTTCGTAAGGGATTTCTTATCTCACTTTCAATTCCGTGAGATTTCCATTATCCACCACTTATTTATTGAATGTGGTGTATATACTGCCCATGAATGTATTCCTTGTGTAATAAACTTTAATTTATGGGTAATTACATATTCATTTTATGATCCCTCTTTCATGTGGTGTATGTTTCGAAAGATACCAAATCGGTAAGGGAACCTTTCACCCTCCTCTTTTTAAAAGACTTTTTTTTGTTATGTCTTTTAATTTACATATTCTTATATTGGGATAGGTTATTATATATCCTTATTGATTTAAATTTTATGTCCATGTGATGAGATACCCTTTTTATCTCATCAACTCGTTTTCTAAATTTTAAAGTGACGTCGTTAGGCTGTCAAATTTTTGTAAAGGGACTTCTTAACCCAATTTCAATTCTTTGGGTTAAAATTATACTTGTTGATTATGTTAGGATATAAATATGTGTGAATGACCTCTGATTGTTTTGCACTTAATATCCACTTATATTGGGTTTATTTATATTTGTCACACATAAATTATGTCATTGATTTATCCTTAATCTAAGAATACCGTCTTTATAAGGTATTGCGTCTCAATTTACATTCCATTGAGACTTCATTATTTTTATGAACCAATTCACTATTATATGGTGTATATACTGTCCTTTGACATATTATATCATGAATACTTTTATTCTCATGATATTATAAAGTTATTACTAAATGGTATTTCTCAATTATTTGTATTCAACCGTCTCTAATTTAGTTTAAAACTCTTTAACTAAAATATCGTTTTAAATGTTCTAAAGATATATTCTTCTAAATATTTATCAGCAATGTACATGTTTTCAAAATGGTTTTGGGATTTATTTATATGGACATTAATATTTTAAAATGTTGATTTTTTTAAAATCTTCAAAGTGGTATGGGACACTTTGATTCAAAAATATATTAACTAAATGTTTTAAATGGTTATGGAAATGGTTTGATGAAGCATTTTTTATTTCAATATCTTGATATGATATATTGTGATTGGAATGTGTAAATTTTATCTTTCCTTTATGCTTGTTTTATGTGTTATGTTATGGTTATTGGACATTTTTTACATATACTGGTGTTTCTGTGATAAACCTAAGGCGTGTGAGCCCACGATAGCTCTTCAATGCATTGGGTAACATGACGGAGGTAAACGTGAATGTTTCTCCTAAAAGATTTAGGGAATATACTGTGATGGGTATTCCAAATGTGACTCCCTATGTAGCTATGATAGCTAAAATGTATGTATTTTATTAATTTCATAAGTTACCTTTATGATTTATTATTTCTATATGTTATTCATAAATATTATGATTTTGTAAGGAATGTTATGATTGAAAAGTATTGGTTTCATTGATTTGTAATTATTGATGGGCTAATGTTTTCTATCCTTATTTTATAACCCATAATGAGATTTTTATGCTCATCCTAAGTTATTAAATTGATTTTCACGAGACTTAAATATGAATAGGGTCAAGGAATGGATCAATGAAAAGTCATGATGTCTAAAACATGGAACTAGACGTGTTTCTTTTCAACAGTTTTTATTTTATGATAAAATGGATACTGAGTAGTACTGTCTACATGTAATCTTCATGTTATTATGTATTAGTTATGGCCTAATTCTCTAAAACTCTAAACCTGAAAAGATCCTCAATGTGAATTATTTGTTTAATTCAAGATTATGTATTGTTTTAAGGTCAGGTCCTTATAGTTGGTATCAGAGGTCGGTTTAGACAACTTTAGGGATTATGAGTTATCGTTAGACACATGATTAGTCCCTATATCTATTATTTCAGTTAAATCCTTGTTTTATAACTTTTTTAGATCAAGGAATGTCATTTAAAAATGGAAGGAGGAGGATCTAAAATGACATTCCTATATCTTCCTGATGACATGCTTGCAATAATTATTACAAAGTCATGTTCGGATGATTGTGAAACTTTTTCTAGCGTACAACTCACTTGCAAGCAGTTTTTTGAGATATCAAACACCTCCACTATACCTCGATATCATCATGGATCATGGGTTGTATTTAATAAAATCCTATCTTCACAATATTCTCATATTTTCATGAAAGGTAAATATTATCAAGGGATTTTCAACTATTTTACCTTATCACAACATTTTAAAGCATATTATGATTTTGAAAAAGGTGATGAAGAAGGAGACCCTTGCGCAACCTATTTATATTTGAATTTAAAATATAGTCTCTAGGCACATGCTTATGGTATTTTAAAAGGACCATTTATTGAAAGTTTCAACACAAATTCGGTCTGACTGTTTTATAAAAACCAAGTTTTATCAGATGTTTTGAAATTATATGTCATGCATGATTATTTTCAAAAACTATTTTTATGTGAACACCCATATGACCCAAGTTGTACAAGGTGTATTTGGATGAAGGAAGCAAATGATTTTGAAGGATCTCTAAATCATTTTTGCAATGCATGGACCTTCTACCTACGAGAATAAGATAACAATGAAACCATATGGACACCATGATGAAGGTATGTTGTGCTTTCTATTAGTAATAGTTTTATTTTATCATTTGGGGGTAAAATAAAATAAACTAAAATATATATAAGGCTTCATGAATTAAAATGTTGAGGTATTAATGTGTTGGGATTAAAATGAAAGGTATAAGAAAAACTTTGAGGTTAAAACATGTTATGGTTATTTTTTTGAGTTTTATAAAAAAGGACAACCAGTAAGATGGGTGACAATCCATCACATCCGGAAAGGCCATAGGAATCGAACCCACAACTGAAGGGAAACAAGGGCGCATCACCTACCACTAGCCTACGTGAATTCCCTGGATAGTATAACTGACTATTTTAGTAAAATGATATTATGGAACAAGAATAAGTTGATTATGGGAACTTATGTTATATCAAATGGATATACTTAGTATAAAAAAATGATTTGGTGATTAAGTAATAATGGTTGTTTTAGAAGACGTTCTCTCTTTTGAGGAAACACTATATGCCTAAGGAATATAGAATACTATGGTATTTAAATTGTGGAATAATGGTTGAAAATTTTAGTTTGGAAGAATCTATGTTTTTATTTTGGACATATGACGATTTGGTTTATTTATGAAAATGATTAACCTATCATGGAGAATATGTGATTAGGTTAATTGCTTTTTAATATGAGACCTTGTGAGTAACTAATGTTATTTGGAGATAAATGTTAATATTTATCTTGGAAGACTATGTAATTAAATCCATATGATATTTGGGTTTCAATCTTAGTTTGGATTAATTTTGAATAATTTTATGGACAGTTGTATATTGAATGGTCTTTTTTGATCTTTGGGTTTTGTTTGACCAATTTTGGAGATTAAGAGTAGTTGTTGTTTTTGTAAAAGATTGTCCTTTATGGGTATTATCATATCTCACACTAACCATTTTGGTTTTAGTTGATGTCTAAAGACAAGGGAAATATATAGTTCTTATTTTGAGGATTATGTGATTCTCTAAAAGATGATTCTTGTGCTTTTGATGTTACCAGGTCTTTTTGAATGTTCATTGTTTGGAGAAAAGATTAGTTTTTGGTAGAAACTTATTAAAGGATGAAACTCTACTTGAAGGTAAGTATATTTCCTTATGTTCTTATTCTATGTAGTAAATGAATTCCTCAAAATTATGAAAAGGAACGTAAAACAAAAACGTTGTTGGTTTACGTTTCCTACTGGGTAATCAAAGACCGTTTAACGTATCATAAGTTTTTGATTTTCTAGTGGTTAACTTTCTCCTAATAATATTTTCTATCACTCTCCATCAGAACATGACTGTTTATCTTCTCCTCCATATCCATGTTTTCCTACATGGAATCCTAGAATGTGTTATCTTGAGTGACCTTTGTACTTCACTTTCTTTCTTTTAATGTGATGGTTTTTCTAACACTTTTTTGATGTGGGACTTTTAATGAATTTTCCAAGCCCAGTTTTAAAATTGTGAGGACACAATTCCCAAAAGGGGGAAGAATGTAACATCCCAGGTAAATAAAGAATATAAAATTTTTCATATTTATTAATATTTATGAATAAAATTTTAATTTTACTTTAAAGGGGTTGTTATGTGCGATAGCGTACCTGATACGCAACAACAATTTTCTTTGAAATCTTACGTTGCACACTAATAATATAATATTATTATTTTAAATGGTAGTTAACTCCTAGCCATTGTATTGGTGGAAATGAACAAAACTAACTACAATATGATTATACATGATTGTTAAATGTATTTACATTTATCCAATATAAATTTAGAGGCTTAAAATATGAATGAATCTAATTTTAAGCATAATTTACATTAAAAGGCCAATTTACCACCTTTTAATGGAGAACCCTCTTTAAATATAGTTTTAGTCACTTTAATACTTTATAATTAAACAAATAAAATCTTTCTTTAGAATGGGGAAATCAAATTTTACTTTGGGTTATTTTTTGGTATTTTTCTGATAAAGTTCATTTTTTAATGAATAGTGAAAAATATTGTATTTTAATTCAAAAGTGCCTTTTAATATAATTTATTTATATGGTTATATTATCATTTTAATTGGTTTTAAAGTGTAATTAGAATATATTTTTACCATTTAATCAAATTTTGGTCATTGGAATTAATTTCACTTTGAAATTGGATATAAACAACTGTCAATCTTTTGATAGATATTGTTTCATAAAAACACGATATTTGTTTTGACGGCAGGAATTAATTATAAAATTAATTAATTAAACTTATATGTTTTCAATTTGGTTAAATGAATATCATTTTTTAATTTGTAATATCAAATATATCTTAGAGTGAATTTTTGGTATTTTTCTGAAAAACTTCAAATTTTGATGAATAGTGAAACCACTAAGTGGTAGTTTAAAAACTGACTTTTTCATTTTAATTAAATTTTACCACTTCTGTGAATTGAATTTCAAAAATCCGACATACATGGTTGTTATTAGTATGTAAAATTCGGTTGAATAAGATGAAAATAATTTTTGGTGAATAGTAACTTTTGACTTTTATTTACCACGGTTAAAGTTAAATAGGGTAATTCAAGGTTAAAAGAATATTATAATAATTCAAAATTACCTTAACACTTGTCCAAACCTTATTGGTTCTCTCATTTACGACCATGATCATCATGGGGTCGATTTTGGGACCCCATTAAGCTACTTGGGAGTGATAATGACAATTTAGATTAATTAACTTAAAGTAAAGCCAAAATGACAAAAGAAAATATCTTTTAGTAAATTAATTTTTAGAGGGGGTTATATAAATTATATTTTTGACTATAAATATTAATTATAAATCTAAAAATATTTACTACATCATGGTATTTTTTATATAATTTTTATACATCAAATAAATTAAATTATTTATGACACAATAATGTTGCAGTGTTTACCTCATTAATAAATGATTTAAATAAATAAGAATATAATGATTAAAATATTATCCAAAACATGTCCAATTCTGATTGGATGATTTTATTTAGAGTATGAGTCATATTATATTCTACTTTAATGATTTTTGGACCTTTTAAAACCGAAGATATGTTTATAATAAAATAATGTTTTCACACTTTCCTAAATAGCCCCTCCTCTTCCTTATAAAAGGAGACCACTTCTAACCAATTCCTCACACCTCACAAGACTTTTGGCTCATCAAAAATCTGCCCAATTAATCTCCCTACATCCATCTCCTCCCCATAGAAGTCTTACCTTATGCATAAGGCACTTCAAGAGTCCTTTTGGTTCAAACCAAAGGGAGTTACCCAAATTAAAGGTAACAGTTTCTCTTAAATTGTTTTCTTTTATTTTACTTCTCCAACCCCTAAACTCTTTTTATTCCTTTATTTTGTAACAAAACCAGTATCCTAAATATACTAGTATGTTTTTATGAGAATAATTTGAACTACACTTACACACACCTCCATCTAATGGGTGAAGAACATAATGTTTCTGTGGATGGTAACCAAACGCCACATGGAGCGATGATTTTTCAATTATCTCCTGCCGCCTCTCATAGTGGCCATTATGATGGCACTATATTTATATATTATATATATTATGTTTATGTTTTCTTTATGCTTCTATATTTTCCATTTATAGCATACCTTTATGGTTTCCATAGTAGGTAAATACGATAATCTCATTAGAGGAAGTGTGGACTAGCGCCCCCTCAAAGTGATATGACTCGTTAATGCCTTATGTGGGATGTATAAAGGATGGAGTTAAAAATAATATATATGATATTATACTGTAATTATAATATAACTATGTATAATTATGTTTTAATTCCATTAAATTAAGAAATAGAAATGGAAGTAGCGTTCATGCGTACGTACGGCTTACCGTCTCCATGAACAGTGCATTTCATTTCTTACCTCTAAATGTTATGTACTATTATAAATACATGTATATGCTGGATATATATGATATATATAATATCCAAATCATGAATATAATTTTGGATATAATTAACCTTTGACCACATGAACAACATGTAATTATAAGAAGTCCATTTTTGACTCAAGTACCAAATATCGACAAAACGAACATTATTAGCTTAAATTATTAAATAATGTTTATAACATGGTAATAAGTGATATAAAAGGAATAATAAAATTTAAAAAGGTTATGAATCAATTATAAATTAACTTTATTTTATTATTCATGACGTTAAAGAACAAACGTGTCAAGTCGGACACGAGGTAAGGGATCATACCTCTCTCTTTCTTTTTAAGTACTCTCTTTTATATCACTTCTTCTAATATCATATTTATTATGTTAGGGGATGTTATTTTATATTAATCATACTGTTATTTTTATATTAATATTATGATAGAACCTATTTTATCTCATCAATCCATTTTTGGATGTTTTAAGTGGCATCATTAGGCTGCCGAATTTTCGTAAGGGATTTCTTATCTCACTTTCAATTCCGTGAGATTTCCATTGTTTGCCACTTATTTATTGAATGTGATGTATATATTGCCCATGAATGTATTCCATATGTAATAAACTTTAATTTATGTGTAATTAAATCTTCATTTTATGATCCTTGTTTCATGTGGTGTATGTTTTGAAAGATACCAAATCGGTAAGGGAACCATTCACCCTCCTCTTTTTAAAAGACTTCTTTTTGTTATGTCTTTTACTTTACATATTATTATGTTGGGATATGTTATTATATATCATCATTGAAGTAAATTTTATTTCCATGTGATGATATAACCTTTTTATCTCATCAACTCGTTTTCTGAACTTTAAAGTGACATCATTAGGCCGTCGAATTTTTGTAAAGGGACTTCTTAACCCAATTTCAATTCTTTAGGTTAAACTTCTACTTGTTGATTATATTATGATATAAATATGTGTGAATGAACTCTAATTGTTTTACATATAATATACACTTATATTTGCTGTATTTATATTTTTCAAAAATAAATTATCTCATTGATTTATCCTTAATCTAATGATACCATCTTTATAAGGGATTTCATCTCAATTTACATTCCATTGAGAGTTCATTATTTTTATGCACCAATTCACTCTTATATGGTGTATATACTATACTTTGACATAGTATATCATTAATCCTTTTATTCTCATGATATTATAAAGTTATTATTAAATGTTATTCCTCGATTATTTTTATTCAAGCGTCCCTCATTTTGTTAAAAACTCTTTAACAAATATATCATTTTAAATGTTTTAAAGATTTATTCTTCTAAATATTTATCGTCAATGTCCATGTTTTCAAAATGGTTTTGGGATTTATTTATAAGGAAATTAATGTTTTAAAATGTTAATTTCTTTAAAATCTTCAAAGTGGTATGGGATACTTTGATTCAAAAATCTATTTATTAAATGTTTTAAATGGTTATGGAAATGGTTTGATAAAGCATTGTTTATTTCAATATCTTGATATGATATATTGTGATTGGAATGTGGAAATTTCATCTTTACTTTATGCTTGTTTTATGTCTTATGTTATGGTTATTGGGCATTGTTTACGTATACAGGTGGTTCCGTGATAAACCTAGGGCGGGTGAGCTCGAGATAGCTCTCCAATGCATTGGGTAACGTCACAGAGGTAAACGTGAATGTTTCTCCTAAAAGATTTAGGGAATATACTATGATGGGTATTCCAAATGTTACTCCCTATGTAGTTGTGATAGCTACAATGTAAGTATGTTATGAATGCCATAATTTACCTTTATGATTTATGATTTCTATTTGTTATTCATAAATCTTATGATTTTGTAAGGTATGTTATAATTGAAAAGTATTGGTTTCATTGATTTGTAATTATTGATGGGATAATGTTTTCTTTCCTTATTTTATAACCCTTACTGAGTTTTTTTATTCTCATCCAAAATTTTTGAAATGTTTTTCACTGTACTTAAAGATGAATAGGTTTAAGGAATGGTTCAAGGAAAAGTCATGTTGTCTAAAACACGGAACTAGATGTGTTTCATTTCAACAGTTTTTATTTTATGATAAAATGGATACTAATTAGTATTATCTACATGTAATCTTCAAGTTTTTTTGTATTAGTTATGGCCTAATTCTCTAAAAATTTAAACCTGAAAATATCCTCGATGTGAATTATTCATTTAATTCAAGATTATGTATTGTTTTAAGGTCAGGTCCTTATATAAATATTTTAGTATTTATGATATAATTATAATTATGGAAATATAATTTTATGATATAATGATCATTCTATAATGATAAAATATTACTTACCTTATTTCCATAATGATCATTGAAAAATAGAAATGTTACTCATACATATGTGCATCCTACCCTCTCACTGATCGTAATGTTGGATCATTTTTCATAACCATTTTTAATGATTTATTTTAAATATTATAATTGATGTATAAATATGATAATTATTTCAATATTATTATTCTGTATTTGTTTATATAATGATCCCTTTGACCATAGTCAACCTACAAAAGTCATTTTTTACATAGAATCCAAATATGGCCAAAACATCTGACGTAAAACTAATTAGTTAAGTAATCATATATAACATGGTAATAATTAAAATGAAGGTAATAATGAACATTTAAAAAGTTCTCAATAAAGTAAATTATTAACATAATTTTATTATTCTGGAAGATAAAGATGCACATGACAAGTCAGACTCAAGGTAAGGGTTCTCTCATCACACTTTTATTTCTGTAAGATATATGCCATGCTCACCACTTATGTTTGTTTTGTTATGTTTTTACTTCTCAAGAATTAATTTTATGATTATTATAATGAGAATTATTGGGGTTTATATATCCATTTTATGATCTATCTTTCATGTGTTTTACAGTTTCAATGTTTTCAAATCAATATGATATTTTTTGTCTCAATTTGCCTACTTTGAGATGTATGTTATATTATACACCTATATTATTTTATGAGGTTTATATAGTTACCCCTTGACATATATCAGTAATATCCTTCTTTTCATGATATTATAAGTTGTGTTTAACGTTATTATTTTATGGGGACTACAATTCCATGTTACAAAAGTGGTGAGAGTCCTTTGTTACAATCTCGTCATTTATCAGGATAGTTTAAGATTATGCTTCCAATTATGAGATATTATGATACATATCTCAATAAATTCATGAATTTTATTATAATCTGGTTATTCATGATACTTAAAAGTAATAGTAACATTTTTTCATTCTTCTTTACTTAAAATTCTTGAGAAAATGTTTTTAAGAGGATCCGACATTATTTATCTCTTCAGTCGGAAATATATTTTTTCCAAAAACATGTTTTATAAAAATGTTTTCAATAATGTTTTTAACATTTTAAAAATGATTAATTAAATAAATATTAGACTATTTTTCTTCTTATAATTTTTTTTCAGAGTAATATTCTTATCTCCTTTCAAACAGGGCAATTTTTTAACCTTTTTACCATAAAAAATAAATGTTCTTTATGATATGTACAGAATTACCCACCGACATTACCATAATTTATTTAAACTATCCTTTACAAGTTTATAAGTATATTTTTAAATAAAAATTTCTTCTTAATATTTTAGAAATTGTTGGTTTTTAAAAATTATTATAAATAAAAACGATTTTCACAATGTTTTATGTTTTAAAAAGTGATTTTCAAAATGAAAAGGTTATTTTCCTCAAAAATGTTTTTAATGATTTTTAATGGTATTTAAATTCATCAATTTCAACAACCCTTGTTGTTACTTATCCTCCACTGGGGATATTCAATATTGATACCAAATTCATTATTTATTTGGATGGAATAATAATGTTTCAAATAGATTTTATGAAACTTGTTCTCTTCCATAGGTTAATCACGTTTCAAAGAGATTGTCATGGAACCCATTTTCTTTTTATGAGTTAATAATGTTATAAAATAAATGTTTATTTTTTTATGAGTTTCATGATAAAACTCAAGATCTTTTTAATTTATTCATGTTATGGCTCTTGTACATTACTTACTTTATGGGGTGGATCATATAGCATCGGGTGATCCTATTACATCTTGTACGATGGGGAAGCCCATATAACATCGGGTGATCTTGTTATATCTTATACGATGGGGAGACCCAAATAGCATTGGGTGAGCCTGTTTTAGCTTATACAATGGATGTACCTAGATAGTTCTCTAATGTATTGGTTAATGAAAATATTGGTAATTAGAATTATGGTTATTTCAATTAAAAGTGTTTTGAAAATGTTTTATGAATATGATGCTTCAAGTTACTGAAAATGGTTTCAATTTCTTGATATGGGTTTATAATGTATCTTGTGATCAAAATTGATATCACATGGCTCATGATTATTGATTTTGATGACTTTTTCATTTTCCATGTTTTAATAATTGATGATCCAGGTATTGATGTGTACGAATTCTTTTAAGATTTTCTTATACACTCTGATTATGTCATCATACCCTTATACACTTCTTATTCTCATTGATGACGTTCAATTGTTAATGCTTATGATTACCCTTACTGATCATTTTAGCTCCCCCTTCTTATGTTTTATCTTACCCAAGTTATAAAGATTTAGTTTGAATTAATTATGTCTATAAGTTATTTCATATGGATGATAATGATGACTTAATTTTAAATAATAAAATATGGGTTAAATGGGAGAAATGGCCATTTAAAGCCATTATAGTTGTTTATATTGGAGTTTTTCCTAATTTTATAGAACTATTAACCTAAAATTTCTTTGACAATGTAAGTGATTCATTTTTCCTTTTGATGTTGTAAGGTTTGGATGTAAAAAATGGGTCACAGTTAGCAACATCAAATATGGAAATGTAAAGTTTACGATTTCAGCATTAGATCTGAGAGTGTTCATTTCAGGGCTCTTATAATTGGTATTAGAGGAAAGGTTTAGATAACTTTTGAGATTGGTATTTTTTCATATGAGTTTATATTAAGAGTTATGGATACCATAATAGGTCTATATGATTAAGGTTTCTCATGATTTCAAAGTCATAGACACCCCACTTGAGGTTCTAAGTACTAAACTTTTTAAGGTGATTAATGACATTTTGGGATGAGTTTTATTAGGTTGCTGTATTTGTAACCCATATAATCAAAATGAAATGTTATTTTTGGAGGAATTTTTTTTCATATTTAAAGAAAAAAGGATAACCTTAAGACCGATTGAAAACCCATCACATCAAGAATGGATGCGGGGCTTGATCACACAACTGAAGTGTGATAAGGGTGTAGTACCTACCACTTTCCTTCATAATGTCTTAGTTAATTTAACATTTTTATTGGTAAATATTATTTTTATTTAATAAACAAATGGGAATTTATTTTAGGAACAATGGTTGAATTATCTTATAAGAATATATGAACAAATCCTTCAAATTTTTGGGTTTAAACTTTGTTAGGAAAAGTTTGAAAAATTTTAAAGATGTTTATTTATAGAATGATTTGGTTTGAAGTTTGGGCATTACTATTGAATTTTTGAGATTAATGTATAAAGTTTAAATATTTAATATTACCTTGTGATAACCATTTTTTTGGATAATATATAAATATAAGAAGAATATGTTGTTATGATTTTTGGTATTTTTTGTCCTTTAAAAGTTTATTTTAGTTCTTTATGCATGAAAAATTCATCATTTATACTAGTTATTTGGAGAAAAGATTATATTATGGTGGAAATTTATAAAAGGATGGAATTATACTAATCAAGTAAGTACATTTCCATATTCTCTTAGTATTGATGGAAAATAATTCCACAACTCTAGGGAAAGGATATTGAAATAAAAAATTAATCCATGCACCTTCAATTCTGATGAATTAATGGTCATTTATTACATCACATATTTATGGTTTTTTTCCCTTAACTTTTCATTAATCATTCACTTTCTTGTGATCAATGAACTCAATCACTCTCTATAATTATATACGATTTTCTACTATTCCCACTCATGTTATCCTATTTGGAAAACTAGTTATGTTTTATTTCATATGATCTTTTTACATACCACTCTCTATTATTGATAGTATTTTTTATTAACACATTTTACAATATTGGTTTACAATAAAAGTATTTTCAAATTTCTATCCTTTGATTAATGAGATAATGTCCAAATTATGAGGATGTAATTAATTAATTGGGGGAGGATGTAACACCTTTATATTTTAAAAGAATAAAATCATATTTGATAGGGTATGTTACAGTAAATACTGATTTAACTTGTGTTACATGAAATAATGAGTTTCTTCGATATCTTGTATTATACGCAAATTTGAGTTTTACCAAACAACAATATACTTTTAATATTATTATTTAATATGATACTCATAGATTAGTTGTTGGAATGGAGAGTATGAATAATATTAAATAACATAAAAATATATATAGTTTACACTTGATTTTTAATTATATATTTATTATAAATTAAATAATAATCATTTTAAAGAAAAAGAAATGTTTTCTAAAAAACAGTATTTTTCTAAAATATGGTTCAATCGCACTTAGCGTACATAATTTAAAATTAATTTTTACCACTTTTATAAAATATATTTGAAAAAATAAAATTAATTTTTGAAATATGGAGATCATAATTATCTTAGGGTGAATGTTTGAGGTTTTTCTGAAAATTTTCATTTTTTGATTATTAGTGAAAAATAAGAAATTTTAATTAAAAACTGCCTTTTCATTTACATTATTTTAAATGTTAAATTATATTTTAAATTTGTTTTAAAGTAAAATTAGTTCAATTTTATATCAGTTGATCTAATTTATTTCATTGTAGTAATTTTAATAATGAATTTTGATATAAAAACTTTTAAACTTTTGATGTTTTCACTTAAAAAAATCATCATCTCAATACATCTATGGGATTAATTTTAAATTAATTTTTTCCACTTCATTGAATTGAATTTGTAAAAATGAATTCCATATTTTTAATTATAATAATTTAAAAAATATAATAAATTCAAATTACATTTTTTTCAAAATGAATATAGAATGCACAAAAAATTAATCACTACAATTAATTTAAAAATGGGTTTACCTGGGGTTAAACTAAAAAGATAAGAGTGAAAATGACAAAATATTATCTTAATTTTATTTAATGAGTTTATTTTGAACCTGGACATAAAAGTCTATAAAATATTTCAATTACTTTCCACTTTACTTTGAATATGACCCATATAATAAGTTAAGTAAACAAAAGGACAAAAAAGAAACTTTTGTTAATTTTAATATATATAAAGCCTTGGGAAAGAAAAAAAATAACATATGTTCACTTATATATATATTATTGAAATATAAATGATTCTTTTATAAATATAATTTATTTTAATTTTTTGAGATGAAATAATTTCTTAAATGCTTAAGAAACACCAACAGAGTAATTATTTAGTTAACAATTAAATAAAATAAATGATACTACAAATATTAAAAATAAACTGAATTGAATGAATTATTGTGTTCCAATATTTTTTTAAATGAATATATAACTTTAAAATGATTTTAACATAATATATTAGAATTGTATAATTGTATTGATATTTTTTTAAGTTAATTTAAATGAATGGTATCAAAATTGACATTAATGTTATTTTATGATAATAATATTTTATTAAATGATTTAAAATTACTAAACATATTATATTATTCCAATTTATTTTTTTAAATTAAAATAAATATCATTTATTTACCATCTATAGATCATTTTTTATTTTATAATAAATATATTGTCCCCTGAATAGTAAAAATTCTTTTAGCACAGCTAAGGTTAAAGCGGTGTTTTTGCACGTTACATGCACTTGTGTTAAAATTAAGTTCCAAGACATTGGAATTATATTTTTTAAAATTTGGTATTATATTTATATTTATTATGTCTATATTATTTAATCAGTCTCATTTTATTTTATGTTTAATTAATAAATTACCTAGGTTAAAATATTAGTTTCTGTAGTGAAAACCAAAATGGTGAAAATAAGAAAACCTAGAAGTTAAGGGGAAATGTTTAAAAATGTGTTTCATTGTGTTTTTTAGGTTTTTATCAACCATATAATCCCTAATAACATTTAATTTTTAATTTTGGATCTAATTTATATAATATTGACCTCCTAATAGTGAATACTTTTGAGTATTTATAAGAATTTCACTCCTCAACTATAAAATGGAACTCAATCCCCTCACTTATTCACACCTTAAAACCTATTTTGATCTGAAAATACCTACCCAAATCAATTATAAACTTCCCTCATATCATCTTATAATCCTTACTTTGGTAAAAAAATCCAACCAAGGAAGGCCTTTGATGCAAACCAAAAGGAGTTACCCGAAAAAGATGTAATGTTCATCAACGAGCATTTTTGTTTTATTTCTTTCCACCCCCTTAAATTATTATTATACCATTATGATATAATAACCTCAGTATATTCTATATAATGAATTTTTAATTTATTTTTATGAACCAAAACTACACAAACATCCATCAAATGGGTTAATAAATTATTAAGTGTACATACTACTACCTCGAGAAATGATGTCATTCATTTTTCCATTACCACATTTCATGGTTGGGTATTATGATGAATATAAAGTAAATATATGATATTTATAACATAATTATACCACTATATTAATTATATCATATATAATTTTTTTATATTCCATACCAATGGGGATACCATATTGTCGCGTGTTTGAATGGCGGACTACCGTGTCACGATGTTATGTGATTCATTTTTCACTAACACATTACATGGAAGGTAATAAGGGTATAGATAATGAATATATGTGATATACCTAAAATAATTATGATATTAATGACATATTTATAATTCTTTAAATATAATATAACATTTTATTTCTTACCTTTTCACTCACTGAAAAAGTGATAATGTTGTTCATGGATGTGTGGACTACCGTGTCACGATGTTATGTGATTCATTTTTCACTAACACATTACATGGAAGGTAATAAGGGTATAGATAATGAATATATGTGATATACCTAAAATAATTATGATATTAATGACATATTTATAATACTTTAAATATAATATAACATTTTATTTCTTACCTTTTCACTCACTGAAAAAGTGATAATGTTGTTCATGGATGTGTGGACTACTGCCTCCGCAAAGTGATGTGATTCATTTTTTTCATCACAATAACATGAGAATGATATATATAAGCATACATAATTAAACATTATGGTATTTATGATATAATTATATAATGATCATTCTGTAAAGATAAATTATTACTTACATTATTTTCATAATGATCATTGAAAAATAGAAACATTACTCATGTGTACGTACGTCCTACCATCACCATGGTCGTAACATTAGTTCATTTTTCATAACCAAATTACATGATTTATTTTAAAATTATAATTTATGTATAAATATGATTATTATTTTTTAGATATTTATATAATGAAATCTTTAACCATAGTCAACCTACAAAAGTCATTTTTAACACATAAGACAAATTGTCCAAAACATCTGATGTAAAACTAATTGATTAAATAACCATATATAAAATGGTAAAAGTGAAATAAAATTTATTATAAACCTAAAAAAGGTCTTAAATAAATTAAATAATTAAAATAAGTTATTATTTAGGAATATAAAGACACACGTGACAAGTTAGAATTGGGGTAAGGGTTTTCTCATCTCACTTGTATTTTTGTGAGACATGTTCCATATTCACCACTTATTTTTGTTGTGTAGTATGTATAATTACAATGAAATTATTTTGTGATTTTTATAATGAAAATTATTGGGATTTAAATATCCATTTTATTTTATCTATTTCATGTGGTTTACGGTTTTAATGATTCCAAACTGGTAGGCGATTTTTGTCTCAATTTGTCTTCTTTGATATGCATGTTATGTTATACATATATATTATTTTATTAGGTGTATATACTTAAACTATGATACATTATTTCATGAATATCCTTATTTTCATGATATTCTGGGTTTCATTTAATTTTATTCTTTCATAGAGATTAGGATTCAATGTTACAAAAGTGGTGAGAGTCCTTTGTTATAATCTCATTGTTTATCGAGATTGTTTATGATTATGCTTAAAATGATGAGATATTATGATAAATACCTCAAGAAACTCATTAATTTTATTCTACTATATTTATTCATGATATTTAAAATTGATATAACCATTTTTCACTATTTGGTACTTAAAATATTTCAGAAACTTTTTTCTAAATGATCTGACTCTATTTCTCTCTTCGATCAGAATTATATTTTCTTCCAACAATATGTCTTCTAAAAATTTTTAAAAAAATGTTTTTACCATTTTAAAATTTATTTATTAAAAAACATTTACCCATTTTTTCATTTTATAAAATGTTTTCAAAGTAATCTTCTTACTGTTTTCTGAACAATTCAATTTTCTAACCATTTTTCCATGAAAAAGGAATGTTCTTTACGGCATGTAAAAAATTACCCACTGACATGAATGTTATTTATTT
This sequence comes from Viscum album, assembly GCA_963277665.1. Lineage (NCBI taxonomy): Eukaryota > Viridiplantae > Streptophyta > Magnoliopsida > Santalales > Viscaceae > Viscum > Viscum album. The sequence continues at coordinate 832,926,291 of OY728147.1, read as the reverse complement.
GAAGATTCATTTGAAACTTGACAAGTTAATTTTAAATTAAATTTTTTCTTAATATTCTGGAAAATATTAGTTTTTTAAAATTATTTTCTAAGAAAATTATTTTCTAAATAATTTATGTTTTAAAAAGTGATTTTCAAAATGAAAAGAGTATTTTCATGAAGAATTTTTTTAATTATATTTTAAGTGTATTACTATTCATCAAAATCAAAAACCCTTGTTTTTACTTATACTCCAATGTGGATATTAGGTATTGATACCTTCTTAATTATTTATTTGGATATAATAATATTGTTTCAAGAATATTGTTATATAACTCATTTCTATTCCACAAGTTAATCATGTTTCAAAGAGATTTTCATGGAACCCATTTCCTTTCTAGGGGTTAACCATGTTATGAAAAGAATAATGATTTTTTTTTTGAGTTTTATGATGATATTCAATCTTTATGTACTTAATTCATGTTATGGTTATTAGAAATTACATATATAATAGGTCATCCCAGATAGAATTAGGTGATACAATTATATCTTATATGATGGGGTGGCATATATATCTTAGAGTGAGTATGTTACATCTTATATGATGGGGATTCCCACATAGAATTGGGTGATCATATTATAGCTTATACGATGGGTGTGCTTAGATATCACTCTAATTCCTTGGGTAGCGATTATATTGGAAGTTGACCATATGGTTATTCCAATTAAAAGAGTTTTCAAAGGGTTTTATTAATATGATGCTCCAAGTTACCAAAAAGTGATTTAATTGCTTTATATGGGTTTATAATGTTTCTTATGATCAATATTGATATCACATGGCTCATTATTATTGATTTTTATGACTCTTTACTTTTCTATGTTTTTATATTTGATGATTTAGTTATTATGGGTATGAGTTTTTTTATAATTTTATCATGCACTCTGATTATTTCGTAGTACCCTTATGCACTTCTTATGCTCATTAATGACATTCATATGTTAATGATTATGTTTTACCTTACTGATAATTTGAGCACACCCATCTTATGTTTCCAATTCCCCATGTTATAAATAATGTGGTTGAATAAATTATATATAGAAAGTATTTTATTTTGGATGATGATGATGCCTTAATGTTAAATAAGAAAAGCTGGGTTAAATGGGAGAAATGATCACTTAAATTCATCATAGTTTTTTATGTAGGAATTTTTCCTAATTATATAAAACTCTAAACCTAAAATGTCCTTGAGAATTTAAGTGAACAATTTTTCCTTTTTATGTTTTAAGTTTTGGATGGAAAAAAATTGGGTCACAATTATCGGCATAAAATTCAAAAATGTAAAGTTTACGATTTCAGAACTAGATTTGAAAGTATGGGTTTAAAAGATGTTATAGTTGGTATCAGAGGAAAGGTTTAGATAAAATTGGTTATTATTATTTTTTCATATTATTTTCTCTTAAGAGTTAAGTATAACATCAATGGTTTATAATATTAAGTTTGATCATGAGTTCAAAGTCTCAGACACCCCAAATGATGTTTTAAGTAGTAAAAATTTAGAGGTGATTAATGAAATTATGGGACATTTTTTATTGGTTTTTGTTACTTTTAACCCCTAGTTTAAGAGTAAAATGTTATTTAGGGAGGAATTTTTTAATATTTAAATGGAAAATGGGAAACTCGAAGGTTTTGTGACAATATGTCACATCCAGCAAGGTCGTGGCGTGGGTCTTGAACCCACAAACAAAGGGAGACAATGGTGTAGCACCAACCACAGTTCTACACAATTCCTTCCTTATTATGAAATTTTTATAGTTAATGATTAAGTTTATTTCATAAATATATTTTATTTTCTTTGAGGAACAACTGTTGATATATCTTAGAAGAATATATGAACAATCCTTCTAATGTTTGGGTTTCAAACTTAGTCTGGAAAAGTTTTATGAATTTTAAGGATAGTTCTTTATGGAATTATTTGGTTTATTATTTGGTTATTACTATTGAAATTTGGAAATTAATGTATGAATTTTTATTTTTTTTATCTTATATTTTTCTAACCATTTTGGTTTGGTTTAATGTTTAAATACAATAGAAATATCTTGGATATGATTTTAGAGATTATGTGGTCCTTTAAAATTTTATTTTAGGGGTTCAAGCATGAAAAAATCATCTTGTATACTCATCATTTGGATAAAATATGAGATTGTGGTAGAAATTGATAAAATGATGGAATTCTACTCATTAATTAATAAAATTTCTTTTTTCCCTTAATCTTGATTGAAAATAATTCCTCAACTCTAAGAAAATGATCTAGAAACTAAAATGTTATCCTAGTACCTTCAATTATGATGAACCAATGGTCTTTTAGATCATTACAGATTTATGGTTTTTTAGTCCTTAACTTTCCATTGATCATTAAATTTCTTGTGATCAATAACCTCAAATTCTCTCTATAATTATTTAATTTTTTCTTCTATTCCCACCTATGATCTTATATTTGGAAACCTGATTATGTGTTATTCCATATAACCTTTTTACATCCCTTTATATCTTATTAGGAGGATTTTTTATTAACCCTTTTTATGATGTGGGTTTACAAAAAATGTTTTAAAATTTTCATCCTTTGATTAATGATATAAAGTTTAAATTGTGTGAATGTAATTTATTAAAGGCGGTAGATGTAACACCTGGAGATTTTAAAAGAATACAAATATATTCGATAGTGTATTCTACATTAAATAATATGTTATATTATTTTACATGCACTAATGAGTTTCTTTGGTAGCTTGTGTTACACGCAAGAGTGGGTTTTACTGAACAATAATATACTACTAATATTATTATTTAATATGATAGTTATCTCATAGTAATTAGAATGGAGGGTACAAATAGGATTAAATAAATTTAAATATATATATATATATTATATATTTTTATTAATTTATATTAATTTGAAATGAAATAATAATCATTTAAAATAAAACAAAATGTTTTCCAAAAAACTGTATTTTTCTAAAAGACGGTTTAATCTCATTTTGCGTACATAATTTAAAATTAATATTTAAAATTTTTAGAAAATATAGTTTCAAAAATAAAATTAATTTTTTGAATAAGGATTTAAAAATTATATTTAGGTGAATTTTTGTGATTTTTTTGAAAAGTTTCATTTTTTATGAATAGTGAAAAATAATGGATTTTAATTGAAAACTTCTTTTTCATTTAAATTATTTATAATGTTAAATTATATTTTGAATTAGTTTTAAAGAAAAATTCTCTCAATTTTAAATCAATTAATCAAACTTAGTTCATTTTAATCATTTTTATATTTAATTTAGATATAAAAACTTTATAATATTTTGAAAATTTTCACATTAAAAACACATCTTCTTATCACGTATATGGGATTAATTTTAAATTAAAATTTTCCACTTATGTGAAATGAATTAAGAAAAATTTATTCCATATTTCTAATTATAATAATTTATAATATCTAATATGTTCAACATTATTTTTCACAAAAATGAATAGTTAATGCAGTAAAAATTAATTATTGTTGTTAAGGTAAAAAATGGGTTTACTAGGGGTTAAACTAAAAAGGTAAGTGTTAAAATGACCTAAATTATTATCTTAATTTTATTAAATTAGTTTATCTAGATATTTCTCATCAAAGTCTTAGATATATGGAAATTCCTTACCACTTTCCTTTGAATATGACATATATAATAAGTTAATTAAAGAAAAAGACAAAAAAATACTTTTCTTAATTTTAATAACTATAAAAGCTTAAGAAATGGAAAAATACAACATTTTTTCATTTATATATATCCTTTTGAAAGATAAATGATTTTTTTTGTCATTATAAAATAGTTTATTTTTTGAGATGAAATAATTACTTTAAATGCTTAAAAAATGCCTTGTTAATTATTTAGTTAACAATTTAATACAATAAATAATACTAAAAATATTAAAAATTGAGTAAATTGAATAAATTATTCTGTTCCGTTATTTTTTTAATTAATATATCATGTTACATAGGTTTGAACAAAATATATATGAATTCCATCATTTTATTGATATTTTTAAATTCAATTTTAATAAAAAAAAATCAAAATTGACATTAATGTTATTTTATAATAAATTATATTTTATTAAATTGTTTAAAATTACTAAAAAACATATATTCTTCCAATTGATTTTTTAAATGAAAATAAATATCAACTATGTACCATTCAGGGACCAATTGTTATTTTTATATGAATATATTTGTAGAGACCCTATTTTTCCTTGTAATAATTTAGAATATATCTAGAAATATTTTTATAGTCTAGTGATGAGACGATGCATGATTCTGAAATCCCATGTACCTAGAATTAATTTTATAAAAATATTAAATATATTTTATATCATTGGTGCACGGTTTTTTAGAAATAATGAGATAACTTAAAAATAGAGTCTCGTATCAAAAAATTGAGACCATAGTTGAATTTGGAATGTGATTTTTATCCTAAGAGAGACCTAAAATTGGTTAGCATGAGGGGTTTGGATAGGGTGAGCATTTTCGGGTGCATTTAAATTAAATTAATTGATTGATTAAATTATTTAATTTAAATGACCTAATCCTAAAACCTCTATAAGTATGTTATTTTGAAATATCACTAGGGTTAGCCACATAACCTTGGGAATACTGAGGGGGGGTTATGCCACTCTCCTTCATTACTGAATCAAGATTAGACAGTGATGATCTTTCGGATCAAGGTGAATCAAGATGTAGTGAATGTGACAGATCTTCCTCCTTCATTGTTAAGTGTTTTCTTCACCAACAAATGAAGTGAATCGAGGTAGGACGCATCATATGTGGATTTCCACCATTATTAATAAATGATCGAGCATGATCAATTCCTTATCTTTTATCTGTGTTTATTCTGATCATTTGCATGAGCCTATGTATCGATTTAAAATTGTTTGTTCAATTTATTCCATGTTTCTCACCTCAAGTATCCCAATCTATATCTATTGGCCAAGAAAACTTTTCCGATTTTTTCTCACCTTTATTTATTTCTTTTACCACTACTTTTCTTGGAATTCTACATTATAGTTCTATAAGTCCATGGTTTGACATTGCTGGGTGGGATTGAACTCGATCAAACCCCGGTATTCAAGACGGATTTCCTTTGTGGCAGACGGTTTTGTAATCTAAGGATAAAAGATGATGAATTATGGGATTCGGGAGATTTTTTCAAATAAACGAGATCCAAAAAAAAGAAGTATACGGAATGGGAGGCGTGAGGTGTGTTCAGGATTTTAATGGACCATCGAAGATCTGATTTCATACCGTCAGAGGGCCATAAATCGACGAAGAGAGGCCTCCTATTCATTTTTAGGTGAAACGAAGGCATGATTTTCTATGATGGTCATGGATTATAGATTTATAGAGAATATCTAAGATTTATATGAAATTTAGGACTACATCCCATGTAATCTGAATAACACATGTTTTGTAGGGCCATGGCTATGGCGAATAAGGTTTTCAGGTAAGTTAAATATCACATGTGGTGTGGGACCCCCACACACCATGTGACCCAGTTCTGGTGACCCAGCATGTAATCTAGGATTACATGGTCACTATCATGGCCAAATACATATCATGTAATATTACATGGTTGTGTTATACTAACATAGCCCAAAGGACATGCGCAGGACCCCGTGCAGGAGTACATGTCATGTATCGGTGTACACGGGTATGAGAAAGATTACACAGACACAGCCAGGAGCACAGGTAGGACCCCAGGTGGTAAATGAACAATGTGTAGTCCCCTTACATTCCATATAGGGATTCATGGGTATTGATCCATATACTATAAAGTACATGACTAGGAAGTAGGGTGGGACCACATGACGTGCGGGTTCCCTTACACATCGTGTACCCTTTGTTGTGAAGAAACTTCTACCTATCATATATTCTTCATTTTGACTCATGTTTTGGCATGTGAGTATCCTATCTGTATTTTTTCACATTAAATGTGATGGTATTCTTCATGATGGATTTTGAGATATGGTGTGAGATGTTCCGAGTGTGATACTTCTTTAAGTGATGTTTGGTGATGGAAATGATCTGGCATGATCATCAGAGAGATCAAAGTGGCACCATCCAATGGGGAAGTACATGGGCCCTCTACTCACTACTAGAGTTTCACCCTCCTTCTAGGATAAGTCATGGGCCCTATATCTACCTTCTGAGTGGAACCCTACTACAGAGTCAGGGTATGGGTCCTCTATCCACTCACAGAGTGTCCCCCTCCTATAGGTAAGGGAATGGGTCATCTATTATCTATTATAGTGGAACACTCTTGTTGATTGGGGAATCAGTCCTCTACCACTAGAGTGGAACTCTCTTAAAGAGATAGGGCATGAGTCCTCTATCAACTATATAAGTGTCACCCTCCTGCTAGGATAGGGAATGGGTCCTTGATCAATTATTAGAGTGGAACCCTCCTACTGAGATAGGGTATGGGTCCTTGACCATTAGAGAAAAAACCTCCTATTGGGAATGGAATGGTTCCTCTATCTAATATCTTATTTTCACCCTCTTATAGTGTCAGGGCATAGTTCCTCGATTGATTATTAGAGTAGCACCCTCTTATGGAGTCAGGGCATGGGTTGTATACTTAGATATTGTTCCCCTCAACTATCTGGAATAGTGGTGAGGTGTGGCTCAAATTATATGTATCTTAAAATAGTTATGTAGGATGTTGGGCATCATTTATGGACCTTTAGAACTGTTTCCACTCTTTCTTAGGATGGGATTTGAGTTGGAGATCTCCTTTCTATCTTGTTTGGGTTTCTTTTACGAGCATATATTTCTATATCCATGTTGTTGGATTTTGATACTATCTTATTATGGGTTGAGATTTCCATTCCTATTGTGTCTCTTACAGCTCTCAAATCATCTTTCATGGTATCATACTGGGTATTTATATACTTACCCCTATATGGGATTTTACCTCATGTGTTGTGTCTAATATAGATGACGGATAGGTCAGCAGAAATCATAGAGGAGCATAGGGATTCCCTGGTGTATTTAACTGTGTATAGTGGTCATGGCTTGGATATTTTGATTCGGGATCTCTCAACATGTTAATTTTCTATTTTTTCAGTTTGGGACATATTTCTGGTTGGGTAGGTATTTTTTCCAATTTACATTTCAGATTACATTTTCATACTCTTTTACTTACTAGAGGTTTTGTATTAATGGTTTATTCTCTAGATGTTGCATATTTTAATTATTACTCTATACTTATGCATGGATCTAGTTGGGTTCATGAATACAGGTACATTAGGAAAATATATACCATATTAGTTATGTATTTAAATGCTTCCTGGCCTATAGAGGCGATCTTAGGGTAGTTTCAGCTCGAGCCCTATTGGGTCGAGTCATGAAAGTTTGGTATCAAATCAGTTCATTCCTTGGGACATTGTTTGGAGTAGTACCCTTATGAGGATTTGGTTGGGACTTAGGAAAATAGTGTCAAAGTGTCTTGAGTACGGATTTCAGTCCATGGAACCCAATATTTGTATGGAGACTGACATATCCATGTATCAAGACTCTGGATACCTATTTGTCTATTCGGTATATTAAGACATTGGATGTGGGGATCAATGGTATATGCATCATATAGGATTATTTCTTTCACTATCCTTCTTGATTCAAATCCCCATATATATATTATCATTTAAAAATGGTATGTATAGATCACTTTCGAGATGCATCCACAAAGACATCCATCTAGGTTACAGATTCATGATCATGATAATGATATGATGAGTAATGAGGCCTCAAATAAGAGTCCATCATGTGATATCTTTCCTCCAAGTAGGTAGGTAGCAACACTCCCACCTATCAAGTAGTATATTATACTAGAATATAATCATGAGGGTATGTGTGGGTTTAGTGCACTCCATGAATTCTGGTGCCAGAGTCTATTGAGATCCCATGATGAGTCGTATCCCCAAACATCAAAAGGATGGCTTGAGTCGGTGATCGAATTTTTTATACTTGTGAACATCCCATCCAATCATATGGTTGAACTAAAAACAAATTCTATTTGTAGAGAAATATTTGGTTCTAGTATTGTCATTAGATGACACACCCATGATGAGTGTGCAATACAGTTTCCAGATATAGAGATCTATTAAGTTTCATGTTGATCCATACACCCTTCTTAGGTGGTTGAGATCAGTCCTAATTCTATAGTTTGGATATCCCTCTCATATAGGACCCCCTTTGATGGTGGTCCTCAATATGAGACCTCTCCAAGATGATTTTCGGTGTCGATAGAGCCCTACTATTGATATGTTTTAGTGTAGCATTTAATAGTTAAGTAAGAAGTACACTTCCCTCATTGAGACGTGTTCTTGAGAAATGATTCAAAATCATGAGGGAAAATCAGTTTCACCTAAATGGGATAGTGTTGAGGTGTGATGAATGAGTCCATTTTACTTCCATGTTCCTGGTATGTTAGTGTGATGGGGTGTTAGAGTAGGAACAGGTTTAGGAGATCAGGTGTGAAAGGGAAAGTATGGGCTCCCAATAAAAGGGGCTTTTGGTGAGGAGGCTTGAGTATAGTTTTTAGTATGACCTATGTATCCACTACTTCAACTGCGGCTATTAGAAAAGAGTTTAAAACCACATTTCTCTTCATGTATCCTATTTTTGAGACCTAGAAATACAAATAAAGACCTTTTTTCCTAATCCTTATGTTGGAAGATCATATATAGAGGATTGGTGATCACACATTTCTATAGATAGAGTGACCTTACTCTACAAGGAGAATGAGCCTCACATGAAATCTTTCCAGAGTAGAAGTGATACCCTGTGATTTCTTCCTCAGTATAGACTTATCTTCGAACATCAATTCCTAGATGATTTCTTCCAATGATTTTGGTAGTGCTTCTAGGTTTTGGGATATAGTTTTCCTCCTTGATTGAGATTGATCCCTAAATATAGGAGGATGAGCTCATTCATATGAGGTAACATCATATTTATCAGTTGGCTAGTATTACCCTTGGAGTAGTGGGTGTTATGAGTTATCCACTCCCTCCAATGATGTTAGGGTATGATGATGTATTGGGTTTAACTCCCCACCATGAGATGGACCACTATATATACTTTCCCCAAGGATAGCCTGATGTTTTCACTACCATATCAGATGACCCCATGGATTTGTAAGAGTTAGTGGTATAGTTAGAGGGTCTACAGAGGTAGGGATTCATAAGATATATTGTATTCACCTAGGTAGCCCTGTTTTGTTTTCCTAAGAGGAATATGAGATCTTGAGGTGAGGTGTGGATTAGCGTCACCAAATATTGGTAACTATCAGTCAGGAGTATCCACCCCCAAGAATATATGAGTCCTTTGACAAGTGTTAATGGGTGACATGGTTCAAAAAGTCTATCCTTAGGATGGGTTATCACCAACTCCTAGTTTGAGAGGATATTGTACCATGAATAACTTCCTAGAGACTCTATGGTTATATTGAGTTGATGGTGATACCATTTGGAATGTTGGATTCCCAAAAATATTGAGAGACCTGTGAACAAAGTCCTTTAACCCTTCATGGATTGGCTTATAATAATATTCATTATTGGTAACCTCATGTCCTTAGAATTTTAGTAGGAGAATTTGAGATACTTGAGAAAGGATTCTAGATGAGATCTGAGAGTACCAGTATCTTGGGGAACCCTATGGAGTCAGTTTTTGGTTTAGGAGGTTCATGGAGAACTTATCTTGGATTATATCCCCTTTAACCACCCTAATATGAAAAGGGAAGTTGTTTACCAGGACTAAGTAGTGTCTGATATCCTTTGAGGTGTTGAGGATGAGGCTGATGAGTTATTCATCTTAGATATTATTGGAGGAGAGAGGGGATTACATAGTGTATTGTGGTTCTTATAAATCTGGGATCGATGGCGTGTCGATGCAAAGGTAGTCAGTTATTGCATATGGGTTGAGGTACTTGAGACCCCACAAGAAGAAATACGTGAAAGGTGTCTGGTCAAGGTTTGGTGTGGTTCCTATAATACTGGGCTCGATGGCATGTCAATCCAGGGAGACAAATGTTTGTTTTCATATTGGGATTGTACCCATGAAATGGTCTACCTATGTATCCTTGTGAAAGTAATCTGAACCCTCATAGTTCAATGCCACTTAATGGGACACATCATACCTTTTAAGGTCGTGTGATAAGGAACTAGTCGTACTTTTTGATGTCATGTGGTATGGACATCTTTGAGAAAGGTCTTTGGTCAAGGTTTGGTGTGGAACTTTTTCCTAAGTATCCCAAGGAACTTGGAAATAATATGGGTTTCCAAGTAAGATTATACCGTATTGGGAATATGGCCCAAGGAGAATAGGTTTGATTTGAAATATTGGGTTTGCACCTCAAGGAGGCTTTCTACATATCCCATGTGGATAGGAATCAAAGCCCATGTAGTTTGATGAGTCTCATATGAGTGTATAGTCCTCTGAGAGAAATGAGTTTGGACTTACTTTCTGAAAAGGATTCCTTGATTATTTGTGGGTTTAATTTGAGGTTTATTCCTAAGGATAATTCCAAGATTAAAGGAATTGGGTTTTTATTCCTAAATAGGATATCTAGTGAGCTCAGGCCCTAAGAAGGATTCCTATGTATCCCAATTGTGGTGAGAATTATAGTTCTCATAGTTTATTCAATTGTGGGTTTTTGTGAAAAAAAATTAATCATCATAAATCTCTAAGGCCATGTGATTCATACTTTGTGTGAGAAACAAGAGGATGTGAAATATTCAACAATGACACATACACCTTTCCTCCTTCGTTGGTGGAAGAGGACACACCTATGGTGGCGATGGTGGATGAGGGTGAGGTAAAGAACCTTCCCTCTATTAACTTTTCATTGGACAAGGGTCCAATGAAAGGAACAAGGGATGAAGGTTAGGGGCTTACACCATGATGGCTTCCCTAAAATTGATCCTGGTAGGGGATGGAGACTTTTCATTCTCTTGAATGGAAAATAAATTGTGAACCATATCTTCCCTACCATAAATTTGAGGTTCCAGCTCTTTGAGAGGGGAGAGGTCAGGACCCAAACCCTTATTTTCAAAACTGAGAACTTCCCAACACTGTTCCTGGAAGAAAGTTCCATGTGACTGTGGATATACAAACCCATAGAAACTCCATGAATCCTAACCCCATTGTGAAACAAATGTGGAAAACCTCTGACTGCGGATATACAAACCCAAATAGAAGAGACGATGATGTGACTTTCCCAAATATTTGATGATTTATGAGTTTTTTTTGGAGGTATCAAAAGAATCTATTTTATAAAATGGAGACAATGAAGAAGAATCTTTTCCATGAATGGATTTGAGGAGGTCTTGATGTCTTTTAGACTGAAGAGAGTAAGTGAATCAAAGAGGGGTGCCTAAGTAGATAAGGGTGCATAATTATGGGCCCAAAAGTAGGCTTGGGTGACCTAATATTCACTTAAGTGACAAAAAATATATATGGTAATACTTGGTAAAGACCTAGCTCAAGCCTTCAGAAGTATTCACAAGTGATCCCAGAAGCGGGGCGCTCAAGTTCCTGTGAAAGAAATAGGTGGCACACAAGTGTTTCTGATTTTAGAAGGTTGGGCTCTTTAGGTGCACAAGTGTTGTGGATTTAAAACACTAAATGGAATTAATTCCTACAATCCTCCTTCAATTACTCTACTTTAGGTGTTAAAGGACTACCTTGAAAGTTTCGGAGGACTTGGGCGAATCACTAGGGAGACCAGAGCAGCAATTGGGTTTCATGGAAATTCATACATGCAAATTAAGGCCCCAATGGTCTATTTATAGGAAAATAAGTGACCTTGGGATAAATGAAATTGGGTGTGAAAGTATTTTGTGCACCAAATTGGGACGGGCAAGTAGGTTGCGCGACATAGGGGGAGCCTAAGTAAGCTACGTAGCGACGGCCTCTTGCCCTAACTAGGGAGATCCAAAGTTCATGAATTTAAAAATCTTAATTTTATTCATGTGTTTTCTACTCTATTTTATAAAGAATTTTCCTTTTTCATTTTTTAGACTCTTTGATGGAACAAATTATTAACAAAATCCCCCCTCATAATTGGATATGGAATGAAAATATGATCATATTCTGAGGTAAAGTAATGAGGGATAAAGAAGAGGGCACTGGGGCGTACAAGTATCAAGCGCGCAAGGAAACTGGTCATGCAATCTGGTAGAGCATAGTATTCCGGCATGTAGGGTAACTTTCATCGGTTATATATAGTGGATCCACTTCCAATAAAATTATCTGAATTCTATAATTTTATCTCTCAATGGCCAAATCCTTCTTCGCTCAGAAGATTCTATTTTCACTGTGCTTTTTCTGTATGCTTTTAGTTGTGTGCTATAACTGGGGCACCACACTTGTGCACCATCTTAAATTTTCATTCCAAGTGTTATACTTGTGTGCCTTAATGACTTTTCCAATTTTTTAAATTCTTTTGTCAAACATCAAAAATGGATTTACTTAAAAGATGAATTTTTTATCTTTATGAAGGTTAAATGGCTCCCAAAAGAATCGGAACTGCTAATGATCTTCCCAGTAAGAGGATTGATGACATGATGAACATTTTTTTTCATGGATACTATGATTTATGTGACAACACACTTCCAGACTTGGAAAAATATCTAAATAAATATCACTTCAACTTTCCTCAAAGCACTTATTTTCCTCTGTATAGCTATGGCCATCTGTAAGAAGTCAATATCTTAGACCCAAAGAACTATGTCCTACTCTCTTGATTTCAAGACTATACCAACTTCTCATCTTCCAACGCTTCTGTTGGGGGGTCATTTTCTAATGTTGGGACATCATAGAAAGTTCATATCATGCATCATAGCTCGTGTACTTCAGATTTGAAAGCACACACACCCAAGTTGTAGCCACACTGTTATTCATCCATCCTTTGAAATTCTCAGACAGATCAATCCAAAGGCTGGAAGAAAATTTGGTATTTCCACCTAGGAGGAGGTGTAAAACCTGCATGGATGTAGACATAATGGGTTCATAAGATGTCTGAAGAATTTATAGATGACTTAAAAGGTGTTAGAATTTACGAATATGTTTGCGTTGGGAAAACCTATGTGTATAGGAATGATGATTTTGTTCCAGGGTTACTAAGATGATAGAGCCTAGAAACTAAATTCATTCATTTGACACATATAGAAGTAGGTATTATCTTGTTGGATTTATAAAAGATTTCTAGAGCTCTGATCCTTGGAGATATGTATGATGAAATTATTTCTCCCAAAGTAACATGGAATGACTCAGAGAAGACACCATTTTTGGTTTGTGAGTTGATGAAAATTTTTATCAAAATCAATAATGTGACCACCATGAAGTCCCATACAAGAAGGGATATTTATCCAGGGGAATGGATGGAAATATTTCTAGTATAAAAGAAGGAAAAGGGCCCCACCTACACTCGTCCAACCAACTATCTAAAGGCAAAGAAAATAGGTACACCTGACACTTTTGGCTAGCATTAGAGAAAGGGGGTCTAACAAGTGGGGATATGAAGTCAAACCCAAAATTATTGTAAAAATGTGTTTGGAAGGTTTCCTAGCCATGTGGATCAATGTGTACTTGTCACCAGCCTGAGATTCCAAAGGAGGTGTAAGGCCAAGAACATTTTTTGTCGTAGCTAAGCTGGCTAAAAGAAGGATGGTAGGGTTGGCCACTCCTATTTTGGCAAAGATTAATAATATCTTACAGCTTATTTATAGAGGTATGTCTTATTTTAGAATAACGGGGCCATTCTAGGTGTTATGGGGACGGATCGCTACTCACTTCAGAACTTATTTTGTGCAAAGTGGGGTACCGGTCTTTGGAAGTTCTTTCCGACCATAAGTTCAGGATTTCTTTGGAATCTCACCCTTTTCTATGAATGATTAAAACATAAAGGGTAGTTTGAGTATGTTTAAGGAATTTCATTTCTTTCCTTATGGGAATCCACCTACAGGGATATTCTTTGATGATAGGATGGCCATTTTAGAGTTAAGGGCATACATGCTAGCTTACAAAGATGGCGTATTGGCCACCAAGATTGAAAAGGAAATCGTATTTGAGGCCTATGCTTATTATATATTTGCACTTAAATTAAAATTTCTACAAAAAAATATTGTATCTCCCCCTATACATGTCAAATTAGAGAAACATCTGATGTTTTCCTGACAACTATGGTTACTAACATCTGTGGAGAAGACTGGACCAGTATTTAATTTACCTATCAGTGATGCAGTACGAAATTGATTATCTGGTATGCTGAAAACGGGGTCACCTCTTACCCTAAAGGGGTATTGAACCATGTTGTACCTCTATTTGGGGTAAAGAGAAGTAATAGTAGGGAACCCTATCGTTTGGAATGTAACTCTTCATCATCAAGTGATGACTCATTAGAGTCAAAGGGTGGAGGTGATGAGGCTCCAAATTCACCGAAGAGACCTCGTATCAGATATAATCCACCTACTAGAGTTATGAAAGACACTCCATCGATCTCTATAGAGGTTGTACCGAGGTGATCTAATCTCCATCATTCTAAAGAGCGACGAGTCCCAGTTTCTCATCCCCCATCTTTGATTGTGGGAGTTGGGAAGAAACTTAAATCTAAGGCTATAGGATCCTCTTAAAAACCCTTTGGCATGTACTCTGAATATTTAAAACTAGAATCTATTCAAACATGGAAAATTTTATACCATGATGTTGAAACCATGTGGATGGAGCTACGTGAAGGGATGAATTTTCCAGGAGTAGAGGATCTATAGGCCTCTTGTAACATCTTATTTAAGGATAATCCCAATGAAGTTAGAAATTACATATGGGAGCTAGAAATGATCATATATTCACCCAATGAAACAATTCCCACCATGAAGTGAGTGAAATAAATGATAGATTGTGGTACCACTGAATGGATTGGTCCTTCATTAGATGAAGAATGGCGTGATTTTGTGAATCCTAAAGATGTAAGTTTTCTTTTTCACACATTCTCTTTTGATTTGAAATTTAAATTTACTAAAAGTGTTATTACTCAGGAAAAATATCATTTTTATCTTGCATTTGGTTAAATGAAAAACAACTAAAGTCCCCTCGCTATGGTATAGCCTTGGAGGTACTGCTCTTGAAGCAACCAGATCACCCCATGAATCAGGAGAAATATCTCCAGGCCAATAGGCCATGGAGGATGAGATGAAAATGGTATTTCTATCTCCAATACCTGTATTTGGATATGATGATGCAATTCCTCCTAATAATGTGAATAAATAAAAGCATCGAATAAATAAAGCCATGGTTAAACCCTTTCTTAGTAGTGGTAAGCCTTCCTGATAATCATGAATTTTATCCTAATTCATGAAAAAATGTTTAAACTTATTAGGATTATAGGGGATTCTTCTATGTCTTATTTGAAAGAAAATACTGATAAGATTAAAGGAACCATGGAGGGTGATGTGGAACAGGCACAAATTATGGCTAATTTGGTGGTTCCTGAAGAGGCATTGAGGCCAAAGAAACCAATGTCTATTCCCAGCACCACTCATGTTCCTTCTATCATAGGAGAGGAGGCTTCCGGTAAAACAACAATGCTTTATAATAAATCAAATGTAACAACAAATTACTTCCATTCAGTGATACTTTAGGTTTATCACATGCACTTGAGAGTTTTTAAATGACTAACACTGACCCCACAATTGTTGCTGAGGAAGCTATTCGGGGTCAAAAATTTTCAGAGGAAGGTTGCTAAGAAAACATGCCGAGTGCTACCATGGGTGAGACTAACTTGGGATTTGCGATATCATTGGATGATATGATGAACCTTGGTATTTTTTTAAGAAGTATTAGAAAATTTTAATGTACCAAATGCTTTAAAATATTTTGGATTCCCTTGTATAGAATCAACTGGATGTGATTTTTCATTATTCATCCTGTTAATCGTCTTATGATTAAATTTCTAACCAAGGTTGGTTGAAATATTCAGTTCCATCTAAAGAAACTGCTTTTGGAACGATACTTTAAGGAAGTATTGATATTAATTTCAATACCATCATTATGGAGACATTGGATTTGGTGAATCTTGAGGCTGAAAATCTTCGTAAGATTCATTCTGAAGATCCGGAGCCAATTAAAGATAGCACTCCCCACCCAGAGATATCAAACAGAAATTTTGAAACTGAGAATATTGGGGAGGATTCTTCTCAAGATACTGACCCACTATTGGTTAAGGGATACTAATATTATTATTTTACTCACTTTTTTTATCCCTTGAAGCTAACCATAACCATAATTTTTGATTTAACATATAGGGTTATCAACTTCAATGGATAGGTCTAAAGGTGAAGCCTCTGCATTCATCCCAAACTGTATTAGAAGGTGAATCAGTCATTGTTCAAGATGGAGTAGAGTAGGGCTCTTCTTTAAGTTCATTAATCATAGAATACATCCCTCCTTATGACAGTGATTCTGAATCATACCTAGAACTGAAAAAGTCTCTTTGTATTTCACATCAAAAATCACGGAAGAATATATAGAAGATAATATCTGATATTCCCCTTGAGGAACTACCTTCAATAATTCCATAACTCTCATCTCTTTTTATCATCCTAGGATTTAGAGATTTTGAATACCGTGAAATTAATACCATGGTGAAAGGAATTATTCAAATGAGGGAGTTAGAGAAAAAGATTTGGCAAGACTTAATAAAAGTTAAAGTGTTGATCAAGACCGAATAATTCCAAGCGGCGATGTCTCGAGATGAGGCTAATTATACTGTAAAGTTCAAGGAACTGAAGCAGAAGATCAAATAAAATATTGTTCAGCAGCTATGTCTTCAATAGGAATTAAATGTCATTACAGGGGATCTTGACCAACTTCATATCTCATTAGTGTAAGTCAATAAGGATAGTGAAAAATCCATTTCAGATGCTAGATAAGTACTTCATCATGCTAAAGAGAGTAGAGTTGGTCAACTAAACAAGCTTCAACGGGTAGCTAATGGGGCTCAAGAGGTTGTTAACCAAATAAAGAGTTATATATAAACACTTTCGTGATTTTTGATAAGAGAGAGACTCTAGTTTTTATATTCTCCTATATAAAAAGTTTTCCATAAATGAAAATCATTTTGTCTTCAATCATCTATGTTTTCATTCTTGCAAGCTTCTTTTGTTTTACTTAATCCATTGGTCCTAGTAAGCATAGTTTGATTTTTTCTAGGGTTATATGAACAACCCCACAAACTTTGTATCTTTTGACTTTTTATTTCTCAATATTACCAAAATCATACAAAATATATGTTTAGTGAGTTGGGACTTGACTTTTGTGTAGAGTTCACTTTGAGGGTTCTCAATATGGTGTGTACCATGTCTCTTATTGTTGGAAGTTTAAAGTCATGAATGTTAGACTATGAAGGGATAATGTTTAAGGTCGAATAGGTTTGACCATGAATTTAAAAATTAGATCCCAAAAAAACTCAATGGCTAAGAATTTCTTTAATATTATTTAAATATTTCTAATGGGAATATTGAGCCATGATTTTTATAGTCACCAAATTAAAAACTTGTATCAACATAAGGGGAGTCTCCTCCAAGAACAAAGTTACCATTATTTGACAAACTCATTATGGGAGTTGGGTTATGCAGGGCCAACTGGGGAATATGATGCATATCCAAATAGTGGAATATTTTGATTGATAGGATCGTTATGTAGAAAAATTTTATGCAAGGCCACCTAAGGGTACGTATTGCATAGTCAAGCAAAAGAGCTCTTAGGAATTTAGCATTTTACTGCTAATAGACAAGGAAAAAAATAATATTTGGATGACTCAAGACCACAGTGGGTGGTTTTCTCGAGGAAATGAATTTTAATAATGAAAGTTTTTTTTGATGACATATGTAATGAATAGTAAAACCATTTCTATACAAATTTGGTGTATGATTAATGGTTAAAATTTATCAGAAAGGTGAATTTATGATAACATATTGTGCAGTTTTAAGTCATACAGTGAGGACATGGTACTGTGTAGTTTTAAGTCATGTAGTGAGGACATTTTACTGTGCAGTTTTAAGTCATGCATTGAGGACATGGTACTATGTAGTTTTAAGTCATGTAGTGAGGACATTGTACTATTCACTTTTAATTCATGCAGTGAGGACATTGTGTAGCTTTAATTTAAGGTCTTTATCTTTGACCAAAGGTATTAGATTCTCCCAAATTCTTGAAAATTTGTTTAGAAACATACTAACATAGTTAAGTATGGAAGGGAAAATTTTAAACTATGAATTGGGAATTTCTGGATCTGAATAATGATATAGAAAAAAGGGATAAAGTCATTATAGGAAGTCTTTTCCAAAAACAAAGTTGCCATTATTTTACAAACCCGTTATGGGGGCTGTATTATGTAGGGAAAACTAGGGCATATGATGTACAGCCAAATAGTGGCATCTTTTGACCGATAGGCCTGTTATGTAAGAAAATTATACAAGGGAACGTACTGCATAGTCAAGCAAAAGAGATCATAGAAGTTTGACATTCTATTTCTAAAAGTTGAAGAAATTTTATGAAGATTTAGATTTTCTGAAGCACAAAGTTTGGTTTATGTAAAAAGGTACCTGGATATAGAGAGGGTAATTCCAATCATAATTTCCAAATAATCGGAGGAACATGGTTTCTACACAGGTTTGACACAAACATAGGGAGTATGGTGTTTGTAGTTTTAGTTCATACAACTAAGACCGGAAATGGAAACAATATATGATATGTGATCAAGTGATCTAAGGTTATTTCATATTTCTTTGAACACATGGAGAGAAATATGTGTAAACCATGGTATTGAGGACTTTCAAATTGAGAGAAAGATAATTGGACTAATAAACATGAATGAATGTTTTAAAATAAAAATTCTTGAATATTGTCTTCAAAGTTTGAAGGGGACAAAGACACTATAACCAATAATGAAATTACCATCATTTTACAAACCAATTATAGGGGTTGTATTATGCAGGTCCAACTGGGGCATATGATGGATATCCAAATAGTGGCATCTTTTGACTAATAGGCCAATTATGTAGGAAACATATGCAAGTCCACCTAAGGGAACACACTACATAGTCAAGCAAAAGAGTTCTCAGATATTAGAAACTTTGTCACCATAAACTCTAAGAAAGATTATGAAGATCAGGAAATAATCAAGATTAAGAGTGTGAAATATAGAAGGGGGTTATTGTCAATGAACATGAGAAATATTTGAATCAATATTGGACATGAGTTTAAAGACCTTTACATAAACCTGGCTCATATGTAAAATGGAGACTTTCTTTGTTTCCTTTAAATTAATATTCTGATGTGTAGTTTAAAGTTATGCAGTGAGGACATTATATTGTGCGGTTTTAAGTCATGCAGTGAGGACATTGTACTGTGAATTTTTAAGTCATGTAGTGCGGATATTGATAACCTTATAAGAAATTGAGACACCTTATTTATATAGTTAATACTTTTACCCAATTCTTAAGCCCATGTGAGCTATGCTCGGTGTGAGAAACAAGGATCAGTAAGGGTTTCTTCTATAACACAAAGGTGATATAAGTGGAGAATATGGGTATTAAATTTCCATGCAGTTTAATGTCATACGGTGAGGACGAAGATAAACCGATGTGAAAATAAAGACATATTGTAACTGGACTAAGGGATAAAACCAAAGTGTCACTATGTGTCTTGTTGGGGGAAAGAATCAAGCCATACATAATTCTTTAAACATTCCCTATGCAGGTTTGATTCTTATATAAGTAATAAAGGGGGGTTATATCGGGGTTGGGGCCAAGATTAGAGATCTAGGTGTCTCTACGTATCTCATATAGATGAGAATCAATCCACACTTAGTTCATTAAACAATCATTTCCAACACCAATCGAGTTTGATATGGGAGACGGGTATTTTTTACATGTTCTGGAAGAACGGTTAAACTTAATACACAAAACAGTATAAAGATCAGACCATGTATCTTAAGGGAACAATCTCTATATATCTGATTCATATACAGAAGTAGAAAACGTAAATAAAAAATTTTATGGTTTTGGTTGGACCCAAGATTAGATATCCATGCATCTCTACATATCTCAAACAAATGAGAATCAATCCACATGTAGTTTTTGAAACAAGGTCCCTATGCAGGTCTAACTTTGACATAAGGAAGATAAGGACTCATGTTCCACTAAGGAGTAGCAATGATGTCAAATATTCTTACTTATAGAATATCCTAACATTAAGTATAGAATATGTTAGTCATATAGTTTAATGTCAGGTAATGAGGACAAATGATGGCATACAGTTTAACGTCGTGCAAAAAGGACAAAGATGTTATGAATTTTAACGTCATGAAACATGGATGTTTATGGTTAGTATGCAGTTTAACATCGTGCAACTAGAACTTTTTACTGTGCGTTTTTAAGTCTTGTAGTGAGAACATAGGTTTTATTCAGTTTTTAGTCTTTCAGCAAGGATGAATGCATGAAATTATAAAAAGTATTTCTTCAAGAATCTCACATTGGTTTGAGTTGTAATAAGCTCTCTATCCATTGAGATTAAGGAATAAGATCCATTTTAGTAGACCTTATTTATAGAATAAGGTCTTTCCCACTTTGGATCAATCTTTAGAGGTTTCTTTCCTGGTATCATTGGAGTACTGAGGACCAATACCAATTCTCCTTGAAGAAATGAATAGAGGTGAAATTTCTTATTAAGGGTTTGCACTATTTAGTTCTGATAGACTTCTAAATGATGCAAGGTGTGTAATATTTTATCATTTAATCATTCCATCTCATCAAAAAAATTCTGGTACCTCTCATCTATAGACAACTAATCACAGATTGCAACTCTGAGTGAAGGAAATTTCATTTCAATTGGAAAAACTACTTCTGTTCTGTATACCAATGAATAAGGAGTTTCTTGGGTGGTAGTATGGGTAATAGTCTGATAATCCCATAATGCATGATAAAGTTTATCAGACCAATATTTCTTATCTTTATCCACTATATTCTGGAGTATATTTGATAAGGTCTTATTAAAATCCTCTATCTATCCATTCCCTTCCACATGATAGCGAGATAAATGGTTGGACTTGATATTGTGCTCCTGATATAACTTATTTACCTCAATAGAATAGAAATTGGTTCCGTTGTTTGTTAATATAGTATGAGGGACACCAAATATAGTGATGATGTTAGTTCTGAAAAAACTAACAATGATTTTGGCTCTAACTTCTTTGAGAGGTATTGCCTCATCTCATTTGGAGAAGAAGTTAGTATCAATAAGAATTTACTTGAACTACTTAGTCATAGCTGGAGGATAAGGTCCTACTACATCCATTCCCTATGTGTAAAACTTCTAGGAGTATTTAGTTGTATGTATCAACTCTGAGGGTTGATGAATGAAGTTGACATGCACTTGGTAGGGATAACATTTCTTAGTGAAATCTATGCAATCCTGCGTCATTGAAGGCCAAAAGTATCCAAGCCTTCATATTTGATCAGAAATTCTATGCCCAGACTGGTGAGCACCACAAGCTCCTGAATTTACTTCTTTCATGATAGTTTTACTTTCTTATCCATAAATACATCTGAATAGGATTCCATCAAATCCTCACTTGTAGAAGATCTTTTGGTGATCTAGACTATCATAAAGAATAAAATTGGCTGCTCATCGTTAGATCTATTCTTTTTTATCCCTATCTGGTGGAAGTACTTCATTTTTAAGGTATT
Source organism: Viscum album (assembly GCA_963277665.1). NCBI lineage: Eukaryota > Viridiplantae > Streptophyta > Magnoliopsida > Santalales > Viscaceae > Viscum > Viscum album. Next base: position 832,904,484 of record OY728147.1, on the reverse strand, counting down.
AAATTATGGGTGTTCTCTATTCTATGGTATGACCATATGGCTCAGAAATAGGGATAATTTCATTAATTTCCTTCATTCTTGTTTGAACAAAAGGTGAGACCACACGACTATGGGCTATAATAATAATTGTCTCATCTTGATTAGGATCTTCCAAGGCTGTAGCTGCATTATCCAGTGCATCATCTTGGGTATTTTGTGATTGTGGGACATAAGACAATGTTGACTCTGAGGTAAATTCATCCATTAATCCTCTTACATAATCACACAAAGTAATTAACTCTTATTTTCTAATATAATATTCCCCATTTATTTGTATTATTGTCAATTATGAATCACCTTTCAATTTTAAGTGATTCACTTGCACCTGAAGTGCCAATTCCAAGCCTGCGATGAGAGCTTGATATTCTGCTTTATTGTTGGTATTGCCTTCTGACAACAAGAAGGAATAAGACAATAATACCTTTTCTAGGGAGATAATTTCAATTCCTAACCCAACATTATTGAGATTAGGGTTTTCCATTTTCTTCCCTACTGGACTTCTGGAGGCACTATCAAAGTACATCTCCCATGTTTGGGTATTATCTTGAATAGAGAATACCTCTTAATCAAGAAGTTAAGTATTCAATGATGTATCTTCCTCTAATGGGTGTTCATAAAGGATGTTGACCAGATCTTGGACCTTTATTGCCTTCTGAGGCACAAACTAGATATCAAACTGTTGCAAAATAACCATCCACCATGACAGACACCCTGTAAGCATAGGATGACTGAGAATAAATTTGAGCAGTTTGCTGTGAGATACCAATTGGACCTCATGATTTTTCAGGTAGTGCCTCAATTTTTTAACTGAAAATATTAATTCTAGGCAGAATTTTCTAATACTTGAATACTGAGTTTTTTCATCAAGCATAGTTAGACTGAGATAGTAAATGTTTTTTTCATTCCTATCATCTTTCTTCTGGGTAAAGAAGGCACCTAGTGATTTATCTAAAGATGTCACATAGAGAATAAGTGGTCTTCCTTCAAAAGTTAGCATTAATACTGGTGGAATCAAGAGATATTTCTTGAGGGTATCAAATTCTTCTTGGAAGTCTTCAATCCATTGATAGGATAATCCCTTCTTCATTAATCTGGTGAAGGGAAAACACTTGCCTAACAAATTAGTGATAAAATGCCAAATATAGGCCAAATGTCTTTGGATTCCTCTTAATTATTTCAAATTTTGAGTATTTTACATTCGAAGGATTGATTTTTTTTTCTTGGGATCGACTTTGATACAACAATGGCATACAACGAAGCAGAGGAACTTTCCTGAGGTTACCCTAAAAGCACATTTTCAAGGGGTTCATCTTCAAACTATGTTACCGAAGTTTATTTAATATGGTCTCCAGATCATCCAAGTGATTGGAACATTATCTATATTTGACCACCAAATCATCCACATAAAATTCAACAAATTTCCCTAATAAGGGTTTAAAGATATGGTGCATGGAACGTTGATACGTTGCACCTAAATCCTTTAAGCCAAATGGAATTATCAAATAGAAAAACACACCTTGAGGGGATCTAAAGGCAATATATTCTTCATCCTCTAGGGCCATACGGATTTTATTATACCCATAGTAGCCATCCATGAAGGAGAGGGATTCATAGCCAACTGTTGCATTGATTAAAATCCTTGTGATCAGGACTGGAAAGTCATCTTCAGGACAATGCCGTTTAGGATCTCTGAAATCAATGAAAACTTGGATTTGTCTATTATTATTTTTCACTGGGAAAATGTTGGCCATACATTTGGGATATTAAAATTCCCTAACAAAGTTATCCTTTATAATCTTATCAACTTTAGCTTCAATTTTAGAGGCATGAGTTGGGTGTGTTCTTCTTGCTGGCTGCTTGAATCTGCGATGTTCTTCTGGAAAACCCAAATGATGAGTGGATACATTGGGATTAAGTCCTTGAATTTTTGTATAATTACAAGAAAATATATCTCGATATTGCTTTATAAAGAAGTATACACCTCTTGTTCTTTGAAATTCATGGTCGCACTAATTATAGTGGGGCATGTATATTCTTATGTACCCTGATTTATTTCTATGAGCTCATCCACAGTGGTAGAGACACCTTCCTCAAATGATAAAGGAGCATCCCTGAGATCTTCCTCTTCTTCTTCATTACGTGTTACTTCTTCTATATCTACTTGTATAGTAGATGATGAATAAAAACTAATAAAGTTAGGGGAGGATTCAGTATTTGAACATCCTGAAGAAGAGTCCACGATTTATGACCCTACTAATGATGAAGGGTCTTCCTGGGGTAATAAATATGAGATGATGGATTGGGAATCAACATCTTTTTCTTCCTCTAGAATTGATACAAATTCTTCTATTTTGATTGATGAAGTAGAGTCTTATTGTAGTTCAGCAGATTAAATGAATATATCTCCATTTAAGCTTCCATCACTACTTGGTGGATCGGCAATTCCTCCCATTCTGTTAGGCTCGATTTCCGCAATTGACATTATGGAAGTCACTAGAAGAATTCTTGGATTTGAGTTTAACTTTTCAATTTAATTTAAAGGTAACACATAATTTGTACTAAAATGTATGAATGGGTTTTATGGGATCTTTTCCAGTCCGTTTAGAGCATTAATTCTGGTTACCTCCTTTGTCATGGACTTCGTTCTCTTGGTGTGATAAAATTCTGCCTCAATGTATTGAGATTCACACATTTTTAATGGATCCTTGTCACCATACAATGTCACGATTTGACCATTGAAACAGTATTTGAGACATTTATGGTATGATAAAGGTATGGATTCATGTTGATGTATCCAAGGCCTTCCAATTATAATGTTGAAGGCTATTTACTAATGAACAACCATGAAATCTGAATTAGACAAAAGATCCCCAAATTGAGTTCTAAGTGTATTCTCACCCAGAGGTTCTTTATCATTCTTATAATATCCTTACAACATTAAAGTAGAAGAAGATAAGTCATATTTAGTGAGACCCAATCGATGAAGTGTATGAATGGGAATGAGGTTGACTCCTGATCCATTATCAATGAAATCTCAGCGGATATATATGTCATTGACCTTTCCAGATAGATACAAGGGCCTGATTTTTTCATGTAAAGAATTATATTCATCTTAATTTATAAAAGATATGACTATATGACATTCTGTAGGATCATTCTCTATATGGTAAACCTCAGTAGCATCAACTTCAGTTCCAAACTCTTGAGGACTTGATAAATCTTCAATAAGTACTTCTTGAAGATATTTTGACAGATTCAAGGCATCTAAAATCAAAAACATGGTTGGTACATGGTCTAGATGTTTCAAAACATCATACTTTTGGTCCAAAGGTCTGTGTTTCCTAGCATGGAGATATAGTTTTGTAGGTGCCTTGGAATTTTATGCTTCTAATGTAGATGTACTCTATGTTAGAGCAGAAACTGGAAATACCCCTGGCTTTGGTAGATTAGACTGACTAGGTCTATCTACTTGCTGAGAGGAAGATGGTGTGAAATCTAATCAGTCCTCCAAAATAATTATGTCCGGACCAAACCTATCATGCGTGGAATAATCTCCTTATTCTTGTTGTGCCCGCCGAAGGGATCTCCCATGGGTTTTTTCCACATTAATGGTTCAAGCAGGGGTAGAGTTAAAATAGTGGCTTCTAGAATTCCCACATATTCCCCTGTATCCTCAACCTTGGCCTATTCCTCTAGTTTCCCAATTTGGTATAAGGAACTTCATATCATTATAACCAAAATCACCATTGTCATAGGGATCCATTAAGTGGATAATTTTTATGGAAGAAAAGATCACTTCTTTATCAGATGAAGATATGCTTGAAAAGTTAGTTCTAGTTGTACCATTTGACGGGGCGGTGCCCGTGCTTTTGAAGTAGATGGAATGAAATCTGCCAGGGTCAAGGAAAACTTTGGCCTTGACCTAAGATCATAGTCTTTTGACTAATATTTTTCCTTCTAATCATGTCGCTTCTTTGAGGATTTACCTTTTGATTATGGTGGTTTTTTGTGGCAGTAGTGGCGAAAGACACAATCGGTTGTTTCAACTGTGTTGGAAGAATGGCATGAGTTCGGTTGATCATTTTCTTGTTCATACAATCATCATATTTTTGTACATTTTTACTTTTTACTTTTTGTCATTCACCTTCTTCCTCTAGATCAATATAAGTAACACATTCTACTTGAACTGATGAAATTTTCAGTTTCACTTGTCCAGAGTCTACCATTTTTTTCAGGAGTTCCTTGAAAACAAAACACTCATGAATGGGATGCCCAACATCTGGTGAATGGGAAAATAATTCAAAAGATATTCATCTCCTTCTTTGTTTGGTTTCTTAATCCTTGGAAACTGAACTAATTTATTTTCCAAAGCTGAGATGAAGTAATTGGGAACCTGTTTATTCCAGAAAGAATAAACTTTGTTCATTAACTCCTCAAACTGTTTCCACCTTTGATCTCTTTGGTCACCTTGACGAGGCGATCATTTTTGCTAATGATATGGAGGTAGAGTCCTTTGATATGATGAAGGTTTTGATGTGGAAGTAGGTACAATTTCTTGCTTGATTTTAACTGTAGAAGCCTCTATTTTCCCTATTCTCCTTCCCAAAGATGATGGAATTATACAAGGTTTATCCTAAGTTTCCATGATGTAATCTTCAATTTGTTGAGTAATTGATGCTAGGTCTCGAAACCCTCCTATTTATTTCATAGGGATCAGTGGTGTGCATAACTCATCATGCATATTTTCCACACAAATAGGCAGTAACTCTTCTTGAGGGAGTGACAAATTTAAGAAATACGTTAATTCTTTCCATCAAGCAATGAAATCTAGAAGTAGTCTATTCTCCATTTGTTTGCAATTTTTAAGATCAAAAATTACTATCTTTGGAAGCGTTGATCTAAATTGAAGAAGGAATTTCTGATGGAGATCTTCTCATCTAGTAATTGATCAGGATTTCAAACTTGTATACCATACAAAAGACGGTTCTTGTAATGACTGCACAAAACACCTAAGCTTTACTACTTCTTGTTGTTGAGGAGTTCCCATCATGGGATCACAATGAGAAACAAAATGAATTAATTGTTTTTCTGGATCTCCCAAAACATTAAATATTGGTAATGTGGTATTCAAAAAAATTAATGGGGGAGGAATCAGGTCTACCCACTCAGGGTAAGCTTTTTTTGGTTCAACTGGCACACACCATTATTTCCATAGCTTCCAATCGAGTTTTTAATGCCTCAATTGTGTTCATAAGAACTTTGGGAATATCCAGATGAGTTGTGACCAATGAAGGTATATAAACTAGATCTTGAACTGGTGTAATGACTAGAAAAAAAACTTGTGGTGGTGTTGGTATTTTCCTTGGATTACCCACGGGAACAGGCCTATGAGGATGTGTTTGATCATGTTCTGGATATATAACCAATGGAGGGAATTCATTATCTACATATATAGTTACCAAAAATCCTCTTTGCTGATGAGATTCTATAGGATGTTCATTTTGAGAATCTTCCTGGGGAGTACGTCTAGCAGAAATGTTACTTTGAAGTAGCTCTGTATTGAGTCTTTTCAACTCTTTCATATCCTCTTCTTGTTGTGAAAATCTATCTTCAAGAGAAAGAGATTGGAATTCTCTAGTGTAAAAGTGAGATTCAATCTAACTTTTACCTTTCCCCTTGTTATATGCCTTTCAGAGGGGTGGGAGTTGGTTATTTTAATGCATACCTAGATTCTGGGTAAGCCTCTGGTTTTGGGTATGTGCACCTTCTTCATTTGCTTCAGTTTGTACCATATTATGAATAATAACTTCATCTTCTGATTCCCCTAAACATGACTCATTTTCTGGAGGATCTTATGTAATGGTGTTAATGACATTTACTAACGCATAATGCATTGATGACATTCTGTCAGTATCTTTGTAATATCGTCTCCCTCTATATCTTCCATGATACTCTACTCTCCTATATGATGGATTCTCAGGATCTATTTGGTGAACAAAAACCTAAATGGAATCCTTGGATAGTTCATTTGTGCATTCTCTTTGTGGCTTCTTCCCTAGTCAGGAGAAAATTGGATTCCGTTGAGGAGGGGATTGTGGATGTGAAAAACCCCCTAGCCCTGCAGGCTGGGGATATTCATGTTCTTCTTCTTCAAACCTTTCAACTTGGTTTAATGGATTTGAAGGTTTAATTAAATAATCCCCCAGCCCTGAAAGCTGGTGTGGCTCTTGAACTATTATTTCTGATATTCTTGCAGCTGATCTTATGATTTTATGAATTTTTTTTTGGCATTATCTGGATGCATTATCTAACAACCACTCAAATCACCTATTTTAGAATATTGTTGTGCTATTTCATACATTTTCATTATCTAGAGGCTGAGATCCATTGAGCAAGAGGCCTTCTGCATATTCTCATATAAATGATGTAAAATTAACTCAACAAATTGTTTTCTTTGGGTCTGACTATAATGAGAGCTAGTTGAGGCCTGTTCTTGAGCATACATTTGATTACATACAAAATATGTTGATTATATCCATTGTGGGAAATAACATTGAATGAGACGACTTTTTGGTGGGATTTGTTGATTCTGGAGTGCAATGAAATTAAATTCTCCATGTGCACCCCATCCTCTAATATGAACACCAAATGGGGAATCATAAATTAACTAGTGTAGCCTCTTTAAATCATTGAGGTATGCATGATGAAGGATTCTCTGATGTTTCTCAACCTTTGGATGTCGGGAAACTGAGAGATATGCCAAGTCAATTTGGCATTTCAACCCTTCTATTACCTTTACAGGATTTAGATATTAATCATATGATAATACTTTGGTTTTAAAATGACGAAGAGTCTTCCATAAGTTGAGTCAGACATCATGAATGCAATCTTTAGCCTTCAATTCTGGAATTTTGTATTGAGAATCTTCCAAAGTCTAGAACATGACTTGTGTTTCTCCTTTAACCAATTGTTTTCTCATGTTTAACATATCTTCATCATCTTTCACTAGAGGTTTCTCCACTTGTTATAACCAAATTGGATGCTCTGTATTAGAATAAAAATTCCCTAAGGTAGGTTTGTAGAATGATTGTTCCCTTAAGATGTCTTCTGGTTGAGAAAGTATTTCACCCATCAATGACAATGCATCAGACATGATTGGACTTTCATTGGATAGTTCATAGAGATAAGAGGGATTTCTTATCACTACATTATCAATTATAGAATTATCTTGACAATGTGAAATACTACTGTGGATAGGAATTTCGCAGCGAATGCCATCATGGGAAGGACCACCATTGTGGATTACAATAAGGGATAAATCCTCTTGCTTCTTGGTCTTCTGTCCACATATAGGATTTCTATGGATCTCATCCAAGGATAGGCTCTCTGGATTGACTGAATTTTCATGAATCAAGCCTTCATGATGAAGTTTCAAATGGGGAACTTCATAATTACTACTAATACTCCCATAATTTTGTAATGATAGGGTAGGATCTTGAGCTGAAATAGATAAGTGTCTGAGGGATTTAAGAACTCCAGCATTAAGAGGATTCAGATTTCAGTTTGACTCTTGATTTTCCAACTGTGTTTGGAGAGACTTCTTCTTGGATGTTCTCTTACACTTAGTTGGGGCCACTTTTTGGGAGAATTGGTTATCATGGGAAGATGTATGTCCCAACCTTGGATAGGTCACTAGAACGGACCGATTACCTCCTATTATAAAGGGTGTATGTTCCTAATCCTATTGTCTTTATGATATGGGGAATTATGCCCCATAACCCTCCTGTACTGTAACAAAGGTGTGTATATGCTTTGGGATGGTAGGTCGATGTGTCATCCTAGGTTTGGGGACATATTTAGGTGTTTTTCCCCTAGTAATACTACAGTAGTTGTTATAATATCCGGGCATGCTTCCAGAATATGGGTAAGAATTTGTGTCCACTATTTCACCATTGATAAGATGTGTTTGGTGACTTCAGCGGTCAGAAATAGAATATACGTCTATTATATATTGGGAGTAGGTGTATATTCCTTCTCATGTCCTCCTTTTCCTGTCAATGGGTACTAACAATACTCATGTATGGGGGCAGAGAGTTGGGTTTTCCCCATATTTGTCGTTGGAGCTTTCTGAATAACTTCTCTGGGTGCTGCCAAATGAGATTGTTGGCAGGATTGATGAATGTTGGTATGCGTATGTTCCTAGTGGTTGTTTTCCATCAATCATTGTTGACGGAATTCCTTCAATACTGGAATATGAGACTTCTGGCATAATTGGTGATTATAAACAGGTGTATGTTCCTTTTTACCAGTTTCCACAGCATTTGATTGGCGGGCTTCTTTAAATTCAGTTAGACGAGCCTTCTAACTGGATGATAATTTCTAAATAGGTGTATGTTCATATTCATAGTACTCTACCAGATTTTTCTAATGGGATTGGTGGGTTACTTTCTGATGAGTCTACTGGGCAGCGGAATTAGGACGGATGGGTGTATGTGCCTGCTCGTTATTTTCCATCATGTTAGGTTGATGGAATTATCCAGAGGGGGTATATGTAAGAACATTCTCCCTATTGATAGGACATTGTCCCAGGTAGTTCATCTTGCATTCTTGGGTCTAAGGGAGCTAATCCGAACGTCCAGAGGAAACACCCCCATTATGTTGGGGGTTCACTGTCGTGCGATTTCGTTGGCGGTGATTTTTGGTGGGAGTCCTCAGAAAGGACTCTGAAATATTTGAATTGAGGTCATGAGTGACCTCTTAATCTACCTACCTATATTATGATAGGAACTGGTTGTTGATTTCTGGGGATAAGAACCCGAAACAATTGAAAATGGTGGTTGGCACTGTCTATTTCTTGATAATCGGTTGTTGTTGCCCATACAATTGAGGATTGTTATTGACCTAGAGGGCCTGTCGGTCAGCCTCCAAAGTTGGGATTATACCATGATGATGGTACTCCTTTACCATCATGTTGGAGACCTAGCCTTGAATATGATGAGTGGGAGATGACATCCTTCCCATTGATGAGGTTATATCCTGAGTAGTAGTTGAGAATTTCACAGATGTCATCTTGAAAAAAGAAATTTTGGACTAAATGAAGTTATGAGAAAAAAACTTGAAAACAACAACAATAAACTTCATTAAATAGAAATATTTTATATGGGTACATGCATGATTGATCCCTTTGTATATACTTCCATTATCAATTTATAGGGTCCTGATAGGTGGGTAACATTATATACTTGGTTAAGGATTCACGTCGGGTTCACCATTCTTGTTTCGTAGTTCCATGAAATGTGTGTTCTAATTTTAAGAATCACTGCTTCCAAGTGGTTTCCATTAGATTTATTCATGGAACTAGAAAATTCCAATAGTTTTTTATCCAAAAGGTACCTTTTTTCCAAAGGCAGGTGTTTTTCAAGTTTGAACTTTACGATACTTAGGAACGTGAATTGGTCGAGAGGATGGGAGGTCGGACTCATCACACCCTTTTGGGGGGAATTATTGTCTACTCTGGGATTCTCTTTATAAATTTAAGATATTTTTATGAATCCTTATTAATTCACCAAGTATAATATAAATTTCCCTTGGAATTTTCAATCACTTATTAACATGTGTAAAATTTAGAATCATCAATATGTATTCAAGGTTATTCATTAATGGAGATATCTGTATATATTCGAGGTTCTCTATCAATGGTATCCTTTCATATACTATTTAAATATTCTTTTAACCATCGTTATGATGATACTGTTTTTTAAGCCACTCAGTGGGGCACTCTGGAATTTATTGTCATCGAGGGAGACAAATGTTTCTTTTATATAGGGATTGTACCCATGAAATGGTCTACCTACGTATCCTTGTGAAAGTAATCAGAATACTCGTAGTTCAATGGAACTTAATGGGAAACATCATACCTTTTAAGGTCACGTGATAAGGACCTAGCCGTACAGTTTAATTTAATGTGCTATGGACATCTAAGCGAAAGGTGTTTGGTCAAAGTTTGGTGTGGGACTTATGCCTAAGTATCCCAAAGAACTTGAAAAGTATATGGGTTTCCAAGTAAGATTAGACCCTGTTAGGAATATGGCCCAAGGAGAATAGGTTAGATTTGAAATGTTGGGTTTGAATATTAAGGAGGCTTCCTACATATCCCATGTGTATGGGAATCAAATCTCACATAGTTCGATGAGTCTCATAGGAAAGTATAGTCCTCTGAGAGAAATGATTTCGGACTTACTTCCGAAAAAGGATTCCTTGATGATTTTGGGGTTTAATTTTAGGTTTATTCCTAAGGAGGATTCCTAGATTAAAGGAATTGGGGTTGGATTCCTAAAGAGGATATCCAGTGAGCTCGGACCCTGAGAAGGCTTCCTATATATCCCAATTGTGGTGGGAATCGAAGTTCTCATAGTTCATTCAATTGTGGGTGTTTGTGAAAATGTTGTAATCATCATGAATCTCTAAGCCCATGTGATTCATGCACGGTGTGAGAAACAAGAGGATGTGAAAGATTCAACAATGACACATAAACATTTCCTCCTCTGATGGAATATGGTGCATCTATGGTGCTGACGGTGGATGAGGGTGAGGCGAAAATCCTTCCCTCTATTCACTTTACATTGGACAAGGATCCAATGAAATGAAGAAGGTATGAAGTTTGGGGGCTTACACCAAGATGTTTTTCCAAAAATTGACCCTGGTAGGGGAGGGAGACTTTTCATTCACTTGAATGGAAAATAAATTGTGAATCGTACCTTCCCTAAAATAAATTTGAGGTTTTGGATCTTTGATAATGGAGAGGTAAGGACCCAAACCCTTATTCTCAAAATCAGGAACCTCCTAGAACTGTTCCTGGGAGAAAGGTCCATGGGACTATGGATATATAAACCCATAGAAACACCATTAATCCTAACCCCATTGTGAAAAAATGTGGGAAACCTCTGATTACGGATATACAAAACCAAATAGGAGACACGATGATGTGATTTTCACAAATATTTAATGATTTGGGAGGTTTTGGTGTAGGTCTCAATAGAATCCCTTTTGTACAAGGGGTCCAATGAAGAAGAATCCTTTCCATGAATGTCTTTAAGGAGGGATTTATGGCTTGTAGACTGAAGAGATTAAGTGAATCAAATTGGGGCACCCAAGTAGATAAGGGTGCGCAAGTATGGGAACCCAAGTAGGATTGGGAAACCTGATATTCACTTAAGTGAAAAACAACCTATATGGTAATACTTGGGAAAGACCTAGCTCAAGCCTTTAGGAGTATTCACAAGTGACCCTAAAAGTGGGGTTCTCAAGTTCCTGTTAAAAGAATAGGTGGCGCACAAGAGTTTCTGATTTTAGGAGGTTGGGAACTTTAGGCGTGCAAGTGTTATGGATTTCAAAAACTAAAAGGACTTAATTCCTATGATCATCCTTCAATTCCTATTCTTTAGGTGTTAAAGAACTACCTTGAATGTTTTGGAGGATTTGTGTGAAGCACTAGGGTGACCAGAGAAGCAATTGGGTTTCAAGAAAATTCATCCATACAAATGAAGGCCCTAAGGGTCTATTTATAGGCAAATAAGTGACCTTGGGAAAAATGAAATTGGTCACGCAAGTAGGTTTCATGCCAAATGGGGGTGTGAAATTTGGTTTCTCAATATATGGGGGTGCGTAAGTAGGTTGCACACTGACGACCTCTTGGCCTGACTAGGGCAATCCAAAGTTCATGCCTTTGCAAATCTTAATTTTCTTTGTAACATCCCGGTTCTGGAATCCACCCAGAGGTTCCCCATTCCCAGTTCTCCACATGACCTCAAGAGCATTTCCCCAAACACCAGAGGCTGCCAACTAGCAGCAAGGGCCTTGGTAAGTTATTGGGGGAAAATATGCCCTCATTTGGTAAGGTATAAAAAGAAAAGAAATTAACAGTAAATAGCAGAAGCAGTAAACAATAAGAAACAAATGAAACCAACAATGGAAGCAATGAATATATAGTAATGATGATAATAATGCAGCAGGTACAAGTATCTAAGGAATTCATTAAACACAACAACATGATAAAATGCAAGTAAAAACAGAGTACTAAAATAACAGAAACTCCTGCAGCATCGCATGCCTAAGCTTGGTCCCTTGCTCTCCAGCTCTAAGAAATCAAGTACCGGAAGTCGAAGGGAGCCTTACCTTATCTATACCTGCAATGACAAAGTCTTCTTGGGCCCAAAATCATGGCCCAAATAGGGTGTGAGATACAATCCCAATAGGCAATCACCCAAAGATCTATGCCTAACAGTCAATGAATACAATTCAAGTAAAAGTGCAGGAAGCAGTAATCATAAAAGCACACAGTAGCTACAATCCACAGTTCTAGTATATAAAGTACACAAGTAAACAACCAAGAAAAAGTAGAAAACAGGTAACCCTCTAGGTATCTCTCACAGCCTAACCTCTATGGTTCAACCTAAAAGTATTAGCAACCCTCTAGGATGAACGCACAATCTCACCCCTCTGGTTCAGCTAAGAGTAGACTTTCTGAGGAAGCACTCACCGTCAATCCCCCCTATAGTCTCGTATTATACTAAAGGCTCTCTAGTGAATCACTCAACATCACATTCCCCCTGTGGCCCACGTCGAGGAACTATAGACTCTCTGAGGAAGCACCCATCGTCAATTCCCCCTGTGGTCTCACATCGTATTAAAAGACACTCTGTAGAATCTCTTGCGTCCATTCTCCCTATGGTCTACTACACTAGGTTCTCACAGTCCTGTGTGAAATAAACATGCTTAGCATGCACGTATCATCCTAAGTAAACCTTAAGAACTACTTGGCTATCATTATAAGGCAAAATAGCATATCAGTACAACAGTTCCACTATCCTACAACTAGGCATGTCAACTGGAAAAACGCCAAACAAGCATAACAAGAATGGAAAAACATATAGAGTACAGTAAAACTACCTTATTCACAAGCAATTACCTCTACTCAAGAAATCAGGCAAAGCAGGCAAATAATAAGGGCAAAACAGGAAACACGCAATACCCCGTTTAAGGGTATTGGTGGAATTTGCACAAAATACACAAAGACTTTCTACCTAAAGGCGCAAAACACCTACCTTGGTTCTAGAAGATAGATATACATGAACCATGATGACTGATTCTCCTTAGAATGTCTAAGATCTGAGAAAATGACCAAAACTCTCAACCCACGATATCTTGAGAAAGAGAGGGAATTGGAAAACAAGGCTCAAGCAAAAGAGAGAACTCACCGCTACGATTCCAACGCAATCGATAGTGCCAAATCAGAGAACAGATGGAGGAACAGTGGATCGTCGAAGATCTGCGGATTCTTGGTGCTCTTGGATGAATAAGCTGGAGAAGAATACATTTTCCTTGATTAGGTGCAACCCCGTTCTGTTTAATGAGAAAAAATTACACAGCGTGTACTTTTAGAGTACATGGAGTGTATTGGGTTTTTCCATACTCCGCTTAAATCGGCCTCCACGTCACCCCTAAACCCCTTGTGTGTGGCCCGGGCATGTCCAGCACACGACATCGAGCTGGAAAAGAGTACACAGCGTGTACTCAGAAAGTACACGACATGTACTTCAAAAATTTCCAGAAACTGCATTTTTTCTCAAAAACTCCAGAAAAAGGAAAGGTGTACCTAAAACAAAGATCCGGGTTCTTACAAACTTCCCCCATTAAAGAAATTCATCCCCAAATTTCCCTAGCAAGGCGTAGAAGAAGAAATCCCAAACAGCTCCAGCCACTACAATCATACATCAGCCTCCCTATCCCAGGTCTCATCCTGTACTCGCCCATGCTGCCAAAGCACCCGCACCAAAGGAACAGACCACCCACAGAGAACCTTTGTACTATGATCAACAATCTGGATAGGATTCTCCTCAAATGATTCATCCGCTTCAAGCTCAACTTCCTCAGGCTGAAATACATGAGACGGGTCTGAAAAGTAATGTCAGATTTGAGATATGTGGAAGACGTCGTGCATGGCCCAGTACCTCTGAGGTAACTGCAACCGATAGGCAACCGGCCCAACTCTCTCCAATACCTCAAACGGCCCGATGTACCATGGTGAAATCTTACCCTGTCTCTGAATCATCTTGTGTCCTAACTTTAGTGTGACACGTAGGAAGACCTGATCCCTGACCTCGAACTCCAGAGGTCATCTCCGCTAATCAGCATAAGACTTATGTCGAGATTGTTCTGTATTCATCCTCTTCCGAATCAACTCTATTTTCTCTACGGTCTCCTGAACAAGACAAGGTACCAACAAAGCTGCCTCTCCTGCCTCCAGCTAACATAAGGGTGATCTTCATGGCCTACCATACAAGGACTCATAAGGTTCCATCTGAATAGTCGCCTGAAAACTGTTGTTGTAGGAAAACTCCGCCAGAGGAATATGCTTCTCCCAAGAACCACCAAAGTCTAGAATTCAAGCTTGGATCATATCCTTAAGCACCTGGATTTTACGCTCAGACTGGCCATCTATCTGGGGATGGTATGTTGTACTCAAAATTACATGTGTGCCCAAAGCCTTCTGAAGCCCCTTCCAGAACTGAGAAGTAAAGCACGCATCTCTTTCTGAAACAATGGAGTGTGGGACCCAATGCAGATGTACAATCTCTCGGATGTACAATCATCCCAGATCATCAACACTGAAGGTCTCCTTGATCGGTAAGAAGTGGGAAACCTTCGTGATCCTGTCGACGACAACCCAAACAATATCGTTCCCTTGAGGCAACCTTGGCAATCCAGTCACGAAGTCCATTGAGACATTGTTCCACTTCCACTCTAGAATAGGTAATTGTTGTAAAAGGTATGTTGGTCATTGGTACTCCACCTTCACCAGTTGATAAGTAGAACACCGCAAGATGAAACCAGCAACATCCCTCTTCATACCTGGCCACCAGTACTGGAGATGGAGGTCCCAATACATCTTGGTGATGCCAGGATGAACTTCCCAAACTTAAGAATGAAAATCCTGCATCAGTTCCTCACGTATGTCTGCTGGTACCCATACGCATCCTTGGAAATGCAAGATCTCATCCTCACCCACTATCCATCCAGGAAGAGGGTCCTCTCCTGACACACTCTCTCGTAGGACTAAGAATTCTGAGTCTGATAGCTTCCTCATCTGTACCCAATCATGTAGTGTAGATGTAACAGCTACAGAAGATAGAAAAGTTTGTCCCTATCTATCATGAACCTTCAGATGCATCTCAGAGAACAGAGCCATAAGCTGCCACTCACTACTGGCCTCCTGAACTGCCTGAATATAAGTTCTCTTACTCAACGCATCTTTCACTACGTTTCCCTTTCCTGGCGTATAGGAAAGCTCGAAATCAAAAGACTAAAGATACTTGACCCACCTGCGCTGTCTCATATTCAGATCACACTGAGTGAAGATGTACTTGAGACTCTTGTGGTCAGTGAAAACCACAAAGTGCTCTCCCAAAAGGTAATGTCTCCAACAGCGTAAGGCATGAACAATAGCTGCCAAATCCTGATCGTGATTTGGGTAGTTCCTTTCATGTGGCCTCAACTGTCGAGACCCATACGCAACAACTCCATCTCCCTGCATAAGCACAGCGCCCAACCCGATACCTAAAGCCTCACAATAAACAGTGTAGCACCTGCCTGGATCTGGCAAGACTAGTATCGGTGCTGACATCAAACTTCCCTTCAGCTCCTGAAAGGCTGTCTCACAAGAATCTGACCATAAGAACTTCACACTCTTCTTGGTCAGACCTGTAAGAGCTTCTGCTAGGTGTGAAAAGTCCTGAATGAAGCATCTGTAGTATCCAGACAGCCCTAGAAAACTCTGTACCTCAAAAACGTTCTTCAGCTTCTCCCAGGAAACTATAGCTTTCACTTTCTCTGGGTCCACAGATACTCCTTCCTCTAAGATTACGTGACCCAAGAAGTGAATCTGATCTATCCAAAAGTGGCACTTCGAGAGTTTAGCATAAAGTCGTTGCTCTCTCAGTGTACTTAGAATGATCTCAATATGGGTAGCATGGTCATGTAGAGTGTGAGAGTACACCAAGATATCATCCACAAAGACCACAAAGAAGGAATCCAAGTAAGGATGGAACACTCGGTTCATCAGTGCCATGAAAACTGCTAGCGCATTTGTGAGACCGAACAGCATGACCGTATACTCGTAGAGACCATACCTACTCCTGAAGGTTGTCAGAGGTATATCTGATGGTCTAACATGCAACTGATGATAACCGGACCTCAAATCGATCTTCAAGAACACTCGGGCACCTTGAAGATGATCGAAGAGATCGTCAATCCTTGGAAAGGTATATCGGTTCTTGACTGTTAACTGGTTCAACTTCCGATAATCCACACAGATCCTAAGGGTACCATCTTCCTTCTTTGCAAATAGGACAGGTGAACCCCAAGGAGAAGTACTGGGTCGGATGAAACCCTTTGCCTGTAACTCCTCCAACTGCTTCTTGAGCTCCTGCAACTCTGTTGTAGCCATCCTATAAGGATGAATGGACACTGGTGCTCCTCCTGGCACGAGCTCAATCGAGAAGTCTACCTCATGCTTAGGAGGCAAACCTGAAAAGTACTCTAGAAAGACATATCTGAAACGATCCACCACTAGAGGAAATTATAACTGTGAAGTCCCCTAATCATCCAGATAAAGACTAGAAATCTGGTTTGTCACCCTTCCTAGCCCATGATGCTTGAGTCCTGCTTGACTCAACTGAACATCCCATTCTCCTCTATGAAGAAAATATTCACTCTCTGGTGAAATGAAACTCACCCTGTGGTGATAACAGTCAACAAATTCCTGGAAGGGAACCAACCAGTCCATCCTGAGAATGACATCATTGTCTGTCATCTCTAGGACATAGAGATCCCATAAGAAACGATACCCTGCAACCTCAAGAGGGCACTCTCTACACTGACATACACTAGATGTCCTTGTCCCCAAAGGTGTATCTAGTGTCAAAGAGTCAATAGAAGAAAAGATATAGAGCTCAAGGATCTCCACAATAGCAATAGAGATAAAGCTATGCATAACACCAGTATCGAAAAGAGATGAAGATAAAACTGAGGCTACTAAAATCGTACCTCGAATGGTAGAAGTTCCGGGATCCGACTCCGGATAGTTCTGCTCCACCGCAAAAGTCTAGCCTATCCCATGGCCCTGTGACCTTGCCTGACCACTCTGAGCTGATCCACCCTGCTAACGCTGAAAGAATGGTGGCTGACCGCCATGGCCTCGACCTCCACCTCAGCCTGAATGGTCGAAAGAACTCCAGTTCCTTGACTGGTGAGAAACTGGTGGTGATGCTCCTAAATGAGGAGTCATAGAAGAACTCTCATCACCAGCTGCTGGTGAGAAAACTTGGTAGAAACACTGAAGGTGGCCCATTTTTTCACAAGATCGGCACTCTACGGGGTCTCTCTGGTACTGCGGCCTCATGTTCCCTGACCGGCCACATTGGTATCATATCACCTGGCTGCCTGACAATGCATCTCGCTTCCTCAGATCACCGTGCATAGACTCCCTACGGTGCTTCTTACTGTCATCTGGAGGAATACTAGCTCTTGAATCAGAATCTCCCTGGCTCACAACTCTGGAGTATCTCAGATTGTGCTCCTTAATCAGTGCTTGGTTGATGATAGAAGTGATGGAAGTCAACTAGAAGAGATTCACCTATGAGTGGATCTCCCGCCTAAGACCATACTCAAACTTCCTCACTAAGAACATCCCATCCACACCCCAGAGGGGTGTGAAATGTTGTATCTCGGTGAAATGAGAGGAGTAATCTATAATAGAAAGATTACCCTTCTCTAAGATCATGAACTCTCAGGCTCGGTTGGCCCTCAAGGTCTCCGGGTAGAATTAGTCATAAAAGACACGTTGAAACTCCTCCCAAGCCATAACCTGCTGATGACCCGCCTGTGAGATCATGTCCCACCACCTCTTGGTGGAGTCTCATAGCATATTGGTATCAAGATTTTCCTGCCTCTCTGGAGGCATCTAAAGATGCTCAAAGACGGTCAACATGGCTTTCAGCCATGACTCTGCAGCCTGTGGTCCTCCTTCCCCCGAGAAGGTGGGAGGATGTTGCTACTAGAAAACCCGTGTAAGGTCTTCCATAGTCATGGAAGGAGGCGATGCTCCTTGAAAGGTCTGCATCAGCCTCATAAAACCTTCCATGAACTGTGCATTAGCTTCTGAAACTAGTATGACAGTCAATGCCAAGGCTGGCCCGACTGGAGGATCGGTAGGAAGTCCCTGATCAGCCATATCTGGTGTCTGATCACTTCCTGACAACTGACGTACAACCGGAGGATGTCTCGGAGGCATAGCTCTGAAAGATCAAACTTACCTTAGATTAGTAAAACAAGGACAGAGAACCAAGGAGTAAAAAATGAAAACAGGAGAAGAAAACACACAATATTTACAAAACAAACCTACACAGCGTGTATAAAATCTACATGGCGTGTACTTAACTCTGTTTCCCTGCTCGTGTCTCCTTGCACGGCTAACCCACACGGTCTTCTTAAACTGAGACTACACGGCATGTGCCTAGTGGACATGGCGTGTAGTATAAAAGGTTTCAACTACCCGTGTTGCTAGCTATACGGCCGGCTACACGGCTGAGGCTACACGGCATGTTCTAAACAAACACGGTGTGTACTTGAAGATTTTTCTCATCCCATGTTGTTGGCGACATGTCCAAGTACACGGCTGACCCTTACACGGCGTGTTCTGATCAAACACGGCGTGTATGGAAGAAGATAAAACTGACCCGTGTTGCTCGTGACACAGCCGGGTACCTGGAACAAGACTAAACGGCGTGTTGCTATCCAACACGGCATGTTCTACTCGAGCTTTCCTGACCCGTGTTGTTAGTTACACGTTCGGGTACACGCTCACTACAACATGGCGTGTACCCCGTGTACACGACATGTTCCTGGTGATTTTCACAACCCGTGTTTCTACTCACATAGTCAAAGACACGGTTTAAAACTACACAGTGTGTATATATAAGTACACGCCGTGTATTCTAGGTTTTTCCAGGCACTAGCTCTGAAACTGCGCTGAAGCCCGGAAAACACTAAAAAATGAGAAAGAAGGTTCCAAATTCTAATTTGTGAGGACCCATACTCCCCAAAAATCAAATCTTGGCATTCATTTAAGCAAAGTAAGATACAAAAAATCCTCTAACCATCAGTAGATATTCTAACAAATCATCTATCATAATATCATGCATAATCTACACAAGGTCTATCACAACAACAAGCAATTTCTAATGCACCCTATATGGCATGACAATAATGCATGGAATGTGATTTCTAACAAGTGTCTATATG
Source organism: Viscum album (assembly GCA_963277665.1). Taxonomy (NCBI): domain Eukaryota; kingdom Viridiplantae; phylum Streptophyta; class Magnoliopsida; order Santalales; family Viscaceae; genus Viscum; species Viscum album. Next base: position 832,885,086 of record OY728147.1, on the reverse strand, counting down.
ATGCATGAGATAGAATACCCTCATCTCATTGGGTTTCGATAGAAATAGAACCAGAATAGAAACAACAATAACAACACAAATTATGTGAATCACTCTAGGTAAAATCATATCAAATGTAAAATATCAAAACCAGAAAACTGCAATAATTGAGGTAGTATGGATTTTCCCTGTACAAGGGTTAGCTACTCCCAAGCACAGCTTAACACCAAGTACCAAATCCATCCTATCCCTGGATAAAGGCTCCAAATAGTAAATCAAGAGAAAAGAACACCTCTGATACCACTTTGTAACATCCCGGTTCTGGATGCCACCCAGAGGTGCCCTGTGACCGGTTCGCCACATGACCTAGCGCATTTCCACAAATGCCAGAGGCTGTCGACTAGCAGCAAGGGCCTTGGAAAGTTATTGGGGAAAGTATTCCCTCATTTGGTAAGGTATACAAAGAAAAGAAATTAATAGTAAATAGCGGAAGTAGTAAACAATAAGCAACAACTGAAACCAACAGTGGAAGCAATGAATATATAGTAACGATGATAATGATATAGTAGGTACAAGTATCTAAGGAATGCAACAAATACAACAACGTGCTGAAATACGAGTAAAAACAAAGTACTAAAATAAAAGCAACTCCTACATCATTGTAACGACCCAAAGTATTTCAATGGAAAATTCCCTTCTTATATTTATGTCATAAAAACACAAAATAATGAACTACTAAGTGATAAGTGACCTTTAAAAATTAATTTTGTCACCCCTATGTTTGGAATTTTAAAAATCCGACATACACGGTTGTGTTCAAGATAGTTTTTGGAGTCTAATGAAACAAAAGAAAAATTGGTGAATAGTAACCTACCCTTATAAATAGTAATATGACCCTTATGAATAGTAAATAAGAGTAACATTACCTATGAATAATAAGATAAAATTTAGACATCATAGAAAGTAATAATTTGACCTTATTAAACATTTTTGGTATTTTATAAGTCAAAATAATTAATTATAATTAATTAATTAATTTAAAAGAATATTTATTTCTCTGAAATGTATTCATAAAGTATTTAATCAATTTCTAATAGTTTTTAGATAATTTTATAAGACCCTACATAATTTTTGAAAGAACTACAAAATCAGTTTTAATTTTAAAAAACTGTTTTTTAAGTAAATTATGATTTTAATTAAATATTAAATTAATAATATTTTGAAAATTATTTTTGAAAAATGAACTTCATTTTTGGATTCTACACGTCGAAAAATGGTTGGGGTAAATTTTTGGGATTTTTCGGAGATACTTGAATTTTAGATGAATAGTAGAATCTGATAATTCACAATAAATGCTAAATAATGTATTAATTGAGTCATCGATGATGTTCTGTTGATATAATCCCACTTTTTTTGGGATTACATTATAAAATTACTATTCTTGGTCATTAGAGACTCACTATTCCTTGTCTTAGGTGAAATTAATAAACTAATCAATTTTATATTAAGGAAACCCCTCTCCCCACCACTATAAAAGCCACCCTTCACTCCCTCTTTTCTTCACACCTCTCAAGATCCAAGCCTTCTATAAAATCTGCCCAAACACCTTCCCTATCCCCTCCCCCACGTCCAAGAGCTTCTGGTCTCATCAAAATACCAAGCTTAGGCCCTTAAAGAGGTTCTCAAGAGGAGGATTCTAAAGGTAATTTCTCTCCCTCTTCTCCTTTAATTTCCTTTCAAGTTCAAGTTCCTTTCTTGATATCTCCCTACCTATATTCATCCAAATTGTTTTGTAACTCTAGTATTATACATATAATGTAATATTATGATTCTAATGGTATATTATATCACCCCACACCCTTTCCCTCTTCCTTTTATTTTATTAAAGAGAACGTTGTTCATGAGGTGTTAAATTTATCACCTTCAAAAACAACATGCTCTCTTCTTCCATTTCTACCTTCAAATCTGGTCATGAAATAATTTTTATGTTTAAACCAGAATATTTTATATATATTATGTTCTATTTTAAGTTCTTTAAGTAACTTATGGACATATTACTAAGTGAAAATTTAAAACAAGTTCATTGTGATCCAAAAACCGCCCAAATTTACCCAAATAACCATCATTAAAATCTTATCTAATGATTCATCCACATGGATCTAATATAACTCATTCTAAAATTATTAAAGCTTATGTAATATCATTAATAACATTTAATATCATTTCTTTATGTTTACCCATGATCTACCCAAACATCAATTTAAGAATACAAGTCGACCGCTCAAGAAAACCATAAAAACGAACATCCCCGAACAACGTTTTTTTAAACTCTATAAGTCATCCAAAGGTACATAATATGACATAATGAAACCATAATGAACAATATTAATGTATAAAAGGTTCTTTAATTTATAATTAATGAATATAATGTCATTATATAGGACATTAAAGAGAAGGAGGCATTCGGGTACAAGGTAAGGGGAAATCTCGAACCCAATTTTCTTCCTTCGGGTTCTCCCTCTTTCACTCTATTTTTGATATGGTTACTCCTCAAAGATCATTTGTTCATAATTTCCTTTACTTTTCTAGGATATACATGTTTTTCACTAGTTTTTATGTCCATCAAAATGTTTTCCAAAATAACTCTTCTTTCAAGATCTCACTTTTTACCTCTCATTCAAGGTTGATAGTTCTTGTATCAAGTATGTTGTTCCCTCTTTCTTTTGGGAACCCAAAGCTTATGAATGTGTTATTATGAGATGAAACCCATTAATTTCCGTGGGTTATTTATGTACATGTTTGATATGTGTTCTATGTGGCAATCATGATAATGATAATGTTATGATGTGACGGGTGCGCCCGGAATTATATAGCGCAATATGAATGTTTAAATGTGACGGGTGCACCCGGAATTATACAGCGCTCCAATGCATTGGGTAAAGTGATGAATCTCATGAGTAAATGTGAAATTATGTGTGAACAAGATTCTATCTTTCTTCACAAGAATGTGTGGTAGTTAACCACTAAGACATGATGTTTCATTTTTATGCATTGCCACATTTCAAGTCTTTTATTTATGCTCCTCTCATGTTCATGATCATTTTCCTATGCCATGATTATGCTCACCCCATGCTATATTGTGCTTATCTATCCTTTTAATGGGCTTTTATATCACCCCTTTTGATGTATATCCTCAGGTGGCTACATGTATTAAGGAGAGGACAAGTCCCACTAAGAATCTAGTGAAGAAGAAATTAAATAAATGTTTATGCTTGATGTTGTATTTGTTATGTATGGTCCAAGTTTTCCCAAGACACTAAACCTTTGGATCCTCCATGTGTAATACTATTATGTTTTTTATCTTTGAAATGATGTAATAGTAATGAAAGAAAAGGCAGGGTTGCTATAGTTGGTATCAGAGGAAAGGTTTAGTTAATTTGGGAATTAGGATTAGTGAACCCTAGATAAAACCTCTAGTATGAGATTAAGTAAAAATATGTATACAAGAATATTTACCTAGGGATCCCATTTGTTATGTTTTCGGCATAATTGTTTAAATGAATAAGTTATTCATGACTTGTTTACTTATGTTTTGTTCTAACATTTTCTATTTTAGAAAATGGTGGGAACCAGGAGAAATCAGGCCAACAACTCATGTGAGGGCCAATGCAACGATTGCCCGAACGACATCCCCAATGATTTTGGAGGTGGAGTTCAAAACTTCATGGCGATTCTTACCCAATTATCTCGGGTTATGAATAATAACCATAATAATGGGGAATGTCCTCTTTCACCAAAGATGGAGAAACTAGCTATCGAATGTTTTATGCGTCAACGACCATTGACGTTTTGTGGATATTCCGATCCACTAGTTGCAGAACAGTGGGTCAACTCCATGGAGAAGATCTTTTATGTTCTTCACTTTTCTAAGATAGAGAAGGTGACCCTAGTTTTTTATTGTCTAGATGGAGAAGCCGATCAATGGTGGTATTTGATTAAGAACACCAAGCCAAGGGAAGAAATTGAAGAGATGGAATGGGAAGACTTTAAGATAATGTTTCTTAATAAGTACTTCCCATGAACTCTTTGCACAAAGATGGAGAGATAATTCATAGAGATCAAGAAAAAAGAAGGAGAATCTGTCACAACCTATGAAGAATTTTTCACAAGGCTTGCAAGGTATGCTTTGGGTTTTGTTATCAACAATGATAGAAAAATTGATAGATTCTTTAGTGGATTAAAACCACATCTTCGAAAGGCTCTTACAATCCGAGACTTTGGGAGTTATGAAGAAGTTGTTCGGTGTTCTCTCAAAGTGGAGATGGAGTTTGGAGAATGGTCACGTGGCTATGGTGATAAGAAAAGAAAGATGGAGTTTCAATCTGGTGGATCTAGTGACAATGGTGGGAAGAAAAATCAACGACCCACATGCCAAAAATGTGGGAAGTTACACCATGGGAACTGCCTCAAAGGTATAAGGAAATTATTTAAGTGTGGGAAATAAGGACACCAAGCTCAAGAGTGTCGAAAAGACATAAAAAGTAAGGATAATGTATCCGATGAAAGGAGAGAACCACTCGTGGTTCAATGCTACAACTGTAGGGAGCTAGGGTACTATTCAAACCAGTGCACTAAACCTCGAGATCTCGAGGGTAATCAGCGCCAACAACCACCAAAGCCAAAGGAACAAGAGAAGGCTTATGCCATCACTACTGTGGAGGTGGAACATGATAATGAAGTCGTACAAGGTACACATCCTATTCACTCGGGAATGTAAAAAGTCTTATTTGATTCTGGTTCTACGCATTCCTTTATATCTTGCAAGTTTGCAAGAACTATAGAATCGAAGCCTCGAAACCTTAAAGTAGAGATATATGTAAAAACACCAAGTGGTTCAATCCTTGCAACCCAAGTGTTTTAATCTTCTCCTGTTGACTTATGTGGGAAGATTCTTCCGAAAAATCTCGTAATACTTCCTTTGGTGGAATTCGACGTTATAATGGGGATGGATTGGATCTCTTTATATAGAGAACATATCAACTGTCGGGAAAAGGAAATATATTTCCATATTCTGAACCATCCCATGCTCCTCTACAAATACAAGGAAGATCATGAATATCCTTTAAAAAATCCTTCGATGATGTGTGTGTTGATTCCTTATGAAGAAGCATACCTTGCCTAAATGGTTGAGTCGAAGGAAAGTGCCAACCTTGAGGAAATGACCATCGTTAGGGAATACAATGATGTATTTCCTGAAGAGTTACCCGGAATTCCCCTGGATCGTGAGGTAGAGTTCTCAATTGAACTCATACCTGGAGCTACTCCTATCTCAAAGTGCCCCTATAGGATGGCTCCTATCAAACTGGAGGAGTTAAATAAGCAGCTGCAAGAGCATCTGGACAAAGGTTTCATACTCCCTAGTGCATCACCTTGGGGTGCGCCAGTGTTCTTTGTAAAGAAGAAGGATAGAACCATGCGTCTATGTATCGATTATCAGGAACTCAACAAGATCACCATAAAGAACAAGTATCCTCTCCCAAGGATTGATGACTTGTTCGACCAGTTAATAGGAGATCAATACTTCTCAAAGGTGGATCTTCGTTCTGGATATCATCAGGTAAAGGTGAAGAAGGAATATATTCAGAAGACTACCTTCTGTACAAGGTATGGGAACTATGAGTTTTTGGTGATGCCTTTAGGACTTAATAATGCCCCTGCAATCTTCATGGATTTGATGAATAGAGTCTTCAGACATTACCTCGACCAATTTGTGGTAGTGTTTATTAATGATATTCTCATCTAATCCAAGAGCAAGGAGGAACATGAAGAACATCTAAGACTTGTGTTGGCGACATTGAGAAAGGAGAAGTTGTACGCCAAGTTCAGCAAGTGTGACTTTTGGATGAATCAAGTCACGTTCTTGGGACATGTGATCACAAGCGAGGGAATTTCTGTGGACCCTTCAAAGACAAAGGCGATTGAAGAATGGCCCAGGCCCTCTAGTGTCACATAAATTCATAGTTTTCTTGTATTATCTGGGTACTACTGTCGTTTTGTGAGAAACTTCTCACGATTGTCAAGCCTGCTAACTAAGTTAACAAGAAAAGGGGTAAAGTATATATGGATGGAAGAATGTGAGGGATGCTTCAAGGAGCTAAAGAGAAGGTTGATCACTGCATTTGTATTCACACTACCAAAAAGTGGAGAAAGTTTTGTGATATACAGTGATGCATCAAAGAAAGGCTTGGGTTGTGTACTCATGAAAAATGATAATGTGATAGCCTACGCCTCACGATAGTTGAAGATCCATGAGCAGAACTACCAGACGCATCATCTAGAGCTGGCAGCCGTGATTTTTGCCTTGAAAATTTGGAGGCACTACCTTTATGGTGAGAAGTGTGACATATACACCGACCACAAGAGCCTAAAGTATATATTCACACAAAAGGAGCTCAACATGCGTCAAAGGAGATGGTTAGAGCTAATCAAGGATTACAATTGCTCTATTCACTATCATACTAGGAATCTGAACAAGGTAGCTGATGCTCTAAGTAGAAAATAACCTGCTACTCTATCCATGTTGAGGATTGAGAAAGACCCTATCTTCTTGGATATGAAAAGAATGGATTTGGAAATCAGAAGGGCAGGGGATACATCCTACCTTGCCCAAACGATTGCGCAACCATCCATCCAAGAGAAGATTAAGGAAGCACAAAGGGATGATGTGGAGATACAAAAGAGGGTGAATGCAGTAAAGTAAGGAAAGCTGCAAGAGTTCCATATCAACGATGATGGTGTGATTCGGTTTGGAACGTGGCTTTGTGTGCCTTCATCACCTGTGATAAAGAAGGAGCTATTGGATAATGCACATAGCTCAAATTTCTCTATCCATCCTGGAAGTACCAAGATGTATCGTGATCTCGGAGACCACTTCTGGTGGGATAACATGAAGAAGGAGATTTCAGAATATATATCAAGGTGCTTCATAGGTTAGCAAGTTAATGCTGAGCAGCAAAAGTCCAAATGTATGATGCATCCATTGCCTATACCCATGTGGAAATGGAAAAATGTTACTATGGACTTTGTCACAGGTCTCCCAAAGACATCAAATGGAAATAATGCGATATGGGTTGTGGTTGATCGACTCACCAAGACTACCCATTTTATCGCTATTCGGGATGTCCTCTCACTTGAACAACTTGCAAGGATATATGTGAAGGAAGTATTGAGATTGCACGGTTTTCCACTCTAAATTGTCTCTGACCGTGATCCATGGTTCACATCTAAATTCTAGAGGAGCCTTCAACATGCTTTGAGTATAGAATTAAATTTTAGCACGGCCTATCACCCCCAAACTGATGGCCATTCTGAAAGGACTATTCATACGCTTGAAGATATGCTAAGAGCCTGATCTCTTGAATTCAAAGGTGTTTGAGATCAGCATCTACCATTGGTTGAGTTCTAATATAACAATAGCTTCCACTTGAGTATTCATATAGCTCCGTATGAATCTCTTTATGGGAAGTGATGTAGAACTCCAACCTGTTGGGATGAATTTGGATAACGAAAGCTACTTGGTCCCGATCTTGTTCAAGAGATGACAGAGAAGGTTCAAGTCATCCAGAAACACATCAAAGCTGCTCAAAGTCGGCAAAAGAGCTATGTTGACAACCGTCGAAGGGACTTGGTGTTCGATGTTGGAGAAAAAGTCTTCCTTCAAATATCTCTATGGAAGAGAGTCATGAGATTTGGGAAGAAAGGGAAGCTAAGCCCAAGGTACATTGTCCCCTTTGAGATCCTTGACCGTATAGGAGTCGTGGCCTATCGTCTGGCACTTCCACCGAATATGGCTCAAGTTCATGATGTGTTTCATGTATCACTACTGAGGAAGTACATACCAGACCCCTCACATGTACTAAACTCAGAGGTGGTACAGCTGGAAGATGATCTCTCCTATGAGGAGCAGCTGGTAAAAATTTTGGACCAAAGTGATAAGGTTCTATGCAACAAGACAACCCACCTTGTCAAAGTGTTGTGGAGGAACCATAAGTTTGAGGAAGCAACTTTGGAACCAGAAGAGGCAATGGAGGAGAAGTACCCTCACCTATTTGTGTAAAGTGAAATTTCCGGGGTGAAATTTATTAAGGGGGGAAGAATGTAATGACCCAAAGTATTTCAATGGAAAATTCCCTTCTTATATGTATGTCATAAAAACCCAAAATAATGAACTACTAAGTGATAAGTGACCTTTAAACATAATTTTGTCACCCCTATGTTTGGAATTTTAAAAATCCGACATACACGGTTGTGTTCAAGATAGTTTTTGGAGTCTAATGAAACAAAAATAATTTTTGGTGAATAGTGACCTACCCTAATGAATATTAATATGACCCTTATGAATAGTAAATAAGAGTAACATTACCTATGAATAATAAGATTAAATTTAGACATCATAGAAAGTAATAATTTGACCTTAGTAAACGTTTTTGGTATTTTATAAGTCAAAATAATTAATTATAATTAATTAATTAATTTAGAAGAATATTTATTTCCCTGAAATGTATTCATAAAGTATTGAATCAATTTCTAATAGTTTTTAAATAATTTTATAAGACCCTACGTAATTTTTGAAAGAACTACAAAATCAGTTTTAATTTTAAAAACTTTTTTTTAAGTGAATATGATTTTAATTAAATATTAAATTAATAATATTTTGAAAATTATTTTTGAAAAATGGAATTCATTTTTGGATTATACACATTGAAAAATGTTTGGGTTAAATGTTTGGTATTTTTCTGAGATACTTGAATTTTAGATGAATAGTAGAATCCGATAATTCACAATAAATGCAAAATAATGTATTAATTGAGTAATCGATGATGTTCTTCTAATGTAAGCCCGCTTGGTTCGGGATTACATTATAAGATTACTATTATTGGTCATTCAAGACTCACTATTCCTTTTCTTAGGTGAAATTAATAAACTAATCAATTTTATATTAAGGAAACCCCTCTCCCCACCACTATAAAAGCCACCCTTCACTCCCTCTTTTCCTCACACCTCTCAAGCTCCAAGCCTTATCTAAACTCTGCTCAAACACCTTCCCTAGCCCCTCCCCCACGTCCAAGAGCTTCTGGTCTCATCAAAATACCAAGCTTAGGCCCTTAAGGAGGTTCTCAAGAGGAGGATTCTAAAGGTAATTTCTCTCCCACTTCTCCTTTAATTTCCTTTCAAGTTCAAGTTCCTTTCTTGATATCTCCCTACATATATTCATCCAAATTGTATTGTAACTCCAGTATTATACATATACTGTAATCTTATGACTCTAATGGTATATTATATCACCCCACACCCTTTCCCTCTTCCTTTTATTTTATTAAAGAGAACGTTGTTCATGAGGTGTTAAATTTATCACCTTCAAAAACAACATGCTCTCTTCTTCCATTTCTACCTTGAAATCTGGTCATGAAACCATTTTTATGGTTAAACCAGAATATTTTATATATATTATGTTCTATTTTAAGTTCTGGAATTAACCTATGGCCATATTACTAAGTGAAAATTTAAAACAAGTTCATTGTGATCCAAAAACCGCCCAAATTTACCCAAATAACCATCATTAAAATCTTATCTAATGATTCGTCCACATGGATCTAATATAACTCATTCTAAAATCATTCAAGATTCTGTAATATCATTAATAACATGTAATATCATTTCTGGATGTTTACCCATGATCTACCCAAACATCAATTTAAGAATACAAGTGGACCGCTCAAGAAAACCATAAAAACGAACATCCCCGAACAACGTTTTTTTAAACTCTATAAGTCATCCAAAGGTACATAATATGACATAATGAAACCATAATTAACACTATTAATGTATAAAAGGTTCTTTAATTTCTAATTATTGAATATAATGTCATTATACAGGACATTAAAGAGAAGAAGGCATTCGGGAACAAGGTAAGGGGAAATCTCGAACCCAATTTTCTTCCTTCGGGTTCTCCCTCTTTCACTCCATTTTTGATATGGTTACTCCTAAAAGATCATCTTTTCATCATTTCCTTTACTTTTCTGGGATATACATGTTTTTCACTGGTTTTTATGTCCATCAAAATTTTTTCCAAAAGAACTCTTCTTTCAAGATCTCACCTTTTACCTCTCATTCAAGGTTGATGGTTCTTGTATCAAGTATGTTGTTCCCTCTTTCTTTTGGGAACCCAAAGCTTATGAATGTGTTATTATGAGATGAAACCCATTAATTTACATGGGTTGTTTATGTACATGTTTGATATGTGTTCTATGTGGCAAGCATGATAATTATAATGTTATGATGTGACGGGTGCACCCGGAATTATATAGCGCAATATGAATGTTTAAATGTGACGGGTGCGCCCGGAATTATAAAGTGCTACAATGCATTGGGTAAAGTGATGAATCTCATGAGTAAATGTGAAATGATGTGTTAACAAGATGCTAGATTTGTTCACAAGAATGTGTGGTAGTTAACCACTAAGACATGATGTTTCATTTTTATGCATTGCCACATTTCAAGTCTTTTATTTATGCTCCTCTCATGTTCATGATCATTTTCCTATGCCATGATTATGCTCACCCCATGCTATATTGTTCTTATCTATCCTCTTATTGGGCTTATAGCTCACCCCTTTTGATGTATATCCTCAGGTGGCTACATGTACTAAGGAGAGGGCAAGTTCCACTAAGAAGATAGTGAAGAAGAAATTAAATAAATGTTTATGCTTGATGTTGTATTTGTTATGTATAGTCCTAGTTTTCCCAAGACACTAAACCTTTGGATACTCCATTTGTAATACTATTATGTTGTTTATCTTTGAAATGATGTAATAGTAATGAAATAAAAGGCAGGGTCACTATAATCATCGCAAGACTAAGCTTGGTCCCTTGCTCTCCAGATCCAAGCAATCAAGTACCAGAAGTCAAAGGGCGCTTGACCTTATCTATACCTCCAACAAAAAAGTCTACTTGGGCCCAAAAGCATGGCCCAAATAGGGTGTGAGATACAATCCTTGTTGGAAATCACCCAAAGATCTGTGCCTAACAGTCAATGAATACAAGGCAAGTAAAAGTGCAGGAAGCAGTAATTCGAAAAGAACACAGAAGCTACAATCCACAGTTCTAGCATATAAAGTACACAAGTAAACAACCAACAACAAGTAGAAAATAGGTAACCCTTTGGGTATCTCTCATAGCCTAACCTCTATGGTTCAACCTACAAGTACTAGCAACCCTCTAGGATGCACGCACAGTCTCACCCCTCTGGTTTAGCTAAGAGTAGGCTTTCTGAGGAAGCACTCACCGTTAATCCCCCCTATAGTCTCGTATCGTACTAAAGGCTCTTTGGGGAAGCACTCAACGTCTCATTCCCCCTGTGGCCCATGTCAAGGAACTATATACTCTATGAGGAAGCACTCATCGTCAGTTCCCCCTGTGGTCTCGCATCGTATTAAAAGACACTCTGGAGAATCCCTTATGTCCATTCTCCCTATGGTCTACTACACTAGGTTCTCACAGTCCTGTGTGAAATAAACATGATCAGCGCATGCGTATCATCCTAAGTAAACATCAAGAACTACTTGGCTATCATTCTAAGGCACAACAGCATATCAGTACAATAGTTCCACTATCCTACAACTAGGCATGGAAACTGTAAAAATGCCAAACAAGAATAACAGGCATGGAAAAACATCCAGAATACTGTAAAACTATCTTATTCACAAGAAATTACCTCTACTCAAGTAATCAAGAAAATTAGGAAAACAACAGGGGAAAAACAAGAAACACGCAATACCCCGTTTAATGGTATTGGTAGAATTTGCACAAAATACTCAAATACTTTCTACAGAAAGGCACAAACCACCTACCTTTGTGCTAGGAGATCGATATACATGAACCAAGATGACTGATTCTCCTTATAACATCGAAGATTTGAGATAAATCCCAAAACTCACAACCCATTATATCTTGACAAAGAGAAAGAATTGGAAAACAGGGCTCAAGAAGAAGGGAGAACTCACCACTATGATTCCAACGCAATTGATAGTGCTCGAATCAGAGAACAGACGGAGGAACTGTGGTTTGTCGAAGATCCACGGATTCCCGGAACTCTCGGATAAAGAAGCTAGAGAAGAAGATGTTTTCTCCGATTAGGTGTGACCCAGGTCCGTTTAATGAAAAAAAAGTACACGGCGTGTACTTTTAGAATAAACGGCGTGTAGTGGGTTTTTCCGTACTCCGCTTAGCCTCCATGTCACCCCTACACCCCGTGTGTGTGGCCCGGGCATAGCCAGCACATGGCTTCGAGCCAGAAAATAGTACACGGTGTGTACTCATAAAGTACACGGCATATACTTCAAAAATTTCCAAAAAGTCCATTTTTCTCATAAACTCCAGAAAAAAGGAAAGGTGTACCTGAAACGAAGATCTAGGTTCTTACATTCTTCATGTGTTTTCTCCTCTTTTTTCTAAAGTATTTCCCTTTTTCATTTTTTAGACTCTTTGACGAAATGGAGTTTCAACAAGGACTATGAATTTAAGATAGTCTATACTCTAGGTAAGGTCAATGTTGTGGTAGATTCCCTTAGTATTATTTCCTAGGATCATTTGGTGCAAGAGTTTTCTAAGCAGTTAGCTTCCTTATAGCTGACCCTAGTTGAGTAGGATGGTACAGCTTTTCTTCAGTTGATGATATTAAGTCCTCCACTCCTAAAGTGTGTGAGAGAGTCCCAGTTGTAAGACATTAACTGTGAGTTCTTACGTAACCAAATATCCTCATTAGATTCACCAGATGTATTTTATGAAGGATAGAATCATGTCATTCTTTTCTAAGGATGGATAGTGGTCTCATTCGCAATGCAGGAGGAGGTGATGAGTGAGTTTCACACTTATCCTTTGGTTGTACACCCTCGGTGTGTGGAATATGTATAGAGACCTTCTACAGCAGTTTTGGTGGGATGGAATGATATGGAGCATGGATGATTTCATCTCTCGGTGCCTCATCTATTAGTAGGTGAAGGTTGGGGACCAGATTCTATTAGGTTTTTTACAGCCTCTTGGGATCACAGAGAGGAAATGGGATGTAATATCAATGGACTTTTTGACTATTATTCCATGAATAGTGAGAGTATATGACACCATCTAGGTGATAGTTGTCTGACTTATAAAGTAGGTTCACTTCCATGCTATTAGGTAGTAAAATTCATTGGAGAGTTTAGGGCAGTTTTATATATGGGAGATCATTTTCCTTCATGGAGTTCCCTCAAAGAATATCTCTAACTATGATTATTGGTTTATATCATGGTTGTAGAGATGCCTACAAGAGGAATTCAGGACCCAAATGAGGATGAATACACTTTTCACCACTATAAATATGGGCAGACCGAGTGCACTATCCAGGTATTGGAGGATATACCAAGAGCTTGTGTGTTAGACTTAGACCAGATCTAGGAGGATCACATGCCATTGGTATAGTTTTCATACAATAATATCTACCACTCTACTATTAGCATGGAACCTTTCTAGGCCCTATACGGGAGACCCTACAGATAACCCTTATGTTTTATTGAGATTAGTGAGACATCTCTTATTCAGCCAGAGATAGTAGAGGCGATGATAGGGAGGGTACAAGCAACTTATGAGTGGATGAGGACAACCCATATTAGAAAAAAATCTTATTCATATTGATTTCATAGGCCCTTGGAGTTCGATTAGTGAGACCACGTTCTCCTCAGAGCCTCTGGACAATGAGGTTTACAAAGATTTGGTCAGAGAGGAAATCTATCTTTGAGGTTCATCGGGCCGTTATCGATCTTGAATAAGGTTAGTGAGTTTTCTTACCACCTATCCTTATCCCCACAGTTGTATTGGGTGCACGACGTCATCCACATTTCACAACTGAGTAGATACGTGCATGATCACATGCATGTTATTGAATGGAGTGAGACGAACATTGAGAATGGATCCATATTCATAGAGCACCAAGTGGTGATTGAGGATCGGTAGGAGAGGACCTTGCATTTATGGACCATCCCCTGGTAGTATTAGATCATATAGGAGAGATCCTAGGAGTGGAATAGCCAAATTCATACTCAGTATCCCAATTTTTTTGTTTAGTTTTTGGTTTTCAAGGATAAAAATATTGAATGAGGGGATAATTTATAGAGCCTATTTTTATCTTTTAAGACTTTTTAATATATCTAGATATATTTTTAGATCCAAGAACTAAGATGAAACATGATTCCGAGGTCTTTTGTACTTGTAATTAATTTTATAAAAATATTATATATATTAAATATCACTCACACATAGTTTTTTATAAATAATAATATAACACTCAAAGAGTCTCAAGTCAAAAATTTGAGACCATATTTGAATCGAGAATACAAATTTTACCCTAAGAGTGACCTAAAGCTGGTCAGCACAGGGGGTTATGATAGGGAAACCATTTTCAGGTGCATTTAAATTAAATAAATTTATTTATTTAATTATTTAATTTAAATTATCTAAACCTAAAACCTCTATAAATATGATGTTGTGGAAGATCTCCAGGGTTATTTCATGTGTGGAAGATGGTTTTGGGCATTTAATTTTCTTCTTTTACATTTCAAATTATTTGGTCATAATCCTTTACTTCCTATAGGTTTTACAATCATGGTTTATTCTCTAGATGTTGCACCTTTTTATTATTCCTCTTCACTACTTCATGGAGATGGTTGGGTGTGTGCGTACAAGTACATTAAGAAAAGGCCTACCAAATTATTTATTCATTTTGGTGATTTTTTCTAGCCCCTAAACTGTGGATGTGGGTTTAGGGAAGTTTTTATTTATCCTTATTGGGTTGGTTCATGATAATATTTACCCCTAAATAGCAAAAACTTTATTACTGCAGTTAAGGTTAAAGCGATGTTTTTGTACGTTACATGCGCTTGTGTTGAAATTAATTTCCAACACACATTGGATTTAAATTTTTTTTTAAATTAGGTATTATATGTATAATTATTAGGTATAAGTTATCTAATAAGTCTCATTTTATTTTAGGTTTAATGTATAAATTACATAGATTAAAAATACTAGTTACCATAGTGAAACCCAAATTGGTGAAAACCAGCAAACTTAGATGTTAAGGAACAAAATGTTTAAAACATGTGGTTTATTATATGGTGGAGGTTTGGATTGATGATATAATCCCTCCACACATTTAATTATCAGTTTTTGAGATACTTTAGTAAATATTGGCCTCCCAATAGTGAGTACTTTTGAGTATTTACAAGAATTTCACTCCTCAATTATAAAAGGAAACTCACTCCCCTCACTTATTCACACATTAACACATATTTTGTTTGACCGATACCTTCCCAAATAACTTATAAACTTTTATCCTCTCATCCTAGAATCCTTAATTTGTTAAAAAATCAACCAAGTAAGGCTTTTGGTGCAATCCAAAATTATTTACCCAAAGAAGAGGTAACCTTCATCAACGATCATTTTTGTTTTATTTCTTTATCCATCCCCCTTAAATTATTCTTATAACATGATGATATAATAAAATCAGAATCTTACAAATACAAAATTGTTTTAATGTTAATGTTACAACCCAAAACCATATAAACATGCATTCAATGAGTTATGAAATCCCCATTCTTGTGTGTGGAGGACTACTGCCTCGTGAAATGATGGCATTCGTTTTTCTATTACCACCTCTCATGATTGGGCATGATGATAGATATAAAGTATATATATGATATTTATAACATAATTATACCTATGGATCCATTATATCATATATACCTTTTTAGATCCCATATTTTAGGGGATATGATAATGTTGTTCATGTGTATGGTGGATTGTCGCCTCGTGAAGCGATGTGATTCATTTTTCACTATTGTGTTACATGGAAGGTAATAATGGTAATCATAAAGAATATATGTGATATAAATGACATAATTATGATATTTATGACATATTTATAATTCTTTAAATATCATATATCTTTTTATTTCTTGTCTTTTCACTCACTGAAAAGGTGATAACGTCGTTTATGGACGTGTGGACTACCGCCTCCTCAAAGTGATGTGATTCCTTTTTCATCACCACATCATGAGAATGATCTATATAATTATATATAATTAAATATTATGGTATTCATCATATAATGATAATTCTGGAAATATAAAATATTACTTACCTTCTTTCTATAATGATCATTGAAAAATGGAAATGTTACTCATGCGTACGTACGACCTACCATCTCCATAATCATAACGTTAGTTCATTTTTCATAACCATATTTCATGAAGTATTTTAAAAGTATAATTGATGTATAAATATTATAATTATTTCATGATTATTATTTTGGATATGTTTATATAATGACCTATTTGGCCATATTCAACCTACCAAATTCATTTTTGACACATAACCCAATTATGTCCAAAATATCCTAAGTAAAACTAACTAATTATGTAATCATATATAACATGGTAATAAGTGAAATAAAAATGATAATAAAATTGGGAAATTTTCTCAATAAATTAAATAATTAAAGTAAGTCTATTATTTATGAAGATAAATATACATGTGAAAAGTTCGACTCAAGGTAAAGGTTTTTTCATCTCACTTGTATTTCTATGAGATATATTCCATATTCACCACTTGTTTTTTGTGGTGTATATACTTATCATGAACATATTTTATGATTATTTAATTTATAATTATAGGTATTTAAATATCTATTTTAAGATCTCTCTTTCATAGGGCTTATGATTTCAATGTTTCCAAAGTAGTAGGGGATTTTTTACCAATTTTCCTTCTTTGAGATGTATGTTATGTTATACATCTATCTTATTTTATAAGGTGTATATACTACACATTTAATATGTTATATCATTAATATACTTATTTTCATGATATTATAGGTTTTATTTAATAGTATTATTTCGTGGGAACTATGATTCCAAGTTACAAAAGTGGTATGAGTTCTTTGTTACAATTTCATCATTTATCAGGATTATTTATGATTATGATTCTAATGATGAGATATTATGATCCATCTCACAAGAAAATTATGAATTTTTTTCTCCTATGGTTAATCATGATATTTAAAATTAATAGTGCCATTTTTCCACTATTTGGTACTTAAAATTGTATTGAATGTTTTTTTAAGAAGATCGGACTTTATTTCCCTCTTCATTCAGAAAATTGTTTTCTTCTAAAAAAATGTTTTCTAAAAATGGTTTTATCCTTTAAAAATGATTTATTAAAGACATTTTTACCCATTTTTTATTTTTACAAAAAAAAATTAAAAGAATATTCTTGTCAGTTTCTGAATAATGAACTTTTCAAACCTTTTTACCATGAAAAGGGAATATTATTTATGACATATATAGAATTACACGCCAACATGATTTTCATTTCTTTGAAGGTTAATTTGCAAGTTTATAAGGTCTTTTTTCAAGAAATTTTTTTCTTAATATTCTAGAAATTCTAGGTTTTTAAAAAATATTTTCGAATAAAATTTTTTTCAAAATATTTTATGTTCTAAAAATTATTTTCAAAATATTAAAGGTATTTTCTTCAAGAAAGTTTTTAATGGTCTTTTAATGGTATTTTTATTCATCAACATCAACAACCCTTGATGTTAATTATACTCCAATAGGGATATTTGGTATTGATACCATCCTCATTCTTTATCTAGATGGAATAATATTGTTTTAATGATATT
The DNA here is from genome assembly GCA_963277665.1 of Viscum album. Taxonomy (NCBI): domain Eukaryota; kingdom Viridiplantae; phylum Streptophyta; class Magnoliopsida; order Santalales; family Viscaceae; genus Viscum; species Viscum album. The sequence continues at coordinate 832,867,344 of OY728147.1, read as the reverse complement.
TTTATCAAACTAATTTCTTTTCCTTGGGTTAATCATGTTTCAAGTAGATTTTCATGGAATATGGTTCCTTTCCGTGGGTTAACCAAGTTATGAAAGGAATAATTATTTTTTTATGATTTTTATGATGATATTCAAGCTCTTTTTACTTTATTCATGTTTTGGTTCTTGGATATTACTTATACGATAGGGAGGCCCAAATAGCATTTGGTGAGCCTGTTATAGCTTATACGATGGGGTAGCCCATATTACACAGGGTGAGCCCGTTGTATCTTATATGATGGGGTGGCCGAGATAGTGGGTTATCCTAGATATTTTTAGGTGATCCCACTATAGCTTATATGATGGGTGTTCCCAAATAGCACTTTAATGCATTGGGTAATGATTATATTAGAAGTAAGATGTATTGTTATTCCAATTCAAAGGGTTTTGAAAGTGTTTTATGAATATTATGCTCTAATTTATTGAAAAGAGTTTTAATTGATTGATATGGGTTTATAATATTTCTTATGATCAATATTTATATCACATGGCTTATGTTTATTAATTCTGATGACTCTTTCCTTTTCTATGTTTTCATATTTGATGATCCAGGTAAAGATGGGTATGAATTCTTTTATTATTCACTCATTCACTATGATTATGTCATTATACCCTTATACACTTCTTATACTCATTGATGAAATTTATTTTTCAATTCTTATATTTACCCTTACAGGGAATTTTAGCTCACCCATCTTATATTTAATCTTCACCATATTATAAAGAATCAAGTTGAATAAATTATGTCTAGAAGGGATTTCATATGAATTATGATGATGAAATAATGTGAAATAATAAATAATGGGTTAAATGGGAGAAATTATCATTTAAAATAATGGGATTTATTTATGTAGTAGTTTTTCATAATTATATAAAACTATAAACCTAAAATGTCCTTAGTGACATAATTAATCCAATTTTTCCTTTTAATGTTGTAAGGTTTGGATGGAGAAAATTTGGGTCACAATTATCATCATCAAAGATGAAAATGTAAATTTTATGACTTCAGAATTGGATACTGGTGTGCGGGATTCGAGGCTATTATAGTTGGTATCAAAGGAAAGGTTTATATAAATTTTTAGATTAGTATGTTTTAATATGAGGTTATCATAAGAGTTATGTATACCTTCATAGGTCCACAATATTATGTTTGATCATGAGTTTTAAGTCTTAGACACCCCATTTTAGGTTTTAAGTAGTAAATATTTTGAGGTGATTAATGACATTTTTTTAGACATTTTATTGGGTTAAGTTATTTTTATCCCATAGGATCAACATGAAATATTATTTATGGATGAATTATTTTTCATATTTAAAGGGAAAAATGATAACCTAAAGTCTGGGTGACAACCTGTCACATCCCGCAAGGTCACAAAGCTTGAACCCAAAACTAAAGGGTGACAAGGGTGTAGAACCTACCACTATCCCACACGATGTCCTGTTTAGTATCATATTTTTCTAGGTAAATATTAAGTTTATTTTGGGAACATGTGGGGTTTCATTTGAGGAATAATGTTTGATTTATCTTGTAAGAATATATGAACAAATCCTTCTAATTTTTTTGTTTTTAACTTAGTCAGGAAACATTTGAATAATTTTAATGATAGTTTTTTATGTAATGATTTCGATTAAACTTTGGGTATTACTATTTAAATTTTTAGATTAATATACAAAGTTTTATTCTTTTATCTTACATTTTTCTGACCATTTTGGTTTGGGTAAATGTCTAAAGATAAGAGGAATATTTTGTTATGCTTTTAGGGATTATGTGGTCCTTTAAAAGTTTATTTTAGTGCTTCGGGAATGAAAAATTAAACCTGTATACTCATCATTTGTAGAAAAGATGATATTGTGGTGGAAATTAATAAAAGGATGCAGTTCTACTCATCAAGTAATTATATTTCTTTATGCTCTTTGTCTTGATGGAAAATGATTCCTTAACTCAAGGAAAAGTATCTTGAAACAAAAAAAATATCCTAGTACCTTAAATTATGATGAGATTAAGGTCTTTTATATCATCATAGATTTATATTTTTTAGGTTCTTAACTTTCCATTAATCATTCACTGGCTTGTGATCATTGACCTCAATCAATCTTTATAATTATTTACACTTTTCTTTCATTCCCACCTATGTTATCCTATTTTAAAAACTATTTATATATTATTCAACATGAACTTTTTTCATCCCTTTATATCTTATTAAGATGGTGTTTTATTAACCCTTTTTACGATGTGGGTTTAGAACAAAATTATTTTAAAATTTCTATCCTTTAATTAATGAGATAAAGTTAAAACTATGAGGCCACAATTTATTAAAGGGGGGAGGATGTAACTCCTGGAGATTTTAAAAGAAGAAAATTATATTCAATAGAGTACATTACACATAATGCTAAGTTAGATTGTGTTACATTCAATAATGAGTTTCTTTGATAGATTGCATTACATGTAATACTGAGTTTTACCAAACAATATTATACAATTAATATTATTATTTAAAATGATAGTTATCACCTGGTCATTGGAATGGAATGTGTGAATAGGATTAACTAACTTAAAAAATATTTTACAAATATTTGATAATTATATATTTATTATAAATTAAATAATAATGATTTAAAATAAAAAAGAAATATTTTCTAAAACTATATTTTTCTAAAAGGCATTTTAATCACGTTTTCATACATAATTTAAAATTAATTTTTAAAAAATGTAGAAACTTTATTTGAGAAAATAAACTTTATTCTTTTAAATTGGGATATTAAAAAATATTATGGGGAATTTTTGATATTTTTATGAAAAATATTTGTTTTTTATGAATAGTAAAAAATACTAGTATTAATTAAATATTTCCTTTTCATTAAAATTATTTATAATGTTAAATTATATTTTAAATTGATTTTAAATTAAAATTAATTAAAATTTATATCAATTAATAAAATTTATGTCATTGGAATCATTTTATAATGAATTAAGATATAAAAACTTTGTAAACTTTTGAACATTTTCACTTTGAAAACTCACCTTCCCATCACTTTTGCAGGAATAATTTTAAATTAAATTCTTCCACTTCTATGAATTTAATTTATAAAAATGGATTCTATATTTTGAATTATCATAATTTATAATATATAATAAGGTCAAATTAATTTATGACCAAAATGAATAGTTAATGTAGTAAAAATTAATTACCACGGTTAAGATAAAAATGGGTTTACTAGGGATTAAACTAAAATGATAAGAGTGAAAATAACCTAAAATATTATCTTAATTGTATTTAAAGAGTTTTTTTAGACCTTATACATAAAATTATCTTAAATATGGAAATTACTTGCCACTTTCTTTTGAATATGACCCATATATTTGTTACATAAATAAAAAGTGAAAAAAAATACTTTTCTTACTTTTAATATCTATAAAGCCTTGGTAAAGGGACAAAAACAACATATGTTTTATATATATATCCTTTTAAAATATAAATGAGTTTTTTGATCAGGATAATTTATTTTAATTTTTTTTAGATGAAATAATTACTTTAAATGCTTAAGAAATACTAACACGATAAGTATTTAGTTAACAATCAAATAAAATAAATGATACTAAAAATATTAAAAGTGAAGTAAATTGAATGAATTATTTTGTTAAATTACTTTTTAAAATGAATATATCATTTTACATAGGTTTGAACATAACATATTCTAATTAAATCATTTTATTGATATTTTTTATATTCAATTTAAATTAATAATTTCAAAATTTACATTAATTTTATTTTATGAAAAATTATATTTTATTAAATGACTTAAAATTTATACAAAACTTATATTCTTCCTAGTAATTTTTTTAAATGATAATAAAAATCAACTTTGTACCATTAATAGACCATTTTTTATTTTATAATGAATATATTAACCCCTAAATAGTAAAAACTTTATTAGTGTGATTATGGTTAAAGTGAGGTTTTCGCACATTACATGCGCTTGTGTTCTAATTAATTTCCAAAAAACATTAGATTTATATTTTTTAAAAATAACATATTATATTAATAACTATTGGGTCTAAATTATATAATAATTATAATTTTATTTATGGTTTAATTTATAAAATACCTAGGTTAGAAATATAAGTTATCATAGTGAGAACTAAAATAGTTAAAATAAGGAAACATGGAAGATAAGTAAAAAAATGTTTAAAACATGCATTTAATTGTGTTTTGGAGGTGTTTCTGGACCATATAATCCTTTAAAACATTTAATTATTAATTTTTGATCCACTTTAGGTAATTTTGAACTCCCAATAGTGAATACTTTTGTGTATTTACAAGAATGTCACTCCTCCTCAACTATAAAAGGGAACTCACTCCCCTCACTTATTCACACCTTAAAACATATTTGGTTCATCCAACCAAGTAATGCATTTGGTGAAAACAAAAAATAGTTACCCAAAGAAGAGGTAACATTCATCAACGAGTATTTTTGTTCTATTTCTTTCTCCATCCCCTTAAATTTTTATTATACCATGATGATATAATAAAATAAATATATTTAATATAATTATATGTTTCTATGTTAATTTTATGACCTAAAACCACACAAAATTCTATCAAATGGGTTACGAAATCATTATTCATGTGTACAGAGGACTATCGCCTTGCAAAATGATGTCATTATTTTTTCCATTACCACCTCTCACGATTGGGTATGATGGCGGATATAAATTATATATATGATATTTATAACATAATTATACCTCTTGTGTCATTATATCATATATACCTTTTTACATTTCATATCTTAGGGGATACAATATGGTCGCTCATGTGTACAGAAAACTACCACCTCATGAAGCGATATGATTTTTTTTTCACTAATGCGTTACATGGAAGGTAATAATGGTAATGATAATGAATATATCTGATATACATGAAATAATTATGATATTAATAACATATTTACCATTATTTAAATATAATATATCTATTTATTTCTTACCTTTTCACTCAATGAAAAAGTGATTACATCATTTTTGGACATGTGGACTACCACCTCCTCAAAATGATATGAATCCATTTTTCATCACCACATAATGAGAATGATATATATAAGAATATATAATTAAATATTATGGTATTTATGATATAATTATCATTATTTAAATATAAAATATTGCTTACCATATTTCCAAAATGATCATTGAAAAATGGCAATGTTACTCATATGTACGTACGGCCTACCCTCTCTATGATCCAAATGTTAATTCATTTTTCAAAACCATATTTCATGATTTATTTCAAAAGTATAATTGAGGTATAAATATGATAATTATTTAACGATTATTATTCTGTATATTTTAAAATAATGACCTCTTTGACCATAGTCAACCTACCAAATTCATTTTTGACATATAAGCCAAATATGTCCAAAACATATGATGTAAACCTAATTGATTAAGAAATCATATAAAACATGGTAATAATTGAAATAAAATTGATAATAAAATTGAAAAATGTTATCATTAAATCAAATAATTAACATAATTTTATTATTTAGGAAGATAAAGACACATGTGACAAATCAGACTCAAGGTAAGTGTTTTCTCATCTCACTTTTATTTCTGTGAGATATATACTATATCCACCACTTGTTTTTGTTGTGTGTTGTGAATTCTACCCATTAATGTATTTTATGATTTTTATACTTGAAAATATTTGTATTTAAAAATCCATTTTAGGATCTCTCTTTCATGGGTTTTTTGGTTTCAATGTTTCCAAAGCATTAAGGTATTATTGTTATCTCAATTTTCATACTTTGAGATGTATGTTATATTATACACCTATCTTATTTTGTGAGGTGTTTATATTGTACCTTTGTTAAGTTATATAATTAATCTACTTATTTTCATGATATTATAATTTTTATTTAATGTTATTCTTTTATGGGGATTATGATTCAAAGTTACAAAATTAGTGAGTGGCCTTTGTTAAAATCCCTTCATTTATGAGTATTGTTTATGATTACGCTTATAATGATGACATCTTATGATCAATCTCTCAATAAGATCATTAATTTAATTATCCTATATTTATTTATGATAATTAAAAGTAATAATACCATTTTTTATAACCTTGTTACTTAAAATTTTTGAGAAATTTTTTTAAGAAGATCCGACTTTATTTCTCTATTCGGTGGGAAATCTATTTTCATACAAAAGTATGTTTTCTAAAACAAAATTCAAAAAAAATAACCTTTTTAAAATTACTTATTAAATTATTATTTTCCAATTTTTCTTTTATAAAATGTTTTCAAATGAATATTCTTGTCGCCTTCCAAACAAGGCACTTTTCTAACATTTTTACCATATAAAAGGAATATTCTATGTGGTATGTATAGAATTACCTACTAAAATGACCATTGTTTATTTGAAGATTACTTTTCAAGTTTATAAGGTTATTTTTAAATAAAAATTTTTCCTAAAATTCTGTAAATTCTTGAATTTTAAAAAATATTATTTTCAAAAGGTTTTATGTTTTAAAAATTTATTTTCAAAACGAAAAGTGTATTTTCTTCAAGAATTATTTTAATTATATTTTAATGGTTTTTACATTAATTATCTTCAATAACAATTATTTTTACATATCATACACTAGGTATATTTGGTATTGTTACAATCATCAATCTTTCTATGGATGGAATAATATTGTTTTATGGATATTTTTAGGAAACTCGTTTATCTTCCATAGGTTAATCATGTTTCAAAGAGATTAACATAGAACTCGTTTCATTTATATTAGCTAACCAAATTATAAAATGAATAATAATTTTTTTTATGAGTTTTATGATGATATCAAATATCTTTTTACTTTATTCATGTTGTGGTTATTAAACATTACTTATATGATAGGGCGGCCCAAATAGTGTTGGGTGATCCTAATACCGCTTATACGATGGAGCGGTCTAGATAGTAATAGATAGGACCATTACATCTTATATGATGGGACATACCAAATAGTATCAAGTGATCCCGTTATAGATTATATGATGGGTGCACCTAGATAACACTAAAATGAATTTGGTAATGATTATATTTGAGTTAGTCATATGGTTATTCCAATTAAAAGGGTTTTGAAAGGGTTTTATGAATATGATGTTCCAAGTTATCAAAAAGGGTTTCAATTGATTGATATGAATTTATAATGTTTCCTATAATCCAGATTAATATCACACGGATCATGATTATTAATTCTGATGACTCTTTCATTTTCTATGTTTTCATATTTGATTATCTGGGTATTGATGGGTATGATTTCTTTTATGATTTACTCATGCACTCTGATTATATCGTTATGTCCTTATAAACTTCTTATGCTCATTTATGGCATTAAATTATTAATGATTATTTTTACCCTTAATGATCATTGGAGTTCACCCTTATTATGTATCATCTTCCCCATATTATAAATAATAAGGTTGAATGAATTTTGTCTAGAAGAGATTTCATATGGATGATGATGATGAATTAATGTGAAATAAAAAAAGATGGGTTAAATGAGATAAATGCTCAATTAAAGTCATGGGAGTTGTTTATGTACTATTGTTTCCTAATTCTATAAAATGATAAACCTAAAAGGCCCTATATAATTTAAGTTATAGGATTTTTCCTTTTTATTTTTTAAGTTTTGGATGGAAAAAATTGGTTCAAAATTATCAGCATCAAATATAGAAATGTAAAGTTTATGATTTCAGCACCAGATCCAAGAGTGTGAGTTTCAGGGATGTTATATTTATATCTAGAAACCTAAAATAGAAAAAATACCTTTCCTTTTATTGGTTATGGAAAAAAAACATGAGTCCCTCGTTTTAAAGGTAGTGACCACCGATAGAAGAAAGATAGAATGAGAGAAGACTACCAAAATAAATATATTTTAAGCATAGTATGGATTCTCTAAAAAGTGTAATAAGTATAAATATGGGAGAATGGTAAATAAATTGGTTTGAGAATATATTTACAATAATATAAAAAACTATATTTGATGATAGATAAATTATAAAATAAGGGAACTTGAGAGTAATTTGTAAATTGTAGGATGTTGGCCTTGGAGAAATGATGATAAGGTTAGTTTCTAGGGACACTAAGAGGTAAGTTTATAGCCATAAAAATATTCAGAAACATTATGGAATTCATGTGGGATAATGAAGTTGAATAAGACTGAATTTAAAGTGTTTTGAAAAACATTAAATACTACTTCATACCATATTTACCAATTCCACTAGATAGTCGGTAGACACTGCTAAGTATCTGGTGGAGTTTCTGCTACTATACAGGAAGCTCTGTAACTCAATGGATAGGTGGTGAACTCCTAGTGGCTAGATGGTGGAAAAAAATCTTTAAGGGTGTCTCTGTCAATCTACATTGTCTGTTCAGTACTCCTCCACTGACTTACCATTGGAATTTTATTATAAGAAGAGTTCTTCCCACATTTCACTGATAGGTTGGTTCCATGAGATGGCTAGTCAGTGCTGCCTAATACTATCCAAGCACTCTGACTCTTTCAAGAAACCTTTTAAGACCATTGATAGATTTCTAACACTATTTTATGATCTCAACAATTCTATTAAGACTTATTAAATTTTCATTCAATATTTTAAAGGAAATTCATCAAGATCTTACAATAACAAAGATTAACCCATGAAATCTATAGATACTAATTACTCAAAGAAATCATTAGACACATTAAAGAGTGTTTTGGATCATTAAAACTAAAGAATGTGAGAATCATGACACTTTGTTTGAATCATATTAATATCACCCTTGGTCAATTTGTGATGTAATTTCCCCAAAAAGTAACCTCATTGTCTCGTTTGGGTTGAAACATAACCTCCTATATTGTTCCATGACCAATTCCAATATTTTTAATAAAATTTCAATATCTTATATCTTAGTGGGTATATGTGATACATAAGATGTTGGAGTTTCTCAAAATATGTATTAATAGGTTATGTCATGATAGGGGATGTTGTGTCATGACTCAACCTAGTAATTGGGTTTTGATTTCAAGGATGATGCATCGCATTGTGACAAAGGGAGGTCACACTTCAAAACAACACATATGGAGATGATTTTTCTATAATTTTCATTTTTTTTATGGTGTGGGCATGTCATACTACGTCCACTTCTTCCTGGATCATTAGAAATAAGAAATTACATTTTTCCCTTACCCATTTTAATTTTTTTTCTCCCTCTTTTTACCAATTCTAAAATGTTATGGGTCCTTCACTCATCGACCCCTTCCCATACTCTATTCCCAATTGATTTCAAATGGATTTTTCACTTACAATATCATATATATCATCAAGTATATGGTTCTTTCTCCCTTGATTTGTTCTTTCCTATACTTCTGCATGGTTATACTTATCCCCTATATCCATGGTTTCCTAGGGATTGTGTTACATGAATTATAAGAAAGGGGTTTTTGAGAATTCACATGGATTTAAAGTATTTTTTCCTCTCTTATTAAGTGGATTCTATTTTTTCCCTAGTGGATTCATTGGAAAAGGTAGTCGGTTTCATGAGGTGCTTTTTTTGGGTGAAAAAATTGGTTATTACTTTATTTTAAAAGTTTTTTTAAATGTTGAAAATAATGTTATAGTATTCTTTAAGAATAATTATATTTTAACTATTTTAAATTATTCTCTATGATTTGGAAAAATTAGAGTGTTTTTTAATTTTACATGGAAAATTTGGGTTACATGTTATGTGTTTTTTGGAATCCCCTTTGAATAGAAATTGGTATTAAAGATGGAATATTGATTAAATGAAAAGGGAATAGAACATAGGAACTCAGGTGATTGGGTGGGAAGACTAAGAAAAGTACCTTAGGCAAGACACTCCCCACCTAGCCTTGGATTACACCATTATAACTAAACAACGCTATGATATGGATGTGATTTACTACTATTTATTGATATGTTTTCCCTACAAGCTTATGCATAGGTTTGGATATTATTATTTTAATCACTAAGATAATATTAGGATCTTGTAGCATCTAGACATTAGCTACTTAGGGATTCTTCTATGGTTATCGTATTAAATATGTGTTCACATTAAATTTACTTTCACATTTAAATTTTTATAAAACAAGTTATATTTTTTCTTTGAATATTTTAAAAGAATATTTTTATATTGTTTTCTTTAAAACTAGCATGATTGGATTTATCTAAAAAAGTTTACTCATGGAATACATGGTGAGATCCTACTGGGATAGTTCTTCTCATGCCCTATATAAAACTAATGGGTGTATGTAGATAAGTTTTTGAAAAATATTGGTAAAGGGAAGGTTTTGATTATATTCAGTTGGTATTTAGAAATTCTTAAGATGTTAGTGGTGATATGGTGGGAGTGGGCCCTTGTGTCACATGAAGATGGGTAGCAGTTTTTTTACTTATTTTTTGTATTGGTTCTTATTGTATATTTTTTGTATTTCCAATTTATACTCTCATCCCATTCTTTTTGTACATTCATGCTTGACCCAGATTTCTATTTATATTATGGATGATGTCTTAATTTATATGGTAAATATTTAATCAAGGTTAATAAGGGTAAAAACGAGTAACTTAAAGTGGATTAAATTATGTTAAGTTTACATAGAATATATACATTATATAAAACCTTTTTTAGGTTATAAATCATACCTACATGTCTCAACAACCTTTCCTCCCCTAACTTGAATAACTCCCATGTGATTTCAATTTACCCCTCACTTAACTTTTAATTACTAGGAAAAGTCAGGTTTTCACTTGTAAAATAATTTCACTTCCACACACTTAATATAGTGGATCAATCCTTTTACACATATTATTACATGATTCTTATCATAAATATACATTAAATATAACCAAAGGATCAAAAATCCTAGTGTATTTGGAAGACTGGTTTGATAATAAATCAAAGTTAAACTAAAATAAAATGACTTTATTTTAATCTTCATAATGAGATCCTAAATCTCTTTGATTTCCAAAAACTACATAGGATAAACCAAGGAATACATAAACAAATGGGTAAGCTAAAAAACCCAGTAAAGGAATAAACATGATAATGAATCATAACATGTGAGTCAAATAGCATGAAATGATATCATAAAAGAGAAGTATCATGAATAATTACATGGTCATGGAAACATATGAAAGTGGAGGAGACATAAAACATGACTAAATCATAAGTTAAGTCTAACTACCAAGAAAACATCACATGGTAGAAAAAGTCCCATCATGGATTAGGTTCACTCACTAATACCATACATAATATCTCATAAGACGAAAAAATTACCCAATTCACTGGATTGCTATCTGGGAAAACCCATTATAACATATACATTCTTATGTGTTTCACGAAATTAAATCAATCATAAGGAATACATATAAGTAATTTGAGAAATGAACTTAAGGAATGTATTACCCTATTAGAAGAAGGGATAATAAGATAGTTATATATGTAATATATATAATTTGGAAGAATTTTATAACATCAAAGAGAGAGATAAAGTGAGTTAGAGAGATAAGGTTCATAACCTAAAGAAAAAGGGTGTTTCAAAGATATCCCTTACCTTAAGTTATAGAATCATTTTTTACTCTCACTAAATATCCTGGATAATAAAATTATAATAATTAATTACTTAATTAAGAACCTTTTACATATATATTTAATTTATTAATATTTTATTATGTTCATTTATAACCATTTAAATTTTATATAATGTTTAATTTTGTTGTTCCAAGAGTGTTCGTTTCATGGTTCCAAGGTCGGATCACTTGTGGATAATTATTAAAGTTCTTGTAAAATGGGACTACAACTATATAAGTGAGATTAAATGGTATTCATGACCTTATAGAAATTTATTTTCTCCCAAGTATCCATATGTGTTCGGAAATAGGGACAAATAATTGGATTAAAATGTTAACATTACATGGTTAGTTCATTTTGGTGGTTTACAGACCATTGCAAAAAATATTTGTTTTAATTAATATTATGGACATATATTCATTCCATAACATGAAATAACTTATAATATACTTATTATAATCTTATTTAAACATGATAAAAAAATTATGACCATCCTTGAAGGCGGTGGAGGAAAACAATGTGTGTTGTTCATGAGGACAGTGAACCAACCATATTGTAAACAATGATTTCATTTTAGAAAAGAGAGGGTTTAAGATATATATTCCATTAATAGAATAAAATTTCAGTATATTTATGATACTTGAATCATTATGTAATTTTTTATGAGATATTTTTGGATAATTTTGAAGAAGAAAAGAATTTAAAAGATGTAAATTGAAAATATTACCACTTAAATGTTGCCTCCTTGAAATGATCTTTAAGGAACTTAGAATTTAAATTTTGGGGATAAAAGTAAAACTAATTCATGGGGTATATGATTATTAAGTAAATTGGTTATATATTTGGCTAGATAAAAGTATTAAAGGTTGTTTGGTGAAGGATTGGTGAGGGGTGGTATTTATAAGGGGGTAGGGGTGTTTTTAAATATTATATTCATTATTTTATTATTTTAGATCAAGAAAACCAAGAGTATTGATTATTATGAATATATATAGTAAATGGTGTTTGTGATTTAGAACTAATGTGTGATTTCATTATCCATTACTCAAAAATTCATTTATTTAGCTTATAATTTAATTATTGTGTTTCACAATATTTCGTTATTCACCAAAAATTCAACTATTTTAGAAAAATACCTAAAAAAATACACCTTACCATTATTCAGTGTGTATATTCCAAAAATAAAATTAATTTTATGAAAATAATTTTCTATAAATGATAAGTTAAATTTTTAAATAAAATTATCATTTTTTCTAAAAATGAAAAATTTTAATATTATGATCTATTTTTTGACCCATTGAAAAATTAATTATGGTCAAATAAATTAACTTATCTTTATAATAAAACTTGATATTAATTTATAAATTCATTTTATGAAAATAAAAATTTATTTAAATAGTAATATTTATGATTTTATAAAAATAAAAACACTTAATTTATCATTTTTAAAACATTTATTTACTTGTGTCGTGGTTTAAATATATCATATTTTCATTTTATAGGATAAATAAACATTTTTTACACTTTCATAAGTAAGTTTACTATTATGACATTTATTTTACTATTCCAAACAATCATATTACTATTCCAATGGTCAAGTTATTAATCCAACGATCATATTACAATTACAATGGTCATATGGGTTCTCTACTTCCAATAAATACCTCAAATTTCATTAATTCTTCATTCACTTATATTTTATTCATAAGGTTATATATATTCTTTTTCAAAATTCATATTAAATTACTAACATTATTCTTCATTTCTAAAGTTTTTTTCATGAGTGCAGTTGTTTTAATGGATCAAACATATCCAAATTTTAATATTTTAGTTATCTTTTTTTTCTATTTTTTGTCACATTGTAATACTTTCATTTATTATGGTCATTTGTATTCTATAAATGTAATTTTCAAATTAATATGATAAAATTTTGTTGGTTTAGTCATATGGTGCATGATATTTATACTACATTAGCAAATATGACATAATTATATGAATGAGAATTCTATTGATAAATTTCTAGGTTATCACATTCTTCACGCATTAAGAATTTTTTCCCTCAAATTTTCATTTTATATAAAAAGGTTAAAGTTAGTAATTTTACTTCTACTTTATAGATTCCTCTGGTTCCTACATCACCTCCTTATACTTATGGTTTTTCTATATTACTTTGACTAAGTGATTTGCCTCATTGCATAGAACTTTTTCTCTACCATCAAAGATCTTCAGGGGCTATTCTTCATAAGATAGATAATTTTCTAGATATAAATCATTTTAATTTAGTATATGTGAGGTATATTATATGTACTTACTCAATAAGGATACATGGAATACGTCATGTTCTTGAGAATAGGATTGTGGGAGTTCTAGTCGATAGGTCATAGCTTTGATGTGATCAATAATCTAAAATGGACCGATACACCTAGGACTTATCTTACCCTTCTTCCCAAATCTCATGAATCACTTCCATAGAGATATTTGGAGGAATAATTTATCTATAATCTCAAATTCCAAGTCTCATCAATAATTATAATAATAAATATTATTTCAAGTCTAAAAAGCCCTAATTTTCTACTGAATGGTATGAAATTTTTATACCATTTCCTCAATCATTTCAGGTCCTAGTAGATTGAGTTCACCAACTTCATCCTAGAAAAAAAGTGTTCAACATATTTTCTTATAATGGGATTCATATAGAGATATTTATGTTCCTAATTAAAATCTATTTTTGTATTAGAAATAAACCAAAGGAATTCATTGGTATCATCCTCCTTTGAATTTCATCAAACATGCTCTCAATATGTTCTCCAATGTATGGATAGTCCACTAAAATTGGATATAATTTTGGGGGTGATAATCCATAATTAAGTTCAACTTAGTGTTTAGAGAATGTTGGATAATTTTCTTGAATTCTGAGGTAACTCTCATATCTCAATTGGATACAATAAATAATAGTTTTCCATGCAGCCTCTCCACTTCCGTAATGTATATCCTATAAATTTGATCAAGTTATAAGTCCTTTTGAATTGAAATTAAGTGATCAGTCTTTATAAGATGATCCTCCACAATCCATATAGAATTATTTCCTCTTTATTTCTTTGGAATATCGATAATAAATTCTGTGGTGATTTTTTTCCATTTCCACATAGGTAATGAAATGATTTTACCATCCTCTTGGACTTTTCATTTTATCCTTCACTTGGTGACATACCAAGAATTATTATATATATTCAGTGACCTATTTCTTTATATTTTCTAGATAGTAGATCTCTCAAATATCTTTATACATCTCCATGCTCCCTAGGTGGATGGAGAAGGATGATCTATGTTCATCATTCAAAAACACCTTCTTTATCTCAACATTTTATGGTACACATAGTCATGACCCAAATCTTACAACTCCTTCATCAATTTTTAACTATGAAGATTTCCCTTTTCTTATAGCTTCCACCATCTTCTGAATTTTTACGTCATCTATTTGAGATCCTTTATATTCTCTAGAAGGGGTAGTTGAGAAATCATTTTGAAAAAGTAATGATGATATTCCTTTATTTATAATCCCCATTTCCGTACTTTATAAGTCTAAGAAGTTTGGATCCTTATCAATTATCATCATTGATAAGGTTGTCAAATAATTTCTACATAGATAATTTTATACTTTATTTTATTTCCCAATATGGTAGTGTAATGAACAATCATACTCCTTGATCATATCTAACCATATTCACTGATTCATATTAATCTCTTTCTGTGTGAATATATATTTTAGGATCTTATAATCTATATATATTTTAAACTTATCCCTATAGAGATAATTCCACCAAATTTAATATCAAAGATCACTACAGACAACTCCAAATCATGCATTGTATACTTCTACTCATGAACATTCAACTCCCTTTAGGCATAGGCTATCACTTTTTTATTCTGCAAAAGTACACAGCCTAAGACCTTCTTTTAAGCATCATTGTATACCATGAAAATTTCTCCCACTTAAAGGTAGCGTGAGGATGGGTGTAGTGACAATACTATTTTTGAATTCCTTAAAGATATCTTTATATTAATCATTACATAAAAACTTCACTCCCTTATAATTTAGCTTAGTTAGAGGGTTTTAAAATAATGAGAATACCCTCAAAAATCATCAGTAATACCTAGATAGGCCAAGGGAACTACAAATCTCCATTACAGATATTAGTCTAGGCCACTCCTCAATTTCATTTTTCTTAGAAGGATCCTTAGATATTTGTTTACTAGTTATAAAATGCCCCAAGAATAGTATTTCCCCCCATATATAACTCATATTTACTATAATTTTTATATATATTATCCTTTCATAAATTTTGTATCATAGTACTCAAACGCTTCTAATGTTCCTCCTTAATTATGGATTATATCATAATATCTTCAATAAATACTACCATAAATTTGTTGAGGTGATATCTAAATCTCTATTAATTATGTCTACAAATATTGATAAATCATTAGTGAGTTCTAAGGGAATCACTATGAACTCATTATATTTATACCTTATTCAAAAGGAAGTCTTAGGGATATCTTCCTTATTTACCTTAAATTGCTGATATCCTGACTGAAGGACCATCTTAAAGAAATAATGATCCTCAAATAGTTGATCAAATAAGTCATCTATCTATAGTAGTGTATACTTTTTATTTATCATGATTTTTTTGTGTTCACAATAATCAATGTATAGGCATATTGACCCATTCTTCTTCTTGATTAAGAGGACTAGTGAGCCTCATAGTGAATCACTCAAGTGTATAAAACCCTTTTCTAGATTCTCTTATAATTTCTTCTTTAGTTCTTCCAACCTGACGGTGGACATTATGTAGGGAGACTCGAATATAGGTAGAGATCAAGTTATATATTCAATTGAGAACTAAACTTATCTGATAGGAGGAAGACCAAGAAACTCTTTGGGGAATATATCAGTAAAATCCTGAACAATGGTCATATATTCAAGAATTATTCTCTCCTATGTTTAAATAATTTGATCTAGATATGATTTTTTATAAGAAAATAATATCCACACTTGAGAAAAAGATTCCAAATTATATTAATCCTCCTCCTAAAACTTCTACAAAATCAGAGGATGACTTGGGATGTGAAGAGTGATCTCCCTATCTTGATAGTTGATGTTGGATTTATATAAGTATAACCAATGTGTGCCCAATATAGCATCAATCTCCTCTAAATGAAGTAAGAAAATATTTTTTGGATGGTTCAGTCCACAAAAAATCATTGGGGAGGTGTTATATAATTGGGATTCAATAATTTATATGTTTTATATTCTCATAGATAGCTCAACCCCGATGCTTTGAGGTGGTTTTTTAATAGTTTTACTAAACTCAGAATTTATAAAATAAAGTTTAGAACCAGAATGAAACATTATATTCACTATTATTGAATGAATAACCATTATATTTATTTCCACATTATTTTTAGGTTCCACCTATATAGTATAGATAGCATATTCCCTTCCTCGCTCTCTAGGCCATGGGGTTTGTTATCATTGATTATATTTAAAAACCCTTGGCATAGGTCATTTTTTCATATAATTCTTATATTCCTTGTAGTTGAAACATAGGACCATAGGATGATTATTTATTGGAACCTTCTTTTCAGCTATCATATTATTGGGTTTCTTCATATACCTTCAGTAATGATTAGCTTGGTGCCCCAATTTTATACACTTGAAGCATCTCCAAGTTCTCTTGAGATAATTTTTTGGATTCATCTTCCCACACTTTTGATAGGTGGATGGTTAATTTTTCTTTCCTTAGTGATATTTATCAATTGATCCTCCCAAATAAAACACCATTTTACACTTTTTTTCTCCAGCACCATGAGACCACTGAGAGAATCTAATCTTCATATCAACCCTAAGGGAATAACATAAAATCTATTAATAGTTTTTAAATTATTTATTTTATAAAGCTTTCTATATACTTGGTTTTAAGCCACTAAAGAAATAGTCTGCCTTACATTCATTATTGATGACAAATCCAAAGTTGTACCGTGAAAGCCTTGTGAATCTTTCCTTATACGCCCTGATAGACTCATCTTATTTTTTATTAAGAATTAGGAACTCCCTCTCTATTTTAATATAGAGATTATAGGGGAAATATTTATTGAAAAACATTTTATTTAATTCTTCACATTAAATTGAATCAATTTTCTCTTAGGGATTCATTTTCTTGATTAGTGTCCACCACTGATCAACTTCCCCTTCAAGGTGATAGAAAACAAGAATATCTTTCTCTTGATCCAAGCATTAGAGAACAAAAAATATATTCTCAATGGATTTAATCCATTGTTCCTTGATGAGTGGATTAGAATATCCACTAAAGGTAGGAGGTCTTTTTCATATAAAGGACTCATCCACAACTTGCTCTTTCTTAAGTGTGTAAGGGTGTACCACATGATTCAGGTTATTTTTCATATCTTGAGTTAATTGGTCCAGTAATTCCATGAATTTATTATCTCCCACTTATATATGGTTAGGCATATCATTAAGGAAATCATCTCAATACCTACCACATTATTTTTTGTCACGGTTCCTCCTAGTTCCCTCAATTAAATAAAATAAATAAAAAAAGGATAATAATACTTTAACTAAAAAACATATAAAAAGGAAAAAATTAAACTTAGAAGGAATAGTTTATAAATAAATATCTTATATTATGATTATATAAGTTTCAATATATATTATCCATTGTTATTTTCCTATTAATTTTTCTTACCTAACAATCTATTTAATTCCTTTATAATGGTTTATAAGGAGTTTGTGAGTTTAAAAATGTAAATCCCCCAAAAGTGTCGAACTATATGTGAAGTAAGGACTTTTTTTTATTCACAAGGTGAAATTGAATCAATTCCCCATGTTCTCTTTTGGGGGTTATTACCCCTAGGTACAACTATTCCAGATCCACATCCACTTGTATTATCTAGACATGGATGTAATTACTTGGAAACCACTCACTCTATACTTCACCAAAATTCTAGGTTATTTTCCTATACTTATACTTATCTCTAGGGTTCTCACTAAATTATTATATTCCTAATCTCCAAAAAAACTAAACCATCCTCTAATAAGAACTATAGAATCCCAATCCTTTTAAATATATTATTTATATATTTTAACATAAATATCCATTAAATACAACCAATGGATCAAAAAGCCTGGTGTATTTAGAAGACTAGGTTAATAATACATCAAATTGAAACTAAAATATATGAATTTATTTTAATCTTTATAATTGTCTTCTAAATACCTTTTAAGTTCTAAAAAAATCATAGGATAACTTGGGGAATATATAAACAAATGGGTGAGCTAAAAACCTAGTAAGGGAATAAACATGATAATGAATCATAACATGTGATTCAATCAAAATTAACTAATATCACAAAGGAGTAGGATAAAGAATAATCACATGGAAACATAACATAATGAACATGGTATCATATGATCATGGAAACATAGGAAAGTAGAAGCAACATAAAACTTTACATAAGCTTAAGTCAAGGATAACTATCAAGAAAACATCACATGGTGGGAAGAGTCCTATCATGGATTAGGTTCACTCCATAACTCCATACATAACATATCATGAGACAAAAGCTTTACCCAATTAATTGGAGCACTATCTGGGTCCACCCATCATAACATATTCATGCTTATGTTTTCTGCAAAATGAAATCAATCATAAGGCATAGACATAATGAATTTGATAAATGAACATAAGGGTTATATTACCCCCATAAAAATAAGGGAGAATAATATAGGTATATATTTTATACACATGTATATAGAATTTTGAATCATTTTATAATATCAAATATATATATATATATATATATATATATAAAGTGAGTTAGAGTGGGAAGGTTCAAAACCCAATGAAAAAGGGTGGTTCAAATAGATCCCTTATCTTACGTTCCAGAATCATTCTTCACTTTCACTTAATATACTAAATAGTAAAATTTGATTAATTAATTACTTGACTGATAACCTTTTAAATCTAAATTTTATTTATTATAATTTTATTGTGTTCATTTATAACTATTTTAAGGAGATATAATGTTTAATTTTTTTGTTTTGGGAGAGTCCATTTCATGGTTCCAAGGTCGAATCACTTGTGGTTAATTTTTGAAGATCTTTTAAAATAGGAATAAAACTCAAGAAGTGATATAAAATTGAATTTATGACCTTCCAAAAATTTAATTCATCCCGAGTATCCATATGTGTTCTGACATAGGGATAAATCATTGGTTAAAAATTTTAATGTTACATGGTTAGTTCATTTAAGCGGTTTTACAGACCATCACAAACTAGATTTGTTTTAATTAATATTATGTAAAAATATTCATTTAAAAACATGAAATAAGTTATAATATACTTATTATAATCTTATTTAACCAAAATCCCTGATGTTGGAGGAGGAAAAAGAAGTGAATTGTTCAGGGGGTGGTGAGACACCTATATTGTAAATAACACTATCATTTAATAAACGAAAGGAATGAAGTTTAAATATGGATATTACATTAACAAAATAAAATTATATTATATTTGAAATACTATAATCATTATGTAATTTTTTATGATGGAGTATAGGAGAAGTTAAAAAAATAAAATAATGAAAAAGAGGTAAATTGAGAATATTTCCTCTTAAATGTCACCTCCTTGAAATACTCCATAAGGCACTTAAAATTGGTATTTTGGGGAGAAAAAAAGCACTAAAACATGGTGGAGAGTATTATAAAATAAATTGGGAATAAATTTGGGAATCTCCTAGGCTTAAAAGTTGTTAGGAGAAGGGGTGTTGAGGGTGATATTTATAAGGGGGAGAGGGGTGTTTTTGAATATTATGTTCATTAGTTTATTATTTTGATTCTATACTACCAATATTATTGATTATTGTGAAAATATATAGTAAAGTGTTCATTATAATTTTAACTAATGGGTGTTTACATCATCCATGGCTTAAAAATTCATGTTTTTATCTTATAATGTCAAATACCACATTTCACTATTCACCAAAAATTCAACTATTTTATAAAAATAAAAAAATTAAACCTTGGTAATTTTTAATGTGTAGACTCTAAAAATGAAATTTATTTTATGAAAATAAATTTATAAATATGGTAAATTAAATTTAAAATTAAAATCATCATTTATTTGAAAAATAAAAAATTTAATATTATGATGAATTTTTTACCCTTTGAAATTTTAATTATAGTCTCATAAAATTATATTATTATTATAATAAAACTTAATATTAATTTATAAATCCATTTTATGAAAATTAAATTTATTTTAAATCATTATATTTATTATAAAATTTAAATTAAAACATTTATGTTTTACAAAAATATAAACACTTAATTTATCATTTTTAAAACATTTATTTACTTATACCATGGTTTAAATAGATCATATTTTAATTTTATAGGATACATAAACATTATTTATACTTTAATAAGTGGTGTTACTATTATTATGTTCATTTTACTATTCTTAAAGATCATATTACTATTCCAATTGTTATATTTGTAACGGTCATATAGAACCTTAATTTCTATAAATACCTCATATTTGATTAATTATTAATTAGTTATATTTTCTTCCTAATATTATATATATATTCATTTTCAAAATTCATATTATTTTTCTAACATTCTTTTTCATTTCTACAATGTTGTTTGTGAGTGTGGTTGTTCTGGTGGATCAAGTAGATCCAATTTTTCATATTTTAGTTATCATGTTTTTATTTTTTTATAACATTGTAATACTTTACATTTTTATAGAAATTTTTTTATATAAATTTAATATTAAAATTAATATGATAAATTTTTATAGCTTCATCATGTGGATTATGTGCTTTATACTATATTACTAAATGACACAATTATCAGAAGATAAATTCTCGTGATATATTATCGTGGAATTACACTTCAAACCAATATATTCCTTAAAATTACCTTTAAAATGTACCCATTTTACTTTATATATATCCATATTCTATGTTTTATATCCCTTTTTTACCAGTAAGTGATCCAAGTCTTCCACTTCCAAAGGATACTTTTAGCGAAGATTCAAACTCTCAACATGAGTACTACCCACTCTCTAACTTTCTCTCCTTTATCTTTCTCATCCACCCTCCTCCAAAAATACTATAACCATATTTATGTAATGAAATTAGTATAATTATTATGACAAAATTTTATTATTTTTATTTAAAATTTATTATCTATCACCCTACCATCCATAAGAAAATTGAAAATATCGCTCATCTTATGTGCGGCCTACCACCTCCATGAACAACATATTTTGGTTTTCATCACCGCCTTTCATGGATGGTGATAAAAATGGTTTTAATAAATAAATATGATATTTATTAAATTATAAATATTATATAAAGTTAAATTATCTGTTATATTAATAATATTGACAATAAGTGATCATTGTAAATTTAACTACCAAAAACGAGCATAGCAAGAAGAAAAAAGAGTAATAAATTATTATATTACATTCATCACACACCTATCATATATCCTAATTTATATATTTTATAACATATAAATTATATCATTATGGTTCTATAATTATGAAATTATACCTACATAACTTCATAATCGTACTTATCCATTAATTATAGTATGTTCCTGTATGGGTCCGTTTAACCGCATACATGAACAATGCTTTAAATTTATATCATGGATGACTATGGAAACTTAATTATTGGTGATATTTGATATTAATAATTTAATAATGATTGGTTTTTTTAATGGTTGTACTAATATCCAACATTTTATTAACATATAACCTTGTGTTCGTTGAAAATTACTAAAACCAGCTCGTTGCCAATTTAATCTTTACGAATGATAACTAAAACTCTCATGAAATGAAATTGGAACATTATAAATGATCAGGTAACATATATTATATTAATTTAAATAATTTTTGAAGGATTAGATTTGTATCAAACTATGTATATTTACATCTAAATTACAAAAAAAATTTAAAGAAATCAAAATCACTAACCGATGATGAAAATAAACAATAAATAACTAATAGATATATAATGAATTATTATAATTAAAGTGTATAAAAGGTAGTATATATCAATAAGGTTATAAAATAAGATATTAATATGTTTCCATTTATGGTATAGGATTTTAAATTACTTTCATGTAATTTAGGGGGTAAAGGTAAGGGTTTTGCTAACTCAATTTCCATTCATTGAGTTATGATTATTCTTCTTGAAATTTTTTCTTATAATTTGGATTCATTATACCTTATGATTTAATTATATTATACCTACTTTTTTTATATTTATTTATCATAAAATCCTATTCAAATGATTCTTACTTAAAAATATGATGTATGTAAGGGTTTTATCTCAGTTTCCCTTCATTAATGCATGTTTTCATATTAATCAATGATTTTTATTTTATATGGTGTACTTACTACCCCCATTGGATTTTATTATTATTACTAAATTTTCTTAAATTTTATTTATAATTATATTCATGAATCCATCCTTCATATTATTTTGATTCAATTGGTACCAAATACATACAGGATTTTGTTAAATCATATCTTCTTTCTTTGAGTTATAATATTTCATCTTGAACTTATTTCTTATATACTTGGTTTGATCCACCCTAAGATTATATTATATGTTACTTTATCCTTATATCTAGTAAAAAATTAATTTTATTTCAATTCCTCTTCTTTGAATAATTTTTTTATCATAAAAGTATAACATTTTTAAGAATAATTCGCATCCTTTCTAGTATATATTTTTCTTCCATATCCATATTATTTCTTTACAAAAATGATTTCTTTTCTTATTTTGAAAAACAAATATTTAATATATCTTGTGATATTAATACTTCTCTATAAATATTTTTAAAAATAATTTTTACTATCTTTTTAATGATGTGGGTTTCAGTAAAGTTATTTAAAAATATGAAAAAAGTTTTTCCTTTCATGGTCGTATATTTTATCTTCCACTCTACATCTATTTAATTAAATATTATTTCCTTTAAAGGTTTAATATTTGGTATTTAATTTAAATTTGTGTTTTAAAAAACGCTTTTCATGTTAACTTCTTGAAAATAATTTTTTAAAGAGGTTCATGAATTAATCTATTTATGACAAGAAATGTTTTCCAAAAATCTATTTTTATAGAATTTTCATTAATTTTCCTATTTATCACCAAAGTATCTATCTCTAATAGAGTTATGTGTTATGAATCACCCTATAAATTCATTTATGAAATAATGTTTTTCTGATCAGTATGACATCATGGACCTAGTCCACTCATAAGTGACCAAACTCGATGGCCACATAGCCTCAATCGTGCCTCCCTATATGCCAACGGTTGTTGACTAGAAATGAGGGTCTATGGTGGTATGGTGGGGAGACTATACCCTCTTTATTAGATTAGAATATAGTGGTTAATAATATATAAATAAATTATCTAAATTAATTTAATTTAATTAGTGAAAGTAAATCATCCAATAGTAATAAACAACATAAATAATATCTAGTGTCATATACAAAATGATGATATCTTAATTCTATAAAAAAATGGGGAGCAAGGAGAATAGGCAGTAGGCATTCATATTATAAGTTGTACAAAAATATAAAATAGAGAAAAATCTAAACACAAATATTTTCACAATCACAAGCTCAATATCACCTCTCATAATCTACCCTATTATATAAAATCAATCATCAACAGTTGGGTGCTTCCCTTTGTCGCTACAAGCATCCATAGAGTCTATCTGGGTACCAATCAACGAATTGAATAGGGTGTGATTAAAAATCAGTGGGCAATCACCAATGATTTATAGCACTATCCAGTCTATAAATATAAAATGAATTATTTTTTAGGTAATAATAACAAAATAGTAAATTAAATATATAAAACCCATGTTAGTTTGGTTTCCTCATAGGATACTCATCTGATATTACCTATTTCAGACTAATCTGGAATATGTTTGAATATTTGTTGTTTTTATAAAAATGGTTCTAAACTAGGGAACACAAACAAGGCCTCCCTACATAATGATAATCACATAATGGATTAATAAGCCCCATGTCATTTATAACTTAGTATATGGTGGTAAACTAAGACATTTAAGTATTTAAGACATTGACTGGATCCAAGTGAGTTCGTTGACTTGGAAGAAGTGTCATTTAAATAGTTAGTATCTTAATCCCATACAAGGAATTCCATGTAGTGAATCTAGGTATTGAAAAACATGTTATATAATTTCATTAGCACAGTGATCACATCCAAGGTGTTCCATATTGGAACCTAAGTATCATTCCATACATAATTTAATCTCATATACCCTATGAGCCTATCCAAGGTATTCCATGTAAAGAGTCCAGGTGTCACCCATGGCATGTTATAATATCATCTTCTTTGTAATACTTTCCAATTTATTCCATGTAAGGAATCTAGGTATCATCCATGGAATATCATAATCCCATTATAATTCATTCAATTCAATATTCCTGATGAACCCATCCAAGGCATTCTAAATCAGAACTCAAGTATCACCCATGTCAAAATATAAATGGTAAAAGTACATGTTAGTGTCCATTAAATTCATCAACTCATTTAATTAAAGTTGACCATTACATTTAAAGGAGACAATACAAACTCTCTTCAATTGGTTTAGTTAAATGAGAAAATAAATAAGGTAAAGGCATTTAATAAACTTGTTCAAGGGGTCTTCTAGCCTTATAACAAGGGAAAATGGTCAAGACGCACCCTAAGGGGTGGTTCAAATTGAGGTATTCAACCTCTAATGATGAAATTTAGGGTATAATGACTAACTAATTCAATTTGGTAGTGAGGTATTTAATTATTTTAACATTTAAGAGGTGATACATGGAAATTCTATCACACTGCACAATAGTATATGATATAGACATCAAGAATTTTAGGTAAAAGTACTAGACCACTTACCTTATACCATTGGATGATTCCTCATACAATATCATATTTAGATTCAATATATAATAGTATAAAATATAAACTAGATGAAAGCCTTACATTTTGGGTAATTAGGTTGCATAGAGATAACATTAAAGATGGTGATAGAAACTAATAAAAGAATCATGAGGACTCGTAAACATACTTGGGGTGATCCAACTTGATGAATGACATTTTAATCAGAGTTAAAATGAAGGGGGATATTAAAAACTAGAGGATGTCCATGGGGGAGATTGGGTAGATTTTGTATGTGTTAAATGAGGGAGGATAAAGGAGAAATTATTTTTGAGGGCTATGATGGAAAAATGGTAAATCCATACCTTTTTAAGGGGAACATGGTTTGGCCACACGGTTTTCCAAACCATGTTCCAATCATGTACATCCCACTTTCTATGATCCATGCCTCGCATGGTTCATGTTCGTAGTTATAAAAACCATACACAAATTGTTCATTTGGAACTATCTCACATCCCACACCATGCATGTCTTAGGCGCACAGTTAGAAAAACCATGCACACACCGTGAAAATTACACCAACAATTTATTATATGTTTTTCATGGGTGTGTGTCCTACCTCACATATTTAAGAAAACTATTCTTCTTCATTTGTGTGTTACACGGTTAATCCACACAGTTACTATTAATTGTGTTCCAACCGTGTGCCTCAACCTATTCCTCCAAAAATTGAAACTCTAGACTCTAAATGGGCTGAAATATCCTG
Organism: Viscum album; assembly: GCA_963277665.1. NCBI lineage: Eukaryota > Viridiplantae > Streptophyta > Magnoliopsida > Santalales > Viscaceae > Viscum > Viscum album. The sequence continues at coordinate 832,840,931 of OY728147.1, read as the reverse complement.
AATCCTTCCTTAATATCTTAGGAACTTTTATTAGATTAAAATAATATATTTTAACTGAAAATTAAGTATTCGTACCTCTATAAAAAAACAGGATCTTACAACCCCCCCCCCCCAAAACAACACATCTTCGAGTTTCCCTGAGGGTGGTTGATCTATATCCAATAATAACTTCATCCACTGAGCACATATATCAGCCTCACTCTCAAGTATAATCCTATACATGTTTATGATACTATATCACTCAAAACATAGGAATATACCTTCCTCAAATAAACTTCATTCTTTGATCAACGATATGAATTAGATACTCCTAAAAAGAATCATTGACATCCAATTGAACCTCATTAGGCTCAAGAACATGAGACAAGTCAGAATGATAATAGCGTGACTGATAAACATGAAAGATGTCATGCATATCCATGTATCTCTGAGGGAGTTATATCTGATACACCACTAGTCTAAACCTATCCAAAATCTCAAAAAATTGAAAAATCTAGGAGTTTGCTTTCCCTTCATACTAATTCATCGATGCCCAAGCCTAGGTGAAACACATAAGAATACTCGATCCCCAAACTCAAACTCTAGAGGTTATGAATGGAAATTTTAATATGACTTTTTTCTTTAATGAACTATATCCATACAATTTCTGATCACTTTTACCTTCTTTGATGTATCTTGAATGCGATTTGGTCTTAATAGCACTACCTCCCCTACCTCTAACTATCACATAGGTTCTCGACATGACCTACTGTATAGGACCTAATAAGGATACATCCATATAGTCTCTTGGAAATTATTATTATAAGTTAAATTAGAAATAGGTAAATGTTTCTTCAAAGAACCTATAAAATTAATGATTCATTCCCTAATCATGTCCTCTAATAGTTTTATAGTATGCTCAGACTGACCTTCAGTCTGAGGGCAATAGGTTGTGCTCAGAAGCACCTACGAATCTAATTCCATATACAAACCCTACCAAAACCAATAAGTAAACCAATAATCCCTATTTGATACAATGGTATGTAGAAACCCATGAATTATTATGATCTCCCTGACATATATCCTTCATATCTCATCCACTGATAAGGTCTCCTAAATAGGTAGCAAGTGGGTTACCTTCACCAATCTGTCTAGGATCACCCATATAGTTTCACTGCCTCAAGGTGATTTCAGTAACCTTGTCACAAAATACATAGTGATTTAATCCCATTTCTACTCTATAATAGGTAAGGAATATAAAAAACTATCAGTTCACTGGTGTTTTTCCTTTACCTACTGATAGGTGGAACACTGAGTAACAAATCCCGCTATCAACTTCTTCATACTAGGCCACCAATACTGCTGGCATAAGTCATGGTCCGTATTTGTAATTATAGTTTGATTTTCCTATTTATAATCATGATATTCTCACATAAATTATTATCACACATCTATAGGAACCCATTCACGTCCATGAATGTGAAATATCTCATGCTCATCAATGACGTGACCTAGTAGTGGTTCCTTGCCTTAAATGCTTTCCCTTAGGAATAAGCCTTCAAGATCAGTAATTTGTCTCATATTCACTCGATATAGAAGTGATGAGGTCGCTTCCTAAACTCTAAGAAAAATTTTCCTATGCTACTCTTGAATATCAAGATGCATCTTAGAAAAGAAAGCCATTAACTGCCATTCACTGCTAACTTCCTGAATCGCTTGTGCGTGAGTCTTCCTGCTCAGAGTGTTAGCAACTGAATTTCCATTTATAAGAATATAATAAAGATAAATGTTTAAGGAGTAATGGTACTCAACCCATATTCACTATTTGAGGTTCTATTCACACTAATATAATATGTGTTTGAGTCTTTTATGGTCCTTGTATACTATAAACCATTCCCCCAACAAGTTGTGTCTCCAGAAACGTAAAGTGTGAGCCACTACTACAAACTCATAATCATACATTAGGTAATTTCACTCATTAGGCCTCAGCTATTGATACTCGTACACCAAAAATTGTTCTAATTAAATTAAAATGGCTCCCATCCTAATTCCCTATGCATCATAATAAATTTTATAGCTTCTACTAGGCTCAGGTAAAATCAAGATTGATGCTGAGGTCATCCTTCTTTTCAACTATTGAAAGGATTTTTCACAAATTTCAGACCATATAAACTTAGCACACTTATTTTTCAATCCTATAATAGGTTCCTAAAATCATGAGTAATTCTAAATAAAATTCCTATAATATCCTGTTATCTACAAGAAACTCAATATTTCAAAGATGTTCTTCGGATGCTCCTAAGAAACCTTGGCTCTCACCTTCTCTAGATCCATATATACCCTCTACTTAGATATAATGTGAACTTATAAGTGAACTTTTTCAATATAAAAGTAGAATTTTGTAATCTTAATGTATATCTAGTTCTCTCTTAGTGTATTCAATATGATGTCAAGGTGTTTGTTATGATTGTGTTGACTTTTTGAATACACTAAGATATCATCCATGAAAACCACTACAAAAGAATCTAGGTATGGGTGGAAAACCAAATTCATCAATAAAATAAATAAATCTAGTGTATTATTGAGACTGGATGTAATTATTATATATTTTTATAGGTTTTATCATCTTCATAAATTTGTATGAGGTGTATCTAAGGGTATTACTCTTACCTGATGATAGCATGATCTCAAATAAATTTTCAAGAAAACGCTAACTCCTTAGAGCTAATCAAATTGGTCATATATATAAGGTAGTGGATACTGGTTCTTTATAGTATGGTGATTAAACCACTAATAATCCACATAAAGCTTGAGGGTCCCATAATCTTCTTGGAGAAGATCATGGGTGAAGCCCAAGGTGAAGTAATGGGTTGTATAAACCCTTTGGATTTCATGACCTCTAACTATCTAATGTGTTACAAAATATCGATATGAGCCATCTTTTAAAGAGGAATGGATATTGGTGATACTTATAGAACAAGATCAATAGTGAAATCTGCCACTCTCTCGAGAGGTAGTCAGAAAATTAATCACGAAATACAACACTAAAATGATCCACCACTAGAGGTAAATCTTTCTAACATGCTCACAATTTATTTAGAAAAGGAATAAAAATATGGGATGACACTCCACCCAACCCATGATGCTCATGTCCAGATAGACTCACCTAGACATCTCATTCACCCTTATGCATATAGATACAACCATTAGGGGATATTAAATAAACCTATTAGTGATAACAATCAATATGGTCTTGATAAAGTACTAGCCATCCCATCCCAAGAATTATGTCATAGGAAAAAAGAGGTTCCATAAGAAATAGAATCACCTATATCAAGAGGAAATTCCTTAAATAGGAATGCACTTTTTGATCAAAATCCCAGTGGATTATCTATATTCATCACACCGTATAATTATTTGACCTAAAACCCAAGGATACTCACTAATACAGAATATAGGAATGAATGTAAGGAACCAATGTCAAATAAAGTATATACTAAAGTTAAGGCTACAAAACCATACCTAAAACTATAGATGGGCTTTCACCTTACTCCTTAGGTGTAAATTGTACTACATATATCTGGCCTGATCTATGGCATTGATCTACAACCGGAATACCCTAAGGAGGTCCACTCTACTAGAATTTCACATTAGAGTTATTACTTCTTAAACCTTGTACACATCCTTGGCTTGAATTCCCTATAGTACTCCAACACCCAGCCTAATGTGAATCTGTTAATCTAGCTCCAAAACCAAGAGCCAGTTTAGACCCCCTCTCACTAACCATTAGAGGGAATTTCTTGAAAAACTACTAAAGATGACGCATATTTCTTCAATCCCAACAGTACACTTGGTATTTGATACACTAGGGCTTCATGTATCACATCGTACCACATTTATGGCATAACTCATAGATACCTGGGTGCACATTTTGACTATTTATACCCCTATGAGAAAGCTCAAAGTGATGCTTTCTACCACTGGATGAACTGCCACCCTGTCTAAGAACTAAACCACCATACCCACACACCCTTAGATTTATTTAGTTTATACTCATAAATGAGGTCTTTTTTTACTCCTATAGAAATGATTTTAAACTAGAAAACATTCACCTGAGATCCAATGTTCTACCTAAGAGCATCCTTTAATTGCCTTTCTCTATTCAATTCATCACCAGAAAGACTAGGGAAAAACATTCAATCCTTTTGAAATGAGATGATTATTCCATAACAAATAGAGTACCCTACTCTAGACACATAAATTAACTAGATTGTTTAGATCTCAATGTATATGAGTAAAATTAATTATAGAAACTAGTTTTTAAGTCCCTCCAAACCATACCCCAATGATGATCTTATGGATTTAGAACATCCCAAAAACTCTTGGTGGACCCATGAAGAATATAAACTATGATCTTTTCCCCCCTTTTTAGAGGCTTCACTATATTCTAAAAGATAGATAAGATAACCTATAGCTATGATTCGGTAGGCTCGGGGCAACCATACCCTGAGAAAGTAGGTGGGTGCTGCTTATGAAACTCCCTAGTAGTCTTTGACATAGTTTGTATAGGCTATGGAACTCCCTATATAGACTGCACTTTTTGTACAAAACCCTATTGGAACTATGCATCGGTTCCCATATCATGTATTACTGTATGTTCTACAGGTGGAACTACCAAAGGTATCACATGTGGTTTAGGTCCCACCACCTCTAAATCATGTCCATCTCCACATTTTTGGTATTCAACCTGAGGCCATCATGGAGGCATATATCTACAACACTATACACATGCCTCAAACGAGATTCAATAACAAAAATATTACTAAAAGAAAATAGGAAGGCCCAAAGCCTCTCTATGTGATAGTAGAACTAAATAGATTTACTTATGATAACAAGATAAGCATAAGGGCTCACTTCCCATGAAACACTAACCCAACTACTCATTACTAAGGCTAGGGTAATTGTAATATTATATGTTTAAATTATGGGGGTTATATTATATGAAGTTCCAATTGAATGTTATAAAGTAAAACATCCTTGAAGTTTAAATTTTCATCCCCATTTAATGGTAACCAATTCATTTATAAGTCATAAATTAAAGAAAATTATAATTATACAATAGTTTAGTTAGATGAGTCATCATTCCCAAGTTATAAAGACCTAAGCTTTATATGTTGCAATTGGTATTTCAAGTAACTACAGATAAACTTTTTAAAATCATTATTACGATGTCATAATCCATATATAATGATTCCATTATATAGATCACCATTTCAAATTTATATAGGTGTGTGCTTTATAAATTATAATTAGCATATTTTAATCAAAATCAACTAACATTTCAACCCATGAAACTAATGTTTCATGGCTCAAACATAACATAGTTGGTTATTTAAGGTTCCATCATTAAGTTATGTTGTAAAAAATTATTTACATTGATGTAGACATCTTAATTAACCAATTATTTACTCCTTTACCAATAATAAATGTTAGTCGAATTAAAATTATAATAGTCAAGGAACTAACAATCTATAGCAATAAATGCATGGAAAAAAATAAACATGGAATGGAATATACATGACATATAAATCCTAATATGATTTTAAGGATGCATGATACAATACTTCTTTATTGTACTAGACCTGGGGTAAAAATACATTATATTAAAAAACACTAGAAATCATGTGCATCACCTAATGGTGAAATAATACAACTGTAATAGACAAAAACTAGTACATCAAGACCCTTTGTATGAAAATTGGAATTTTCCCTATACATGGGTTAGCTGCTCCCAGGAACATGCTCATTACTAAATTTTGATAAATCATAATCTCCATTATACCGACCCGAAATAGTAAGTCAAGGAAAAGAAATATTTAATCCCACTTTGTGACGTCTTAGACCTAGTCCACTCATAAGTGACCCAACCCAGTAGCCACATGGCCTTAAGAATGAATCCAAATATGCTGGAGTATTATAACAAGCAGAAAGGGTCTACAATGGTGCAGTGGAGGGACTTTACCCTCTTTATCAGAGTGGAACCTAGTAGTGAATAATATATAAATAAATCAAAAAAAAATGTAATGTAAATAGCATGACTAAAACATCCAATGTAAATAACTGACTTAAACAATATCCAATTTCATATAAAAAATGATGATGTCATGATGATATAAAAAAATGGTGAGTATGGGGAATAGGTAGATGGAATGCACAGTATAATATGTAAAAAATATACAAAAGAAACTCCAATAGTGTCATGGGTACATGATTGGTCCTCTTCTCACATACTCTATTCGATTATGGAAAATAAAGCGTCCATATGTGGGTTCTTCCCTTTTTCCCTACTTATATCCATGAATTATATCCGAGTACCAATCAGTGGACCATATAGGGTGTGAGTAAAATGCAGTAGGCCACCACCAATTGTGTCTAGTATTATCTATTCTATGAATATACAATGAATTAGTGTGAGGGTAATAAAAAAATAGTAAATGAAATAAATTAAACTCATGTCGGATCAGGTTCCTCATGGGATTCTCTTCTGATACTACCTATTTTGGACTAATTCGAAATGTTTTTAAATATTTTTTATTTTTATAAAATTGTTTTTAAACTATAGAACACAACCAAGGCCTTTTTAAATGATGATTATCTTATAAGGGATCAATAATTCCCATGGAATTTATAACATAGAATTTTTTGGTAAACCAATACATTTTTATATTTAAGTCATTAACTAAATCCAAGTGTGTTATTTCACTTGGTAGATACATCATTTAAATTGTTAGTGGACTGGTCCCATCCAAGGAATTATATATAGAGAATCTAGTTATTGATCAAGGTATTATATAATTTCATTATCCTAGTGATCACATCTAAGGTGTTTCATATAGGAACCCAATTATTTCCCCCAACATAATATAATCCCATCTTCTGTATGAGCCCATTTAAGGTATTACATGTAAGGATTCCAGGTATCACCCATGGCATATCATAATCCAATATTTCCTATAAGAACATCCAAGGTATTCCATATAAGGAATCTAGGTATTTCTCATGGAATTTCACAATCCCATTATAATTAATTTAATTCAATATGACCAATGATCCTATCTATAACATTTTGAATTAAAACCCAGGTATTTCCAATGGAATAATATAAGTTTTAAGAGGTCATGTTAATTTATATTCCATTAATCAACTCATTTAATTCAAATTAATCATTTAATTTAAAGGATATAGTCCCAAACCACTTCAATTATTTTAGTTACATGATAAAGTAAATAAGGTCAATGCATCTAATAAACTCACTCAAGGGTGTTCGACCAATATAACAAAGGGAAACATTCATGGAATATAATCCACACGTCATAAGGAATATTTATAATCAATATAGACAACCTCTAATGATGCAATTTATGGTATAAGGACTAACTAAATTAAGGTGGTAGAAATATATTTAATTATTTTCACATTTAAGAGTTGGAACATAGAATGTACGGTGTGTGGCATAGAGACGTGTAATATATATATATCAATAATTTTAGAGAAAAGTACTATAACCCCTACCTTATACTGGTAGAGTACTCCTTATCTGATATTAGCTTCAGATTTAGGATAGAATGGGAGAAATCAAAAAACTAGCTAAAATCCCTAAATTTTAGCTAAATTAGGTTTCATTGAGATAACATAGAATATGGTAAGAGAAACTGAAAAAGGACCAAGAGGACTCATAGAATTACTGTGGGTGATCCAATGTGATGAACAACACTTGAATCAGATCTTGGATAAAGGAGGGAGAAGTCTGAATCCCCCCCCCCTCAGTGGTGGGAGGGGTGCGGATGGTCTGGACCTACCTTATCTGGTTATGAAAAAGCGAACCTTTCTCCCTTTCTCTAACCCTAGATTTCTCTCTAAGTTTCTAGATATCTCGCTGAGACTGAAGGTTCCAGATCTTCTCTATGAAATGCCTCATCTTTCTTAATCGACATTAAAGTTCATGGAAGCTTTTACTCTCTTGGATCTAACCCTGGTGGATCGTTTCAGGCATCTAAGACCTTCGGTGGAAAATTTTGACAGGTTTGTCTTTGGAACATGGGGGATATAAGAACATGTGATTGTTGGTCTCATTGACAAATGCCATATGTTTATTTGATTCACCTCGATTGAAGATCTGAATTTTACATGGTCCAGTGCTCCCAAAAAATGTAATGGTGGTAACTTCTATCTCTTTTGATGGTCATATTATTTTCATATTAATTGAGATTCTCCTTTTATCACACTTTGTGTATGATTTCTTGAACTTCTATTTCTGTTCCAAAACCCCACAACTATTCATATAATGGGAAATCTGGTAGGTTGAATTCTATGTTCTAACAACAGAACAAACTCTGTGATTCACCTAATAAATTAATGTATTTTTGTGGAAGTAGATATTTCAAGACCACCAGTAGATTGGTTTTGGATTACTATTGAAGAAGAATTTAGTTGCAAACAATTTGTTGCCTTTGAATCCTGGGTCGATCACTATTTGTCGTGTAGACAACTGGGTCACCTAGCTTCTCATTGTCACCCTTGGAGTTAGGCATGGGGGAGTTGAACAATAGTTAGGTAAGGAATATTTCTTTGTGAATACAAGTTATCATGTTGGGTGTAATGGAGTTTTTTATGATGATCTCACATAGAAATAGGAAAGGTAAATGAATGATCTGAAGATTGGGGATGTATTTGATCACTTAAAGCATAACCTAGGGCTTAACAAGTTGATTGAGCAGGTGTCTGGCCCAAGTGGTTGTGGGGGTTCCTGGTGCTAAGTGTAGTAGGTCATGTACTCTAGATCATTCCGAGGAAGTTCAATTGAGCATCATTATTGATAACCAGGTGGTGGTTAAGGAGATAGCTAAGGAGAGAAGTTGTGATATTCAGTTTTCACTATAGGGTACCCTAACTGATCTATTGGGTTAAAGGGTTGAAACCAATAGGCCTAGTCAATGGTACAACTAGAAGATCATCAAAACTAGTAACTAATTAGAATCATTGGTTACTATGATATTGACTCAAGACCAGGGAGAGTCCCCACAAGTGGAGAATGATATTGAAGGGTAGAGTGTATATGGGTAGTCTAATGAGGAAGTTCTTTATTACTTATCGTGGAACAATGTAGGAGGAAGGCTTATAAAAGGCTTGTACAACTTAAGGAATAAGGGGAATAAGACTAATTAGGACTTAAGGAGTTTCATTTTAACTAAATGAAATAAAATAAAAGGGATCAAAGAATACTCTTATTTACCAAAACCAATGGAGACCAGGTCAGTTAAAAAAACAAACCAAAGGAGATGGAATGCATGCCTGTTGGGATTAATAATATGTAGGGAAACTCTGAAGTAGAGGATCCTAATATTAGTGAGGTAATGGATGTCATAGTTAAGGGTGACATAACTAGTTAGTAGTGGAAGATAGGTGTGGAGGATCTCATTAATGAGAAAACACTAGAGATACTTATCCACTAGGAGAAAAAAAAATTGGAGGATTTCCTTATTATCAATGCCTCAATAGAGGAGGCTAAAAGGATGATGTAAAGGATTCTTATTGTGGATAATAATCATGATCACACTGTAAGGATTCACAAGAAAGACATTATACTAGTAAGTGGGTTAAATGAAGGGAAGATAAATAAAGAGGAGTACATTAGAACTTGGGAGAAGATAGTTGAATGGTTTGAAGACCTTATAAAGGATGATCCAGAAATATGAGTTAACACTATCTCCTAGAAATTATTTATGTATAATTTATTCAATAGGATCAAGCTATTTTTTAATGATTTTTTTATATCATATATTGTTGTTCTTCTAGGGTGAACCTATGCGGTTTATCACTCTTTCTTAAAAAAAATGTTAATAAAATGTTTTATTTTGGTTCTGTATTAAATCATATAGGAGATTCAAGTGGGAGATAGAGTAGCTAATGTATGTGGGAAATGAGGGAGTTAAAGGACCAATTATCTTTAAAGGATAGGAGGTAAAAATAGTAAATTCACCCATATTAAGGGACTCATGGTTTGGCCACACAATTTTCAAAACCATTAACCAACTATGTTACATCCATTGTACATGATCTACACCTAACATGATTTATGCACACGTTTTATGCATGTGGTTCATATGCATGATTACACAAAATTTGTGCAAATTGTGTGTTTCGCATTGTCTCACACCACACAGCCTAGGTGCATATTTAGACAGACTGTGATCACACCGTGTGACTTACCCATACAATTTATTTCAATATTTGTGTAGGCATGAGGCCTCCCTCTCACATATAAGTAAACTATGGTCCTTTGTTTAGGGGAAACACAATTGAGCTTCATTATTACTACTAACTATGATCCAATTGGGTGTCTCTTTTGATTCCTCCAAAAACTAATACTCTAGGATCTGAATGATCCCAAAATCTTCCAAATCCTTCCATAATCCCTTAGTCACTTTTATTAGTAAAAATAATATATTTAAACCAAAAATAAAAGGATCCATACCTCTATGAAAAACTCAAATCTTACAATGGGATTTTTGGTATCAACCAATCTATATATTCATTTCATTTTATGTGATACCATTTGGAAATATTATGAAACCATTTTTTCCTAGGTTTTTCATGATATGATATATGATTTATTTACTATAGAATTAATATGTATGTATGTTGTTGATTGGGGTCTTATATCACCCTCCAATTCATTGTTTAAAGATTTATATCTCATGAGATAATGAATCATGGAAATCATTGGGTTTTCTTATAAATTAAAGGGGTGGAATCATTAGGTCTTCTCACAACTTAAAGTGTGTACATCATGGGTTTTCTCAAAAACTTAAAGTGTGGGAATCATGGTTTTTTTCAAAGTGTGATGATTTCATATACTTATGTTTGATGGGTTTTATATGATCATGTAATGTTCATATACAGAATATGACAACCCAAAACATTGAAGATACATCTTTAAGAAATTAATATGTAAATAATAATGTAAAAAAGTCTACCTAGAATTCATGAACAAAGGAATTTTTTATCTTAATTTCATGGATAATGTTTAGGAAGAACATGATTCATAGTGAAAAAAATCACCCTACCTCTAAGGGAGTACACCAGTAAATGGATCCACAAACACTTTGTGAGGATAACTGTATTCTAAATGGGTGTTAACGGCTTCTCAAAATAGATAAATAGAGTTTCTGGAGAAAGAGATATTAATAATGGATTAAACACATCACACCACACACACACTTAGTAGGATAGGATCTCATCCTCTTATATAGCTGAATCCCTAAGCATCTCACATTGTATGTTTTTTTACTGTTGGGGTATTATTAAAAGTTGAGGTTGAAGCCTTAGTTTATTTGGGGTATTATTCATTGAAAATTTTCAAGGAATTTAATTCAAATCCTTTAATCCATTCAGAATGTATTGTAACTAATAAATAAACCATTCAGGAGAAAAAATAATATATATATATATATATATGTTATTCATATGCATCACATGCATGAAAAATATATGCATCTCATGCATGTATTAAATGTAAACCTATATATAATATCATATTATATATATATCATTCATCGTATTCATGTTTATATTCATCTCATGCATGTTAATTTTAGTGAAAATCCAACAATAATATCATATTATATATATATATATATATATCCCTCACCCTCATCCATCATATGAATGTATACATGCATCTCATGCATGTACATTTTAGTGCACATACAACAATATCCCACTTTCACTAAAATATCATAAGAACTTTATGTAAAACCTCACAAATCTTTTTGAATCCATCCAACCTCTTTTTGGATATGTTTTTTTATCAAAATATATTCATTTTGAATAAACACTTTGTCCAAAATTTTATTCTTATCTAAGGGCCTAATTGTGTGACCCTACGGGCCATACCAGTATTGAAAACAACTATAAGATCCCAGTTTCATAGATGTAAGAAAAGAGTAGCCTATATTAAAGGGTCAATTCTACTCAATCTACTAAGGGGTCTGGTATGATCTCAATCAAACATGTTCATATCTCTATACAAACGTTTCCACCACAAGATGTATCATATACATCGTATGTATACCTATATAATCCTTTTTTCTTTGATATAGAGCAACCACTTGACATGAAACATGTTAATATAGTATATCCTCTCATCATTTCTTGATTCTAAAAAAAATATTGACCAAGTCAATGAATAAATCACACGTCATTCATTTATCTAATAATTACATCACATGTCACTTATCAATTAGTTTAACAAATTATATCTGAAATAACTTAGCATGGACATAAATTTAATCAGTATAATTCAATAAAGGTCCAAATTTATTTTATTATCATACAAGTAGACAAATCCCATCTTAGTTTCATTCTAACCAACGATAGGATCAGCAACATACCCAACCACCCCTGTATTAGCCAAATTCATATACTCAATTTCATAAGTAGGGTGTCATAGTATGAAGGTTCTCATGCTAGATGTCTTGGAAATCTCATATAATAAGGATTTATAATAATCATATGCCCCTAAGTATATCTATGACCATATTAAATTCCATGAGATATACTTTCATGGATCAGTACAAGTAATAAGTCTCTAATTATTATCTCAAGAATATATTCTTCATATCTCATATACAACCCTTTATAAAGGATATTAGAATATATTCAATCTAACCTTTACATATAATAACAACCCATTATACTCCATGATTATCATTGGTTAGGGATAACTCAAAGTTTATACTTTATGGGATATTTATCATTCAACTATTCATGTAAACTAAAATTCAACATGCATGAATGAATGATAAATATAGATTCATTTATTATAAACACATGATATGTTTTCAACCATTAAATAAATATATCAAGTATTAAATACCTAGAGACCTTAAATAACCCTCATTTTGTTACTTTGGTAAACAAAAATTGAACATTACCTCCATATGTAATTCCTGTCACTTATATTTGTGAACATATGGTAAAATACTCCCACTAACCTCTATATTTGATTCACTTCTATTTATTATATATGTTTTTAATTATTTTTTATAAAAACTATCACCTAAATTAATGAAATATGATCATTGTTGACATGATATAACCCACCATGACCCTTATTATGCCAAAAAATTGGTTGAATGTTCCAACCCAAGCTTTTATCTAATAGTCTTGAGTCTAGTGACTAGCACCAAGAAGGCATAGCACACCATGGAAGGCCTTATCCTATGAACCTACAACAAAACCATATATCTCTACATCCCAGATAAAGACATAAACCATAAATATAATATCCTAAATATAGAATTAAATGAATAAAACATAATACTATTATTTAAATCATAATTTCAATATTATCTTAGGGTGATTTTTTAGTATTTTTTAAAAAAATGTTTATTTTTTAGTGAATAGTGAAAATACCAACTTTTGTAAAAAAATCATTTATTTTCAAATAAAATTATCATTATGTTTTGAATTTTAAATTAAATTAATATAAGAATACTTTAATTATACATAATATAATTAATTATATATTAATAATCATTATACTTTATTTTGGTATAAGTTCATTTTTTGGCTTAAAACACATTTTTCTAAAATTGTTTTTATACATACTAAGTGTTTTTATCTTAATAAATTAAATTAATATCTATTGATTAATGGTTTTAATAAAATTTATAGATTATATATTAAATAAAATATTTTAATATTAATTTAATGGTTTTTTACAATGCAAGGAATGGAATTAAGTTAACTTTTTTGGTTAAAAATGCATTTTTCTAAAATAGGTTTTCATTGTGTTTTGCATGCTTATTTGAAATTAAATTGTGAAACTTATAGAAATTGAATGTGTTAAAATGGATTCAATGTTTTATATAATAATAATTAATATAATTTAATAGTTTAAACTTAACTTTTTGTTATAGTAAAATGTACAATTTTGTTACCATAGTTAAGGTCCAAACAGGCTTAACGAGGGTTAAACCAAACAATAAGGGTATGAAATCCACCCAGACCAATATAATTCATAATAATTAAGTATATTGAAACCCTATATAATTATTCATTCTAAATATTGACCATTTTGATCCACTTTCACATGAAAGTGACCATATATTATTTAAATATTTTAAGAAATTACATGTGTGTCCCTCCCCTCACTTATAAAAGGGAACCTATTATATTCCCTTATTCACAAAATTTGACCCTTATATACTAAAAAATCCCTAATAAAAACCTTTCTAGATACCTTACCAACATCCTATATATTTTTTCTTCTCTTAAGAAAAATATTTCAAGGCTTAAGGTGTAATCCAAAAGCAGGCTCTTAAAGAAGAGGTATAAATATTAACCGAGCTCTTTCAATTTTATTTATTTTTTAATTAATATTATCCTATTGTATCCATAGTAAAATTATAAATACAGTATCATAAATATATTGAGATTTTATTATGATTATTTAACAACCATTTACCACCTCTTATCCATCAAATGGGAGATGAAAGTATCACTCGTGCGTACGTGTGGGCTACCGCTTCCACATAATGATATGATTCATTTTCCATCACCATATTTAATAGTTGGTTATTATGATATAGTTAATGCATATATATTATATTTATGATATAATAATGATTCTTTAAAGTTTAATTTTTATTTATCATTCTTTCATTCCATCCATCAAATTATGGAAACACCACTCATGTTTATAGACAGACTATCGTCTCCACGTAGTGATGAAATTAATTTTTCATCACCGCTTTATATAAATAGTTGTAAATATATATAATGAATATATATGATATTTATAACACTATTAAAAAAATTATTTTAAAGAACTATTATCAAATTTCTACGATCATAACTACCGAACCAACATATATAGGAAAAAATAAAGTTGTTAACACCTAAAATGATGATGATAATGAAAGATTGTTAATGAATGGGTGATTAGATGTTATAAGTAAACCATGTATGGTATTATAGATATGAATATTGTTTTGGTATATAATTATAATAAATATAAATTTATTATACCATAGGTTGGAGTACTTATAAAGTAAGATGGACTTGAGGTAAGGGTTTTATGTTACAGTCTCATTTTTTACATGGATTATTTATGCTAAAATTTTTGATGATGAAATTATACAATATATATAGCCCAAAACATATTTATTTTATTATACTAAGGTTATTTATAGATATTACATGTTTAAATATTGTAAAATAGAGTTATACCAATAGACATATACTAACTGTTTCTGAAAAACGTTGGTATAGGTCCCTCTGTACCAACAGTTTATGATAATCGTTGGAATATATTGATTTTTTAAATGCTATACCAATATTATCATAAACCCATTGAAATATAATGATTCACTAAAGGATATACCAATGGTTAAAATGAACCATTATTATAGAGTTATCTTTTTACAATAGTATACTAATAGTTTTTTAAAACCACTGGAATACATTTTCTATACCAACAGTTTTGAAAAAACTATTAGTATATAATTTCCCCCAAATTCCACTCACATCCTACACCTCCTCAAATACAAATACTCTACACATTGATTCCTACAAGTTCATTCCATATTCTCTTCTATATTGGGTGATCTAACCTTGGTTTCTCTTTTCATTCAGTTGTTCTTCAAAATCAAATTAGTGAGTTCCAAATGGGTTATATCTTATTCTAAGAGTAATTTTCTTTTTTTATCTACATATAAAACACTAACATAAAATTTTTATGAAAGTATTATTCTATATTAATTGAATAGGGGTTAGTACTGGTACTCATGGATTGTAGTAATTAATTTTTTATTCTATGTTTTTTTTTTCTGGTTATCCTTTCGATTATTAGAGTTTTATTTGATATATGTAACTATTTTTAGAATTTGAATGATGATGTGTTTTTTTGGTGGATGTGGTTTGACATGGTAAATGTATGAATTTTTAAGGGTGTTCTAAGTTTCTAGGATGGGTCTAATTTTATTATGACACCAAATCTGGTTTTGGATAAGGTTTTCAGCTTGTTTGTTATTGAATCAAGGGATGTCCATACATATTTTGGTTTATCTTGACTTATGTGATGGTAACATGATGCTTAATATTGGTTAATTTATTTAGACATCATTTTTAAACATATTGTAGTAATGGGAAATAAATTTCAAGGATTATGCAAGTTTTATTCAATATAATGCAAATAGAGGATAATGGGATTGCTATACAATAATAATTTATTAGGTTTCACTATTTTATAGAATTAAGGGGATATTTTATGTGGTGTAGGGAAATCATTAGTTTTAGGATTATGAATTAGATTTTCAAGGTGTATATTTTTTAATTTCATTCACTCAAATTTTAAAATTATATTTCTTAATATTTTTTGTACATAATTTATAATGAAATGTAATTGTTTAATATTATATGTTGTTTGGATATTACTATTTTATCCATCATATATTAATTATCAAGTCTACTAGGTAATGTTTTGATTAAATACTAATGTGTTGTGTACTGTTGTTAGTCTAAGGCTAAGTAAACTATGGAAGAGTATTCATGGTTCAATGCAAATAATTTTTGATTATTTTTGGTGGAATATTATAGAATTTGGTTTGATTAAAATTTCTTTTGATGAATATTTTGTTAACTCTAATAATAGGTTTAACATTTCAAGGATACTACAATGTTTGAATAACATTTTTTTCATTATTTTATTTATTATGTTTTTTTATTTTGATTTGGATATGATTTTAAAAAAATTCAACATAAATGATCATAATTTCATTGTGAGTTTCCTAATTTTTTACTCAGTGTAGAAGATAGGATTTTTCTTGTCTCATAGTACATTGAAAAAATTATGAGAATAGAGGTTATTGGTTCAAATGGAATATATTATAATAGGTTTTTAATGAGGGTTGTAATTATGCATGACATTCAAATATACCTTTAAATATTCTATATTTTTTTGTAGGATTTATCATATTTTTTACGTTTTGGGGGGTTTCTATGTAACAAGTATGAAATTTCAAATAATTTTTTACCATAATGTTGGGAGGTTTCAAAAACCACTAAGCATGTGATCATTCAATGAACATGTTTTTAGAAAATTATACATTATGGGGTGGGATAATTTTGGTTTTGATGATTTATTAATGAGTTTCTATAGATTTTATTTCCATTAAAATATTTTTTATAAAATATTATAAACTATGAATTCTAAGGGAAATGAATGCATCACATTTCATTCATCTTAAAGGATGATCACAAACCATTTCCCTAAGTTGATTCGATTAGAAAATAATATAAAATATCTTTGTATGTAAATATATTTCCTCAATCTATCTCAAGTGAGGACCAAAATTTCATACATGTAATATGAGAGGAAAAGTATCATCTTGTTTAGGATCCAACCAATGAAGACCCTATATACCAAGTCTCCCTTCACATAAATTCTATACCACCAAACCATTTTCCACACCACTATCTTAATACCAACTTAAAACCATCCCAATAAAAAGTCCTCATAAAAACTTCACCCAACCTAAAAAAGTTTTCATCCCATACCACATAACTGTAATTCCATCATCAATGAGAGAGATTCTATAATATTTTAGAGTTTTTAGAGTTCGTTCATTGGGGGTAACTTTTATTTTTTCACCTGTACAAACTAGTAACCAAATATTATTCTATCTATTTATAAATTTTTTATAACCCCATTGTAAAATTGATTTACTCCCCCCCCTATGAGGAAGAACACTCTTATTAGATACTACTTTGAAATAAAATACCCTTGTAGTGGGATGATTTTATTCTTCTGTTCTTCAATTTTCTTTCTCTAATTCCATACTAATTTTATGTGGAAAAGTGTTCAGGTTCTGTGAAATTATTCTCCCATCCTTCATGCTACTAGATATATTTTTAATTTTTTTGTATATTTTTTTATTAATTTATTGTTTCCTTTATCGCTTGAATTTCTATGTGTTTTTTCCCCTATTTGTGTGTGTTATTTTGAGTATTTTTGTTGATTATTCCACTTCAAAGTGTGTTTTCCACTTATATTATTCATGTAATTATTATTTTCCAATGTGTTATGAACTCAAATCCTTTTTAATTGACAACTAAACTACCTTTCCATGCTGAGGGAGAAAATATGATAATTTTGGTTTTAGTTTAAAAATATCTTATTGATTTATTTTATTTTTATTTTGGGATTTCAGCAGATGGAGTGACAAGTGAGGGGATAACCCAGTTATTTCCATCAAATTAAGTCTTAATTTTTAGTTTAAATTCATTACTTACCTTCATTAATAACCTAGCTTGACAAAGTGTGTCATGAATTGAAGGAGTGGAGTGGCTATTCATGGCAGGAGATTCCAAAATAATCACAGGAAGAGATATCTCCATGATAAATTGAATTAGATTGTTAGAGAGTGTTATTATATTGTATTCATATATAAAAATATTTTTTATTTGATATTAAACAAAAAAATCACTAATACCAAATTAGTAGCATTTTCTAGGAGGATCATTCCATTCACAAGTTTTTTTTCAAAAAAAAGTAAATTTGAAAACTAGAAAAATAACAGTGATAAAACCATTCACTATATACTACTGGGTTTTTGTTGATTTCCATTTTTTTGAGCTATTCCAAATAACATTAAATGATTTTTTTTTTTAATTCAATCATCCAGTGTCCTTACATTCTATAATATACATTTGGTTAGTGTTTGATAATTGTATGTCCAAATTATTGATGAAATATTCTTGATTCAGCCATCGTGATCATTTTTTTAAAATGAAAACTTATTGTTTTTTATCAACTAAAATTAAATTAAATTACTATTCATTGAACCATACTTAACTATAAAACTTTCATCAACTTCAAAGTGAATTCAAAAAAAATTGGGCTAAATGTTTTACAAAGTAAAAAAATCAAAATTCAAATTCTATTCAAAATCAATATAGTATACAGAATCTAAAATGTTTTTCAAAATGAATATCATTTTCAAATTCTTGATATTTTTTAAAACTAAAAAAAATAGATATATGAATAAAATTAAAAAAATAATATCAATAATAATTTCTAAAATATAGTTAACATGGTGAAATGAATGAAAATTTATTTATTTTTACTACTTAGAATAAATTGAAAGCTTAAAGAGTTCTTATGGAAGATAAACTTGTCCTACCCATTTATTACTTTAAGGAACCTTGTGAGGATAATTTTATGGATGATCTATACTGAGACTTTTCCTTATAATTATTTAATGTATAAAATAACCTTAAATTATTTTTTTATTACTGATTTAAATGAATTTGATTTATTGAGTGACATTTTAAATTATAAATAAATTTTTGACATGACTGACAAGATGAAGTGTGTTAAGTATAAATGCACCAATAATGTTAATTATTTCTTAATTAATGTGGATGAATTGAAATTTAAATAGACACATTTCCCAATTATAGCATTTAAATCCTCAGATAAAGAAAATGTATTGTCTTTTTTATTGATATAGGTGATTATTTCAAACATTATGAATACATACACAATATTAATTAGACAAAATCTTGGTGTTTAGAGTTTAAAAATAGGGCAATGAAATGTCACACTATCGTTTTCGTCAAATATATATTTAATTAAGATTTATCTTTTACTATTGACTATAA
The DNA here is from genome assembly GCA_963277665.1 of Viscum album. Lineage (NCBI taxonomy): Eukaryota > Viridiplantae > Streptophyta > Magnoliopsida > Santalales > Viscaceae > Viscum > Viscum album. Next base: position 832,821,224 of record OY728147.1, on the reverse strand, counting down.
ATTAAAATTTTCACCACCTTAAATGATTGAAACTGTAGAAAATAATGTATCTCACCTGGAATTTACATTAGTGAAACGGAATGAAAAAGATGATTTTCATGTTAGATTTAGAAATTATTTCTTTTTCCCACATCTCAAAATATGTTCTAAATGTATAATTGGTTCTCTTTAAAGGTGTTTTATTTCTATTATTCTTGGAGATAGTAAATAAAACGGTGGATTTCTTATTTTTCATTAATCTTATTTTGATCTAGGTGTATGGAAATATATATTACACATGAAAATCAATGTTATGGACAAAACATTGGGTATTTTGATACAGTTGATCAATCCTTATATCAATCATTGAAAAATTTATTTGAACATCTTTTATATGATGTTTTTTTGTTTTTATGAATCATTCCATTAAGTAACGAATACTTGATAGCTTCAATTGAATTTTTTGATGGTTTTCAAGTATCATTTTTCCCTTTATCATTATTAGTTTAGGTTTGATATTATTTTACATGAATCCATTAAAATTTAGTCTATAAATTCTAATTGATTATAGAATTTATATCTTTACAAGAATCCTCTTTATCCATACAAGAAGTGTTAAAATGGTTTCTCTAAACTAGATGAAATGAATCTAAGAATGTAGAATTATTTTTCAATAGTGTTTATGGATTCTTATGACTAACTCAGGTCATGTATTGAAATACACAATGTGTAGATGATCTTTCTTATAATTTTCCATCCTGATCTGCCTTTAAAAATATAATGCCACACCGCTTCTCTTTGATCATAGTGAGAAGGGTCTTTTTTCTCCTTAATTAATATCTTTTTATTCCTTTTCATAATACCTATTTTTCCTACCATAAAACATATAACAATTTAAACTATCCTAAAATTGGAAATATTTATCAATTATTTACAGAAAAAAATGTATTAAAATACCATAAAATCATACATTAAATACATATGTCATCTTCACAAGATATTTTATATAATTTTTAGCTTGATTATTATATATTTATCACTATATCCTTAATCAATAAACTTCGTTTTTTGGTTATTAATCACAAGATGATTTCCCCTAGATTCATATATAGAGTTCCTCTTCTATTAGCTATATTAGGACTTGTTGTTTTGGAATAGTAAATCCCCTGTAATTTATTCCACTATTCCCATTAATACCACATTAATGAAAATGTACATTCCCTCCATTCCTTGAAAAAAAAAATTTCTAAAACCCAAAAATAAGAAAATTAATATCCCTTGATATTATTATAACCTTAGTGGTGGATCTTCATCCTCTAGTATAGGGAAATCATGCCACTTATTTTTTATTCATGATTAAATGTTTTCTATTAAACTGTGATATAATTTACATATTGATAAACATTTCACTATGTATGTACATCTTAGAAATTTAAAATATTCTTATTTTTTAAAATACATCATGACTACTGAGTTCATTGGAATTTTGGGTTACTGTTATAAAAACATTTCATGATCTTTTTTCAAAAAAAAAATTAATTTTGATTGGTTATATTAATTTTCACTATGAGACTTATTACTAAATACCTTTTGAATAATGGTTTTCCATATTTAATGTCAATATAGAGGGTGGTATTAAATTTTGAAGAATCTGTTCCTCGGGATGATGAATTTTCTAGTGGTGGTGATAGTGAGGATGATGGTGAGGATGATGAATATAATGGTAAAGATAGTGATGGTGATGATATTTTTTTTATTAGAGATATATTGATTCTTTAAATTTTTTATTGGTATTTATAACACATGATTTTAAAGATTGGTGGTGAATGAGTATATGTGATGTTTTAAATGTGTTATCATTGGTTGAATGCATTAATTATTTTCTTGAATTTTTTATATTTGACAGTAGTGGCTTGGGTTTTGGTATCTGATGATATTTGAAGTTTTTTATCCATGTTTATGTTTGGTGAAGTTTATTGCGGGTATTTGGCCAAGGTGGGGTGATTGTACCTATGAAGGTATAGCAAGTCTTTACTAACAGTTTTAAAACCATTGGAATATCCTTATACCAAAGGTTTCACATAACCATTGGTATATTTTGCATCAAAAAAGGGTATTCCCAAAGTTTCTAAACCAAAATAGTTTTTAAAACCATTAACAATAAATTATTCCAAAATTTTCATGAAAAATATGGGTAATATGAAACTTCAGGAGGCCTATACCAATATTTTAAAAGAAACCATTAGTATAGGCCTCTACCCACAAAATATAAACCAATATTTTAATGAACTGTTGAAACTATTGGTATAGGTTGAATTTCTATTTGTTTTTTCCTTTTATTTTCTTCTCTTAAACTACTCAAGAGTCTGAATGAATGTTTTTATAGAAAACCAACTTTATTTCTCTCTTCATTCAGGAATGTTTTCTTCCATTTCAATATTTTCTTTAAAAAAATTTCAATGATACTTTTAATATTATCCAAATATTTATTAAACATAATTTTTAACCATTTTTGACCTTATATAAAAAAAAGTAAGAGGAATCATATATCTATTTTTTGAAATATAAAATTTTTATTTTTTACCAAAAATGTGAATGTTATTTTTGTTTTAATGTAAATTGCATGAATAGATTTTCCCACTATCATGAATTTTATTTTATTTGAATATTTCTAAAAACTTTCCATGATTATTTACAAAGTAAATGTTCTTATTAATATTTTATAAATTTTAGATTTTAAGTAATTGATTTAAAAATTAAAAGTTTATTTTTTTCAAGAAATATTTTAGTGATATTTTGAAGTTATTTTCATATATAACATCCTTTTATGTTTATTATGGTTTACTGAGGTTATGATCTAATGTTTCCATTTTTATTATTTCTCTGGATGGTTTATGATTATGATGATGAAATGTTTATGAATCATATTTTCCATACATGGGTTATGATATGATGAAATTATGAATATATTATATGGAAGTCATATGTATGGATTATGATTATGTGATGGGTGATCCTAATATAGCTCATGGTTTTGGGTGGGTCCATTTTAGACCTCCAATTCATTGGGTAATGATGAATGAGTTGAGAATATCCAAAGAGATGATAGAGTTAATAAACTCCTAAGATGTGATAAATTTAACTATATGGAATTATCTCCTAAGTGAATGTTGGAAGTGATAGGATGGGCATTTACATTGTGGTAATTTGTCCACAATGATAGTCTCACGAGTGAACCATGACTAAGTAAGTGATTCTCTATGATTATGTGTACTTCAAAAACTTATTTCTTAAGATTATAATACATTCTCATGGATCATGATTGATTATTGATGATTCCACACACTTGTGATTTATGTCTTTTATTGTTAAAAAGACTTTTGCCGTGATTTATGATTTATAATTAATGATCATTGGCTAATTTGGTAGGATTATTTTAAGTTATTATCATGTTCTCCTACCCTTATGATAATCTTATTCCCACTTATGATCATTGATTGATATCTATTATGTTTACCCTTACTAGGAATTTTATCTAACCCTTTCTTATGTTTCCTTTCCCTAGATTATGAGGAAAGGTTTTAAGTATGATATGTCTAAGAAGTGTTCTATTTATAAATAACTTAATGGGAAATAATGTAGATATTTTATGTATCAGTTGTTTAGGTATCCAAGTTTCCAAATACATTAAACCTTTATGGTTTTGGAATGTATTTTATTTATATTTAATGAATATTCATCTAAAATTATGTAATATTTATGTATAATAATTTTGGGTCACTATATGAAAACCCTAAAAGTAAAATCAAATACAGTAGACCAATACACAGAATTATAGATAGACTAAATCCAAGTGGAAACATTCATCCTTTTGTAGAAACTCCCAACACAATCTCTAGTATAAATGACTGATTCTAAGAACTAGCTCCTCTAACTCCACATCCTTTACAATCATCCCTAAACTTCACATAATCTGTATAGAACACAACACATTTGGGCGGAATTCCCATGCATGTGTGAGTATAAACATACCTAGTATGCTACCCTAAAAACAAATGGAGGACTGAATGATAAGTTTATAAAAATAAACAATGAAGAAATATTCCAAGACCAATATAAGATTAAGTATTTAGAAAATAAAAGGTGTAATTAATTCCCAATTATACAACCCAACTCTATAAAAGTTTCATACTTCATGTATCTCATGATACTAGGTGAAACAAAAAACCCAAAATATCTAAACTATTAAACTTAATGAAAACCATGTCATCACTTTAAAAAAAGATGAAAATAGAAACCAGATAAATATCTTAACTCATCATAGAAAAATACCCAAGAACTAAACCTTTAATTCTTAAGGTAAAATACTAAACCTCACTACTCACCCTTGATAAGGTAGGGATACAAATCATCTCTATTAGATGATGGATCCAAAACCTCACACCCTCACATTTTTCATAGGGGTAAAAAATAGAGTTGTAACCACACTCATAAACTATCCAAAGTTATGAACCATGAAATCCTTATGATAACCACCCTTCATTTGACATGTAGTTTATCAAACTAGATGTTACAATGCATTGCTATTTCTAGAAAATAAAAACTCTCTAAGTTTTAAAAATATATCATAACACTTCACTCCAAGAAACTCACATTGAATTTCTATCAGTAGTAGAGGACCTACATCTCATCTATAATTCATACACTGGTCAAGGGATTATTAACCCAACTGGTGGGGTACCTATTCATTTGAGGTGTCCCAAACATTTCATACACAATTTTTACATCATTTTATATCAATATTCAATACATCTCATAACAATTCATGCCCCAAAACTATAAAGGTTTAGTGGATTTAGAGACTAGATACATAAACATATTATTTCATGAAATATCTTCAACATCACCCACAGAGTTCTTCTCATGTTATACACTTCTTAGATATACCCTACTTAAAACCTTTCTTCATATCATAGGTAAAAGAAAACATAATAAAATGTGATATTATATGTTTATTATGGGTAAACATGGGAGATATCAATCAATTATCATATTTAAGAATATTATAAATATAAGGTTATGATAACTTGATCTTAACATTATAAAATCATACCCAACTATTCATATATCATAATCATGGCATAAGGATTTTGGTATTTTGTAAGACATGAATCATAGAATATTTAAAGATCGTGAGCCATGATATCATATCATAAGCATAAGAACATGACATAGATAGTGGAATAAAAACTATGTCATAATCATAATAAGATAAGTAATATTTCAAGCCTATCCATTAATAAATTCATCACATTTTGGGCTTAGTATAACCACCCATGTACCTGCTTCGGGCTTGTGAAAACCACCTGTGTACCCTCTTTTGGGATTATGATAATTGCTTGTGTACCCTTTGAGTTCATAAAACATTAATCATTACCCAATGCATTTGAGGACTATAACGGACCCACCTATTACATAATCGTAATTAATTCCAATATATTCCATAAGATCATGAAAACATTTATCATTTCTTTATATCTTAACCCATGGAAAAGAAAATGGGTTTCATTAAGATTTTATCATCATAATCAATAATCATATAGTGAAAGAATAAAGATAGTATCATTGGATCATACCACAGTGAATCATAAGTAGCATCAATGTTTTTTTTTCATAGAATAAAATAAAATTAAAATATCATTGGAACATTTCTTTAGGAAAATATCTTTTTTGTTTTGAAATCATTTTTTAAAAATTTAATAAACTCTTAAAATAATAGGAAAAACATTTTCTTTGAAAATAATCATGAAAAAGTTTAAAGGAATCTTTAATGAAAAGATTATTCATGATATAAGTAAAATAAATTAGTTAATCATACATTAAAACAAATATTTCCTTTATTTCATTAGTAAAATACACCTCATTTGGAAAATGACAAGATAATTCCTTTTAAACTATTTTATAGAAATTCATACATGAGTGAAAATAACTAACTTTAATTAATCATTGAATAATAGTGAAAAAAATTTTGAAAAAATTTTAAAGAAAATATGGACATGTAAGAAAAATATTCCCAATCTAATGTAAAAATAAATTTAGTTTTCATTAAAAAAATATTTCAGTCTTATGAGTACATAGAGAGAGGAAATGATAGGAAAAAATTCAATCTACAGAAATAAATAAATAAGAATAAAATACATGATATTTCTGAGATATAGGTTATATAATTTTATCATAAAAAATTTAAGCATCAAAAATATTAGTAAATAGTGATATTATAACATAAAACCTTTATCTCAAGTCCAACTTACTCCATAACCACTCTAACCTTTTATTATTTGAGAGACCTCATTTTTCTTACACATTGAGACCTATTGGGGTGTCTTTGGGAGAATATTGGAAGATTAATAGTGAATGAACATTATATAGGAAGTTTTTTGGGTAGTTCTTGGTAGTGATTGGGGGGTCAAATTTTGTGAATAATGGAGGAGATGAGGTGCCCTTTTATAAGTGAGGGGAAGGACAAAACATAGAATTACTTAAAAAAATTAAAGAATATAAAGTCATTTTCTTGTTAAAGTAGAACCAAATGGAAAATAATAAAATTATAAGATAATATAAGGTCAAACTATCTTCAAACAATAATATTTATACAAGTTTAAGTGTAATTTTTACCCTTATCTCTTAGTTAACTCCCCCCCCCTGTAAACCCTTTTTAACCCTAATCGTGGTATCAAATTTTTACTATTTTTACTATTCATTATGATCCAAAATAAAAGTGAACACATTACCAAATTTGGACATGATGATTCCAAATATGGAATCCATTTTATTTAATTTAATTTTTATAAGTGATAGAAATTAATTATAATGTAAACATGAAAAATTCAATGAAAACCATTTTTTAGAGATGCATTTTTTAAGCATAAAAATGAGCTTACTTTCATTATTTACCTAGTAAAAGCTATTAGATGAATGAAAAAATATTTGATAAAGTATATTTTCTATACATATTATTTACATAATTAATAAATAGTTATTTATTTAATTCATTAAGATAAAAACATATTTCACACATAAAAATAGTTTTTAAAAAAATACGTTATTTACCTTAAAATGATTTTTTCTTCATATAACCATTAGATAACTAAGATATGAAAGAATATTAAAAAAATTAAATAAATTAAATTAAAATAATTTTTAAATAGTGAAAAATATATGATATATAGAAAAATATAATTCTTTAAAAAATATGTCTTTTAATCATGAAATGATTTTATTAAAAAATTTATTATTGTTTTTAGGAATTAATCAATACATTTTAATTGAGGAAAATGTTTATATATATTTTTCATAATGTTGTTAATCATGTTCATACCTTCCAATACAAGATCTAGGTTATAAAGGTTATAATATATTGTGGTTCATTTAGACTTAGGGTTGTGTGTAAAGCAAGTTGTCAAATACTTCAAATTTATTCCAATGGAATGCATATAAAATCTCATGGTGTTACAATCTACCCCATTATAATAATTTCACCCTAAAAATTCCATCACCTTGATATAAACAAATGAGGATACTTCTACCTCATCACATCCTTAGGTACCCACATATCTTCCTCAAATTTACAGTTTCTCTATAAAACTTTGACCAACTAAGTGGTATTTTTTCATAATAAATAATCTATAAAATCCAAAATCTCTATCAATTGTTACTTATAAGAAATATCATTCTCTAATGGTACAACCTCTATGTTTACTGCAATCAAAGGAAAAATTATGTATTTACATAAAAGATATATATAGAACATGTCATGAACTTGAGAGAGATTCAATAGAAGTGTCAAGCGATAAGCAACAGTCCCAATCCAATCAAGAATCTCAAAAGGGATGATATATCTAGGTATCAACATCCCATTATTTCCAAATATCAGAAAATTATTCCATAGATAAATTCATAGTAATACCTTCTCATCAACTTTTAATTGTAGATCTCACCGATGATTTTCAACATAACACTTCTATTGACTCTGAGTTATCTTGATGTTATATTGAATACATCTAACCTTATCTTATATTTCCTCATCTAATTCAAGTATCAATAGATTTCATTATATAACATTATCCTATCGTGTTGGGGTTCTACACTTATTTCCATAGAGGGTTTCATAAGGATCCATTTGAATGCTTGATTGAAATATATTGTTATAAAAAAATTACTAGAGAAAGGTGTTGATCCCAACCACCTTTGAAATCCATAGAATAGTATATTTTCATATACTCTAGGGTTTGAGTAGTATTATTAGGATAAAAATTTATTTGACGATGATATGCATGACTGAAACTTAATTCTATATCCAATGCTTGCAGAAGTCTTCACTGGAACTTGGAGGTAAAACTCAGATCTTGATTGGATATAATAGAATATGGCACTCCATAAAACATTAACACTTCCTTAATGTATATTTGGGAAAAATGATTAAGTGAGAGATCTTATCTCATAATAATGAACTATTTTGACTTCCAAAGTTGATCAACAATAACCCAAATAGAATTATTCCCTTTATATGTCTTGGGGATTCCTATAACAAAATCCATGGTAACATTTTATCATTTCTATATAGGTATAGGTAATGGTTGTAGCATCCTATTAGAACTATTCCACTCAACCTTAACATGTTTTTATACTAATAAAAAAGATGAATACTCCACAATACCTCTATTCATGTTATCCCACTAGAAATTCTCCTTAAGGTATTTATAAGTATTTATACTTCCTGGATGAATAGAGAATGATGATCTATGAGCTTAATCCAATAGATTCTTATTCAATTTTGTTATAATAAAAACACGTACTCTATTCCAAAACCTTATAATTATATTCAAAATAAAGGTTGAACTCGAAAACATTTCTCACATTATTTTTCATTACTAAATCTTCCTTTTGTATCAACTTAATCTTCATAAGGATAGCTGGTTAAACACTCATTTGATAAAGATAATATTTCTCCCCTTCCTTAAATATTTCAGGTTACATCCTTTAAAAATCCATAAATATTAGATCTTTTAAGATACTCATCATAGATAGACTATCAAGATCCTTTTGAATTAAAGTGCCAGCCACCTTGTTTGCTTTCCCAGGGTGGTAATGTGTTGTGTAGTCATAATCTTTAATCAAATTCAACCATATTTTATTGTGCATATTCAACTCTTTTTGGGTGAATATATGCTTTAAACATTTATTATCAGTATATATATCACACCTTTCACCATAAATATAATACATTCATGTCTTTAATACTAAAATTACAATAGCTAACTCCAAATCATGAATTGGGTAATTTTTCTCATGAACCTTAAATTTTTGTCACACATAAGCTATCACCATATCATTCTGTATAAGACCACATACCATCCCCTTTATTAATTTGTCACTGTAAATAACAAACCCTTATATATTATAAGGTAGTGTGAGTACAGGTTCACTAACTAACTTTCTCTTCAAATCCTTGAAATATTCTTTATATCCATGAGTCTAAAATAACTTGACTACCTTCCATGTTAACTTGGTGAGTATATTATATATCTATGAGAAATTATTCACAAAGCATCAATAATATCCATCCAATCTAATAAAACTATAGATCTCAGTCATAATGGTTGTTATGGGACAACGTTCAATGAATTCTGTATTATAATGGTCTAGTGATATACCTTCTCTTGTGAGCACATGTCCTAATAATGATACTTTCTATAACCATAATTCACACTTGTAGAATTATGTATATAGTTTCTCTTTCCTTGAGTTCTTCAACACAATTATCAAGTGATCTTCATACTCTTACTTTATATTATATTTTATAAAAATATCATCTATAAATACTACCATAAATAGATTGAGGTAATCTCTAAATACTCTATTCATTAAATCCATGAACATAGAGGGGGAATTAGAAAGTCAAAATGGAATCACTATAAATCTATAGTGTATATGCCTCATATGGAAGGATGTATTTGGTATGTATTCACTTTTGACCCTAAATTGATAATATCCATAATAAAGTTCAATTTTGAGAATTATTGTGCTCCTCATAATTGATCAAAAAAATCATTAATGTAGGGAATAGGATACTTATTCTTGATCATGATATTTTCAAGTTCCTGATAATAAATACATAGTTTTATTGATATATCATTATTCTTAACAAAAATAATGGTTAAACCCTATTGTAATTCACATGGATAAATTAATACATTATCAATATTTTATTAGAGTTTCTTATTCAATTCCTATAACTCAACAAGGTCCATTATATATAGATTATTTGAAAAGGGTGTAGCACCAGGTATGAGTTCTATTCAAAACCTAACTTCATTATTCTAAGTAATACTAGGAAACTCTTTTAGAAATACATCAATAATATCCCATTAAAAAGGCATATCTTCAATGTTAAGTTTATCTCTAACCATCTAAGATAAATACCCCTTATTAATAGAAATCAAGACCCATAAAATTGAATTAATTTCCAATAGAAAATCATATCCATCCTCATGTTGATAAATGATCATATGTTCATTAATAATATGAAATTTGAATACCCTTCCATATAAAATGATATGATCTCTATATAAAGATAGCCAATACATGCCCAAGATCACATCAAATTCAAATATATAGGGAATATAAAGATTTATAAGAAGAACATTTCCACAAACATCAATCAAATAATAATCATAAATTTGAGATGTGGCCATAGTTCCATTAGGAGTTTCCACTTCTAGTTCAACATTTAATCATTAAGGTGGTAATGGGATTCCCTTAGAAAAATCCTCAGATATAAAATTGTGGTTAAAAAAAATCAAATACATTATCAATTATAGAGTGGATTGTAAGTGTAAATTTCACCACTTTGTTCTCATAACCCACACTAAAAATAGTAATTGCATGATATTTCCATTGGTCTTTGTGCTTAAGAGTTTAATAATTTCAATTATTGTTATTGACCCTTAAATTGAACATTGGATGTCATAATGCTTATACTTTTTTTATTTAATACATTAGAGTGTAGGTGGTACATTATATGGAGATTTCTTTCCCTTCACATCATTAGATAAATTATTTCTATCATTTTTGACATTCAATTTTCCAATGACCTTCCTTTCAACACTTAAATAATTTACTAGTCCCCTTAAGAAAATTTCCTCCATGTTTCTTTCCAAAATTTTATCATAAAGGAAGACTCATATTCTTCCCTCCATGGTTTTTTATTATTATAATTTCCTTTGAATTATATATTTATTTTCTTATCAAAACCATGAGATTTATGGGTGACTTTGATATCTATTTATAACTTTATAGAACATTAAATTATTTATTCATAACTAGTGAATTATCTTATGGATAAATCTTTTCAGATACTTGGTTTTAAGCCATCAAATAATTGAGAAATATTTATTTTAGGTTAGATGATAATACCAGAAGAATACCTTTCAAGTCTTGTAAAATTTTCCTCATAGGTATTAATCGATTCATCATCATTATACTTCAGCTCAAGTAATTCCTTCTCCATTTTTGTATGAACGATATGATGAAATTAATTATTGAAAAATAACCTCCAAAACTCATCCAAAACCATAGATTCAATTTATTATTATTTCCAAGTGTTATTAATAAGATTTCACAATTGATTTGATTTACCTTCCAAAAAATAAACATCCAAAACAACCTTTTCATGCTCTGAGTATTTGGGAATGGAAAATATATTTTCACTGGTATTAGTATATTTCTTAGAAATTATTTGATTTGTATACCCACTAAAAAAGGTGGATGTTTTCTCATGAAATACTAAATAGTATGTTGTTTTTTCCTTTGCTTATTTGGAAGATTATCATTATTCATGTTATGAGAAAGTTTCATAATAATAACAAGAATATTTTTCATTCTATCTATCATAAAATTTGGTCTATCAGGAGGGAAATCATTGGATTGTACATCACATTCAGTGTTAAAATGATTCATCCTAGTTACATCCATTGACTAAAATCAAAAATCATAGTGTGAGAAATAATAATCAGAGTGATAAATAATATAATCATGAAAAATAATTTATAGGAAGTCTAAATCATGACACCTTCTTTTCAATCTATGACACCTTAGGTTTAACCTAGGTCATCCATAGTCATTATCTATTTAAATCCTTCATGGTGGTTCATAAATAAAATGTTAATTAACCCATGAATATCCCCCAAAAGTGTCTATATAGGTGTTTAGTCTTAGGCCCACTCATCGTACACCAGTGACGATGCAGTTAATACCAAATTTTTCCCTTTTAGAGTTGTTACCCCTAAGTGTATTTATGCCACATCCGCATCCACTTTACAATGTCCATCTATTGATGTATTTTCTAAGAAAACTGCACTTTTTTCTTTAACATAACTTGGATGTTCTCCTATACTTATGTTTATCCTAAGGTTGAAAATTTTTTCTAATCATAATCTCTAAAAATAAAAATAAAACTCTTCTCTGATACAAAAATGAGGTGACCCAAACATTATATACACAATTATTGTATTATTTTAGATTAATATTCAATACATAAAATAATAATACACACCCCAGAAATATAAAAGTGTGGTTTATTTAGAGGATATATACATAAATATCAAATTTTATGAGAGATCTTTAGCATATCCCACAAAGTTATTCTCACATTATACACTTCTTAAACATACCCTACTTAAAACCTTTATCCATATCCTATGGAAATTAAAACATAATTAAGGGTGATATTAAATGATCAGTAAGGGTAAACATTGGAGATATAAATCAATGAACATATATAAGAATATCATGATCATAAGGATAAGATAACATTATCCTAATATTTTAAAATCAAACACAATTATCATTGATCAAAATCATGGAATAAGGATTTTAGAGTTCATAGGACATGAATCATAGAAGAATCAAAGATCATGAGATGTGAGATCATATCATAAGCATAAGAACATTTCATAGAGAATGGAAAATTATGTCATAACCATAATCATAGAATTCATATGTCTAGGATACCCACTAAGACATTCATCACATGTTAGGATTGTACTAACTATCCCTGTACCATCTTAGGTCTTGGGATAACCACACATATACCCTCTTTTAGGATTTGGATAACCACCTATGTATACTTTAAGCTCATAAAACATATACTATTACCAAATTAATTGGAGGGATATACAGACCCACCCATCACATAATCATAATTCATTCATATGTATTCCATAAGATCATAAACACATTTATCATTTATCCAAAGCTTATCCTATGGAAAAAAGATGGGTTTTATTAATATTTCATCATTATAATCAATAACCATATAGTGAAAGAATAATGATGGAATAATTTGATCATATACCTATTGAAGCATAAGTAACATCAATGGATGTTGTTATAGATAAAAATACCATTAAAATATCACTAGAACATTTCTTGAAGAAAATACTATTTTCATTTTGAAATTTATTTTTAAAAATAAAATAAATTCCCAAAATATTAGGAAAAAATTTTTATTTTAAAATAATCATGGAAACATATAAAGTAAGTTTCAAAGTAAATATTACTCATGGTAGTGGGAAAATTAATTTGTATGGTATATGTCGAAATAAAAATTCTATTCACACCTTTGGTAAAAAGTACCTCATTTAGAAAATGATAGGAATATTCCTTTTAAACCTTTTTATAAAAATTAAAACATGGGTAAAAATGAATTTAATAAATCATTTAAGAATAGTAAAAACATTACTAAAATTCTTTAAAGAAACTATGGATATGGAAGAAAAATATTCTCAGCCGAAGAGAGAAATAAAGTCAGTTTTTCATAAAAATATTCTTTCAGTCTTATGAGAACTTAGATAGAGTAAAATGAAATAAAAACATGTAATTTATAAAAATAACCATTGGATAATAAAATAAATGATATTTATGAGATATAGATCATATAATTTCATCATTGAAATTTTCAACATAAATAATCCTAGTAAATTGTGAGATTGTAACATAAAACCCTTACTTAAAGTTTTAACTTATTCATGAGTGCTCCAAAATACTCTTATTTGAGAGACCTTATCTAGACTAAACCTTAAGAATTATTAGGAATTCCTCAATAGAAGACCATAATGTCTCAACCTGACCCACTAGGGCTCCGCCTGAGCTATAAATAAGCCAATAGTGACACTTCAAGCCCACCTCCAATATGACAGGGGTTGGAAAAAAGCACCACGTAGGAATATCATTAAAATTAGAAGCCTTATCCAAAAGTAACTATACATTTGAACTCACCCAGATCTATGAAATAGTACATAGATATAATAAAAATGTAACCAATAGAGATTAATCAATGCATGTTACATCCTCTAGGAAATAAAACAAAGTGCAGCAAGGTAATACAAAAGTATAAGGGGGAAATTCATAACCAACCAAAGATAAAGGAGGTACCAACTTAACAACAACTGAAAATTAGAAAAACAAAGAAAAGAAAAACATTCTCTCCCTGAGTCTAACAATTGAACACTGTCATTGCCTCTAAGTATAGTTTTTCTCTACCAATACAAGGTCTAAAACTGTTATTGTTGATATGATTTTCATCTGCATAATACATGACATGTGTGGGAAAATCCCATGAAGGTGTGATTATAAACAAACTCAGTAAGATTCCCTAAAAACCAAGAGGGAATAAAAATAATATAACAGTTTTCTTAACCTATAAGTCAAAGAGGGGGAAGAAACACAATAGTAGATATTTCCATAATAAAACCCTACTCAAAAAGTGAGGAATCTCAATCTTCACAGCCACCTAAGAATGATGAGTCTATCTACATCTCTAAAGGCATCCTCTCTGATTCCAAGCACCATGTACAACCTCACAAGAATCAGAGTGTAGGGTCCACTCCTTTATATTTTATACCATATTCAAGGAAGAACTAACTCTTGTAGAGGACCCTCACCCCACCAGAGTTCAATGATGTGGGAGTACCACTTCTTATATTGAGGAATGTAACCCTCTATAATTTGAGGGAGTATTGAACCTATGTCTATAAAGAGTATTGGGGACCCATTACCTAGTGCGTAAAGGGAGTACTAACCTCTCCATCTCTCCAATTATCAACCCTAATCACTATTAACTGTTGAGTGTAGCTGAAATAAATTTCCCACCTATAGCACATCATGTCGTGTCTTTAATTCCTAATAAAAGGCCATTGTCGCATCCTATAAAGAATTCTACTCAAAATGGTAGAGTCAAAGGCCCAAATTAGAGTTCTGAAGAAGGAGATATACAAACTATAAAGTTTTGGGAAAGTATGTAGTGTGTTCATCAAGGCATATGGTGTGTGTAACCACTCAATAAATCGAGCGTGTTCTTCCCTGGACATAGATTGGCTACCCATATTCCTCCACAAGGTGTGTCTCAATGAGGAAATAGAATGTATGATCACCCAAGGTCTGGGACATGTACTTATTACACATTATTTAGCCACCTAGGTGGTATTACATAGTGTATGGTCCCAACCGCATGGTATGTGATATTTAACTTAATCCAAATCCCTACCCACTATGTGAAAATGAGAAACACATTGTGTGCTCCCCCGGAAGGCATGGATGTGGTCAATATTTTCATAGAATCCCAAAATTCCCTCCAAATATTTTATGAATCCCCCATATCCACCATTATCACTATGAATCACACTTGTAAATTCCCATACCTATATTGACCATTATCAATGTCTATATAGAAGTCGTATTCCATTTTTTCTTCATCAAAATATTGGTATGTTGATGTTTCCCATTGTTTTTTATGCCTAAACTTGAGAAGAACACTCCCTGAGTATTTTTTTGATCTCATTACCAATGAAGTCTCTCAAATCACCAATAATCTTGATCATCATGTTCATTCGTATGTAATACAATCTGAATTTGGGGTTCGGTTGCAAATCAAATTGGTTCGACAATAGTCGAACCACCACCTAAAATGTGAAGGTTGTGATGAATATAAATAATAATGGGATAAATGAAAAAACTATCAAAGTGATGATAATTATTATCTAAAGCATCACGGCCAATGATCGTCATTTCATAACAAAATAACAATTAACAATTATCATCAACAAACCAAGATCAAATAATAATCTTCTTTGGACATGAAAATATGGTGACATAATGAAATTCATAGTAGATCAGATATTTCATGCTATAAATATTAAATAATGAGATATAATCCATAAATAAAAAATTTATACCTTGAGAAGAGTTCTATCATTGGTGAATAACACGTTCACTAATGATGTCATTGAATATATTGTTGTATTCTCCATTTGTCCCATGAATCCCTTTGATTGTTCATCATCATTCCATGATTTTGAGCTCATTAGAACCAATGGTGGTTCTCTTAATACTCCTCTCTAATCTTATAGGGTTTTACAAATAACCCTAGGTATTTTATATAATATATTATTTAAAGATTGGATGGATAGTTTTATCATTTAATAAATTAAATAATTTATTCATTTAATTTATTTAACACGCCTGTCAATGAATGACTTCCATAGAACGTCCAACACATACCAAACTTATATCATTACCAGGGTAAATACTATGATCATAAAATAACCATGGTATCATATTTTTTATTTGAGGTTATACACAATTATAAAACCATTAATCATGAAAAGATGTTTGAACACACATTAAAATAATTAATATTTTTCATATATTAATTTTGGGGTCCTGCGACACCTAAAACACCACAACTACTCTGAGGAAAAATCTATATATTTATAAATAAATATTCAAAGGATCAAAATCTAAAAACTATATTTTTAAAATTATCCCAACCTTTAATCCTTCTCTCCTTTAAAATCACAATATATTCAAATAGGTGAGAGTATTGAGCCTTCATCTGGTTCTCACACTCCCAAGATCTCTCCTACACATTCCCATACTACCAGAGCACTCAAATAATAGGAATGGTCTTTACACATATGATCTTATCATGTGGATCCTTGATTTCCACTGGGTACTCTGAGAAGGTGGATTTATCCTCAATGTCCATATCTCCCTAATCAATAATGTATAATGGTTCATGCACTTATCTTCTAAATTGTGACACATGGAAGATTTAATATTCTCAATCCAACTATAGGTGTAAGGCCGATAAATATACAATCTCACCAACCCTATGTAGAATCCAAAACAGCCTGATGAACCTTGGGAATAGCTTGCAACCCTGAAAAATATCTATAATCCTCATCATGGGGAGACTTTTAGGAATACATGGTCTACCTGTACAAACTCCAATGGTCAACAATGTCGATCTACATAATATTTATATTGTCTCTAATCTATCCTCATATACTTATGGATTACCTAAACCTTATTTTTTGTTTCCTATAATAGTTCTTTCCCAATAAGATAAGTCTCTCTTATATTATTATAACACAAAATTAGCCTGTAGAGTATCTCGTATAGTGCCTCGAAAGGTTTCATGCTGATAGTGGAGTGATAGCGGTCATTATAAGTGAACTCCACTAATGTTAAGTGATCCTCACAGCTTCGTTTGAAATCCAACACACAATCTCTTAGAATATCTTCCAAAACCTGGATGGTTTTCCCAGGATGACCATTTATCTGGGGTTGAAATGTTGTTCTCATCTGTAATTGGGTCCTAAAATCCTCATACAAACCTCTCCAAAACCATGATTTGAACCGAGCATTGTGTTTGTATATGATCATTTTGGACACCCCATGAATTTGAATGATCTCTTTTACATACAAACAACCCAAAATATCAACTAAACTCTACTCTTGTGTGTAAAAGAAGTGTGATATCTTGGTAATTCGGACAAAAATTACCCATATTGTATCTTGGCCTCACACTTTCCATAGAATCCCCATCAAAATTCTCTTTGATATGTCATCCCAATTCCATTCTGGGTTCTCAAGAGGTTGAGTCATACCTACTAGAACATAATGTTCAGCCTTACCTGATGACATGTGAGGCATCTAAATACATGCTCAGCAATACTTTACCTCATGTAGGTTTCAAGTGCAGTGAAAGCGTGTGATGGGTCATGCCCAACTTTTCTTTTTTCATGATCAATGATTAATATGATATTTACATTACAATAAATGTTGTGATCAACAGAATTAAATCAAAGAATATATAAAATGAATAAAACTTTGAAACCAAGCATAGGATCATTATGTGTTATTTATAATTAATTTAAGAAATTAAATAATTACCTTGTGAGAAATTCTTTCTTCATTGATGGATACAACAATGGATCTACATCATACCATCATTGTATTATATTGATCAATAATATATTACCTCTAGCAGTGATCCACACATGTTCCACAAATATTTAAACATCACCATAGGATCATTGAGTTATAGCATGGAAGAAACTATTCATTACATTATTCACCTTTGATATCCTTGATAATCGCTTCTAAATTATTTTCTTTGATCTCTATTAACTTGAGAGTGTAAGGTGGATGAAGATCACCCTTTATTCTTGGGAGCACTCTTAAAGAAGAGATCTTTCTAGTCCTTTGAGAGGATTCTTAGGATTTTTTGGTGCACAACAAAAGAAAATGAATTGGAACTTTCTTGAAAAATAATATAATTGGGTTTAAATACCACAAGGGTTAGAAATAAATAATTTCAAAAATCCCATTTATTATTTATTTAATCCCTTGTGAAACCCCATGTCTAAAATAATAATATTATTATTATTTCTTAACATGCCCTAAACACACGAATTAAATTAAATATTATTTAATCAAATAATATTTAATGTATATTATTTCTCACCAAACCCTTAAACTCGGTCTTCCATTCCTACATAATATTTATCGGGCCTTAAATAATGACTATTTATTTAATAAATAAATATCACTTCATTATTCAACAACAAACAAATAAATATTATATTCACTAAAGAGAAAAAAAAATATTTATTAAATATTCTTCTCATATAATATTCTCTCGAATAAATAGTGACAGAATATATGCAATCAATCAAAAATAAATAATTATTAAACCACATGCGGGAATAATATTTATTCAAATTTTTAAATAATAAATAAATAATATATTATTTAACTGAGATTCTGGATACACATAGTGTGTGACCCTCTAGGCCTCTTTCTTAGTGGCATTAGCTGAAACAGCTTAAAGTCCAAGGTTATCATCTAGAAACATGCCAAGCCACCCATAGAGAAAGAATTTAAAACTTTAATGACATAATACCTCATGTGAATGATCACTATGTAATATAATCCCTTTATCGTGATATCTCTAATCAAGAGGGTTGTATATTGGTGCCATCAACCTATGTGCTCGATGTCTCTTTATTTGACTTTCCAAAAGTCAACCCTTCTTATAGAAAATCAAGACCATAGATTTATTTTGACTATATCATTTCCATAAAAGGGCCTGAGATATCAAATTTTATTAAATAAAATAAGGGACAAATAATTTATTATAGTATTCATTAATGAAATATAACTCGTGATGCACCCAATGTATCCTACCTCACTATGAACTTATGTCATCATGGTTTTTATCAATACATCAAAGTATGTAACTTATAATACTCATTAATATTAATAATAAATTATAAGGATCGATACACACATCTATAGATTATAACATATAATGACACATATAAATGTATATTTCTTACTGGTGGGTCTCATTCTTATATTATCCTACATTGGATATTACCAAGGGTGTACACCATGAGAAGGTGCTTCATAGTCCTATGAGTCTCCACCCCTGATATACTGAATCATTTGTGTCACTAAAATTATTTTATATGGATATAGAACATATATATTTAAGAATACTATTGTGGCACTTCTAGGTTCTCATCATAATAAGAAACTACTATAACCTTTCAGTATGACAGCTACTCATAAGACTTATCACATACTATGTTACACAGAATAATAATCATGATGTGATAAGAAGTTTATTAATATTCAAAACTATGAATACAGGTTATCATAAAGTGCATAGAAGTTGGTTCTAGGGTATTATCTCCAACAGACTCCTACTTACACTAGATCCAACTGCTAACAACCTTCAGTCTGCTATCTCTCATATGATACTCATGCTTCTGCTGAGATAGGAATTTAGTCAAGGGGTCCACCATGTTTTCTTCTATGAAAAATATTATTAGTGAAACTTCACCTCTATAATAAAGATACCTCAATAGTTGATACTTCTAGAGTATATTATTTTTATGTTAGTGCAACCTTGTCTCTTTTTCAAGAGTCATTGATGTAGTATTATCACAATACAATGTGATAGGGACTTCACTTATAGGTTCAACATAAATATCCTAGACAAAGTTTCATATCCAAAAGGATTCCTTGGTTTCCTTAGAATCTTCTATATACTTGGACTCTACTATAGAATTAGCAACAATTAGTTTCTTTCAACATTTCTAGCTCACATCTCCTTCATTGATATAAAAAACATATCATGACTGGGATTTCAAATCATTCTAATCTGTTTTAAAAATATCATCAATATAACCCCTGATGATCTGATCCTCATCTCCTCCATACACTGAGAACATATCCTTAGTTCTTCTCAGATACTTGAGGATATCCCTAATAGCATACCAATGTATTTCTCTTGGATATTCTTGATATCTTCCTACCATGATCTATTCATAGGAAACATCAATTATAGTTCATAACATAGCATACATGATTGATCCTATCACTAAATCATATGGTATCTTTCTCATTCTCTATTTATAATATTGTTTCTAAGGACACATTTTATTAGATATATGTATACCATATGACAATGGGACCAATCCCCTCTTGTATTATTCCATACTAAATATATTTAGTATCTGGTCAATGTATGTACTTTAACTTAGTCCAAGTAGCCTCTGGGATTTATCATGAATGATCTTGATCCCTAGTATATAGGCTTCTTCACCTAATTTCTTAATGAAGAAGAACTTGTTTAACGAGTCCTTAATAGACCATAATATTGGTATGTCATTTACAATAAGTAATATTTCATCAACATATACTACTGGGATTATGATTTCATTTCCACTAAACCTCTTGTAAACACATGGCTCATATTCATTCTTAATAAAACCAAATTATTTTATATTTTAATTGAATCAAATGTTCTATAAACTAGATGATTTATTCAATCTATAAATGGATCTATATAACTTAAAAATCCTTTTTTGTATCACCTGGAGTCACAAAACCTTCTGGTTTTGTCATGTAGACATCTTCCTGAAGGTTCCCATTAAGTAAATAAATTTTGACATCCATCTTCCAAATTTCATATTTATGGTAGGATATTATAGAAAGTATGATTTTGATGAATTTAAACATGAAAACTAATCAAAAGGTCTCATCAAAGTCAATTCATTGACATTGTTTAAACCCTTTATCTACTATCCTTGATTTATAGGTATTTAATTTACCTTACATGTATAGTTCTATCTTGAATACCCATTTTCACCCTATGGTCTTTATATAAACTGATGCATTAAATAGAACTCAAACTTGGTTCTTATACATGGAATCTATTTTTGAATTAATGTCTTCTTTTCATATTGCATCTTTTGAGATCTCTACTACCTATTTATAGGAAAGAGGATCGTCATTATAAAACAATAATGATTCACCATCTTCAATGACTAGAAAACCATATCTTTCTAGTTCTCTTACCTCTCTAGTGCTTCTATATAGTACTTATGTTTCCGGGAATACTTATTCCATAGGGACCAACGGAATCTATTCATATACCTAATCTTGTGTATCTTGAACATCAACTTCATTAAATTAAATCTTTATCCCACTATTCTTTTTTAGGATGTCATCCCTCTTAAGAAAGATGCAATGTTTGGAAATAGTAAATTTCTTATCTAAGGGATTGTACAAGTAGTATCCCATTTTTTCCTTAAGATACCCAATAAACATACAATTTTTTCATTAGGGTGATATTTTTTTTCCTAAGAAAGACTTAACAAATTCCTCAGAACCCCATACATGTGTATACAAAAAAATAGGTTTCTTTTCGGTCCATAACTCAAAGGGAATTCCATTTTCTGCTTTAGTTGGCACTTGGTTTAATTTATTTACTGTAGTTTGTAATTAATATCCCTAAAAGGATAATGGAAGATCTTCATGACTCATCATTTAACTTACCATGTTTAACAAGGTATGGTTACTCCTTTCACTAACACCATTCAACTATGGTGTGTAAGGTGGAGTGAGTTGAGATAAAATCTCAAACTTCTGTAAAAAGTTGATAAAATCTTGGTTAAGATATTCACAACCTCAATCTGATCAAATCTTATTTATCTTCTTTCCAATTTGATTATATACTTCATAATTAAATTATTTGAATTTATTATATAACTTGGGATTATACCTCATCAAGTAGACATATTCATATCTACTCAAGTCATCGGTAAAAGATATGAAGTAAGAATGCACGCCTCTTGCTTCTAATAGAAATTGTCTAGACACATTAGTGTGTACCAATACTAAAATCTTTGTGGCCCTTTCACCCTTTCCAATAAACATTGGTTTAGTTATTTTTCCTTGTAAACAAGCATGACAACTTTTAAGTGGTTTTAGCTCATAAGATTATAAATAACTATCATGATAAATATTTTTCAAACTCTTCTCATTTACACAACCAAGATGTTGATGTCATAGCTATGAGTTATTTGAGTCGTGTGAACATGATTCATTATCTATTTCCAATAGTTGTATTTTTTAATTTAATACATAAATAATGTTATTTAAGTGTGACATACCATAACATATGTTGTCTTTATAAAATAAATAACTTTTTTTTTCAAACATTAAAATAAAACCAACTACATATAGGCATGATACAAAAATTATGTTCATGGTAATAATTGTTACATAATAAAAATCCATTAAAACCAATATCATTCATGTTTTAAATGAAAGTTTTTAGTCACTAATGGAAAGATAAACTAACCTCACACCATTAGAATCTCACAAATCTACCTCTCCTCTAAAAATCTTTTGGAATCTACTTGGTTCCTACATTTGGATATAGATGTGAACATCACAAGTTGTATCTAATACCCAATGTCTAAATATTGAAATATTACACTCGATAAAAAAATGTACCTTTATATTCTTCTTTCTTATAGGTTTAGTTACTCTTCCATTCTCCTTTATTAACATTTGAAAAAACATATTGTCTCATTTTCCTTGCCCTGCCTCTAGATCTTCCTATTCTTGGAAGGATGGTGCTCAGGAGATTTAGACTTGTGATGATTCTTGGGCCCCTTCTCCTTGTTATTCCTTTTATTATTCACCATAATTACTATGGGTTTATCATGATCTATATTCTTATCCACTTGTAGAATCATAGTAATAAGTTTTGAAAGAATATTCTCATTATTATTCGTGTTATAATTAAGAATGGAACTGGATAAGGTCTTGGGTAGTGAGGAAATTTTGAGATCTGTGTGAAACTCATTTGGGAATTTAATCCTTAAGATGAATAAGATTTTAATGTAGCCAATAATATTGAATACATGAGGCCTGGATAGCACATACTCTCCAAGATTAGTTGTAAATAGAGAATTGGATTTTTCTTATCTCTCTTGTCTCTTCTTCTCTTGATATAGATCCCAAAGGTAATACATCATGATAATATGAATCCATATCCTCATGTTTCTCAAAAATATCATTGGTCATTGATGGTAGCATGAAACATTGAACATATGTAGCATCATTCAAATGTTTCTCATATAGAGAAAAATCTTCCTTACAATCCACATTACCAGGAACATCAAGAATAGGTTCTTCCCTCACATACAATTTCCTTTCATGGAATAAGATAATATGTAAGAGCCTTTAACATTCATTGAAATTTGTACTAGTGATAAGGTAATTCTTATCAAGTATGGATTGTAGTGATATGTTTTAATTAATTTTATTATTTTTCTATAAATAATATGATAATTTTTTAGTACTTTATCTAATAAAATTTTTATAAATAAATTAATAAATATTCTATTCATTAATACCTTAGTATTTTATTGAAATCCAATATCCCTCACCGTTAGCTTCAAAATATCATATTTCTTGGACATTCTAGTGGGAAGGATCCATATTTCCTTTCTCATTACCCCAACATTGGTTAATTAATCAATTTGAAGTGTTTTTGGTAGGCATTCCAAATTCCAACTACATTAACTCTCAGTTCCTTGATCTATTGAGTGGACTCCACAATAATGATATCCTTAAATTTTATTTCTTCAACCATTGCCTCTCAGTTACACCAAGTCATACTTTGGAAGTCAACCCTTGATGTTAATTAAGTTAATTCAACCCAAAACTTCATGTTAGAATTCCCAGATAAATAAAATCACCCCAAATTTGGCTGGTCAAGCACTTTGAACTATGGTTCAATTTTAAATGAAGTAATGGAAGGCTATGCCGTCTTAATATTTATAATTGAGGGATTTTATCTTTTATGCATAAATTTACAATTATTATCTTTATTACATGATTTATAATTTTAAGTGTATTTAATTTAGTGATTAACCATGTCTTAGATAATATTTACATATAATCTAATTTATTTTAGTCTTATCTTACATGCTTTATAATTCATTAATTCATGTGGTCGTAAAAAAACATTCATAATGAAATAACCATAAAAATTGATATAAATAAAATAATAAATTGGTATGATCATGAGATTATACTAATGTTTAGTTTATCTAGAATATTATAAACTAACCATCAACCTAGGGGTAAAACACCTTGAACCAATGAAGGTTTGTGTTGGAGCTTTCCACCTGTCCATCTATGTATCTCAATTATATTGGTTTACCAAGGATCCAAAATTAAATTGTATCCACTGGCTTGGGAGAACCATCCATTACATATTATTTTACTCACACGTAGGTGAGGGGAAGGGGTTTACATAAAAGAAACTAGGGGTATACAGACCCTTACAGAATAAGAGGAGATATGGAACACGGGCCAACAATTTAATTTAATAATTAATTAAAAGAAACCAATCACATACAAAGGTCTGGTCTAAGATCATGATCATCTATATGCATGAAAAAAATTATGCATTTAATAAAATTATCATTCAATTCTTAATAATTATTATTTAAGATAAATCACAGTCAAATCAATTAATTATCTTCTTAATTAATCAATTATTTTATCTTAATTCTCACCTGAATTTCCTTGAGATTTTCATCCATCATAATTTTAAAAAAATTAAATAAATTTATTTAAAATTAACTATGTACAGTATAAAATGTACCTTTGAGGATACACGATATGCACCCATCCAAACTACCCAACATGTATTATACTCATATACATTTTACTCTTGTGACATGTGGCATACATGAATAATCACATAATATCATGACATGTACTATAAACTCAATGATTACATGGTTTACCTAATTCATTTTTTTAACATAGCATGTAATGCTTCAATTTATAGAGTAATAACTGTAAGACGACTTATACATGATATGTAGATCCAAACATTACACAGAAATTAATTAGGAATTTATATATATATATATATATATATATATAACCATCACATGGCATGTCCTATCAAATTAATGACCACACACAATTACATGTTGATAAGTTTTACACAATACAATAAATTAATTTTAATTCTATGTAATTTGGTATAACTACATGGAATGTACTTTTCTCATCGTCTATTAGAGGCACACACCAAGGGACTTAGTGTGTAACCATGCCATGGAAAATATTGGAGTGCATGGAATGTATATAATATACATGGAATGTGGTATTTGAGTTACATAGTCACCAATTAGGTAGGCCATGTAATAATATACACAGCCCGTCTATGACTTAAAGACCACACATTGTGTACAATGGTTACACGGCATGTACTCTATCTGAACATGCACCAGGATGGCCTAGTCAACACGTGATGTAAAATTAAATTCACCATGTGTAGTAAATTCACACTCCTTGAATTAATTTTGAATTAATTATTAGTGAATTAAACACTAGTACACAGCATGTACCTCCAAGTTACACAATGTGCACTCTTGTGTTATCCGTCTAGATTCATTGGCACCTCTAGATGATATATTTGAATTTATTTTATTGATAAAAATAATTGATTTGATTATATTTATGAGAAATGAGGGCCAATAAGTAGATCTCACAATACATATTTAATAATGATTAAATTAGAATTTGTCACGACCCATCCACTGGGGCTCATCTTGTGACTACCCCAAGCCCACCTTCAATAGGTCAGGGGCTGGCAACTAGCACCTAAAGGCATACTCCCAAAAACGGGAAGACATTTCCTTTAATCCTATACAAACACACGGTCCAAGAACACTGCAAGAAGCAACTGTGAAGTAAATTGTTGTAGTAAAAGAGTGATGAAAGTAAAAGGGGCCGGAATACAAGCCCAACTATAAAGGTACAAGTACAACTGAAAATACAATAAAACTGAAAGAAAAAGAAAAATATATATTGGGTCATCATCTGAGGTTCCTACCTGAACGGTAGGTACAGATCGCCTCCTCAGCACTCCACGTCCGACCATCTCTTCTGCATACCGCCTAGTCCTGGCTCCCTCAAACCCCAGCCCAGCTACTCATCGTCTGCACAAGACACAACAAGGTGTGGGCATAGCCCATACAGGGGTGAGTATAATGATACTCAGTAGGGACCCCAAGACCCTGATGGTCTCCTAGAGTTCCACAAAGAAAAACCACAAGGTAACACCACAAAGTTAGATTACTACACAGGTAAAGTACCACATAGCATAACCTCAATCACAATCACAAGGTAAAGATAGCTCACAACAGGATTTATTCTAGGGGTAGTAACAAGTAACATCCTTAGTCACAACATCGAACGCATCGACTGCTGGAGAACTCCTCCTCTATCGAGTATAGTGGGCATGTACATCACACAGAGGTGATTCCCACTAACCTTGGACTACTGAGGTACTCCTCCTGTTGAGTACCAAGGGTTTTCCGCGTCACACAGAGGCGCTCCCCACCATGGGTCTGTTGTGTCACACAGAGGCACTCCCCCTCATGGCCTATTGAGGTACTCCTCCTGTCGAGTACCGTGGGTCTACCGTGTCACACAGAGGTTCTCCCCACCATGGGTCTACTACGTCACACAGAGGCGAACCCCACTGGGCTTGTCGAATCACTTCGAGTCGTAATGGTCAGCAGTTGTCAAGTCTCAGCCATTCGTAGGGTTCCGTACGTAGCGTGCTTGGGAGAACCACTCCCCAAGACATAGGTCATACCTCAACCATCTCGAAGTCCCATGAAGAAGTATCCCAAAGTTCAGTCATGTCAAAATGGACCCAATGCAACATACGGTGTGTCAATCAGATGCCCAGTCTGTAAGTTATTAGCGTTTCCACTCCAAGGGCCCGATTGGATTCGAGGTCTGATCCAACCTAGACATACTTCACCCTTATCCAAAACTCAATAGGAGTATATAAAAAGGACCTTCTCAATCCAAGTATTCCGGCACCACTGAAGGTTCGTCAAATGGATGCCTGGATCACAAGTTATGGCCAAAAAGGCGAAACTGGGTTCGGATGGACACGGGTCTGGTCCGACCCGGTTCGACCCGACCTAGTCCGACCCAAACTAGTTTGGGTTGACCCATCCCAATTCGAGTCTGACCCAGAAGGCCTGGGCCATAGCAGGCCCAGCCCGTTGGGTCATGGTATGGCTCGACCTGCGAAGGGGATGGCCCGGCCCAGCCAGTTAGCACGGCACGATGGCATGGCCTAGTGGTGCGGCCTGCTGCAGTGTGGCCCGCTTAGCTAGAGGTTTTCTGAGGCTGGGTCTGCCATAACTGACACCTGGGGGTAGGCACCCCCGGTATTCCTGAACAGTCTGTGGACTATTTGGCTGCTGGAATGCGGGACCCACCGGAAGCTCCCACCCGGTGTGGCGTGGCCGGCTGGAAGGTCAGCTGGGCTTCCTCCCTGCGGCACGGTCGCGCGCCGCCTCTCCACTATGGCTGTCTGGATATTGCCCGCTTTCAGCCTCCGCTAGGGCCTAGTGGTCATAGCCTCTTGCTCCATGGGTAGCACAAACATGCGTCGTCTCTCCGCCACGGGGTCGGCAGGATGTCGGCTGCTACCCTGCTCTACCACGGCTAATAGGGCGCGGCCTCTTGCTCAACTGGTGGCATGGATGCGCGCTAACCCACCTTCCTCGTGGCTGACGGGGTGTTGGCCATTGATTTCTTCTGTGAGACATTGTGGCTTTATTCCAAGCCTGAAAAATTAAACGATCACATATTTGTGATCCTTGTGTCAAGGGATCCGCGTCTATATATCGTGCTCAGAAAATTTCTATGTTTCCAGCCTCAATAAATATTACGCGTTGAAGAACGCAGGAAGAACACTCGAAGAATAAAAATAAATATGACCAACGTTTATGTGCGGGATGATGGACATGTTCGTTTGGCCATCGTTTTCATGAATTTAGGATATGAAGAATCGATAGAATAAAATTCAATGTATATAAATCCCCTACCTCAAGATCATTGGAGAGCATCTGCATTTGAGGAAGTGTTGGTGTTTGTTGTCCCTGCAATAAGCCTCCAACGACGTCGCTCGATCATTGTTCTTCGGTTTGGGGTTTGGGGTCTCTCGTCACCGCCCACTAGAACCGGCTCTATCCTCCAAGTTTTTGGTGTCGCGGCACTTTACCAAATCTTCGTCGCTTGGTGAAGTCATGCCAATTCCTCCCCCCAAGCACCATATTAATGGGAGAGGGGGAGGGTAAGTAACGATCGTGGAATTTATGAAGATTCATTTAATAGGAACCTTCCTAAATTCCAATGACACTGTTACTTAGTATTTGAAGGTTCAATCTATTTAATGGCTTGACTCGCCACTGGTCCCACAGTGCCACTTTTCCATTGGTGGAAAAGAAATAAAATAGTGAGATTATTTTATTTCATTTCCTTTTAAAAGTCATAAAAAATAACTTCTTCTACGGACCTACTTCAGTCAAATTAAATCCTCCCTTAAGAAAATCTTGGCACTGTGGATTCAACGGTTCCCTCATATTTTTAATCCGAGCACCGATTTCAAAGTTAGAAAACGCCGCTCGTGCATTTACTGAACGTACCAGAAAAAAAGTTTGGAAAATTAATAATAGTCACCCTTCACCCATGCTGATCGAGGTTAGGATCTGCCCAAGTGAAACATGCCACAACGAACCCAACGGTACTCTCGTATTTCTAATCTGAGTTACCATTTAAAATTTATGAATTTTAAAATAAAATAATTGTCACTTAATTATTTTAGTTACGACCAAAAACTAACTTTCATTGGTGGCTTGCACTTTCCAATGTTAGTATCTACCTACAGAAAGCATACCCTCATGAGTTCAGTGATGGTCTCAGATTTTTAATCTGAGTTACTGTTTGTGAGTTATAATCATTTGTAAAATAAAATAACTTTATTTAATTATTTTATTTATGGTTATGCCATTTTTGAGTTTTCTCACAGGAGGCTCGTGCTGACTAAACTTAAGTCGCACCTAGGGTAAATCTGCCATCTTGAGCGTAACAGTGCCCTCATATTTCTGATATGAGTAAGAGTTTAAGAGTTATTCCACTTTTTCAGGAAAAATGCTTACGTGTGCTAATTAAAGCTTAAGAAAACTTCGACGGATCATTCTGAACACTCTGGGCCTCAGAATCACGTGTCGTCAGATTTCAAGGTCTTGAAATAATTCTATATAATTAAAAAATATATACGAAATTTCTGGGACATTACATTCTCCCCACATTAGTGATTTACATCCCCAAAATCCACAACATAGACTAAGGAAACAAATAGAGGTACTGAGCACGGATATGAGCCTCCCGCTCTCATGTGCTCTCCTGGAGGTTCTCGTGCTGCCAGTGAATGCGCACTAGAGGTATCGACTGCCCATGAAGGACCCACTCCTTTCGATCCTCAATCTCTACTGGAACCTCTGTAAACGTCACCCCATCATCAAAGTCCATCTCAAAATGGTTGATAATGTGAGATGGGTCATGCACGTATCTCCTTGACTGGGATACGTGGAAGAAATCATGTACCCTCTCCAACTGTGGTGGAAGATCAAATAAGTTTTCTACCTCTCCTATCCTCTGAAGTATTAAAAAAGGACCAATAAACCTCGGTGATCACTTTCCGCCTTGGACAAATCTCTTTAAACCTTTTCAAGGTGATACCCGTATAAAGACATGATCTCCCTACTTCTATCGGCATAAGACTTCTACTGGCTCTGAGCAGTTTTCACTTGCTGACAAGTGAGACATCATGATACAAACTCTGCCACTACTTCCTTCATCATGGTCCATCAGTACGGATGTCAGAGGTCCTGGTACATCTTCGCCACTCCAGAATGTACCACCATAGGGGACGTATGGAACTCCCTCAAAACCTCCTCCTGTAGCGATATTGGTACCATGGTACGTCCTATGAAGAGGATGACGTGCTCCCCACCTTTAGAAAATCCATCAGGTGCTTGTCCTATGGATATTTGAGCGCGTCAAGCCTCGCAGTCAGTGTCCCCAAGTTGTGCCTCCCTAACTCACTGAAGGAGTGGGGGTGTGACTACCATAGAGTGGAGGTATGCTACTCCATCTCTATCCATGAAGGATATCTGCAACGTGGCTAGCTGGTTTGTTGTTTTACTCAGCAACCGCAGACCAGACCTCTTATTGAGTGCATCTACTACCATGTTCCCCTTCCCAGAAGTATCAAATATCTCAAAACCATAGTCCTGGAGGAACTCTAGCCATCATCGTTGTCTCAGGTTTAGGTCCTTCTGAGAGAAGATATATCTGAGACTCTTGTGATTAGAGTATATTATAAAACATTAACCCATCAAGTAGTGTCACCAAATCTTTAGCACAAAGACCAATGCTGCTATCTCCAGGTCATGGGTAGCATATTTCTACTTGTCAGTGTCTATCTCAACTCCTGAAAGCTCTGATGAAACTTCTCTATCCATAGAAAAGGCTCCCCCTTTTCCTTCAAAGTTGAAAATGGTGCCACTACCTTAAAGAAGTCGTGTAAAAAACTCTAATAGTACCAAGACAAAGTAGACATCTCTCTCCCATTGGGAAGGTAATCCTGGAAACATATTTTGAAAAGATATCCCCATGATCTTCCCCTCATGTTTGGAACTGAAAACTCAAAACTCTTGCTATCACAAGGGTAAGGTTGGCTGACTCAAGAGTGATCGACTGCACCCTCCTATGCATGAGTTTATCCTGTGCTGCATGGGTTTCCTTTTTCACCGACCAAGGAAAATCTCATTACAACATTATAGGTAAACCACTACCCTTTTTCCTAATACAGTCAATCTAAGTATGAATTGGGGATGTCCAGTCCATACCCAAACTAATGTTGTATGGCCTCAACACTTCCACCAAGAGGTTCCAACCAAAACTCTCACCTCAAGGGTTAGATCACACCATCAGCGTAAGTGTGATTATCGAGTCTCCTCCAAAATTTATCTCCAAACATGAGGGTCAAGTCAACATCTTAACCGGAAACTCTAGTTCTTGGACAAGATTCATGGAAGGAAGGAATTATTGGTATCTATGTCTATTAATACGGTAGCTAGTATTAGACACAGACCATTCATCGAATCATTCCTAGAGCCCTTAGGTTTGACTCCTTGACCATATGAAGCTACTCCCTTCCCCTGTCGTCCAACTCCCTGAGCCTGGTGGGGACCAAAAATGGGGGTGGTTGTAACATGTTGAAATGTACACCAAATCATGATGCTCTCCTAGCTCTGCTTCCACATATACAGCCCTACAGATTCATCTGTCCCTAACACTTCTTCTTCTCAAAACATTTTTACATTCCGAAGTCTCTAAGACTGGTACTAGTTTCCTATTTTCCCACTACTAACATTCAATGGTTGTATCTGCTCAGCCCAAGAACATTCAACTGTAAAGTTTCTCTCTAGCACCCTAACATAAGTAATAATGCATAAAGGATTAGTGATGGCTCATACTTCTTTAAACACACCGCGTTATAAAGTCTGATCCCTAAAGCACTGATCATATCGTATTCATTGAGTACCAGGAATGGTTGGTATGCCTCGATGAATAATCAAATACTGACATGTCATTCTGTTGAAGCTGTAAAATCTCTAGGGAACTCTCATCCACCTCCTCAATCTAGTC
Organism: Viscum album; assembly: GCA_963277665.1. Classification (NCBI taxonomy): domain Eukaryota; kingdom Viridiplantae; phylum Streptophyta; class Magnoliopsida; order Santalales; family Viscaceae; genus Viscum; species Viscum album. Next base: position 832,788,929 of record OY728147.1, on the reverse strand, counting down.
CTCATCCACCTATGATTCGGGCTCACCTTGGAACCTGAGGGGTATCTGATGCTGAAACACATGTAAGGCACAAATCCTATATGTTTTCTCTACCATTACCACCGATTGTAACTGCTGACCAACGGGCATTGACATAGATGACACACTACCCGAAGGTATTATCTTAGGCAATGGTCCCCCGTACCAAAGCGTCATCACTTGGAAGACCATCCTCATGGTGACTAACTAGAAAAGACTAGAAGATAAGATCACCGTCTTTTCTACCGGTGTCTCAAATAGGTAGAAAACTCTAGCCACAGCCTTCATCCAGTCCTAAACTATATGGGAATCTATCTCGCCTTGAAACCTCAGAGGCCCCTGTCACTAGAACTCATGCAACGTGCTTAGTCAGCGGGCATCCTCTACTGGTGGGGCTGATGGAAATTCTCATCCAATGGGTAGTGGTGCTACTGGTACACCACCCGAAGGTGCTATCATCGTAAGAGGGCCCTGCACTGAGGCCTCATCGCTCGGTGGGCCATCATCGTGTACTCTCTCAGGAAACCTGGGTGGATGTATTTGTGGCGGAATCCTGATAAGGAATAGGTATTCCATGGTCATTAAGTTATACCTAGTGAGCTAACTCCAAATAAATCAAAAAGAAAAACTTTTCAAAAACACACGTAATCAGTTTTTTCATGCACTGAGTTAAAAATCAGAACTCGGGGTCCTGGTGTATAGATACATCAGTTAACGCACCAACACTGGACTCCTCGAACAAAAAACCACACTCATAACACTTAACACTATTGCTTCATAGAAAAGATCATAGTCCTTGTTCTTTGGTAAAACCGAACTCTTCTGATACCACTTTGTCACGACCCATCCCCCGGGGCCTGTGCCATGACTACCCCAAGCTCGCCTTCAATAGGCCAGGGGCTGATGACTATCTTCAAAAAGCATACACCCTAAAACGGGAAGGCATTAAATTTAATTCTGTACAAACACATGGTCCAAGAACACGGCAAGAAGCAACTATGAAGTAAACTGCTGTAGTAAAAGAGTGCTGAAAGTAAAAGGGGCCGGAATACAAGCCTAACTATAAAGGTACAAGTACAATTGAAAATTCAATACAACTGAAAGAAAAAGGAAAATAACTATTGGGTCATCATCCGAGGTTACTACCTGAAGGGTAGGTAAATATCACCTCCTCAGGACTCCATGTCCTCCCGTCTCCTTTGTGTACTGCCTAGTCTTGGCTCCCTCAAACCTCATCCCAACTGCTCGTCATCTGCATAAGACACAACAAGGTGCTGGTGTAGCCTGGGAAGGGGTGAGTATAATGATACTCAGTAGGGATCTCGAGACCCCGATGCTCTCCTAGAGTTCCACAAAGAAAAACCACAGGGTAACACTATGAAGGTAGATTACCACATAGGTAAAGTATCACATATTATAATCACAAGCACAAGGTAAAGACAGCTCGCACCAGGATTTGTTCTAGGGGTAGTAACAAGTAACATCCTTAGTCATAACATCGAACACATCAGCTCCTGGAGAAATCCTTCTCTATCGAGTACAGTGGGCCTGCCGTATCACACATAGGTGCTTCCCACTAACCTTGGACTGTTGAGGTACTCCTCCTGTCAAGTATCGTGGGTCTATTGCATCACATAGAGGCGCTCCCCACCATGGGTCTGTCGCATCACACAGAGGTTCTCTCCCTCGTGGCCTACTGAGGTACTCCTCCTGTCGAGTACTGTTGGTCTGCAGCATCACACAAAGATACTCCCCACTGTGGTTCTACCGTGTCCCACAGAGGCACTCCCCACTGGGCCTGTCGAGTCTCTCCGAGTGGTAATGGTCAACAGTCGTCAAGTCTCATCCAGTCGTAGGGTTCCGTAAGTATCGTGCTTGAGAGAACCACTCCCCAAGACATTTTTCATACCTCAACCATCCCAAAGGTCTGTCACGTCATAAGGGACCTAATGAAATAGACGGCATGTCAATCGGATGCTCGGTCTGTAAGTTATTAGCATTTCCGCTCTGAGGGCCCGGTTGGATTCGGGGTCTGATCCAACATGTTTGTACTCCAAACTTATACAAAACTCAATTGTAGTATACCAAAAGGCCCATCTCAATCCAAGGATTCTGGTGCCACTAACGGTTTATCAAACGGATGATCGGATCACAAGTTATAGCCAAAAATACAAAACTGGGTTCGAATGGGACGGGACTGGTCTGACCCGGTCGGACCGACCCGTCCTGGGCCAAACCGAACTGGTTTGGGTCAACCCAACCCGATTCAAGTCCGACCCAAATGGATTAGGCCTTGGCGGGCCCAGCCTGTTGGGTCGTGGTCTGGCCTAGCCCGTGAAGGGGACGGCCCGGCCCAGCCTGTTGGCGTGGCCCGGTGGCGCAGCTCGGTGGCGTGGCCCGGTGGCGCATCCCAGCGGTCCAGCCCGCTGCGGTGCGGCCCACTCGGCTGGCAGTCTGCCGAGGTGGGATCCTCTGTGACTGACACCCGGGGGGAAGCGCCCCCCGGTCTTCTCAAACGGTCTGTGGACCATTCAGATGCTGGAACGTGGGACCCCCCGGGGGGTCCCGTCCGGTGTGGCACGTCCGGCCGAAAGGCCAGCCAGTCTTCCTCCCAACAGCGCGGTCGCACACCGCTGCTCCACCGCGATCGGATGAATGGTGGCCACTTTCATCCTCCACTGTGGCCAAGCGTTCATGGCCTCTTACTCCATTGGCGGCGCGGACGTGCGCCGCTGCTCTTCCACACAGTCGGTCAGATGCCGACCACTACCCTACTCCACTGCGGCCGATGGGCCGTGACCTCTTGCTCAACCAGCCGCACGTACACACACTGCCCCACCTTCCTTGCGGCCGACCGGGTGTCGACCGCTGATTTCTTCTGCGAGCCATTGTGGATTCGTTCCAAGACCGAAAAATTAAATGATCACATATTCATGATTCTTTTTCCGAGGTCTCCGTTTCCATATATCACGCTCATAAAATCTCCATATTTCTATTTTCAATAAATATTAGATGTTGAAGAACACATGAAGAACGCGTGAAGAATAAAAAAGAAAGAGGAGCAAGGTTTATGTGCGGGATGATGGCCATGTTCGTTTGGTCATCATTTTCATGAATTTAGGATATGAAGAATCAATAGAATAAAATTCAACGTATATAAAACCTCGACCTCAAGATCATTGTAGTGTGTTCGCGTTTGAGGAAGTGTCAGCATTCGTTTCCCCGCAAAAAGCCTCCAACGACGCTGCTCGATCGTCGTTCTTCAGTTCGTGGTTCAAGGTCACTCGTCACCGCCCATTGGAACCAGTTCCATCCTCCAAGTGTTTGGTGTTGTGGCACTTTACCAGATCTTCGCCTCTTGGTGAAGGCGTGCCAATTCGTCCCCCCAAGTTCCATATAAATAGGAGAGGGGGAGGGTAAGTAACAATCGTGGAATTTATGAAGGATCATTTAATAGGAACCTTCCTAAATTCCAATGACAATGTTACTTATTATTTGAAGGGTCAAACCATTTAATGGATTGACTCACCACTAGTCTCACACTACCGTTTTTTCGCTAGTGGAAAAGAAATAAAATAGTGAGATTATTTCATTTCATTTCTTTTTAAAAGTCACAAAAAAATAAATTCTTCTCTGGACCTACTGAGGTCAAATTAAAGCCTCCCTTAAGTTAATCTCGACACTACAGATTCAATGGTATCCTCGGATTTATAATCTGGGCACTGGTTCAAAATTTAGAAAACTCTACTCACGCGTTTATTGAACGTACCTGAAAAAAGTTTAGAAAATTAATAACAGTCACCATCGACCTGCGCCAGTCGAGGTTAGGATCTTCCCAATTAAAACACACCCCAATGAACCCAATAGTACTCTCATATTTTCAATCTGAGTTACTGTTTAAAAGTTATGAATTTTACAATAAAATAATTTTCACTTAATTATTTTATTTACGGCCAAAAACTAAATTTCCCCGGTGGCTTGCGCCAGCCAATGTTAGTATTTTATTATAGAAAGCATACCCTCGTGAGTTCAACCGTGGTATCGGATTTTTAATCCAAGTTACCATTTATGAGTTATAAGCATTTGAAAAATAAAATAACTTTATTTAATTATTTTATTTATGGTTATGCCATTTTCGGGTTTTCTCACAGGAGACCTGTGCCGACTAAACTTAAGTCGCGCCTAGGGTAAACTTGTCATCCTGAGCGCAACAGTACCCTTGGATTTCTGATCTGAGTAACCATTTAAGAGTTATTCCACTTTTTTAGGAAAATTGTTTAAACGCACTAATTAAAGCTTAAGAAAACTTTGACGGATCGTTTCGGGCACTCTGGGCCTCAGAATCACACGACGTCAGATTTCGCGGTCTCGAAATAATTTCATATAATTAAAAAAAATACGGAATTTCCAGAATATTATAGAATTGAAAACTAAATTAAAAATGCATAAATAAATCAACAATCTTTAAATAATTTTAAATAATTATGTGACCAACTCTGATACCACTTGTAGGTTTTTGGCATAGTAGAAGCATGTGGTGGGTCATTCCCAACTTTTATTTTTGTCATGATCGATGATTAATATGATATTTACATGACTATAAAGGCCATTATAAATGGAGTTAAATCAAATAATATATATAATAGATAAAACACTGAGACCAAGCATAGGATCATCACATATTATTTATAATTAATTTAAGAAATTAAAGAATTACCTTGTGAGAAATTATTTTTTCATTGATGGATTTTACGATGGATCTATATTGTACCATCATTGTGTTATTGGAATCAAGAATAAATTCCCTCTAGAGGTGATCTACATGTGTTCCAAAAATCTATGATCATCATTATAGGATCCCCAATTTCAAGCATAGCAGATCCGATCACTTATGTCATTGACCTTTGATCACCCTGAGAATTGCTTCCAAATGATTCTCTTTGATATCTCTTAATTCAAGAGTGGAAGGTGGAGGTAGATCTCTCTCTGTTATTGGGATTATTCTTGGAGAAAGGATCTCTATAGATTCAATAGGATTCTTCAAATTTCATTATGCACAACAAAGGAAAATAAATTGTCTCTTTCTTGAAAAATAATATAATTGGTTTAAATACCGTTAGGGTTAGAAATAAATAATTGAAAGAGTTCTCTTTATTATTTATTTAATCCATTGTGGATCAACATGTCTAAAATAATAATATTATTATTATTTCTTAACATTCACTAAATACACAAATTAAATTAAATATTATTTAATCAAATAAAATTCAATATATTTTATTTCTCACCAAACCATTAAAATCGGTCCTCCATTCCACCATAATATTTATCAGTCTTTGAAAAATGACTATTTATTTAATAAATAAATATCACTTTATTATTCACCAATAAAAAAATAAATATTATATTCACTAAATAGAAAATAAATATTTATTAAATATTCTGCTCATATAATATTCTCTCGAATAACTGGTGACAAAATATATGCGATCAAGAAAACCCAGATAATTATTAAACCACATGTGGGAATAATATTTATTCATCTTGTTAAATAATAAATAAATAATTTATTATTTAATTGAGATTCTGGATACACTTAGTGTATTATCCTCTAGGCCTCTTTCTCAATGGCATTAGGTGAACCAACCTAAAGGATAAGGTTAGAATATATCAACACACCAAGCCACCCATAGATAATGAAGTTAATGCCACAATGAAATAATACCTTATACATATGCTCACTATGTAATATAATACCTTTATCACTATATATCTAATTAAGTAGGTTGTATGATGGTTCCATCAACCTATGTTCTTGATATCTCTTTCTTTAAATTTCTATAAATCAAAATTTCCTATAGAACACCATAGACATGGATTTATTTAGACTCTATCATTTCCATCAAAGAGGATAATATATCGACTTTTGTTAAAAAAGAAAAGGGACAAATATTTTCACACATTATTCATTAATGAAATATTATTCCCGATGCACTTAACATATCCTACCTTTTTTGAATATATGTCATCACAGTTTTCATCAATACATCAAAGTACTCAACTTATAATATTAATTAATAATAATCTTAAAGTATAAGGATCAATACACACATCCACAGATAGGAACTTCTAATGACACATATAAATGTGGATTTCTTACTAGTGTCTCTCATTCTCATAATATACTATATTAGATATTACCAAAGATGTACACCATGAGAAGGTGGCTCAAAGTTCTATGAGTCTTCACCCCTGATATCCTGAATCATTTATGTCCCTCAAATGATTTCATCAAGCTATAGAACATATATATATATATAAGAATATTGTCATGGCACTTTATGGGTTCTCATCATGGCAGGGAACTATTATAACCTTTCATTGTGACAGTTGTTATGAGGAAATTATCACATACCATGTTACATAGAAGAGCAATAATTCTGTGATAAGAATTTTATTAATATTAAAAACTGTGAATATAGGTTATCATAAAGAAAATGGAAGTTATTTATTGGGATAAAACTCCAACACCTCATGCCAACCCACCAAAACTACCTCTGAATTTCCTGGTACATATTCTCCACTCTCAGATATACTTACAAGGGGGTATGAAACTCCCTCGACACCTCCTAACATAACATGACTGAAACTATTGTTTTTTCCTGGAAAAGGTTGAAATGATCCACACCTTCAAAAAATGTATCTGGTGCGTATCCTGAGGATATCTAGTCACACAAAACTTCACAATCATTTTCAGCCCATTGATCCTCTCTCGCATGTTGAAAAAGTAGTGGAGTCACCACCATCAACTAAAGATAATTTATCCCCCTATCCTCTACCAGGGTCAGCTACAACGAGGCCAACTACTCAGATTTATCCTTCATAAAGTGAGAGTGGTATTTCCTACTAAGGGAATCTATCGCTAAATTTCCCTTCCCTAGAGTATAGACTATATCAAATTCATAGTCCTACGAGAACTCTAACCAATGCCTTTGTCTTAGGTTAAATTATCTCTAAAAAAAGATATACCTAATACTCTGGGGTTCTAAGTACACAATGAAATGCTCACCCAGAAGATAATGCCTATAAATCTTGAAGGTGAAGACTAAAACTGAAAATTCCAAGTCATGTGTCGCATAACTCCACTCATGGGGTCTCAACTTTCTCAACCCATAATAAATCATTGTCTGTCACTACATAAACACACATTTGATCCTAACTCTAGTGATATAAAAAAACCACATAATTTACAACCTCCTATGGTAGTACCAACACTGGAGCACTGGAAAACCTCTTCCTCAACTCCTCAAAGTCTCTCTAACACTGTTCGGTCTAGGAAAACAGCTTCCCTTTCGGTGTCAAGGTATTTAAAAGGGATACAATCCTGGAAAAGTATACCATAAAATTCTGATAGTACCCTACTAAACCAAGGAAAATATACAGCTCAAACATGATCTGGGTGGATCCCAAGTGATCATTGTAAAAATCTTTATTGTATCCACTACTACACCATGCTCAGATATGACATGCCCTAGAAAGTGAACCTCTCAAATACAAAACTGACAGTTCAAGAGCTTACCATATAATTGGTTATCTCATTTTAATTCTAGTACTATCCTCAAATTATCTATATAATCCTACTAAAATTAATAGTAAATTATAATTACATCAATAAATAAACCCATGAACATGTCCAAGAAATCTATAAGATTTGGTTCATAAGATCTATGAACATAGAGAGTGAATTCTTCACACTAAAGGGAATCACCCAAAACTTATAATTCCCATTGAGACATCATAATTTAATCTTCATAATATCATCCTCATGAACCCTCAAATAATGGTAGTCGGACCTGAGATCAATATTTGAGAACCATATCATGCCTTTTAATCAGTTTAATGTGTCTTAAATCATTATTAAGGGCTACTTGTTCTTGATCATCACCTAATTCAAGCGATGGTAATCAATGCACAGCCTCAAGAGCTCATCTACATTTTTAATAAACAATACTAGAGAATCCTAGGGGGACACATTGGGTTTGATAATACCATTATCATGAAGTTCTTCTAACTGCACCCTCAACTCCTAGAGCTTAGCTGGCCATCTAATATGCCACATGAGATATCGGTACGGTCTCGTGGTTCAAGTCAATTTATTTCATTGGAGTTATTCCTGAAACATCATCAAGAAATATGACCATATAATCCTCCAATACCACTGGAATCTTGATATCTAATGAGGCCACTACACCAAGGGCCAAACTCACCAACTGATGGGTGATAGGTTATAGCTTCCTGCTCATGAGCCACACCCACTTTTCCAAAAGGCTCCTCTCACCATGGAAGTAGAAACTCATCCCATCACCACATAAGCATCAAAACCTCATAAATTTATATTCAATATTGTCACACAATGTGTAAAATCATTCCATACCTAATATGACTTCATAATATTTCATCACAATGACCAAAAGTTCATATGAGAAACTCTCTTCATTGAGCACCAACTCACACTGCTAGAAGTTGTGTGATAAATAAGATTCACAACTTGTAGGAACCTCTTTCTAAAGATGATGGTCCAATGACTATAAAAATATCTAGATCTTATACAAGGGATATAGAAATTAAATAATAACTCATGCATGTCTCTACAAGTACTGAATCTAAAGTATAGAAGTCATGGATCATACCTCAAATCATCACATGTGTAGCCAGATCATATACCTCCATATCCTAAAACTGACCACACCATTTTCCATTATCCCTCTAAGCCTAGAGTGGGACACTTTGAGGTGGTGGTGGTAGAAATAGTTCAAAGTGTCATCCTCCACATGCAGCTTCTCCCACTGGGGTTATTCCCACCCCTCCATCAGCATCACCTCCCTAAGTGCCACCCTGACCACTTTTAGGAGATCCATGATCATGATGTAACCTCTACCATGGACATCCATCTATTATTTTACCACTATATATAGTGCACAAGTTCAGGAAACCATAATCCATGTGACATCACCTATCACATTCATGGAATCATCCATCACCATGATAATTGGAATCTCTATGCATTCCCTACATTATAGATCCCTTCGTATGAGTCTGGGAATGAGTGCATATCCTATGTCGAGACCCTAATGGCTGGTTCCTACTAGTTTCTATAGAAAAATCAACTCCATGATGTCCACTACCTGATACAGCTTCCCAACACCCCTTTTCCTAGAATCTCTCTATCACTAAGGCCCACTATAGAACTCCAACGTATGTGGGAATTCATAAATAGACCAGGCTATCTTGGATGTCTTTGTAAAGGACCTTCTCAAACTTCCATGAGCAAAATTACCCATCTCACACCATTTAAATGGAGTAATGTATGAGGTCAATAAAACCTTGATGCGTACTCAAAACTAACATATCATAATGTTTTGGCTCAAGAAACTTCTAGATCCATACAGAACGCAAGATTGAAGGATAATACTCATCACAGAATAACCATTGAAATTCTATCCATGAGATAATCGTCCCATCATAAGTCTGAGTGAATAAATCCTATCAATGATCTACTACTCCATGAATAATACTGGTTGAAAATTCAACTATCTTATTGGTTAGGGTCCACACAAGCTGAAAAAATCGGACCACTAACTAGATCCAATCCTCTACTGCCTGAGGTTATAGCTCGCCATGAAACCTGATATGTATTTATCATTGGAACTCGCATAATGTGTAAACCCTACACGTATCTTCATCCTGGATGGTTGGAACTATCAGTTTCCCAACATGCAGTTAATCATCTGCCAGAACCACTAGATGTGGGTCTATGCGCTTCTCATTAGGTGGAAGCATTTCTCTATTCTCACATATAGGGAACACCACAAGAATAGGACCTTGTAATGACACCTCATTACTCAACTAGTCATCATAATGACCCTATATATTTACTATATTAAGTCATGGGAATCAAAACTATTCATAGTCTTGAGTGAAAATAATAAACTAATGAATTAAATAATCAAAAAACACCCCTCTCCTCCACTATAAATACCACCCCTCACCACCCCTTCTCCTAAAACCTCCAAATACTTTAATATTTCTTATATTCTGACCATTTCTTCTCTCAAACCTCTCCCCAATGTTTTTTAATAACTTTTATCACCAAAATACCATTTCTAAGTCCCTTAAGGAGGTTATCAAGGAGGTGACACTTAATAGGTAACACCTTCTCTCTCTCTCTCTCTTTCAATTTATTTTCTTTTCTTATCATTCCATCACCTCCCATGTCCAAAGGGACATGATAGCTAAAGTATATTTTATATACTATAATTTTATTATTTAAATTTTATATCAACCATCAATTCTCTTATATTCTCAATTTTATTCAAAAAAATTAAAACATCATCTATGAGGTGTCGATTTACCACCTTCATAGAGGATGAGTTTTTGTTTCTCAATTACACCTTCAAATATGGTCATAAAAATATTTTTATGTTTAAAATAGAATTTAATATATTTAATAAAACTTATTTAATTTTCTTTAACCATTATATATACATAATATTAATTCATAAGATAAAGCTAGTTCGTGATGATCGAAAAAACACAAAAATAATCCATACGGTTATCATTAACATTTTATCTAATAAATCATCCTCATATATAGAAAAAATGATAACTAAGATCATTAAATATTTTTTAAGTTCATTAATAACATATAATTTCAATTCTGGATAACTATTCTCATTTCACATGATCTTTCATACATGTATACAAGTGAACCAATCATGAAAACCAAGGAAATGAACACTTTCAAATGAAAAAATTGAATCGTATAACTCATCAAAAAGACCAAAAATGAACTTAATAAAATTATAATAAATCAAATAAATTTTTAATAGTTTCTGAATTAAATTATTAATGAATATAATTTCATTATCTAGGATGTTAATTACAAGTGCAGAACGCTTTCGGACATAAGGTAAGGGATTCTCCTTGAACCTCTATTTTTCATTAAAGTTACACTTTCTCTCTCTTTACCCTAATTTAATTATTAATTATTTATATATAATTATATAAAATTTATTTTATATCTTCCAAACTTATGTATCTAGATCATTTAATTTTTCTTTGATGGGTAAGTGTATGTTTTATAAAGTTTCCTTTTTACCTGACGATATGCAGGCCCAATTAAAGGGAACTTCACAATTCCTTACCCATTTTCAAATACACTCCGTAATATGTTTTAAGACACCAAAATTTTTTATAAAATAAATAATTTTATCATAAAAACTATCTTAGTTCATTCTTGGTTTTATGTAAACAATTATTCCGTTTTCTGCTTTAATGACTCTTTTATATTTTCCCTTAAATAGCTCTAAAGTGGATCATTTCTAAAGTTTCTTAAACACTATTTTTACATTTTTTGCTTCAATTTACAAATTTCAATATGAATATTCTTTTAATATTCTTCAAATATAATTTTATTCCATTTTATTTTATATGATATACATGTTTATAATCTTATTTTTATGACAAATACAAATGATTTTCCAAAATAACTCTTCTTTCCAAAGTAAAAGGGTACTTATCTCAAGAATTTATCAATGGTTTTATTAGTGTATTTTTATCTATTTCAACACCATCTGATTAATATTATACCTAATTGATATTGATCTATTATGTTACCATCTACGATAGTTTATTGAATGGTTTATTATTATTTATGGGGATGTACTATATTGATACCATTCACTGTATTACTCAGGATGGTTTATGATTATGTTTATTATTTGAGGAAAGCTATTAAAATTTCATATTCTAGTTTCAATATGAATGTATATGTTTATTATGTTTCATACTTTTTTTTATGAGAAATTAATTTAACTTAGTAAGTGATAGGAATATCTCTCTATATCCCCTCAATGCATCGGTAGGTCACATGATACAAACTAGACCGGTTTTTTACCCATTTATGTATAGTGTCTTGGATAAATCCCTGAAATATGTTTATGATGCCTAAAATTATTCATTGCCTCATTATGATATTAGTAATTGATAATCCATTTAATTATTTTAATAGTGTAATATTCATGGTTAAGTTTCATTCTCATGTGATTATTTATATGGTATTATTTATTTATCTTTTATTACTTGTATATTATGCTCAAGATTATTTTTTAATAGAATGTGTTTTTTTAGTTATTCACCTTGTCTTATTGTTTATTTTTAAGATATATTTGGTTGTACTTATTACCCTTACTAAGCATATGATCTCACCCCTTTCTTATGTTTTATTTTTCCCCAAGATGTGAATATATTTATTATGAATTACTTTCAATGATAATCTAGGAGTTTATGGGTGTTTCCAATGGAGTTTCTATATTGTATTTCATTTCAAGTTATAATTTAATACATATTTTAGTATCTATTTTTTCAAATATACTAAACCATTTGGTCCTTTGGAATGTGAATGTTTGCTCATAGAAATAATGTAATAAATACAGTCACTGGCTCTGGGCTACTAGGGTGAGGGTATTTACAAATTTTCCATTTGTTTCCCATAATTGGTTCCTTGGTATGTCAAGTTGACAAAAAAGTAGTTAGAGTCATGGTGTATGGATATGTTGGACACCGCACCATCATTGGGTTCCTCTTCCTAAGATCCAAACTCAATACACTTCAACATAATTTCCCTAAGTTCTCAAACCAATACTCACAGCATATCTAACTCCAAAATATTGTTCCTAGGAAAAAACACCTCGGATACCACTCTATCTTGACCCAACCCTCTAGGACCTCGCCTGGGCCAACTGTGAGCCAAGAGTGACACCCCAATCCCACCTAAAATAGGACAAGGGTTTGATAAAATCATTGAGTAGGCATATCACTGAAATGGAAGGCCTTAGCATAATATACCTATACACACACACCAAGATCCATGAAATAGTATAGTGATATAATAAAACTATAACCTCTAAAGAGTAATAAATGTATATGATGTCCAATAAGAATTAAATCAATGTGAAATAAGGTAATAAAAAGGTATAATGGGGAAAATACATTCCAAACCAGAGATAGAGGTATTAACCAAAAAAACTGAAAATTGAAATGCATGGGAGCACCAAACATTCACTCCTTGAGTTTAACCATTGAACAAGGTCAGCACCTCCAAGTAAATTTATGCTCCTTCAATACCAGGTCCACCACAGTCACCATTGATCTTCCTATCATCTCTATAAGACACGACACATGTGAGAAAATCCTATGCAGGGGTGAGTATAAACATAAACAATAAGATGCCCTAAAAACTAAGAGGGAAGAAAAATAATATAATAGCCATCTCAACCCATAAGTCAAAGATAGGGGAGAAACCCAATAGTAGATATGTTCATACTTAAAACCTAGTCAAAAAAGGAGAGGAATCTCAATTTAAAATCCATCTAATAATGATGAGTCTTACTAAATCTCCAAAGGTCTGATATTAAATTCCAAGGACCGCACATAACCTCACAAGAATTAGAGTGGAAGGCATAATCCTCACCATTGTGTAACAAAACTGAGGGAGAAATAACTCATGTAGAGGACCCACTCCCTACCAGATCTCAATAATGGGGGAGTAAAACTCCATAGATAGAGGGATATTTCCCTCTGTAATGTGGTTGGTATGAACCCCACCTATATAAATCGTATGGGGAACTCACGCCCTAGTGCTTCCGGGGAGTACTGATACCAGCATCTCTCTAATGATCAATCCCTATCACTTTCATCTGCTATGAATCACTAAAACAAGAGTCTCACTCATATCACCTCACATCATATCTTTTATTCCTAACTAAATGCCATTATCATGTCCTACATAGAATTATACTTAGAATGGGATACTTAAGGTCCCAAATATGAGTCTCAAAGAATGGTATATGCAAGGTAGAAGCTTATAGAAAAGTAAATAGTATGTGAATTGGGGCACACGGAATATGGAATCACTCGCAAACATGGTTGTGTTATTTCCTAGACATAGCATAATGGGCCATGTTCCACCACAAAAAGTGTTTGTAAGGGGACACGACATGTTTGATCACTTGGGGTTTCATTCGTGTACTTATCATACATGGATCGTCTACCTGATTAATATCACATGATGCGTGGAACTAACCACATTTTGTGTGATATTTAACGTGGCCTAAAACCCTATCCACCATATGAAACAGAGAAACACAATTCATATTCCTCTATAATACATGGCGTGTAGTCCGGATTTTCATAGAATCTCAAACTTCCATGTGAATCTTTTCCATGTCTGCTAGATCCATCATTGCCATGATGAATCATTATTAGGAATACCCTTATTGGATTAACCATCATAAATGGACAACCAGAAGCTAGACTCCATCCATTCTTCATTGTAAAATCAGTTTGTTACCATATCTTATCATTCTCATGCACCCAAACTCAGGAAGAATCCCTCTAGGGTCTTCCATTGACCTCATTCTCACCAATTTCTCTTAAATCACCAAGAACCACGATCATCAAATTCATCTTCATGTAAGAAAATTTTAATTATGGGGTTTGATCAGGATTCAAACTAGTCGAATAATAGTCAAACTTCCACCCAAAATGTGGATAGTAGTGAAAAACTTGAAGGATGATATGAGAAAGGAAAAAAACCATCGAAGTGGAGATCACCATTATCTGAAGCGTTATGTCTAGTGATCATTATTGTAGATACCATGTAATGGATAAAAATTATCATCAACAAACCAAAATCAAATAATAATATATTTATGTTGTGAAAATATTTTGATATAATGAAATTAATAGTAGATCAAATATTTCATGTTAGAAATCATAAACAACAGGAAATAATCCACAAATAAAAAATCATCACCTAAAGAAAGGATATATCATTGGTGAAGAACACATTCACTAGTGATACTGTTGAATATTTTATTGCATTCTTCATTCGTCCCGCAAATCTCTTTGATTGTTCATCATCAGTCCATGATCTTGAGCTCACAATGCTAATGGTGGATCTACCCCTCATCTAATATAATCTTCTAGTTTTTTTAGGATAACCCTAGGGATTTTCCATAATGTAATATTTAAAGAGGATAGGTATAGGTTTAGTATATAAAAAATTAAATGATTTATTCATTTCATTTATTTAACTCACCTTCCAAAGATTTTCTTCCATGAAACATCCAACAACAACCAACCTTATGTCACACCTAGGGTGAACCATGTGTTACGGAAACAAATGCAGTATTAGATTTTCTTTATAAGATTAAAAATATTTGTAAAACCATTAATCCAAAAAATATTAATTCATGTTATTTGAAATAATTTATTTTTTTCATATATTAATTATAGGGTCCCGCAATACCCAAAATACCATGCTAACTCTGAGGAAAAATCCAAATATATGAATAACTGTTCAAAGGATAAAAATCTAAAAACAAGAGTTATTACATAGAATCTCAAGAAAAAAGTGAAGAAATATAAGAAGATTTTTGGGTAGGTATTATTCAATCTAGTGGGGTCAAATTGTTTGAATAATGAAGGAGGAGAGGTTCCCTTTTATAAGTGAGTGGAGAGACACACATGGAATTACTTAAATGATTTAAAAGATATAAAGACATTTTCTTATGAAAGTGGAACCAAATATACAAGAAGTAAAATTTAAGTTAATATAAGGTCTAAATATATTAAAAAATAATATTTATATAATTTTAAGTGGAATTTATACCCTTATTATTAGTTTAACCCTCAATAAACTCGTTTTAACCCTAACTGTAGTAACAAATTTTTATTATTTTTACTATTCATTATAACAAAAATTAAAAGTGAAATAATTACCAATTTTATATATTATAATTCAAAATATTTAATCCATTTTATCAAATTCAATTTATATAAGTGGAAAAAAAAAATTAAAATAAACATGAAAAACGCAATAAAAACCATTTTTTAGAAAAATGTGTTTTTAAATAAAAAAATTGGGTTTATTTTCATTACTTTTCCAATAAAAACTATAATTTGAATGTTAAAATATTTAATTTAATATATATATATAATATAAATTTAATTAATATCATTAATAAATAGTTATTTATTTAATTTATTAACATAAAAACACAATGCACACATAAAAATAGTTTTCTAAAAAATAACACCTTTTACCTTCAAATGATTTTATCTTCATTATTAACCATAAGATAACTAATTTATGAATGATTATTCATAAATTATCAATAATTTTATTAAAATAATTTTTAAATAGTGATAAATATATAAAAATACGTGATATGTAGAAAAATATAGTTCTTTAAAAAAATGTATTTTGATCATGAAATGATTTTATTAAAAATTTAATAATTATTTCTTAGGAATTAATCAATACATTTGAATTAAGAAAAAAAATTATATATATATATATATCATAATGTTGATAATCTTATATATACCTTCTAATACAATAACTAGGTTATAAAGGTTATAATATATCATGGTTTATTTAGACTCGGGGTTGCATGTAAATCAAATTATCAAATACTTAAAATTTATTTCAAAGGGATACATATAAAATCTTGGCTTTTTATAGCCACATACCATGGGGGAGTTTCTTTCCCCAACATAAGTAATGGGAAATTATGCCTCGTTGATAATGTAAAAACTAAGTGTAGGTCACTAAACCTTGTGACTAGCATTGAGGACCCACACCCCAACCCATGGGGGATTGAAAACACAATAAACACATAAGAACCCTCACCTCATAAAAGGAAAAATGACTGAGGGTCCATCTAACCTTGAATTCACATTGATATTTTTCTTATGCTCACTGAATCCTATGATTCAGTAGAATTTTAATGTCAATATTAATCCTAAGAAGAGGTTATCACTCCCTTTCTTCTACAGCATTACCAAGTGCATGGAAAAAGGAATGAATTCATTTAAATTTATGAATAGAGTTTAATTCTAATACTAGGTGCCTAAGTAATGCTAAAAATACCACTATACCCAAAAATATATATTTCCCATCCCTATAAGACAATTTTGCCTCTCTTAATAATAATAGGGGAACCTATGCCTTATCAGGATAGTAGTGATCAAGGGAGAACTTAGTCTCATGCTTCTTATGGAGGACCCATTCCCTAGGTTCATGAAAGAGTACCAAAAATAATGTTTTGGGGGAACCAACACCTAATCATTGGCTCATTTTTAAGAGAGTATCGAATCCCATTCTATCTATGATCATATCTCCCAAACCCACTTGTCATCCCTATAGAAAAAATAAGTAAATCTACCTAAAATGACTTTTGAATGACCCCAGATAATGAAAAGTATAACAATAAAGAATTTTATATTGAAAAATTATTAGGATAATCCATTTACTTATCCAAATCTGACACATGATCAAAAATTAATGAAAAATAATCAAAAAGGAAAACACTCAGAAATGTGGTGGCCCCCGTGGTGTGCCAAATGGATTCATAGTAAAGGGGGAAGCATCCTAGTGATATCCCACATATCCTGTAGGTGTATTCTCAGGTGGTATCAAAGAATAGTTCCCTTCATTTTTGTAGTGTAACAACCCGAACTGGTATAAATAAAATTCCATTTGTATTTAAATTAAATTTCTTGTTATATATTATGGTTATAGAAATCACATTCACTTATTTGGTTTTATTGTAAATTGTCAGATTTAAAATACCATTAAGCATCATTACTATTTATAATATAGTCTTTGAACAGTTATCACATTATTAGTATAAATATAGGGTTTTAACAAATCCAATTTACACAAAAAAAGGAAGTGATGGCCTCAACCAGTAGGATCATACCCTACGAAGCCCATTTATCATAGCTTATGAGGGACATAGTATCACTAGTATTTTTCCTTAACTAAGATCAACCTAATATCCAATAACTTAAGCATGAGAAAAACTATTTACGGGATAAGTTCAAGCTCATCAAGATCATGGTCCAAACCATGTACGCCAAAGCACCCCATGAAAATTTCACCATCACGCACCTTACCCTTCAAAATTTTTCTAGTGTATTAAATTTATATGTATTAAGATCCTATAAATATGATTATGTACATTATTTTCATTATAATAATGGTTATATTTACTTCTTATTATTTTTACTTTATAAATGGTTTCCATTTTGATTCAATAAAACCCAAAGTGTATTTTTGGGTAATATTCAAATTCCCTTAAGGAATTTATTTTAATGAATTAATGGGTTTTTAAAATAAATTATATTTTAATAAAATATTATTAATACATAATTTTTATTAACTATAAATGATCATATAATTTTTATGAAGTCAAATGTAATTTTTATAAGGGTTTGAAAACTTTTATTGTAAAAAAACCCAGCATTTATTAATAAATATAGATATTTATTTTAAAAGTAAAAATAAACATATATATAAAATTATTTTGATAAAATTAATATTATTTTTTGAATCAGGACATCAAAATTATCCAATGGTAAATTTTTTATAATTTTCTAAGATAATAAAATTTTCTGGTAAAAATTAACAAACCTATAAATATACGGTGTGTATTATGGCATCATAGTGACCCAAAAGTGATGTGATAAATATTATAAAGGGTATACATGAAAAAATATATGTTTTAATTTTAAAATAATTTGATTTTATGTTTATTTTATTAATTTTATAAAGCCTATATGAATCCTACAAAACTATTAATATATTTTAAGGTTTTAAAGTCATTTCTTTAAGAGTATGACTCACTTCCACATCAGAAAGGGTATTATTTTATTAATTTTTTCCTTTTAATTATAAAATAATGAAAACCACTCCCCTTTTTCAGAAACCATGGTCAAAAACCATAGTAATGTTTGTAGTTTTGGTTATTTTATTATGTAGATTCCAAAACCTAAGTGTAATAAATAATAAATAATTCCCCACTCATTTCCTATATAAACCCACCAAAGATCCCATTTATATTCAGTAAAAATACTTATATCATTTATTTAATATTACCTCCCCTGTCTAGAGTCCTACCAAGGTTCCCCCAAGCTCTCAAGAAGTTTTCCCCAAGTATTTGGAGTCACACTCTCATGGTAAGGGATCTATTCCTTCTCTTCTTTATTCAAGTTTCTTTATTACCTTATGCCTTATATTTCAAGTTTCTAATGTTGGGATATTATTTTACATGTCCCTATTGATAAAAAATTATTTAAAAATGATGATATACCCCTTTCAATCTCATCAAACCATTTTATAAATTTTCATATAACGTCGTTATGCTGCCAAAATTTCACCATGATTTTCCATGCCAAACAAATGTGTAGTGAATACCCATGCCCTTTTCTTATCAAGGGTGTTCACCTTTATGAAATTACACTTATTTGATTTGGGAATTAAATGTATTTATTCTATACTCTATGATCATGTAATAAAATGTGATGATAAATGATTCCATGTTTTATGATATATGTGGCACACTTAAGCATGAGAATGAAATGAATGTGATGGGTGTGCCATGAATTATATAGAACTCCAATGCATTGGATAATTTTTTAATCTCATGAGACATCATGAAATGGATTAAGGAGTGAACCTAATCCATCATGGTACTTTTTCCATCATGATTTCTTAACATTTATCCTTGACCTATTTTTATGATGCAGTGTTTTAAGTTGTCTCCACATTTCTCGTGTTGCTTTTATAATTATCATGCTATATCATGTCTCATTCTTCATGTTCATGATTCTCACTCCTTTTATGCCCCATTTATATACCTATTGTCTAACATGTGTTATTATCTTCATGTTATACCATTTTTATTCCCTTACTGGGCTTTATAGCTCACCCATTTCTTATGTATGTCACAAGGTTATCTTATACAGTTTTAAGTGCAAAGGAATATTATGAACATGCTAAGGAGGATTTCAATAAAGATGGTGTATTACTTGTTTTAAGTTGTTATGTAATGTACCTAATTCATAAATACATTATACTTATCAATATTTCTGGTTGTATTATGTAATAAATCATGAAATAAAGTGTAATAAAGAGAAGGGTTTTCATAGTTGGTATCAAAGGAAAATTTTAGTTATTTTTGGGATTAGGATTGGAAAACTCTAGAGAAAGACTTATGGATAAAAATAAGTATAAGAAAACATCCCTAAATCATGTTAAAGTATAAATTAAGTGGTTTATTAAAAAAATTCATCCATGTTTGGATACTAAAAGTGGATGTGGCTCTGGAATAGATGTACATAGGGGTAAAACCCAAAAATACCATGTTGACCTAGACTCGACCGAGAACTGGTGTATAAGAACTGGCCTTTCTACACACCTGGTTTGACACTCCCAGGGGATATTCTTTTGTAAATTAACAATCTCATTATAGCCATTATTAAGGGAATTAAAAATTCATATAAGAATATATATTAGGAAATAGATCATGTATAACATAGATTAAATCCTAAAAATTAATAAGTTAAGGAAATAAATGTAACTTATAAGATGTCCCTTTAATTTATTTGGATTCCATTCTATGCGTTTAACCATTTAAAAATAATTATCCCTAATTTTTCCTTTATTCTATCTAATGGCCTTAAATAGGAGTAATTAGGTAAACAAAAAATATAAGGGTAAATGTGATGATTTTACCAATGAGATGCCCAACTTTATGGGAGTGATAATCACAAACTTTATGATGTTAATCTATCATATGTATCAGGTTATGAATAAAAACCTAGATTAGGAGGAGCACCCAAATCCCCCTAATAATGAAAAGGTTTCAATCAAGACATTTATGAAAAAGGCCTCTGACTTTCAATATATCATTTTATACCTTGATTATGGAACAATGGATCAAATCCATTGAGAAGATCTTCTCTATATTTTAATGTTCTGAACAAGATAAGGTTCTCTCGGTTGTTTATCATATGGGAAAGAAGATGATTAATGGTTTAAATTGATCAAGAATAAGAATCTTGAATAAGATATTGAAGATATGGGGTGAGAGGAATTTTGGAAAATATTTTTTGATAAATATTTTCCTCACACTCTCCGACTTAAAATGGAAAGGGATCTCCTTTATCTTAAGAAAATAGATGATGAATCTATTAAAGTGTATGAGGAAAAACTAAAATTACTTGAGTGATACACCTATGACTTTTTCATTACCCCCAAATGTAAGGTTTACTGCTTTATTGGTGGTCTAAAACCTAGTCTATGAAAATCCATGGCGATCTGATACTTTGATAGTTATGATGAAATTGTCTGATGTGACCTCAAAGTTGAAATAGAGATCAGTGAATCTCAAGGAAATCATAAGGATAAGAATCTAAAAGTGGATTTTAATTCTGGACGTTTGATAGAGAAATCAAATGGTGCTAATAAATTTCAACATCCCACATGTAAAATTTTCAAAAAGAATTACCCCAGAAATTGCCTAAGGGGAATAAGGAAATGCTTTAGGTGGAGGAATGGAGAACACCTTGCTAGTGATTGCTGATGGGAGAAACCTGCTAATTTTATGTATGAATTGAATGCTCCAGTCAAACCTCAGCATATTGTTCATTATTTAAACTACAAGGAACCATGACATTTTGTAAACCAGTGTACTAATCCAAGGGTTTGGAGATAACTAGAAACCTCCAAGGTAGCAGGGTAGAAATTTTTCCATCACAACCCCTAAGGTAGATCTCTAAATTTATTCATTCAAGGATAGTGAATGTAATTTTTTATTATAGTTATATGAATTCCTTCATATCATTAAATATTAGTAGGATTATTGAAGCACTACCACAAATCATGGAAGTAAAGCTGTTGGTGAAAACAGAAAATGGGAAAATTATTACATCCCAAGTATATAACTCCTCCCCTATCAAAATTTGTGGGATAAACTTTCCATAGAACCTTATGACACTATATTTTTTGTAATTTAATAAAATTATGGGTATGGATTGGATTCCCCTATATAGATCCATCCTAAATTGTCATGAGAAATAAATCACTCTCTGTATCACGAATCATCCTATGATTATGTACAAGTGAAAGGAGGAGTATTAATAGAGTATTTATGGATTAACTCAACAAATTTTTGGTATTATTTATAAATGATATTCTAATATACTCCAAAAAAAAGGAGGAGCATGAGAAGCATTTGAGTACTATGCTAAAGACCATATAAAAAAATAAGATTTATTCCAAGTATATAAAATGTGTGTTCTAGTTGAAGGAAGTCTCATTATTGGGTAATATTATCATAAGTAATGGGATATCTTTAGAACCTTCAAAGAAATAAGTAATTGAAGGATGGATGAGGCCAACAACTATGACAAATATTCATAGTTTCTTTGGATTATCTGGGTACTATCATTGATTTGTGAGAAATTTCTCACAATTTTCAAACCCTCTAACCAAGGTGACTTAAAAGGGAGTCAAGTTTCCTAGGAATGGTGAATTTGAAGAGAGATTCAAGGATTTTAAAATGAGGATTATCACTACACCTGTACACACACTACCCATAAGTGGAGAACTTTTCATGGTATTTAGAGATGCTTCAAAGAATGGATTGGGTTGTGTGTAAATGTAGAATGACTAAGTGATAGCCTTTTCCTCAAGGTAATTGAAAGTTCACAAACAAAATTACCTAACACGTGATCTATAGTTGGTTGCAGTGATCTTCATGTTGAAAATAAGGAAGCATTATCTCTTTGGGGAGAAGTGAAAAATATATATGGATAACAAAATCCTCAAGTATATATTCACACATAAATTGATGAATATGTTCCAAAGAATATTGTTAAATATGATCAAGGATTATAACTACTCAATACACTACCATCCTAAGAAATAGAATAAATTAGAAGATTCTAAGTATAAAGGATCCGTCTATTTTATTATTGATAAGAATTGAGATGGATCTGATTGTCTTAGACTTAAAAAGGATGGACATAGGAATCATAAATTAAGGAACATCATCAATACTTTCACAAATTATTTCTCAACCTTCCCTTATAGAGAAGATAAAGTCTGCTCAAAGTGATGATGTGGGAATTCATAAAAAAAGTGGAAGCTATAAGAAAAGGTAAATCCTCGTATTTAAATATTAATAAAGAAGAAGTTATGATATTTTGGTTATGACTATGTGTACCATTAAATCCTAATTTAAATAAGGAGATCTTGGAAGATTTGCATAGGTCCACCTTTTCCATCCATCTAAAAATCACAAAGATGTGTCGAGATCTCCAAGATCACTATTAGTGGTACAATATGAAGAATAAGATTGCAGAATGTACATCAAGATGTATTTTATGTCATTCAGTGAATATGTAAAGGAAAAATCCATGGGGATTATGCAACCATTATTCATACCTACATAAAAATGGTAAAAATTTACCATGGAATTTATCACTAGTTTTACAAATATATCAAAAGTAAATAATGTTATATGGGTTGTGGTGGACTATAATACAAAGATTTCTCACTTCATTACAATTTGAGAAGACTTCTCACTCAATCAACTCACAAGGATATATATTAGAGAAGTTGTGAGGTTGTATGGAACACCGTTATCAATTATATCCGATCGAGATCCAAGATTTACCTTTAAAATTCAGCACATATTATCACCCTCAAACTGATAGACAATCTAAGTGGACTATCCATACACTTGAGGAAATGTTTATATCATGATCAATTGACTTCAAAAAAGGATGGGATCAAAATATTCCTCTCATTGAGTTCTCGTATAATAATAGTTCCCACTCAAGAATCCAAATGGATCCCTATGAATCCCTTTATGGGAATATGTATAGGACATCTGCATGTTGGGATGATGGGGAACGAAAACTTCTAGGTCCTAAAATGGTCGAGGAAATGGTGGAAGAGGTTAATACCATTCAGTAGAACATCAAGGATTATCAGATTAAAAAAATAACAATGTTGAAAATTGTCGATGAGACCTAGAGTTTTAGGTTGGTGATAAGGTATTCCTTTGTATATATTCATGGAATAAAGTCATGATTTTTGGGAATAATTTAAACCTTAGTTTAAGATACATTGGTCCCTTTGATATCCTTGATCACATCAAAGCAGTGTCCTATCTACTAGCATTACCACCTAACCTATCTCAAGTATATGATGTGTTCCATGTATCACTCATGATGAATTAAATACCAGACCCCTCACATGTACTCAACCTAGAGGTGGTATCATTGGAGAATGATCTTTAATATGAGGAGAAACTAGTTAAGATATTATATCATAGAGACAAAGTTCTATGAAATAAGACAATTCACCTGGTCAAAGTGCTTTGGATAAACCATAAGTTTAAAGAAGTGACGTGCGAACTAGAGGAAGTGATGAAACAAAATTACCCTCATCTATTTTATTATGGGAAAAGAAAATTTTGAGGTAAAATTTTCTGAAGGTAGAATCTGGATAAAGGGTTCATATTCCCAAGTGCTTCACCAGGGGGTGCACCAGTCCTCTTCATCAAGAAGAATAATGGATCAATGTTCCTTTTTATATATTATCATGAGACATCATGCAAGGGATTAGGGAGAAAACATAATACATCATGGTAATTTTTTCATCATGGTGTCTTGGTAGTTATCCTTGACTTGTGTTTATGATGCAGTGTTTTGAGTTGTTTCCATATTTCTCATGTTTCCTTTATGATTATCAAGCTATATCATGTCTTATTCTACATTTTTATGATTCTCACTCCTTTTATGCCCCCATTGATATGTCTATTGTCTAACATGTGTTATTTTCTTCATGTTATTCCATGTTTATTCCCTTAATGGGATTTATAGCTCACCATTTTCTTATGTATATCCCTAGGTCATCCCATGCAGTTTTAAGTGCAAAGAAATATTATGAACATGTTAAGTAGGTTCTCAATAAAGATGATGTATTTCTTGTTTTAAGTTGTTATGTAATATACCTAATTCCCAAATATACTAGACTTATTGATATTAAAGGTTGTATTATGTGTAATCTTATATAATAAATCATGAAATGAAGTGTAATAAAGGGAATGGTTGTTATAGTGATCTTATATTTGAATTATCTCTTAGAAAGAAGAATTGGGAATCATTTTCTCCTATAAACTATAAATAATTTGAATTCAGTGAATAGAAAGAAGAATCCCAAATTTCATGTAAAAGTTTATCATGTTTGGAAATAAAAAAAATTATATGTGTTTTCTATCAGTTATAAAGATTTGGAAGTTTAAATTCATGGTTTTCCCCCATGTGTTGAAGCTAATACTCTAACAGCAGTAGAAAAAAATGAATATGGAGAATGATGGCCATGAAAGAAATTATATTTTATCTTCCCTTTCATAAATTTAATTTTTTATAGTCAATGGAATCAAAATATAAAAATGTATTTAGAAAAAATTGGAGAATATCTATGAATGGAAAACCAAAGTGAAGTGAGAACAATTTCAATTTTGGACACTTAAATAGGAAGATATCTATATTCTTAATGATTATACATTTCAAAGATTATTTAAAAGGGTAAATGAAGTTTTTATTGTGATCATATGTTATGGTGTGAAGTTATAAGTCTCCACTATTGTATAGAATATCTTTTATATCTTACCTAATGAGTTTGATGAAGAATTATTGACTTTTGAAGAAAAAAATCTAGGTGAAATTGATATTTATGATTTTCATAGTACTCTTATTTATTATGAAATGGGAAAAGATAATTATGTCAATATAAAGGGAAATTTTTAAAAGGATATTTCATTTTAAATTCTCAAAATCATAGAAAGGAAAGAATGTTATTCATAAAGACAATAAAGCTATATGTTTAGATTTAGGTTCATATGTGGATATAAGGTTTTATAAAATGATATTTATTATATCTAAAAATGTGATAAGATGTGATAGAAAGTTAAAAAGGGAAGTTTCTAGTTAAATGTTTCAATATTGGGGTTGTCAGAAAGTTTGTATCAAATTGTCCAAAACTGTAACAATATGAAGCTAGTGATGATGAAATTAAAAGACCATGAAGATTTCCAATGAATAATTCATCGAGGAAAAAATATCTTATTGAGTAAATGGTATGAATTTCTCAAAGAAAAAAAAGATTAATTTTATATCTAAAGTTGAAGAAGATGGAATTAGAGGTGATGAAGAAGAGGTTGATATTGAAAGTGATATTGGTAAAAAACTTCTCACCATTGAGGTGAGTGAAAAAAATTTCACTAGTGATGAAGGTAGTAATTATGGAAGTGGAGATAAGGAAAATTAGATTGATTTTATATTGAAGATAGAATTGATATAATTTTTCTCAAAAATCTCAAATATTGAAAAATAAAATAGAAAATTGAATAAAGATAATCAATCATTTAATAATAGAGAATCAGTTTATGAAGAATAAAAATATAGTTTTTGAAGTATATTTTTAATCTGAAGAAGTTTCTTGATGATAATAATATTTAGAATATCAAGTTATAAGGAAAGGTTAAAAATATAGAGAAGTATCTTCATCTTGTTCAATAGAAACTGAATAAAGATAAAGAAGAATTAAACCTATTCAGAAATATTTTTCAAAATTCTTTTCAAAAATATGGGGAGTGTTCAAAGAATAAATAATAACAAGAAGATCAACAAATATCATATTTTCATGATAGTCTTAATATTTAAAAGGTTGATAAAGATTAAAATAAGAAGAAACAAGTAAAAAGGATCATGTTTTTGTCTAAATCAAATGAGTCTAAAAAATATGGAACTTTTGGGAATCCAAACTTTGATTCAAAATTTGAAGTAACTGAAGACTCTCATGTAATACCTCAAATCTAGTATCTTGTATTCAGTTCTTATTTTAAAATATTGGCACAAAATACATTATATCTCATCCCAAAGGACCGAATAGTTTAGTAGTATTTGGAGACTAGATACATACATGATTCTCACATTACATATAAAAACATGAAATATAATATAATAATTCTTATGATAAATTTATTATTTATTCTTTTAAATCCCTAATTTCATTCATAGATCCCATATTTCTATCTTGTGGGAAAACATAATAAAGGGTGAGCTAAGATGCTCAGTAAGATAAAGCATAAAAAATATCATAAAATAAATAAAACATGGATAATATGGCTAAGATAAACAATGATAAATTATTACATATAATTAATTCTATAAAAGGGGACTAAATCTATGTATAACATAAGAACATAAATAATCACATAGAAAACAATAATTAGTTTCATAATAATAGAATACATAATGTAGGACATCATAATCTTATCATCAAGGCCTTATGCCAAGAAAACAAACATAAATAGGTAAAGTGTATGCCAAATACCTAAACTATTTTTCCCATGATACCTAATGATAAATTAAGGGGCTATAATGGGCCCCACCT
Organism: Viscum album; assembly: GCA_963277665.1. Classification (NCBI taxonomy): domain Eukaryota; kingdom Viridiplantae; phylum Streptophyta; class Magnoliopsida; order Santalales; family Viscaceae; genus Viscum; species Viscum album. The sequence continues at coordinate 832,761,529 of OY728147.1, read as the reverse complement.
ATCACTTATTAATCTTATTTCATTCATCATATGAAATGGGTGAAACATAATCAATTTAAATATTTGAATTGAAAAACTAGCATAAAAAATGTTAATATTTTACCCAATAAATCATAATACATTCAGATTAATATTAATAATGGTATTAAAATATTACATCCCCATTAAATAAAATATTCACCAAATAATTTTTACATAGATGAAAATATATTTAAAAAATCCCTAGAAGATTTCTTGAGGAAAAATACCTTTTTTATTTTAAAATTACATATTCAAAATAAAAAAAATCCAAAATATTAATGAAAAAAAATATTTGAAAAGAATCTTGAAAATATTTAAAGTAATATTCAAATCAAATATTAATCTTGACAGTAAGAAAATTTGTTTGTGTGGTGTATGTGAAAACAAATATTATATTCACACGTTTGGTAAAAGGTGCTTTGTTTGGAAAATAAAAAGAATTTTTCTTTTAAATTTTTTTATAAAAAGTAAAAATCGGTAAAAATGACTTTAATAAATCATTATATAATATTAAAAACATTCTTGAAAACATTTTTAAGAAAATATATACATGGAAAAAATTATTTCCAACTGAAATAAAAATAAGATTGGTTTTCCTTCAAAACATTATTTCAATATCTTGAGTACTTAATAGAGGAAAATGAAATAGAAACTTATAATTTTCATAAATAATAAAATAATAATAAAATTTATTGGTTTTAATATATAAATTTCATATAATTTCCTGAATGGAAACTTAAACATAAATAATCATGAATAATGATTAAATTATGAAATAAACTCTTACCTCGAGTATGACTTCCTTCATATGTGTTTGAAAATACTATATAATAAATATAAATTTATTATAAATATATTTCAGAACCATACTAATAGATATCATACCATATATTATTTAATTATAACTTTTTATCACCCATTTATTAATAATTCTTTATTAAAATCATTTTTTCAAGTGATAACTGCTTGGTTTTTCTTATATGTTTTTATTTAGTAGTTTTAGTCCTTATACTTTGATCATGGTTCCATAATATTCATAATTTTATTCATGATATAAATATCATATACATTCATTAAATATGTATTTATAATCATCCATAAAAGGTAGATATGGAAAGATGAATTACACCATTCATGGAGATAGAAGGTCGTACGTACACATGAATGCTATTTTCACTTTTCGATAGATCAAACAAAAAAAGGATAAATAATAATTTACATTTAAAGAATAATTATTATATAATATGTTTTTTAAATCTATCCTTATTTCCATCCATGTAAAGCAGAAAAAAAATGGATCACATCACTTTGTGGAGGTGATAGTTCACACGTACGCATGAGTGACTATAGTTTTCCAACGGATTGGAAGGTAAGAAGTTAGATATGATATTATAATTATATAAGAATAATTATATAATAAATATAATATATATTCATTATTTCCATATTTATAACCATCCAAGTAAAATTGTTAGGAAAAATGAATTACACCGCTACGTGGAGACGGTAAGTTGTACATACGCACAAGCAATGTTTTTCACTTTCTATAGAATGTAAAGAAGATAGAAAATGGTTGTACCAAAATAATAATAACATATAAATATATTTATTATAGTTGATTTATTATTTTATTATCATTACAACAAATTTTGATGAAGTATAAGAAGAAATAAATTTGAATGAGTTGTAAAAAATGAATACCTTCTCTTAGAGAAGCCTCCTCTAGATCGCTTCTTAAGGACCCTGGGGTTGGTCTTTTGGGAAGAAAAGAACCTATAGAATGTGGATAATTATTTTTCAGATATATTTTGGTGGTTTTTTTATCAATATGGCTTAATATGTGTGAATAAGTGAGGGTAGGAGGTTCCCTATTATAATTGAGGTGAGTGGCACGTTTGTAATTTTTCAAAGTTTTAAAATATTATTAAGGCACTTCTTGGAAAAATGGATATAAAATGACTCATGTTAATATTTTATAATATTAATGTCAAAATAAAACCAAAAATTAGGTTCAATAAAGTTTTTAGGTCATTTTATCCCATATCTTTTTAGAATAATCCTTAAGTAAACCTGTTCGGACCTTAACCGCAATAAAAACTTTTTCAATATTAAAGGGATATAATTTTACTTAGAAGGTAAAAATTGGATAATAAAATGTAATGGGATGAAATTTTAAACCATATATAATCTTAAATTTTCTATTTCAATATTTTTATGATTTTTAAATAATTTAATAAATATTATTTTATTTAAAATATCATTAATTTCATTTTTAAAAGTATTCATTTAATTTGACTTTAAACACATCAATATAGAAGTGTAATTTAAATATAAACATTTAAAATATCTATATTATATTATAATTATCTAAAAAAATCATGTAATGTAATAATTTAACAAAATTTTATTACTTTTAATATTTTTGAAATATTTTATTTTATTTTTATATTAATTGAATAAATATATTTTAGGCATAGCATAAGCATTTAAGGTAATTATATAATCAAAAAAATATAAATAAAATAGAATCATGAAATAAATTTAATTATTCTTAAATTAACCTTTAATATTATTTTAAAACTTATTTTTATCCCTGTGTGAATATATAAGAGTAATTTAAAAATAAGAGAGTGAGATTTTGTATTTTTATTTATTTAAAATATTATATAGGTCATTTTCATGTACAAGTGTCCCATAAATAATTAAATTTATATAATAAGGTGATTATAGTGTAAATAAATTCATAAAATAATAATTAATATTAAAAATAGTGGCCTTATCACTTAGTTTTAACCTCGGTTAGCACAATTTACCCTTTTTCCATGGTGAAACATTTTTACTATTATTATTATTCATTATAACCAAAAAATAAGTTGACCATATTAAATAATCTTAATTATTATGATTCCAAATATTTAATACATTTTATCAAATTAAATTTCCATAAGTGGGAGTAATTCATTTTATAATAATTCCACAAAGTGCGACAAAAAACAGTTTTCTGAAGAAAAAAAATGCCTTTTAAGTCTAAAAGTATTTTGATAATAAGATCAAGTATAAATTTGCTTCCTATGTGATTTTATTATCTATAAAGGATTATTATATTAATTTATGTTGTAATTCAAAACATTATGGGACTTTTTCAATGAAAATAAATGATGGTTTTACAAAAATCGGTATTTTTCACTATTCAAAGAGAAATTAATCCTTGAAGAAAAATATCAAAATTTCACCCCAAGATAATTTTGATATAATGATTTAAAAAGAAAATATTTAAGCATGTTCAATTTATAAAATTTGATAATTTATTTTTCTATAAGATTCTAAAAAAAATATGTGTCTTTGTACTATTGTTTCTCTAGAAAGATAAACTTACTGTAATTGAAGCTCAGGTGTTACATTCTTTCCTCATTCAAAAATTTCATCATTGAAATTTCAGGAATATCTCCTCATAAACATATTTGGGTAGTTCTTAATCATAACATATTCAGGTTCCCACATCACCTCTTCCATATTATGATTTCTCCAAAGTACATTTACCAACCAAGTTTTCTAATTCCTCAACACTTGTTCTCTAGTGTTTAGAATTTGGATAGTCTCTTCACAGTAAGATAAATTAAGTTCCAATTATATTTCCTAAAATGTGATCTCATTCATTTGATCTAGAATTTACTTCCTTAATAAAGAGATATGTAACACATAATGTACTTTAGAGAGGCTAGGTGACAATTCCAAATGGTAATCCATAGCTCTAATTCTTTATAGAATTTAAAAAGGTTTGATGTACACGAGGATCAATTTTACTTTATTACTAAATCTTATAACACCCTTACATAAAGAAACTTTTAGGAAAACATGATCTAACACTTGAAATTATAAATATTTCCTTCGATTATCATCATAGTGCTTTTACCTACTTTTAGCTTCTTTAATATGGGTATGAATAGTTTGTACCTTCACCTTTATCTCATATAAAAGTTGTGGTCCAACAAGCTTCCTTTCACTAACATCATCCCAATAAGTTGAATAATGAAATCTCTTTACATATAATGCTTCATACGGTTCCATTTTAATACATCAATGGAATCAATTATTATAGTAAATCTCTACTAAAGGTAAATAACAATCCCACATACCTTTAAAGTCAAGTTATCATGGAATTAAAATTTGTTCTAATTTTTGAATAATCCTCTCAGACTAACCATCAGTCTGAGGATGATATGCGGTTCTCAAATAGAGCTCTGTGTCAATAAATTTCTAAACACTTTTCCAAAATTTCAATATAAATTATGGATCATGATCGGACACAATTGAAAAAGGTACACCATGAAGTCTTAAAACTTCGTTAATATAGAGTCATGTAAGATGATCAAGAGGTAAATCTTCTCTTATAGTGAGGAATTGTGAATATTTGGTAAGATGGTCAACAATAACCCATATGGTATCATTTATTCAAGGATTATTTGGTAATCTTGTGAAAATGTCTATAATAATTCCATCCCATTTCCATATATAAATAGGAAGAGGTTGCATGAATCCTCTAGTATGTTGTATATAATCTTTATCTTATTAAAAACCAAGCATCTTGATACATAATCAGCAATTTCCCACTTCATATTATCCCACCAAAAATGTTCCTTCAAATCCCTATATATATTGGTTCTTCCATGGTGTATAGATAAATTCAGCCTATGATAATCATATAATAATTCCATTTTTAACTTAGGTATGGATGGAACACATAACCTCTTTTCGAATTTAATACCACCATATTCATAAATTAAGTCTTCCAATATCCTATCATTCACAGAATGAGTTTTCTTTTGAAAATTATCATCATCAATTTGAGAACTTTTTGTCTTTTCTAATAAAGATAGTTTGGAAATCAGTTGAAAAAGGAGTGATGTTTCCCCTTCCCTAATAATTACCACAACTAACTTTACTAGGTCCCTAAATAGAGAATCCTTGTCAATCCTCATCTTATTTATAAATCCATGATCTTTCCTACTCAACACATCAACCACCTTATTATACTTTCCAAGTTAATAGTGTATTTATCAATCATAATCCTTGAGTAGTTTTATCCATCTAATTTGACTCATGTTTAGCTTTTTCTATGAAAAGGTGAAGTTCATACACCTATGATATGTGTATATATCATATTGTTGTCCATAGAGATAATGTATACATATATTCAAATTAAATATTATGGATGACAATTCAAGATCATGGGTTGGATAGTTTTGTTTATGAATCTTTAACTTTCTTGATGCATAGTCAATAACCTTATCATTATACATAAGGACACATGCAAGATCCTTCTTTTATGTGTCACTATATAAAAAAAATACATCACCTCTCGATGGTAATGTCAACACTAGTCCATTGATCAACCTACTCTTTAATTATTTAAAACTTTATGTATCTTTCCATATAAAAATAACCCCTTTACATGTCAACTTGGTTAACAGGACTTCTAAATAGGTAAAATTTTGAAAAAAAACACCAATAATAACATATTAATCCAAGGAAACTACATACCTCGATTGTGTTTGTCAGTATAATACATTATTTGAATACCTTTTTTATTTAATGGATAGGTTGATATTCCATACTTACAGACAATATGACCAAGAAAATGAACTTATTAAAGTCATAATTGACACTTGATAAATTTCCCATATGGCTACTTTTCTCTAACAGTATCACAAAATATTCATAAATTAATTTTATCTTCTTCATAACTTTTAGATTATACCAAGATATCATCAATAAATACCAAATAGAAATTATTAAGATGTTCCTTGAACACTCTATTAACCATATCCATAAAAATAGAAGATTTATTAGTCAATCCAAATGTCATTACTAAAAACTCAGAATGTCCATACCTCATATGAAATTTTGTCTTCATAATATCGTCTGTCCTTTCTCTCAATTGATGATTCTCATATTTAGATCAATCATTGAAAAATATTGTGCTCCTTGAAGTTGATCAAACAAGTCATCAATATGAGGCAAGTTATATTTATTCTTCATAGTGATGGCAATGATTTCTCTATAATCAATGCGCAACCTCGTAGTCCCATTATTATTTTTAAATAATAAAAAAGGATCTCCCCAAGGAGAAAAACTTGGGTGTATTAATCCCTTATCACACAGCTCATGTATTTTTTTACTTTAACTCCACTAAATCTATAGTAGCCATCCTATAAGAAGTATTAGATATAGTTTTTCCATTAGTGATCAGTTAAATAGAAAACTCAACTTGAAATTTAGGTGGATGTCTAGGTAGTTATTTAGGAATCATATCATTATATTCTTGCATAATAAGAACATATTTTATATTATTGTTACATTTCCCTTCCATAGGTTTTGTATTCTCTTATTATACCAAAATTTCATTAAGGAGAGCTAATGGAGGTGGATCTATATACGATTTAGATGATGTAGTCTCCCCTCAAAATATAAGGGATTTTATACCTTCATTAAAAAATTTAATATCCTTATCTTAGTAATAAATTTTTTAATTATAATAAAAAATTCAATCCATACCAAGGATTATATAAAATTAAACCATAATAATGATGATAAATTTTAAAAATAGGCTAAGTCTATGTGTTATAATGGGAATTTACTGACATATCCTTATTTTAGTAATATTTCCATTATGTGTATTGATTGAAAATTACCTTATTATGGTTCTAGGGAAATATATAATTTTCTTAGTAAACATGGATGATATAAAAGAGTGTTAATATATAGAATCAAATAAAACATTAGTTAAATTTTATGGTATGATCAACATACCTACTACTACATATTTAGGAACTTCAACCTCATTTGTAGTGATCACATAATCTTGGCCTTACTCTCATGTAATTTTCTAAGGTAAAATCTCTTGATTCCTAGGATAGTCATTTGAATAGTTCCATGTATCCTTATAGTTGAAGCATTAAACATTTTAAAACTTATTTCTTACCCTTTAAATAATGATACTAATGGACTTTTCTCTCCATACTTGAAGCAAGCTCTCATTACCAAAAATCATGTTCCATGTTGTTTCTTTCCATATTTATTATAAGTTTTAAATTCCACCATTATCTTCTTCCCTTTTCTTGTATTTAATTTTCTAGAGTGCTTATCATCCATCTTCTTATTTTTCTTTCCTTATAAGTTTTAAGACTTGGATAATTATTTATGTGTCTTTATAACACATTATACTATGTCCTCATATGATGAGAAGGCTTAGGATACCATTTACCTTCGAAGGATTGGCTTTAGACCATTAAAGAGACGTTCAATATTAATCTTTGGATTACACATGTAATATGTAGAATGTCTTTATAACCTTGTAAATTTGGATTTATACTTAGCAAAATTTTCATCTTACTTTTGTATTTGACTCATAAATTTTCTCTACATATCCACTCATTACTCATGAGAAAAATATTTTCCAAGAAAAGTACCTTAAAATCATTTTTATTTATGTTTTTTATTTCTTCCTCATACTTAGTGTTTTGAATAAATGACCACCATTGATATTCATCCCCCTATGATATGATAAAATACCATAAAAAATTTAATTTCATTACTTTCTAAAGAAATGAATATATTCAATAAGGGACTTATCCATTGTTCAGCTAAAAATGGATTAGTAGTCCCATTGAATGATGGAGGTATCTGACACATGAAGTAGTCCAACATTATTTCACCACATTTTATATCAGTAGGATAATCCATATAGTCAAGGTTATTGATCATAACCTGAGTCAGTTTCCCCAATATAGTTATAATTTTTTAAACTCCAGTTTCATTTCCAATTATAGCTCAAGTTTCATTATCTTGTATTGGAGGGAAATCCCTACATAGATTATGTTCATTGATATGGTTTTCATTACTTTTTCTAGGTTCTATTTCTAAAAACGATTCATACGCTAAATTAGATCATAACATTATGATTCATAATGTATACTTACAAAACTGATGAAACACTTGACATTACTTGAAATTTTATTCATAGATAATATTTGTATCATAAATTTAGTATCATTGGAAATATTATAAAATCATAAAAAAAAATCAAATATTTCATAATGGTTTTTAAATAAAATACAAATTGACCCTAGAATATCACCCATGAGTGTCAAATTAGGTGTGTAGTAAGGTCACACTCACCGTGCATCAGAATGATGGCTAGTATATACTCGACCAAATATTTTTAGGGTTATTACCCCTTGATTCATCTATTACAAATCCATGTTCAATTGAATCATCCAAAAAGGGATGTATTTCTAGGAAAACCACATAATCATTGACTTTCTAAAAACTTTATAATGTTATCCTATAATTAGACATATCCTTAGATTTTTTATAAGGTTGGGTTATCTAATATATGTTTTCCTAAATCTAGTTCCCAAGGTTTTTACTAAACCCCCCTTTATACCAAATGTAACACCCCAACTCTAGTATCCTAGATTCAGTTGTTATTTTACAACATTGGTACAAAATACAAGAGATCACATCTAGAAGGACTAAATAGTTAGTGTTATTAGGATACTGGATACATACATGATTCGCATATTAAATCTAAAAACATGAAATATAATATAATAGTTCATGCGATAAATTTATTATATGTTTTATTAAATCCCTAATTTCATTCATAAATCCTATCTTGGTATCCTGAGGAAAGTAAAAAATAATAAAGGGTGAGATTAGATGCTCAGGAAGGGAAAGCATACTATAGAATATGTCATAAAATAAATAAAACATGGATAGTATGGCTGAGATAAACAATAATAAAATATTATATATAAATAATACCTTAAAAATGGGACTAAATCCATAAAAAAACATAAAAACATAAACAATCACATGTATAACAACAACTAGTTTCATAATGATAAAATGAATAATATCAGACATCATAATCTTATTATTAAGTCCTTATGAAAAGAAAACTTACATAAATAGGTAAATCATATTCTAAATACCCAAACTAGTTTGTCTCATGATACCTACCAATGTATCGAGGGGATATAGTGGTCTTCACCTATTAATTACTAAGTCTAATGAATTCATCATATGAAATGGTTGAAATAAAATCAATGTAATCATTCGTATTGAAAAAATAGCATATAAAATGTTAATATTTTTTTCCAATCAATAAATATAACATAATAATAATACATAAAAAGTAATATTCTTAATTTTATCAAAATATTATATCCCCATTAAAGTATAATATTAACCAAATAATGTTAACAAAGAAGAAAAGAAATAAAAAAATTCAATGGAAGATTACTTGAGGAGAAATACCCATTTCATTTTGAAATTACTTATTCAAAATATAAAAATTTAAAAAATATTAACGAAACCATTTTATTTTAAAATAATATTGAAAAATTTAAATTAATCTCTAAATAAAATATTAATCATGATAGCAGTAAAAATCACTCGTGTGATGTATGTTAAAACAAAGATTTCGTTCACACCTTCAGTAAAAGGTGCTTCATTTAAAAAATGACAAGAATATTACTTTTAAACCATTTTATTAAAAGTAAACATGGGTAAAAGTTATTTTAATAAATCATTGTATAATATTAAAAATATTCTTGAAAATAATTTAAAGAAAATATGGACATGGAATAAAATGATTTCTGATTGAAAGAAAAACAAGGTCGATTTTCCTTAAAAACATTATTTCAGTATATTGATCACTTAACAGAGGAAAATAAAAGAAAAACTTATAATTTTAAGAAATAACCATATGAGAAGAAAATATATTGGTTTTAAGATATAAATATCATATAATTTTCCCAACATATACTTAATCATAAATAATCTTGAATAATGATGAGATTGTGAAATAAACCCTTACCTCAAGTCTGAATTCCTTCATATGTGTTTAAAAATACTTTATAATAAATATAAATTTATTATAAATATATTATAGAACCATAATAATATATATCATACCATATATTATTTACATATAATTTGTATCACCTTTTTTTAATAATTATTTATTAAAATAATTATTTCGGTGATAACTACTTTATTTTTCATGTATGTTTTGGTTCGGAATTTTTGGTCCTTATACTTTGATCATGATTACATCTAATAAATAATGTTATTAATGATATAAATATAATATATATTTATTATACATATTTTTTTAATCATCCTTAAAAGGTAGAATATAGAAAGATGAAATACACAGTTCATGGAGACGGTAGGTTGTACTTACGTAAGAACATTGTTTTCACTTTTTAACATATGGAATGAAAGAAAGGTAAAATATAATTCAAATTTTAAGAATACTTATTATATAATATATATTTATTAAATCTATCCTTATTACCATCCATGTAAATAGGAAATGAAAAATGGATCACATCAAAACATGGAGGTGGTAGTCCACACGTACACACGAGTGATGTTATCATTTTTCAATGGATTGGAAGGCAATAAGGTTGATATGATATTATAATTCTAGAAGAATAATTATTTCATAAATATCATATATATTCATTAATTCCATATTTATAACCATCCAAGTAAAATGGTAGTGAAAAACGAATTACACTACTATGTGGAGATGGTAGGTCATACTTACACACAAGTGATGTTTTTCACTTTTCATAAGATGGGAAATAGATATAAAATGTTTGTCACATAATTATAATAACATATAATTATATATATTCTAATTTATTTATTACTTTAGTATGGGTACAAAAATAGAGTAAGTATAAGAAGACATAAATTTGAATGAGTTGTAAAAAATGATTACATTTTCTTAGAGACACCACCTTTGGATCTCTTCTTAAGGACCATAGGTTTAGTATTTTAAGAATAACAGAACCACTAGAATGTGAAAGTGATGTTGGGGAGATATTTTGGTGGGTTTTTTTGATATATATGTCTCAATATATGTGAATAAATGGGGGGTGATGTGCCCTTTTATAATTGAGGTCAGTGGCACAGTTGTAATTTTTCAAAGTTTTGAAATATTATTAAGTCACTTCGTTAAAAAATGGATCTAAAATGACTCATATTATAATTTTATAAGTTTAATTTAGAAATAAAACCATACAATGGGGTTTTATAGAGTTTTTATGTCATTTTAACCCTTATATTTTTAGATTAACCCTTCAGTAAACTTGTTTTGACCTTAACTATAGTAACAACTATTTGAGTATTAAAGGGTTATAATTTTACTTATAACATAAAAATTAGATAATAAATATAAAATGAAGGAAATATTATACCATATATAGTCCTAATTGAAATATTTCAATATTTTTATGATTTTTAAATAATTTAATAAATATTATTTTTCATAATATATCATTAATGTCATTTCTGAAACTACTCATTTAATTTGACTTTAAAGACATCAATATAGAAGTTAGATTTGAATATAAATAATTAAAATATCCCTTTTATGTTATATTTATTTATAAAAAAACTTTAATGTAATAATTCACCAAAATTTTATTACTTTTAATATTTTTAAAATCATTTATTTTATTTTTCTATTAATTGAATAAATGTTGTGTTAGTGTTGACTAAACATTTAAGGTAATTATATAGTCACAAAAAATTATAAATAAATTACCATCATAAAATTAATTTCATTATTCTCAAAATAATATTTAATAATAATTCAAAAGTTATTTTTATACCTATGTGAACATATAAGAGTATTTTAAAAACAAGAGAGTGAAATTTTGTATTTTTCTTTAATTAAAATATTATATAGGTTATTTTAATGGAAAAGTGTCCCAAAAAAATAAATTTTGAGACTTAAGTGATAAGTGTCAAAATAAATTTATCTAATAATAATTAATATGAAAAATGATGGATTAATCACTTAATTTTTTCATATGTTAACTCGATTTACTCTTTTCCAATGGTGATAAATCTTTACTATTTTTACTATTTATTATGAAAAAAAATAGTTGACCTTATTAAATAATATTTATTATTTTGATTAAAAATATTTAATCCATTTTATAAAATTAAATATCTATAAGTTTCATAAATTCATTTTATAATAATCCTCTAAAGCTTGATGAAAAATGGTTTTCTGAAGAAAACAAATGTCTTTTAGGTCTCAAAGTATTTTTTTACCAATATAAAGTATAATGTTAATTCCAATGTAATTATATTATTTATAAATTATAATTTTATTAATTTAGTATTTAATTCAAAAAATTACAATACTTTTTTAATTAAAAGAAATGATAGTTTTATAAAAATAAGTATTTTCTACTATTCACTAAAAAATTAGTCATTATAGAAAAATACAAAAATTTCACCCTAAGATAAATTTGATATGATGATTTCAAAAATTAAATTTATTTAAGAAAAATAAAATTATATAATTATATAATTTATGTTTTAATCACATTCTAAAATAAAACTATGTGTATTTGTGCTATATTGTTTCTCTAGAAATAATTACTATAATTTAATCTCAGGTGTTATATATGGAAAGTTTGAGAAGAAATGTGATATGAATAAGAAGATATTAGGATTTATATTAAATTTTGGTTTAGTAAAAATAGTCAAATTTATTGATTAGAAGAAGGTTGGAAGTAAAGAACATAGTTTTGGACAACATGCAGTTTTTAAAGGTAAATATGATTTTTTATAAATACTATTGTTACTATAGAGATTTTAGGAATACAAAAAAATGTGTTTGTTTAACCACCAAAATCATTAACTTCCTATAAGTTTTTGGAAACAATTTTTTATTGGTATTCATATAAGGACCTGGCCTTATAACGTAACATAATCTTGAATTAAATTAATAATTCACATTGAAGATCTTTTCAGGTTTAGAGTTTTAGAGAATTAGGCCATAACTATTACATTACATCTCAAATATTACAAAGTAGACACTTCTACTAAGTATATATTTTTTCATAAAATAAAAACTCTTGAAAAAAAGAGTCATGTCTAATTCCATATTTTAGACAGCATTACTTTCCCTTGATCCCATCATTGACCCTATTCATCTTTAAGCCTTGTGAAAAACATTTTAAAACTTGGGATGAGCATAAAAAAGCTCAGTAAGGGTTATAAAATAAGGAAAGAAAAAAATATCCCATCAATAAATACAAATCAATGAAACCATACTTTTCAATCATAACATACCTCATAAAATCATAAGATTTATGAATAACATACTGAAATCATAAATCATAAAGGTAACTTATGGCATACATAAAATAGTTACATTGTAGTTTTGACAGCTACGTAGGGAGTCACATTTGGAATACCCATCACAGTATATTCCCTAAATATCTTAGGTGAAACATTAACGTTTACCTCCATCACGTTACCCAATGCATTGGAGAGCTATCTCGGGCTCACCCGCCATAGGTTTATCACAGAACCACCTATATACGTAAACAATTCCCAAGAACCATAACATAATCACAACACATAACACAAGCATAAAGGAAAGATAATATTTCCACATTCCAATCACAATATATCATATCAAGATATTGAAATAAACAATGATTTATCAAACCATTTTCAAAACCATTTAAAACATTTAATGAAGAGATTTTTGAATCAAAGTGTCACATACCACTATGAATCTTTTAATGGAATTAACATTTTAAAACATTAATGTACATATAAATTTTTGTTCAGAGTATATTACTCAAGAGGGGGGTGAAATGATTATCTATAAAAAAATTTGGTTAAAATTTATTCTTAAATAGTGTTCCTAATAAGGTTAAATAAAGCCCAGTTAATCAAGGTAATACAATTATGAAGGTTTGACTATTTAAATAGCTTCTTAAATGATTGATTAATTCTCAGTAATCTTAATTTCAGTTATTAATATTACTTTTGAAGCTATTCTACTAAGACAAGACAATTATAACTTCTATCCAAGATTAACTATCAAAGTGAATTTAGTGATTTCTAAATTATACAGTAAAGCAGTAAAACAGAGAAGACTAAATTAAGCATCACAGTGGATATGAAACAAGTGGTGTAGTCTCAAGCTGAGACCTAATCCACTCCACTTGGTGATCACCTGTCACCAAGCAGTTTATATAAATAAACTTGATCCACACCCTGGATCAGGGTTAAACAACAGTATATAGGACTGTCCAGGTCGCACAGGGACCTCTTCCATAGTTCTTTGTAGGAACAAACAACCAGGTCACACAGGGACCTCTTCCACACTTATTAGTGGGTATAAAAATATAAAAAGATGTTTGTGAAGGACCCTGGGACACCCTGAGAGGGTAGGGGTGAATCAGGGTGTCAACTTTTTCTTTTGAACTGATGGATCTTGTTTCCACGTTGGTAGAAACTAGTTTAACCTGTATGATGGATATGAGAATAAATAAAACATTCACACGCAAAGAGATGACACATCACTTTGTAATTGGTTCACCACTAAGGGCTACGTCCAAGGATCATACGCCGACAAGTTTTCGGTCGTACCAAATTCCACTATTCTTCACTCTTTGTGGATTACAAAGGTTCGGACACAGTCACTCTGTCCCAGGCTCACTACCTTTACAAAAGTTCAGGGATAGTTCACTGCATCCCTCGGGTCACTCCCGTTGAATCCCCCTGGCTCACTGTCTTTGGTGAAGTCTCAATCAGTTTATTTACATGAAGGTATCTTAATCATAGCTAATGAATACATCCTCTGTTGTATGTAGATGCTCTGTTGAAGTCCAACTTCCACCCGGAGACTAATCTCACTTTGCACCAAAGGTGTCGGGCAAACTTACAAATTTCACGCTGCCCCAGGAACACTGGCGTACTTCAACCACTCTTGGTGCACTTCTCCAAGCCTGGCACACAAGTTTCAAAACGGCATGCAAGTTCACCTCTCCCACTTGCGCGACACTCACTTCTTTAACTTCAAACTTGCACGACTCACATCCTTTTACACCCAAACCGATTTTAGCGCGCAACTATGAACTGTCATGCTTCTTCAAATCCTAGCACACAAGTGTCACCAAACCACATGTGTGTCTCCTCCTTCACCAACTCAAAACTTGGGCGACTCAACCCCTTTCTCACCCAAAACACCTTGGATGCGCAGCAAACAACTGTCGCGCAACTACAACTTGTGTGAACCACCACCACTTGCGCGACCACAACACCTGCATGACGAGAGCTCTAATTTTATCTAAGTCTGAACTTCATACTGAATGAGGAGGGGTCAACCTCTATTTATATTCATTTGGATACCATGCGCTACGGCGCGTAATTCTTCCCTCGGCATGTAAGTTTTGGCGCGCAAGTCTCTACTGCGCAAGTCACTTGCGCGATCAAACATAAAACTTGGGAGCCCTTCTCCCTTTGCCATATTTTCATGTTTCTGATATTGAAAAACAAAAGGTGCACAAGTTTACTCTCCTTCAAGTCAATAGCATGCAAGTCTCTTTTCCAAAAACCACTTTTCTCCATTTTTAAATTTTTAGGCCCAAAAATTTGGGAATCACTAGAAAACGGTACCACCTTCAATACTATTATCAGCTTGTTCTGTATGATCACTTTGTTGGAACACATTTTGAACTTCCATTGAGGATTGAAAAAAAACACAAACCATACTCCAATTCATGCATATAATGACCATGGTTCCAACAATCTCCCCCTTTGGGTTTGTTGGCAATCAGTAAATAAATTCAATAGAGCACCAGCCATAGGAAAACCAAAAACGCAAGAATCAACTCAGCCAACACTCTAAGTCTACGTGATCAATTCTCGGTGTAGAAAACAATAAAGGAAGATTGAATTGGGTTCCCGTCCAATGTATTCCTTCCCATCATATCACCGACATTGAATTCTCAATGTGTCACAAAAGCATTACATGCCTGAATTTATTCCTTTCTCCCCCATTGATAATAAACCCAAAGACTGATAATTGTTCATTGTTTAGCTCAAACCACACTCCCCCTGGATAGTATCTCCCCCACAAACCTGCATCGCATCCATAAACAGATTAAAAACAATTAACATAACTAGGGAGAGGGTAATTGCATAACCTCCTTATGAACTGGGAGGTGGCTAAACATCGAGGTTCAACCGATGCTTCTCAAACATAGCCGCTAGCAGTGGCTTGGTCAGGATACCATCCACTTGATCATCAGTTCCCACATGATCCATTCTAATAACACCTTGATCAACTTTTTATTTGATAAAGTGATACCTTATTTCAATATGTTTTGTATGAGAATGTTGAAAAAGATTCTTAATAAGATCAATTGCGCTCTTGTTATCACAATAAATTACCATTGATTGCTTCACCTCATCACTAATATCTGTTAGTTGTTGCTTCATCCACAGCAGTTGAGTGCATGCCTTCGTGGCAGAGATATACTCAGCTTCAGCAGTACTAAGAGAAGTATTTTCTTGTTTCTTACTCAATCAGCCAACACATTTATTCCCAATATATAATGCTCCACCACTGGTGGAATTTCTATCTACTACATCGCCAACCCAGTCAGTATCAGAAAATGCTAATAATTCATTGTCTCTTCCTGCAGCAAAGTATAAGCCACAATTTTGAGTACCTTGAATATACCTCATGATTCTTTTTACTACTGTCATATGTTCCTCCTTTGGATTACTCTGAAATCAGGCTGCTAGGCAGGTTACAAAGATAATATCTGGTCGTATCGCTGTCAGGTATAGTAGGCTCCCAATTATCCTCCTGTATATAGTGGGGTCTACAGATGCCCCATCCTCATGCTTTCCAAGTTTGGTTCCAACTGAAATCATAGTTGATATTGGTTTGGAGTCTTACATATTAAAATTAATCAGTATCTCTCTTGTATACTTTTCTTGAGAAATGAAAGTGTAATCTTTCCTTTCAATCACTTACAGCCCCAATAAATATGTGAGCTCCTCAATCATAGACATTTCAAATTCTGATTTCATTTGATTGGAAAATTCATCCACTGATTTCTTCCTGCTTCCACCAAATATAATGTCATCAATGTATACTAGAACCATGAACTGATATTTTGGAGAATTCTTCACATATAGATTGTGGTATACTACTCCTCTTATGAATTCCATCTTCTTGAGATACGAGTCCAGTCGGGAATACCATGCTCGTGGTGACTGCTTCAAACCATGTAGAGCTTTCTTCAGTTTGCAGACCTTTGTTTCATTAGTACCAAGAACAAAACCCATTGGTTATTTGATGTAGACTTATTCTTCGAGTACACCATTCAAGAATTCTATCTTGACATCCATTTGATATACTTTATATCCTCTTTGGAATTCCATGGCAAGGAAAATCCTGATTGACTCCAGTCTAGCCACTGAAGCAAATGTTTCTTCAACATCAACGCCTTCAATCTAGGAGTTTCTTTTACATACTAGTTGTACCTTGTTTCTAATAAAACTTCCATGATCATCAAACTTGTTCTTGAAGATCCATTTTGTACTAATCACATTGTGACCTTCGGGTCTCTAGACAAGATCTCATGTCTGATTCTTGTCAATCTGATCTAACTCTTCATTCATGGCTTTCACCCATGATTCATCCTTTGAAGCTTCTTCAAATGAGGATGGCTCCACAACTGATAGAAATGTGGATTGCGTGTTATTCATCATCCTCCTTATTTGAGTGGGTGCACTCCTGTCCCTAATTATGTTAGATGGATCAATCTCATCTCTATGATTTCTCCTGTGCGGTTCAGTTGCATTCTCTTTAACCACAGTTTCTTCTTCAGATTCTTCTTCTGATTCAACATCATGATGTGATTGTTGAGTGTTTTGTACAGCTTCCTCTATTTCTGTATTTGTATTTTCTCCACATTAACTTTCTTCCTCATTTTCTATCATATCAGCATATGACGAACTTGAAGCATTTGTGGTCTTCTCTTCAATTATCTTAACATCACTGATTTCCACAATCCTTCCTAATCACTTGTTGAAACACTTGTAGGCTTTTCTGTTCATTGAGTATCCAAGGAAAATTCCTTTATCTGCATTGTCACCATACTTCCCTTGATTTCATTATTTGTTCCTAATGAAGCATTTACTTCCAAAAACACGAAAGTATTTCAAAGAGGGTTTGCTTCCATGCCACAATTCATATGGTGTCTTCGTCTCACCCATATAATGTCCTGTTCAATTTTGAATATATACTGCAGCTTGAATAGCCTCTTTCCAGTAATGTCGTGGAATACGACTCTCAATCAGCATAGTTCATGCCATGTTGTTCACCTGTCGATTCCTTCGTTCAAAAACTCCATTTTGTTTTGGAGTTCTCACAGCAGCTACCTCATGTTGTATCCCATGCTTCTCCAGGTAATTTTCAAATTCAATGTATGTGTATTCCCCTCCATTGTCAGATCGCAACACTTTGATTGTTAGTTCAGTATCATTCTCGGCAATTCGCCGATATGTTTTCATGCAGTCAAGCACTTGTTATTTCCTGTGAATGACCATTACACATGCCATTCTACTGTAATCATCTATGAAAAGGACAAAGTACCTTTCTCCATGAGTTCCAGCAACATTTATCAGCCTGCATACATCTGTATGAATTAGATCAAGAATATGGGATGCCCTTTTCTTCTTTGGATGATATGAACTGCAGACCAGCTTCCCACGAATTCAAGCATCACAAGACTTTTCACGCTCACGATTCAGGTTGGGAATGTCCATGATAATACTCAATTTTGATATTTTCTCCATGTCTTGTTGATTGATGTGTCCCAGTCTTTGATGCCACAAATTGTTTTAATTTTCAACAGTCATGTAACAAACATTTTCTTTACTATCAACCTAATACAATTTTCCTTCTGTTCTGTATCCCTTCATAAGTGAATTTTCTGTCTTTCCCTTGATAGTGCAACCTTTTTGATTAAAAGTAACTATAAGTTCCGAGTCACAGAGTTGACTCACACTGAGTAGATTATGACGTAGGACATCTACATAAAGGACTTAATCCTTCTTTATCTCCCCATTATCTAATTCAGTACTTCCACTACCTTTGATTTTTAGAGCTCCATCATTACCAAATCATATTGTACCATCAACATTCCTTTTGATATCTGTTAACAGGCCAGCATTACCTGTCATATGAGATGAACAACTGCTATCCAGAATCCAGGTACTGTTTCTTTTTTTAGCTTTGAGGTTCACCTCTGCAAGGTTGGATTTCTCAATTTTCTTTCTTTATTTCCATGAGACATTGGATTGAGTATAGAGCACTAATGTCCTTTAAATTATCTCTTCCATGTACCTAGGTTCTTTATAGTCAAAATCTTCTTTGAGAGGAGAAAACCTGTTTGAAAGAGAAATACTGTCTTGCTGATGAGACTTTACTTGTCTCGAACTTCAGTATGAGGTGTCCATGTCCCTTATCTGCCTGCAATTGACAGCCTTATGACCAAAGTTAGAACAATAAAAATAATATCCATAGAAATTGTTTCTTCTAAAATAATTAGGATATGAATTTATTCTCCTCTATTGAACTCCTATATCTTCACCATTCAGATAGCTTCTTGCCTCTTCGTAATAAGACATGGTATGGCCCAAATATCCACAGAACTGGCACTTCATGAGAGGAAATGTCTTCTCACTTCTATTTATCCTCATTCCTTCTTCTATGGGATAAAAGTATGAGGGCTCATTTTTTCACAAGGCTCGAGGATAATATTCATTTCTTCTTTCAGATTGAATTGGGGGTTTCTATTTCATCACTTCAGAAGACTTTCCCACATCACCCACTTTCAAATTTCCTTTATTTTGGTCACCTTTATTTGCAACATTTGATGATTCTGCCTCACAACCAATTCCACTATTTCCAATGTAGGCAGGTCTTTGATCATTTAAAAACTTTTCAACTCCATTGGAGCCGTGTTTTTCTCTTTCCAACAACTCAGCATTTGAGAACCTTCCAAACTATATTTTCTTCCTTGATTCTTTTGAAAATGAATCTTTTTCAAGTTTACTCCTAATAGTAACAACTTCCTCCTCAAGACGCTCAGCAGTCTTGGACTTTTCCTCTAGTCTGGAGGTAAGGTCATTGATGACCTTTTCCTACTCTTCAATTCTCAACTTCAGATCCACTACATCATCATTGCTTTCAAGTATTTTAGACTGTACTTTCACCATATCTTCCAGTCGTTCAATTTCAGCTTCAAGTTGATCAACATATTCAGTTGATTCTTCTATAATTTATTTCCACTTATTGCAATCTTACATTTAATCTTAATCTTACTAACAGCATCCTTAAGTTGTAAATCGGGATCTGCACTAGTTTTCAACTGATTTTCTCAACCAGTATCTTTTTATTTTTCAACAGTGGCCATCATGGAAGTATGGTTCCCATTTTTAAATTCTGGTTCTTCTTCATCACAAAATTCATTATCATATTCTTCCTCTTCACAGACAAAACTTTTATTTGGTAATTTCTTTATTGATTTTAAGTCTCCTCTTTTCAAAAATATTTTCTAAGGATTCTCAATGTTTCCAAAATCTCTATTCTCATCATCGATATTTCTTGAACACTGAGAGAAAATGTGACCAACATTGCCACAACAAAAGCAAGTAAGAGGTAACTTCCCTTTGAATTTCCCTTTTCCCTTCTAGAACTTCTTTTTAATGAGAGAAAGAATTTATTTTTCATCATCATCTTCACCAATACTATATTTTGAGATTTTTAGTTTCTCAATGGCTTTGAATTCCATTTCCTTACTCACTCAAGTCGTGGCATCTTCTGGTTTGACCCTCATTTCATATGCCACCAGGCTGCTCAGTAGATCATTCAGAGAAAGTTTAGAAAGATCTCTTTCCTCAAGGGATGAAACCTTTACATTGTAAAGGGGTGGAAGTCTTCTTAATATTTTCTTCATAATTTCTATGTCTTCGACTTCTTCACCTAGACCCTGAATTTCTCTAACCACTTTAGTAATTTGATTGAAGAAGGAATATGCATTCTCATCAGGATGCATCTTCAAATCATCAAACCTACTGTGCAGGACTTGTAGTTTCACCTCCTTCACTTTGATATATACTTCATAAGTATTTTCAATTTTATCCCACATGGACTTTGCTGAGGTATAACTCATCACTTTTAGATAGATCTAATCAGAAAGTGTTGTGGTGAGAGCATTCTGTGCTTTAGCATCAACATCATGAATTTTCCTATCTACATCAGTCATAGCTAGCCCTATTGGATCAGTAACATGTATACCTTGCATAGTGGAAAACAGAACATCCATTCCAAGGGATATTAGATGAGATCTCATTCTGTTCTTCCAAATCTAAAAATTACTTCCATTAAAGATGGGAACTCCCCTAACACTGGCTGAATTTTCCATAACGGTATAAAACAGATCAAACACCAACAACCTGCCTTTGATACCACTTGAAGGACCACAGGACACCCTGAGAGGGGAGGGGTAAATCAGGGTGTCAACTTTTTCTTTTGAACTGACGGATCTTGTTCCCACGTTGGTAGAAACTAGTTTAACCTGTATGATGGATATGAGAATAAATAAAACATTCACATGCAAAGAAATGACACAGCACTTTTTACTTGGTTCACCAGTAAGGGATACATCCAAGGAGCATACACCGACAGGATTTCATTCGTACCAAATTACACTATTCTTCACTCGTTGTGGATTACAAAGGTTTGGTCACAGTCACTCTGTCCCAAGCTCACTGCCTTTACAAAAGTTCAGGGATAGATCACTGCGTCCCTCGGGTCACTCCCATTGACTTCCCCTAGCTCACTGCCTTTGGTGAAGTCCCAATCAGTTTATAGAAGTGAAGGTCTCTTCATCATTACTAATGAATACATCCTCTGTTGTATGTAGATGCTCTGTTGAAGTCCAACTTCCACCCGGAGACTAATATCACTTTGCACCAAAGGTATCGGAAAAACTTACAACTTTCGTGCATCCCCAGAAAGACTAGCATACTTCATCCACACCTGATGAGCTTCTCCAAGCCCGAGATGAAAGTTTCAAGATGGTTCGCAAGTTCACCTCTCCCACTTTTGCAACACTAACTTCTTAAACTTCAAACTTGCGCGACTCAC
Source organism: Viscum album (assembly GCA_963277665.1). Lineage (NCBI taxonomy): Eukaryota > Viridiplantae > Streptophyta > Magnoliopsida > Santalales > Viscaceae > Viscum > Viscum album. Next base: position 832,739,439 of record OY728147.1, on the reverse strand, counting down.
ATCCTTTTACACCCAAACTGATTTTGGCGCGCAACTATGAATTGTCGTGCTTCTTCAAATCATGGAATGCAAGTGTCACCAAACCACATGCATGTCACCTCCTTCACCAACTCCAAACTTGGGTGACTCAACCCCTTTCTTTCCCAAAACACCTTGGGCGTGCAGCAAACAACTGTCACGCAACTACAACTTGTGCGACCCACCACCACTTGTGCGACCACAACACTTGCGCGATGGGAGCTCTGATTTTCTCTACTCTGATTTTCTCTAAGTATGAACTTAGTACCGAATGAGGAGGGGTCGACCTCTATTTATAGTCATTTTTATACCCTGTGTGATGGCGCGCAAGTCTTCCCTCGGCGGGCAAGTTTCGGCATGCAAGTCTTTTCCACGCAAGTCACTTGTGCGACCAAATATAAAACTTGGGCTCCCTTTTCCCTTTGCCATATTTTCATGTTTCTGATCTTGAAAAACAAAAGTCGTGCAAGTTTTATCTCCTTCAAGTCAATTACATGCAAGTATCTTTTCCAAAAACCACTTTTATCCATTTGTCGATTTTCAGGCCCAAAAATTTTTCAATCACTGGAAAACAGTGCCACCTTTAATATTGTTATCGGCTTGTTCCATATGATCACTTTTCTAGCACACATTCTGAACTTCCACAGAGGATTGACAAAAAAACAAACCATACTCCAATTCATTCATAGAATGACCATGGTTCCAACAGTTTGAGTAAGGTTATCTTGTATCCTTCAGTTTTATATAGGAGACAGAGTGTGTTGTTATATAAATACACACACTGCTCGAAAGCTAGTAAAAAGATACACAATAGAGTAGAAATATTGATATAGGTTTATAATTTATCTGAATGTTAGTCTTTGCATCTCTAGACTTCAGAGATGAAGAAGATGCAGAAATCAAGTCCTCGTATGGAAAACAGAATGTCGCAAGTTAGACAGATCTGGCTTGTGTTCTTTGTGATGTTTGACAGTGCGAAGATGTTCTCAATTCTAGGATTCAATTAAGCATTGTTTATTCTCCAGCAGCATTGAGTTGCATGAGACAATTCTTTATTCAAAAATTCTCTAAGTGTATTCTTCGTTGTCATGTTCATGCCCACCCGCTTGTTTCACTTTCATATGTATCATACCACACTTGTCTTTTTTTCTCGGCCGCATTACTCTTTTATCTTAGAGTGCATGTGTTTGAGATGATAGGTTGCATTTATTCTGCACCTCGTACCTCGTACTGTCAGATGACATGTCTACAAATAAATATTAATTATGTATGTTTATTTAAAATCTTTAAATATGACCATTAGAGAGTAAATTGAAAAACGAAAAAAATAGATTAAGAAACGGTGTCACAGTATGTCATGGAAATGGTGTATCCTTCAAATGGTGTCTAGATTGGTCACGGTGTCTCATGGTAATGGTGTCTCATTCACGATGTCTAGTTCATGGTGTCTCATGGTCACGGTGCCTACTTTTTCATGGTGTCTCGATGTCACGGTTTCTGCTTGTTCACGGTGTCTTGATGTCACAGTATCTTCTTGTTCACGGTGTATCGATGTCACAATGTCTGCTTGTTCACGGTGTCTCGATGTCACGGTGTCTACTTCACGGTGTCTCATGGTCACAGTGTCTGCTTCATGGTGTCTCAGGGTCACAGTGTCTGCTTCACGGTGTCTCATTCATAGTGTCTGAGACTTAGGCAAATATCTATATTCAGACTTAAGCAGTGATATTTGTGGAATGGATTAAACTCAATCATTTGTCAGAGAAGTCATTATAAAGTAGATCAACATATATTATATAGTAACCAAACTGAGTTTATAGCACTTAAGAGCTTTGGATAGCTTTTACTAAACAACTGTGCATTTGATGTGAGATAGATTTCTTAGAGTTAACAAGGTTTATATACTGAATTGGATTTTTGATCATTAAAACGTGATTAATACATGAGGAGTCCAACAATATCCCCCTTTTTGATGATCAAAAATCATGTATATTTAGAGTGTATATTTGTTCTAAAAACATAGTTTGAATATGAATATAACATATATAGATTGAGTGTTCTCCTATAGAGATTTCTCCCCCTTTTGGGATTATCAAAAAGTAGCAAGAAAAAGAAAGACAAAAGAGACAAGAAAAGTGCATAATGTATTATATAAAAAGAGGGGCATTACAAAAAGTAAAACAAAGTTAACAAGATTCCTATAAAAAGAGAGTAAGCACTGTCCTTATTCACTGGTTGGTCTTCTATTTTCCCTTAGTAGTAGCAGTATAATAGAAATCCATAGGAGAAAAAGTTGAAGTAGAAGAAGGGAGTGAGCTGGTTGAGAGAGAAGGTAAAGGAAGACCTTCAAAGACAAAGGGAGCTAGAGTAGGTGTAGTAGAAGACCAAGGTAGATGTTGATCAAGGATCACAAGCCTGATCTGACTCAGTGATTAACTGACAGACATAGAAGTGGAGGCTAGGGAAGAGGTAAATGTAGGCAAACCATGTCTCAGAGGTGCAGCCTCAGAAGCAACAATGGATGTACTCTGTACATGAAGATAAGGCCTTAGAAGCTTAATAAAATCAGCAATGATATCTCCATCATACTGCATAGCTTTCTTAAAGTTATCCTTTTTTTTCATAAACTTATCCAAAAGATGAGTGAATGCTGTGATATTTTGGACTTGAGTCTTGAAAGCTTGAGTAATAAGAGGAATCCTCAGATTTTCTACAAGATATTTGAAATAATTGTTCATGTCTGTCTTAAAGAAGATTTAGTTGAAGTAGAAATCCAATTTCTTGGAAATTTCTTGTTGAGCATCATTAGAAATTTTTTAATGTATTTGGACCAGATCAAGAACTCTTTCATTGTTCTTAATAACTTTAAATAGAGAATATTTATTGAAAACACTAAGCACAGTTTGAAGTTATTCTTTGACCACTGTTCTAAGAAGGTCACTGTCTAAGGAAGATTGAGATGATTGTCCAGATGACTTAGAAGCAGTGAAAACTGAGGTGAGAGATTTTAGTTGATTTGGAACTTTTTGAAGGCACCATGTATACTCATCAGTGAGATTCTTAAGATTAATAACAAGCTATCTCATTTCTTTCACAATTTGTTTGTTTCATTCTGCCACTTTTTCAGATAAGGAATCTAAATGAGGTTGAATCTGAGAGGAAAAATTCTGTAGGGTTTGAGGAAAAACAGACTCCATAGGATGAGAAGCAAGCTCTGATATCAAATTCATCACTTTATTCATTTCTTCAATCATACCTCTTAGAGTCTTCAATTCATCACTAAGCAGTCTATTTTCAACTCTGAATTTCTAAATCTCATGAAGCATTTTGGGTTGAATCTACCAAATAACTTTTTCCAATAATAGTGAGTCATCTCTCTCACTTAGATTTTTTATAGGAGTTGGTTGGGTATTTCGGAGTTTTTTAACTCCAGACAAAATGGTAGCTCCAAATTCTTTCAAATCATCTTTACTCACCATGGATGGTTGTTCTGGTGAAGGTTCAGGGATAGGGACTGATACGGGATCAGGTTATTTTTCAGGGGAAAGATTAGAGACATATTTCAATTGGAACATAGTGTAAAGGTTAAGGCCTTTTACTGAGACTTCTTGAGAATCATTCACATCATAAAAACTAGGGAACATGTGCCGAGTGTCTATGGGTCTTGGATCAATCAAGTTTGGTACATCAATAGATTCTAGATTTGAGGGTTTCTCCCCCTCAACAGTTGTATCCTTCTCAAGAATGAGAGGCTTAGGGGATTTATCTATTTCCATGAATTCATCTCTTAGTTCCTCTCTCATTTCCTATCTAGCCAACTAAAAATCCAGCTCTAGCCTTTCCTCAACCGAATGAATGACTTCAAGAATAGATTGTTCCGTAGGGAGTTCTTCAAGGTCAACTCTTTTATAACATGTAATTATTATTCTATATAATCTTCCATAGTATTCTTTTCATTTTCTTTGACAACATATTATGTTATAACTTCGGGTTGTTCTTCCATATTAACAACATCTTTAGAAGCAGGGACTTCCTTTTTACTTACTACATGAGGGACGGGAGTACTATCTTCCTTATCAAAAATAGTTTCCTTGGGAGGCACAACAGCCTCTTCTTCTTCTTCGGAATACTCAAAAAATTCATCTGGTTCTAAAATAGGATCAAAAATAACTTTTGGTCCTGAGGGATGTTCCACTAGATTGAACTTTTCATAAATCCTATCATTGTCTTCCACCCATGCCTTTTTCCAAGGATTCCAATTGATTTTCATCCTCTTGATAATGAATTTTGAAAGGAAGAACTCACAATCCTTGATAACTTCTTCATTAGGTCCAACCATAAATTTGGCATGAATCATGGCTAAGATAATCTGAGAATAAAACAGGGAGGTTGACTTGGATGTGGTTTTGATCAGCTCACACATATGGTGTATGACATACTTACAAAGGTTGATCTTATTCCTATTTTTCATAAGATGAATCAGAAACACATCCTGATATTTTAGTACAGAAAAAACACCTTTTTGGGGGATAATCAAGTTCTATAAAAACTTAAACCGAATTCTAGATTCTCTATGTAGTTCAGCAGTAATGGCTCTCCTCTTAGTGCCATTTTCAGTAAATCTTTTCAAAGCATCTTCCAAAACAAAGAATTCACTGGAAGGTAGAGGTCCTCTATGATAATCCTCACATATGCCTTTATGAGGTATCCTAAGGCATGAAACCCATAACCTCAAAGATAATGTGCATTTTTGGCCATTTATCCATCTTCTCACAGCATAACCATCTTCAAAATCAAAGGAGATCTTAACATACTGATAAAATTGAGCCACAAGCTTAGGGTAGATAGGTTTATCTTTCTTCGAAAACAATTCTAACCAGCCTTTATCTTTTAAAACTTTCAAAACCAGAGACTTACTCAATAGAATCCACTTAGGGCATATCTTTTTCTCAGGTACTACTACTAGGTTCACCAGATTTGGATTTAGAGGACCTTCAGGTGCTAGCTTGGGTGTGATCATCTTCTTCTTTGAGCTACATTTTTTAGGAGTCGATGATGAAAGTCATTTCATCCTAGGAATTCACCGAAGGTTTGAGATAGAGAAGGGTTGAAGGATTCAAGAAGGTTTACAAATTGAGTGAATGGAAGAAAGATCAAGTGAAGTACAAGTGACACTTCCTTTATTTTATCATTTAGGAATACCAAACGTCGTAAAAGTAAAAGCATGGGAAAATAAAAAGGTGAAATGAATCATTATCATGATACGGTTTTTACTATGTAAATAAAAATCATAAATAATATTTACAGTGAGACCATATCAGGTCTTTATGGTGAGACAGTGAATGAATTTTACGGTGAGATAGTGAATGAATTTTACAGTGAGACAGTGAATGAATTTTATGGTGAGACGATGATTGATCCTTACGGTGAGACAGTGATTGATCCTTACGGTGAGATAGTGATTGTCAGACAGTAATCATGAAATACTAACTGTGAGACTATAAACATGAAATAGTAAGATATAAAATAGTAAGATATAAAACAGTAAGACATTTACTTAGGATTTATCATGCCTAGTTCATGTATGATGTAGTCTATTATTTCATAATTTAATGGTTTGGTAAATATATCAGCAAGTTGATACTCAGTACCAATGAATTCCAAAGTGATATCACTTTTTAGATAATGATCTCTTAAAAAGTGATTTCTTACATCAATATGCTTTAACCTAGAATGTGAAATAGGATTTTTCAAGATGTTAATAGCACTTGTGTTATCAAAATCTATAGGTACATGCCTGAATTGATATCCATAATCTAGTAAAGTGTGTTTCATCCACAAGATTTGTGCACAACAACTGCCAGTAGCTATGTATTCAGATTCTACAGTAGATACTGCAATAGAATTTTGTTTCTTACTACACCATGATACTAGTGACTTGCCTAAAAAGTGTCATGTTCTGGAGGTGATTTTTCTATCTAACTTATAGCCACCTAAGTCAGCATTAGAATAACTAACTAATTCGAATGATTTTCCTCTAGGATAGAACAATCCTAGATTGGATGTATTCTTGAGGTATTTGAAAATCCTCTTTACATAATTTAAATGATATTCCTTAGGATTTTCTTGAAAATGAGCACACATACACACACTAAACATAATTTCAGTTTGACTAGCAGTTAAGTAGAGTAAACTTCCAATCATTCCTCTATAAGTGGTTTGATCAACAGATTTTCTATATTAATCAAGATCTATCTTACAAGTGGTACTCATAGGAGTGTCACTAATTTTAGTGTTATCCAATAAAAAACATTTTAGAAGATCTCTAGTATATTTACTTTCAGTTAAAATAATACCATCATTATTTTGAAAGATTTGAAATTTGAGAAAGAATTTTAGTTCACCCATTAAACTCATTTCAAATTCATTTTGCATCATTTTAGAAAAATAAACACATAAAGAATTTCTTGAAGATCCAAATATAATTTCATCTATATAGATTTGAAAAACTAAAACATAATTATAAATTCATTTTATAAAAAGGGTAGGATCATCTATTCCTTTTGTAAAACCTTTGAAAATAAGAAAAGTACTCAACCTATCATACCAAGCTCTTGGATCTTGTTTTAAACCATATAAATCTTTTGATAATTTAAAAATATGATTTGGAAAATGGGGGTTTTTAAAACCAAGGGGTTGTCAACAAAGACATCCTTATCTATATACCCATTTAAGAATTCACTCTTAACATCCATTTGATATAGTTTGAAATTCAGATGTGCAGCATAAGCAAGCAGAATTATAATGGCTTCAAGTCTAGCTACTGGTGAAAAGTTTTACTCATATTCAATTCCTTCTTATTGACTATATCCTTGTGCAACCAATCCAGCCTTGTTTCTAACTATGTTACCAGCTTCATCTACCATATTTATAAACACCCATTTAGTGCCTATGGTGAATGTATTCTTAGGTCTTTCAACAAGTTTCCAAACCTTGTTCCTTTAAAACTGATTAAGTTCTTCTTGCATAGACATCACCCAAAATTCATCATTGATGGAATCATTAATGTTTTTAGGTTCAAGTTGTGACAAGAAGACTTGATGTTCAACCTGATTTCTAAGAGAAGCTCTAGTTTGAGTTCCTTTATCTAGGTCTCCTACAACAGCATCTAAAGGATGGTTCTTAAGAGTTCTAACAGCTCTAGAAAAGGATGGAATAGTGATTTCAGGTTTATCAATAGGTTCGGGTTCATTGTGACTTGAGTCTAAGGAATTTCCAAAACTAAAAGTTTTCATAGATTCTTTTGCAAAATGGTTTGAGTATTTTGGATTAATATTTAAATTTGATACATCATCCTCCAAGTTCTCTAGAATGGTTTTAGGCTCATGTGGATCTGTTTCATCAAATTTGACATGAACAAATTCTTCCACACATTTAGTTCTTTTATTGAACACTATATAGGCTATACTAAACATGGAATATCCTAAAAAGATACCTCCATCTCTCTTGGATGCAAATGTTTTAAGATTGTCCTTAATATTAAGAATATAGACTTCGCAACCAAAAACTTTGAAGTAGTTAACCTTGGGTTTTCTATTATTCCATAACTCATAAGGATTCCTTTTAAGAATAGGTCTGATTGACACTCTATTGATTATGTATCATGTTGTATTGATAGCTTCATCCCAAAAATAAATAGGTAGTTCATATTCACTAAGCATTGTTCTAGAAATCTATTACAGGGTTATATTTTTTCATTCTACAACTCCATTTTTTTGAGGTGTTCTAGGGGTAGAGAAATTGTGACTAAAACCATTTTGTGAGAAAAAGGATTAAAACTCTTGATTTTCAAACTCACAGCCATGATCACTTATTAAGGATTTAATTCTAAGTCCAGTAAGATTTTCCATAGGCTTGGCCTATTTAGTAAAATAAGAACAGGCTTCACTTTTTTGAGCCAGAAAGAAGGTCCAAGTATATCAAGAAAATTCATCTACAAGAACATAAACATGGTACTTTCCATTTAAACTAGAAACTATAGATGGTCCAAAAAAATCCATGTGAACCAGTTCAAGAGGTTGAGAAGTTGACACTTCTTTCTTTGGTTTGAAGGAAATTTTGTGTTTTGTTCCCTTTTGATAGGTATTACACACTTTGTCATTTTGAAACTCAAGTTTGGGTAAGTATTTAACTAAGATTTTTCTAGTTAGATTTCTAAGGGAGTGAATATTATAGTGTCCTAGTCTCCTATTCCAGATCCAAGACTCTTTATGAAATACACTTAAGCATAAATCATTTTGAGAAGCTAAGGAATATAAGTTAACAGAGTAAACATTTTCATTTCTTAATGAATAAAACACTAATTCTTCTTTATAATTAAAGACATTTCAAGCATCATTTTTAAATCTAACATTAAATCCATCATCACATAATTTTGAGATACTAAGTATATTATATTTTAATCCATCAACAAACAGTACTTTAGAAATTAAAACTGAGTTAGAGTTACCGATTTGGCCGAGGCCAACAATATTTACTTTGGAATTATCACCAAATGTGACATGTCCTCCATCTATTTTTATTAGGTTCTTGAAGCATGAGTAGTCTCATGTCATGTGTCTTGAACATCCATTGTCCAAGTACTATAAACTTTTACAGGAACTCTTTAAGCATCTTTCCTATAAAATGATTAATCAAAAATATATTTTGGTACCCATACTTTTTTGGGTCCAGTAATATTAGTAATAAGTGATTTAAGAACCCATATATGCCTCATAGGTTTCCTATAAGCATTATGTAAATTATTTGAAAAATAAACTTTATTTGGTCCATAAAAACTTGAAACAGTAGAAAGTTTATCATAAATTGAATTAGTTGATTTGTGTCCAGAACTGGGAGTAAAACTATATATCCTAGATTTAGAAACAAAAATTTTTTTACCAAGATTTCTTTTTCCAGGTTAATAACCAATACCAGTTTTGTATTTAGGGGAATTTTTTTTCCTAGCATTTGATTAAGGATATTTTTCCTATTGGAAACTTTTCTAGTTCATTCTTCAATTGCTCATTTGAAATTTTTAATTCGTTGTTCTCTTTGAGCGGTTGAGAATTTTTCTCTTTTTTAGTTGTGAGTTCGTATTTAATAGTCACAGTAAGAGGATACTATTTCTTCAATGATTTATATTTGTCTTTTATTTAATTTCATATTTCTTCAAGCATGTTACAGTATTCAAACATTTCTTCATTAGTCATATTTTAAGAGTCACTATCATCACCAAAATAGTATGAATTATGTACAGGATAGTCCAATGTTACCTCAGATGTGTTTTTTATAAAACACATATCGGATTTGTTAGCTTGTTCATCATGTGATGTTTCTGAGTCACTTGAACTATCCTCAGAAGTACTCCAGGTTGCTTTCATTTCCTTTTTATACTTCATGTCCTTGTCCTCGTATCTCTTTTTGTACTTGAACTTTGGATAGTCAGATTTGATATGTCATTTTCACTTACATTCATAGAAGAAAATATCATTAGTCTTGTCACTTCTTTTCCAATCCTTCTTCCAAATTCCTTTTTGGTAATATTTTCCCTTAAAGTTAGCCTTTCAGAAAAAGTTCTTATTCTTGTAAAATATCTTGAATATTCTGGTTAATTGAGCCATCTCCTAATCACTGTCAGGTGATGATTTCTCACTATTGGAACTTTCTACAGAAGCTTCCAATTTCTCTTTGTCTGTGTGTTTAGAGGTGGTGGTCTTGAATGTAACAGATTTCCTTTTTGGTTCAACCTCCTCTTCCTTGTTGAATTTCATCTCTTCTTTATACATCATCAATTTCTTAATGAGTTTTTTTACAGGTAGCTTACTGATGATTCCTGATTCTCTAATAGAGATAGATGTTCCTCTCCATCTATCAGGCAGACATCTGAGAATTATCATGATCTGTTTATTGGTAGTGACTTCTCTTCCAAGATAAATCATTGTGTTGACAATATCATTGAACCTAAGATACATATCAGAGATAGGCTCATCAGGTTTAATTTTAAAGTTATCATATTTAATAGTATAAGTATTAAGTCTCATTTCTTTTACACTAGATGTTCCTTCATGTGAGACAGACAGGGTATCCCAAATTTCATGGGCAGTTTTACAAGCAGAAATTCTATTGAATTCTTCATCTCCTAAGGATCAGTATAAAGCATTCATAGCTTTGCAATTGTTATTGTAGGAAATTTTGACAGGTTCATCCCATGTGGTTCTATCAGTAGCAGGAATCTTATATACATCTATAATATAAGACCAAATTTCAAAACCCATACTTTCTAAATGCATTTTCATTTTAATTTTCGATTGAGCATAGTTGGTTCCATTAAAGAATGGTGGTCTGTTGGTTTCCGCACCTTCTAATCTATTATCCATAATACAAAAATACTTTGAAAAAGATAGAAATTTAAAATTAACAAAAATTTATAAATCTTCAAAGTACAACTACAATCACATTTGAATAAGGTTAAACAAAGTCTTAATAAACAACCTTTGATACCAAATTTTGGTCGGAGTAGATTAATCAAGAGGGGGGTGAATTGAGTATATATAAAAATTTCTAGTTAAAAAATTATTCTTAAATAGTGTTTCTAATAAGTTTAAATACATCCCAGTTAATCAAGGTAATACAGTTATGAAGGTTTGACTGTTTAAATATTTTCTTAGAAGATTGATTAATTCTCAGTAATCTTAATGACAGTTATTAATATTACTTTTGAAGTTATTCTACTAATACAAGACAATTCTAACTTCTATCCAAGATTAACTATAAAAGTGAATTTAGTAATTTCTGAATTATACAGTAAAGCAGTAAAATAGAGAAGACTAAATTAAGAAGCACAGCGGATATGAAACAAGTGGTTCAGTCTTAAGTTGAGACCTAATCCACTCCACTTGGTGATCACCTTCCACCAAGAAATTTATATAAATAAACTTGATCCACACCCTAGATCAGGGTTAAACAATAGTACACAGGACTGTCTAGGTTGCACAGGTACCTCTTCCACAGTTCTTCATGGAAACAAACAACCAGGCCACACAGGGACCTCTTACAACTTATTAGTGGGTATACAAATATAAAAATATGTTTGAGTAAGGATATCTTGTATCCTTCAATTTTATGCATGAGGTAGAGTGTGTTGTTATGCAGATACACACACTGCTTGAAAGCTAGTAAAAAGATACACAACAGAGCATAAATATTGATATAGGTTTGGAATTGCTCTGAATGTTAGTCTTTGTATCTCTAGACTTCTGAGATGAAGCAGATGAAAAAATAAAGTCCTCGTATAGAAAACAGAGTGTCGCAAGTCAGAAGGATCCGGCTTGTTTTCTTCATGATGTTTGATAGTGCAAATATTTTCTTGAGTTTAGTATTCAAGTGAGCTTTATTTGTTCTCCAGCAGCGTTGAGTTGCATGAGACAATTATTTCATTAAAAATTATCTAAGTGTATTCTTCTTTGTTGTGCTCACGCCCACCCACTTGTTTCACTTTCATACGTATCATACCACACTTGTCTTTTTTTGGGTTGCATTACTCTTTTATCTTGGAGTTCATGTGTTTGATCCAACAGGTTGCATGTATTTTGCACCTCATACCTCATACTGTTAGATGACATCTCTACAAAGAAATATTAATTATGTCAGTGCACTTAAAATCTTCAAATATGACCGTTAGAGAGTAAATTGAAAAACGACAAAACAGATTAAGAAAATCTGTAACAGTATGTCATGGAAATGGTGTCTTCTTCAAACAGTGTCCAGATTGGTCACAGTGTCTCATGGTCACGGTGTCTCGTTCACGGTGTATGGTTCACAGTGTCTCATGGTCATGGTGTCTTCTTGTTCATGGTGTCTCGATGTCACGGTGTATGCTTGTTCACAATGTCTCGATGTCATTTTGTATGCTTGTTCACGGTGTCTCTATGTCATGGTGTTTGCTTGTTCACGGTGTCTTGATGTCACGGTGTCTGCTTCACGGTGTCTCATGGTCACGGTGTCTCATGGTCATGGTGTCTGCTTCACAGTGTCTCATTCACGGTGTCTAAGACTTAGGTAAATATCTGTATTCAGACTTAAGCGGTGATATTTATGGAATGGATTAAAATCAATAATTTGTCTGAGAATTCATTATAAAGTAGATCAACATATAGTATATAGTAACCAAACTGAGTGTATAGCACTTAAGAGCTTTGGATAGCTTTTACTAAACTACTGTGCATTTGATGTGAGATAGATTTCATAGAGTTAACAAGGTTTATAGACTGAATTGGATTTGTGATCATTAAAACATGATTAATACATGAGGATTCCAATATAAATAAATCTTTAAAACCATTTTTAAAACATGTACATTAATGAGAAAGATTTAGAAGAATAAATCTTTAAAACAATATTTTAGTTAAGGAGTTCTTAACCAAATGAGAGACACTTGAATAAATAATTGAGGAATAACATTAATCAAACCTTATAATATCATGAGAATAAATAGATTCATGATATAATACATCAAAGGGAAGTATATACACCATATAAAAGTGAATTGGTGCATAACAACAAATAAGTCTCAATGGAATGTAAATTGAGACGAAATCCCTTACAAAGATCATACCATTAGATTTAAGATAAATCAATGACAAAATTATGTGTTAAAAATATAAATACACCCAATATAAGTGGATATTAAGTGTAAAAAAATCATATTTTCATTCACGCATATTTATAGCACGACATAATCAAGAAGTAGAAGTTTAACCGAAAGAATAGAAATTGGGTTAAGAAGTCCCTTATAAAAAATCGGCAGCCTAACGGCGTCACTTAAAATTTTAGAAAAAGATTTGATGAGAGAGAAAATGGTATATCATCACTTGGACACAAAATTTACAGCAATAAGGATATATAATAACATATCCCAACATAATAATATATAAATTAAAATACATAACAAAAAAGAAGTCTTTTAAAAAGAGGAGGGTGAAAGGTTCCCCTACTGATTTGGTAACTTACGAAACACACAACAAATGAAAGAAGTATCATACAATGAAGATGTAAATACCCATAAATTAAATTATATTACACAAATAATACAATCATGGTAAGTACATACACCACACAAAATGAAATAGTGGCAAATATATCATGAATCTCACGGGAATAAAAAGTGAGATGAAAACCCCTTACCACATTGTAATCAATTGAGTCATATGACCAAAAGTTAATAACCACCAAATGAATCACATAATACCATGAATATAAATAGAATCATGATTATATATATCAAATTTCAGTACACAATACACCACATGTAATAAATAAGTGGTGAATAATGGAAATCTCATGGAATTAAAAGTGAGATAAGAAACCCCTTACCTTGCGTATGACTTGACTCGTTTGTTCCTTATTCTTCCTGAATAATAAAATTAAGTTGATTTATACTTGATTAAGAACATTTTTCAAGTTTATTATTTCTTTTATATCACTTGTTACCTTGCTATAACAATTACTTAATTATTTGAGTTCATATTGGATATTTTGTCGACGTTCGGAACTTGAGTCAAAAATGAACTTGTTATAATTACAATTTGTCCATGTGGTCAAAATACCATTATCTCCAGAATTATATCCATGATTTAGATATCATATATATCATATATATCTGGTATATATATGTATTTATAACAGTACATAACATTTGTAGATAAGAAATGAAATTCACCGTTAATGGAGACGGTAAGTCGTACGTATGCATAAACGCTACTTTCATTTCTATTTTGTATTTTAATGGAATTAAAACATAATTATACATGGTTATATTATAATTCCAGTATAATATAATATATAATTTCATTAACTCCATCCTTTATGTGTCCCACGTATGGTATGAATGATTCATATCACTTTGAGGGGGCGGTAGTCCGCACTTCCTCAAATGAAATTATCGTGTTTACCCATAATGGAAACCATAAAGGTATGATATAAATGGAAAATACAGAATCATAAATAAAACATAAAAATAATATATATCATATATAAATTCATTTCCATCATAATTTCCACCATGAGAGGTGGTTGTAGATATTCGAACAATCATCGTTTCGTGAGGCAGTAGTTCACTGTCCACAGAAACAGTATGTTCTTTACCCATTAGATGGAGGTGTGTGTAAGTTTAGTTATAATAATTATCATAAAAACAACATAGTATATTTATTATACTGGTTTTTTTATAAAATAAAATAATAAAAATAGTTTAGGGGGTTGGAGAAGTAAAATAAAATAAAATAACTTAAGAGAAAATGTTACCTTAAAATCAGGTAACTCCCTTTGGTTTGAACCAGAAGGTTTACTTGAAGTGACTTATGCCTATGGTATGGCTTATAGGAGTAAGAGAGGGATTTAGTGAGATTAATTGGTAATATTTTGGAAAATACAAGGGGCTTGATAGGTGTGAGGAATGGGTTAGAAGTGAGGTCTTTCTATAAGGGGGAGGAGGGGCTCTTTAGAAATGTTTGAAAATATTATTTTATTATAAACTTATCTTCAGTTTCAAAAGGTCCAAAACTCATTAAATTCAAAGATAAGATGACTCATGATCTAAATAAAATCATCCAATAATAATTGGATAGGTTTTGGATATTGTTTTAATATTTATAATATTATTTATTGAAATTATCCATTAATGAGGTAAACACTGCATCATTATTGTGTCACAAATAATTTTATTTATTTGGTGTCTAAAAATTATAAAAAAATACCATGATTTAGGACATATTTTTATATTTCTAATTAATATTTATAGTCTAAGAGATAACTTATATAACCCCATGTAAAAATTGATTTACTAAAAGATATTTGTTTATGTCATTTTTTCCTTTACTTTAAGTTAATTAAAATAAAGTGTCATTATCACTCCCAAGTGGCTCCATGGGGTCCCAAAATCGACCAAAGGATTACCATGGTCGGATATGTATCAACCAATAGGATTAGGACACATGTTAGGGTAATTTAATATTATTTTGTCTACCCTTATTTATCAGATTTACCCTTTAACCATGGTAAATAAAATATTTTCCTAAGTAAATATTCATAATGTATAAAAATAAAAGTTACCTATTTAAATAATTTGAAACTCATGATTCCAAATATGGAATTAATTTTTCCAAATTCAAAACACATAAGTTGCAGAAATTAATTTAAAATTAATTCTTGATGTCAAAACAAAAAGCGTGTTTTTAAGAAATAATAACTATCAAAAGATTGACACTTGTTTATGTCCAATTTCAAAGTGAAATTACTTCCAATGACCAAAATTGGATTAAATGGTAAAAAAATAATCTAATTAAAATTTAAAACCAATTAAAAATATAATCTAACCATATAAATAAATTATATTAAAAGTTAACTTTGAATTAAAATACAATATTTTTCACTATTCATTAAAAATGAACTTTATCAGAAAAATACCAAAATTTCATCCAAAGTAAATTTTGATGTCCCGATTCTAAAGAAGAATTTTATTTTGTCAAATATAACATATAAAAGTTACAAAAACTATATTTAAAAAGGGTTCTCCATCAAAATGTTGTAAACGGCATTTTAAAGAATATTAGAGTATTTCATGCTTAAGATAGGATGCATTCTAATTTTAAACCTCTAAAATTTATTGGATAAATGTAAATTAATTTATCAAACATGTATAATCATATTTTAGTTATTTATACTCATTTATTCCAATAAAATGGCTAGGCCTTAACTACCATTTAAAATAATAATAATATTATATTATTTTTTGGTATAACTCAACGTTGTGTGCAACATAAGATTTCAAAGAAACTCATTGTTATGAGTTGATTATGCTGTCAGACATAGCATACCCTTTAAATTAAAATTAATATTTAATTCACAAATGTTAATAAATATAAAATTTTCATATTCTTTATTTACCTGGGATGTTACAATTCAGCCTTCTTAAAATAATGAATTTCATAAATAGGTACGTTATTTTGGACAGAAGACAGAAAACATGTTTGATTTACTTAAAGAAATTTGTAGAAGGTGTGACCAGCCTAGTCACCCGAAAAATAGATTTCTCATACTTTTAAAATCACAAAAAAATTAATACTAATAATCCTCATAATATGAGGATAAATGGGAAAGTGGAATCCTTAATTGTGGAAGTGGCACATAAAGCATCAAAAAGAAAAAGTACATGGATCTTGGATCTTGGATAGTGGATGATCATACCATATGATTGGATATTTAAAATTTTTGAAATATTTTGAGAATTTAAATTGAGGCTTAGTGACATTTGGAAATGATGGGTCACTTAAAGTTAAATTAGTTATCTCAAATTTTATTGGGAAAGAAAATTTAAAATTCAAAAACACACTTTATGTTGATAGATTGACATACAATTTTTTGAGTGTCTCACAGCTTTTTGATAAAGGAAATGAAGTGGTTTTCATGAATTATGGGTTCTTCACTAAGAATATAAGTATATAATAATTGTAACCAAAGTAAAATAGACCAAATGGAATTTATTCCAAGTAGGTGATACTAAAAGTTCATGTTATCTATGCATGAAATAGGAGAATCAATTGTGGATTTGAAGGATTTTCTATCTTGCATGAAAGAATATGAAAATGATATCTAGAGGAAAGAATTTATGTGATGTTCCTTTCTTGAAAAGAGAAATATACTATATGTTCTCAACATGACAAAAGGGGAAGATTGTTAAATCCTATCTGAAGAAGGTAGAGATTTAATCTACTAAACCTTTGGAGATCATTCTTTCAAATATTTGTGGGACCATGAGGAAGAAATTAACTAATAGAGATAAGTGATTTATTACTTTTATTGATAAATTCACTTTTATAACTTTTTTATGTTTATGAAACATAATTCGAAGACCTTAAAATGTTTAAAAGTTTTTAAAGAGGTGCAGAAAATGAGTACGGTTTTGTTTCTAAGAAGATCTAGATAGAAAATGGAACTTCATTTATAGATGGAAAATTTGAATCTTATTTGGTGAAGTGTATAATTTTACATGAAATAAATACACCATAAATACCAAAACAAATTTTTTTGGCTAAATATATCAACAATTCTTTGGTGTAGATAGATCAGACAATTCCAATCAAGATTGATGCTTCTCATTATTTTAAGATACGGAATATTGGTACAGAATTTCATATCCAAAACTATTTTTTACATAATATGAATTCATATTTTTTCCCATATGAGATGTATTATAAAAAATATCTAAGTTTTAATTATCTATATGTGTTTTTAAGTCCTTGGGTTATCAAAGTAAAAGGTTGAAATCTTGGAAAGTTTGAAAATCGAGGTGTTGATGGGATATTTCTTGGATACCCTCCAAATGGAAGAGGTTATTGTTATTTCAAAAAATAAAATGGAAATATCATTGATGATATCAATGTGAAAGTGATGTAATAATCAAATAAATAAGTTTCATATGATATATATGGTTTTATAAGTGATTAAAATTTTGATTTTGTTAAACAGCCTGAAGAAATTTCAAACATAGGTGAAGGTGTTGAAGATGTAACGGTTGGGTAATAATATTCATCCATTTAAAGTGATGATAAATAATAAAATTCATCTCATCCAGGGCTAATAAAATAAGTTCAGGTCCAAAAAATCATTGTAAATCATGGACAATAAATACATAATATGATAAATCAAATAGAAACATATCATTCTTCATTATTCTCTCAAGTTGAACCAAAATATATTGAAGAAACTTTAAAGAATCTATAGTGGGTTGATTCTATTAATATGTAATTGAACAAAATTTAAAAAAATAATACTTTGGAGTTGGTTCCAAAACCTAAAGATAAAAATTTGATAAGAAAAAAGTGGGTGTTTTGAATAAATTTGAATGAAAAGGTATAAGTAGTGAGAAAAAAATCAAGGCCATTATTCGAAGGTTATTCACAAGTTGAAGGAGAGGAATTTGTTGAAACTTTTTCACTGGTTTCTAGGGTTAAAACTATTAGAATATTTCTTGTTATTTCTGTACAAATTAAATACAATATTTTTTAAATGGTTTCAAGTTCTCCTTCCTTAATGGTGAGTCAGAAGATTAGGTTTACATTGAGTAACCATATGGGTTCTTTCTTGAATAAAATGGGAGATATGATTGTATGTTAAAGAATGATTTATATGGGATGATGAATGTCACATACATAGCTTATTTTAAATTTATTTTTATTTTAATTTCCATTAATGCTTTGTTTTGGGGGTTTCCAATGGTTATATGGAGAATAGGTGAGTTTTCGTGAATTGAGCCAAACCGTGAGCCCAATTCCAGATTTAAAAATAAATTTTGATTCTTTTATAACTTATTAATTTTTTAATATTTTTCACTCATTCTAACTCCTAAATGTCCTACCCTGATATATTAACAGTAAAATTAAAATATGGGGCCTTTGGAAATCCATAACCATGGTTTAGTTGGGTTTTTATTTAAGGGATTGGGCCTGCCCGGAAGCCCATATCCAGTTTTAAAAATTAATTTTATTTATTTAATAACTTATTCAATTTTAAGTATTTTTCGGTGATTCAAAGCCTCATATGCGGCAATTACACCCAGTCGCTCCCCCAGCCTCTTTATCCCCCTCTTTGGAGCTCTTAGGATCGCGATTTATGGATGAACATCTTAGGGTTTCTAAAATCGGGCAGATTTGATGAGGTATGTTCATTCAATCATAACTCTCTCAATTCATACTCTTTTCCCTACATTACAATTCCTAAATGACCTAATAATTCTTTTGAGAACATCCCCTGAGTTTTGGCCGTTTTCAATTTAAGATACTGGTGTTTTGGGGAGATTCATTCTGGATTTCTCAAGTAAGTTTGTCCATTTCTTTTCCCCTTTCAAATTGATTAGGGTTTCATTCTATTTTTTTAGGTTTTCTTCCCTTTTTATTGAAGTGAACAATGACCAGTGGGTAGGGGTTCGAACCTAAGGTTTAACCTTGGGTTTTCTTGGTCCAATTTTCTATTTTAGGTTTGATCTACCCTTATTGAGGTGCGGCGGTGGTGCGTTTGTGTTTTCGCACAAAGGATTCAATGGTTTCATTTGATTTGGTTGGTGATTCCAATGTTGATGAAATATTTGTGTATTATCATGCTGTATTTATCATATTTTCAGATTTATATAATTTTATTATTGCTTCAAAAATTTGTTCTAATGAGTTTTCTATTGCAATTGAATTTAAAATGCCAATTTGGTGTGAAATTGGGGGTTTTCCAAAGAAGTGTTTTGTTTGTTTATTTGGGGATGCCCTATAAATACTTAGTTGTTTTTATTGATCTGTAATAAGGCATAAAATACTATTTATAATGTTTATCCCCTTTGGTAATTGCGGTAAAAAATGGGTTTTAATTGTGTTTGTAAAGAAAGTGAAGTTTTGGTTCCACTTTTGTGTGAAAATGAAGGTTTTACAAAGATAACACTTCTTGTTTAACATGGGAATGCCCAAAAATTGATTTTTTATTTTAATTGATATTTATTGGGATTCCTTTACTGTTTTGGTAACTTACAATTGTGAACATCGTGTACAAGTGGGTTTCTTAAGGGGTTTTGTGTGCAAAACTACACGAGATTTTGAGAAATTGATTTATTCAAATTCAAAGAGTTTGTTGTGTGTTTTAAGTGGTATAAAATGAGATAGCTACTGTATTTGGTGTATGTGACCATTAGTGGTGTTTTACATTAAAATGTATATGTGTTAAATCCTGAAATTGTTTGAGCACAAATGGGGAAGCCCAGGTACCTAGGTGGGGCGGATTTGTACTAGTACGGCTAGTGGACCGGATGGGTTTTGTCCCTGTTTCACTTAGAATTTGGATAATGAAAACTCTAACTAAACTATGTGGATGATGATTGGGGACCACTAGGTTATGGGTATGTTCCCTACTAGTGGCTCGTGCACGAGAAAGGATTTTACTATGGTTACATTACACTGAGGTACGAGGTACATGGGGCCTGAGACTATCTAGTGCCTAGGGGTGTTCCCGGTTTTGTTGCTCAGTAGATTTGTGGTATTTTCCCTTGTATTTGGGTGTCTTTGGAATTATAATGTGGTATCTAATATTCCTATTTAAATGTGTTAACATTATGAAAGTTTTATCTTGAAAAATGTTTTCAATTTAAAGTTTCATTTCGTGGAATTTGTCACCGCTTTTAATTGCATATTAAAACTACTTGCTTTTTCACCTTGTATTGCATGCACCTTGGAATCATAGGGTGGTATCATATTGGGATTAGGCTCACACCCTACTTACACCCCTTGGGTGTAAGTAGACTTTTTTTTGACCCAGGTAAAGGAAAGGCTAAGGGTGATGGCGGTTCAGGGTGTTAGTCCTCATCCTTGGGGCGGAGTAGTGGAGACGACTTGGGGGTGATGACCCCTTGTCATGTGGAGTCCATGGGGCTGTTTTGTTTCTGTTCCATTGTGTCTTTGGACCTTTTTTATTGACTCTAAACCTATTTATTCAGTTCTGGTTTTTGTTTAAACATCGTTTGGTATAAATTTTTCAGATTTATTTTATTGATTGTTTTTAATGGTTTATGCCTTCATATTCGGGTAAATCGTTCCCAAACCTAAATGAATGATACCCGGGCACTTGTGCCAGCCCGTGGGGATAGGGAACACCCTTCGGGTCATGTCACGGGCTGGGTTTGGTGCCAGTTTTGGCGGCGACCAGATTCGGTTCGTGACAAAATGGTATCAGAGGAAGTTCATGTTAACTCTTTGGGTCATGTTACTTCGGGAAGAGTCAGGATATCATGGAGTTAGGATTTTAGGGACTTGGTATTATAGTTATGGGTAGTGTGCCTGATCACCACACCTCATGACAGGATTCATGTTTCCTAGGAAAGTCAGGATTTATCTAAGTCCTTTGGTTTTCTTATTTTAATGATGGTTAGGGGAAATGAAAAAGAGAGTTGGGTTAATGGTCTCCGTAATCTCGCAGGGCCTGGCAAGCCATGTGGAGCTGGGGATATTCCCTAGAACACTCTCTGTGATAGTGAAGTGATTGGAATATGGCCGCCAACCATATGTCCAAGTCACCCACTGAAACTAGTTTCCTCTCGCATTGTCTTGTGTTCTTTAGTTTTGAAATCTTGGAACTTTGGTTTTAAACTGACTTGGTTTTAAGAATTGTAATGTTTTTGTGAAATGAGTTTCAAATAAATATGGAATGTTTTGATTTATGAAATGGTGGAACTAAATTTTCAGAATTGTTTTGAAATGGAAAATAGTATGCTTACACCTCTTTTGAAAGCCGAAACCATATTGAAGTTGGTTTTCAAAAGTGTTTCCAATATAGTTTTCTAAACGATTAAAGGGTGTTTTAATGGGATGAGATGTTTTGAAATTGATGTGAATAACTTGAAAGTGAGTTCTTTTTTTAAATGTTTGTGTCCTTATGAAAAGTTTTGTAAGATGTGAATTGGGATTTTGATCTCATTGTTAGCAGTTTTGAGAAAAAGGTTGGGTTAGTTGAGCATTTTGTTTTTGAAAAGTGGAAGGAATTTTTTTTTTACCCTTTGGTATTTCCATGAGTGACCACATTCATGGGGTTATATGGGATGATGGATGGTTGATGGTATAACTGGATGAGTGCTGGGATGGTTATGAGGAGGGTGCCCGGTGTGACAGAAAAACATGCATGTGTGAGGCCCATGGGGTACCATTGGTGGATATGCTTACTGCAAAACCGTTTGTTTTCAAAGAAATAGTTTTAAAGAAAAACATGATGTATTGATGAATAGTTTGGTATAGTTTGTATTATGGGTTTTTTATAATGTTGATGTTGTGGGATGTTTTGAGTCCAAGAACCCCTCCTGTTTGAACTGTGTTTTGGGTTTGTGTTTGGTCGGTGTGCTGTGTTGTAGGGACGATTAGTGGTCTCTTTTGAAAAATGTTTTGGGATGACTTTGTGGTGGTTCCCTTCATGTGTTTGGATATGTATTTTGGTATATCGTGACCAATAGACCATCTTGGTTGGGTCCTTTGGTTCAATCGTTGGATAAGGTACACCCCATTAATGGTTAGTGCACAACTAAAGTGCAACCCGGATTGTTTTGCCTTTTGAAGACCCTCCAGTTGATCAATATAAGGAATATTTTTTCTTGAGATTTTTAGATTGAGTCTACACCCTTTACTTTCTTTGATTTTTAGATCCTCTTGTAACGGGAGAGTGCTCATGGAAGGTTGACAAAGACCTTAGTTTCCTATGTTTCCTGATACGTTGAAGGTGGATGTGTTCTAGGGTTGTAAGTGTGGATGAGTGTCTCGATGGTGTCTAAGAGGACCTTTGGGTTCTTCAAAGTTTCTTTGATGCATTAATTCATGTTAAACCACCGGTGTGGGAAATATGGTCACGATAGGATATTGTGGCCACTTTCTAGAATTGTGTGTTGTTTGGGTATGTTGTATAAGGTCCCTCTCCATGAATTGTTTATATCAGTCGCAATGGTCATGTTCGGTGATGCCTTATGATGTCATGTGCTCGATTAACCATAGAGGTGAATGTCATGAAATCCTATGAGAGTCCCTATTATGTTGTGAGAATGTCTCCTTTGGAAAAACTTCAAAATCTTCCATTTTAGACGAAGGTGAGTGTTGGTGTTCTTTACTTCTATTGTTTCTCACCTAAAGAAACAAGGTGTGATGTGTGTGTATCTTCTTAGCCCTTGTTTTAGTGAAATATCGGGATCGGGTAAAGTGAGTTTGGAATGTGTTATGTCTGAAAAACTTATCTGGGATTACGTTGTAGTTATTTGTTTCATTGAAAGAAGAATTATCGTTCATGGGGTTTCCAAAGCCTAACTGCGAGGCCGAAGATGCTTCAATCATTTGAGCTCCAGCCATAGGTCTCGGAGAGAAGCTGGCTCGTTGTCAGGGGAAATCATAGGGTCATTTAAACCCTTGTACAAAGTCATTTCCTCAGTATGAAAGTTAGGAAGATTTTAAACCTATGGTGTCATAATCATTCTTCTGTTGTCCATGTTCGGTGGAAATAGGTAGAGGGCTGTGTGCCCATGTCATCACCCAATGTTATTCCCTCCCCCTTTTGGTTTCCACTGAGTCTTTAGAGAAAGGTTTGAAGTTTGTCTACACTGTTTTTGAACACAGTTTTCACTTGGATAATAGTGACCATGCCCCATAAAACCATGCGGAAAGAAGGATCCCAACTATTAGTGTATGGCTTCCCAAACCGTGAAAACTAACCATGTGGTCGCCCCAACTCTTTAAATTTTGGGGTCTTTCTTTACCAGTCAGTGCTGGTTGGTTAAGATGGTTGGTTCTTATGGTGGGGAGACCCACTATGAGTCTTATATAATTTCTTTTTGTAAATTTATGATGGAAGTATAAAATTTGTACCGGTGAGTCCATTTAGGCTTCCCCCTGTTAGTCTCTTGATTATGTCTTAAAAAAATATTGGTTGTCTCTTATGGTGGGGAGCGTATTTGTGTCCCCCCGTACCAGTAACTTAGATTTTTCCATGGTCTTGGCTTGATGTAGATAGTCTAGTTCAGATCTATCTATCTACCAACATCATTCTTGAGTAAACATTGGGACTGGAGAGAACCCAATGGTTTAGTTAAAGTAAGGTAAGTGTAACCTTGTTCAAAGTTGTTGTTCGTTTGGGTGAATTTCTTGAGTATTGTTCAGATTGTGTTTGAGGAGTTTTTATTTGGGATAAAGCCTGAATGTTCTTGATGGTTTTTAGGAAAGTGGTGTAAGTTTGATTTGTGAGAGTATTCCTTCCTTCATTGATCACTGGAGGTGTTTTGGCCTTTGGGGAAGAAACCTAGAAAGGGAGTACTTCTTGGTTTCTCAGTTGGGTTTGGTTGTTGATTTGGTCTTGCTATGACTTTCCGGGGCGGAAAGTTTTTATGGTGGGAAAAATTGTCACATACATAGCTTATTTTAAATTTATTTTTATTTTAATTTCCATTAATGCTTTGTTTTGGGGGTTTCCAATGGTTATATGGAGAATAGGTGAGTTTTCGTGAATTGGGCCAAACCGTAAGCCCAATTCCAGATTTAAAAATAAATTCTGATTCTTTTATAACTTATTCATTTTTTAATATTTTTTACTCCTTCCAACTCCTAAATATCCTACCCTGATATATTAACAATAAAATTAAAATATGGGGCCTTTGGAAATCCATAACCATGGTTTAGTTGGGTTTTTATTTAAGGGATTGGGCCTGCCCGGAAGCCCATATCCAGTTTTAAAAATTAATTTTATTTATTTAATAACTTATTCAATTTTAAGTATTTTTTGGTGATTCCAAGCCTCATATGTGGCCATTACACCCAGCCGCGCCCCCAGCCTCTTTATCCCACTCTTTGGATCTATTAGGATCGCGATTTATGGACGAACATCTTAGGGTTTCTAAAATCGGGCAGATTTGATGAGGTATGTTCATTCAATCATAACTCTCTCAATTAATACTCTTTTCCATCAATTACAATTCCTAAATGACATAATAATTCTTGTGAGAACATTCCCTGAGTTTTGGCCGTTTTCAATTTCATATACTGGTTTTTTGGGGAGATTCATTCCAGATTTCTCAAGTAAGTTTGTCCATTTCTTTTCCCCTTTCAAATTGATTAGGGTTTCATTCTATTTTTTTGGGTTTCTTCCCTTTTTATTGAAGTGAACAATTACCAGTGGGTAGGGGTTCTAACCTAAGGTTTAACCTTGGGTTTTCTTGGTCCAATTTTCTATTTTAGGTTTGATCTACCCTTCTTGAGGTGTGGCGGTGGTGCGTTTTTGTTTTCTCACAAAGGATTCAATGGTTTCATTTGATTTGGTAGGTGATTACAATGTTGATGCAATCTTTGTGTATTATCATGCTATATTTATCATATTTTCAGATTTATATAATTTTATTATTGCTGCAAAAATTGGTTCTAATGAGGTTTCCATTGCAATTGAATTTAAAATGCCAATTTGGTGTGAAATTGGGGGTTTTCCAAAGAAGTGTTTTGTTTGTTTATTTGGGGATGCCCTATAAATACTTAGTTTTTTTTATTGATCTGTAATAAGGCATAAAATACTGTTTATAATGTTTATCCCCTTTGGTAATTGCTGCAAAAAATGGGTTTTAATTGTGTTTGTAAAGAAAGTGAAGTTTTGGTTCCACTTTTGTGTGAAAATGAAGGTTTTACAAAGATAAAACTTCTTGTTTAACATGGGAATGCCCAAAAATTGATTTGTTGTTTTAATTGATATTTATTGGGATTTCTTTACTGTTTTGGTAACTTACAATTGTGAAAATCGTGTACAAGTGGGTTTCTTAAGGGGTTTTGTGTGCAAAACTACACGAGATTTTGAGAAATTGATTTATTCAAATTCAAAGAGTTTGTTGTGTGTTTTAAGTGGTATAAAATGAGATAGCTAATTTATTTGGTGTATGTGACCAGTAGTGGTGTTTTACATTAAAATGGATATGTGTTAAATCCTGAAATTGTTTGAGCACAAAGGGGGAAGCCCGGGTACCTAGGTGGGGCGGATTTGTACTAGTACGGCTAGTGGACCGGATGGGTTTTGTCCCTATTTCACTTAGCATTTGGATAACGACAACTCTAACTAAACTATGTGGATGATGATTGGGGACCACTAGGTTATGGGTATGTTCCCTACTAGTGGCTCGTGCACGAGAAAGGATTTTACTATGGTTATATTACACTGAGGTACGAGGTACATGGGGCCTGAGACTATCTAGTGCCTAGGGGTGTTCCCGGTTTTGTTGCTCAGTAGATTTGTGGTATTTTCCCTTGTATTTGGGTGTCTTTGGAATTATAATGCAGTATCTAATATTCCTATTTAAATGTGTTAACATTATGAAAGTTTTATCTTGAAAAATGTTTTCAATTTAAAGTTTCATTTCGTGGAATTTGTCACCGCTTTTAATTGCATATTAAAACTGCTTGCTTTTTCACCTTGTATTGCATGCACCTTGGAATCATAGGGTGGTATCCTATTGGGCTTAGGCTCACACCCTACTTACACCCCTTGGGTGTAAGTAGACCTTTTTTTGACCCAGGTAAAGGAAAGGCTAAGGGTGATGGCGGTTCAGGGTGTTAGTCCTCATCCTTGGGGCGGAGTGGTGGAGATGACTTGGGGGTGATGACCCCTTGTCATGTGGAGTCCATGGGGCTATTTTATTTCTGTTCCATTGTGTCTTTGTACCTTTTGTATTGACTCTAAACCTATGTATTCAGTTCTGGTTTTTGTTTAAACATCGTTTGGTATAAATTTTTCAGATTCATTTTATTGATTGTTTTTAATGGTTTATGCCTTCATATTCGGGTAAATCGTTCCCAAACCTAAATGAATGATACCCGGGCACTTGTGCCAGCCCGTGGGGATAGGGAACGCCCTTCGGGTCATGTCACGGGCTGGGTTTGGTGCCGGTTTTGGCGGCAACCAGATTCGGTTCGTGACAATGCAAGATCCAATATCTTTTTATTCTAAGTTGGAATCCTTCTTGAATAGGTTTAATTACAAAAAGGGAAGAGTGGAAATAAATTTCTATATAAAAATGATAAATAGGTATCTATTTTTGTTATTGTTTATGTATATTACATTATATTTGTTATAAATGCTTAAAAAATGTGTGAAAATTTTTCTAAGCAGGTGAATACATTATTTTAAATGTCCATACTAGGAAAAATGAGGTAATTTCTTAGCTTAAAAATATCTTAAAAGAAAGATCACATTTTTATTTCTCAATATAAGTATTCTAAGGAACTCTTGAAAATATTTTTAATATAATATTTGAAGCCTATTTCCACACCCAATTCAGTGGGAAAAAATTTCCAAATATGAGGAGGGAAAAGGATGTTAATCCTAAATTTTTTAGGAAATTGATTGTAATTTTTCTATATCTCATAGCTTCAAGGCCAGATTTTTTTTATATTGTTACACTTTGTGCTGGGTATCAAAGTGCACCAAAAGAGTCCCATTTTGTGGTTTGAAAAAATATTCTCATATATATATATATATAAGGCGCAATAGATTTTGGGTTGGGATATTATAGAATAATAAATTTATATCTATTTTGTTATGTAGATATATATTGTAAATTATTTGTTGATGATAGAAGATCCACATTAGGTGGGGTTTTCTTTTTGGGTGAAAGGTGTGTGTGTGTGTGTTAGCACACTATAAAGCAAATTTTTGTGACATTAAGCACTACTAAGGTAGAATATGTGGATAAAAATCATACAAAACTTGGTTATTATGTATGAAGACACAATTTTAAGATTTTAAGGTTAAGGTGAAGCCTTTAATTATTATTATATTTGATAATCAAAGTCCTACCAATATATCAAAGAATCATGTTCTGAATTAAAAAATCAATAAAATTAATATTAAATATCACTTTATTAAGGAGATTATGGTGAGAAACAAATTAAACTTAAAGTATGTTCCTACAAAGGAAAAGATATCTAATGTGTTCACCAAACCATTTTCTATAGATGATTATCAAAATATGAGGTTAATTCTAGGAGTTCAACCTCACCCATATAGAGGATAAGGTATGGTGTTCTAGTCCCCTATCTCATCTTGTATTTGGATATTTTTTTCAAAGGGTTATAAAAATGACAATATAAACCTATTGATAGTATAAATTAATATGTGTTTTACCTCTTTATGGGGAGAAAATATTTGGGGGATTTTAAAATAGGGAATGATTTTATTTTAGTGTTATGCATGTGTTTGAACTATTATAATTGTTTGTTGAAGTGAATGAATGAATTTTTAAGAAATTATTTGATGTGATGTCGATAGTGATGATTAAGTATTGATTATGATATGATTAAATTTTTTTCAGCGTTTTCAAGTGGTATCTCATCATCAATAAGGTTCGATATTTTCATGTTTGAAGATAAATTGAATATAGATCACTGTTTGTTGACATCATGGTATTATTTATTCAATGCTATTGTTTACTATATTGATTTATCTCATGTAGGATTATAGTTATTTATTGGTGATCCATTGATAAGAATTCAGATTTTTTTAGTGATTTATGTTCCTTGGTTGACAAAAAAATCCAAAGGGGGTTATTGAGACTAAGAGGTGTTGAGATGATTTTGTGAGGACTTGTGAAGAATGGGTTGGAGTGGATGTGATTCATTGTGTTGGATTTTGTTTTCAATGCATAAATTATATTCAAACTCACATTTCATGTGAGGTTAAGGTTTTTGGAGAATAA
This sequence comes from Viscum album, assembly GCA_963277665.1. Taxonomy (NCBI): domain Eukaryota; kingdom Viridiplantae; phylum Streptophyta; class Magnoliopsida; order Santalales; family Viscaceae; genus Viscum; species Viscum album. The sequence goes on along the minus strand of OY728147.1, from coordinate 832,711,103 downwards.
ATTAAAATGATAATTAATATTATAGTGATTATATATCATGAAAGTGGTTCATGATACAAGTTGTTGATAGAAGCGGTCTCGCACCATGGATCTTATTATCTCATCCTATAAGTAGAATTAACAATAAGTTTTTCACAATAAAAAAACTATTCCACAAAAGATACTAAATTATTTTTTGGGTATTTTTTCCTATTTGAAGGGATCCATGTTATAAGGAAATGGCTACGCCATAAATAATTATGAGAATATTTTTTGTCTCTTAGAAATATTGAGGACCTATTTTTTATAAAGTAGTAAACACATCACAATGGTGTTGCAATAAGGTTCTCATGTTGTGAAAGTAATACCATACTAAGAAGGATAGGAACTGATGGATTTTGGTGTCTCTAGAATTTTGAAGGAGTATGCACCATAATTGTTTACCATGTCATGAGAAGGAAACTTATGTTGCAGAAGATGATTCCATGCTGCAAGGGGGTCTATGAATTAAATTCCATTTCATTGAACTTTAAAATACCTAGACTCTATAGTACAACATCACACAATAATGTGTTCTGGAGATTAAAAAATAACTATTTTGAACTACTATGTTACACTGTAAAGAAGGATTCTATGTTTTGAAGAGTGAAAACTAAGTAGTTCAAATAGCCTTGATGACTTGGATTAATCTAAGAGGTTTAGTGGTTAGTTTATTCTATAATAAATACTCGTTTGAATTTTATATTGGAGATTAATTGGAATGTGATCTAAGGGATGTGTTTAAATAAGAGTAATTAAATTTGAATTTAAAATTAAAATTTTAATGTGTATAAATTTTGTAGGTTGTTCATATCTAAAATGTGTGTAAAATTAAATAATAAAAGAATAATAATGTGAGTTAATAAGAGAAAAAGTTTTGGATATGTGAAAAATAGAGAATATTATATTATTATACAAATAATAAGAAAATAATAAGGAAAAGTAAATCAAAGTGGTTATGTGCATGTTTTGTGCATAAAAAGTTAATAAACAACTTGGTCATGTGCAAGTTTGAAGGTGAAGTTCTACTTTATTTATGATGAGAAAGTAGAGAAGAAGTTAAATAACGCATCACACTTAATGACATGGAGAAATTATATTTGGTTAAATACTCTTCAGTTTTTACTAACATTTATATTTGTATAGTGTGGTATTCACTTGTGTGATTTATACACCAAATCATAGTCGGGAGACAATTAATCATGATTTTTAAGGTTATACCATGCTTGTTTGTACTTGCATGATTATTCTAGTGGGTAATGTGATCCTGAAGGAATCCAAATCATGCCAAGGACTATCCTTGTTATATTGAAAGGTGAAACTTATAAATATGATGTGTTCCCTTATATTGGTTTGTGTGTGGATGTGAATACATATTATATCACTATATTTTAACAAGAAGGGAAGGTTGTTATTTAAAGGAAATTAAAAATAATTTTTGATTCGTGATTCACCCCCTAGTGATCTTCCACAAATCTTATGGGTGGATTCTCATCATAGAATACCCACTAAGGTACTCATATCTCAATGGGGGTGGTATGATCACCCCACATTAATTTCACTACCTAAATGACTTTAAGGAATCTCATAATATGATAAAGTACTACTAAGTCCAATAACTACAACCTCATCACATCCCTCTACTCAGAGATCACTAGGGAACCTACACTAAGGTCCACTATGCTTAAATGATTCATAAAAGTCTCACCCATCAGGGTTCATGAATCAAAATTCATGCAATTATAATTAATGCCTCAACCATCATAGGCCTAGGTGATCAAGCTAGTACACAATTTCCATCATGGAATTAACACTTTGTTCATTCGACTCATATAATTTTTAATTTTAATTAAAAAAGTTACATAATTTTAATAGGTCAATTTTCCTATGTGGTAAAACCACATATCACATGAAACATAATTAAAATTAAAAATACCATAGGATAGTTCATAAGAAGCACCTACTTCACATATGAATCCATTTCCTTTTAAATTTCACAGCCTGACAACTCTCACCCAAGCTTGTCCAAGTACAATCGATAATGTACCATCATTAAAAGGCCCTATCTCACACCAGAACATTCAATTTAATTCATTATAACCATTTATAATTAAATAAATATTTTATGATTAATTATTAAAATCAATACCAATAACCATAATCGCCTAAATACTCGATGGTCCATCTCATCGCACTAAAACAGTGACCGACCACCCATGGAAGATCTATGGTATACTCCTGACACCATTTGAGGTAAAATCCATAACAACTAGCACCCATTAAATAATAGATTTAATTTAATTTAGGAAAACCCCTTAGGAAAAATCATACGATGACGTACCTTCACCGAAACAGAATGCAACGGTGTGCAGACATCATCTTAGGACATCCCCTAGTCAAGACATGTGAAATATCTATAATAATAGGATGATTACATCAAGATATGGTGTAATTATCTCCCAAATACCAATCTGAGACCAATAGAAACAAAAGATAAGTAAGGGTAAGAAATAACGGAAGTATAGAGAGAATATTACGCCTCAAAATGCTAAGAAATCACATTAAAAAAACCCCTAATTGAAGGGGATGAAAGTAAGGAAATGGGGAGAGGACCCCCTGGTCCATGAGTGTGAGGTATAGGATGGGATAGGGATAAAAGATAAAATATTGTGGGGGGATAATTAATTTCCCATTTTTTAACAAAAATTATCATAACTCATGATTTTACCACATGTTTTTCTGAATCGTGCACTAACTGTGTTGATGAAACTACCGTAAGAAATCCATCTCACATAATTTGGCCACATGATTTTCTAAACTATTTGCTAACTATTAAAAATTACATTGAAATATAATTGTATGTTTTTTCCTTAAACATGCACTAATTGTGTTTACTAACCATTCATGGAAAACATTAACTGAAAAACTCCCTACCTAAGGGTAACCGCATGGTTTTCCCTAAACCATGATACCCAAATCATGCACTAGGGTAAAAACCTTCCAAAAACTCCAAATTTCTCCTAAAGTTAATGATACTCACTTAAGAACCTAAGGTTCCACCTAGGCCTCAATCCACATCCAAAAATATCCTTTTAAGATGTTCCTAATTCTATAATTTTTATCTAAATCCCAATTTTCAAAATGATCCCTACACCAAAAAATCAAAAATTTAAATTCCCTCTTAATTTAATAATTGTACAGACATTGGGTATTATATACAATTTTAGATCCACTAACCATCACTAATTGATGCCACTACCAACACACCATTGAGTTTTTGACTGGCCTCTCATCTATGTTACATGCATGTTTTCCTCACCACATAGTTTTTTGTGCCACATATCCCAAGCCCTACCATCTGATGTTATCACCTTTATTCAACCTATCACTATTTGGTATGATACATCTGAGCCATCAATTTCCATTATTTCTCCTTTTATCCATTGGTCAATATAAGTCCCAATGGTCATTTTTCATTCAAGAGGGAATATAGGGATAAATAAGAAGAAAAGATATATTGAGGGTGAAAGTCAGATGGCTTATCTTCTATTCACCCACATTGGTCAGTGGAGCAGGATTGTGCCAAATACGTGGCCCATGACAATAGGGGTGGGGGAGGGTGTTCAGTAAATATTTGACCACTAATTTTGCTCTTTAAAACCATAAATCCCCTATTCTATGAATGAAAAATAAGAAATAAAAATATTAATATATTATTGGATATCAATCATAGGGATTATTTTAATAATAACCAGAAAAAAGATTTTCAAAAAAATTGAGCATAAAGAATTAGGTCGAAATTTCAAATATAGCCCTACCTTGGGGTTGTATCTTCGTTCCATGAAGTCTTCACTTACTTCGGGTTTCATTTCCAATTCCTCAAATAATGATCCCTTTGATATCAAATATCTCTCTCCAATTAGGGTTTATATTTAATGGTGGATCACCATAATTAGAGAGGTTAGGGATGAATTTATAAGGGATAAATTAGGTTTTCCTAGTATTATAATTTAAAATATCAAGATGGTCCAAGTCTAGGGCCTAAAACCCAAACACTAATTACACCACCGATGGGGTGAACCTCCCATCTTGAGTCAAACTATAATGAAAAAAAATATCATCTAAGTTTATATTTGATAGATATTAAATATTAAATCCATTAGCTTCTATAGGATAAATTTAATAATTTATTAAATAAAAAATAATACCTTAAAAAATAAATAATCTTGGAATTCCAATCAACTTTAGTGAAAGGTTAAACACAATGATCTGAGATAAAAGGAACCCTCAAAAAAATTGAGGTCGTTTAATAGGTTTAAAAATACCATTTTACCCGATAGGGGATCAAAGAACCTGACATTTAATAATAAGATAAATCATTCTCATGGAAAATCCCTAGGTCACTACATTCCCCCCACCATTAAACTTTTTATCCTTGAAAATAAATCAACTAAGGTTGATAAAACAAGGACCTCATGTATGAACCCCATATAAAAGGAATAAAATCCTTCACACATGATGAAGGAACCCAGGGCATAGTGGAAGCATGAAAAATAGGTATTTTAAAATTTTGGGTTAAAATTCATGTTAAAAACACTGAATCCACAAAACCCATTTCCCATATTTGTCAAAGGATCGTGTGAAATTAAATCTAATCATGAGAAACAAAATCTAATGAATATATAAAGAGTACCTTATTTGTTTGAAATCACTGATTCTATTTTCTCACTATTGGCATGTCATTGCTCAAAATCACCAAGCAAGGAATCCTCTAGATTTTCTACACATAAACCATAGTTCATGTATCATCAATAATCAATTATCAAGTTCTATCATGGAAAATCGAATTGATTTATGACATCTCTTTAATCATGAGATGAATGTGGACTTGATCAAGAAATCAGGATCAATCTAACCATATTCTTCCTTCAAATTCTCCCTCTCTAAGCTTGATAGGAGAATAGAGGAGAGATACCCTCTCTAAATTATTCCAAATGGTGTGTATTTATATTAAAGAGGATGAATGATCTTTTATAACTAATTTATACTTTAAAAAAATTCACTTTGGTCCTTATAAAGTAATAACCTTCATTTTAGACCCTTGTGCACACTTATGACTTAATTAAACTTATAATAAATGTCATAAACATTTTATAACTCACTTGTAACACTCTAACATGTTATGTGATAAAATAAAAACCATTAACTTGGATCTTAATTTCCCTAAATAATTTAATGAACCTTGAACATGTTATATTCATTTAGAAAATTATATTTTATCATATTCACTTTTATAATAAAATAACTTTTGAATACCTTGAGAAATAAATTCAATCATTATTATTCTAAACTTGAATAATATAATTGAATTATTTTACTTGTTATCGTTATCACTCAGATGTTAATAGGCCCCTGCATGTGAGGCCCACTTCATCCTAAACTCATATTCATCTGAATATATGGAATTTGTGGATACACATAGTGTGTGACCCTATAGTCTCTTCTCTCAATATCATTCATTCCTACTCACATGCCAAGAGTTGAGTCTAGCAACCAATAATGACCCCTAAAGAGAAATAATTTTTGTAGCTATAACTACCTCCTACGAACACACTCTATATAATATAATCTAATTGTCTCACAATATCTTATAAAGAAGGATGTATACTCTATGTCACTGTACTTTATTGATTTATTTATTCATTGACCTTACTATATGGACTTACCTTTAATCACCATAGTAATGGATTTAATAAGGGTACTACCATAATGATCAACTAGGCCTGATATATCTCTTCTCTAACTCATAAGTGAAAAATCTTATCTTGATCATTCAACCAATTTCATTCCACCAATAAAACACCCAATGCAATCTACCTCACCACAACTTCAATTACATGGTTTTCATCTTTCATCGAATTATGTGATTAAATGGTACAAATTTATAAGGATATCAAATCGAGAGGTAAATACAAATGTTCATATATATGAATAATCAATGACACACAAAACATATGGTGTTTCTATTGGTTGGTCAGACCTCATGGTCTCATCTACTCGAGATTATCAAGTGTGAAATTTATAATAAGAATTCTCCATACTTATGAACCCTGGAACCTAATAGTCTTACATCATATGTTTCTTTTCAGTATAATTTATCTAGATCATAGTACATGTGCTTAATATTTCTATCATAGTATCTCAAGGTTATCAGTATAGTTGGGAACTACTATAACCTTTTGATATGACATGTAATATAAGGAAATTACCATTAAAATCGTACATCTAGAAAAAAAATTATTATGATGGTAAGAGAAACACATATATATATCAAATTGTATACATGTTATGGTAATCAAAGTACATACTAGAGTTAGGTCTAAGGAACTCACTCATAGCACTCTTACTTATACTAGAGATAACTTCTAAAAACTTTCAACCCGCTAGCTCTCACATGAGAATCATACTCCTGTTGAGATATATATTTAGTCAGGGGTTCTTACATTTTATACTTTGTGGATACTCTAGTAACTAATATTTCACCTCTCTGAGTAAAATACCTCAATTATTGAAACTTTTGAAGTATATAGTTTTCCCTCTGGTGTGACCTGAGCTCTTTAGAAAGAACCACTACTGCAGTATTATCACAGTATACTATAATAGGTTCTGTACTTATAGGTAAAATTCCAAGATAAGAAACAAAGTTTTGTATCCAAACTAATTCCTTATCTACAACGGAATATGGTATATACTCATATTCTACTGTAGAATCAATGAACACATATTTCTTCGAGCTTCTCCAAATCACTACACTACTATTTAGGAAAAAGACAAATCTTGATTGTGATTTCAAACCGTATTAATATTTCTAAAAACTAGCATCAATGTATCCCCTCATTACTATCCCCTCATACCCTCCATATATTAAGAACATAACTTTTTTACATCTTAATTACTTTAAGATATTTTTTACAGCAACCCAATACAGCTCTCCAGAATTATCCTGATATCTACCCATCATGATTAATGAAAAGGCTACATCAAAATAAGTACATATAATGGAATACATGATAGATACCACTATTTAAGAATGATGGATTCTACTCATTATTTTAATCCCCTTATGTGTTTATAGACACATTTTCTTAAAGATATGAATACCATGTGACATCATAAATAATCCTCTCTTGGATTGTTCTATATTTTACCTTTTAAGTACCTTATCAATGTATGTACTTTGACATAAACCAAAAGTCCTTTGAGATATATCTTGATAGTTATTAACACCTAGAATGTATGTTTCTTTTCCTAATTATTTCATGTAGAATAATTCATCTAACCAATTATTCACTGATTGTAAGACTTTCACTTTGTTTCCCATGATTAATATGTCATAAACATATAAAACCATTAAAATGATGGCATTACCACTAACATTATTATAGACACATGGATCACTTTAATTATTAGTGAAACCAAATTCTCTTATGGATTCATCAAAACTAGCATTCCATGATTGTGATGTCAGCTTCAATATATAAATGGATCTCTACATCTTTCACACTTTATTAACACTCTGTGAAATAATAATACTCTCAATTTGTGTCATAAAGATTTATTTAACCAAATTCATATTTAGAAATTTAGTTTTGACATCCATTTTACAAAATTAATAATCATGAAAGGATATTATTTCAAGTAATATTCTAATGGATTTCAATATTGTGACTGGTGAAAAGGTTTTTTCACAATTGATGCCTTGACGTTTCATGAAACCCTTCACAACCAATCATTCTTTATAGGTACTTACTTTACCATCCATGTCCATATTTTTCTAGAATACCCATTTACACCCAATAGGTTTTATATCAACTATAGTATCTACCAAAATCCAAATTTTATTTTGGTACATTGACTCCATATCATAAATCATTACTTCTTTCCATTTAGAAGAATCCTTTTCATTTACTAATTCCTTGTAGATTAGAGGTTCGCCATCCTTAAGGGGTAATGTGTTACCTAGCTTTGTGAAAAGAAAACCATACCACTCTGGTTCTCTAACCTCTCTTATAGACCTATATAGTACTTGTGTCTCAAGAATATCATAATCTCTCATTATATCTTGTGAAGATATTTCCCGTACCAAATCTTGTGTATGTAGAGAATCAACTTTATCAAAGTTAATATTTATCCCAATATTACCATTATAAATGTGTTCCCTTTCTATAAATATGGAATGTCTCTCCAAAATCACTTTTCAATATGAAGGGTTGTATAGGTAATATCATTTAGTTTCCTTAGGATAACCTATAAAGATAAACTTTTTGCTTCAAGATACTATTTTTTCATTAAGTATAGTCTTGAAAAACACTTCATATCCCTATACACATATATGTGATATAAAAGGTTTCTTTCCATACCATAACTTGTATGGAATCCCATCTAATGTTTTAGTTGGTAATCAATTTAGTGTATATGTCATAGTAAATAGTGTATATCCCTAAAAGGATAATAGTAGAGTTTCATGACTCATTATTGATCATACATTTCAATCACTGTATGATTTTACCTTTCACTAAAATCATTCCACCGAGGTGAATAAGGAGGAGTGAGCAGGGAGACTATCCTAAAATCCTTTAAGTGATCGATAAATGATTGGATTAGTTATTCCCCACCATGTTCTGAGTATATCTTCTTGATCTTTTTACTAATCCAATTATCTACTTCATTTTGATATTCCTTAAAAATATGAAAGGAATATGAATTAAACCTCATTAAGTAGATATAACCATACCAACTAAATTCATCAATAAAAGTAATAAAATAATATAATCTACCCCTTTCTTCTAATAGAAATGAAACACATACATTATTATATATCAATTATGGTAGTTTGGTTTCTATTTCTCACTTCCCAATGAAAAGTGATTTGGTCATTTTACATTATAAAAAATCATGACAAGCATTCATGGGTTTTAACTCAATAGATTCTAGATACTCTACTTGATGTGGTTTTCTTAAAATATTTTCATTTATATGACCTATCTTGAAGTTCCATAGGTAGTTAGGATATGATTAATTATCACTATATTTTTCATTGATTGACAAAACTAGATTTTCTAGTTCAATTATATACAATCCATTATTTATATGTTTCATACCATAATATATTTTATCCTTATAAATAATAAAACATTAATTTTCAAAATTGAAATAAAATACCATAGTGTTTAAACTCAACACTGAGATTATGTTTCTGGTAATAGATGGTTTATAATAACAATTATTTAGTATAAGAACCAAACCACAAAGAAAAGTAAGATGATAATATCTCACTTCTAATGCTACTAGTCTCGCAACATTTTCTTCTTGAAGATCAACTTCACTTTTTTTAATTATCTTGAATATATTTGGTTATTATATTTGAATATAAATTTTTGATTCAAATGTATTATATAATAACTAACTTATAGATATATATAATTACATTCAATGACAAATATACCTGAAGCAGAAGCATCACATTGCTGCTTCTTCCCATCTGTGCAATGCTTCTTCTAATGGACTTTCTTTTTTTAATTTTTATTTACAATCAACCAAGCATAATATAAAAAACCAAAAATAAGTAAGTAAATAATTATAAAAACCCAAATAGTTATAATTTTTCATATCCTTATGAGATTGGATAACTAAATCCAATAATTTTGGGAGTGACTTACTCAGGTAATTCATATTATAATTAACAATGAATTTTGAGAATTTAGGTGGAAAAGAGTCAAGAATGAGCTTGGTTTCTAGTTATTGGTTAAATTTTAACCCAAGGGAAACCAATCACTCAATTTACTTGATCATATTGAACACATTAGTTCATTATTGATTCCCTTCTGTTAGCCTATATCTATACAATGCATTGGATATCTAATATCATTATTATCAATATCTCTCCTAATATAACTCTTGGAGATGATATAGCATCTTCTAGGAATATTTGACCTTGGTAATTTTCTATAGATCTCTAGAAATAAATGAAAACATGAAAAACTAAACATTCAGTGCATCATATATATACTTCTTGTACTTATCTTTATCTATATTATTTTATCTTAGAGGGAGATCAGCAGGAAGTGGAGATTATAGCACATAAAGCTTCCTTTCTTGATGTAGTATTATACACAAGCGCGTGGGTAAGTAACCATCCAGGATCAATGAATCACTAATTGGGGGAGGTGATGAATCATTTATATATATTTTTTTATGTTTCTTTACTTTTGAAACAACCTTTTCCTTATGTTAAATATTTATCACTTTTATGAAAACAAAACAAATACACAACCACAGGAACACAAGTATTTACAAGGTTCACTACTCAATAAGAGTAGCTACATCCTTGGTATAGTTTGGAAACAATCCAATACCACACAATACACTATAAAACAATCCTTTTGTGTGGATACAACAAGTAGGATATACCCTTACACTTGTATAGAACTATGATCAATACAACATTTCATGTGATTCTTCTAGCACAAATGGTGTAAAACAAGTTTTTGTAACATGTAATGAAACCTTTACCAATTGGTTCAAAATAAGTTATTGTGATTCCTTATCAACTTCCATTAGAAAACCTTCAAAACACAATTCTTCACTTTCCTACCTAGAATAAGTTAGAAACAACCTTTCTATAATTTGTTATAAAAACTCAGTCTGAGGGCTCGATTTTATTCCTCTATCCGAATGATCAGTCCGGAAAACAGATAAGAAATATTACTCTAGAAACAATTATGAACCACTTGTTTTTCCCCAAAAAATATATGTTTGATGTCTTGGTATGATATGATAACCTTTCATTACTATCCTCCCTTATGATTCTTCTATCTGAAGATATTTCTCAGGAAAACTCTATCCAAAAACCTCCTACTCTATTCTTTATCACTTTAGATCTCTCTCTACATGTGAATAGTAAAAGTGTTAGAAATTAAATTGTACTTCCTACTATTTATAGGTGTTTTAAGAGAGGAATAGGTGGGAAATAAATTTTATTTTCCTGATCAACCAAATTTCCCAAAACTCAAATTTTACATTTATTTTGTCTTCATCTTTAACTCTTTTAAAACTTCTCAACTCTCCTTGATTCTGCTCAAACATTATCTAATCCTCTCATTACTTAATCCATCTTTGAACTTTCTATCCATTCTTTATTATGATACCAAAATTCATTACTATGTAAACTTATGTAAGACTAAAGACTGATTATTACGATGCTCTGTACCAACTAAAAAACAACTAATCATTCTAATTCACCATAAAAACCAAATTACCTACAACTTTGAAGTAATTTTTACTTAAAAATCATTTCAAATTCATTATACTTTAGTTTATTTTCTATAAACATCATCGTAACTTCTAAATATTCCTTCACTTCTTGGAAACACTTTGGTAATAACTTTAAAACCACCTTGAAAAACACTTCCATAAAACTCTTCAAACAATTATCCGTTTCTTATTTTCCTCATACCGATGATCCTGCATCCGATTAAGTATCAGTGCCATCATACATCTGATGGATTGGTATCTATCTCCTTATAATTGATTGGTGTCAAGCATTGTCTGATGAATCGGTATCAATGTCATTTTGATGAGTCAAAACCGCTTCTTTTCCAATGACACTTGACCTACTTGGAAAAAATATATAAATTCTTATTTCTCTCTTGACCCACATAAAAAATAATTTGTAATTATTTTTATCTTGGCCCAATTGAAGAAAAACAAAACAACCTGATGAAGCTATTTTTCTACATTATTGATTATCACCCAGTTGATTATTCTCTGATTCCATCAAGACAATTAGTCCCAAAAATCATCACTTACTTAACTAGTTTAACATGAATTGGTCCTAAAAATATCCTCATACTAATATGTGTTAACAAATAAGTTTTGAGTTGCCTCCCGTAGATTGGTGTCACATCGTGTCCTATGGACCAGTTGATCAGCACTTCAGCAACACATCAAACTTCCTTGAATTTCTTCTTCTAGAAACTATTACTTATATCATGATGACTCCATGACTATGATAACATTAGGATAATCATATAATAATCTGAATTAAGGTGTCAAAAACATATTATCCCACTTTATTTTATAAGTTTTACATCACAAGTTTTTCAGACAACTTATGATTTTTGAGAACTTAACAGAATAGCAAAGCATCATCAGATTTAAGTTACCAAACACATATTCTCCCCTTTATTTCATAATTCTTTCATCACAAGTTTCTTAGAAAACATATGATTTTTGATAACTTAATATAATAGAAAAGCATCATCATATTTAGTATGGAGACATTTAGACTCTGATACTCCTTCATACCGATTGAAACAAGGTGATTCTAAAACACAACTTCTTTTACAAACCTTCTTCAAAATAGAAAAATAAAGCCAATGAACTTTCTTATCAAGATAACTTATGATATTAGGATTTCTATGAATTCTTTAATATGATCACTATGGAATACAAAGTGAGGTGATTTCTTTTATTTTATAACAAAATACAAAACAATTAAAACAAACTTCATCCAACCAACTTGGTCCCAACAATCTCCTCCTTTGGAATTTTCTGTCAACCAAGGTTCATAAATCATTGAAATTTTTAACTCAATATATGGATCACTTATCAATAATTTTAAGACTATGTGAGTTAAATAATTCTAGGAAACAAGAATCATTGACAACAAAACCATTTTGTCCATAAGTAGTGACTTGCGGAACTTTTCTTCTTGAAACTATAAAACATTTCAAAATTTCCACATCACTTCAAAACATCTTCCTCTTTCCTTTAAAACAAGTTTCCTATAACCATATCAACAAACTATTAGAATAGTTTACACACTTACATTTTGAGTTCACAGCTTACCCACAACTCCCCCTATATATATGCTTCCTTAAAAGGTTTAGCACATATCAATGGATAGATTTATGAAATAATTCTCTCCCTTGACAACACTATCCAAGGAAAATATGAGAGATGGTGAAAAACACATACCTCAACCTTGTATATAAATATGTTGGATGCCCGTGTTTAACCTTGGTTTGAAATATTATTCCTTTGTTAAAGGTTTTTTAAATATATCAGCAACTTGTTTTGATGTAAAAATATACTCTATCTTTATTTTTTTCTTCTATGCATACTCTTTGATGAAATGATATTTGATATCAATATGTTTTGAATGATAATGTTGTACTGGATTTATTATAAGGTTAATATCACTTTTATTATCACATCCCAAGAGAATAGGTAACTTTAATTCAATAAGTAATTTTTTCAACTGATAATTAATCCACATAAGTTTTGTGGTAGATTTAGTGGAAGAAACATTATCAGATTAAACAGTGATACAATTTATTGATTTTTTTTTTGAGTATTCCAACTTAAACAAATTTTCCATAGAAAGAAACCTCCACTTGATGTGGATATTTTATCATCACCATTTCTTGCCCAATCATCATCTATGTATCCAAACAAATAAATTCTTTCTAAGATGTCATACTTGATTCCAAAATTTTGTGTGCCTTGGATATATCTATGGATTATTTTTCCAACCAATAGGTGTGATTCTTTTGGAGAAATTTTGAATCTTTCACATAAGGTAACAGCATAAAAAATTTCTGGTCTTGAGGTATTCAGATACAACAAACTACCAAAAATCTTCTAAAACTATTTAGAGTCAACTTTCTTACCTTCTATATATTTACTCAACTTAGTTCCCACTGAAATTGGTGTAGATATAGGTTTCTAATTTTCCATTCCAAACTTATTAAAAAGTACCTTAATATACTTTTCTTTAGAAATAAATATATTTTTATTCTTTTGTAAGATTTGTAACCCAAGAAAATATTCCATTTTTTCCAACATGAACATTTCAAACCATTTTTTCCTTTCTTTAGAAAACCTTTCAGATTTTCATTCATTATTCCTAGAAATGATAATATCATCAATATATATAATAAAAATGATGGAAATATCCTAACTTTCTTTGATGTACATATTACTATCAACCCTTCCTTTCTTTAAGTTCAACTTCCTTATCAAGGTATCCAATTTGGAGTACAACGCCCTTGGTGATAGCTTTAGCCCATAAAATTATTTCTAAAACTTGCACTCATAACTTTCATTCTTCTCAACTAAAAATCCACAAGGTTATACAACATAAAATTCTTCATCAAGTTCTCCATTCAAAAATGATGAATTCACATCCATTTGAAAAATTTTGTAACTTTGTTGTGAAGTAATTGCAAGAAATATTAGAATTTTTTCCAATATTTCCACCAGATAAAAATTTTCATCAAAATAAATTACTTCAATTTGTGACTGAACTTTTCACACCAACCTTTCTATGTTTCTTATCACATAACCATCTTCATTAAACCTATTTCGGGAAACCCACTTTGTAACAATAACATTTTTTTCATTTTGTTTAGGTAAGAGTTCCCAAGTATCATTCTTCTCAATCTAATCCAATTCTTTAATCATATCATGAATCCATTATAGATGCTTAAAGACTTCATTCACATCTTTTAGATCGAATTTTGAATACAAAGAAGTATGTGTAATAACCTTTGATGTTCTTATTTTCTGAACCTTTTAATGTTGATCACCAATTATGTTTTGAGATTCCAATTAAATTCCTAATCCTAGGATGTTATGTACGAAATTATTTCTCATCACTAGAAATAGCTGAGTTTGATTCTTTCATCTATGTAGGATTACAATTGTTTGAATCCTTTTTAGATCTCTTAACAAAAATTCTTTCATCATCTTCATCTTCCTCATCTTCATGTGATTGTGACACAACTTATTCGGCTTTTTCAAGAACTTTTACATCAACAAAATCAATTAATATTCCTATCTATTTGTTGAGACATCTATATCATATTCCATCTAGATCATAGCCAATAAAGATTTCATCTTCACCTCTCTAGTCAAACTTTCCAAGGTTTCCACCTTTCTTATTTATGATTTAGGGACTCCCAAAAACTCTTAAATGTTTCAAACTTGGAGTTTTTTCATAGAAAATTTTGTAGGGTGTCATATCCAAAATCGGCCTATAGAAACACCTTATTTGAATATAAATAGTTTTTCTTGAAGTTTGCCCCCAAAATTAATGGGAAATACCATGTTCAAGTAAAATAGTACATCCCACTTTAACCAAACTTATATTCTTTATTTCAGAAATTACATTTTTTGTGGTGTATATGGTGTACTAAACTCATGCTGAATTCTCTATTTTTCAAGGTAACTTTTGAAATATTTATTCTTATAATTACCACCATTATCAGTTCTCAACTTCTTCATAGAATACTCATATTACTTCTCATTTATTTTCCTAAAACTTTTAAACATCTTCAGAGAATCTGAATTATGTTTTAAATACATAACAAAAGTAATGAGAGTAAAATCATCAATGAAAGAAATTAATTAATTATCTCGGAATGTTGATTTTTTTATCATTGATCTAAAAATATAAAAATGAATAAGTTCCATGGGTCAATTTAAACTGATATAAAATTTAATATGCCTATATTTTTTTATCTTTCCTTTTTGACAAATATAACAACACCAATATCTTCTTCTTGACATATCAGATATATCTCAAACACTATATCTCTTTTATAACTTTCTCATATGTCTTTGACATATATGTCCCAAACTTTTATACCACAACTGATTTTCTTCCATCATACTTAAGAAACATGAGTTATGAACTTCACCAACTTGGAACAAATTTTCTTTTGTATTTTGGCCTCTTATAACAACTTTTCCATCTTCTTCTATTTTCACAAACAACCATATTTTTTAAAATTAATTTTCTTCCTTCATCATAATGTTTTGAAACACTTAGAAGTTTGTGCTTCATCCCATTAACAAACAAATGTTTCTTGGATTTTAACTTTTCTTCCCCAATTATAGCTAGTCCAACACCTTTGATTCTGAGAGATTCATCATTTCCAAATGTCACTATTTCTTATTTGAAATATTTTTCATTCTCTAATAATTTAAAATCTAATATAATGTGATAAGAACACCCACTATCCAAGATACAAGTTCATTCTCATTTTATAGCTTTGAGAACTATTTCTATAACAAGATCTTTTTATTTCCCTTTATCTTTCTTCACATACTACTTTTGAGAATTATTGTAAACATATTGTTGTGTAAGTAACAAAATAAGATAACATTTTTCAAGATTTAAAGGTTGTTCACATATTTCACAAATAGTTTCTAAATGTTGGAATCTATTCTCAACTTTCAAGACATCCTTCTCAGATTTCTTCAAAACATCCTTCTCATATTTCTAACTTTGAGAGGATTGAATCCCACTTAAACTTTTCCTTTTATAACTCTTGGTATAATTGTAATGTTGTTGGTTAAACCAAAACATGTTTTCTATATTCCCAAATCCTCCATAATTCTAGTATTAACCATATAAGGGATACTTTCCTTTGTAACTTTCATTCTGTTCGGAATTGTGAACATGTTTCCCAGCAACTATCTTATATTTTACATCAGGAATTTATTGTACCAAAAAAATTATGTTATCACCTGAAATATTCTTATTTAATTTAGATTTACTCCCAAACTTATCATAATCATAAGTAGTATAGAATTTTGTTTTGTACTCAGAATTATTAGAAACTTATGAACTTCCAACTTTATTAGTTTTGGAAAAATACATGACTTTCTTAGATTTCTTCTTCTTAGTAACATCTTCAGTTTTCTTCTCAACCTTTGAAGGCAAATTTTGTGTATCCCTATCAAGCTCAACTTTTCTATAACTCTCACCAAATTTAGATATATATTTCTTGAAACTTGTAACTCCCTACACAACTTTAGAAAAAAAAATTGAACAAGTTTTAACTCTTCCTCCTTATCTTTCGAATTTACTTCAAGATGTTCATTGTAATTATTTTATTTCTCAAGAGACTTCTTAATACAATCAATCTCTTAAAGTAATGTAGCTTTATATTTAGGAATACATTCTTGATTGTTTTTTCTAGGACTTTCTTTATTAAAATTATTGATCGCTCTTTTAAGTCTAACAACATTTCTCAAAATTTATTTTGGTTCTCTCTTTAGATGAAATTATAACTCTGTCACTTCATCTTCAGAACTACTACTTACAAACTCTTTATCATTAACTATTTAAATGTAAGTAATTTCTCCAGTAACTTTAGTAAACTTTTTATCCTCAATTTCACTTTTATCCTCTTCATCATCTTCAAACAAAAAGATTCTACTTTTGGATTTAGAGAACTTTTTATATTTCCCCCTAGAATAATATTTTGACTTATCACCATGTTTCTTCCAATATCTTCTTGGCCTTCTATAATCTTCACCACTATCATATTCATTATTTCTTTGAGTAAAATTAACAGAAAAGTTCCCAATCAGTCCACATTCAAAACATTTCAAGGTAATTTTTTCATTATACTTTC
Source organism: Viscum album (assembly GCA_963277665.1). NCBI lineage: Eukaryota > Viridiplantae > Streptophyta > Magnoliopsida > Santalales > Viscaceae > Viscum > Viscum album. The sequence continues at coordinate 832,693,596 of OY728147.1, read as the reverse complement.
ATGTACCTCTTTTCACATTTTTATAAAATAAGGATAAAAACTCATAAAGATTGTTACATATCTCATTTTTGGACTTAAATTCAGTAATTTAATATTCTTAAAGAATATTTTTATACTTTCCTTTCTTGGTATCCTTGAAGGAAATTTCCTAATAAAATTTAGTTTTTCCTTTCATAACTTTTTCCCTTCTAATTTCATAAGTAATGTTAGTACTATAAAGGTCATCCAAAGATAGAGTTTTAGTATATATATATTCTAAAGATAAAGAGTTGGCATAAAACTTATCAAGAATAATTATAAAGATATTTTCAACAATATTTTAGTCTTCAGACTTCACACCAAGACATCTAATAGTGATAAAAATATTATTCACTCTTGTAAATAAATCACCAAAACATTCAAAATCACCCATTTCAGATCTTTATACTTCAGCCACCAAATTTGAAACTTTCAATTCTTCACCTTCTTATTGTATTCATAAATGTTTTTCAACTTATCCCATACACCTTTAGAAGTAGAAACTATCTTAGCTCTTAGAAACTCACTTTAAATAAGTGATAAGAGTAAAGAATTATTTACTCTTACATTATTCTCAAGATTTTTCTTATCCATAGATGTAAGAAGATAATTTTCAAAATGAGGAGGAAATTCATTTGTAGAATCTTACAAAACATCATACCCTAGAGAAATAAGATAATACAATATTTTATATTTCAAGATATGATAGTTCTTACCATTTCTAGAATCCCTTTACTATTCACATAATTCAGATTCTCCATAGAAACTTCTCTTCAAAAACTTCAGCAAAGAGTAAACAAAGGGAACCTTCACTCTAATACCAATTATAAGTGCCCAGTCAGGATCAATGTATCCCTGAGAGGGGGAGGGGTGAATTAGGGATATATTTTTCTTTTAAGTTTTATTTTTTTTGAACCAGCCTTCACCTTCTATTAAATATTTATTTCTTTTCTAAAAACAAAATAATCACACATTCATAGAAACATAAGTATTTACAAGGTTCGATAATAAATAAGAGTATCTAAGTCCTTGGAATGGTTTGTAAAAAATATAATACCACACAATCCACTAGAAAAAAAATTTTGTGTGGACACAAAACTTAGGATATACCCATAAACTTTTATAGCACTATGATCAATATAACAGTGCATATTATTCTTCTAGAATGAATGATGTAAAACATGTTTGTGTAACAAGCAATGAAACCTTCACCAGTTGGTTCAAAATAAGTTAGTATTATTCCTTATAAACTTCCATTATAAAACCTACAAAACACAATTCTTCACTTTCCTACCCGGCAGTAGGTAGAAACAACCTTTCTGGACTTTGTTACAAAAACTTAGTCTGATTCCTCTATCTGATTGCTCAGTATAAAAAATAGATAAGAAAAGATTACTTTGGAAACAATTCTGAACCACTTATTTTTTCCCTAGAAATATGTGTATGATGGCTTGTTCTAATCTGGTAACCTCTAATTACTATCCTACCTTATGATTCTTCTGTTCGAAGATGTTACTTAGGAAAACTCTATCTGAAAACCTCCTACTCTCTTATTCAATTCATTCAATCTCCCTCCACATGTGAATAATATAAGTGTTAGAAAGTACAATTTACTTAATACCATTTATAGTTTTTTTAAGAGAGTAATGGGTAGGAAATAACTTTCACTTTCATACTCAACTAAATTTCTCAAAACTCAAATTTTACATTTATTTTATCTTTGTCTTTAACCCTTTCAGTGCTTCTCATCTCTTTTTGATTCTTCTCTAACCTTCTTGAATCTTCTCAGGACTTTAGTAATCTTTGAACTTTATTACCATTCTTCAGTCCGATACCAAAGGTCATTATGATTTAAACTTATGTAATACTATAGACTATTTATTAATATGATATGTACCAAATGAAAAATAACTACTCATTATGATGAGTCGTAAAAACTATAAATAATAAAACTTTTAATTTTTTCTACCTTAAACATTGTTTCAACTTTTTTAGACTTCCTTTGCTTTTATATAAACATCATCACAACTTCTCAAGATTCCTACACTTCTTGAAAACACTTTGGTAATAGCTTCAAAAACCCCTTTACAAACACTTCTATAAAACTATTCAAACAATTCTCTTTTTCTTCATTTCCTTAGACTGATGATCCTGCATCTGATGAAGTATCAGTTTCATCATATGTCTGATGGATCAGTATCTATCTCCTTTTGATGGATCGATGTCAAGAATTTTCTAATGAATCAGTATCTATGCCAGTCTGATGAGTCAACACCACTTCTTGTCCTATGACACTTGAACCACTTGGAAAAAAATAGCAGTTATTTTTTATCTATTGACCCACTTGAAATAGAATCATGACTTATTTTTCTCTTAACCAAATTTAAGTAAAACAAAATAACCTGATGAAAATATTTGACTGTATGTTTTATCATCATATGGTTGATTGGTCTCTAACTGCATGTAGGCAATTAGTCCCAACAATCCTTACTTACTTAACCATATTAACATGCATTGGTACCAAAAATCTCCTCATACTAATTTGTGTAAATAGATCAGTTTTGACCTACCTCTGATGGATTGGTGACACGCCACGTCTGATGGACCAGTTGGTTAGCACTTCAGCAACACATCAAACTTCCCATACTTTCTTCTTTTAGAAACTCTTTCTTGTATCATGATGACTCCATGAATTTGAGAACATTATTATTGGTATAGAATCATCTAATTTATGGTACCAAACACATCTTCTACCCCTTTCTTTCATAAGTCTTGCATCACATGTTTCTTATACAACTTATGATTTTTGAGAACTTAACATAACAGCAAAGCACCTTCGTATTTAAGGTACCAAACACATCTTCTCCCCTTTCTTTTATAAGGATTTCATCATAAGTTTCTCATAAAAATTATGATTTTTTTTATAACTTAAAAAAATAGTAAGCATCGTTAGATTTAGTATAGAGATATTCAGACTCTGATACTCCTTCATACCTATTGAAACATTATTTCCTGACACTAGGTGAGTCTAAAACACAACTTCTTTCACAAACCTTATTCTGAATAGAAAACCAAAATTGATGAACTTTATTATCAATACTGTGTCTGATCTTCTAATTATTATGCATCCTTTCATTTGATCACCATGTAATACAAATTGAGGTGATTTATTTTATTTGAAAACAAAATTCAAAACACTTAAAACAAATTTCATCCAACCAACTTCATCCCAACAACATGTACCACTCTTGGAAGTTATTTTCAGTCAAGATATTCTCTTTATCCAAATATTGAATGTAGTTAAATTGTATTAGTGGTGGTTATGGCCATTTGATCTATGATAAATAAACTTTAGATGATTAGTACTTTTTCTTTATTACCAAATGAAATTTTCAAATTATTAATTTTTAAATGTATCCCACTATTTTTAAAAATTTAGTGTCCCTCAACTACTAGATTCAAAATACCAAGTCACTTGCGTATTATATTGGAAAGGATCCTTAAACCTCTCTTCATATATCATGTTATGGAATCTCCACTACTTTGAGATCCCAAGGTAGGATTTTGACTGACTAGCTACATTAACTCAGGACTCCTTAATTTTTTTAGTGAAGTCTTATCTCCTATAAAGTATTACTTTACATTTCTCAATGATTTTCTTCTAAAGTTGAAACAAGCTGGATATGACTACTTATTTTTTATCAACTTAAGTTAAGTTGACACACTAATCTCACGAGAACTCTCTGGTAATGAGAGGAACTCTCACCTAGTTCTGATGAGCACCTTGAACAGTCAGTTGTATCCAAATTCAAGTGATGGAATGTGTTTGATGACTTAATATTGGCTTTGAGGGATTTTTTAATTTATCTCGGTGAATGGAATATGTTTCTATTTGACATGATTATTCTATGTGATATCACTCATATCTTAACTGTTATTTAAATAGAAAAAATTCATTACACGTGTTCATTTCATCTATGTAGGCTTATTTATTATTTTACTTTGTGATTACGCATAATGAATACACATTCTCAAAATAATAAACCATGCATGCGATAAAATAAATAAATAATGACGTGATCATGAGTTTTTAACTATTTATTTATCCATCGATTGAATAATATATTAACCAATACCCTAAGGGAATTCCATGAGTCGATGCCGACTCAAATTGCAGCACCTGCAACTCTCGTGCATTTCGCCCATTTAGCTTACACCAGCTCTCGACTTGAACCATGTTTCTATGAACTCATCTAATATTTACAATGTATACTCACACACAGGTGAGGAGAACTCAGGGTGTGAAATTGCATTTTATCACTTAAATGTGGACATGCATACTCTTATACATTTTAAAAAGGGAGGGATGATACGCAAATCAAAAAAATAAAAATAATTATTATATTTTAAAACTAAAATGAAGGAATTAAATTAATAAATAAAACAAACATTTATAGTTCAGTCTCGAATCATAATCAATCAACATGAAATTATATTTCATAAAAATTTTAAGTTTTCTAAAATTTAAATCTAGTGTATTTGTAATGTTTTAACTTGCATTAAAATAATTTTTTATTAATTATCAATAAATATCATGGCTCTCAAAATAATTTTATTAAATCCCAAACAATTAACAAAAAAATTTGAAATTTTTCTATAATTTTTTGATTTTATCTAAATCTAAATTGGGTCCTTAGAAATTAATTTAGGGCTTACAACAAGTCTAACGGGATGGGAAGTTCGGATTCAAATTGACCTGATTCGGTCCAGATCATGGTGATCTGGTTGAGAGCTGGGTCCAGGTAGGTCATCCCATTAATACAACTAATATATTATATATTATATATATTAAATAATATATTATAGTATATTATATATTATATATTATATATTATATATTATATATTATATATTATATATTATATTATATAATTTTTAATATATATATACATTAAAGAAATAAGGCCACCCCAATTAATAGGGTGGAAAAGTTTTCAACACCTGTTAAAACCCTTTAATTTTTTTTATCAAATCTTATCATTTTACATGGAAGGATATGTTTAGATTTTTTTACCTTTTAGGATTATTATTTAGGCTTGAGTAATAATTCTTCTATCCAATAGATTATCCCTCCTAGATTCCATTATCTATTCCATACACATAGCATACTTGTAGCACACCATATCTAGAAATCCATTACACCAGTATCCATAAAAGTGGAACAAAAAATAAACATTTAATTTTCATCACAATTGATTTTTAAAACATATCAATCTTCGATATGACATATATTGGTCATATGAACTCAAATAAACATTTTTTCAGTTGTGTTGGGACCGTATCAAAACTTTATTTTCAAATATTAGTAAATTAAATTGAAAATTTGATGTTTTAAACTTAAATAATTGAACATTAGCTTGGATGCGAATTGAAGGAACCATGGGCACAATAGATGCATGAAAAATAGGTATTTCAAAATTTTGGGTTCAGATAAATGCTAAAAACACTAAATCCAAAAAAACAAATTTATGAAAGTATAATATGTAATTAAATTTAATAAAGAATAAAAAAAATCAAACAAATATGTAAATGGTACCTTGTTTGTTTGAAATCATTGATTTGATTCACTCATCATCGGTGTGTCATAGCTCAAAAGTTTCAATATAAGTATCCTATAGATCATCAAAAAATTCTCCACATATCTTGGATCATTTATCTTTTATTTTAAGGTACTAGCATAAGAAATTAAAGTGCTTTACGATAACCCTTTGATCATGTGAAGAACGAAGACTCGGTCGAGAAAGTGGGATTAATTAGACCTTTTTCTTCCTTTAGATTCTCCCTCTGAGCTTGAGAAGATAGGAGAGGATATATTTTCTATATAAATTCTTCCAATTGGTTGATATAACTATTCAAGAGGCTAAAATTAGATTTTATACCTAGGTTTTACTTTCAAAAATTTCACGTTGGTCTCTGGAAAGTAATAACCTTTGGGAACACTTATGACTTAATTAAACTTGTCATAAATTTCATGAATATTTTATCACTCACTTGTAACACTTTAAAATATTACGTGATAAAATAAATACCATTAATTCATATCATAAGCACCCCAAATAATCAAAAAAACCTTGAACATGTTATGTTTTTTCAAAAAATTATATTTTCTTGTATTCACTTTTATAATGAAGCATCTTGTAAATAACTTGAAAAATAAATTCAAACATTGTTATTATAAACTTGAATAATATAATTAAATTATTTTACTTGTGGTAATTCACCCTTGAACATTCACCAATCCCTACACCTAGGTCCCAATTCATCCTAAATTCCAATTTATCTAAATAGGTGGAACTTATGGATAAAATTATTTTATGACGCAATAATCCATTATCTCAATTGTAATGAGTCCTACTAATAGATCAAGAGTAGATTATAGTAACCCATTAGACCCCTAACGAGATAAGGAATTTCATAGATATGACTACCACCTACAAACATGCTCTATGTAATATAATCTCATTATCTCACAATATCTCATAAAAAATATGTACACTTTTTGTTATCATCCTTTATTGCTTTATTTATTCATTTACCATACTATAAGGACTTACCTTTAATCACCATGGTCATAGATTTAATAAAGGTACTACCATCCTGATCAATTGGGCTCAAGATATATCTTCCCCAACTTAGAAGTTATAAATCTTATCTTGATCATTCAACCAATGTCATACCTCTAATGACACACCCAACACGAGCTACATCACCACAAATTCATGTCATAGTTTTTATCTTGCATAAAATTATGTGATTAAATGGTATATAGTGATAATGATATCAAGTCAAGATACTAATACATATGTTCATATATAAGAACAACCATGACACCTGAAACATGTGATGTTCCTATTGGAGGTTAATCCTTCATGATCTCATCTACTAAAGATCACTAATTGTGAACTTCATGAGAAAAAGTCTCATTTATTTTGAGCCCATAGGACCTGGTAGTCAGACATAATTTGTGTACTATAAATATAATGTATCTAGACCATAGAACATGTGTTTAATATTACTATAATAGTATATTTCATTTCTAATTATAGTTGTGAACTGCTATAACATTTTTAATATGACATGTAATATAAGGAAATTACTATAAAAATAGTGCATATAGAATAAATGTTGTTATAATGGTAATAGAAACACATGTATATATAAAACTATATACATGTAATGGTAATCAAATTACATACAATAGTTGGTTTTAGGGAACCCACTCAAAACAAATGCATTGTTTATTTTTGAAAATCTAAGGATCTTCATAGCCATCGAACACAAACAATACATCTTTGTTCAATCACTTTCATTTGGAATTCCATTTCCAAGACTCCAATAATCATATACTATCATTTAACTCTAACCTGCTTCAAGGTAATACCTCGACATACACATAATCATGTGCATCATGAACCTTTTCAAGAGACTTTAAATTTTTAAATGGTTCATTAACAAAGACATCTTCTATTGAGGGCACCATACTCCATGCCTTTATTGAGTGAATTGAAGGAATATTATACAATTTCATATTTAACCACACCGAACTCCACCATCAATGCATCAATGACTTCACCATAATAACTTTAAGGTTTTATGTCCCTTTAGAACTATCAGTACTCATCATTTCTTCCAAAAAAGGTGAATATATCAATGTTTCAAACACATAGAATAAGTATAATAACAACCTATATTTTCATATTTTATTTAACTTTTGAAGAGAATCATACCCACGTCACTGAGTTTAGTCAGGTTATCATCCCCCATCATGGATAGATTTTTTAGTTTGTTGTTATACTCTCATGAAAGATACTAACGAACACACTAAGAAATATTATATACTCCTCAAAAAACCACACTTTTTCTATAACACTATAATCACCACTTGGCATTTGGATCCTAGCTCAATAGTGACTCATTCCAAAGAATATGATCCTGACCCATTCATACTAAGGGACAATAATATAATACGATCAAATAAATCTCAAACAAGGATTGATAGTTGCTACAATTATTTTTTTCCACCCGTCAATCATGAAATATCTCATTTAAGAAATATGTTTCATGGATAGCTAAAGTAAGGATTCTAATCAGACCTATCTAGATAATGATAATGTGCCTAGATTTAAGTGAACCATAACTACTATGTATTGATAAATAGATCCTAATGAGATACAAATATCTAAATAATGAAACTATAAGGATTGTACCCTTAGATAAGAGAAGATAATTAATCATTTTGCATCAGATAAGATCTCACTAATCATTGAGCTATGGTGGAGTACATGCACCTTATTAAAGAAATGGGTATCATTAAAAGGAGTAAACAACCCCAATAATGGAGGACTGCACCCTGATCATCAGGGGAGTATCCACTCCATTGATGGAGTACCCGCACTATAATTTCCAAGTGAGATAATACTCTTACTGATAGAGGACTTTTACCCCTATATTTAAGGGAGTAACTACTTCTATTGATAGAGGAACTACACCCCTTTCATTAGGGGTGTACATGCACCTATTGATGGAGGGACACACCCCTATTATAAAGGTAATATATACTCATGCTGATATAGGACCAACATAATTATCTTAAAGGGAGTACCTACTTCTACTAATGGAGTATCCACACCCCTTTCATCAAGGGAGAACCTACTTTTATTGTTGGAGGACTCATACCCCTATAATCAGGGGAGTACTGAACCCCATCAAACATATAGGGGACCCATTACTTATTAATTATTTGATGACTAGGGGATTACCTGACCTTATTGAGGATATAGAGGGCCTATAATGTAAGATCCCATATTTATATAGATGTTTTCCTCTTGATTTTTGGTTGAAACTCTTTTAGTCATGTTTTTTTCTTCTTAGAACCTTGGTGGTATATCCTTTTCTTAGGGGCAGAAATATTTTTCTGGGGGGAAATGACCTAAATTTTAGGGATGTATGTTTTTTTAATGGAGTTTAGGTATAAATGGGTCAAGGGATTATGAGGTTTTTTCATGGTTTGGAAGGATTTAGAGGTAGTTCAGGATTTTTTTATAGAAGCTAAGCTAAGAGAAATCTATTGGAAACTTTCACATTGTGAACATTTTACATGATTTGAACCTATTGTTAGGAATATGTTGTGAACTAGTTCAAAGAATGAAAATTTTACACACCATGAAAATGGTTCATTTTGTGAAGTGGTCAATTGGGGTTATTTCAACCTAAGGAAACATGTTTTTTGGTGTATCTTATAAATTGATAAATCCATGTCATGAAAGGGGTTCACATCATGAATATCTCAGGATTGGTGGTTTTAAACCCACCGTTCATATGATTTATTTTTCATCTACCATGAAACTTCTTCTCTTGAACCCTAGGGAAACTCTAGGAAATTTTAGATCAATTCCTTCCCTTCCAAACATCTCAATCTAGAATTTAATTTATGGTGAGTTGCTTCACTTTGGTTTTCCTCTTTTATCTACTATCCTCCATTATAGCGGTGTGATATCTCGACCATCATTGAATCTATTTTTGATATTTATGATTTTATGATATATGTTTTCCTTGTGTTCACCATCCCCTTCATTATTTTTGGCATTTCCTATTGAAATCATTTATTTGATCACTAGATAAAGGTAGGTTGTCTAGAAAAAATCCTTATGGTGTGTTTCTATCTATTTAAATGTGTGCAATATTATATAATTGTGACAACTCAATGTGTCTGATAACTAAAATAATAATGGGTGATGATAATCATGTGTTTGGAATATTCCTTGGATCCCTTTGGATCCAATAGTGCTAAGACCTGGCTTGAAGTTACCTATAAGGTGAGCCTACCCTTGAAAAATAAATAACTAGTTAATGGATTAAAATATGGTTTAACATGACATGAGACCTTCGGTGATTTCTTGTGATAGATTAACCTTTGAAAATGGATTAATTTTTTATTTAAATGGTTGGTGGTAATTTGATATAAAATGGGTGTGTACACTAGCATGATAATGGATTAGGATATAACTTGATGAGTGAAAGGGAATTGAAAAGAATAGATGTAATTAGATGAATTGTCCTTTATGGATTATGATGTAGGTTGTGTTTTTCTTTCCATTATGAATTGTGTTCTAATTCATGCTAAAATGTTTATATTAGTGATTGGATTGGTCATGTTTTAATGCTTATAGGGATTGTACTAGTTATGTTGTAATGATTATAGGGTTTGTCCTGGTTATAATGTAATGCTTATAGGGATTTGCTTGATTATACTGTAATGATTATAGGGATTGTATAGGTTATACTAAAATGATTATATAGATGGATTGGACTATTTTCATGATGAAATGATTATATATAGGGATCATCCTGGTTATGTTGTAATGATTATAGGGCTCAACCTAGTTATACTAAAATTATTATACAGAGGGAATTTTTCTAATTATGGGATTATTCCATGGACTTGTGGTTACTATTGACATGTTTATGTTATATGCTCATAGATATTTCGATATTTTGATAAAGAAGGTTGATTGTTGTATTGTATTAATTGATTAATTAATATATCTACTTTCACTTTATTATATAAACATATTATCAGACCGGTTTTGTTTAGACATGGTGGTTTCGGCCTACTGAGTTTTACTCACACCATATTCAAGACTCTATTTGGTACCCAAGAAGATTACATGGATACGAGTTTGGACAAGGGAAATGGGACATGTTATTTATTTTTTCTTGCTAGATGGGTTAGAGCTTGGAGATGGGATTGATGTGGGGTTCGATATTAGAGTATTTTGAGTTTATTTATGTCAGTTTTTTATTTTATCTGTATGACTTCTAGTATTCCATTTAGTTATATTCTAGCCTTACATTACACAGTTTCATATTATTTGGTTTACTTGGTTTATCCTTTATATTACCTTTTTATTATGTATTTTTTTGTTGTTTCTGTTACTCTAATATTTTTTTATTTCCATTGTATTTCTACTTGTACCAGGGGGTATATTCTCCCCACTTTATTCTTTAGACCCCCACTACTAGTTGGCAACCTATTGAATATGGGGAGCTGCACTTGAGGTATAGTAACCAACCTAATTTTTCCATGCAAGAGATTTCCAGATCATGATACATTACATATACCTTATCATGAAATGATGATAAGGGAGCTCCCAACTATATACCTATACCAAGCACTCATGCCCACTAGGATCCTTGTCCCTATTCTAAGGATATACTGAGAAAATTCTCTAGGTGATGATATAATAAAATATTTAGAATCCATAATAATTAAAAACTCCCACTACCATGAATATTATGTCAGCCACATTATCCATAAAAGTTTTATACAACACTCTTAACATATACATTTCTATGATAAGTTCTACATCCTTATCATATAATGGCATCACTACTATTAGGATACCACATTATTAGAATGAAAATGCCCTGAACACTATATTATACATGAACCAACACAATCATACCCTATAAATAATTCTCAAAATACTCAATTCAATTAGCACATTATGATACTCCTTGATTAGGAATGTATTAGATTCCACATTATCTACCTTGTCTCTTGAGTTTGATGATTGAACTCAATTACTTTAAAAAAATTTACCACAAATTTACCCAAACCAAGTCTCACAATAATTCTAACTCTAAACATTATACATTGTATATAACCTGATCTAATACCACTTTGACATAGCCTGACCCACCAACACCCTGCTTGGACTAACAGCGAGGTCGAGTGTGTCACCCCAATCCCACCTCTAATATGTAAGGGGCTAGTGACTAACACCAAGAAGTCATAACATACATTGGTAGGCCTTATCCTATAAACCTATAACAAATTAATACATATCCACATCCTAGATAAATTCATAAATCATAAACATAATATATATATTGAGAATAAATTACATTCAATATATCCCAATCTATAATAATAAAGTAGGTTCATTTTCTAGAAGTAAAGGAAAATACAAGAGACCAATACACCAAAGTACATATAGATTGAATCCAAGTGGAAAGGCTCCTCCTCATTATAGAAACTCTCGATACAAGATCGAGAAATAGTTTCTACTACCAAGAACCAGTAAGAACCATCTCCATTAACTCTACATCATTCCCAATCATCCTTGAACTGCACATCATCAGCATAAAACACAACACGTGTGTGTAGAATGTTTATATAAAGGTGGGTATAAACATACCTAGTAAGACTCCCTAAAAAAAGGGTAGGATTGAATGATAGTTCAATTCAAAATAAAAGATAATCGAAGAATCCAAGACCTAGATAATATTTTAGGATTGAGATAATCAAAGGTGTAATGAATTCCCAATGACATATCCCATCTCTAAAAATTTCACATACCATAGGTAACCTAAGATTCCTAGTAACATAAAACCCACAATATCTTAACTATGTAGCTTCTTATAGACAATTACATCACTTTAAAGGCTAGGGAAAAGATAAAACTAAAAAATGACATACTTCATCATTGTAAAATACCCAATAATTGAACCCACAAACCTTATATGGAATGACATGCATGAAACCTTAGGCATGTCATATGCCTTTATAAATGAATATTTTAAGGTATGATATATAATATCTTTCCACTGACTTTGGGAACCAAATAATAAATGTTGTCATTCATATTATATCACATTGGATATCATAATTATAATAATTTCATATAATGAAATGCATGAGAGATGTATTCATGTGATGAATTCTTGAATAGAAGAATATTATTTAATCATGTGTTGTAACATATGAGTAAATGCATGTGCACTTAGAGAGAACCCTAAGGGATTTATAATGGAGAAACTACCATGGGATGTTTGTTTGATTGGTTATAAATATCCCAAATGATTCTTTATTTATCACAAAGATCTCATTATCCTTCTCCCTTATCCCTCATGATGCACTAGAATGACATGGAATATGTGAGGGTCATTTCCATACGATGGGTGATTCAACTTCAACCCATGGATGCATCATGGAGAGGGGGTTATGATGGATATACTTGAGTGATATTTATCAATAATTTAAATTAAGATCATTATTACATCCATCTACAGTGAAAGCTACATAATGTGCTTCATTATATATTTATACATGGTTTTGGGTTTTATCCATAGTAGATCTTGGGAATGTGGTCTCTTGTTATTTATATTACATTGATTAAGTGTTAATAGATCCTTATAAATTCAATGATGGTATCAAAGAAAAGGTTGAATTTTTATATGATTCATGAGAATTATCTTGCATGAACAGTGATGAAGTGAGGCTCTTTTCCCATGAGATTCATTATTGATGAAAAGAGTTTCATATCCAAAAGAGTTGGGGAAATGCAGTGAATTGATAGGTTCATATGGATGTCACATTGGATGTGTTCATATGAGGGGATGTTTTTCTACCCCATCAGTGGTATTAGAGCCTTATCATGTGATTAGATTCACAAAATCATGTTTTAAAATGAAGAAATTTGATATCATGTTTTATAACATATAGGTAGTCATTAAATATGACTAATAATTTGTTTAGTGGATTTTCTTATAATATGAGATATAATAATCTACCATTGGGTCTTGTTATATGATATAAGATATTATAACACATGACCTAGTGTTAATCCTACAGTTTTTTCAAATCACAGTGTATAATATATCATATTTTATAGTAAAAAGTCATCAATATATGTGAGGATAAATAGACCCTCATATCACTTAAGTGATATCTTTTCATATTGTAAAACATGATATCTAGGTCATTGTGTGCATGGTTCTAATTACATGGAATCTTATCATAAGTCATGACTACTTGGTACCAAGTTACTCCTATTTAGGTCCTTGTTCATGGTGTTTAATATTACGTACACTCTATTGTATCCTATGATAGAATGTGTTTCAAGGTGTTATTCTTATGCAGCGCCTGCATCAGTTTTATCTTATGAAAAGTTTGTTGGATTGAAATGTATATTAAGATGGATACATACAATAGGGGTGAATTTTAGGTTTAAAAATTTTCATTTTTAACCTTGAAAGAAACTTTGTTTAACAAGGTTAAACAAATTGTATTCACAAAGCCTCTTAATTATTTAAATGGTGATCAGACTTGGCCCTTGGGTCTAATAAAAAAAATATATTAATCAAGTATATTCCTATATGTAAGCCATAGGTTGTAACAATAAATAGATTCTACCTTCACATCATGTATAATCATAATCAGTAAGTAATGGTAACGTAATCATAATGGTTACAATATATCATAGTAATAAAAAAAAGTTATGATTATATCTTAAAGAATATAGAATCATAATAAGAGTAATAATGTATTCATAAAAGAAATACAGGTTAAACCAATTCTATCGTAATCTAAGATATTATGATAAACAAGATACAAAATAGAAAGATGAATATAAAAGTATCACTTTATATTATATGCAGTGGAAATAAAAGACTTGTAATAAAAAAATTAATACAAATGAGTACACTTCTTTTATCCCAAATAGTAGGGTATCCAATAACCTAGGATAAAGGTCCCTTGGTTTATAATTATAAGATATTTTTTCTTTACCTTACTAAATAAATCCATCGATATGATGATCATTCTATCTCTCTATCCCCGCAAACCCTCAATATGATGATTGGATTTTCTTTTTCTGCCTATCCATAGTATCCCTTGATATTATGATTGAATATATATCTTCCAAGGCTTGGAATCCATTGATTATATTCACACAATCAGACACACAAATAAATTACAAAATTATTTCTTAAAGAGACAAACTGACAAGGTTTCCTTAAGAATAAATCTCTCTAAATAAATACAAGAGAATAAGAACAATATATTCATGATTTGTACACTTCAAAAAATTCGAGAGATAAATCGAATCAGTCAAAAATTGTCAGCTCCAAACTCTTTGAATGGACGAGTATTTATAGGTGAGCTTCCAACAATCATCTCGATCCTTCAATAGTCAAATTTTCACTGAGTTTTTCATAAGTACTTAGACATCTGGCACTTCAACAGTCATATTATAACAGAATGTTCAATGTCATTTTGTTTTACACCATTATAGTGTAAAAGTTATTACATTACGATAGAATATATTTTTCTATATTTAGAATTTAAAATTTGTCAGACTGATAAACTTTTATACATATGTTATTATGGTAATCGTTATGAATATGAATATGATGTTATCAGTTATAATATCAAGTCTGATTATAAATAATTTTTTCAAAATGAATTCAAAAAAAAAGTCTTAAATCTTGTTTGATAAAGTTGAATCTGATTATTATCAAACCTACACCTATTATCATAATTGTAATAAATAATGTAAATTTATATTCTCAAATAATTATAAGTAAGGGAAAAATATATGTTATCTATAAAAAAATTATAAAATACTTTGTATGTGAAAGAGTTAGTAATTAATTATTTAAGAAAGAGTTTGTGATTTACAAAAAAAAGGAATAGAAAAGTCAAAAATAAACTTTTGACTCAACAATCTCCCCCTTTTTGGAAAGCACAAACTACAAGACTTAAATAAAAAATAAATTTTAAAATCTTAAATCCATTATCTTTTTGGTATTTCGTATTTAGAATTAAAAAAATAATATTTATTACCCACTGAGTTTATAACTCTTCTGAATACAATGGTAAATATGAATAAATACCCCTTAGGATAAAAACTAACCCTAAGGATCGTATTCTATTCTTTTGAAGTGTTTCTCCCCCTTACTTAAAACATTTCCCACTTTCTATAAAATTATCCCCCTTTTTTATTTTCAAAAAGGAATAGGGAAAAGTATCAAAGTACCTAAAAATGGTTAAAGAAACAACTATACAAAACAATATAATGAAGTACTTGATCATCTAAAATTAATTAAATAATATTCAACTAATTAATAATTTTAAGACATATAAAATTTTATAAATAGACAAAAAAGTATTTCATTGAAAATTGGATTTTCAAAAGAGATACAACAAGATTTCAAGAAATTAATCTTTCTTAGGCATCAAAGATATCACTATTGTCTTCAATTTCTTTAATTATTTTTATATTCTTCCATCTTTGTAATAAAATCTTCTTGAGACTGGTTTTTCTTTTCCAGATCCTATAATATTTTCTCTTGAGTCAAAATATTTTCAACTTTCATCTTAATATAAACTTCTTAGTTATGAAATATTTAAGAAAACTCATTATTTAGGGTGATGAATTTCTTATTAATATTGTTGAGTCTCCTTATATAATCAATGAAATAATTTATATTTCCATTTAGCTCATTTATAGTCTTAGTATTATTGTTAATTTTGTTCTTGAACTCTTCTATAAACTTCACTCTTTCTTCCATATTTTGTGATAATTCATTGAAGGCTTCTGAATATTCATCCATGTACTTATTTAATTATTACATTAATTAATCCTTCACCTTGATATCATCATCAAAATTATGTGACCGCTTCAATACTTTGTTATAATTTTTATTGTGATCTTGAAAACTTTCCATAAGTATCTTGAACTCAGACTCATTCTGGATAACTCTGTTAGATAAAACTTTAACTGACTCTGATTTATGAATTTTATTTTCATGGACTAAATAAATATTTGCTTCTATCCTAACAAATTAAGGAATTTTTTCTTAAAGTCTATATAAATCTTGAGAAATATAGTGAAATTATTTAATTGTGATTGTATCCACTGAATCAGATACTTCAATATTAGGAAAATTAGGATGATCTGTTCTGATTTCTATTTGTTTTATTTTTTCATTATCAACTTTATTTGACACTAACTTCTCAATTATTTGATTGTCCTGTTTTCCATAAAAAATATGAATTAAATTGACATCAATCATTTTAATACCTTATTATTTATGGTTTGTATCTTGTTCATCCTTCTTAGATGAAGATTCAGCTTCTTGAATTGATGGGGAATTTTTTTTTTCTTTTGACTAACAGGTTTCTCCTTTTGATTTTCCAAGGAAGATAATTCTTTTGAGAAAGCCTATGAAGTAATTAAGAAAATATTATCAGAATTAAGATCTTATTTATCATCATTTTGATTTTCTTCCACTTCCTAATCCTTTTCAACATTACTATTTTCTTTTAAAACATTTTCTTCTTGATATTCTTCTTATTGTTCTTCTTGTTCTTATTCTTTTCCTTTTTGTTCTTCTTCTTATTATTCTTATTCTTCATAAACATACTGTTCTATTTATTTAAATTAATTTTAGTCTTAAATACCTTCACTATCTTTTTCTAGAATATATATTTCTATAGCACATTCTTCCATTTCTTTTCAAAACATCTCATCAAGTTATGACTCTGATATCAAATCACCTTTCCCTTTATCTATAACAACTGATTTTAATTTTTCTTTGATAGAGGGAACATCAGAATGAATAAGATATGATTCTTTCAAAACTAACCCAACATATAGAATTAGTATATCAGTTTGGATAGAAGGAATTTCAATGTTTTCAGATTCCATTTCCATGCTTTCCATCAATTTATCACACAATTTTACTTCTGATATATTCTTCTTTTGTTTCTTTTATTTTTATTATTTCTCTAGTACTTTAGCACCATGTAACCTTATAGAAAAGGCTTCATCTAGATTAAGTCTAATCTAAGTATCTCCTTTATTTCTTTCATTATTTCTCCTTATCCATTCATTGGCTACTTATTTTGAGTATTTATTTTATTTCTTTTATTTTGTTAGAGGAAGGGAGTCATCCTTTCTCTTTTAAATAACCTTCTATACTTTCTTTGAATTGGAAGAAAGTAATTCTTCTAATTTAGAAACCTAGGTATTCTTTACAAACATATTTGATTCAATATCAAAGACAAACTTCATACATTTCAATGTTTCATCACTAATAAACACTGTCTTTTCTCTGAAAGCCTTGGATTTGTTTGCAATGTTGAATTGTTTCATAATTTATTCAATAATATTACTTATAAAAGACATATACATTAATATATGAGAATTGAATGGTCTTGATTTTATATTCATTATTTTCAAAAGAATAAAACCTACCAAATTATTCTACCTCATGTTTACCAAGTAATCCAAAATAAAGATATCAGATATTTTCAAAGTATCTATGTCTCCTTTTCTCAGAATTAGAAAACCTTTCATCCAAAGGTATATCACTCTATGATCTAAAATTAGATGAGTTTCCTTCCTTAGTTCATCATATGATACATTTTAAACAAATATTTTTCAACACTTTCTTTGATAAATATAACCTTGGAATTAGGTAGTTTATGAGATGGACAAAATGCATCTCCTTCAGCTAAAATTCCTAGGAAGCTAGTGGTTTTCCTATGTGTCATATTGTAACATTTTTTATATATTAAGAATTAAAACATATATTTTCTATTTTCTTCAAAAAAAATTATAGAATCATAAAAATATCTAAAAAAAATCCAAGTGAAACAAATCATAATCAGGATATGATTGTTCTACACATAATGATTTAAAATATTAAAAATATATAATCTTACTTAGAGATGAATCATAATTTTTATAAAAAGCTCTTTCAACTAACCTTTCCTATAAAACAAACCATTTTTTGTAATCCTTGACAGGTGCCATCATATTGGGGCTTGATACTGAAGATTCAAACATGAATAAATGGAATCAGACTGGGATATATAAATGAGGTAGAACTTCGAGGGAAAAAATATGAGATAACTAATGTGGGACACAAGGGGGGTTCCTCCTTATATATACGACTTCAAGCGATGGTTAATCTTCCAAAACAAATCTGATGGCTGAGATTCGATCTAACTGATCTGACGACTGAGAAAATATCTAAAGAAATATTTTTAAATAATTTGAACTCTTTAGGTTTTATAAAATGTTTTCATTGTATTGGGTGAATATGAGAAAAAAATTGAAAACAAAACATGTAAATAAAAATAAAAACAAACAAGGATAAAACTAATCATAATAGAATAGTGTTAAAGTATAAAAGGAAAGAATAATACCTTTCAGAGTGGAATCATCAGTATTATAATTTTTTTCTTGTTTTTATAAAATAAAAAATTAAGATAGTTGAAAATAAACTAAATATTTGAATATGTTAAAAAAATAGAAAATATTTTAATAAAAATATGATTACAAATAATTGAAATTAAAACTCAAATATGATAATTTTTGAAATTCGATTTGAAACTCGAATACAATAAATTTTGAAAATCCATTTTGAAATAAACTTAAGTCTGGAAAAATTTTATATATTCCTTGAGTCTGGAAAACTTATTATGATTGAGTTTTTAGAAAACTTTAAAAAATTAGAAAATTTAATATTTTTGGAAAACTAAATTTTGAAAAATAATAATCATATGTACTCCTCATATGAAAATAAGTAACTTGATATAAGGAGATGGGTAAAATAATAAGTAGATATGAATTAATAATTTTCATTAATCATTCCTATCTTTTACTTAATGTATTCAAATATATCAGAAGTTAATGGTTTTGTAAAAATATCATTAAGTTTTTCTTACATTCTGATGAATTATAAAATGATATCTTCTTTTTGTGTGTAATTATAAGGAAGTGATGTCTATTAACTATGTGTTTTGCATAATATTGATGTGCAGGGTTCTTACTTATGGAAATGGAACTATTGTTATCACATAGTATTTGAGTTCTACTAAAACTCATTTCATAATCATTGAGTGTGTGTTACATCCATAACACTTGAGCACAATAACTTCTAGCTACTACATAATTGGATTCAGTAGTGGAAAATTCTACTGACTTTTGTTTCTTACAATACCAAGAAACTAATGAATCTATTAAGAAATGAAAAGTTTTAGAAATAATTTTTCTATCCATTTTACAACCACCAAATTCAGAATCTGGAAAACTTTTTAATTCAAAATAATTTCCAAAATAATAAAAAGGTTTTAAATCTGTAGTTCCCTTTATATAATGAAAAAATAATTTTACATATTTGGATGAGATTCCTTTGGATTATCTTGATACCTTGTACATAATAATACTTAAAACATTAATTCTAAGAGACTAGTTATTAAGTATAGTAAAATTCCTATCATACCTCTAAAAATTGTTTGATCAACTGGTTGCCCAGATTCATCAAGATCAAGTGTATTTGAGGTACTAATTAGAGTACTAATACTTTTAGTATTGTCAAATCCATAATTTTTAAGAATATATTTTATATACTTATATTGATATATATAAGTACCTTCTGGTTTTTGAGAAATTTGAAAACCAAAAAAAATGTTAAGTCACCCATCATACTCTTTTCCAACTCAGATTTCATAAGATTCATAAAGAAATATGTTAAATATTGTTGATTTGATCTGAATATAATGTCATAAAAATATATTTTTACAATAATAATCTTTTTTAACTTTATTTATAAAAATATTTGGATCAGTGGTTCCCTTAACATAATTTTTTTGTAATAAAAATCATATTAGTCGATCATATCAGGATCTAGGGGATTTTTTGAGTCTGTATAAAGATTTAGTAAGTTTATAAACATAATCAAGATGTTTTTTATCTTTAAAACCAAGAGGTTGTTCAAAAAAAACTCCCTATTATACATAACTGTTAAGGAAAGAACACTTCACATCCATCTAAAAAAAATTTAAATTAAAGAATTCTACAAAGGTTAATTGAATATGAATAGATTCAAGTCTTGCTACTGGAGCATAGTTGTATTCATAATCTGTTCCTTCTTATTGGTTATAACCTTTAGCAACAAGTCTTTATTTATAATAATTATTCCATCTTCATCATATTTTTTTCTAAAACCCCATTTTACTCCAATTAGTGAAGTTTCTTTAGGTATTTCTACCAAAGTCCATATTTTGATCCTTCCAAATTCATTTAGATCATATTTCATGGCCTTAATCTGATCCTCATTACCTAAAGCATTGTTTGGATTTTTAGGTTCAAATTGGGAAAGAAAATAAAGATGATCTACTTTATTTATTAAGTAAATTCTTGTTCTAATTGGTTGATTCACATCACCAATGATACTATCACTAGGATGATTCCTAAGAAACAATTGATTTGGATTTTGTAAAACTTGTTCATCAACATAAGGTATAAAATATTCCTAAGTAAATACTTTAGAAACTATTTCTTGGGTATTTTTATTATTAGAAGAATCTTACATCAAAGGTTGAAAATCAGTTTTGGAAAACACATTTAAAAACAAAGGTAACGGCTTCATCAAATTTATATGTATTGTTTCCTCAACGGTGAAATAATTTTTATTAAAAACTCTATATTCCTTAGAAGTAGTGGAATAACCTAAAAATATATCTTCATCGTATTTGGGTGAGAATTTATGTAAGTTTTCTTTCGTATTTAAGATGAATACTTTGCATCCAAATACTATGAATTATGAAACTTTTGGTTTTCGATTATTCCATAACTAATAAGGTGTTTTGTATAGAAATGATCTAATTAAAACTTGATTTATAGTATAAAAAGTAGTACTAACTACTTCAGCCTAAAAAAGTTTAGTAATTGAGTATTCTCTCAACATGGTTCTTGTTATTCCTTGAAGAATATGATTTTTTATTTCAACATCACCATTTTATTAAGGAGTTTTAGGAGATAAAAAGTTGTGTGTAATGCATTTTTAACTAAAAAAGTTTCAAAATCATAATTTACAAATTCTCCAGCATGATCACTATGAATAGTTATTAAGGGAAGGTTTTTCTCATTTTTTACTTTGGCTAAAAAAGTTTTGAAATAACAAAAGGCTTTATATTTCTTTGTAAAAAAATAGACCAATGTATATCTAGTATAATCATAAACTAAAAAAATACATATTGCTTTCCTCCAATACTTAAAGTTTGTATAGAACTAAATAAATCCATGTGCACTGACTATAAATCAAATGAAGTTGAGACTTCACTAATAGAATTAAATATTGACTTATGTTACTTACCGTATTGACAATGGTCACATACTTTTTAAGAATCAAATATAAGTTCCAGTAGATCCTTAAAAAGTCTTTTATTAGTCAATTTACATAAGTTTATAAGGTTAAAGTGTCCTAAACTTCTATTCCATAACCAATATTGATCTTCTATTTCACTAAGACAAGGTAAGTCTTGGATCCTAAGGTCTTCTAAGTAAAGTGAGTAAACATTCTCATGACGATTGGTAGAAAGAATGAATTCATCTTTGGAATTGTGTACTACACATTTATCATTCCTAAAATTCACAATGTAACCTTAATCACATAATTTACTTATGGTTATAAGGTTGTGCTTAAGACCTTTAACAAACAAAACATTTGAAATTAAATCTTTTCTAAGAAGAGCAATATTACCTATACCGATAATCTCTCCTCAAGAATTATCTCTAAAATTAACTTTTCCTCTTTTCAACTTCATAATCTTTTCAAATAAATATTTGTGACCATTTATATGTCTGGAAAAAATACTATCCATGTACCAAGTATTCTTGTTGTTGGTACTTTATTTTTTTCAGAAAACAAAACAATTAGACTTTCGGAACCTAAACCTTCTTGGGTCCAAAAATGTTAAAAACAAAATTTTAGGAAAATACATTTGTTTTTAAAAATAGGATTTTTGGAAACATAAGGATTGGGTTTTATTAAGAGAAAAATTCTTTTTCCAATTTCCTCTACTTTGAAATTTTTTGAAAAATGGGGCATTTTTAGGAATAAAGAAATTACTACTAAAAACTTTTTTTATGGGAATAAACCATTCTGAAAATAGTACCATGAGGAAGGATTTTTTGATACATCTTATCAAAATTTTCTTTTCTAATAGTAAAATTTTATAATAGTTTCTTCAAAGAAGAGATTTTAGAATTTAGATTAATAACTAAATTCTTATCCTCAAAAGTATTTGTTTTATAAGTGAGTTTAGTTTCAAAAACAATCTCAGAAATGAAATTTTCAAAATCTATAGAAAGTCTATATTTTTTTGAAATAAATTTTTCAAGGTTTTTTGAAAAATTTTCTTTTAAAAAAGTTTTATTATAAAGATATTTAGAAAGATATAATACTTATTTTGTTAAAATACTTATTCTAGTATTTTTCTTTTCTAGTTTTTTTCTAACTTTACAATTTTCATTTTCAAAATGTTTGGAAAATATAGGTACTTCATCATATAAAGTAAGAATATTATCTTATACTGAGGAGGTTTCTTCATACAAAGATATAGATTCCTTATTTTCAGGATAATTGGTATTTAAAGACATATTAGTTAAGGAATCGATAGTACATACCTTTTCCATGAAGCATTTATTTACAAAAGGTATTCTGGAAAAGAGACCAGCATTCCTCTGTCCATAATTTTCATTATCAGAAGAATCATCTTAAGAGTCTTCTATACTAGCACTCTAGGAATCATTATCTTTTAAAACATTATTTCCTTTTTACTTTTAATACTTAATCTGATTTCTATCATTATGTATTTTCTTTCTATCTTTACTTTTAATCTTTGGACAATCGGGTCTTATATGTCTAGCTTTCTTACACTCATATCAAGTAACCTCATAATATTTATTTTCATTTTTTTACTTGTTACTTTTCTTGTAACGATACTGAAAATCCCTTTTACCTAAAATCTTATTCATTCTTTGAGAAATATTATCTAATTTATTTTCAAAATGTTCAGAATAACTTGAGTCTGATTGAATAATAGCCTTTTTCTTTTTGGATCACTTAACCACTTTTTCTGGAGTCTTAACTTTTATAGGAGTTGTATTAATATTGAAATAAACACCACTATTTTTCTTATTTTCTTTCTATGTATATCTTTTTAATCTATTATCTTATTTCAAAATAGTTCTGAATAAATTATCAGGAGTGACATTTTTTATCTTCCTTGATTCATCAATAGTTGTTCTCTTGGATTCTCATTCATTGGGCATGATATAAATTACTTTTTAAATAATAATTTCATCTTATAATCATTTCTCTCCCATAGATTGTAGAATATTGACAATTTTTATAAACCTTTATTTTACCTTTACAATAGGTTCACCATATGGGAATTCAAATGCTTGATAGTCATCTCTAAGAATTTATATTTTAGTTTAAACAACCTTTGAAGTTACAAAATGAGTAATCTATAACTTTTTTCAGATATTATTAGTTGTCTCACAAGAAGAAATCTGATTGTATATGTTTCTTATCATAGAACATAATAAAATATTATTTACCTTTTAATTCAACTAATATCCTTGATTTTCTTGATTAGTAAAAGTTTTTTACTTCTTTATTAGAAATTTTATAATCATTAATTGGAATTAAAAAATTATCTACTCTAGTGTTTATAAGAATTTTCTTCATTCTATACCTTTAGTATTCATAATCAACACCATCAAAAATTGGTGGTCTAGTGGGATTGAGATTATCTATGGTTCTGAAATTTAATCCTTCCATCTTTCATAAATAGATACAAAAATTATTTTTCATAATACATGTTAGTGTAACAAATATTTATAAAGAAAAAGTTTATAGAAAATCTAAAATGTAAATAAATGTAGAATTAGCAAGTATTTGAGAAGTGGAATCCTTCTCTGATAGCACTTTTTGGATCAAAATGTATATTAAGATGGATAAGTACAAGAGAGGGTGAATAGTAGGTTTCAAAACATTCATTTTTAACCTTAAAAGAAATTTTTTTAACAAGGTTAAACAAATTGTATTCACAAAACCTCTTAAGTATTTCAACGGTGGTCGGACTTGGCCTTTGGGTCCTATAATAAAAATATCATAACCAAGTAGATTCAGATATATAAGTCACAGGCCGTAACAAGAAATAGATTTTACCTTCAAAACATATAGAATCGTTTTCAGTAAGTGGTGGTAACGTAATCAAATATTAATCATATTCACTGTAGAAATTGAATACAGAAAGAATCATAATCACAATAGTTACGATATATTATAGTAATACAAAAAGTCGTGGTTCTATCTTAAAGTATATAGAATCATAATTAGAGTGATGACATATTCACAAAGTAATACAGGGTAAAATAATTGTATTGTAATGAAATCTATTGCGATAAATAAGATACAAAATATAAATATGAATATAAAAGTATCACTTTCTATTATACATAGCAGAAATAAAATACTTGTAATAAAACAAGTAATACAAATGAGTACACTTATTTTATCCTAAGGAGTATGGTATCTAATAACCTTGGATAAAGGTCCCTTGTTTTATACTTATAAGAAAGTTTGTCTTTACATTACTAGAGAAATCCCTCGATACGATGATCGGTTTGTCTTGCTATCCCTACGTTCCCTTAATACGATGATCAGATTTCTTTGTATGCCTATCCACAGTAGCCCTCGATACTATAATCATATCTCTATCTTCCTAGCCTCAGAATCCCTCAATCTTATTCATGTAATCAGACACAAAAATCAATTATAAAACTATTTATTAAGGAGAAAACCTGACAAGGTTTTCTTAAGAATAACTCTCTCTAAATAAATACAAGAGACTAAGAACAAGCAATTCATGTTTTGTACACTTCAAAATTTCAAGAGTGAAATTTAATCAGTCAAAATTGTCAAATCAAAACTTTTTGAATGACTGGGTATTTATAGGCGAGCTTCCAATGGTCATCTTGATCCTCCAACATCTATATTTTCTCCAAGATTTTTTCAAGGACTTGTAAACATGACACTTCAACATTCATATTATAATAGAATGTTTGATGTCGTTTTGTTTTACACCATTACAATGTAAAAGGTATTCCATTACGATAGAATATAGTTTTCTATATTCATAATTTAAACTTTGGAAGTCTGATATACTTATATACATATGTTATTATGGTAATCATTATGAATATGAATCTGATGTTATTGGTTCCAATATCAAGTCTGATTATAAATACTTTTTTCAAAATGAAGACAAAATAGAAAGTCTTAAATCTGGTTTGAAAAAGGTGAATCTAATTATTATCAAACCTGTACCCATTACAATAATTATAATAAAGAATGTAAGTTTATATTCTCAAATACTTTAGAACTAATTATAAGGTAAAAATATATGTTTTCTGTAAAAATATTCTAAAATACATTGGATATGAAAGAGTTACTAATTAAGTATTTATGAAAGATATTGTGATTTCCAAAACAAAAGGAATGGAAAAGTCAAAAAGAAACTTTTGACTCAACAAAGTCACTATGGCTTATCACTAGTAATGTTATCAATCATTAAATATTATTGATAGTATAAAAAATATATTTTTTAAGTATAGTGGTTATCAATCATATATTACGATTCAACGTATATCACCAAATAAGATGTATTAGAAAAATTATATTTTATATATTTTAATTATGAATTGGATTCTATGATTTATAAAATGTTTATAAATTATAGAAAAAGGAATTTTGAGATATTTATTGAATTTATAAACAAAATTTTAAATTAAATAATAATTAATTGAATTTAATTAATTATTAAATATTTATAAAAAATTTAGTAAATAAATATACATAATATTAATTTTAATATCAAAAAAATCAAATTATATAGCATGAATTAGAATTTTGATATAAATTGTTTATATAAAAATCATAACATAATTTATAAAATGTTTATAATTTCCAAATAAGGTTAGATATAAAAGAGATTATATTTAATGAATAATTCATAATAATTAGTTTGAAATGTTCAAATAAAAAGGACTTGTTTAAGGAATTATTTAAACCATATCAAAAGAAGTCTTGATAATTTATATGATCAAGGTCTAAATAATATTAAATATGTGATATTTATATTATGTAAATTGTTTACATAATAAATTTAAAATATAAAATGTTTTTATTTCATTTAATATCATATATTTAAGTAAAATTTAATATAAATGAATAATGTGAAGGATTTCATATTGAGAATTAATATAAAATTTTTATATTTATGTTAGGTAATGTTTATAATGAATTGTTAATTTATAAAATGTTTATAATTATTTTATTTATGAAATTTTTTATAAATTATTTATCTCATGTTTAAATATATGAATTGTTCATATATTTATTTTATTCTCTATTTTATTCATATATATAAATTAATTATATTATAAATGGTTTTATGTTATAGTTAAACTATTTCTATAAATTGTCATACATACATCTAAGGATTTACATGCTGGGTATGATAATTGGTTTAGTTTTCTTCTTCCTTAAATCTATCTTGTTCAAGAGTTTTGTAAAGATAAACAAAACAATATTATTTGATCATATTGATTTTGTGGAAGTAATATGATTCCAAACAAAATCAATAGAAGCATGCATACATATAAAAGGTAACATATTAGATAATATGGTGGGATCAAATCCCTTTTTTAAAATACTAAGTTTTAGATTCCTTATAAATAGATACTTTTCAAGACCTCAATCATCAAACTAGGTAGTTCATGCCAAAGTTAGGTGACTATGGATTATTTTGTGTAAGATAATTAAGTGATGAGGTGACCCTAATCATTAGGTGCCTTGTTTTTTTCATTTTATTTGGGTAACACTTAGTTGGAAAACCCAAATTGTTAGGATACCAAAGTAATTGAGTTGAGATAATCCATATGATAGATTGGGAAAAGAGTTTTCCACTCAACTATCCAACACTAATATATGCTATGATTGGAATAATTGTACACTAGATATAATCATGGATTATTTACATGCTTAACTGGTGTAAGTCATGATGAAATGTGGGTCTTATCCCACTAAGGGATATGATTGATTTAAAATAGTTCATAATTTTTGTGGGAGAACATTTAATAAAAATATGTATTAAATATATGTAAAACATCATACTCATTTGATAAAGCTTATGTTGTAGATATAATGGAATCATTATCATCAAACTTGACTTTGAGATCAATCTTAGGAAGTAAAATCTTAATTTAAAAAACTATTTAGATTGGTACAAAACATAAGAATTTTTATTAATCAAGATATAAGAATACTATGTGTTAGACTAATTTATTCTTAAGCAACCAACTATTGAAATTTTTCAACACTTTAATCTAAATGCATATGTGGATCATGAAATGAATCACTTAATGTTTCAAAGGAATTAGATCTAAAAATTACTAAACAAAATTTAGTTACTAATCATATATTAAATATGATTGGATATGTTAATAACTTGGAGAGACTAAAGATAACCTCTAATGATTGGTTTAGTTGTTTATTTAATTCAAGAATTATTGTTGGAATGGTTCTGATAATATAGATTAATTCAATAAAATTTTAGTCTATTATCTCAAAGTGTTGATGATATATGAATTGGGCATGAGATATCTAGGATCTTATATTGTATTGATAGTATAAGTAGGTAAAATTTCAAACTACAAGAATAAAAATTATTTGGAAATTCCAAAAATGTTTTTTTAAATAGCCAGTCAAGGACATTAAAACTTAGAGTTATCGAGAAGGGAAGGCAATGTTATATTTGATGAGATTTTCTCAAATACCTATAGGATTTTGGGATACTAAATGGAAATTTCATGTCATATATTAGTATTATAGAAATCAATTCTTCATTTTTGAAAGGTATATGATACCAAATGTATAATTTACAAATGTTGTGAGTGTACAGGAGTTCAAAATAAAGGTAATAATTGAAGTATCTTGTAGTTTATATTCAAATGATGAAGAAAATGGTTTATAAATCATGGAATAGATACAAATAAAAACATCAAGCTTACATGGATCTAAATAAAGAAAGTGTATTTTAATCTTATTAATATTATATAATAAGATAAGTTTTTTGTTAATAAGGAGATGTTATAAACAATATGAGATAATAGATTCAATACACATGCCTTATGATTCATTAGGTTCTATAACATGTTTGAGAAGAAGATAAGGATAAAAGGATTTTTATCTAGAATAAATGTGTTTATCCAGATGTTTGTTAAAATATGAGGGATTTTATCCTACCATTAGTGGAATATTTTAAATAATAAAGCCTTATTTTTATAGTAACTCTTAAAACACATATAAATATCATATATTATATGGATACAATATTTTATTTATCAAACATTCCCACTAGAGGAAATAAGATTTATTTTCTAAACAAAAAGGGGTTTGTGTATCTCAACATTATATTCTAAATAGAATATAGTGTATAAGAGGATAATTGAAGTATGTTTATACTTTAATAAGTTAAAAGTTAAAAAATATATGATAGTTAAAGTGAATGTCACTTAAGTATCCTAAAAATGTTTAAGTTATATTAGTAAAAGATTAATATAAATAGTTAAATTAGTTACCACAATATTTCAAGGAAAAAATTTGATGAAAAAGGTTTCAAGAATGATGATGATGATGATGAACTTAGAATGAAAATATATGTATAAAATAAAAGTTATTAACATCATAATATTAGATGTTGTGAAGTTAAAGAGTTATAATATTCCATTCAAAGATTTAAACATTAGGAATATGATTCCTAAGTCTTATCTTTATTATAAATGTCTTACTTCATATATGTTACTCACTAAAAGAGTTTATTGGGAGGATTTTATCAAATGGTCACATAGATATGTGGTAGGGATTTCATAGAGATGTAATGATTTTAAAAAAACCCCTGAAATTATAGCAAACATAAGGTTGATTGGGTATTCTATCACATGTGATATGTTAGATAAGAACTTATGTATGGTTTTTTTAATTATTCTTAAAATATTTTAAGAATATAAATATTTCATATTATACAATTGGAAATATCCACATTATCATTATTTCATAGTGGTTTCAAGCATGCATGCATACATACATACATACATACATATATATCATGAGGGGATCCAGATCCTGCAAAAGTCATTATCCCTGCTTAGCTAAAAGAGAATCATGGACTCACATTTAGTTCCAAAACATAGTTTCATTTGGAGTACTTTGTGGAATTATAAACATATTATTGGCTTTGATTTGTACTGGAAGATTTCTTTTGGTGATCAGGTAAATATTTGGAATGATCCATGGTTGATTATGGTACATAATTTTAGACCCACTTCATCCCCTTTTCCTGACTTAGAGCTTGATATAGTTATTGATCTCCTTACATATGATCTTATCACTTGGGACCATATAAAACTCACTTATTAGTTTAATTTATCTGATTACAATCCCACTTAATTTATCCCTTTGATACCTTCTGATGGTGGAGATCAACTCTATTGGAGTAAGGAGTTTTCTGGGTGTTATTCAGTATGGTTGGGGTATCATTTTTCATTTGGTTTTCTTAGTTTCCATTTATACTTTTTGTGGAATAAACTTTAGAAGTTGGGAATTCCACCATAAGTGAAAGTATTTTATTGGCATGTTTTTAGGGATATTCTCCTTACTTGGGATCTATTATTTTATTTCCAACTATCAAATACCATCTTTTTTCCTTTTTGTGAGAGGGGGTTGAGATATAATTTCACATTCTTTTTTGTTTTACTTATGTGTGTGGGCTCTAGAAACAATCGTATGAGCTTCTTGGAGGAGAGTGGAGTCATTCTCGTGCTGTTAAGAAAATGTTTTGGGTTTAGTTTATGGATTTTACTCCAAACATCACCTACATGTTGTGTATTTAGGAATATATGGGGTGATTTATATGGAATGGTTTAACCTTAAATAACATCTCAGAAGAGGATAACATTTGGATCAAAAAATCCCAATCTTGGCTCTCTGTTTATCATTTAGGCCAGTCCTCCAGGCTATTTTTAGTCTATGGGTCCTGCCTGTTGGTTGGTTTACACCTTCTGTGGGGATGGTTAAAATAAATATTGATGTAGACATCCAAGGGGGTAATGTGATCGATATCGAATTTTCTTTTTATGATAATAATGGAGATCTATTTTTGGATTTCCCCAAATCGGTTGTTTCAAATTGGGACCCCATGGTGGAAGAAGTAATGGAAATCCTTTTTTGTGTGGATATAGTGAGTTTTCATGGTTGGAGGGATATTGTTATAAAGTTGGATTGAAAAAAAATATTCATTGCCTTCGGATGAAAAAGGATAACCGGTAGGTTTTTGGAACCATTCTTTAGATAATTTGGGATCTAGAGGGTTCATTTCTTTCTGGTTTCTTTTTATTTGATCATAGATAGGGTAATTGTACCATCCATTTTTTGGATAGTTTGAGGGGTTCAGAGGGGACCTCTATCTAGACCTCTTCTTTTCCCAGTGATCTTTTTAATATTTTCCATTCTTATTTATAATTTTTTCTCTTCATATTTCATATATATATTGTGAAGTGAAATGATAATTTTCCACTCAAAGTATTACTTTGAGTTGTCCCTGACTATTTTTTTCATGGAGTATTATAGTATATAATGAAATTTTAAGGTTAGTGTGAGTAGGATTATTATATTGGGATACATAATATGATCGTGAGGCATAAAATGGTTTTTTTGTGCTCAATGACCCATAAAGTATACTACATGGAGTGTCATACACTATATCTTTGGTATAAAAGTGGTGAATGGTTCATATTTATATTTCACCAATACTTGAGGTTGGTAAGATACATATAATGATAACCTCCATACTTTGATACATTTCTTATGAAATCCTTGAGTATTAGATAATCAGAAGGTGGTGGGTTATATTGTTTATCATGTTGTCGGTTGGAGCTTAACCAAGATGGGATTTTTCCTCTCATATGATGAGTATGGAATCTGGTCCCTAGATTGAGATATAATAAGGAATTGTATAGTCATACCTAGATATTATATATGATTTGATTATCTATTAGTTGATGAGTATTTGACATTCTTATCTATAAGGATAAATGAAATGTGATGTATTCATCGACCTAGTTATTCTATACTTGGAGAATCGAGAATGTATGAGTAGTTATATAGGATTGACATACTATGTGTCCTATAGTTACTCAATATCTTGTACAAAGGGATCATATGAAAATTTATATTTTCATGTGATGTAGCTGGAGGACACAAGTTTAGAGATACATGTATTTTTTGGAGATCATGCCAGATCACTTTGTATCTTTACTAGCATTGATGTTTTTCTAGAGGATGCTCTTTGATTAAATTTATAAATCTGGGAATTTATATTTGTTTTCAATTCTATAAAGGAATGTGGGGTAAAAAGTTTTGGTTCACTCAATGCGGATTGAGTTTTAATTATATATCTTCCCTAAAAGTGTTTTAGAGTTTATCTAAAAGGATATTTGGATGGGTATCCACAAGTTATTTCATATGATTAAATGCAAGGTGAAGTTGATGATAACTTTACAAAAGTTTTTTAGAAATATCCAAAATGGGTTTAGTATATGGTTTCACAAGTTATTGACTCCAATTATATTTTTTTATTATCTGGATAAACCATTTTTTAACTAGGATGATAGATAATCCTTACATGGCCCAAAATCCTAGAATACATAGCCCAAAGGCCTAGAGGAAAAAAGGCCTAGAGAAGTGGACCAAAGGCCCCAAGATAAAAAATTCACTTTCTACTTAACCACCCACCAAGACTCAACACTAACAGTTGAAACATCACTACAACATCTAACACTCATCATACACCATCAACTTCTACTAAAGGCTGCCACCAAGAACCTATCACCAACACCATAGAAGACCACCTTAGGAGGTAATCTTAAAAACATCTACCCTATAAGTATATCGTGATTCAAGGACTAAAGAAATGTGTTTCATGGGTGGAATGATTTAAATTCTATAAGGCTTTTGTTCATGATAACCTAAGCATGTTATATGACTTAATAAAGGGATATTGTAAGGCACGGAATATGATATCATGCCACTTCCCTTGGAAACCAAATAATGAATGTTATCATTCATATTCTTCCACATTAGCTATCATAATTGTATTTTTTTCATATATTGAAACACATGATATATTCATTCGTGTGATTAATGTTTGAATGGATGAATTTCATTTACTCATGTGCTATAACACATGAGTAAATGAATGCACGCTCAAGGAGAGTCCTTGAGGACTTTATAAGGGATCCATTACCATGGGATGTTTTTTTGATTGGTTTTTAAGCTTCTAGATGATTCGCTTTTTATCTCAAATATCACTTCCTCCTTCTCCCTTAGCCTTCATGAGGCACTAGAATTTCATGGGAGATGTGTGGGTCATGTCCATACGATGGGTGATCGGCTCCAACCCATGGATACACTATAGAGAGGGGATTATAATGGCTACCCTTGAATGATCTTTATCAAGCATTTGAATTAGATCATTATTATATTCATATACGGTGAAAGGTACACAATGTTTTTCATTTTATATTTATACATTTTTCATGTTTCATCCATGGTAGATCTTGAGAATGTGGTTTCTTATTGTTTTCACTACATTGATTAAGTGGAAATTAGTCCTTAGAAACCCATAATTTAATCTACTAATAATAGATTTTGAATGTTAATGGATAGAAAAAAGGATTGAACAATCATTTTATATATGGAAAATTACTTTGTATAGGCTATTTACTTGTCCAAATCTGATACATGATCAAAAAGTTGTGAAAACACCTAAAAAGGTAAACATCAGGCAATATGGAGGTCCCTGAGGCATTTAATGTGGCATATAAGCAAAGGGGTAAGAACCTAATATGTGGATACACCACACATGAGATAGTGTATGGCACTATATGAACCCCTGCCTACAAGTCTGGTCAAGTGGGACAGACCTAGGGTCGTCGCACTACTTGGCCACGTGGATAGGCCAATTCGGCAAGGGAGAAAGTTATCAAGGTCCGTCTGCACCTCATAGGTCACCTAAGAAGGAGGATAGTTGGAAAGATAGACTTTACACTACCTAAGATAGGTAGGGTTGTCATGCCTAGCCCATTGTAGTTTCCCATCCTACAGCTATGGTGAGATGATGCGTTAGGTCAGCCTGTGCTGCCTAGCCCGAGGCATGGTTAGCCCACCAGTGGGACAAGCCCAGCAACCTAATCCATTCCACCAGCCACATGGTGGGAGGAAAATTGCCTGATCTCGGTCTATCCATTGGGTCACTGCCCATCCCATTCTCCACATCATGTGGCTGCCTCCTTTGTGGCAATGTTTTTCGAGCCACACCACCCAAGCTCTATCGTTTAACACTGCCACCTTCACTCGACCTGATTCCATTCATGATATCATGCATGAGACCCCGATATTCATTGTTACTTCTTCAATTCATTAACTATGAGTTTTTTGTTCATCTGTGAGGGAATAACGAATATATGATAGGGAGTGAGAGGTGGAGGGGTGCAACCAGGATGGCCCAATCACCATTCATCGACCCACCATTGGTCTGCACTGGACATCAGAGTAGGGCTGCACCAAACACACATTCCAAGTAAAGAGGGGTGAGGGTGGGTGTCTAGTGAAACTTTAGTTGTAGGTTCTTCTCTCCAAGACTAGAAATCCCTAGTTTTATGTGTGAAAAACAAGAAATGAAAATATTTAAAAAATAAGGGAGATCAAATATGGGGATTTTTTCAAAAACTAGAAAAAAGGTTTTTGAATAATTGAGCATGTAGAACAAGACATAAATTTTAAATAGAGGGGTTTTTTATATACATTTTTAAAAATATATATATTTAAATGATCCTAGTTTATAATTATTTTTAAAACTAATGTGGAAACACCAAAGGCCCCCAACCCAAATATCATGTATTGTAGAATCTCTGACCGAACTATAAAAGAGCTAACCAAGAAACACTGATAGGTAACTATAGTAATGTGAACTTTCACATGGTTATTATAGAATCTCAAACATTGGAGATAGTGATACTATAGCCCTACAGACTTCCAACCACTAATCACTTTAGTATAGTAGACTTACTATTCGGTTGGTGGATTATGTGCCTGATTTGTGTGTACCTTTTCATTCATATTATTGAGTATAAAACATGTTTTCATTAGATACACATTGTTTTGTGGATAAAATTATTTATTTCGGTGTTCTTGTTGATTTTTTTAGGAGATTCTATCTTAAGTCACAAATCATGGGTGATCATAAAAAAATTTCACATATACACAGTATGTACTTTATAAACACACATTGTGTAGCCATTCCCTAACATGGTTCGGCTAGACCGAGTATACACCCATGTAGCCAGCTAGATCATACACGTCATGTACTACATGATAACACATCATTTAGTCCCTTTTATAAGTGTTTGGTGGATAAAATGTACTATACATGCCATGTATGGCAGCACAACACACCATGTACCCCACCGACCGGCCAAAGATGCATTGAATTCAAAGGGACGGCATGGTTGGCCACCTTCCGGTGGAGAAACCAAAGAAAATCTTATTGACCCTAGTACACAGTGTCTACTTTTGGGTACACACTGTGTGGTCTAATTTATTATAAATAGACAGGCATCCCTCCATGTTCTAGGTTGGACATTCTAGGGGGAGGTATTGTCGCTCCATCAACCGATCTCCCCTGAATCCAAATCAAAGTTTTCCTTTTTTATTTTCTATTTTGTTTTAGTGTAATTACCCTTCTCCATTATTCTTCCCTCTCGTATCCATGGTAGGGGTTGAGGTTATGTTCAACCCGCACACTGTGACCATGGTCATAAGAGGCTGGTTCCCTTGTGTTAGGGTTGTAATAATATTATGGGTTTGTTATGATTTAAATTATGGTGTGTTACTGTTTTTATGATTCTTATTTTACAATTCCTTTAATGAACTAAATACCACAATCATTGTTCGTGTCTTTTCGGACCAAGAACAACACCAGCAGTGATAACTAAAGGAGTTGTAATGGGAAAACCCATGATCATTGGGTGTGATTATTTCAAGTGTTTTAGGGGTAAATAAATTTAATGTGTTTTAATTAATTAATCATCAGACCAATGGATTAATATTTTAATTACATAATTTATTTTTATCAGGACAACAAATAGAAATTTATTTTAATCCTCATGGTAAAAAAAATCATTTACAATTTTAATTCTAAGGAATGAGTATTACAATAAACCCTAATTAAATTGAAACCATGATGCATTTGTATTATGATTATTCTGACATTTTTTTGTAATTTTATTTTTTCAAATAGTTTCACTATTTCATATGTTCCCTTCAATCATTTCATCTCTGTCTGGATAATCGATTAATACTCATCTGATTTGTGTTGGATACTTCTTTTTCGTTTTCCCCATGGGTTCGACCCCAGCTATCGCTAACTGCTTAGTTAGTATGATCATAAGGGAACAAAAAAATACTTTCAATTTTTCACACCTCAAAATGGGTGCGGTCAAATTATGGTGTCGTTGTCGGGAAATGGAGTAAATCACTAGTGCAGGTCTGAGTTGAGGTTGGTTTACCCAGAATTTTCCATTTTATTTTATTTATTTATTTCTTGGGACTCTCGACCCCGTATTCTATGGATTTCTATTTGACTAGTGATTGGTACGCCCCACATAGAGATTATTTTTATCTGAATGATCCAGCATTTTCATACTCTTATCCAAAATAATATTATCCATGCATGGATGATGGGTTTAAAAATGAGGAATACCCATATACATTATTCACCCCACCCATTCTTACTTCTCTTCTGGAACTATCTTCAGATAATACTGAAAGATTAATATCGATGATGGAATACTTTACCACACGCCAGTTAGACTAAACTGAAAGATTGGGTGAATTAGTACTCTGATCGAGCAACTTTCAGAGATAATCACTCGTATGGATAATTCGGTTGAGTTTGAGGCTAGGTGTTTTTAACCTATTTCAAATTATGAGGCATTTCATGATGTGGGTCCCACTTTTAATTCACTTATAATTTCTAAAAATGATTTTAAAAGCATGAATTTTTAATATGGGACCATTTCATGTCACGCTAATACTAAATTTGATCAATTATTTATTTCTGATCCCTCGGTTTATTACATATCTTCTCTGGAGGATGCTTGCAATTATTTTTTGGTTTTTAGTATAATGAAGTAGGAACCTCAGGAGGTAGAGGATGTGTGAGATCGGAATAAGGAAAAATTCCAACTTTTTCATCTATTGTCCATGGAGTAGGGATATTACAATTCACTGCCCAAACCACCTGAAGATCAAGATAATTGGTTGAGAGATGAGGGTGTCGGACACATGTGGTGGTTCGCACAGTGTAAGCCACATCCACCTTCATATTATGGGTAAGTACCCTAACTCGGGTCAAGTCAAAGACCTAAAAAAAGGTTCTTGCTGGGAGGAAACTCATACACTCCTCTCTCTCTTTCTTTTTTTTCAATAAACACACTGCATGTACTTATACTCCACTCATCATGTACATCCTTTTATTCTAACAACTATTTTAATAAGAAAAAAACATGATGTCACATGCCATGTGTAACTACATACATGGAGTGTACTTTTCTTTTTAATGTATATTATAATATAACTTTTAGTATAAATAAATATTAATCAATTTCATAAATAGGAATGAATCTTGTGTTGATGGCAATGTCACTAGAGTGTATCTGAGTCGTTGTTGGTTTGAATCACTCCACACCAACCTTTGGTATAAGATTCATTATTTTTCATACCTTTTTTTAATTAAACGGTGTGTGAGATATCTTAAAAACAAAATAAAACCATTTCAAAATAAGAGAAAACCAATGGTGGGGTTGAATTGGCTGGCAAGGTCATAGCCCATGAGCCCAAAAGACCCAGGTTCGAGTCCTACTAGTCGGTTCAGTACCATCCTTTTCACTAAAATAAAACCACACAATATGTATCTTGGTAAAACTCATGTGTGTCATGTTTTCATAATCATTTAAACATTTTCAAAAATAAGAAATCACCAGGGGTGATGTGAGCTGATTGGAAGAGTTATAGCCTAGGGTTCAAAAGACCCGGGTTCGAACTTGGCTAATCTTCCCATTTTATCCTAATATTTAAATAATTAAAACCACATGTCGTGCATTATATTTTCTCTATGTATTACTATACCTATACTTTGAATATTAAAATTTAATAAAAATATGCAGTACTATAACTTTAGTTCCAGTGGTTGAGGGCGTGAACTCAGAGCGGCTGGTCGTTGGTTCGAATTGTGCCCCGACCACCGGACTGAAGGTTGTAGTTCTCTTTTTCAGATTTTAGAAAACACGGTGTTTATTTCTCTGATACACTATGTGTATAGGTTTATTTTTCATTTTTAAACATATATTTTTATATTTCTTTTTTAATTATTAAATAATTATTATATAGATTAGTAAGAAACTCTTACACGATGTGTATATCCACACACAAGTCGTGTGTCCTAACTATATAAGTCAGTATCCCAAACTGGGAAGACCCTGTGTCAAGTAACCCCCCACCTCCTCGTTTGGCTTCCTCCATATTCCTTGCACCCCCTCCCTCAAATCTCCCATTTTTCCTCGATTAAATCCCGAATTTCATCCTAATTCTGATCATTGGCCTAGGTATGTTCTTCTATTCCCAATATTGATGGTTTTGGGTGCAGCAGAAGCTCGTGGGTGGATGTTACCGCTTAGATTTTTTTCATTATCAATGATCAATCTGAGATCAATATGACGATAAATGTCAGTCTCCATAGATCGAATCACAGAAATAGACAAAGAAGAAGGATGGTCCCGGAACCACAAACGAGGACCGTCACAGGTTGATTATAATTAATTTAATTAATTGACAATAAGTACCTTTTTGATGTTCTTTCTTCATTGATATCCTTGATCATGTTCTGATGTGATTCATCGTTGCGTCACAGAATCCAAGGGTAGACTTCCTCTGGTGGTGATCCACACGTGCACCACGTATCTCTGGACATTGCCAAAGGATTATCCGGGTGCTAGTATGGAGAAACCTTTTCTTGCGTTGTCCGCCATAGATCTTTTTGATCCGATGGGGGAGGATCTCTCTCGGTATTGAGAGAATTCTTGGAGGAAAGAGTTCTCTCGGTCTTGAGATAATTCTCCAAAATTGTTGTGCACAACAATTCTCCTAGGAAAAGAGTTGGGGTTGTGAGGATATTTATAATCGGGTTTGAGGTTGTAAATTTATGACAATAAATAAATGTGTTATGCATTTTATTTATTTCATTAACTCTTTTGAAAACACCATGTTGATTCATTAATTCCTTGACATGTTCCCACACTGATTATAATAAATATCATTTAATAAAATGATATTATTTCCTCAAAATCCCAACTGGAAAAACTAAACCTCCTGTAATCATAAATACATGGTGTGTACTTGTTTTTCATTGAAAACTACACAGCGTGTACATTCAATGCACATGGAGTGTATATCTTGTTTTCATTTATTTATTTAATTTTCAAAATAAAAACTACACTGTGTGTACATTCAATAATACACAGTGTGTACTTGTTTTCAAAATAAAAACTACACGGCGTGTAATCATTAATATACAGCGTGTACCTGTTTTCATTTTATTCTTCCTCCAAAATTAAAACGATTTAGGATTCCTTGAATAATTATTAAACCATGTATGGGAATAATATTTATTCTACTTGAGATACTTGAATACACTTAGTGTGTGACTCTCTAGGCCTCAATCTCGTTGGCATTAGGCAGGCTTGCCTAAAGTCCAAGATTACTGTCTAGAAATGGGTCAAGACACTCAAGAGAAATAAGTTGACTTCATATTAACATGTCACCTCATACAAATTATTACTGTGTAATTTAATATCATTGTCTAAATATCTCATCAAGCAGGTTTTATGGTAGTGTCACAAACCTATATGCTTGATCTGTCATTCTTTGACTTCCAGAAACAAACTCGTCGTGTCACCATGGCCATGGAATTTGTTCGATAGTTCTATTTCAATCAAAGGGCCTGAGATATCTACTTCCATAAATATGGAAGGGACAAATCCTTCCTTGACTTATCCATTAACAACATGTCATTCGTGATGCACCCAATGTACCCAACTACCCATCAACTGTCTTCATAAAAGTTTTCATCAGGAAATCTAAGTGTGTGAGTCATGACATGAGTTAATGATAATCTTCCAGTCTAAGGACCATTACACATGCTTGTATATAGTAATGTTTGATGACACCAAGACATGCGGAATTACTACTGGTGGGTTTGCTCTCATAATCTCCCATATTGGAGATTACCAAGTGCGAACTCCATGAGAGAGAGTCTCATCTTCTTACGAGTACTCACACATGATGGTATGTATACTATGTGTCCTATCATAGTATGTCATCCAACTGTAGAACTTTATTTAAGAATATTTTTATAGCATTTCAAGGTTCTCATCATAGCGGGGATCTTCCATGACCTTATCAATGCAACAAATATTCTAGGACATTATTATATTATAGTCATACATAACAATGAACAATATATAATAAGTGTACATTCATGTAATCAAAGTACAAAACAGTTGGTTCTCAGGACACCAACCCTTACAAACTCCCACTTGGACTAGAGCCAACTGCCTACGAATTTTAGTCCGCTAGACCTCACATGATGGTCATGTTTCTGCTGAGTCAAGGCTTTAGTCAAGGGGTCATCCATGTTGTCTTCCATGGAAATAATTCTCACTACAACTTCACCTCTTTGAGAAAAATCCCTCAAGAGATGATACTTTCAAAGTATGTTCTTTGTCCACTGATGTGACCTTGGCTCTTTTGAAAGTTCCACCGATACAATATTATCACAATAGAGTGTGATAGGATCTTTACTGCTAGGTACTACATCCAACTCTTGGATGAAACTTCACATCCATACTACTTCTTTAGCTACCTCAGAAGCTGCGATATACTCAGAATCCACTATAGAATCTGCCACCACACTTTGCTTTGAGCTCTTCCAGCTCAATGCACCTCCATTCAAACTGAAGATGTATCCAGTCTGCGACTTCATGTCATCTTGATCAGTCTGGAAACTAGCATCTACATGTCCTCTGATGACTAGTTCCTAATCTCCTCCATAAACCAGGAACATATCCTTAGTATGCCTCAGATACTTAAGGATAGTCTTGACTACCATCCAATGGCGGTCTCCTGAATCAGTTTGATATCTTTCTGCCGCACTTAATGCATAAGCAACATCTAGCCTCATACATAGCATAGCATACATGACTGACCCAATCGTGAATGTGTAAGGGATAATTTCTATTTTCTTTCTTTCCTCATGTGTATGAGGACACATTTTCTTGGAAATATGAATGCCATGTGAAACTGGAAACAATCCCCTCTTGGATTTTTCCATACTGAATCTCTTCAGTATCTTGTCAATGTATATACTTTGACTCAGTCTCAGCATTCTCTTGGATCTATCACAACGAATCTTGATCCCAAGAACATATATTGTCTCACCCAAGTCTTTCATAGAGAATAATTTATCCAACCATGCCTTAACTGACTGTAAGACAGGTACTTCGTTTCCAATTAGTAATATGTCATCAACATATACTATTAGGAAAACAACTACACTTCCACCTTTTGTAGACACAAGTCTCACATTTGTTCTTAACAAAGCCAAATTCCATTACGGCTTCAAAAAAATGAATGTTCCATGACCTTGATGCTTTCTTTAATCCATAAATGGATTTCTGCAACTTGTGTACCTTGTTAGAATCCTTTGGAGTCACAAACCCTTCAGGTTGTGTCATGTAGACATCTTCCTGGAGGTTCCCGTTAAGGAATTCTTTTTTGAAATCCATTTTCCAAATTTCATAGTCATGGTAATAGGAAATGTCCAATAGGATTCTAATGGATTTCAGCATCGCAACCAGTGAAAATCTTTTATCATAGTCAATTCCTTGATGGTGTCTAAAACCTTTTGCAACCATTCATTCCTTATAGGTGCTTACTTTCCCCTCCATGTCCAGTTTCTTCTTGAATACCCATTTATTACCAACAGTCTTTACATCAACTAGAGGATCTACCAAAATATAGACTTGGTTTTGGTACATGGAATCCATTTTAGAATTCATGGATTCTTTCTACTTGGTAGCATCTGTGCCTTCAACTGCTTCCTTGTAGGTAAGAGGATCATCATTGTCAACCAATAATGAGTCACCATCCTCTATGACAAGAAAACCATAACGTTCTAGTTTTCTCACCTCTCTCATGCTCCTACATAGTTCTTGTGTCTCTGGAATAGATTGTTCTTCCATGGGGCTTTGTGGAATCTGTTCTTGTACCAACTCCTGTATATCTTGAGCCTCAACTTCATTGAAGTATATCTCACTCCCACTATCTCTTTTGGAGATGTGCTCCCTCTCAAGAATTATGGAATTTCTTGCCACTGTAACCTTTTTATCTGAGGGTTTGTATAGGTAATATCCCCTTGTTTCCTTGGGATATCCTATAAAGATATACTCTGTGCCTCGGGGTTCAAGTTTTTTACCTGAAGAGACCTTAACAAATGCTTTGCTACCCCACACATTTAAATTCGATAACATGGATTTGCGTCCACTCCATAACTCGTATAGAATACCATTTATAGATTTAGTTGGTACTTGGTTTAGTATGTGTGTTGCTTTTTGTAATGAATATCCCCAAAAGAATAATGGAAGACTCGAATGACTCATCATTGATCACACCATGCCCAACAGGGTGCGGTTCCTCCTTTCACTTATGCCATTCCACCGAGGAGTGTAAGGAGGAGTGAGTTGAGATAGAATCCCAAACTCCTATAAGAAATCAATAAAGTCTTGATTAAGATATTCTCCTCATCTATCTGAGTGGAGTTTCTTAATCTTCTTACCAAGCTGGTTCTCAACTTCATTCTTGTATTCTTTGAAATGATCAAAAGAATCTGACT
This sequence comes from Viscum album, assembly GCA_963277665.1. NCBI lineage: Eukaryota > Viridiplantae > Streptophyta > Magnoliopsida > Santalales > Viscaceae > Viscum > Viscum album. The sequence continues at coordinate 832,650,740 of OY728147.1, read as the reverse complement.
TATACCTCATTAAGTAAATATATCCATATCTACTAAAATCATCAGTAAAAGGTATGAAGTACAAGAACCCACCCCTTTCTTCAACTATAAATGTTCCACACACATTTGTGTGAACTAATTTTAGAAGCTCTTTAACCCTTTCACCTTTCCCACTAAATGGGGCTTTGGTCATTTTGCCTTATAGATATGCATGACATACACCAAGTGGTTTTAGTTCAAAAGAATCTAAATAACCATCATGATGTAATTTTGTCAAACGTTTCTCATTGACATGAACTAGCCGGTGATCCCAAAGTTGGGTGTGGCATGAGTCATGTTAATTTACTTTGTCATCAATTTCCATTACTTGGTTTGTGTAGTCTAACACATAAAGGTCGTTATATAAATGTGCCCTACTAAAACAAATGCTATCTTTATAAAAGTAGCAACATTCATTTCCAAATTTAATGATGAATCCATCAATATATAATCTGGATATTGAAATAATGTTTTTATTAACATAAGGCACATAATAAAAACCCTTTAACACTAAGATCATTCCAGTTGGCAATGTGAGGTGGTAGTCCCTGATAGTTACAGCAGCAAGTCTGGCTTCGTTGGCTGCTCGTAGATCTACCTCCCCTCGATCAATCTTCCTGAATCTACTTGGTTCCTATATTTGGATACATATGTGAGCACCACAATCTATATCTAATTTCCAATTTGTAGAAACAGATAGATTGCATTTGATAACAAACGCACATGAATATTCCCCTTGCTTCCTTGGCTGGGTGCAGTTTTTCTTCCAGTGGCCCTTCTTGCCACATGCGAAAAAAACAACATCATGTTCTCTTGCCTCCCCTTTGATCTTCCTTTTCTTGGAAGGCCTTGAATAATCCCTAGTCTTAAATATCTTCTCCTTCCCTTTATTTTTATTCACCATAAGGACATAATGTTTTTCACACTTCATATCATTGTCCACTTGGCGAATAAGGATAAGAAGATCAGATAGAGACTTCTCAATGTTGTTCATGTTGAAATTTACAACAAAGTTAGAGAATCTATAGGGGAGTGATGCGATAATGAGATCGTTACCTAGTTCTTCGGGGAGTTTAAACCCTAGAACCTCCAAGCAATCAATGTATCCAATGATCTTGACTACATCAGGCCCAGCTGGGGCACCCTCTACAAGATTTCTCTAAAATAGAGCCTTGGAGATCTCAAACATTTCCTGTCTTGCTCTCTCCTGGTATAGACCACGTAGGTGCTCAAGCATGCTATAGGCATCCATGTCTTTATGAGACTTCATGAGCTCACTTGACATTTATGATAACATCAAACATTGAACATCGAGTGCATCGCTCAAATTTTGATCATAGACCATGAAATCTCCATCACTCACCCCTTGGGCAGGAGAATCAGGAAGTGAGGAATCCAGCACATAAAACTTTCATTCATGGTGTAGGATAACCCGAAGGCACCTAAACCATTCCTGAAAGTTACTACCGGTGAGGATATTTTCTTTATCCAGAATTGATCGCAAAGAAAAGGTGGTTGACGAGTTTGTCATATTGATTCTACAAATTAAAATATCATATTTATCAGTACTTTCTTGATTAAATTTTATGAGAAATAATAAATTTTTATTAAGTCTCCCACTATTTTATCAAGTCCCAATGGCCCTCACCATTGAACTCGGAATATCCAGTTTCTTTGACATTCTAGTGGCAAGGATCCATATTCCCCTTCGCATAACCCCAACAAGGGTTGTTCAAGCTATTTGAAGGTATTTAGGTAGGAAGGTCTTTGCCAACTATGAGCTTATAGTTCCTTGATCTATTGAGTGGACTCCCCAATCCTGGAATCCTGACTTGGATAACACTTGCCTACATTTTACAACAAGTCTATCAAGGGCTACTCTTCTTGATGTAAAATGTTTAAGTTAACCTGAAACTTTCATAAGAGCTTCCTTTATAAAAGTAAGTGTCCCAACAAGGGTTGGTCAAACACATAGTTTTATTGATTCTTTCCCTTAATCAAGTAACATAAGGCTTGGTATTACTTAATATGGTATTTGAGGGATTTTACTCTTTATGCATAGTTTTTCGTTATCACGTGCTTGTTAATATAAGTGATGCTTTCTTAAGTGATTAACCATGTTCTGATAATGTTTATGCACATTCTGGTTTTTATTTTATTCTATCTTTGCATGATTTTTTATTTCATTAATTATGTGAACACAACAACACATAAAAAATAAATAAACCATGAAATTAGACATAAATAAAATAATATGGCATGATCATGATCTTCTATTGGTTATCTTATCTAGCGGTTTGATAAGTTAACCCTGACCTAGGGAAAAACACCTTGAACTGATGGTTCATGTTTTGAATCTCCCACATGACCACCTTTCCATCTTCTTGGGTTGATTTCACCTCAACTTTGGATTTTGAACCATCTCCACTGGCTTGGGAGATCCTCCATTACATGGGGTTTACATTAAATAAACCATGGGCACGCAGGACCTACATTTTATTGGAAGAAGGATTGCAGGCCAATGAATTTAAATTAAACAAATTTAAATGAAACCATACACACATACAAAGGGTCTTTAGTCTATCTCATGATCATCCATAGCATGCAATGACATTTATGCATATTTAGAATTAAAATAATTCTATTTATTCAAGATAAGTCGTGCTTGAATTCAATTAATTATGATCTTATAATTAATAAATTATTTATCTTAAAATCCTTTCTAAATTTCCTTGAGATTATTCTAATCCATATTCCTTGTAAAGGTCTTTGTAATTTTGAAGGAAACTTGGTGAAATTCCATTTCTGGAAAGTACGCGGCGTGTAATATAGCCTACATGCCATGTATTTTTCACCCTTTATCCAAAGTACATGTCGGGGGCTTTGGTGTGTTTTCTATACTTTGTAAATTTTGGAGTACACGACATGTAGACTAATCTAACATGGCATGTACTTCCTTGTTACATGGTTACCATCCTGGAAATCCTGTGTATGTAGAACACAACTTCTCCTTGTACACGGTTTAACCTGGTCCGGATCGGACTACACGGCATGTTGATTTAACATACACGTCATGTATTCTGGTTCCACACGTTGTTCATTTCTAGTCAAAATGGTGTCATAAATACTTAGTCATACTCAATTCACATGGCGTGGTTTGGTGGACCAGTACCAGTTCATTGAACCTAAGTACATGGTGTGTAGTTTTCACTACATGTCGTGTATTCTTTTGTTTTACAGACAGAAAGAGCAGCTCCTCCATATGAGTTCACTTTTAATTTAATCAAAATTAAAATTAAAAGTTCTTTTCTGTGATGTGAATCAAGAATTGAAGGAGGAAGAACATATCTCATTCATTGAGTTTTTATAGAATGATTTATCTTGAATTGAATCAAATATAAATGTATAAATTATCAATGAAAATTAAATAACTATAATCAATGTTGTAACCTCTCTCTAATACCAATTGAATATTCCAGGTGCAATGGAAGCTCATGGGTGGATGTTCCCACTTGTATTTTTGTCATTAGTAATGATCAATCCAGGATCAATACAATGATAAACGCCAGTCTCCACAGATCGAATCACAGAAATAGAAAAAGAAGAAGGATGGTCCCGGAACCACAAACAAGGACCATCACAGGTTGATTATAATTAATTTAATTAATTGACAAGAAGTACCTTTTTGGATGTTCTTTATTTATTGATATTCTTGATCACGTTCCAATGTGATTCATCATTGTGTCGCAGAAGCCAAGGGTAGACTTCCTCTAGTGGTGATCCACACGTGCACCATGTATCTCTGGACGTCGCCAAAGGATTCTCCAGGTGCTAGCATGGAGAAACCTTTACTTGCGTTCTCCGCCTTAGATCATTTTGATCTGATGGAGGAGGATCTCTCTCGATCTTGAGAGCGTTCTTGGAAGAAGGAGTTCTCTCGGTCTTGAGAGAATTCTCCAGAATTTTTGTGCACAAGAATTCTCCCAGGAAAAGGTTGGGTTTGTGAGGATATTTATAATCGGGTTTGAGGTTGTAAAGTTATGACAATAAATAAACGTGTTACGCGTTTTATTTATTTCAATAACTCTTTTGAAAACCCCATGTTGAGTCATTAATTACTTGACATGCACCCACACTGATTATAATAAGTATCATTTAATAAAATGATATTATTTCTTCAAAATCCCGATTGGAAAAACTACACGGCGCGTAATCATAAATACACAGCGTGTACTTGTTTTTCATTGAAAACTACACGGCGTGTACATTCAATGTACACAGCGTGTATATCTTGTTTTCATTTATTCATTTCCTTTACAAAATGAAAACTACATGGCATGTACATTCAATAATACACGGCATGTAATTGTTTTCAAAATAAAAAACTGCACGGCATGTAATCATTAATACATAAAGTGTACTTATAGCGACCCAATCCTTGTACATAAAACATTTCATGATTTTAAGCATAATTAATCATCAGATTACAAGCCAAGGATCGTTAAGTCTAGTGTCTTGGAAGACTGGGTACATATAACATAAAACATGGGACTAAAAAAAATTCTTTATTTAATCTCCATAAAGAGCTTCTAACTTCCTTTGAGCTCTTACATCAGCATAGGGTACCCTGGGGAACACATGAACAAAGGGATGAGCTGAAAATCCCAGTAAAGGAATAAACATAAGGATAGATCTCAAGCACATGAGTTAGGAGTCATGATATAATTATATCCAAAGAATGAAACTTATAAAATCATTTAATATAAGCATGGGATCCTATAAACATGGAATCATATAAATGTGGCAGAATCATAAATCATATCTTTAGTACGGGTCAAGGCTAACCGCCAATCCCATTTCACATCGCATCTCATGAGACTTATCCTTACACAATGCATTGGAGCGCTATCTGGGCGCACCCATCACAACATATTCATGAATATTATTTCCACATAAATAATCTTGCCACATAAATAATCATACATAATCAACCATACATAAACATAAGGTTACCCATGGAAAGAATTGGGTACCACAATCATGACATAAAACATATCCAATGGGCGTATCACGAAAGTGTCCATGAAAGGAAGGGATTAGAACATACATGGACATTCATAGGGTAAAATGGGAATATAACATGGTAGTGGTGTCAAATATAAGTGACCACATATAAAAAAAAAATTTAGAAATATTAGCATTAAAACATGTTTGTGCAGTTTTAAGGAAAACACTCTAGAGATATTCAAATAGAAAAGAGGACATTATTTTATATAAAACCAGAATTGAACCAAGAAGTTTTTAATAATAAAATTAATTATTTTATAAATACAATGTTGTTTTAAAACATAGGATAGAGTGCACTTGAAATTTGGGTAAAAATTTGGGAAGTCGCCTTAAAACAGGTTGGCATATCAGAAAGTTCTAAGGACGGAATATTTCAAAATCATGTATATCCCCAAAAGGATGTGATGAAAGGGTACTGATATAAGAATATTTTAAAACTAACCAGAATTCATAAGACTCACATAGATAGATAATATAACACCATTCTGAAATAAAGATAAGGCAACCCGAAAGAACAAAGAAGGTTCGGGTAGAATTCGTTACGATTTTATCGGCATGGTGTCGGGTGTGACCAAGAGGGATTGATGGGGTTTATCATCACTTATAAATCAATAAGGAAGTATTGGGGAGGTTCCTAAACATACCCCATAAATTTCTAGTACACATATATAGGCATAGTATAGAGGACAATCTGATTAAGAGAGAAAATGAGAGGATCCCTTACCTTAAATCTGGTGGTGTTCTCCACTTGTTATTAATGACCTGAATAAAAAAAATTAGGATTATTAATTCATAAGTCCAGAACATATTCTATATGTAATAGATTTATTATAACCCTTTTTAGTTAATTCAAATCCTTTTTTATTAGTTATAAGGTTCAATTTCATTGTTCGGGCTCGTTTGTTTACTTGGCTTTAAAAGATCGGTTCACTTATATTCGTTTTTAGATTATATTCAAGATGAAAGTATTTGTACAAAATTGAAGTTATATTCTTTAGTTCATATCCAGGATATTATATGGTTTTAATTTTAATTAGGTTACTTATAGTGAAGTCAAATTATTATATATATAACCTTAGTGATAACCATTTTTGTTAATCGTTGGATTTGATTACAAAGAATGTGTTTTTCATTATAAATTAATTCCATTTGTACCAAAAGATTACAGAACCAAAAATAGGATATATTAAATATATAATAATCTGGTTCAAGCATAACACAAATAGTTTCATGACCAGAATTAAATATAATAATAGAAATTGATAAATCGTTGTCCTTGAATGTGCTAAATTAGCACATCTCAAACGGTGCTTTCATTTATTTCAAATAAAAGGGTGGGGAAAGGAGAGAAGATAATGTAATATACCAAAAGCATGAATAAATTATAGTAAATTTATTTTACTATATTTATCATACTATTATGGTGAAGGAAGGTGAGGAAATAAATTAAAAAGAAAATAAATTGAAAGAAAAGAAGAAATTTGGGAAGAGGAATTTACCTCTTAAGACATCCTCCTTTGAGAAAATATTAAGGGGAGAGGTTTTGGTATTTTGAGGAGGCTGAAAGCTTTTTAACATGGGGGGGGACTTGGGGAGAGGTTTGGGTAGAATTTAGAGAATTCTTGGATCTTGAGAGGAGTGGAGAAAATAGGGAGTGAAGGGGGGTTTTATAGTGGGGGAGAAAAGGGATTTCATGATATTATAATCATTAATTTATTATTTCTTCCCAAGACATGGAATAGTAAGTATTATATGACCAAGAATAGTAAATGGGTCATGTTAATTTGAACCAAGTGGGCTTACATTAGCAGAAAATCATCGATGACTCAATTAATCCATTATTTAGCATTTATAGTAAATTATCAGATTCCACTATTCATCAAAAATTCAAGTATTTCAGAAAAATCCCAAAAATTAACACTAACCATTTTTCGGCATATAGAATCCAAAAATGAAGTCCGTTTTTCAAAAATAATTTTCTAAATATTATTATTTTAATATTTAATTAAAATAATAATTTATTATCAAAACCAGTTTTAAAACATTCATTAACTCATTCTAAAATATAGGTATATCGTACTTCCAAATTGAATATTATTTTTATACCACCATAGGTGAGGTTACTATTCATTAGGGTATATAACTATTCATAAGGGTATGTTACTATTCATTAGGGTAGGTTACTATTCACCAAAAATTATTTTTGTTTTATTAGACTCCAAAAAACATCTTGAACACAACCGTGTATGTCAGATTTTCAAAATTCCAAATATAGAAGTGTCAAAATTATGTTTAATGGTCACTTATCATTTAGTAGTTCATTATTATGTGATTTTATGGCATATTTATAAGAAGTTAATTTTCATTAAAAACATTGGGTCATTACATTCTTCCCCCCTTAAGAAATTTCGCCCTTGAAATTTCATTTTACATTCTAGGCCAAAAACAGATGTGGGTAGTTTTCCTTCATTGCTTCCTCCAATTCCCATGTTGCTTCCTCAAACTTATGGTTCCTCCACAACACTTTGAAAAGATGGGTTGTCTTGTTGCGTAGAACCTTATCTCTCCAATCCAGAATCTTTAAGAGCTTCTCCTCATAGGAGAGATCATCTTCCAGCTGCACCACCTCTGAGCTTAGTACATGTGACGAATCAGGTATGTACTTCCTCAAGAGTGATGCGTAGAAAACATCATAAACTCGAGCCATATTTTATGGAAGTGCAAGCTGATAGACCAAGGCTCCTATGTGGTCAAGGATCTCAAAGGCGCCAATATACCTTGGGCTTAGCTTCCCTTTCTTCCCGAATCGCATGACTCTCTTCCATGGAGATATTCGAAGGAAGTCTTTATCTCCAATGTCGAACTCCAAGTCCCTTTGACGGTTGTCAGCATAGCTCTTTTACCAACTTTGAGTAGCTTTGATGTGTTTCTGGATTACTTGAACCTTTTTTGTCATCTCTTGAACAAGATTGGGTCCAAGTAGCTTTCTTTCTCCAAATTCATCCCAACAGGTTGGAGTTCTACATCGATTTCCATAAAGAGCTTCATATGGAGCCATCTAAATACTCGAGTGGAAGCTATTGTTGTAAGAGAACTCAACCAATGGGAGATGCTGATCCCATCCATCTTTGAATTCTATAGGGCAATCTCTAAGCATATCCTCAAGCATCTGAATAGTTCTTTAAGATTGGCCATTAGTTTGGGGGTGATACGTTGTGCTGAAATTTAATTCATTACTCAAAGAATGTTGAAAAATCCTTAAGAATTTAGATGTGAACCTTGGGTCACGGTCAGAGAAAATTGAGATTTTAACACTGTGCAGTCTCACCACTTCCTTCACATATAACTTTGCAAGTTGTTCAAGCGAGAGATCTTCCTGAATAGCGATGAAATGGGATGTCTTGGTGAGTCGGTCAACCATAACCCATATTGCATTATTTCCCTTCGATGTCTTTGGGAGACCTGTAACAAAATCCATAGTAACATTTTCTCATTTCTACATGGGTATAGGCAATGGCTTCATCATACCTTTGGACTTTTTTATCTCAACTTTAACTTGCTGACATACCAAGCACCTTGATATATATTCAGCAATCTCCTTCTTCATGTTATACCACCAGAAGTGTTCTCGGAGATCACAATACATTTTGGTACTCCCAGGATGGATAGAGAATGTCGAGCTATGTGCATCATTCAATATCTCCTTCTTTATCTCTGGATCAAATTGTACACATAATCATTTCCCAAATCTTACAACTCCTTCCTTATCAATTTTGAAATCAGAGGATTTCCCATTTTTAACATCTTCCACCCTTTTCTGAATTTCCACATCCTTTCTTTGAGCAACCTTTATTTTCTCTATGAGGGATGGTTGATCAATCATTTGAGAAAGTATTTATGATGTTCCTCCCTTAATGATTCCCATGTCCATCCTTTGAAAATATAAGAAGATCGGATCCTTTTAAATTCTCATCATTGATAAAGATGCAGGATCCTTTCTAATTAGAGCATCTGCCACCTTGTTTTCCTTATCGGGATGGTAGTGGATTGAGCAGTCATAATCCTTGATGAGCTTTATCCATCTTAATTGGTGAATATTAAGCTCTTTCTGTGTGAATATATATTTGAGACTCTTGTGGTTAGTATATATCTCACATTTTTTCCCATAGAGATAATGCCGCCAGATTTTCAATGCAAATATCACAGCCGCCAACTCCAGATCATGCATGGGATAGTTTTGCTCATGGATTTTTAGCTGCCTTGAGGCATAGGCTATCACTTTATCATATTTTTCATTAGCACACAGCCTAAGACTTTCTTAGAAGCATCACTATACACCATAAAGAGTTATCTACTTGAAGGGAGTGTGAGTATCGGTGCAATGATAAGCCTCTTTTTCAACTCTTTGAAAAAGTCTTCACATTCCTGCGTCCAGACGAACTTTACTCCCTTCCATGTCAGCTTGGTCATTTGGTTTGACAATCGTGAAAAGCTCTTCACGAATCGTTGATAATACCTAGCTAGACCTAAAAACCTACGGATCTCCATTACAGAAGTTGGTCTCAGCCACTCTTCAATTTCCTTCATCTTGGAAGGGTCCACAGATATCACTTTCCTGGTGATAACATGCCCCAAGAATGATACTTACTCTATCTATAACTCACATTTACTATACTTTGCATACAACTTAGCCCTTCACAAAGTCTTTAACACAATTTACAAATACTCCTCATGTTCCTCCTTGCTCTTGGATTATATCAGAATATCATCAATAAAGACCATCACAAATTTGTCAAGGTAATCTCAAAAGACTCTATTCATTAAATCCATGAAAATTTCTGGAACATTAGTGAGTTCTAAGGGCATCACTATGAACTCATAGTGTCCATACCTCATTCGAAAGGAAGTCTTGGGAATATATTCATTCCTCACCTTTAGTTGGTGATATCCCAACTGAAGGTCCACCTTAGAGAAATAACTAGCCCCACAAAGCTGATCAAACAAGTCATCTATCCGTGGAATGGGATACATGTTCTTTATAGTGATTTTATTGAGCTCATGATAATCAATGCAGAGGTGCATTGATCGATCCTTCTTCTTGATGAAGAGTAATGGAGCACCCCACAGTGAAGCACTCGGGTGTATAAAACTCTTCTCTATATTCTCCTGTAACTGCTTATTCAGCTCTTCCAGCTCTATGGTGGCCATTCTGTAAGGTGTCTTTGAGATTAGCAGAGATCTAGGGATAAGTTCAATTGAGAAATCAACCTCTCGGTCAGGAGGAAGACCGGGAAACTCTTCAGGGAATACATCAGTGTAATCCCTCATGATGGGCATGTATTCAAGCATGATTATCTCCTTTGTATCAATCATTTGATCTAGGTATGCATTCTCATAAGGGAGAAATATCCAAAATTGAGACAAAGATTCTAAAGGAGACTCATCTTCCTCCTTGCACTTGTAAAGAATCATAGGATGCTTTGGGATGTGAAGAGTAATCTCCCTTTCCCAAAAATTGATGTTGTCCTTGTACAAAGATAGCCAATTCGTGCCCAAGATAGTGTCAAACTCCACTAAAGGAAGTATGACAAGATTTCTTGGGAGGTTTAGTCCACAAACATTAACCGGGGAGGATTTATAAACCATGGATGCAATAATTGCCCCATTCGCTATTCTCATAGATAACTTTTCCTCCAAATTTTGAGTTGGTGTTTAAATAGTTCTACTAAACTTTAAATATATGAAAGAATGCGTAGAACCATAATCAAATAGTAAGTTCACTATTATTGAATGAATAATAAGCTACCTGTAACTACATCATTTTCCAACTCCACCTCAGTAGTAGTGATAGCATAAGACCTTCCTTGTTTCCTTGGAGGTTGTTGCTTATTGCCTCTGATAACCCTCGGCTTAGGGAAATTGTTCACATAATGCCCAAGATCCTTGCAGTTAAAACACTCCACTGTAAGCTGAGTGTTGATTTGAACCTTCCATTATTCTTCAACATTAGTGGGATTTTTCATATCCCTTTAGCAGTTCTTAGCTAGATGACCAAACTTTCGGCATTTGAAACAATTCCTGGTTCCCTTGAGATAGTCACCAAGATGCTTCTTCCCACGATTCTTTCAAAGGGGAAAGTGAGGCTTCTTTCCATCATGGGATTTGTTTGATGAACCACCCATGTTGTTCTCTGTTTTCCTCTTCTTGTCACTAGGCCCATGATACCACTGAGAGTCTCCAATATCCATTTCAACCTTGAGGGCACAATAGACAATCTCCTCATAGCTTTTGAATTCTCGAATTGCCAACACTTTTCGTAGACTCAGATTTAGTCTGCTAAAGAAGCGATCCACCTTGCTTTTGGTGTTCATGACAAAGCCAGAGGCGTATCTTTCAAGCCTTGTAAATTTCGCTTCATACGCCCCGATGGACTCATCTTCCTTCTGCTTGAGTCCAAGGAACTATCCTTCCATCTTAAGATGGAGGGTTCGAGGAAAACATTGGTTGAAAACATCCTCTTGAATTTATCCCAATCTATAGAATCAATTTACTCTTGGGACTTTGTATTCTTGATCAGTGTCCACCAATGATCATCTTCCCCTTCAAAATGATAGACTGCCAGTACAACTTTCTCTTCTTCCAAGCACTGGAGGACAGAGAAAATCTTTTCAATGGAGTTAATCCATTGTTCTGCAAGGAGGGGATCAAAAGACCTGCTAAACATGGGAGGCCTTTGCCGCATGAATGATTCTACAAAAACTTGCTCTTTACTTGGAGGAGGGGGACGTTCCACCTGATTCAAGTTATTATTCATAACTCGAGCCAGCTGAGCAAGTACTTCCATGATGTTTTGAGCACCCGCTTCTGTCACATTAGGCATGTCATTAGAGAAATCATCACATTTACTATCACATTGGTTGTTGGAACGTGTTCTTTTATTTCAATCCATTAACTAAGAAAAATAACATATAATTAGAGGTCTTGAATACTTAGCTATTGATCATAAAAAGGAAACTTTGAACATTAAATGATAAACTTATAAATAAGATTACATCCTAACTTGTGATTCCTTAGGTTTATATCTAGGTTATCCTCGATCTATTTCTTAACTTATATTCTTATGGGATTTTTTTGTCCCTTAAAAATGGTTTGCACTAAGCTCATGAATCTACCAAAGCATATCCCCCAAGAGTGTCATAACCAATAGTGAATCAAGTCCCGTTTTCGTGCACCAGTTCCCGTTCGAGTCTAGCTCAAAGCGGTGTTTTCAGGTTTTACCCCTAGATACATTTGTGCCAGAGCTGCCTCTCCCTGCTCATATCCAGACAGGGATGTATTTTCTTGATAAACCACTTACTCTGTACTCACCAAAATTTAGGATTATTTCCTTATACTTAGTCTCATTCTTAAGGTTATCACTAAGGTACTCTATTCCTAATCTCCAAAAATAACTAGACCATCCTCTGATACCAACTATAGTGACCCAAGCCTTTTACATAAAACATTTCATGATTTTAAAAATAATTAATCATCAGAGTACAAGCCAAGGATCATTAAGTCTGGTGTATTGGAATACTAGGTACATATAACATAAAACATGGTACTAAAAAAAACTTCTTTATTTAATCTCCATAAAGAGCTTCTAACTTCCTTTGAGCTCTTTCATCTGCATAGGGTACCATGGGGAACACATGAACAAAGGTATGAGATGAAAAGACCAATAAAGGAATGAACATAAGGATACATCTCAAGCACATGAGTTAGAAGGTATGACATAATGACATCCAAAGCATGAAACTTATAAAATCATTTAATATAATCATGGGATCTTATAAACATGGAATCATATAAATGTGGCAGAATCATAAATCATATCTTTAGTATGGTTCAAGGCTAACTGCCAATCCCGTTTCACATCGCATCTCATGAGACTTATCCTTACCCAATGCATTGGAACACTATCTGGGCACACCCATCTCAACATATTCATGAATATTCTTTCCACATAAATAATCTTTCCACATAAATAATCATACATAATCAACCATACATAAACATAAGGTTACCCATGGAAAGAATTGGGTACCACAATCGTGACATAAAACAAATCCAATGGGCGTATCACGAAAATGTCCATAAAAGGAAGGGATTAGAACATACATGGACATTCATAGGGTAAAATAGGCATATAACATGGTATTTGGTGTCAAATATAAGTTACCACATATAAAAAAATTATTTTAGAAACATTATCATTAAAACATTTTTGTGCAGTTTTAAGGAAAACACTCTAGAGATTTTCAAATAGAAAAGAATAAATTATTTTATATAAAACCAGAATTGAACCAAGAAGGTTTTAATAATAAAAATACTTATTTTATAAATACAATGGTGTTTTAAAACATAGGATAGAGTTCACTTGAAATTTGGGTAAAAATTTGGGAAGTCCCCTTAAAACAGGTTGGCTTATCGGAAAGTTCTAAGGAGGGAATCATTCAAAATCATGTATATCCCCGAAAGGATGTGATGAAAGGGTATTGATATAATAATATAGTACAACTAACCAAAATTCATAAGACTCACATAGATAGAAAATATAACACCATTTTTAAAGAAAGATAAGGCAACCTGAAAGAACAAAGAAGGTTCGGGTAGAATTCGTTACGATTTTATCGGTATGGTGTCGGGTGTGACCAAGAGGGATTTATGGGGTTTATCATCACTTATAAATACATAAGGAAGTATGGGGGATGTTCTTAAACATACCCCATAAATTTCTAGTACACATATATAGGCATAGTATAGAGGACAATCTTGATTAAGAGAGAAAAGGAGAGGATCCCTTACCTTAAATATGGTGGTGTTATCCACTTGTTATTAATGACCTGAATAAGAAAATTAGGATTATTAATTAATAATTAAAGAACCTATTATATATTTAATTGATTTATTATAACCCTTTTTAGTTCATTCAAATCCTTTTTGATTAGTTATAAGGTTCAATTTCATTGTTCGGGATTGTTTGTTTACTTGGCTTTAAAAGATCGGTTCACTTATATTCATTTTTAGATTATATGCAAGATGAAAGTGGTTGTCCAGAATTGAAGTTATATTATTTAGTTCATATCCAAGAGATTATATGGTTTTAATTTTAATTAAGTTACTTAGAGTGAAGTCAAATTATTATATATATAACCTTAGTGATAACCGTTTTTGTTAATTGGTGGATTTGATTACAAAGAATGTGTTTTTCATTATAACTTAATTCCATTTCTAACAAAAGATTATAGAACCAAAAATAGGATATATTACATATATAATAATCTGGTTCAACCATAACAGAAATGGTTTCTTGACCAGAATTAAATATAATAATAGAAATTGATAAATTGTTGTCCTTGAATGTGCTAAATTAGCGCATCTCAAACGGTGCTTTCATTTCTTTCAAATAAAAGGGTGGGGAAAGGAGAGAAGATAATGTAATATTCCACAAGCATGAAGAAATTTCAGTACATGTATGTTACTATATTTATCATACTATTATGGTGAAGGGAGGTGAGGAAAGAAATTAAAAAGAAAAGAAGAAATTTGGGAAGAGGAATTTACCTCTTGAGACTTCCTCCTTTGAGAAAATCTTAAGGGGAGAGGTTTTGGTATTTTGAGGGTGCTGAAAGCTTTTGGACGTGGGGGAGGACCTTGGGGAGAGGTTTGGGTATAATTTACAGAATTCTTGGATCTTGAGAGGAGTGGAGAGAAGAGGGGGTGAAGGGGGGGTTTTATAGTGGGGGAGTAGAGGGATTTCATGATATTATAATCATTAATTTTTATTTCTTCCCAAGACATGGAATAGTAAGTATTACATGACCAAGAATAGTAAATGGGTCATGTGAATTCGAAACAAGTGGGCTTACATCAGTAGAACATCATCGATGACTCAATTAATCTATTATTTAGCATTTATAGTAAATTATCGGATTCCACTATTCATCAAAAATTCAAGTATTTCAGAAAAATAACAAAAATTCACCCTAACCATTTTTCGACGTGTAGAATCTAAAAATGAAGTCCATTTTTCAAAAAAAATTCTAAATATGATTATTTTAATATTTAATTAAAATCATAATTTATTATCAAAACCAGTTTTAAAACATTCATTAACTCATTCTAAAATATAGGTATATCGTACTTCCAACTTGAATATTATTTTTATACCACCATAGGTGAGGTTACTATTCATTAGGGTATATCACTATTCATAAGGGTATGTTACTATTCATTAGGGTAAGTTACTATTCACCAAAAAATATTTTTGTTTTATTAGACTCTAAAAAACATCTTGAACACAACCATGTATGTCAAATTTTCAAAATTCCAAACACAGAAGTGACAAACTTATGTTTAAAGGTCACTTATCACTTAGTAGTTCATTATTATATGATTTTATGGAATATTTATAAGAATGGAATTTCCATTAAAAACATTGGGTCGTTACATTCTTCCCCATTTAAGAAATTTCACCCTCGAAATTTCATTTTACATTCTAGGCCAAAAACAGATGTGGGTACTTTTCGTTCATTACTTCCTCCAATTCCCATGTTGCTTCCTCAAACTTATGGTGCCTCTACAACACTTTGACAAGATGGGTTGTCTTGTTGCATAGAACATTATCTCTCCGATCCAGAATCTTTATTGGTGCTCCTCATAGGAGAGATCATCTTCCAGCTACACCACCTATGAGATTAGTACATGTGAGGGATCAGGTATGTACTTCCTCAAGAGTGATACGTGGAAAACATCATGAACTCAAGACATATTCGATGGAAGTGCAAGCCCATAGTCCATGGATCTTATGAAGTCATGGATCTCAAAGGGGCCAATATACCTTGGGATTAGCTTCCCTTTCTTCCTGAATCGCATGACTCTCTTCCATGGAGATATTTGAATAAAGACTTTATCTCCAATGTCGAACTCCAAGTCCCTTCGACGGTTGTCATCATATCTCTTTTTCTGACTTTGAGTAGCTTTGATGTGTTTCTAGATTACTTGAACCTTCTCTGTCATCTCTTAAACAAGATCGGGTCCAAGTAGCTTTCTTTCTCCAACTTCATCCCAACAGGTTGGAGTTCTACATCACTTTCCATACAGAGCTTCATATGAAGCCATCTGAAAACTCGAGTGGAACCTATTGTTCTATGAGAAATCAACCAATGGGAGATGCTGATCCCATCCACCTTTGAATTCTAGAGAGCAGGCTCTAAGCATATCTTCAACCGTCTGAATAGTTCTTTCATATTGGCCATTAGTTTGGGGGTGATAGGTTGTGCTGAAATTTAATTCAGTACTCAAAGAATGTTGAAGGCTCCTCCAGAATTTAGATGTGAACCTTGGATCACAGTTAGAGACAATTGAGAGTAGAACACCTTTCAGTCTCACCACTTCCTTCACATATAACTTTTCAAGTTGTTCAAGCAAGAGATCTTCCCGAATAGCGATGAAATGGGATGTCTTGGTGAGTCGGTCAACCAAAAACCATATCGCATTATTTCCCTTCGATGTCTTTAGGATACCCCTGAAAAAGTCTATAGTAACATTTTCACATTTCCACATGGGTATAGGTAATGGTTGCATCATACCTTTGTACTTTTGTCACTCAGCTTTAACTTGTTGACATACCAAGCACCATGATATATATTTCGCAATCTCCTTCTCCATTTTATCCCACCAAAAGTGTTCTTGGATATCACGGTACATTTTGGTACTCCCAAGATGGATAGAGAAGGTAGAGCTATGTGCATAATTCAATAGCTCTTTATTTATCTTTGGATCAGATGGTACACATAATTGTGTTCCAAATCTTACAACACCTTCCTCATCAATTTTGAAATCATAGGATTTCCCATTTTTAATAGCTTCCACCCTTTTCTGAATTTCCACATCCTTTCTTTGAGCAACCTTTATTTTATCCTTGAGGGATGGTTGAGAAATCATTTGAGTAAGGATTTATGATGTTCCTCCATTAATGATTCCCATGTCCATCCTTTGCAAATATAAGAAGATTAGATCCTTTACAATTATCATCATTGATAAAGATGCAGGATCCTTTCTACTTAGAGCATCTTCCACCTTGTTTGCCTTATCAGGATGGTAGTGGATTGAGCAGTCATAATCCTTGATGAGCTCTATCCATCTTCATTGGTGCATATTAAGCTCTTTCTGTGTGAATATATATTTGAGACTCTTGTGGTCAGTATATATCTCACATTTTTTCCCATAGAGATAATGTTGCCATATTTTCAACACAAAGATCATAGCCACCAACTCCAGATCATGCGTGGGATAGTTTTGCTCATGGATTTTCAACTGCCTTGATGTATAGGCTATTACTTTATCATTTTTCATTATCACGCATCCTAAGCCTTTCTTAGAAGAATCACTATACACCACAAAGATTTCTCCACTTGAAGGGAGTGTGAGTACCGGC
The DNA here is from genome assembly GCA_963277665.1 of Viscum album. NCBI lineage: Eukaryota > Viridiplantae > Streptophyta > Magnoliopsida > Santalales > Viscaceae > Viscum > Viscum album. Next base: position 832,633,174 of record OY728147.1, on the reverse strand, counting down.
GCAGTGATAAGCCTCTTTTTCAACTCCTTGAAACAGTCTTCACATTCATGTGTCCAGAAAAACTTTACTCCCTTCTGTGTCATCTTGGTCATTGGGTTTGAAAATCATGAAAAGTTCTTCACGAATCGTCGATAATACCCTGATAGACCTAAAAAGCTGCGGATCTCCGTTATAGAAGTTGGACTTGGCCACTCTTCAATTGTCTTCGTCTTGGAAGGGTCCACAGATATCCATTTCCTAGTGATAACATTCCCCAATAATGATACTTCCTCCATCCAGAACTCACATTTACTGTACTTTTCATACGACTTCTCCCTTCATAAAGTCTTTAACACAGTTTCCAAATGCTCCTCATGTTCCTCCTTACTATTGGAGTATATCAAAATATCATCAATAAAGACCACCAAAAATTTGTCGAGGTAATCTCTAAAGACTCTATTCATTAAATCCATGAAAATTGCTGGAGCATTAGTGAGTCTGAAGGGCATCACTATGAAATCATAGTGTCCATACCTCATTTGAAAGGCAGTATTGGGAATATCTTCCTTCCTCACCTTTAGTTGGTGATATCTCGACCGAAGGTCCACCTTAGAGAAATAATTGGACCCATGAAGCTGATCGAACAAGTCATCTATCCGTGGAAGGGGATACTTGTTCTTTATAGTGATTTTATTGAGATCACGATAATCAATGCAGAGGTGCATTGATCCATCCTTTTTCTTGACGAAGAGGACTGTAGAACCCCATGGTGAAGCACTCGGGTGTATAAAACTCTTCTCCATATTCTCCTATAACTGCTTCTTCAGCTCTTCCAACTCTACGGTGGCCATTCTATAAGGTGTCTTTGAGATTGTCAGAGATCCATGGATAAGTTCAATTGAGAACTCAACCTCTCGGTCAGGAGGAAGACCGGGCAACTCTTTAGGGAATACATCAGTGTAATCCCTCATGATGGGCATGTCTTCAAGCATGATTCTCTCCTTTGTCTTAATCATTTGATCTAGGTATGCATGCTCATAAGGGAGCAATATCCAAACTTTATATGAATATTCTAAAGGAGACTCATCTTCCTCCTTGCACTTGTAAAGAATCATAGGATGCTTTGGGATGTGAAGAGTAATCTACCTTTCCCAAAAATTGATGTTGGCCTTTTAAAAAGATAGTCAATCCATGCCTAAGATAGCGTCAAAATCCACTAAAGTAAGTATGACAAGATTTTCTGGGAGCTTCAGTCCACAAACATTAACTGGGGAGGAGTTATAAACCATGGATGCAATAATTTCCCCATTCGCTATTCTCACAGATAACTTTTTTTCCAAATTTTGAGGTGGTGTTTGAATAGTTCTACTAAACTTGCAAGATATGAAAGAATGCATAGAAACAGAATCAAATAGTATGTTTTCTATTCTTTAATGAATAAAAAGCGTACCTGTCACCACATTGTTTTCCAGCTCCACCTCAGCAGTAGTGATAGAATAAGCCCTTCCTTGATGCCTTGGAGGTTGTTGCTGATTGCCTCCGACAACCCTCAGCTTAGGAAAATTGTTCGCATAATGACCAAGCTCCTTGTAGTTAAAACACTCCATTGTAGGCTGAGTGTTGATCTGAACCTTCCGTTATTCTTCAACATTAGTGGGATTTTTCATATCCCTTCGGTAGTTCTTGGAAAGATGACCAAACTTTCTGCATTTGAAAAAATTCATGGTTCCCTTGAGACAGTCACCAAGATGCTTCTTCCCACAATTCTTACAAAGGGGAAAATGAGACTTCTTTCCATCATGGGATTTGTTTGATGAACCACCCATGTTGTTCTCCATTTTCCACTTCTTATTACTAGGCACATGAGACCACTGAGAGTCTCCAATCTCCATTTCAACCTTGAGGGCACGACAGAAAATATCCTCATAGCTTTTGAAGTCTCTAATTGCCAACACTTTTCGTAGACTCGGCTTTAGTCCTCTAAAGAAGCAATCCACCTTGCTTTCAGTGTTCATGACAAAGCCAGAGGCGTACCTTGTAAGCCTTGTAAATTTCGCTTCATACGCCCCGATGGACTCATCTTCCTTCTACTTGATTCCAAGGAACTCTCTTTCCATCTTGAGATGGAGGGTTTGAGGAAAATATTTGTTGAAAACATACTCTTGAATTCCTCCCAATCTATGGAATCAATTTCCTCTTGGGAATTTGTATTCTTGATCAGTGTCCACCACTGATCAGCTTCCCCATCAAAACGATAGACTACCAGTACAACTTTCTCTTCTTCCGATCACTGGAGGATAGAGAAAATATTTTCAATGGAGTTAATCCATTGTTCTGCGAGGAGGGGATCAGAAGACCCGCTAAACATGGGAGGGCTTTTTCATGTGAAGGATTATAAGGAAACTTGCTCTTTAATTGGATGAGGGGTACGTTCCACCTGATTCAAGTTATTATTCATAACTCAATCCAGCTAAGTAAGTACTTCCATGATGTTTTGAGCACCTGTTTCTGTTACATCAGGCATGTCATTAGGGCAATCATCACATTTCCTATCACATTGGGTGTTGGAACTTGTTCTTATATTTCCCACCATTAACAAAGAAAAAGAACATATAAATAGAGGTCTTGAATACTTAGCTATTGAGCATAAAAAGTAAACTTTGAACATTAAAGGATAAACTTATAAAGAAGAATTACATCCTAACTTGTGATTCCTTAGGTTTATATCTAGGTTATCCTCGATCTATTTCTTAACTTATATTCTTATGGGATTTTTTTCCTTAATAATAGTTTGTACTAAGCTCGTGAATATACCAAAGAATATCCCCCGATAGTGTCGTAACCAAGAGTGTAGCAAGGCCCATTTTCATGCACCAGTTCTCATTTGAGTCTAGCTCAAAGTGGTGTTTTCAGGTTTTACCCCTAGATACATCTTTTCCAGAGCCGCCTCTACCTAATCGTATCCAGACAGGGATGTATTTTCTTGATAAACCACTTACTCTATACTCACCAAAATTTTGGACCGTTTCCTTATACTTAGTCTCATCCTTAAGGTTATCACTAAGGTGCTCTATTACTAATCTCCAAAAATAACTATACCATCATATGATACCAACTATAGAGACCCAATCCTTTTACATAAAACATTTCATGATTTTAAGCATAATTAATCATCAAAGTAAAAGCCAAGGATCGTTAAGTCTAGTGTCTTGGAATACTAGGTACATATAACATAAAACATGGGACTAAAAAAACTTCTTTATTTAATCTCCATAAAGAGCTTCTAACTTCCTTTGAGCTCTTACATCTGCATAGGGTACCCTGGGGAATACATGAACAAAGGGATGAGCTGAAAATCCCGGTAAAGGAATGAACATAAGGATACATCTCAAGCACATGAGTTAGGAGGCATGACATAATGATATCCAAAGCATGAAACTTATAAAATCATTTAATATAATCATGGTATCTTATAAACATATAATCATATGAATTTGGCAGAATCATAAATCATATCTTTAGTACGGGTCAAGGCTAACTGCCAATCCCGTTTCACATCGCATCTCATGAGACTTATCATTACCCAATGCATTGGAGCACTATCTGGGAACACCCATCTCAGCATATTCATGAATATTCTTTCCACATAAATAATCATACATAATCAACCATACATAAACATAAGGTTACCCATGGAAAGAATTGGGTACCACAATCATGACATAAAACATATCCAATGGGCGTATCACGAAAGTGTCCATGAAAGGAAGGGATTAGAACATACATGGACATTAATAGGGTAAAATAGGCATATAACATGGTAAATGTTGTCAAATATAAGTGACCACATATAAAAAATTTATTTTAGAAATATTAGCATTAAAACATTTTTGTGCAGTTTTAAGGAAAACAATCTAGAGATTTTCAAATAGAAAAGAGGACATTATTTTATATAAAATCAGAATTGAACCAAGAAGTTTTTAATAATAGAAATACTGAATTTATAAATACAATGGTGTTTTAAAAAAAAGGATAGAGTGCACTTGAAATTTGGGTAAAAATTTGGGAAGTCCCCTTAAAACAGGTTGGCTTATCGAAAAGTTCTAAGGAGGGAATCCTTCAAAATCATGTATGTCCCTGAAAGGATGTGATGAAAGGGTCTTGATATAAGAATCTTATAAAAATGACCATAATTAATAAGACTCACATAGATAGATAATATAATACCATTTTTAAAGAAAGATAAGGCAGCCAGAAAGAACAAAGAAGGTTCAGGTAGAATTCGTTATGATTTTATCGGCATGGTGTCGGGTGTGACCAAGAGGGATTGATGGGGTTTCTCATCACTTATAAATCCATAAGAAAGTATCTGGAGGTTCTTAAACATACCCCATCATTTTATACTACACATATATAGGCATAGTATAGAGGATAATATTGATTAAGAGAGAAAAGGAGAGGATCCCTTACCTTAAATATGGTGGGGTTCTCCACTTGTTATTAATGACCTGAATAAACAAATTAGGAGTATTAATTCATAATTCCATAACCTCTTATATATTTAATTGATTTATTATAACCCTTTTTAGTTCATTCAAATCCTTTTTGATTAGTTATAAGGTTCAATTTCATTGTTCGGTCTCGTTTGTTTACTTGGCTTTAAAAGATCGGTTCACTTATATTCATGTTTAGATTATATGCAAGATGAAAGTGGTTGTCTAGAATTGAAGTTATATACTTTAGTTCTTATCCAGGAGATTACATGTTTTAATTTTAATTAGGTTACTTAGAGTGAAGTCAAATTATTATATATATAACCTTAGTGATAACCGTTTTTGTTAATCGGTGGATTTGATTACAAAGAATGTGTTTTTCATTATTACTTAATTCCATTTGTACCAAAAGATTACAGAACAAAAAATAGGATATATTAAATATATAATAATCTAGTTCAATAATAACACAAATGTTTTCATGACCAGAATTAAAGATAATAATAGAAATTGATAAATCGTTTTCCTAGAATGTGCTAAATCAGCACATCTCAAACGGTGCTTTCATTTCTTTCAAATAAAAGGGTGGGGAAATGAGAGAAGATAATGTAATATACCACTATCATGAAGAAATTACAGTACATGTATGTTACTGTATTTATCATACTATTATGGTTAAGGGAGGTGAGTAAATAAATTAAAAGGAAAAGAACTTGAAAGAAAAGAAGAAATTTGGGAAGAGGAATTTACCTCTTGAGACTTCCTCCTTTGAGAACCTCTTAAGGGGAGAGGTTTTGGTATTTTGAGGAGTCTGAAAGATTTTGGACATGGGGTAGGACCTTGGGGAGAGGTTTGGGCAGAATTTAGAGGAGGCCTGGAGCTTGAGATGATTGGAGAGAAGAGGGAGTGAAGGGGGGGTTTTATAGTGGAGGAGAGGAGGGATTTCATGATATTATAATCATTAATTTATTATTTATTCCAAAGACAAGGAATATTAAGTATTAAATGACCAATAATAGTAAATGGGTCATGTCAATTCGAACCAAGTGGTCTTACATCAGCAGAACATCATCGATGACTCAATTAATCCATTATTTAGCATTTATAGTAAATTATCGGATTCCACTATTCATCAAAAATTCAAGTATTTCAGAAAAATCCCAAAAATTCACCCTAACCATTTTTCAACATGTATAATCCAAAAAATGAAGTCCATTTTTCAAAAATAGTTTTCGAAATATGATTATTTTAATATTTAATTAAAATGATAATTTATTATCAAAACCAGTTTTAAAACATTCATTAACTCATTCTAAAATATAGGTATATCGTACTTCCAACTTGAATATTATTTTTATACCACAATAGGTGAGGTTACTATTCATTAGGTTATATAACTATTCATAGGGGTATGTTACTATTCATTAGGGTAGGTTACTATTCCCCAAAAATTATTTTTGTTTTATTAGACTCCAAAAAACATCTTGAACACAACCGTGTATGTCAGATTTTCAAAATTCCAAACATAGAAGCGACAAACTTATGTTTAAAGTTCACTTATCACTTAGTAGTTCATTATTATGTGATTTTATGGCATATTTATAAGAAGGGAATTTTCATTAAAAACATTGGGTCATTATAGTACTTGTTTTCATTTTATTCTTCCTCCAACATTAAAACGATTTAGGATTACTTGAATAATTATTAAACCACATATGGGAATAATATTTATTCTACTTGAGATACTTGAATAAACTTAGTGTGTGACCCTCTAGGCCTCTTTCTCATTGGCATTAAGCGGGCTTTCCCAAAGTCCAAGATTACTGTCTAGCAACGGGTCAAGGCACCCAAGAGAAAGAAGTTGACGTCGTATTGATGTGTCACCTCATACGAATGCTTAATTTGTAATTTAATCCCTTTGTCTCAATATCTCATCAAGCAGGTTTCATGGCAGTGTCATAAACCTATATGCTTGATCTGTTATTCTTGGACTTCCAGAAATAAACTCGTCGTGTCACCATGGCCATGGAATTTGTTCGAAAATTCTATTTCAATCAAAGGGCCTGAGATATCTACTTCCATAAATATGGAAGGGAAAAATCCTTCACTGACTCATCCATTAACAACATGTCATTCGTGACACACCCAACGTACCCTACTTCCCACCAACTGTCTTTGTGACGGTTTTTGTCAGCAAATCTAAGTGCGCAAGTCATGACATGAGTTAATGATAATCTTCCAGTCTAAGGACCATTACACACACTTGTAGATAGTAATGTCCGATGAAATCAAGACATATGGAATTACTACTAGCAGGTATGTTCAATAATCTCCCATCTTGGAGATTACCAAGTGCGAACTCCATGAGAGAAAGTCTCGTCTTCTTACGAGTACTCACACATGACGGTCTATATACTATGTGTCCTATCATAGTATGTCATCCAACCATAGAATTTTATTTAAGAATATTTTTATAGAATTTCAAGGTTCTCATCATAGCAGGGATCTTCCATGACCTTATCAATACAACAAATATTCCAGGAAATTATTATATTATATTCATGCGGAATAATGAACAACATATAATAAGTGTACATTCATGTAATCAAAGTACAAAACAGTTGGTTCTCAGGACACCAACCCTTACAAATATTTCTGTGTTTTACAATCATTTTGTTAAATTTGGTGGCCTAGAACCAAATAATTTGTACTTTATTCATTAAATAATACCTTATCACATCTTGATTGTTCTTTTTCATGAAAATGAATGTGATAATGTCCTAAGGATAGCCATTGAGCTAAAAGTTCATAGTGGATCCCTACTATGATGAGAACCCAGAAGTGCCATAACACTGTTCTTGAATATATGTTCTATGGTTGGATGATGTTATTTGAGGGACGCAAATAATATAGGCCATTAGGGGTAAGGACTCATAAAACTTTGAGGCTCCTTCTCATGGTGTGCACCCTTGGTAATATCAAGGAGGATATTATGAGAATGAGACCCGCCAGTAGAAAATTCACATTTCATAGTGTCATTGGATGTTCCTATCTACAGACATGTGTATTGGTCCTTAGACTTTAAGATTATTATTAATGGGTATTACAACTCGCGCACTTAGATGTATTGATGAAAACTGTGATGCACACTGTTCTCAGTGAGGTAGGATATGTTAGGTGCATCACGAGTAATATTGTGTTAATAGATAATGCAAGAAAGTATTTTTTCCATTATATTCCATAATGGGAGTTGATATCTCAAACCCTTTGATGGAATTTATATAGCCTAAATAAATCCATGTCCATGGTGAGGAATGGGATATTTCAATTTTGGAAAGTCAAATAAAGAATAATCGAGTACATGGGTTAATGGCACTAGCATGAAACTCGCTTGATTCGAGATATTGATACAAAGGGATTACATTACATGGTAAGAATTTGTAAGAGGTGACACGTCATTGCGGCGTTAACTTCTTTCTCTATGGGTGCCTTGACATGTTGCTAGACGTTGACCTTGGAATTTAGGCAGGCTCCACCTAATGCCACTAATAAGGAGGCCTAGAGGGTCGCACAATAAGTGTGTCCAAGTATCTCAGTTAAATATTAATTTAACAAGTTGAATAAAGATTATTTCTGTTTGTGGTTTAATAATTATTCAAGGATGTATGATCACATTTTATTTTGACACTGGTTATTCGAGAGAATATATTGTGAGAAAAATAATATATTTATTAGTTAGTAATGTTGTGATATTTATTTGTGAAATAAATACCCATTATTCAAGGTCTAATAAATGTGGTGGAGAAAATAAAGAAAATGGGAAAAAAAGTACACACCGTGTATATTAATATACATGTCGTGTAATTTTTCTAGGGATTTGTGAGAAATAATATTATTTATTTAATTAAATAATATTAGGTGTAATTCTCTAGGTGCATGTCAAGTAATAATAATGGTCAACTGTTATTATTATACATGGGGTATTACTAAGAATTAAATGAAATGAATAAATGCTTTCAGGTAATTAATTAATTTTATTATTATAATTAATTAAAATCCCAATTATATACTTTTCATTAGCCTAGCCATTTTTTGTGGTGGTTCACAAAGGATTTAGAAAAAGATATCAAGCTAAGAGAGAATTCTTTTCTTCCAAGAACGCTCTCAAGCTACGAGAGAGATCCTCCTCCACCAGATCAAGGAGAGTTCTTTGCAAGCGGCTCTCAAGGTGATAGAAGGCGGACATCACAAGTGAAGGTTCTTCTACGCTGCCACCCATAGATCCCTTCAGTGACATCCAGAGATACATGGAGCGCTTGTGGATCACCGCTAGAGGAATCCTACACTTGGATTCTACAACGCAATGACGGATCACATCGGATCGTGACCGAAAACATCAACGGAGAGAGAATTCCATCAAGGTAATTCTTGTCTTTTAATTAAATTAATTATAACTAACATATGATGATCATCTCTATGGTTCTGGGACTCCCTTCCTTTCTTTCATTCTATGTTCTATTCTGAAGATCTGGAGTTTTATTATTGTGATGGATCTCAGATTGATCGTTGTTAACAGAATAATTAAAGTTGAGTACACCCACCCATGTGCTTACACTATGCCCAGAACCTTCAAGTGGTATCAAAGGGGTCATATCATTGATTATAATTGTTTAGTTTTTCATTGGTTATTTGCACATTTAATAATTTAGTTGTTTCAATTCAAGTTAATCATTCTATAAATCTGAATCTCAAGATCTATTCCTCCTCTTTTGTTTCTCATTCACCTTAAAAAATAATTTTTAATTTTAATTTTGATTAAAATAAAACAAAGGATCTCATCTGGAGGTTCCAAATCTTCCTGTTCATACAACACCAGAACACACGGCATGTATTTGGCAGTACACACCATGTAGTATAGGTTCCATGCACCGGGACAGTTCGCCAAACCAGGCCATGTCATTGGATTCTATCTAAGTCTTTAAAACTCCGTGTGTTGACTAGGAACAGGTGGCACATGGTTTCCAAATTACATGTCATGTGTCCCATTGAACACAGCTTGTAGTCCCTTCAAATTAGGGTTGGACCATGTACCCCATACATGGCTTGCCTGGTTGGAAACCGTGTGACGTGGATACTACAAGGCATGTTTCCCACTAAACACGTCATGTACTTCTATGATTTCCTAATTACATCTTCACACCATATCCCTGGGTGTGTACTTAGAATGGACAGTGAACAAAAGTATATGTCGTGTAGTCGGAACTACACGTCGTGTACTCGTCCAAATTACACAGATTTATTAAAATTTATTATTATACTTTACAAACCCTTGATACATATACCATAGTACGGGCGTAAAGATGAGGCACAACATGTGATTGGTGTTTTATATATATGTGTTTAATTTAACATCTGCATAATGTTCATTTCTTCCCATTGGGTAGTTATGAACAGGAATTCACCAGGCTACCTCCAAGGTATAAGTTACGTACAAATATAATTTTAAATGAATTTATTTATTTAAAATTATGATGGATGATAATCTCAAGGAAACTTGTAAAATAGTTTAAGTTAAAAGTATTGATTAATTAAAGATAATTAATTGATTCATGCATGATTTATCTTAAAGAATAACGATTAAATAATTCAATGCTAGTTTTATTTATGCTTAAATATCATTGCATGTATGTATAATCATGAGCTAGACGAAGACCTTTGTATGTAAATGGTTTCTTTTAATTTATTTATTTAAATTAAATTTGTTGGATTTCGATTCTTCTCCTCATTAATATATAGGGCCTACATGCCCAAGGTTTATTTTATGTAAAACCTCATTTTACCCCTCACCTTCAACTGATATAAAAGAATATGTAATGGATAGAGCTCCCAAGCTAGTGGAGGCAGCTCAAATTAGGATCCAAGGTGAAACCAATCCAAGGAGATACAAAGGTGGACAGGTGGAAAGTTGTAAACACGAACCCAAAAAGTTCAAGGTGTTTCTTCCCTAGGTCTTGGGTTAGTTTATCAACCGCTAGATAAACTAACCAATAGAACAAGCTCATGATCATACCATTTATTTTATTTCTGTCAGTTTATGGTTTATTTATTGTGGGTGTGTTGTCACGATCACGCAACTAATGAATTAAACAAGCATGCAAGATAGAACTAAAATAATATTGGCTTATGCGTAAATATTATCTTAGACATGGTTAATCACTTAAGTATATCCCACTTAATATTAACAAGCATGTAATCGAAGATAACAAAATAGAAATTTATGTATAAGTATAAAATCCCTCAAAGAAATATTAAGTCAGTATATCCTTCCATAATTTTGGTTAGAATCGAACCATAGTTCAAATTGCTTGACCAACCCTAGTTAGGGTGCTTTCAATTATCGGAAAATTATAATTCAAGATTTTGGGTTGACTTGACTTGGTTCACATCAAGGGTTGACTGCTACAGCAGGACTTGGTGTGACCAAGGGGTAAAGGTTGAGAAAATCCAAAATAAAAGGATTTCATGATTGGGGAGTCCACTCAGTGGATCAAGGAGCTGCGAGTTAATGCAGTTGGAATTTGGAATGCCTACCTAAAACCCTTTAAGTTGTTTGACCAACCCTATTTGGGGTAATTATAAGGGCAATATGGATCCTTACCATTAGAATATTCAGGAAACAGAATATTCCGAAGTCAGTGGTGATGGATATTAGATTTCGATAAAATAGTGGGAGACTAATAAGTATTAAATTATTTATTTGTCTCAGTTTTATCATGATAAAGTATGAAAACTTTTCTCATCTTAATTTGTAGAAATGAAAAGAAAAATGACTTCAAACATATCATTGCAAACCATACTCGATAAGGAAAACCTTCTCACCGGCACCAATTTCCAGGAATGGCAGAGGCATTTACGCATCATCCTTTTCCACGAGAGAAAATTGTATGTGCTAGAAGAGCTTGTTCCAGTTGCACCTATAAAAGAGGAAAGTGATGAGGAACTATCTCTCTATATGAAACATATGGATGATGCCACATATGTCTAATGTTTCATGCTATCAGTCATGTCTAATGAGCTCTTGAAGAAACATGAAAACATGGACGCGTATAGCATAATGTCTCACCTTAAGGATCTCTATCAAGAGAAGGTGAGATAGGATATATATGAGATCTCTAGTGCTTTTTTCACAACTAATATTGGAGAGTATGTGCCAGCTGGGCCTCATGTAGTCAATTTTATTGGCTATATTAAACGCCTGGACATCTTAGGGATTAAGTTCCTGGATAAGTTGCATATAGATATCATTCTATCATCACTGCCCAAGACTTTGTCTAGCTTTATTGTCAACTACAACATGAGAAACAATGAGAAGAGTCTATCAGAACTTCTCACCTTAATTCTCCAGGTAGATAAGGACATAGGGCATGACAAACCTGCAGTCCTTATGGTGAATAAGAAAAGGAAGGAAAAGGAAAAGGGGCCAAGGATTCATAAACAGTTTGAAGCCCCTGAGCATCATCCCTCCAAGAAGGGGAAGATCCAGAGGCAAGGAAAGGAATGAGAGGCGGTATGTTTTTCATGTGGAAAGCAAGGCTACTGTAAGGGGAAATGCACCCAGGAGTGTGGGGATGCAAAAGGTGCATTCGTTATCAATTGTAATATTTCCATTTCTACACATTGGGTATTAGATACAACTTGTGAAGATCACATTTGTATTCAAATGTAAGAACCAAGTAGATTTAGAAATATTTCCAGAGGATAGGTGGATCTTCAAGCTACCAATGGTGTGAGGATGGCTGTGTTGGCCATTGGCGATTACCATCTCTCATTTCCAACTGTAATGCTTTTGGTTTTACGTAATTGTTATTATGTTCCTAGTGTTACCAAGAACAGAATTTATTTATCTTGTTTGGATATGGATGGATTTATTTTCAAGTTTGAAAATAAGGGTTGTTTCTTTTATAAGAATAATGTATGTTATGGTATGGAGCATTTAAATAATGGTTTGTATGTATTAAATTACAAAAACCAAGTGTTGGTAATCGATAACGAAACAAACTTACATGAATCATACATAACCCAGTTGTGGCATCACCATCTCAGTCATATAAATGAGAAGATCTTGACAAATATCTTCCAAGATGGTTATTTAGAATATACTGAGCTAAAACCACTTGATAGATTTCACTCTTGTTTACAAGGTAAAATGACCAAGCCGCCTTCTGGTGGACATGGTGAAAGGGCCACAGAGCTTCTATGATTAGTGCACACAGATGTTTGTGGACCATTTATAGTATAAGCTAGAGGTGGATATTCTTACTTCATTACTTTTACTGATGATTTGAGTAGATTTGGCTATGTCTACTTAATGATTTATAAGTCAGAGTCCTTAGAGAAATTTAATGAATTCAGGAATGAAGTAAAGAATCATCTTGTTAATAAGATAAAGAAACTTTGATCAGATTGAGTTGGAGAATATCTGAACCAAGAGTTCATTGATCTTCTATGGGAGTCTGGGATTCTATCTTAGTTCACTCCTCCTTATACACCATAGTGGAATGGTGTTAGTGAAAGGAGGAACCACACCTTGTTGGACATGGTGTGGTTGATGATGATTCATGAAGATCTTTTATTATCCTTTTGAGGATATACATTACAAACTGTAGCATACACATTAAACCGAGTACCAACTAAGGTGGAAAATATAATTCCATCTGAGTTATGGAATGGAAAGAAAACCATTTTTTCACACACATGTGTATGGGGATGCGAGGCATTTGTTTAGGCCTTCTCAGGCAACAAACTAGCACCCCAGGGCATGAGGTGTATCTTTATAGGATATCCCAAGGAAACGAAAGGATATTGCCTATATAACCCTTCAGAAAAGAAAGTGATTTTTGCCAGACAAGCCATATTTCTTGAGAGGGAGAACATCCTCAAAAAGGATAGTGGGAGTAAGATTGACTTAGACGAAGTTGATGCTCAAGATACATAGGAGTTGGTACAGTAATAAGTTCCACAGGTCCCCGTAGAAGATGTTCTAGAAACACAAGTACTACATAAGATCTCAAGAGAGGTAAGGGAACCAAAGAGATTTGTTTTCCTAGTCACCGAGGATGGTGAATCATTATTGTTGAACAATGATGAACCTATCTCCTACAAGGAAGCAGTAGAAAGCTTAGAAGCTGCAAGATGGATAGAAGTTGTAAATTCTAAGATGGATTCCATGTAACATAACCAAGTTTGGGTTCTAGTGGATGAGCCAATTGATGTAAATCTTGTTGGATGAAAATGGGTATTCAAGAGAAAGTTGGACATGGAAGGTCAAGTTAGCACCTATAAATCAAGGATAGTTGCTAAAGGATTTAGACAACGTCAAAGAATTGAATATGATGAAACCTTCTTGCCAGTTTCCATGTTTAAATCCATAAGAATCATACTTTCTATAGAATATTACCATGACTATGAGATTTGGTAGATAGATGTCAAAAGAGTGTTCCTTAACGGTAACCTTCAGGAAGATTTCTATATGACATAACTAGAAGGGTTTGTGACACCAGGTGAATCCAAATGGGTTTTTAAGTTATATAAATCCCTTTATGGATTAAAGAAATCATCCAGGTCATGGAACATTCGATTTGATGAAGCCATAAAGGAATTTGGTTTCATTAAGAATGAATGTGATCCATGTGTTTATAAGTGGTTTAATGGGAATGCGGTCATTATCCTAGTAGTATATGTTGATGACATATTGCTTATTGGAAATGATGTACCAGTCTTACACTCAGTTAAGGACTGGTTGAACAAGTGTTTCTCCATGAAGGACTTGGGTGAAGTATCCTACATTCTAGGGATCAAGATCATTCGTGATAGATCCAAGAGGATGCTTGGACTAAGTCAGGGTACATACATTGACCAGATACTAAATAGATTTAGTATGGAACAATCCAAGAGGGAATTGGTTCCAGTGTCACATGGCCTATATCTTTCTAAGAAAATGTGTCCTTAAATACAATAGGAGAAAGATAGAATGAGTAAGATCCCATAAGCTTCAGCTATAGGATCCATCATGTATTCCATGTTATGTACTAGACTTGATGTTGCCTATGCACTGAGCTTGGTAGGAAGATATCAAGCAGATCCAAGAGAACAGTATTGGACTGCTGTTAAGACTATCCTTATATATCTGAGAAGAACTAAGGATATGTTCCTGGTGTATGGAGGAGATGAGGGGCTTGTCATCAGAGGGTATGTTGATGCTGGTTTTCAGACAGATCAGAACAATCTAAATTTGCAATCTGGATATATTTTCTATATCAATGGAGGAGCTGTGAACATGAAGATTTCAAAGCAACTAGTTGTCGCCAATTCTATAGTGGAGTCTGAATATATAGCAGCTTCTGATGCATCCAAGTAAGCCATATGGATTCAGAAATTTGTCCAGGATCTTGATGTGGTTCCTAGTAGTAAAGATCTTATCACATTGTATTGTGATAATACTGCAGGAGTGTCTCTTGAAAAAGAACCAAGGTCACATAAACAAACAAAGAACATACTCCAAAAGTATCACCTCTTGAGGGATTTCTATCAAAGGGGTGAATTTTAAGTGAGAATAGTGTCTACAAAATAGAATGTGGTTGACCCCATGACTAAAGGATTATCTCAGAAGAAGCATGAATATCATGTGAGAGCTAGCGTGTTAATGGTTGTTAGCATTTGGATCTAGTCCAAGTGGGAGTTTGTTGGAGTTGGTGGCATAGAACCAACTACTTTTTACTTTATTCATTAAATAATACCTTATCACATCTTGGTTGTTCTTTTGTACGAAAGTGTATGTGATAATGTCCTCAGGATACCTATTTCACTAAAAAGTCATAGCGAATCCCTACTATGATGAGAACCCGAAAGTGACATAACACTGTTCTTGAATATATTTTCTATGTCCAAATGATGTTATTTGAGGGACACAAATAATATAGGTCATTATGGGTGAGGAATCATAAAACATTGAGGCACCTTCTCATGGTGTGCGCCCTTGGTAATATCTAGGAAGATATTATGATAACAAGACCCGCCAGTAGGAAATCCACATTTCATAGTGTCATTGGATGTTCCTATTTGTATACATGTGTATTGGTCCTTAGAATTTAAGATTATTATTAATGGGTATTACAACTCGCGCACTTAGATGTATTGACGAAAACGGTGATGACACACTGTTTGTGGCAAGGTAGGATATGTTGGGTGTGTCACAAGTAATACTGTGTTAATAGATAATGCAAGAAAGGATTTTTCCCTTCTGTTCCATAACGAGAGTTGATATCTCAGTCCCTTTGATAGAATTGATATAGCCTAAATAAATCCATGGCCATGGTGAGGAATGGGAAATCTAAATTCCAGAAAGTCAAAGAAAGAATAATTGAGCACATGGGTTGATGGCACTAGCATAAAACCCTCTTGATTAGAGATATCGAGATAAAGGGATTACATTACATGGTAAGCATTCGTAGTAAGTGACATTTCATTGCAGTGTTAACTTCTTTCTCTATGGGTGTCTTGGCGTGTTTCTAGATGCTAACCTTAGACTTTAGGTAGGCTCTACCTAATGCCACCGAGAAGGAGGCCTAGAGGGTCACACACTAAGTGTTTCCAAGTATCTTAGTTAAATATTAATTTAATAAGTTGAATAAAGATTATTCCCAATTGTGGTTTAATAATTATTCAAGGATGTCTGATCGAATTTTATTTTGAAACTGGTTATTCGAGATAATATATTGTGGGAGAAATAATATATTTATTAGCGATTAATGTAGTGATATTTATTTTGCAAATAAATAGTCATTATTCAAGGTCTAATAAATGTGGTAGAGGAAATAAATAAAATGGAAAAACAAAAGTACATGTTGTATATTAATATACACATTGTGTAATTTTTCTAGGGATTTGTGAGAAATAATATTATTTATTTAATTAAATAATATTAGGTGTAATTCGTTGGGTACATGTCAAGTAATAATAATGGTCAACTGTTATTATTGGACATGGGGTCTTACTAAGAATTAAATGAAATGAATAAATTCTTTTGGGTAATTAATTTATTTTATTATTCTAAGTAATTAAAATCCCAATTATATAATTCTCATTATCCTAGCCATTTTTGGTGGTGGTGCACAACGGATCTAGAAAAGGCTCTCAAGCCAAGAGAGAATTCTTTTCTTCCAAGAATGCTCTCAATCTACGAGAGAGATCCTCCTCCACTGGATTAAGGAGAGTGCTTTGCAAGCGGCTCTCAAGGCGATCGAAGTTGGACATCGCAAGCGAAGGCTTTTCCACGCTAGCACCTGAAGATCCCTTCGGCGACGTCCAGAGATACATGGAGCACATGTGGATCACCGTTAGAGGAATCCTACACTTGGATTCTATGACGCAATGACGGATCACATTGGATTGTGACCGGAAACATAAATGGAGATAGAATTCCATCAAGGTAATTCTTGTATTTTAATTAAATTAATTATAACAAACATATGATGATCCTCTCTATGGTTCTGGGACTCCCTTCCTTACTTTTGTTCTTCGTTCTATTCCGAATATCCGATGTTTTATTATCGTGATGGATCTAAGATTGATCATTGTTAATGGAAAAATTAAAGTTGGGTACACCCACCCATGTGCTTCCTTTGCACCCAGAACCTTCACATTTTAGGTGAATTTAGGATAAGGTAATCATTTGGCCGAAACCTATAGTACACGGGTTAATTGAAGAACACGTGTTGTGTCCTCGCTATACACGGCCACACATGCACTATTCTTAATTTTAAAAACACAAGGCGTGTACATTCAATAAATTCTATGTATAGTGCCTCATCCCAGTGTAAAGAAGAAACTTATGTCATATCCACTACATAGATAGTTTCACCATGTTCCACACACGGCATGTATGTTCAGTACACACTATGTATACTATTCATCTGGACTAGTTTGTGTCAAATGTGTACACGAATTGGATGTCATGTCCTCGCACATATCATGTATCACTCACACATAGCATGTAATTTTTTTTATGCCCCGTTCAGGCCAAATTTGTGTCATGTACCCTACACATCCAACACCCCATATTCGCACACACGGTGTGTACACCTCACTACATGTCGTGTTCTTTTTTTAAGTAATTTCTCACTTTTCTTATTTTCTTTTCATTTTCTTTTATTTTATTATTTTTTGTTCTTTACATTCCAAATCATGGCAGATGGAGACAGAGAAAATGGGAAGCAGCTCGTTCCCACTACTGATAGTGAGTAGCCCAGACCCCTTCAGATCTGGCTTTTGAGGTCGACGGCACCTTCCACGATAGATGCCACAATGTCGCAACCACCAAAATTGGAAATGTTACCAGCTCTCCTACCAACACCCACATCCTCCATAGCAGTATCGGGTCCATAGGTGATTGTGAGCCCTTCTACCACTGTCGAGGGATCCAGTGCAGTGGATCCTATTATTGATACGACACCATCTGATCCATCCATGACTAAAGCGGACCCTACTGTGACCACGCCACCTTCCACCACTGCCACGACGTTAGTGATAGCTCTAGAATCTGCTACTCTCTCCACTTCCACCACGGTGGTACCATCCTCCTCTCTAGCTGATGCACCTCCACCTGTCGCCACTTCAGCAGGCCCCTCTTCCTAAGCAGCTACTGCTCCTACAAAGTCAGCGCCTGCAAAATCTCAACCTTAGTCACACCCCTACCTAGTTTTTGATGAGTGACATCCTATGGCAGAGAGATTATGGTGAGTTTCATGACACACCATCCAGCTGAGTGGCCGATTTTTGGACATTACAGTTCCTCAGCGTCTGGGTGTCTGGGTGGAGATTGAGTAGCTCCTCGGGCATACACACATCATAGAGACACTCCAAGTCATCACTCCCACTTTCACAGATTTATTTTTAGAGTTTTTGGCCACATTCGAGTTTGATGGGGCCACCCACCACCAAACACTCATTGATACGGCAACTCAAGTCAGATTTAAGCTAGGTGGGTGCCACTTTTCCCAGAGCATGACCAAGTTTGGCCGAGGTTGAGGCTTTTACCCCCATCCAACAACCCCACCCCCTGTTGCCTCTCTCACCCTCCCCGAGCACTCTAACCTCATTGTTATGTGGCGGGAACTTGTTGGGTCTGACCATAAGTACACCCCCACTTCCTAGAAGATCACTCTCATCATTTCCCCTCCAATTTGTTTCATCCATCAGTGCTTCAACGCCATCCTTTTTCCCCACCATGAGGACATGGGTGCCATTTCCAATAGTGACATGGAGCTCCTTAAGTGCATCATCTAACACAATTACCCTGATCTCCCTTGTTTCACCTCCTCCTACTTTCATTCTATGATTCACAGTTGTTAAGGAAACCTGAATGGTGGCTTCTATGCCACCTAGTTGGCACACTACTTGGGGTGTTTGAGCCATATCTCTCTCACAATCATTTAGTCTCTTCCCAGTGTATGGAATTCATCATGATTATACGCATGAAGATGGTTGAGCATCGGGGAGACGACTTTGTGCTTGTACAGGACGCCCCAACTCCAGCTGCAGCAAGAGATAACCCACCTATCCCTGGTGGTGTTGCGGATCAGGTACCACCCCCTCCACCAGTGGATGTTCCTTATTCAACCCATCCCACTTCTTCCTCCCTTCCCTCCTCTTCCACCATTCCATCTTCTTATATCCCATCCACACCCCCACCTCCACCTGTACCCTCGGATGATCTCCCCATCTCCCTCCGCCTGGCCATTTTAGACCACCACCAAGACACCTTGGATTATCACTAGGATATCATGGAGCATCACCAGGATGTTATGGATTAGAGACTAGACCAAATCGGGTAGATATTGGGCCTCCTTCTTTAGCACCAGGGCATTCAGTTCACCCTAACGCCTCCTCCTCCCTCTGATCATCAGCCATCTACAGCGCGAACACACTTTATAGCCCTGGTCATGGATTTAGTGCTCCTTTCCATTGCATAACCAGTTTCTACTTCTGTTGTCGTGACAGATGTACCAGTCGATCCCACCATGTAGAGTGAGGACCCATTACCTCCAGTTTCCACTACAGTTGCCCTTCCTCTATCAAATCCACATGTTTCAGACAGTGCCTCCTTTGAGGCGACACAGTGACAGTTTTAGCACATTTCTTTCATTATATATATATGTATATGTATATTTATATGTATATCTTTTGTGTTATTATTGTGATGTGATGGTTTATGTGCATGCATAATTCTTTTTCCATTTCATATATAGTTATAGGTGCTATGGCGCATTATGGGCCTCTCTTTTCGACTTCTTTCCATCTTCTTGAGCTCTCCATGAGGGGAGTCTCTTTTTCCATTGTTTTTATTTACTTTTCTTTGGATTACTTATTTCACTACTCCCTCTCACCCTAGCCCACTTGCATTCTTCCACATCCTCTTCTCTTCCTTAGTATTTCACTTGGAGGACCATGTGTCGTATTAAGTGTGGGTGGGAGTATCTGACTACACTAGTTTTTTCCCTTAAACTAATCTTGGATACATCATTAATAGATGAAATATTTTAAAATGTGGAAAAAAATTATTAATTATAGTTATAAATAATAAAGGAATAAATGGGAATTTTAAGTCACATGTTTATTTCAATTTTAAAGTATTTTAAAATAACTAATGATATAGTTTGATTTTTGATTTAAATCCTTGACTATTTTTCATTTATTAAACTGATCATTTTTATTCGTGTCATGACCTAATTGACCCTTTATTTTCCTCATTCCTGAGAGGTATTATGAGCCCTTTTTCATATTCTTTCTTACACCCTCTTTCTTTAGAGATTCTTGGGATATGCATGACTTTTCAAAACATGAGGATTTTGAATCACATTAAAATGATTGATTTATTTGATTGATTGATATTTTCATCCCTTTGACCTTGAGACCTACCCTACATTTGACCATCATGAAACTCATAGAAACCATGAACTTCCTTGATAGGAAGTCACATTACAAGCTTATTTGTCCTTCCTACCCTAATTCTTTGATAATATTGCATGATTATTCATTTAAGCTTATAAGAGGGAGTTTGGTTATTCATGGTATATTTTGGTGAGCGACCATGAAATTAAGTGTGAGAGAAAGTGCCTCTTTTTCATTTGGGCAGAAGGGTTCCAAAACCACTATTTATTGTACTCCTCTTAAAAAGAGGATCTGAATGCATTCATTACGCTAATTGATGGTTTAGGAACCCATGTTAGCAGGGTAATATAACTGTGATGGTGACCTTTGAGATATCTTGTCGGGGATTCATTTTCATTGATCTCTGTTATTGAATATCATGATTTATTATTTAATAATTCAGTCTCCTTTTTCAAGCCTCTGAGATTATTTTTCACATCATTACCTACCTACCCTTTGCCTCATAATCATTTGAACCTTATTGAAAGACCTCATGATTTTTGTGATTTAATTTCTAAATGGAGAATTAGAATACTTGTAAACCTATGGATAGAGTGCATATACTTGAGATTGAGCATAAATCTGATTAAATGATCTTGAGTGATGAGTGTGATATTTTCTGGTGAGGTAAATCATCAAGGGGCATGTGTATTTATGAAAAGTTGAAAATGTGAGTAAAAGAGGATGAAAGTCTTTAATTGAATTATATAGGAGGCATGATTAGAATATCTTTAGAATTAAAATATGTTTTGTGCCTTTTAAAATCATCTACTATGGCTATAACATTTATAAGTCTAATTAGCTGAATGCTTCCCTTTTTAGAGTATGGATTCTGTTAATTAGATGTTGATATTTTGCTTGAAGGCAAGCAAATGACTAAGCGTGGGGGAGTTTGATGTGTCTGATTTGTGTGTACCTTTTCATACATATTATTGGGTATAAAAACATGTTTTCACCGGATACACATTGTTTTGTGGATGGAATGCTTTATTTTTGTGTTCTTGTTGATTTTTTTAGGAGATTCCATCCAAAGTCACAAATCGAGAGTGATCAGAACAAAAGTTCACATATACATAGTGTGTACTTTATAAACACACGTCGTGTAACCTTGCCCTGACACGGTTTGTCCAGACTGAGTATGTTCCCATGTAGCCAGCCAGATCATACACGCTATGTAGTCCCTTCCAGAAGCAGTTGGTGGCTGAAATAAATTGTACACGCCATGTGTGGCAGCACAACATGTTGTGTACCCCACCGACCGACTGAAGATGCATTGAATTCAAAGGGGTGGTACATTTGGCTACCTACCGGCAAAGAAACCAAAGAAAGGCTAGTTGACCCTAGTATACGACGTGTAGTTTTGGGTACACGTCGTGTAGTCTAATTTTCTATAAATAGACAAGCAGCCCTCCATGTTCGAGGTTGGACATTTCAGGGGGAGGTGTTGTTGCTCCGTCGACCGATCTCCCCTGAATCCAAATCTGAGTTTTCCTTTCCTGTTTTCTATTCTGTTTTAGTGTAATTCCCATTCTCCCTTCTTCCCTCTCATATCCATAGTAGGGGTTGAGATTCTACTCAAACTGCACCTCATTATCATGGTCATAAGAGGCTAGTTCCCTTATGTTGGGGTTGTAATAAAATTATGGATTTGTTGTGATTTAAATTCTGATGCATTGCTCCTGTTATGATTCTTGTTTTACAATTCCTTTAATGAATTAAATACCACAATCATTGTTGGTGTCATGTCGGACCAAGAACAACATCAACGACGATGACTATAGGAGTTGCATTGGGAAACCCCATGACCATTAGGTGGGCTTATTGCCACTATTTTTGGGATAAAGAACTTTAACGTGTTTTAAGTAATTAATCACCAGACCAAGGGATTGATCTTTTAATTATGTAATTGATTGTTATTGGACCAAGAAACAACAATTTATTTGCATCCACATGGTAAACAATTGTCATTTGCAATTTTAATGATAAGGAATGAGTATTGTGATAAACCCTAATTGAATTGCAACCCCAGCGCATTTGTCTTCTAATTTGTTCTATCATTTCTTTTTTTCGCAAATAGTTTCATTGTTTCATTTGTTCCTTTCAATCATTTCATTTTTGTCTGGATAATTGACTAAGACTCGTCTGATTCATGCTAGATACTCATTTTCCATTTTCCCTGTGGGATCGACCCTGACTGTTGTTGACTACTTCGTTTGTCGGATCAGAAGGGAACAAACAAATACTTTCAATTTGTCGCACCTTGCGACGAAAGTGGTCAGTGGAACAATTGCATTGGCTTCTTTATGAGCTCATTCAAGCTATGGTTTCTATGTGTCTCGAAAACTCTGAAAATCTCTCTGCAATTCTACTCCCAAAATTAGTGAAGTGTTATGTCTTTCCCTAGATGTAGGGATTTTTCCTTAACCACGTAAATCGTTGTATCTTGTGATCATCTTCTCGTTCTTTTGTTCTTTCTTTTCTTTATCTGCAAACTATTCTATCGTTGTGGCTCTTGGTGTTTCATCAACATGTATTGTTGATGCTGTTAAAGCGCATGATCACTACTTTCAACAACGAAGAGATAGTTTTGGTAGGTATGGATTATCAACTCTGCATAAATTAACAGTCATGTTTCGTATGTTGGCATATGGCCTCTCGATTGATGCTACCGATGAATATGTTAAAATTGGTGAGTCTACAACAATTGAATGTTTAAAGAGATTTTATTGTGTTTTTATCAAGATTTTACCATGGTTTTCTATGAATGTTAGGTAGTTTGGATTGTATGCATTGGAAGTAGAAAATTTATCCCACGACATGGGGTGAACAACATGCAGGACGTTCTGGATCTTAAGTATCATTCTTGAAGTTGTGGCTGGTTATGATCTTTGGATATGGCACGCATATTTTGGTATGTGAGGTACCAATAACGACATTGATGTGTTAGAGTCGTCTC
This sequence comes from Viscum album, assembly GCA_963277665.1. NCBI lineage: Eukaryota > Viridiplantae > Streptophyta > Magnoliopsida > Santalales > Viscaceae > Viscum > Viscum album. The sequence continues at coordinate 832,609,759 of OY728147.1, read as the reverse complement.
ATTTGTTTTCTAACCTCGCTTAAGGTGTTGTTCATCCTGCTCATTATGTCATTCAAGGAAAAAAATATGACATAGGATATTATTTAGCTGATAATATATATTCAAAGTGGTCTACTATTGTGCAAAATATTCACAAGCCACGTAATCCAAAGAAGCATTTTGCAATGAAGCAAGTGGCCTATATAAAAGATGTAGAACGTGCATTTGGAGTTTTACAATCACACTTTGCAGTCGTCACAAGACCAACACGTTTTTAAAGGAAACATGTCTTACAAGATATAATGATTACAGGTATAATCATGCAGAATATGATAATTGAGGATGAACATGATTTGAATGTTCCAATTATAAATGCAATGAAAGCACCGATACCGGTTATAAATGCAATGGAAGCACCGATACCGACAGTTGAGATGGTGGTAGATGAAAATGTTTAATTTCAACAATTGTTCAATCAACATTGAAGAATCAAGGACAAAATACTCTTATTACACTTCGCAGTGCATTAATTCGTCATTTATAGAAAATTAATTATAATGATTTTTTTTATTTTTTTGTTATTTTATTTTATTTTTTTGAACGGAAAAGATAAATTACTGATCAAGGAAAACAGGATTACAAAACCAATTAGGGAACGAGTTCACCCAGGAATGATCACCCCAACATTTCCCAAAATGAGCCAAATGATGGGATTTCGAATTACCATCTCTTTTGATAAACGAAAATTTGCATTCATTGAATCCATCGGTCAGGGACCAAATCTTTCTCAAGATGAGGTCATAAGGATGAGAATCCTCATCTTTTGTTGAGAGAGCGTTCACCACTTCGAGGCAATCGGATTCCACCAGAATCTTGAGCCAAAATTTTGAACGGGCAAAAAGAAGCCCCTGGAGGATGGCCGAGGCCTCTGCCACCACAGGGCGCCATGAGTTAGGCACCGCCCTACACTGAGCTTCCACAATCTGGCCAAAACTGTTATGAGCAATGAGTCCAACGCCGACCCTTGAATTAGCAGAGACAGCAGCATCTGTATTAATCTTGAAGACACCCTCAGGAGGGGGAGACCAACGGGGAGCCGCCCGTTGAGTGTGGCCCAACGAATGCACCGCTTCACTTTTCTTCCAACCATTCATCCACTCCAAAGCCCTATCCACCCATAGGTGATCAGATGTCACCTTCATTTGGAAAATGCATTCATTCTGTCGAGTCCAAACCAACCAAACAATTGTGCATATCAGCCCGATCACTCTCAGATCCAGAGAAGACACTCATTTAGTAAGGTTTGGGACCAACACAATTGAAAGATCAAAGAAAATGCCAAAATTTGGCCTTCAAACCTTCCACACCCCTTCCATCCCCTTACAGGAAAGAATTGCATGCAGGGATTCCACTTCATGGAGGCACAAAGGACAAGTGTCATCCTCAGCCAAATGTTGTTGCACCAGAAAGTCACAGGTTGGAAGGACCCCCGCACATACCTGCCACCAAAAAAAAATTCACCTTAGGGGGAGCAGTGAGGGACCAGAGGCACTTCCACCGATTATCGGTAAAGCTCTGAACCAAACCTTGAACCCTCATTTTGTAACCCGAACGAACAGAATATCTCCCATGAGGTTCCCCAGTCCAGCAAATCTGGTCAATACCCATTCCTGGTGTGAGAGGAATACTCAGGATGAGCTGACGATCCACCTCGTTAAACCAGCACCAAAGCTTCTCCTGATCCCACTCCTCAAGCGAGTCATCGAGCAGATCACGAACCCTTGCATCTTCAAATCCAAGAACAACCGGTGAGGAAACCTTATGATTGATGTCCTCTGCCAGCCATGAATCCTTCCAAATTTTAACATTATGCCCATCATCAATTCTCCACACGCAGCCCAAATCATTTTGTTATGCATTTTTAATTGAATATCATTTTAAATAACAATATTTAATTTAATTTAATTTAATATTATTAAACAATGAGATCGAGTTTAATTTAATCTAATCATTAATTATTTATGTAGTTAATTATATTATTATATTAAATTAATTTTTTTCATATATGAAAATTAAATATTATTTAACTAATTTTTCATATTTTTCACTTGAACAATCAAATTATGCAATCATGTGTGTAATAAATATATTCAAAGAATATTCTTTTTAGTATAAAAATTGATATAATACATTAGATGATTTTTACTATCCACATACCATTTTGAAATAACCCTACTCCAAAATAATGTATTATATTGGAGAGCTTTTAGATAATACAACTTTAAAAAAAAATGAATCAAAGAGAAGGGTACCATGATATTTCAAATATAACATTATTTTCTAACAATTTTAAAATAAACGAACAAACAAATAAAATAAAAATATAAGATTATCATTATTTAAAACTATGAATAATTCCTTTTCATTAAAAATTTTGTTAATAAGAAAACTTAAAAATATACATAACTTGTATTTTAAATAAATAATTTTCATATGAATCAAAATCAGACACAAACATGAATCTTCATAAAGAACAATGAATGAAATTTTAACAAAACTAAGACGCAATCACACAATCAATGAAATCACCGAAAAACTTTTAAGGAGCACAGAGTTCATTGCAATATCCAACATACCACGACTTCGTCATTTCATCCATGTTTTAACATTAATTACACCATTCATGAAAAACTCATCCAATAAAGCCATGTTTGATAGTAAAACATTTGTGAAAAGAAAAATTGATATGCATGAAATTTGAAAGTTCTTAAACAATTGAATCTTCATACCATTCCTCTTGCATTATCAAGTTTCCATCACAAAAGAAAGTTATTGCAATGTTGAGTTCTATTTAAAATATAGGGAAACTAAAAATCAAGTGTTTAGTATGTCTTCACTTTCAAGGTAATATCATATCAAATTACAAAAATCCCCTTCAATAAAACATATAAATGCTGCAACCAAAACACATACCAGGTCTGCAATGAACATCAAATTCACGGCAGTCTGCAATTCTTTCAGGCAGCAGCTGTTGCTTCAACCATTTCATGTTCCACAGAGCCCGAACCAACCGGGTAGTACTCATAGTGCAGCTCCCCAACATCATCCCCACTCAGCTTCTTCCATCCTGTGGGCCCCACATGATAAACGCTAGCAACTCCACCACTGGCTGCATCACGGAACGTCGCATGATATATGGCTCGCCGGGCTAGTTCGCCTGCTTCTTCCACCGACATGTCATATCGATATCTGACAAGGGGACAAAAAGGCTAAACAAATTAGAAACAATTATTCTCTACTCATTCCATTCAATGAACTCACCCATTATCAAGTACTCCATAGGCATAGGGCGACCCCGACCCAACAGAAAATCGGGTGCCCTTCAGCCTGCCTCCCTCGCTGTCAACATAATATAACCCCGGACCCGTCTCATCCCATCCAGCAATCATGGTCCCCACCGACAGCCCCATCCCACGGTATGAGTACAATATATTTGCAAGCAGCTTTGAAGCTCCCGTCACTGAGATTCTTCTCTTATTTGCCAACTCGTGCAGCCGGCACTGAAACCACCACAACCCCAAACTCAGGCTATAGACACCATGATGCATCAATGCTAACATCAGCACGCAATTACATCAAACACATGGAACACATGGAAGAGGTACACGGGCTAAGCGACCCACCCAGCCTGGAAAAAAAAAAGCATTTTGGGGCCTAAGTTTTTTGGTCCATATAATAAACAGGCCACCTTTTAAAGCACCATTAATAAACAAGCCAGGCTCGGGCTTTAATTGGTGGCCCGATTTGCCCAATGATGCTATATTATAATAATGTTATTAAAAGAAATTGTAATATTGTGTATTTATTATTGCAAAATAATGACCATTATAAGTTTTGTTATATAATTTAACTATATTTAACGGCCTGGTTAATAATCAGGCTGGCCCCATACAGAACAATTTTAAATGGGCCGGGTGTAGACTTTTTTCAGGGCCCAATTAATAAACAGGTCAGTCTGGACCAAGCCCGATTAATAAACAGGGGCACCCAGAACCCAATAGGCCCACCCCCATGTAAACAAGGGAACAGTGCAATATTATGTTGTTTATAAACCTTCCTGAAAATGAACCAACTGCCCACAAACTGATAATTCCCAGTCCATCGTAACAAATACAAAAGTTAATTTGTTTATTTCTTCTTCCATTATGCGTTATTAACCTACAATGGGGATGGAATCAAGGAAATTCAGCATGGGAGAGGGGCGGCTTCAATGGGACAAAAATAACAATGAGAATAAGAAAATGAATAACGCAGGTGTTCAATAGATTTAGGTGCATGCAGTACATGGGTCAAGGAACCAGCCCCAACTGACAAGCCCCAACCCACAAAATTTTAAAAAATAGCCCTAATTATTTTGGCTTGAATAATAAATGAGGCCTTTTTTAAAGCCTATTTAATAATCAGGTCGCGCTCAAGCCACTTGTTGACCCATCCCATGACCCACATAGCTTGATTATAATAAAATATAATTTATTTATGTTTAGAAAAGTATAAATGTATTGGGTTGGGCTTTCGGGCTAAAATCAGGCCAAGCTTAGGCCACAATAAGTTGTAATGGGCAAGCTTCAGGTCTCGTAAAAAAACATTAAATGGACTGGACCAGGTTTGTGCCTCTACTTCGTACATGAATAACAAATTAAGGCCCGGCCCACATACAAATCTCAGTACAGGTATTGGTGTGTGATGATCCATCAGGGAAAGCTAATGGAGAACAAAAGTAGACCATTAAAAACAGGGAGGAAGGTGTGAAGGGGTAGATGAGGCAGCCTACAGAGGAGCAAACGTAATATGAAATCCATATTGATGAACTGTTGCATTTTCATGGCAAGTCCGGACAACTAGGGATCAAGGAATTCTAACAAATTTCATTTTTCTGCACTTAGTAGTTCAACAGATGACCTCCAAATGGATAGTTTGCGCTAAATAATGAGCAGCAAGGAAAAATCAAAAAAAGAATAATTGAGGAGATGTCATATCTACTTGAATATAAATTCTAAATCACAAACAAATGCACATTGACCAATGTTGCTTTACCTTTATTCCCAAATTCCTATGCCAAAATTGGCAGTCAGCCGCTCCACCAGCCATTGTCCCAAGCATGTATGGATTTATCTCAATGATTTTCTTAACAGACTGGGATGCTGCAATTGTTCAGGAACAGCCAAGAACAATATATAAGATAATTTTTATTTTACAGTCCCATCTGTTATTTTTCATTTTATAATACTTAAATAAATAAATATGAACACCACAGATATGCGCATTGCAAAAACAGTTCATAAATTCAACAATGACTAAAGGTACAAACATGCAATGTAATCAAAACAGATCCATGGCATGAAGAAAGTATTCTAGTAGCGTAGGTATGAAATTTCTGTTTCTAAATTTAACGATACTCACATATATATCCTCCCATACTAGCCCGAGAATCAGCTGCCACCATGACTCCTCCTTTAAAAATAAAAGCAAGTGTGGTGGTTCCTTTGGCTGGCTTCACCATCTGTATGGCTTCTTTCAGAAAGCCATCAAACTGAGGAAAACAAAATCAATCATCTTTAATTCAACAATATGATACATATGAGCTCAATTATTTTTGGAAGACCTCAAAACCTAAACAAGAGGTTATAACACGATCTAAAAGCAATGGAAAAGCCATCACAGGAATAAATCAATACTCACGTCAGTAGTAGTAGGAAGCTCAAATGATGGTGATGTGGAAAATTTTCCACAAAGTTCACTTCCGGCCCCAATCTGGGAGGCAAATGATTCCAAACCCGTAGTATCAAGCTTCATGATTTATCAAACTCTACAAAAAAAAATTACTAGTTACAAAAAGAAAAGTAACCACTCAATTCCCTCAATCAAAATATTTCATGTGATCAGAGTATAGAAACAACAAGAAAAATGTGAAACAGGACTCGGGAAAATGTTAACTAAGAAAAAACCATAGGATATCATATTGATTCTATCCAAAAGCAATAAAAGAGGTGAGAGATTCAAGCAATTCTAAATTTTATGGAATAAAAACTTTATAAACTAAATCTCACAAAACCAAAAGTCGTTAAAGCGCCTAATCAGAAATGCAACCTGCGGTAGGTTCTGTAATCAAGCAGCATAAAAGTGTGGTCAAATAGATTCAACTTAAGGTTCCCTAAATCAACGTCCGAAATCAAGGAACCCTAAATAAAATCGAAGCGCAATGAAAGGCACGATTATTCTGGAGAAGACTCTAAATCCCTCATCTCTGAGGATGATCGAAGCCATATGGCTCCGATTAAGGATGAACCAGTTGATTCCTTGGGGGTTTTCATTTTACGGACCGGCTGGGATGCCTCCAGTGAGGTGACGACGGCGAGGCTGGAGGGGAGCAAGAATCGATCTCTTCGATCGGAAGGGGCTACAGATCGGTGTTTGCTCTTGAATGATTCATGCGTCTGGGTGAAGATTACCCTACCGGTGTGGTGCGTGTGGGATCCTGGCGGCGTCGCGGTGGCGCTTGGGGCGCAGGCAGTCGGCGGAGACGGCTCGCAGACAGCGACGCTGGAGGGGCTGGTCAGATCTCCGCAGATTTTGCGTGCGGGGGACGTCAGCCGGCGATCTCCAGACCGTCTAGCTTTGGTCGCAGGCGGCGAGACGAACGTGACGACGATGGTGCTGTTGAGCACCGGCTGCTGGTCGGCGACGCTCTGGGCGAGTAACTATGGTCGGCGGTGGCGCGGAGGGAGCCGGTTCCTTGGACTGCGGGCGATCTCGGGAGGGACGTTGATTGACGGCGGGCCTGTAGTGGGTGACTGAGTCTTGGCGAACCGGGTGGGCATCTGCTAAAACGGGCCCTTTGATATATATTAAATATATATATATGTAAAATGAAAATTAAACAAATAAAAATTAAAAATAAGTAAACTGGAAAAAAAATATTAAACATTTTATTAACTAAATAATTATTGATAATCTTAATAAATAGTACATATTAAATATATAGATATATATATACGAATGTATATAAATGTGATTTATCTAGTACAAAATATTTATATTTTACATTAAACAATAATATATTTAGTGAATAATGGTTTATAATTAAAAATTAATATGAATTAAAAATACTTTCTAATTTCATCAAATAATTGACATAATTAAATGTCGTTTGATTTTTCAATTTAGCATGGATCTAACGTGTGTTATATTGATTTCGCATATACAAAATTGATGCCTTTTTATATACAGCGCATGTACACACACAACTTTTTTTTGGGAATTTAATCAATTTCTATTATTTATTTTTATATATTTATTTACCATGTTTTAATATTTTCAATATGTATTCGTTCGTATTTTAATATATATCAATTTTTTTAATAATTTATATTTAATTAATAAAACTTATCCATTTTTTCAATATTGTTAAAAATTACTCGTTTTTAAGTATTCAATTTCACTCATTTTTAACATGCATGCACTTAAGATTAAATATTCATTAATAATGTCAATAAAATATTTATAAAAAATATTTATAAATAAATAATTTTATACATTTATATATTTATAATTATAAATAAATAAATATTATTTAAAAAAATGTTTATATAATTATAAATAAATAATTATGTATATTTAAATAATTATAAAATTATAATAAATTTATTTAAATAATGAATATATCTACTATATTTATATTTATAGTTATTTATTATATATATATATAATTATATAAAATATATATAATGATATAAATATTATTTTTTTAAAAAGTATTTGTATAATTATAAATAAATATATTTAAATAAAGAATATATTTACTATATATATATATATATATTTAATAAATACATATATATAATTGTGTAAATATATTTACAAAAAAATTATTTATAATTATAATTATAAATCCTTTATCAGCCCTAAATTAATTAACGCCAATAAAAGACATCTTTATCAGCGTTAATTAATTTAGCGCTGATAAAAAGGTGTATTTATCAACGCAGTTTTTGAAGCACTAATAAAAGTGTCGATTTATTTAAATAACCCCAACCAGTCGCAAATTCATTGCGATACCGAAGATTTCTGCGGAAGTTACCCTATGTCAACACTTCTCCTCGATGAATCGAAGCTCGAATCAAGCCTCAAATCCAAGGCTCAAACAACTGTAAGGCTCAAATCCAAGGCTCGAACGAATCCAAAGCTTGAACGTTTTTCTAGTTTTCAATATCTCTACTTCTCTCAGACAGTTCAAAACTTCAATTCAAGGTATTTTATTTTCCCCTCATCTTCCTCACTCATTGATTGTTTGTTTGGTGAGATCTATTTGCATTTTTTTATCACCATTATTTCTTTACAGTCGGCATATCCCTGCGGTCAACAATGAGTCCAAGCCTGTAAAACTCAGTACCAAAGCTGTTGTAGACTCTTCTTCATTGCATTTCTCATCCATATGATCTGATGGCCCTGCTTCCGATTCATAATTCCACTTTAAACCTAATTTTGGAGCATCACTCTGGGTCTCAGGAATACAATTTTAAGTTTCATTTTGATGATGATGGAGTGATTGTTGATCCTCTTTCTTTATCTTCACTTCAACATGTCCAGCAATGGTTACCTAATCATTTGGGATCTCAAGTAGGGGCTTTCTAGTTTCATTTTGATGTTCATGGCTAGAGGCAATTGTTTCTCCTATAATGATGATTCATAAATTGAGAAGTCGTTTTCTTTATACTTCACACTCAAAGGATCACATTACATATATAAATATGTTAAATATTTATATATTTATATGTATAATGTAATGACTCGCTTATCCTCATTGGCTTGAGAATACAACAAGTCGTTACTTGGCCTTAAGCGACATCCCCAAGACGCCAAAGGCTGGGAATAAATGCCAAAGGGTCTCAAGTATAAGTGGGGGATGATTTACCCTTTTAGAAATAAACTCATCCATTAACCATTCACTATATGATGCATGAACAAATTAAAGACCAACCAACAACTTCATTTATATTAAACCACGTCAGAGTACACAACAGCAGAAGACCAAACCAAAACATCAAGGTACACAGCGGAAGAACAACATGAGACTCTCAAAAGACACCATGACTTCGTGGTTCACAAGCTCCAAGCTCCACAGCATCTCCCAAACATCACCACGAGCCATTAGTAATGGGATGTTTTGCCTTTACCTGTGTCTCGGAATACAACATCTGCAAAAGCACCAAAGTGACAAAGCAGAGGTGAGTGTAAAACTCAGTAGGTTTTCCCCAATGACTTCCCTACTCACGCCACTTGGATAGAAGGGTTAGCTACATTTATATAAAAACAGTTTATATAAAACATTTTCACCAAAGCAGTTTATAACTAAATATAAACAAGTTTTTCCAAAACCATCCATGCTCAAAAGCATCAAAGTGAAATTTAAACCAGCTTTTCCAACATGTTATTTTTCCAGAAAAACAACCGAACAAATTTCCAAACCATATCACAAACATCCCATTTTGGCATTCCCAACCATTTCACAAACCCGTGAAATCAACCATGCATGCATCGTTATGACAGTTCCATACTCATGAGCGGTTTCTCGCCGATCTACCAAGTCGTCACAAGGTAATTACTTCCCATGTGCCATTACACCTTTGGCACCGAGCACATGGTCATATTTCAACCAAGCCTCGTGCATATAGTTACCACGTGCCATTAAACATTTGGCACCAAGCACAAGGTCCTATTTCAACCAAGCCCCGTACATGCAATATGAACACACACCACACATTCCCAACAATCATGCCAAACAATCCTTTCAATAAAACACCTTTTATTGACAACCATTTTCCATCCAAACCAAGTGTGTTCAAACAATTCAAACCATTTCAATAAAGCCGCCTTTTTATTGAAAACCAAATCCATCAAAACCATTTCAATAAAACACTCTTTTTATTGAAAACCCATTTCTCATCAAACCATTTACAATTTCAGCAATTTCATAATTTAAAATCAACATTTTAAATTCAAATAGCCAAGTCACTTTGCACACAATTCACTAAGATTTCACAATTTCCTCAAAACCATAAATCATCACTAAAGAAGATTTATTCCATGCTTTTCACAATCAATTCTATTCAAATAACCAATTTGAAACTAAGCCAACCAATTCTAACAAGAGGAGTCGAGAGTGAAGCCACCTACCTCAACAAAAGGCGAAACCAAGCAACGGACGAAGAACGCTCAAGAACACCGGGTCAAAACTCCAAAAACCCACCAAGGATCCTCCTTAGATCTCTTCTCCTAACACAACCAAGACCAAATCTTGTCATATTTGGCTTCCACACACTTATATCTACCCAAACCGGGCGTAGATCTAAGAAACCGAGAGAAGAGGAGAAGTAGATCTAAGTAGATCTAAGAAACCATTCAAGAACGATCACATACCTCAAGAAACCGGCTTCAATTCGCCAAGAGAAGCCTTCAGATCACCTCCAAAACAATGGGAGAACCCTCCTTGACCTTAGGAGAACCAAAATCCCGAGTTAGGGCCGCTTAGGAGGAGAAATGATCCACTTAGAGGCAAAAACGCATGAGATCCACTTTTATAGGATCTCGTTTAAGTGGCCGCACGGTTAGTTCGCACGGTTTGACAAACCATGCGCTAACCGTGCGTTAGCTATTGCCTCTTCCACCCTTCTCGCATGGTTTGGATGCACGATTAGACAAACCGTGCATTGCCCGTGCAGAAGCTACTGCCTCCCATACCAACTACGCACGGTTTAAACAAACTGTGCGCCTCCTGTGTGACTTCCCTTTTTGCCCCAAAACTCATTCCAAGTTCTCCCGACTCTCCCATTTGTCACCCTTAACTTTAAAACCAATAAAATCATCAAGTAAGGGTTACATACCAGAAACCGGGGGTACTACATTCTCCCCAGCATTGTCCTTTCAGTGTCCGGAAAGTAGAAAACCAATGCTTGTCTGAAATAGTTCTGGCCACTGCTCTCTCATTTCTTTCTCACGTTCCTAAGTCTCTTCCTGAATCTGACCATGTTGCCACAAAACCCGCACTAGACCGATGCTTTTTCCACGCAAGACTTTATCCTGCCTATCCACAATCCGCACCGGGATATGTACCAACAAAGCATCTGGCTCTAGGTCAACGTGATCCCATCTGATCACATGGCCAGGATCGGGTTGATACTTCTTCAACTGAGATACATGGAACACATTGTGTACCGAAGTGAACTGTAGTGGTAATGCCTACCGATACGCTACCTCTCCAACCTGTTCTAGTATCTCAAAAGGTCCTATATATCGAGGAGATAATTTGCCCTGCTTCCAAAAACGATGATGTCCAAGCCTTGGAGAGATTCTCAAAAAGACATGATCACTCACTACAAATGACAACGGTCTTCGACGGTGATCTGCATAAGATTTCTGACGACTCTAAGCCATCTTCATCCTCTTTCTAATCAACCGAATCTTCTCCGTTGTTTCTTGGACAAGGTTTGACCCAACTAGTGAAGTTTCATCTATTTCCACCCATCATAGTGGAGAATGACAAGGACACCCATAAAATGCTTCAAACGGAGCCATGCGTATCAAGGCTTGATAGATGTTATTGTATGAGAACTCCACTAAGGGTATATTCTCCTCCCAGGAGCCACCAAAATCCATTACACAAGCCCGCAACATGTCTTCCAACGTCTCTATCGTCTTTTCGGATTGTCCATCTGTATGAGGATGATACGTCGTACTCATATTAAACTGAGTTCCCAGGGCTTTCTGTAAGGATCACCAGAAACGAGATGTGAACCTCAGATCTCTGTCTGACACGATTGAAACTGGTATGCCATGTCTCTTTACCACTTCTTGGATATAGATTTTGGACAGATCCTCCACCGTATTAGTTTCACGAATCGGGATGAAATGGGCCGACTTGGTTAGACGATCCACTATTACCCAAATGGCATCGTGTTTCTAGACCATTCTTGGAAGACCTGTAACAAAATCCATAGCTATCTGCTCCCATTTCTACACTGGGATAGGTAAAGACTATAACATATCAACTGGTCTCTAATACTCTGCTTTAACCTGCTGACAAGTTAAGCATCGCGAGACGAACTCGGCCACCTTCCTTTTCATGCCGCTCCACCAAAACTACGCCTTTAGCACCTTATACATCTTCTGTGTACTCGGATGTACAACCCATCTTGAATGGTGGTAAGAATTAAGGAGTTGTTCCTGACAAACTATAGGTACAACCATCCGATCTCTGAAACACAAAACTGAACCCACTTCCAGTTTCCAGCCATCAATGGTCTCCCCACCATTGAGTTTTGAACTCATTACCAGATATTCCGCATAAGATGTTTGTGCCTCTTTGACCACTTTTACCAGATCAGGAACAAGAGTAGCTAAAAAGAAAACCGCAACATCACCTCAGTTTTCACATTCCACATGCATGTCGGTTAAGACCGACATCAATTACCATTCGTCTAAATCTTCTTTCACCAACTGAGCATACGACTTTCTGCTTAATGCATCGACCACCAAATTGCCCTTACCCGGTGTATACATTAAGTCAAAGTTGAACATTTGAAGATACTCCATCCATCTCCTCTACCTCAGATTCAAATCTCGTTGTGAGAAAATGTGTTTCAAGCTTTTGTGATCCGTAAACATAGTAAATTTCTCACCAAAGAGACAGTGTCTCCATGTTTTCAAAGCATGGACGACTGCAGCTAACTCCAAATCATGTGTTGGGTAATTTTTCTCATGCACTCTCAACTGCCTTGAGCCATAAGCAACCACATGGTCTCTTTGCATGAGAACACAACCCAACCCTGTTCCCGAAGCATCACAATACACCACGTATCCTTGCCCTGATTCTGGAAAGATTAAGATAGGTGCTGATGTAAGGTGCATTTTCAACTCTTGAAAAGATCTCTGACATTCCTTAGTCCATTGAAATGCACTGTTCTTCTTTGTCAATGCTGTCATAGGTGAAGCTAGTCGTGAGAAGTCACAAACAATGCGTCGGTAATAACCAGCTAGACCAAGAAAACTTCATATTTCAAATACATTCTTCAGCGGTTTCCAAGAAAGAATAACTTATATCTTGTCTGGATCCACTAAAACACCTTTCTTAGAAACAACATGGCCCAGAAAACGTACTTCTTGTATCCAAAAATCACACTTTAATAATTTGGCATACAAATGATGGTCTCGCAAGATTTCCAACACTATCGCCAAGTGTTGCTCACGCTCAGCCCTTGTTCTTGAATATACCAATATATCATCCACAAACACCACCACAAAAGAATCTAGATATTGTTGAAATATCCGATTCATCAAAGCCATGAAAACCGTTGGTGCATTCGTAAGACCAAAAGGCATGACTATATATTCGTAGTGGCCATATCTGCTTCTGAAAGCTGTCTTTGGAATATCCTCCTTCCGAACTCACAATTGGTGATATCCTGATCGCAATTCAATCTTGGAGAACCACTGATCTCCCCTTAATTGATCGAACAGATCATCAATGCGTGGAAGTGGATATATATTCTTTATCGTAACTTGGTTAAGTTTACGATAATCAACACACAACCAAAGAGTTCCATCTGCTTTCTTTACAAAAAAAACTGGTGCTGCCCACGGAGACACACTTGGCCGAATGAAACCCTTGCTTTCCATCTCCTCTAACTACACTTTCAATTACTTTAACTCTGTTGGTACCATCCTATAAGATAGAAGTGAGATAGTACTAGTCCCCGGAAGGAGATCAATCGTAAACTCCACTTCTCTTACAGGTGGTAATCCTGAGAAGTTTTCAGGAAAAACATCAGGAAATTGATCCACCACAGCTGGAAAACTATTTCCCTCACTCTCTTCCAATGATTCCAAAGTCAATGCTGCCAATTGGTAAGAGATCATTCCCACCATTGGTGATAACAAGCTCTTTGCGCCTTTCTTTACCATCCTTTCTCTTCTAAAGAGATGCTCAAATCCGTTCTCAGTCATGAAACTAACTGTTCTCCCATAATAGTTGATGTGAGCCTTAAACGTTGTCAACCAATCCATACTAAGGATTACATCATAGACATCTATCTCCAGTATAGAGAAATCCCATTTCAGCTCAACTCCATCAATAGTTATAGAACATGATCTACACACAAAGTCTCTACATTCTCTTTCACCAAGAGGAGTTTGCAGTTTCAAGACAGAAGACATAATTTCCAGTTTTAAGTTCATCAAATCAGCAATACGAGAAGAAAGAAAGGAATGTGATGCACCAATATCAAAAAACACTTACATGAGGGTAGAATTCAAAAGAATCATACCTCTCACCATAGATGGTCCAACCTAATCATCGACCATTATCTGTTCGGCTCTATACAATTGCTTTATTACTGCACTTTTCTCCTTATTTCCTTGTTGAGATTGTCCTGCCTGAGGAGTCATGGTATTCCTGGAATCACTATAACTAGCTCTTTTCTGCTAGCGAGACTGATTTTGCTGTTCTCGCCCTGTTGAAGCATACGATGCTTGCGACGCCTGAGAAGTGTCCCGAACACCCGATCGTGGAGCACTGCGACAATATCACTGAAGATGCCCCATCTTATTGCAATTGTGGCATGCTCTCGGTGGTTCTGTACATTCTCGTTTCATGTGATCAATCACACCACATTGAAAACAACCTGTTTTGCTCTGGGGTCGTGGAGGAAGGTTGACTGATCCCGCTGTCTGGTTCTGATACGTGCTCCCACCTTGGAAGTAGGTGTCCCTCTTCCGCTTGTTCTCAGCATTAGAGTTCCCACCCATTCCTGTGGGTATCATCATGCCTCCTCCTATCGATCCCAATATATCACGTTCAACAACTGTTGCTCTGTTCACCATCTCTGTATAATCCGTAATACAGAGCACCACAATCTTCGATCGAATCTCCTTCCTTAGCCCCGATTCAAAGATGCGTGCCTTCAAAGAAGCACTTGCCGCAACCTCTGGTGAAAAACAATCTAAATTCATGAACTTAGCCGCATACTCTGTGACAGAGAGGCTCTCTTGTTTCAAGCTGAAGAAGTTCGTCGTTTTCTGGATCTTGAACATGTGAGGATAGAATTGTTTGTTAAACAATTCTTCAAAATCCTCCCATGTAAGGCCTTCATCCAATTTAGCATGCACCACTAAATCCCACCACTGACGTGCAAGATCCTCGAGAATATACGTCGCCAACTTAACTTTCAGCTCTACTAGTGTGCCGATGAAATCGAATATACGATTCATCCTGCTTAGCCACACCTCTGCCTTCTCGGGTTCAGCATCACCCCTAAAGTTTGGTGGATTCTGCTTCATGAACTGGATGGTATGATCCACATGTCGTGGCTCATTCCTCCGGTTCTCCGTATCCATAGCTTGAAAAGCTTGGACAATACTCTAAACCAGCTCTTGGTTCACACGTGGTTCAGGTGCAACCACATTCTCCGCAGCTTCTTCGGGTTGATTTCAATGAAGCCTACTGGGTGCCATTTTCTAAACCAACAACAAACTCCGTCAATCTCACTCTCTAGAAATTTTTGGCTTATCATTTCAAATTATATCACATCAACTATCACAACATTGTTATAAAACAACCTTTTTCCATGTTCATCCATTTTTGAAGACATTCAACACACTTTTTGAAAATCAACCCATTTCCAAAATACACCAAATACACTATTTTCAAAGTTTTTTAGTCAAAAATAATTTCTGCATTTTTTTTCAAAAACTGGTAACTTACACTAAATCTTTACTCATTACTCACAATGAGATATGAAATCCTAGTGGGAAGTCATTCCTCTACAATGCATGTCATGCTCATCTCATTGGCTAAACCCATGACAATGAGATTTGTTATCCTATAAGTGTCTCCAGAACACTTATGTACCCAACTCCTTGGTAACTTGAAGTTCAGCATAAATGGATTAGCTATGTCCTTTTATGCTATACATTTCAAGTTTCGACAATCATACTCCAGTCTAAGATGACCACCCAAGGAATAGACAAGAAGTATTTTCAACTCCAAGACCAAGAACATCGATTACCACTTGTTAGGCAAGGACCGAACAAGCTGATACCATTTTTAATGACCCGTTTATCCTCATTGGCTTGAGAATACAACAAGTCATTACTTAGACTTAAGCGACATCCCCAAGATGCCAAAGGCTGACAATAAATACCGAAGGGTCTCAAGTATAAGTGGGGGACGATTTACCCTTTTAGAAATAAACCCATCCATTAACCATTCACTATATGATGCATGAACAAATTAAAGACCAACCAACAACTTCATTTATATTAAACCACATCAGAGTACACAACAACAGAAGACCAAACCAAAACATCAAGGTACACAACAGAAGAACAACATGAGACTCTCAAAAGACACCACGACTCCGTGGTCCACAAGCACCAAGCTCCACAACATCTCCCAAACATCACCACGAGCCATTAGTAATGAGATGCTTTGCCTTTACCTGTGTCTTGGAATACAACATCTATAAAAGTACCAAGGTGCCAAAGTAGGGGTGAGTGTAAAACTCAGTAGGTTTTCCCCAATGACTTCCCTACTCACGCCACTAAGATAGAAGGGTTAGCTACATTTATATAAAAACAGTTTATATAAAAGATTTTCACCAAAGCAGTTTATAACTAAATATAAACAAGTTTTTCCAAAACCATCCATGCTCAAAATCATCAAAGTGAAATTTAAACCAGCTTTTCCAACATGTTATTTTTCCAGAAAAATAACCGAACAAATTTCCAAACCATATCACAAACATCCCGTTTTGGCATTCCCAACCATTTCACAAACCCATGAAATCAACCATGCATACATTGTTATGACAGTTCCATACTCATGAGCGGTTTCTCGTCGATCTACCAAGTTGTCACAAGGTAATTACTTCCCATGTTCCATTACACCTTTGGCATCGAGCACATGGTCATATTTCAACCAAGCCTTGTACATATAGTTACCACATGCCATTAAACGTTTGGCACCGAGCACAAGGTCCTATTTCAACCAAGCCCCGTACATGCAATATGAACACACACCACACATTCCCAAAAATCATTCCAAACCATCCTTTCAATAAAACACCTTTTATTGAAAACAATTTTCCATCCAAACCAAGTGTTTTCAAACAATTCAAACCATTTCAATAAAGCTGACTTTTTATTGAAAACCAAATCCATCAAAACCATTTCAATAAAACACCCTTTTTATTGAAAACCCATTTCTCATCAAACCATTTACAATTTCAGAAATTTCATAATTTAAAATCAACATTTTAAATTCAAATATCCAAGTCACTTTGCACACAATTCACCAAGATTTCACAATTTCATCAAAACCATAAATCATCACTAAAGAAGATTTATTCCATGATTTTCACAATCAATTCCATTCAAATAACCAATTTGAAACTAAGCCAACCAATTCTAACAAGAGGAGTCGAGATCGAAGCCACCTACCTCAACAAAAGGTGAAACCAAGCAATGGATGAAGAACGTTCAAGAACACCAGGTCAAAACTCAAAAAATCCACCAAGTATCCTCCTTAGATCTCTTCTCCTAACACAACCAAGACCAAATCTTGTAATATTTGTCATCCACACACTTAGATCTACCCAAACCGGGCGTATATCTAAGAAACCAAGAGAATAGGAGTAGTAGATCTAAGTAGATCTAAGAAACCATTCAATAATGATCACATACCTCAAGAAACCGGCTTCGATTCGCCAAGAGAAGCCTTCAGATCACCTCTAGAATGATGGGAGAACCCTCCTTGACCTTAAGAGAACCAAAATCCCGAGTTAGGGCTGCTTAGGAGGAGAAATGAGCCACTTAGAGGCAAAAATGCGTGAGTTCTACTTTTATAGGATCTCGTTTAAGTGGCCGCACGGTTAGTTCGCACGGTTTGACAAATCGTGCGCTAACCGTGCGTTAGCTACTGCCTCTGCCACCCTTCTTGTACGGTTTGGCCGCATGGTTAGACAAACCGTGCGCCGCCCGTGCGAAAGCTACTGCCTCCCATACCAACTCCACACGGGTTGGCCGCATGGTTTAGACAAACCGTGCACCTCCCGTGCGACTTCCCTTTTTGCCCCAAAACTCATTCCAAGTTCTCCCGACTCTCCCATTTGTCACCCTTAACTTTAAAACCAAGAAAAGAATCAAGTAAGGGTTACATACCAGAAATCGAGGGAACTACATATAAATTTTAGAAAATACAAATATATAAAAAATACAAATATATATTTATATTATATATCATACACACATATATATACATAGACACACACATGTATATTTTAAAAACACACACACACACATATAATATAAATATATATTATACAAATACATTATGAAAATATATACATTACACTATAAAAATATACATTATACAAATATATTATACCAATATATTGTGCAAATATACTATAGAAATATATTATACAATTATATTATACAAATATATATCATATAAATATGTTATACACATATATTACACAAATTTATATGTATACAATTAAAAAATACAAATTTTTTATGACTAAAATTTTATATTATGTGTCCAAAATCACCATAGAGCCCATAATGGTCACGAAAATGAAATTTTCTTATAAAGCCAACTCTTCGTCTGCTTGAAAATAATTATTGTTTTCAACCTGTCTAGACATAATTCTTGAATCAATTTATCAACTAAGAATTTTGAGATGTTTAAAACCTTTATCATTATTAGGTATATTCTTTTCCTAAAATTAATTTTTTCATTCCTTGTCAATTTTTAATTGAAATTATAATTTTTAGATGTTTTCAAATATTTGATATATCATTAATATTAAATGTAAAAATTCCTTAGGTTGTTACATCACTTATTCCAAAAAATAGAATGGAGGTTATCAAACTCTATATATGTTGGAATAATTATTAGAAATTATTTTTAGGTATTCGTCATTTTAGGTCTACATGTATTGGCTCCACCCCTAAGAATATATTATTATCATCCATGTATATGAAATAACTCTTTATTTATTAAAATGATTTATCAATACATTTTTATACCTTCTAGTTGATTGAATGATAGTTTATTATTATTTTTTATCATATTTGGGTTTCTTATTACTCCTTAATTGTATTTTCATCTATTTAGGGGATTTAATAAAGACTTGATGACTCATTTTAATAGAGGGGGGACTAGTCTTAGATGATTGAAAGTATTAAAAGTGAGATTTATCTTATAAATATAGAATTCAGAGGCCCCAAAGATTCATATATCATAACATGTACCCACCAAGACCCCTTGAATCACATACAAGAATGTTTATGCCCCCCAAATCTCACCTTCAATAGGCCACGAGTTAATAACTAGTGTCAATGGTGTAATTCTCACAAATGGGATACATTACCCCTTTTATATAACACAATGCGGTACAATTTTCATCCTCATCGACTTCATCTCCGGAACAGTTATTATTGCATTTTGTTGTCTTGAGACTCATCCTCCATCTCTTTTATGTTTCTTATAATACTCTGAGCATTAGTCATCCCATGGAAGACTACTCCTTAGAGTATTTCAAGCAACATATGTGAATGCCCACAAGAGATGGTGGATGTGTGCCAAACAACAAAATGCAATGATAAATTTAGAGAGATAAGCTGATGGGGATGAATATCAAATAAACATAATAAATAATTTATAATATGACCCTTTCATTGGAAGATCACAATAAGTTCATGCTGGTCCCAATTTAGACAATGTCTTATACGTTAGAGGGGACCATAAAGAGGTGATTTGGATTCTTGATAGAGGAACCAAATTCCTAAAACCTTTAAAAGAATAAAGTTAGTTCAATGAAAAATGTAAACATGTTTTTTAATATACTATGTTTTTCCTCATAATATTATATGTTTTTACTGAATTAACATAATCTAAATTAAATGTTTCACTACTCATGCAGACAATGTCTTCTGCACATGATGATGTTACCAATCCCTTAGAAGAACAAACTACAATGAAGGAAACACTTTGGGAAGATGTAAAGGTAATGTTATGGTATACATTCTCTATTTTACTAAAAAATTATATAATGAAACATTGATTTAATTTTCATTATTTATTTCAGAGTTCATTTATTTTAGAATATTTTTGTCCATATTTCATGCCTTTCTCTACCAAAACTTCCATAGACTTCTTCTTCCTCAAAACCTTTTCACTCCTGCAGTGTTGACAGTTATCACTTTCCTTCAAGTTCCCTTCACTGCTCAATCACTGAGGTAATCTTGATGTCTTCACAGTAAAATAATTATTTATAAAATGGATGTATTGTTTCATAATTATGTTTAATTTATTTATTTTTAATATTACTCACATAAGAATTGTTTTCTGATACAGGTGGATTCTTTTGTTCAACTTGGGGTGGTCTGTCTATCTTTCATGCCTTTCTGCACCAAAAATTCCATAGAATTATTCTCCCACAAAACCTTTTCACCCCTATAGTGTTGACATTTATCACTCCCCTTCAAGTTCCCTCTACCTCTCAATCACAGAGGTAATCTTGAATTTATGTTTAATTTATTTCTTTTTAGTATTACTCATATAATAATTTTTTTCTTATACAGGTGGACTCTTTTTTTCGAGTTGGGGTGATTTGTTCGAAGCTTCTCATACTACTGGGATATTGGACTTCGAGCATACAACTGAGATAATGACAACAAAGAAATGTGTCAAGAATGCATACAACCATCATAAAAAGCTGAATTCCTACTACTTATTTAATTAATTTTATCATCATTTTATCTACTATTTGTAAGTTAATTTTCTTATCATTTTTATCTAATACTTATTTAATTTTTTTCACAGATCTTTTGGGAAGTCATATTTTGCTTTCAACTATCTACAATAAGCCACAAAAGAGACAAAATGTTTCTTTCTACCAATGTTACCATGATTTCCATTTCCATCATCTTTATTTATCGAACTGACAACAATGCACATTGATTTGATGTTTTTAGTCAAGAAACCTTTTTCATTGTTGAAATTAAAAATAGTAGAGGGAACATGAGCTTCCACTGCTCTTTTGTCTTTCAACAACAAGAAAGGTTTTTCAGTTAAGAACATTGAGTCAATATGTAGTGTTAGAAGTTAGACAAATAAAGACAATGAAAATCATGGTAAAATTGAAATTTAGGATTTTTCTGAGACTTAGGATTTGTAGGAATTAGTTGCACCTCAATCCGATCCATGGTGTGACTAGTATGATTCAAAGTGTTTATTTTTATTTAAAACTAACATTAATCTTAGTAAAAAAACAAGTGACATACTCAAAATTGAGAAAACATGTTCTGATTGTTTTGATACTTTAAGACAACAATCCATAATTAATTTATGATGTGTAGGAATCAGCCACACATCGATCCGATACACGATGTTCCCGATATGGCTCAAAATATCCGTTATCAGTTTAAAATTGATATTTTAGTTCAAAAAGAGTAACTCATTGAAAACTAAGAAAACACACTCAAATTTTATTTATAATTTAGTAAATCTATTCATAAGTCATTTTTGATGCATAGGAATCAGTATCACATCAAACTGACACATGTTGTGACCGGTATGAGTCAAAGTCTGTGTTTCTAGTTTAAAATGACATTTTAGTAAAAAATAAAAGTGACATACTCAAAACCAAAAAAACACATTAGTATTGTCTTGATACTTTAATACAATGAACCATAAGTCATTTGAGATGTTTAAGAATCAACCACACCTCAATCCGATGCACGATGTGACCAGTATGACTATAAGTGCGTCTTTTTATTTAAAATTGACATTAATTTTAGTAAAAAAGACAACTAACCTACTCAAAACCGAGAAAGTTCATTATAATTATTTTGATACTTTATGAAAATTATCCATAAGTCATTTTTAACGTGTAATAATCAGCCTCACCTGAATCTTATTCATGATGTGCCTGATATGACTTAATGTGTCCGTTATCAGTTTTAAATCGACATTTTAGTTCAAAAAGTGTCACTCACTGAAAACTAAGAAAACATGCTCGAATTATTTTTATAATTTAGGAAAATGATTCATAATTCATTTTTTACATGTAGGAATTGGTATCATGTCAAAATGACACACGATGTGACCGATATGAGTCAAAGTGTATGTTTCCAGTTTAAAATGACATTTTAGTAAAAAAGAAAAGCGACTTACTCAAAACTGAGAAAACACATTAGTATTATTTTTATAATTTAGAAAAATTATCCATAATTCATTTGAGATGTGTATGAATTAGCCTCACCTCAATCCAACACATGATGTGACCAGTATGACTCCAAGTATGTATTTTTATTAAAAATTAACATCAATTTTAGTAAAAAGAATAACTAAACTACTTAAAACCAAGAAAACAAATTTTTATTATTTTTATAATTAGGGAAATTATCCATAAGTAATTTTTTATATTTATAAATTATTCTCACCTCAATTAGATACACGATGTGCCCAGTATGACTCAATGTGTCCATTATCAGTTTAAAATCGACATTTTAGTTCAAAAAGTTCCACTCACTAAAAACCAAGAAAACATGCTCAAATTGTCTTGATAATTTAGGAAAAAAATTATTAAGTCATTTTTGATGTGTAGGAATCAGTATCACATCAAACCAACACATGATGTGACTGGTATGAGTCAAAGTGTGTGTTTCCAATTTAAAATGACATTTTAGTAAAAAAGACAAGTGTCATACTCAAAACTGATAAAACACATTTTTATTGTTTTTATACTTTAGGAAAATGATTTATAAGTCATTTTTGATGTTTAGAAATCATTCACATCTCAATCTGATGTACAGTGTGACCAGTATGATTCAAAGTGCGTCTTTTTATTTAAAATCGACATCAATTTTAGTAAAAAGAACAACTAACCTACTCAAAACTGAGAAAACACATTATTATTTCTTTGATACTTTATGGAAAACAATCCATAAGTCATTTGAGATTTGTAGGAATTAGCTACACCTCAATCCGATACACAATGTGCCCGGTATGACTCAATGTGTCTGTTATCAGTTTAAAATCGATATTTTAGTTCAAAAAGTGTTACTCATTAAAAACCAAGAAAACGTGCTTAGATTGTCTTAATAATTTAGTACCATGATTCATACATCATTTGTGACATTTATGAATTAGTATCACATCAAAACTACACACGATGTGACTGATATGAGTCAAAGTGCATGTTTCCAATTTAAAAAGTCATTTTAGTAAAAAAGACAAGCGACACACTCAAAACCAATCAAACACATTCAGATTATTTTTATACTTTAGGAAAATGATCCACATGTCATTTGAGACGCATAGGAATTAGGCTCACCTCAACACGATGCATGGTGTGACCAGTATGACTTCAAGTGCATCTTTTCAATATATAAGTGTCATTTTAGTTTAAAACGTGCATCACATCGCCAAAACCGAGCAAACGAGCCTAGATTGTTTTCTCATAATTCTATCTACTATTACTTAATTAATTTCCTTATAATTTTTATCCTATAATTATTTAGTTAATTTTCATAGAGATAATGCTTGAAGACGAATAAGAAATGGTGTGACGTGCAAGAATCAACCGTAACTCAATCCGATACACAATGTTCTTGGTATGACTCAAAGTTAAGTTTAGAATTAACACTTTCTATTAATTTATTTTTTTATATTATTACTAATATAAGAATTTTTTTCTTATACAGGTGTGTTTTTTCTCAAGCAGAGGTTAGGATCAAAAAACAAAGGAACATTGATGTTTTTGAATGTATGTAATAATTTGTAATTATATAATTATATAAACCAATGTTTGAAATGTCTATAATATAGTGTTTTATTCTTTTATTTTTGCTACAGATTTTATTTCATTCAAATTCTATATTGATACTTGATTTTACTAATTTCATGGTGTTTTTGGTGATGTAGTGTGTTGTTATAGCACACTACACTAGTGTTGTAGTGTGCTATTATAGCACACTGCATCATGCTATTACAACACACTACAACATGCTATTACAGCACACTACATCATTCCCCTTTATCAGCACTTAAATAATCGTTGATAAAGGACCCATTTATCAACACTTTTTTATCACTGATAAAAGACTAGGGCTTTTAATCTTACTCTGGTAGTCAGTGCTTCTCGAACATTGATAAAGGCCATTTTTAGCACTATTAAAAGCCTATTTTGTAGTAGTGCATGGATTAAAACTTATGTTTCCAGAAAATTTACTAATAAAAATAAAGTACATAATCAAAGAAATTGAGAGGTTGTAATATTAAAAAAAGTGACACAAATAATTCCACCAAAATCAAAATATCATTCAACATTTATCTTCTTTTATGTTTGTCTCCTATTCAGAAGTCACCCCGAACTCTTGGGTGTCTACCTCTCTTCCACTTTTCAGGAGCCTTTCAAGTTTTATTATGATTATCCATGCTTGATGATTCATCTTTCTCATCATAAGACTCAACGTCTTGAACACCGATTTCCTTGATAGTCTCAATACATGCGGATTGTCCTTCAACTCGAAAAGGTCCAATGTTTCCAAATTCCTCATGAAATACTTACCTGCTATTGGATCTATTTAAAATGTTAAGAAAAGTAAATTTATTTTTACTGGAGACAGAGTCTGGTGGGAAAGTGTCACCCTCCTCAGCTGGTGCCTTCCATACCAGTGTACCACCAATAACCAGATCACCCATTTCATCATCGAGATGATATTTTTCATCCTTGTCTACCCCCTTGCCTACCAGCGAATCATGCTGGTCATCAACAACATTTCTAGAGACATTTTTACCATACAAGTCTGGATGATCACCTACCTCTATGACATCTTCTTCAGCCCTTTCTCTGTATGGTTGGTTAATTAAAACCTCACCCTGGAGAGGGAGTAAAAAATAGGGTCTCAAGATGGATTTTCTATGGATGACCACCTGATAAACCTCATCATTTAATAAAAACATTTTTCCTTTGATTTTAAGAGGCCGGTCCAAAGGAACAAACTACTTTACATTCCCATTATTCCCATCACTTACCTGGCCCACTGCCTTAACAAATCCAACTATCATGACAACACACACATCAAGTCCAACCGTTTCATTTTTAGTGGCACAATAAATGCCATCCAAAAAAAGTGAAACACCAGATCCACTGGTAGGGGATTCTTCACCCCCGTAGGTTTCTTCTATGTAGGAGATCTATCATAAACCTATGCAACATCCTTCAGCTTTGAGACCTCCTTTTAAGTTCTACACTACTGAAAAAGCACCCTATACTCACAATTTAGAACCGTGGGTATAGACCATACAACTGTGGGTACAGACTATACCCATGGTTTTAGGAACTGTGGCTTTGGGAGCCATCAATATAGAGCTATAACCACAGTTTCTATAGAAACCATGGGTATAGCCTTAAAGGATTTTATCACACCCATGGTTTAACCCAAACCATGGGTATATATCTATTGGGGTTAAAATATTAACCCTTAGAACATTAAGGATCCACTAATACATATTAATAGGTTATAGGTTCGGTATGATATAATTAGAAGGTTTGAGATAGGAAAATGAAATAGCTTTCTTATCCAAACAAGCTACTGGAAGAACAAAAGTAGAAAGAACAATAAAGAAAGGACACCATATATAACGCGATTCAGATCAGCGTGATCCTACATGCATGATGATAAAACCACCCAGGTTAGTCTTTTATTACTAAGGAAAATGAAATAAAAGAAATACAAACTCAAAGAATTAAGAATAAAACTAAATAAACTATATGAGGAGGCTGACCCTGTTGAACTAGGTGGAAATGATGAAACCTGTCATGTAGAGTCAACACTGCCCACTCCTGGACGGGCTCATGCACTCACCCAAAAAGGATATATATATATACATGAAATACATAAATAAATCACTATAGATCTAATAATATAAACCAAAACCTAGTTATGATGAAAAAAAAGTCAAGATCTGGAACCTCCTTGATGCACAGTCTCCCTAAACCCAAGATCAAGTCAATCCCCACTGAATCTCCACCAGAGTGGTACTCCGGTTCTAAGAGGCAACATGAACTCAATAGTGGAGAGTATGGGTGTCCAAAATGACTCATTTTTCCTTATTATTCTCCAAGAAACCCAAGAATTCGGAACAAAACCACACACCGAGAAAGCTCTCAGTGAACTAGATGAAAGACCCTTTGAACAAAAGAATGTATTGCCAGAATACAAGTGATAAGGTGGAGAAATGATGGGTTGTCAGTGGAGCATCAGGCAATATAGGAACACCATGGGATGGAAGCCCTGTGGATGTATATGATCCCATGGACGGTTCGCCTAACAGAAGACAAAACAACAGGCGAGACAGATGGCGCTGTGACATTGGCATAGAGGAGGCGACCCAAATCAAAGCTGATCCAAACAAACATAGTCGAGAGCATACACAACTATTCAATTTCCCATGATCAACGGTCCAAATTTATCCTCTTAAACATGTAAATAAAATTCATAATTACAGTAGAAAAAATATTTTCAATAGAGAAAATAAAGGCATCCCATGTGAATAGCCCCCATTCAAACATAAATATCCTTATGCAAACATAAAACCCTTTAGCCAATATGAATATATCATATGGAGAAATATTGAAGGAATTAAATTACAATAATATAAGGTAATAAAACAAAAAATATCTACTTTTCAATTAAACGAATTCAATAATGGTGTTCACACAACCTAAGTTATATAATTGGGATTAAGTTCATTAATTTAAGGCAGTGCATGAACTTGGATAGTGGCCCGACCTTAGTCAAACTATCAGCCAGATTGTCCCCCATGGGTATCTTAGTGACACTCACTATCCCATATTCTATAACATCCCTAAAAAGTTAATTCTAATGTCAATTTGATTCTAACTACCATGAAATACATAGTTATTAGATAGATGCAATATAGATTGGATATCATAGTGGACTATTATACTATTAGTAGATAAAGACAACTTATAAAGAAAACCTTTTAGCCATATAACCTCTTTTATGGATTCTGTTAAGGCTATATACTCCGCCTAGATAGTGGAGAGATCAACTACTGATTGAATATTTCATTTCTAGGAGAACGGTCCTCCATATTACAGAAACACATAACCGATGAGTGATTTTTGAGTGTCAATATTTGAAGCATAATTAGAGTAAACAAAACCAACAATTTCATCACTAAAACTATTATTTAGGCTATATCAAATGAAAAATTTACCAGACATAGATACATGTCTGAGGATCCACTTCAAAGCATGCCAATGAGGCTTACAAAGTTTCCTTATAAACCCACTCAAAATACAAAAAAACAAATGTTATATCTGGCCTAGAACAGACCATGGAATACATATAACTTCTTACTATATTATCATTTGTAATCTTATTCATAAAGTCAACCTCATCATCATTTCTAGGGGACTGTTCCAAAGAAAATTTAAAATGTTGTCCTAAAGTAATATTAATAGGTTTAATGTGCTCAAATAGACACCTTTTTAATACCTTCTTAATATAATAAAACTGATATAAGTGCAAGGTTTGAGCCTTCCCATCTATAATAATTTTGATACCCAAGATTTTATTAGCATGTCCTAAGTATTTCATTTCAAATACAAAGTTAAATTGGTTATTGATAGAATTTATAGTCTTCATATTTTTATATATTAAGATCATGTCATCAATATATAATAACAGATAAATAGATTCACGTTTAACAGTTTTATAATATACACATGCATCATACTTACTTCTGAAAAAATGATTTTCAATCATAAAAGAATCAAACCTTTTATACCATTTACTCGAATGATTTAATCCCATATAAGGAATTATTAAGAATTAAAACTTGATTGGGTTTAGACATATTTGAAAATACTTCAGGAGGAGTCATATAAATTGTTTCATCAAGGGTACCATGCAAAAAAACAGTTTTTACATCTAATTGTTCAATATACAAATCAAACTTTGAATAAAATGAAAGAATAATCCTTATGGATGAATGTTTAACATCTGGGGAAAATATATAACTATATTCAATACCTTCACATTGAAGAAAGTATTTAGAAACCATCCAGGATTTGAATTTGATTTTAGTTTCTCTAATTTTTTTTCCTTATTCTTGTATATCTACTTCGAACCTTTAACCTTCTGGTTATTGGGTTCGGAAACAAAAACCCAAGTATTATTATTAAGGAGTGAATTCATATATTCTTGCATATCACCTAACCAATTAGTGGATTATTTGGACTTAAGGGATTGCTTATAAGTTTGAGGTTCATCATTAAACAAATACTGAGTAACATTAAACACATATGAAATAATATCAGCCCGATTGAAGTGGGTTGGATGCCTAATAACTATTCTATATCTACCCCAAGTGAGTTGATAATTTATCGGATTATTTGGTTCCTCTATTTCAGGTTCAGAATTCGAATTAGAATCATATTTACCACGAGTTTGGGGAATAGGAGGAGTAGAACCAGTCTCAGATTGGGATCGAGATTGGTCTTTGGATTCTAAGGGAGCTTCAACACTAATTGGAGATGGGGCTTTGGAGGATTATCCATTATTATCAGAAGACTCTTCTGATTCTATTCATATACCATTTGAGAGACTAGACTCATAAAACACTACATCTCAACTAACTATACACTTTTGATAACCTGGTTTATATACCCATAGACGATACCCTTTAACACCCTCTAGATAACCCACAAATATACACTTCACAACCCTAGGTGATAGCTTATTTATACAGGTATGCACATAATCTATGGATCCAAAAATCCTAAGATGTGAAAGGCTTAGGGGTGAACCTTTCTAGAGCTCTTTAGGTGTCTTAAAAGAATTAGCAGAAGATGGAAAATGATTAATTAATTATATTTCCATAGAGGAAACCTTAACCTAGAAGGGCCTAGGGAGTTTTGAGTGGTACAACATGCATCTAAACCTCTCAAGAAAAGTCCTATTCATACTTTTTCTAATCTATTTTGTTGTGTTGTTTTCAAAATAGTCTGTTACCTTTTGATTCCTTCTGACTCATAGAATTAAATGAATTTAGTGGACATATATTCTAAACCATTATCAGTTCTTAAGGCTTTTAGTTTCTTACCAGATTCACTTTCTACCCCATATTTCCATTTCTTAAAAGTTTTAAAAGTATCAAACTTATGTTTGAGTATATAAATACAGACTTTCCTAGAGTATTCATCAATAAAGGACACAAAGTACAAGCCTCCACCATAGGAGGTGACCCTAGAAGGACCCCAAAGATCAGAGTGAACACACTTAAGGGGTTATTTACCCTTATTTATTGACCTAATAAAGCTAACTCTTATGGACTTTCCATATACAGTAATTCATAGAAATCAATACTTCTAGGAGTGACATTACTGAAATGGCCCTATTTTCTAAGTTTATCAAGACCTTTGGCAGTAACATGACCTAACCTTCTATGAGAAAGGGTGGTTCTATCAAGTTCTGTAAGAGGTGTTTAACCAGATTCTATAAACCTTACCATATAACGCATAAAGATCACTATGAAGGTTTACTTTCATGACTGTGAGGGATCCTTGGGCAATTCTAAGACTCCCAGAGTCTGACTTAAAGTTGTAGCCCTTCTGTTCAAGGGTTCCTAGGGAGATAAGGTTTCTTTTCAATTTGGGTACCCACCTAACTTTCTCAAGAGTTTTAACAGTCCTATCATGAAGCTCTAATGAAACTAAGCCTATTACCATAATAATATAAATCATGTTATTCCCTAAAAACACCTCTCAAGATTTAATTTCCCTCAACTCAGTGAAGAATTCCCTCATAGGACACATGTGGAATGAATTCCCAGAATCAAGTATCCATTCATTAGAGATGAAAATGCTAGAAAAATTTAACACATCAGTAGTGTAAAAATCTTGATCAACTAATAAGGAATGGTCATTACTATTGTCTCTATAGTCACCTTTCTTATTAAGGAAATTCCTCTTAATGTGAACATATTGTTTACATTGAAAACACTTGATTACTTTGTATTTAGACTTATACCTTTGCTTCTTTGACTGACCCCCTTCTTTACTCCTAACCCTAGACTCACTTCTACTCCTATATTCACTTTTATCCCTGATGTTCAAACCCTCTGCCTCAACTTTAACACAACCCTTCCTTTGAAGGTCTTTTAAGAGTAAAGAAGATTTAACTTCTTAGAGAGTAAGGGTGTATTTTTCATACATCATAAAATCTTTAACATAATTAAAGGTATCATCTAATGAAGTTAACAATATTATGGATTGATCTTCATCATCTAATTTAATGTCTGTGTTTTCTATATCTAACAAAATTTCATTAAATTCATTAATTTGTATCCTAACTGTAGTTCTAGGATGCATTTTGAAAGTATATAATCTCATTTTTTGTATAATATACCAATAATAGACTTATTCATGTAAATAGATTCAAGTATAGAACATGTTCCAGTAGAAGAAGACTCATATGCAACCTCTCTAAGAAATTTATCTCTTAAAGATAAAATAATTAAGCTATGAGCATGGTTTCTTCAGGGACGTCAACATAGGTGACAACGATATTTCCATCCGTGGCAAGGGTGGGGACTTTATTTTTAGTTTTAGTAAGGGAATCAATTAAATCATTGTGATCTAGTAGGGAATTCATTTTAATCTTCCATAGATTAAAATCATTTTCACCATCAAATTTATCAATATCAAATTTATTATATCCCATTATTTATGTTACAATAGGCTTTGATACCACTTTTTGGGCTTAAACCGTTATCCCTTAGAACATCCAGGATCCACTAATATGTATTAATAGGTTATAGGTTTGGTATGATACAATTAGAAAGTTTGAGATAAGAAAATGAAACAGATTTCTTATTCAAATGGCCCACTAGAAGCACAAAATCATAAATAACAATAAAGAAAAGACACCAGATATAACATGATTTGGATCAGTGTGATCCAACATGCACAGTGAGAACACCACCCATGTCAATATTTTATTACTAAGAAAAAGGAAAGTAAATAAATACAGACTCGAAGAATCAAAAAGAAAACTAGAGAAACTATCTAAGGAGGACGACTATAGCGACCCGAGCCTTTTACATGTAACATTTCATGATTTTAAGTATAATTAATCATCAGAGTACAAACCAAGGATCATTAAGTCTAGTGTCTTGGAATATTAGGTACATAAAACATAAAACATGGGGCTAAAAAACACTTCTTTATTTAATATACATCATGAGATCCTAACTTCTTTTGAGCCATTACATATGCATAGGGTACCTTGGGGAACACATGAACAAAGGGATGAGCTCAAAAGCCCAGTAAGGGAATGAACATAAGGATGCATCTTAAGTACACAAGTTAGAAGGCATGACATATTGATATCCAAAATATGGAACATATGAAATAATATCATATAATAATGGGATCATATAAAAATGGAATCATATAAATGTGGAAGAATCATAAAACATTTCTTTAGTAAAGGTCAAGGCTAACTGCCAATCCCATTTCCCATTTTAGTACGGGTCAAGGCTAACCGCCAATCTCGTTTCACATCACATCTCATGAGACCTAACTTTACCCAATGCATTGGAGCGCTATCTGGGAGCACCCATCTCAAAATTTTCATGAATATTATTGTCACATAAATATTCCTACCACATATAAAATCATACATAATCAACCATACATAAACATAAGGGTACCCATGGAAAGAATTGGGTACCACAATCATGACATAAATCATAACCAATGAGCGTATCATGAAAGTGTCCATGAAAGGAAAGGATTAGCACATAAATGGAAATTAATAGGGTAAAATAGGCATATAACATGGTAAGTGGTGTCAAACATAAGTTATAACATATAATAAATGTATTTTAGAAACATTAGCATTAATACATTTTTGTGCGGTTTTAAGGAAAATACTATTGAGCTTTTCAAATAGAAAAGAGGACAATCATTTATATAAAACCAGAATTTAACCAAGAATGTTTTAATAATAAAATAATGATTTTATAAATACAATGATGTCTTACAACAAAGGATATAGTGCTCTTGAAATTGGGTAACCATTCGGGAAGTTCCCCTAAAATAGGGTTGTTTATCGGAAAGTTCTAAGGAGGGAATCTTTTAAAAACATGCATATCTCCGAAAGAAAGTGATAAAAGGGTATTAATATAAGAATATTTTAGAACTAACCAGAATTAAGAATATTCACATAAATATATAAGATAACACAATTTTGAAAGTAAGATAAGGCAACCTGAAAGAACAAAGAAGGTTCGGGTTGAATTCGTTACAGTTTTATCGGCATGGTGTTGGGTGTACCCAAGAGGGCTTGATGAGAGAGAAAAGGGGTTTCTCATCACTTATAAAACATCAGGGAAGTATGGTGAAGGTGAAAAAACATACCACACCATTTTGGATTACCCATAAAAAGGCATAGCATAGAGGACAATCTTGATTAAGAGTGAAAAGAAGAGGACCCCTTACCTTAAATCCGTTAGTGTTCTCCACTTGTTATTAAATATCTGAATAAAAAAAATTATCCTTATTAATTAATAAGTACATAACCACTTATATATGTAATTTATTTATTATAACCCTTTTTAGTTCATTCAAATACTTTTTGATTAGTTATAAGGTTCAATTTCATTGTTCGGGCTCGTTTGTTTACTTGGCTTTAAAAGATCGGTTCACTTATATTCAAGTTTGGATTATATGTAAGATGAAAGTGGTTGTCCAGAATTGAAGTTATATTCTTTAGTTAACATCCAGGATATTACATGGTTTTAATTTTAATTAGGTTACTTAGAGTGAAGTCGAATTATTATATATATAACCTTAGTGATAACCGTTTTTGTTAATCGGTGGATTTGATTACAAAGAACTTGTTTTGCTTTATAAATTAATACCATTTGTACAAAAGGATTGAAGAACAAAAAATAGGATATATTACATATATAGTAATTTGGTTCAACCATAACACAAATGTTTTCATGACCAGAATTAAAGATAATAATAGAAATTGATAAACCGTTGTCCTTGAATGTGCTAAATTAGCACATCTCAAACGGTGCTTTCATTTCTTTCAAATAAAAGGGTGGGGAAAGGAGAGAAGATAATGAAATATACCATTAGCATGAAAAAATTTCAGTACATGTATGTTAATGTATTTATCATACTATTATGATTAAGGGAGGCGAGGAAAGAAATAAAAAGAAAAGAACTTAAAAGAAAAGAAGAAATTGGGAAGATGAATTTTACCTCTTGAGACTTTCTCCTTTAAGAACCTATTAAGGAGAGAGGTATTGGTATTTTGAAGAGGCTAGGAGATTTTGGATGTGGGGGAGAATCTTGGGGAGATATTTGGGTATAATAATGACAAGACACAAGGCTTTAGAGGAGTGAAGAGAAGAGGGACTGAAATGGGGTTTTTATAGTGGAGGAGAGGAGAGATTTCCTAATATTATAATCATTAATTTATTATCTCTTCACAAGACAAGGAATAATAATTATTACATGAACAATAATAGTAATTTTATCATTTGATCCCGAACCAAGTGGGATTACATCAGAAAAACATCATCAATGACTCAATAAATTCCTTATTTAGCGTTTATTGTAAATTATCGTATTTTACTATTCATAAAAAATTCAAGTATTTCAGAAAAATACCAAAAGTCTACTCTAACCATTTTTCGACGCGTAGAATCTAAAAATGAAGTCCATTTTTCAAAAATAATTTTTTAAATATGATTATTTTAATATTTAATTAAAATAATAATTTGTTATCAAAATCAGTTTTAAAACATTCATTAACTTATTCTAAAATATAGGTATTTTATACTTCCAACTTGAAGATTATTTTTATTACTATAATAGGTGAGGTTACTATTCATTAGGGTATATCACTATTCATAAGGGTATGTTACTATTCATTAGCGTCAGTTACTATTCACCAAAAATCAAGTTTTTCTTATCGGACTCCAAATAACTTATTGATTACAACCGTGTTTGTCAGATTTTTAAAATTCCAAACATAGAAGTGAAAAACTTATGTTTAAAAGTCACTTAGCACTTATTAGTTCATTATTTTTTATTTTCATGTGATTTTATGATATACTTATGAGAAGTTAATTTCTATTGAAAAACATTGGGTCGTTACATTCTTCCCCCCTTATGAAATTTCTCCCTTGAAATTTCATTTTACATTCTATGCCAAAAACAGTTGTGGGTACTTTTCCTTCATTGCTTCCTCCAGTTCCCATGTTGCCTCTTCGTACTTATGGTTTCTCCATAGTACCTTAACCATATGAGTAGTCTTGTTGCGTAGAACTTTGTCTCTACAATCCAAGATCTTCACTGGATTCTCCTCGTAAGAGAGATCATCCTCCAACTATACCACCTCTGAAGAGAGTACATGTGAAGGGTCTGGTATGTACTTCCTTAAGAGGGATACATGAAATACATCATTTACTTTTGACATGGTAGGTGGAAGTTCCAGTCGATAGGCCACAACTCCGACTCGATCAAGGATCTCGAAGGGGCCGATGTACCTGAGACTTAACTTCTCTTTCTTCCTAAACCTCATGACCTTCTTCCATGGGGATATGCATAGAAATACCATGTCTCCAACTTTGAAGTCAAGGTATCGTCGACGATTATCTACATAACTCTTCTATTGACTTTGGGCTGCCTTGATATGCTGCTGAATGGTTTTCACCTTCTTCACCATTTCTTCGACCATTTTAGGTCCTAGCAGCTTACGCTCACCGACTTCATCCCAACACATCGGTGTTATTCACCTTTTCCCATAAAGGGATTTATATGGTGCCATTCAGATACTCAAGTGGAAACTATTGTTGTAAGAGAATTCAACCAGTGGAAGATGTTGGTCCCATCCTTCTTCGAATTCCATAGAACACGCTCTCAACATTTCTTCCAATGTCTGAATAGTTTGCTCAGATTGGCCATCAGTTTGAGGATGATAGGCCGTACTGAAGTTCAGTTTAGTGCTCAGAGCATGCTGGATACTTCTCCAGAACTTTTAGGTGAATCTCATATCACGATTGGATATAATAGATAGTGGTACTCCATGAAGCCTTACCACTTCTTTGATATAAATCTGTGCAAGTTGATCCAATGAGAAGTCCTCTTGAACCGCGATAAAGTGACCTGTCTTCGTAAGACGATCCACAACGACCCATATAACATTGTTTGCTCTAGATGTATTTGGAAGTCTAGTGACAAAGTTCATGATAATGTTCTCCCACTTCCATGATGGTATGGGTAGTGGTTGCATCATCCCTTTAGACTTTTGTCTCTCAGCCTTCACTTGCTAACATACGAGGCACTTTGATGTATATTCGACAATCTCCCTTTTCATATTGTCCCACCAAAAGTTTTCTTGGAGATCTCGATACATCTTTGTTCTCCCTGGATGGATAGAGAAGGTCTAGCTATGTGAATCATTCAATATACCCTTATTTATCTCTGGATCGGATGGTATACATAATCGTGACCCAAATCTTACAGCTCCTTCTTCATCAATTTGGAAATCAGAGTATTTCTCATTACTGATAGCTTCCACCTTTTTCTGAATTTCCACATATTTTCTTTAAGTGTCCTTTATTTTCTCCAAGAGGGATGGTTAAGCAATCATTTGAGAAAGTATTGATGATGTTCCTCCCTTAATGATTCCCATGTCCATCCTTTTCAAATTTAAGAAGATCAGATCCTTTTCAATTCTTATCATTGATAAAGATGCAGGATTATTTCTACTTAGAGCATCCACCACCTTGTTTGCCTTACAAGGATGGTAGTGGATTGAGTAGTCACAATCCTTGATGAGTTGTATCCATCTTCGCTAGTGCATATTAAGCTCTTTCTATGTGAATATATATTTGAGACTCTTGTGGTCAGTATATATCTCATATTTTTTCCCATAGAGATAATGTCACCAGATTTTCAACGCAAAGATCACAGCCACCAACTCCAGATCATGCATAGGATAGTTTTTCTCATGGATTTTCAGTTGCCTTGAGGCATAGGCTATCACTTTATCATTTTTCATTAGCACACAACCTAAGCCTTTCTTAGAAGCATCACTCTACACCACAAATAGTTCTCCACTTGAAGTGACTGTGAGTATTGGCGCAGTGATAACTCTTTTTCAACTCCTTGAAACAGTCTTCACATTCCTATGTCCAGAAAAACTTAACTCATTTCCATGTCAGCTTGGTTATTGGGTTTTAAAATCATGAAAAGTTCTTCATGAATCATCGATAATACCCAGCTAGACCCAAAAGCTACGGATCTCCATTATAGAAGTTGGCCTCAGTCACTCTTTAATTGCCTTCGTCTTGGAAGGGTCCATAGATACCCCTTTCTTGGTGATAACATGCCCTAAGAATGATACTTCCTCCATTCAGAACTCACATTTATTGTACTTTTCATACAACTTATTCCTTCACAAATTCTTTAACATAGTTTTCAAATGCTCCTCATGTTCCTCCTTGCTCTTGGAGTATATCAGAATATCATCAATAAAGACCACCAAAAATTTTTCAAGGTAATCTCTAAAGACTCTATTCATTAAATCCATGAAAATTTCTGGAGCATTAATGAGTCTGAAGGGCATCACTATGAACTCATAGTGTCCATACCTTGTTTTAAAGTTAGTCTTGGGAATATCTTCCTTCCTCGCCTTTATTTGGTGATATCCTGACCGAAGGTTCACCTTAGAGAAATAACTATCCCTATGACGCTGATAAAATAAGTCATATATCCATGGAAGGGGATACTTGTTCTTTATCATGATTTTATTGAGCTCATGGTAATCAATGTAGAGGCGCATTGATCCATCCTTCTTCTTGATGAAGAGGACTGAAGCACCCCACGATGAAGCACTCGGGAATATAAAACCCTTCTTTATATTCTCCCGTAACTGCTTCTTTAGCTCTTCTAGCTCTACGGTGGCCATTCTATAAGGTGTCTTTGAGATAGGCAGAGATCCGGGGATAAGTTCAATTGAGAACTCAACCTCTCGGTCAGGAGGAAGACAAGGAAAATCTTCAGGGAATACATCAGTGTAATCCCTCATGATGGGCATGTCTTCAAGCATGATTCTATCCTTTTTCCCAATCATTTGAGCTAGATATTCTTGCTCACAAGGAATCAATATCCAAACTTGAGACGAAGATTCTAAAGGAGACTCATCTTCCTCCTTACACTTGTAAGGAATTGGAGGATGCTTAGGGATGTGAAAAGTGATCTCCCTTTCTTGACAATTGATGTTGTCCTTGTACAAAGATAGCCAATCCATGCCCAAGATAGCGTCAAACTCCACTAAAGGAAGTATGATGAGATTTTATGGGAGTTTCAGTACACAAACGTTAACCAGGGAGGAGTTATATACCATGGACGCAATAATTTCCCCATTCACTTTTCTCACATATAACTTTCCTCCAAATTTTGAGGTGGTGTTTGAATATTTCTACTAAACTTGCAAGATATGAAAGAATGTGTAGAACCAGAATTAAATATTACATTCACTATTCTTGAATGAATAACAAGCGTACCTATCACCACATCGTTTTCCAGATCCACCTCAGCAGTAGTGATAGCATAATCCCTTCCTTGTTGCCTTGGAGGTTGTTGCTAATTGCCTCTGACAACCCTCAGCTTAGGGTAATTGTTCGCATAATGCCCAAGCTCCTTGCAGTTGTAACACTACACTGCAGGCTGAGTGTTGATCTGAACCTTCCTTTCTTCTTCAACATTAATGGGATTTTTCATATCCCTTCAGTAGTTCTTGGATAGATGACCAAAATTTCTGCATTTGAATAAATTTTTGGTTCCCTTGATATAGTCACCAAGATGCTTCTTCCCATAATTTTTGAAAAGGGGAAAGTGAGGCTTCTTTCCATCATGGGATTTTTTTGATGAACCACCCATGTTATTCTCCATTTTACGCTTCTTGTCACTAGGCCCATGAGACCACTGAGAGTATCCAATCTTTATTTCAACCTTGAGGGCACAACGAACAATCTCCTCATAACCGTCGAAGTCTCTAATCACCAACGCTTTTTGTAGACTTGGCTTTAGTATGCTAAATAAGTGATCCACCTTGATTTTGGTGTTCATGACAAAGCCAGAGGCGTACCTTGCAAGTATTGTAAATTTCACTTCATACACCCCGATGGAATCATCTTCCTTCTGCTTGAGTCCG
This sequence comes from Viscum album, assembly GCA_963277665.1. Taxonomy (NCBI): domain Eukaryota; kingdom Viridiplantae; phylum Streptophyta; class Magnoliopsida; order Santalales; family Viscaceae; genus Viscum; species Viscum album. Next base: position 832,571,380 of record OY728147.1, on the reverse strand, counting down.
AGGAAATCTCTTTCCATCTTGATACGGAGGGTTCAAGGAAAATATTTGTTGAAAAAAATATTCTTTAATTCCTCCCAATCTATGAAATCAATTTATTATTGGGACTTTGTATTCTTGATCAGTGTCCACCACTGATCAGCTTCCCTATCAAAATGATATACCGCCAGTACAACTTTATCTTCTTCCAAGCACTGGAGGATAGAGAATATCTTTTCAATGGAGTTAATCTATTGTTCTGCGAGGAGGGGATTAGAAGATCCGCTAAACATGGGAGGCCTTTTCCGCATGAAGGATTCTATGACAACTTTCTCTTTCCATGGAGGAGGAGGACGTTCTAACTGATTCAAGTTATTATTCATAACTCGAGCCAGCGGAGCAAGTACTACCATAAATTTTTGAGCACCCGCTTCCATCACATCAGGAATATCATTAGGGAGATAATCACATTGCCTATCACATTGGTTTTTGGGATGTGTTCTTCTATTTCCGGCCATTAACTAAGAAAAAGAACGTATAATTAGAGTTCTTGAATACTTAGCTATTGAGAATAAAAATAAAACTTTGAACATAAAAGTATAAACTTATAAAGAAGAAGTATATCCTGACTTGTGATTCCTTAGGTTTATATCCAGGTTATCCTCGATCTATTTCTTAACTTATATTCTTATGGGATTCTTTTTGTCCCTTAATAACGGTTTTTACTAAGCTCGTGAATCTACCAAAACATATCCTCCAGGAGTGTCGTAACCAAGAGTGCAACAAGGTCCGTTGTCGTACACCAGTTCTTGTTCGAGTCTAGCTCAAAGTGGTGTTTTTAGGTTTTACCCCAAGATACATCTATTCCAGAGCCGCCTCTACCTGCTCATATACAGACAGAGATGTATTTTCTTGATAAACCACTTATTCAATACTCACCAAAATTTTGGAATGTTTTCTTATACTTAGTCTCACCCTTAAGGTTCTCACTAAGGTTCTCTATTCCTAATCTCCAAAAATAATTATACCATACTATGATACCAAATATAGTGACCTGAGCCTTTTACATATAAAATTTCATGATTTTAAGCATAATTAATCATCAGAGTACAAGCCAAGGATCGTTAAGTCTAGTGTCTTGGAAGACTAGGTACATAAAACATAAAACATGGGGCTAAAAAAAACTTCTTTATTTAATCTCTATAATGAGATCCTAACTTCCTTTGAGACCTTACATCTGCATAGGGTACCCTGGGGAACACATGAACAAAGGGATGAGCTAAAAAGCCCAGTAAGGGAATGAACATAAGGATACATCTTAAGCACATGAGTTAGGAGGCATGACATATTGATATACAAAACATGGAACATATGAAATAATATCATATAATCATGGGATAATATAAACATGGAATCATATAAATGTGGAATAATCATAAAACATTTCTTTAGTATGGGTCAAGGCTAACTGCCAATCCTGTTTCCCATTTTAGTATAGGTCAAGGCTAACCGCCAATCTCGTTTCACATCACATCTCATGAGACCTAACTTTACCCAATGCATTGGAGCGCTATCTGGGCGCACCCATCTCAAAATTTTCATGAATATTATTGCCACATAAATATTCCTACCACATATACAATCATACATAATCAACCATACATAAACATAAGGGTACCCATGGAAAGAATTGGGTACCACAATCATGACATAAATCATAACCAATGGGCGTATCATGAAAGTGTCCATGAAAGGAAAGGATTAGCACATACATGGACGTTCATAGGGTAAAATAGGCATATAACATGGTAAGTAGTGTCAAATAGAAGTTATAACATATAAGAAATGTATTTTAGAAACATTAGCATTAAAACATTTTTGTGCAGTTTTAAGGAAAATACTATTGATCTTTTCAAATAGAAAAGAGGGAAATAATTTATATAAAACCAGAATTTAACCAAGAAAGTTTTCTTAATAAAAGACTGATTTTATAAATATAATTACCTCTTACAACAAAGGATATAGTGCTCTTGAAATTTGGTAACCATTTGGGAAGTCCCCTAAAATAGGTTTGCTTATCGGAAAGTTCTAAGGAGGGAATCTTTTAAAAACATGCATATCCCCGAAAGAAAGTGATGAAAGGGTATTGATATAAGAATCTTGTATAACTAACCAGAATTCAGAATATTCACATAAATATATAAGATAACACAATTTTGAAAGCAAGATAAGGCAACCCAAAAGAACAAATAAGGTTCGAGTTGAATTCGTTACAGTTTTATGGGCACGGTGTCAGGTGAACCCAAGAGGGAATGATGAGAGAGATAAGGGGTTTCTAATCACTTATACAGCATGAGGGAAGTATGGTGAAGGTGAAAAAACATACCACAACATTTAGGATTACCCATAAAAAGGCATAGCATAGAGGACAATCTTGATTAAGAGTGAAAAGGAGAGGATCCCTTACCTTAAATCCGTTGGTGTTCTCCACTTGTTATTAAAGACCTGAATAAACAAATTTAGACTTATTAATTAATAATTACATAACATTTTCTATATGTAATTTATTTATTATAACCCTTTTTAGTTCATTCAAATCCTTTTTGATTAGTTATATGGTTCAATTTCATTGTTCAGGCTCGTTTGTTTACTTGGCTTTAAAAGATCAGTTCACTTATATTCAAGTTTGGATAATATGTAAGATGAAATTGGTTGTCCAGAATTGAATTTATATTATTTATTGAACATCCAGGAGATTAAATGGTTTTAATTTTAATTAGGTTACTTAGAGTGAAGTCGAATTATTATATATATAACCTTAGTGATAACCGTTTTTGTTAATCGGTGGATTTGATTACAAAGAACATGTTTTGATTTATAACTTAATACCATTTGTAAAAAGGGATTACAAAACCAAAAATAGGATATATTACATATCTAATAATATGGTTCAACCATAACACAAATGTTTTCATGACCAGAATTAAAGATAATAATAGAAATTGATAAATCTTTGTCCTTGAATGTGCTAAATTAGCACATCTCAAACGATGCTTTCATTTCTTTCAAATAAAAGGGTGGGTAAAGGAGAGAAGATAATGAAATATAACATTAACATAAAAACATTATAGTACATGTATGTTACTGGATTTATCATACTATTATGGTGAAGGGAGGTGAGGAAATAAATAAAAAGAAAAGAACTTAAAAGAAAAGAAGAAATTGGGAAGAGGAATTTTACCTCTTGAGACTTTCTCCTTTGAGAACCTCTTAAGGGGAGAGGTCTTGGTATTTTGAAGAGGCTAAGAGATTTTGGAAATTGGAGAGGATATTGGGGAGATATTTGGGTAGAATAATGTCAAGGCACAAGGCTTGAGAGGAGTGAAGAGAAGAGGGAGTGAAGGGGGATTTTGATAGTGGATGAGAGGAGGGATTTCATAATATTATAATCATTAATTTATTATATTTTTAAAAGAAAAGGAATAGTAAGTATTACATGAACAATAATAGTAATTTTATCATGTGATCTCGAACCAAGTGGTCTTACATCAACAGAACATCATCAATGACTCAATAAATCTCTTATTTAGCATTTATTGTAAATTATCGTATTTTACTATTCATAAAAAATTCAAGTATTTCAGAAAAATCCCAAAAATTCACCCTAACTATTTTTCGACATGTAGAATCAAAAAATGAAGTCCATTTTTCAAAAATAATTTTATAAATATGATTATTTTAATATTTAATTAAAATAATAATTTATTATCAAAACCAGTTTTAAAACATTCATTAACTTATTCTAAAATATAGGTATATCATACTTCCAACTTGAATATTATTTTTATACTATCATAGGTGAGGTTAATATTAATTAATGTATATAAATATTCATAAGGGTATATTACTATTCATTAGAGTAGGTTACTATTTACCAAAAATTAAGTTTTCCTTATCAGACTCCAAATAACTTACTGATTACAACCGTGTTTGTCGGATTTTCGAAATTCAAAACACAGAAGTGACAAACTTATGTTTAAAAGTCACTTAGTACTTAGTAGTTCATTATTTTGTGTTTTCATGTGATTTTATGACATACTTATGAGAAGGGAATTTCCATTGAAAAACATTGGGTCGTTACAACGATCCTATTGAACTATGTGGCAGTGATAAAACCTATCATGTAGAGTCAACACCATAAAATCCTAGATGGACTCACACACACACACAAAAAGGATATAGATATATACATGATAGAAAGAAATAAATTGATACAGATCCAAGAATCTAAACTGAAGCCTGGTTATGATGAAAAAAATTAAAATCTGGAACCTCCTTGATGCATAGTCACCCTAGACACAAGATCGAGTTGATATCCACTGAATCTCCATCGGAGTGGTACTCTGGTTCTAGGAGGTGGCATGAAATCGATAACAGGGAGTGTGGGTGGCTAGAATGTCTCAGTTTCCCTTATTCTTCTATGATAAACCCTATAAGTCACAGTAGAACCACACACTAAGAAAGATCTTAGTGAACTAGAAGAAAGGATCTCTGAACTGAAGAATAGATCATCTAAATCCAAGTGACAAAGTAGAGCAATGATGGTTTATCACTAGAGTTCCAGGCGGTGAAGGCACACCATGGGATGAAATCCCCATGGACGGATACGATCCCATGGATGGTTCACCTAACAAAAGGCATCACAAAAAATGGGAAAGATGGCGCCACAACATTGTCATAAAGGAGGTGTCCCAGATCAAAGTCAAGCCAAACAAACATAGCTGGGGGAATCCACAACCATTAGATTTACCACAATCAATGGTCCAAATTCAATCAGTTAAACAAGTAAATAAAATGAATAATTTGAGTAGGAACAATAATCGTAATAGAGGAAATAAAGTAATCCCTTGTGAAAATCACCCATGAAAACATAAACATCCCCATGAAAACATAAAACCCTTTAGCCAATATAAATATATCATATGAAGAAATATTGAAGGAATTAAATTTCAACAATGTAGGGGAATAAAACAACAATATATATACCCACAATTTTGAGAACCATGGGTATATATTTTCCTAGCAGAAAACATATACCCATGATTCTCTAAACCGTGGGTATAGGTAGTTATCCTCAGTTAGCAGCAATAGCTTCTCTTCCGACCCCTGAACTTATAAATAAAAGAAAAAACATAGTACACATTCAATAAAATAAAAATATTATATATTTACCATTCAACCAACTACTTGTAATAATCTTCAAACCATTTACAATACTATAACATACATATACATCCATAAAACCAATCAATTCAAGTCATTAAACAACATCCACATGTCTCTTTATTGCTAATTCAAAAAATAGAGGGGATCAATATCTCCCCCATCACCAACATCCTCATCCTCATCACCATCAAAAACATTCTCATCACCAACAACATCATCATCACCCTCCTCCTCCTCCTCCTCCTCATCATCATCATCATCATCATCATCATCATCATCATCACCACCACCACCACCATCACCACCACCACCACCACCACCACCACCACCACCACCACCACCACCACCACCACCACCACCACCACCACCACCACCACCACCACCACCAACATCATTATCATCATTGCCACCATTAGCTCGACCACTACTAGGACCCTCATTGGCATCACCCGATACATCATTTAAAGAGTGCATTGATGTCATATATGAATCAACGGTAGTAACAACCTCTGATGGAAGTGATTGACTTATAACTAACATAAATTTCAGGAATTCTTCAGTGATCAATTTACTTCTTTCACGCTCCTATAAAGCTATTTTTTTAATCCTTATCTTCTTCTACATGAGCGCTTTGCAGCTCGGTGGTCTGAGAAGTTTTAGAGGAGCCTAATGAGGACCAATACCTTGTGAGGATGATGTTTTTCCCGGGTCAACATCAGAGTCTCCCCTGGTGCTCCTCACCCAATACCTGAATCAAATGATCATTTGGTCCAAAGTATCATCTTCTTTATCATCGAGGGCCTCCAAGGTAGACCATAGAAAATATAAACAAGATATTTAATTATGAATTTCATATAAATATTTGAAATATAAATAAATAAACTTACAATCTTTTCTTATGTTTGTGCATTTAATGCACTTCCATCCTTTTTATTACTACTCGAGCAAAATAATTTTGCTCGAGGCACATGACCTTTGATGCCCAATACATCTTTCTAAAAATTACATTAATTAGTATACACATATTCACAATAAAAACATTTTATAATCTTGAATAATAATAAAAGAGAATAAATTTTAAATGATTGAAAAATTCATAAATTTAAACATGTGATAAACATTGATAAAAAATTCATAAATAAAAGCTAATCATAAACACTTTATAATTTTAGGTACTCATTATGAACATTCCATAATCTTGAATATGAATGATTTATATTCATTTCATAATATGAACTCCATATTATTAATTATATGGAATTTTATTTATATATATATATATCATATATTTATTAAATATAATGATTTTATATTTCAATTTATTATACAAACTATTTATATAATCTAAATTTAACATAGTTAATAATTTTTAATCCTTGATCAAATCAATCATCAAAAATCTTTTGATGCGGTTTCAATAATATCAAAATAAGGCCCCTAATTTGAATAATTCAAATTATGTATTCATGAACAATTCATAATCTTTGAATATAAATAATTATATTTTTAAGTCATAAGGAATACCAATTGGCTAATGACCTAATGGTCATTAGGCCAACTGGTCGTTAGACTATTAGGTCGTTAGGCTAATTGGTCATTAGACCGTTAGGCCAATTAGGCCTTTAAGACAATTGAACATTAGGCTATTAGTCCAATTGGCCATTATACTATTAGGCCAATTGGCCCTTAGGCCATCAAGGCTTTAGGCCAATTGGACATTAGGCCATTAGGCCGTTAGTCCAATTGGCCATTAGACCGTTAGGCCAATTGACCATTAGGCCTTTAGGCCAATTGGACATTAGGCCATTAGGTCATTAATACAATTTTCCAATTATCCAATTATACATTAGTCATTTAAACCAATTTTCCTTTATGATGTTAGGCCAATCGACCGTTAGGCCGTTAGACCAATTGGTTGTAAGACCATTAGGCCAATTGAACATCATCCCATTAGTCCAATTGGCCATTAGACTGTTAGGACCTTAGGCCGATTGGTCAATTGACCATTAGGAAAATTGGCTATTAGACCATTAGGTTATTAGGCCAATTTTCCATTATTATTTTAGGCCAATTGTCCACTAGGTCATTGAATCAAACCATTTACATTTCATCACAGTGACTCAAACTTGAGAGTAATAATGGAATAATAATATTTTCTCAACAATTCCATAATATGACACATTTTAATATCAGGGCCAACTATCTAATGAACTAGCCTAACAGTATATTGTAGCAGTTAACATAACTCCATCATGTTGTGTTCTCGTTTTCACTGCTCCATCAGTTGTAACAAGTTTATACCCATTGATTATTAAAGATTTGTAGTCACAAACCAAATAATTGGGACCAAAATCCAACGCTCTTAATTTTTGAGAAACAAAGTCAACAGGTAAATTCAATACCTAAAATATATATTAATAATACAATTAAACAAATATATATATTTTAAGTTAATTAAAGCAATGGTCATACCTTTGATTTCAACCAAGAAGGAAACTATTGGCTATGAAAAGCCTCTCTCCTTCTCAAAGGAAATGTTCAACAAACTCTACTTATAATTTGTTTATGTTTCATATATAAAATGATAATAAAACTTTAAGGTATATGTAAAATTACATAGCATGAGATAACATATAAATATTCAAATTACTTACTTTATATAGTCATCAAACAAACCACAATTAAACAATACTGTGCGATGTTCCATATCCCACTATTCAAGGCTCAATGTAGCCAATGTATATGACCCATGAATTCCTAATATTTGGGGAAGATATGGAAATGAGTGTTAAATTTCCCCATACTACTCATCTTTATTTCTCATTGGCTAGTTATGTATTATGCTCACATCAGATAATTACATTGAACAAAAATACATACATTATTGAGCCAGATAACCTATAATGATTGAAAATTCAGGATTATTCTTGTTTCATACATAAGATTTAATTGTGAACATATTTCATTTAGTAGGATACATCCATTAAAAATAAACGGGTCTCCCAAGAAGTGTTTTAGTTGGAAGATGAACTGTTAAATGCAGTATGCAGGTGAAAAATGATGGAAGATTTTTTTTTCAACTGACACAAAATTAATGGCACCTATTGTTGTAGTTTTATCAAGAAAGACTTCAATAACCTTTTAGAAAAAAAGTATCTAAAAAAATTTCACACACGAACCACTTTCACCCTTACATTGTTGGATAGAAAATTTCAGATTGCCATTGGAATCAATTCATGAAGAAGGATGTGATAATCATGAGTTTTTAGGGATTTTAGTTTCAAATTCCTTATATTTTCTCATTTAGATATGTTGTTTGAATAAAACCCAGGAACCTTGATATTCTCTAATACATCTAGAAATTTATTTTTCTCTAAAGGTGTCATCACATAATAAGTATAAGGAACTTTCCATTTGTTTTTACCGATACACACAAGATGCAGTTCTAGTCAAATACCCCTATCCAACAAGTCCCGATGAGATTGAAAGTAATATTTGGTATTCCCCTTGATATTTAGAAGAATTGAAAGTAACATTTCACACATATTTTTCTCAATGTGCATTACGTCTACACAATGACATAAAAAATTGGTAGATCAATATGGAAACTCAAAAAATATACTTCTATTTTTCCATTTGTAAGTGGATTTAGTGTCAAATTTTTTCCTATTTTTAGATTTCATATGAACTTTATCTAATGAAAAAATAAAATCTTTCAATTAATTAAGAACATCAGTTCATAACATACATTGAGGTGGTTGTTCAATGTCAACAATATTATCAAACCTCCGATAATTCTTCCTATATTGATGATCCATTGTTAAGAATCATTGATGCCCCATGAAACTGATACTACAATGATATTTAAGACTTATCGATCATGTATTATTCATAAAAATAGGAAATTATAGTTTTCCATTAATTCTCCAACTAGGCATCATTGTATATTCAAGGAAATCATTTATAGTCTACAGAAGGGCAGCACACATTTGATTTTTTTTTGAAAAAGCATCAAATGTGAACACACCCATATCCCAAAGTCTCTTAAAATATCTTATTAAAGGTTAAAAGTATACATATATATAATTTATGGGATTATAAGGTACAAATATTAGTATACTCAAGAAAGTGAAAGGTTTTTTCATACACATCCACAGTGGAAGATTATAAACATGAATAAAAACTGACCATGTGCTGTGAGCAGTAATCATATGACCAAACAGATTAAAACCATCATAGGATAAACCCAACATGACATTACGCACCTCAGATGCAAAATTGGGATACCGTGAATCAAATTCCAACCATGATGATCAATATGTAGGATGAGTTAACTCATCATTACCTTTAATTCTCTCAGCATCATGGCAATGCATATTGGATGATATTTCTATAGACATGAATAGAGTTTGAAGCCTATTAATCAATGGAAAGTTTCACATGAATTTATGTGGAACAAAATATGGTGTTCCATCTGCATTTTCCTTCCACCGAGATGTACCAAATTCTTTATAGTCATTAAGGTCAGTTGTTTCCTCCCAAAATAAACTATAATCTTTAGGACAAGCATGAATTTTGTTATTAGAAAATTCGATCTTCTTAATTAACTTCCATAACTTATAATGATTTAAGGGAATATATGCACTATCAGGAATAAATTCCTTTAAAAAGGTAAGAATATAATCAATGTCAATATTAGAAATTCCATACATGAATTTCCATTATATAACCGCATTAAAAATTAAAATTTTTTCATTTTAGTATATTACCTATATACAAGAGTTCTGGCATCATCCATTAATTTTTTTACTCTCTCAAAATCATCATATTCAATATTTTCTTCATGTGTATTGATATCATTTCCTTTTTTACACTAGAATATTATCTCTCTTGTGATGATGCACAAATGGAAACCGATCAAATATTAAATTCTCCATACCACTTATTTATTTCTATTTATGAATTGTATAAGATTGTATCGTCTCTCCATTATGATACCAAACATGATAGTTTTTTTTAAATCCAACTCTCATTATATGGTAGATAACTTCTTCCCAGCTTAACCATGGTCTTCTAACATGATTATAACATGGAAATTGTATATGACCTTCATCTGAAACATTTTTAAATGAAAAATCTAAAAAAGTTTCCAAATTCTCTTGAAACTTGATTGAAATTCAATTGGTATGATATATCAAACTTCTATCCATTCTATTATAGGGAAAACAAAGTTATATTCCAATCAAAAATGTAAACCACAATTACAATGATATCCAAATTAAAATACAAATTAAAAGTATAGTGTAGAGGAAATTAAAGAAAACTAATAAGAAACTAAATTGAATACAATTCATGATGTAAGTGACCATTATATAATACTATAATATCCATCCCAACAAATAAAAAGGCATATCATAAGAAAAAAACAAGTCATACTCATGGAAATGATGCAAAAAATCTAGCACGCATTTAAGTATCTTTGAAAACCAACCCTCACCAATCCAACTATCAGGACTAGGATGAAAGTTTAATACACCTAAACCATATGGTCTATATATATATTCTCACTAGATATCACCTCTATATAAATATCCAATATACTAGATAAAGAATATAAGATAACACATGAAACTATATTCAGAGTTAGGGAAGTGTTAAAACTAGAAGGTGGAATGGCCCCCAAATATAAGTACTTCATCTTCATAGTAGACCATTCAGGGAGGCCTATATTAAATCAATATGAGAAATCAACCCAACATGGTCATTCCCCATAAATCAAACCACTCTCCAAAATAATCAAAATAATTTAAAAAAATTCCCCCTTTTAAATCTATGGGCCCCCTTATTCAAGAAGTTCCAAAAAAAGTAATAAATACCAAGAATTAAACTACTAAAGAGGAAACACCTTTGAAAACAAATTAAAAAAATAACCACCTTGTTTAATTATAAAACATTCACATTTTGAAACAATTTAAAACCACCCACTAATGGGATAAATCCCCATCATACTGAAAAATCTACTTTTGGAAATCACTAATTTTTTGTAAAGATTAATGTCAACATAAGTTTTTTGAAAAAAACATTGTATTATGATTATGAAAATAATTACCATTAACAAATATCATATAATAATCTATTACAGTGTTTCTAACTAGTTTAATACCAAAACACCCCCCTACACTTCACATGTTAAAAATAACCAATCCTAAAATACCCTTCAAGAGGGTATGATTTACTTTGAAAGAAAATTACAAATAGTATTAAAAAAATATTTCATTTAAAAAACAAACCCTAAGGCATCAAATGAAATAAAAAACATTTATGTTATGGAATCCATTTTTTACACAAAAAAATCCATTTTTTACAACAATGGAATAATCATAACATGCCACAACCTTACTTGAGGAATCAAAAGAGAAAGAACACCTAGACGATAAAGAATACAAGAGAATAAATAAGATGAGGGAAAGAAATATTTCTTCTCAAAGATCACAATAAAAAACTACCAAAAATAGAGGAAGAACACCTGGACGATGGGTGCAATGTTTCTTGAGGAGGGGAGGGGGGGACGCCAAAGTCGCATGAGGTTGGTGGGAGAGGAGAGAACTAGGGCTTAAAATGAGGCGGGGAGGGGGAACTTGATAAAGGTTGACTATGTAAGGGGCTATACCCAAATTTTTTTAAAAACCATTGATATAGATCAACCTATACCAATAGTTTTTTCAAACCATGGGTATAGGTTTGGGAAGAATGTCTATACACACAGTTTCTCTAAATTGTGGGTATAAATCCGTGGGGATAGAGCCAGTTTCTAGTAGTGATACTCTTTTTTGTCTGTAGTGAGAAGTTTCCTATAGGGAAATCCACCTTTCCACTAGATAAGAGATGATCCTCAAGTAAGATAGTAAGGTCCCCTTTAGTCTCACTGTTAATTCATTCAGTATCATTGAGCACACTCATATCTCTCCATTTCAAACAAGACCCATATTTAAATGGGTAAGGCCGAGACAAACATAAATCTTCCTATAAATTACTTTTGTGAGTGCCCAGAGTTGAATGATTATAATTACCTGAAGTAACCATATCATCAAAAGATGGTGGGTCTTGAAGCAGATGAGCAGCTCTAGGTGATTTATCCCTCTGGTCACCCACTTTTCCCTCTAGATTGTTGACTTCCAAGGAAAAATTTCTAGAAATATGACCATAAGAAGGGTCCCATATATCATTTACATGTATGAAGACCTTAGAACCGATTAGATCTGCACCCCTACTAGCAGGCTCTCTAATCTCTTTGTTTTCATTAGAAACACCAGCTTCCGCTGGTAATTTAAATGTATAGTTCTCAATAATATGTCCATTATTTTTATAGTTTGAGTATCTTAGGACCTTTAGGTATCTTTACCTAAAATTCCAAATAAAATAGAAATTAAAACAAAAAATAGTTATATATTCATATTCCACATATATTTCAAACTTGAACTCATCATCCACCAAAAAACTATTCCAATAAGAGAAGAACAAAGATATCTCATTTTTTATCATAACACACAACTAGTATTTATGTTATGAACTAATTATTTTTTTAATGATTTATGTATTTCATAAATATTTAGTCATATATTTATTTTTAATATTATTCATGCAATGAATAAACCATTAATAATGCATTGCAGTGCACAAGGTTCAAGTCATACATACTTGTAAGGACTTATTGATTTATATATTTATTTATAATTTCACACTATTTGATAAGATCATATTTTTATTCATCATTATTAGGTAAATTTCAAATTTATATCATTATTTTATATTATGTAATTTATACATATTATTTTATTTTTGTTTTTTACATTTTAACATAACCATATTTATTTCCACACTAGTATTATTATATTTTATTTTTTATGTAACCCAATAATTAATATATTAGTTTGTGTTTTTAGGAAGATGCAGTCTCAATATCTTCATTATGGGGATTCACAAGGTGATTAGAATTTTCCTTCAGACATGACTATTCCACAATTTTTGAGATTTCATATTCTACCTGGGAGTGGATATTCTATTGTGTCTCATCCTAATAAAGTTTTGAGTACATTTTAGGGTGTTAATGTGATCACTTGGGATTTTATTTCTTTGGTAGAGGAACTAAACAAAAATATTTTGATAAATTTGAATGATGTCAATCTTATTCAGGTTGTTATAAATGATATTCTACCCCAATATATGGCTAATCAAGATGCTATTGAAGAGGCTGAATGGGAAGTTTAGGTTAAGGATTCTTGACTCATGACTTCATTCATAGATTCATCTAAAAGAAGGATCATCAATAAAGGTTCAATCATGCATGAAACAATAAACCCTGATTCCATCTTTGAAAGGATGGAGATATGTAAGTTCTCCCTTATTTCTAGGCTCATCCTTCTGAAAAGAGATAAACCCTATCACTTTGAGGATTTGATAAGTCAAGTTTCTTCAATTTGGGTTTTTATTGGATATGTATTTCAATTGGGTGAAGTTTATATCATTGTTTGTTTATATCTGATAAGTTATTCTGGAAGTCTTGGTGTTTTGGATCATTGTATCTGAAACTGTTATCCTTCTACATTCATGAGTGGTCAATATATTTTGACCCCTTTACAGCTAGAAATTACTTCACTCGGATGTGGATAAATATTTAAGGACTATCCTGGATCCCATGACATCTAAAAATCCTATATGATATTATATCTATCATAAGAGTCCCCATTTGAATGGATAGGGAAACCGAGTTACCCAAGTATAGACACTGTGTCAGGATCTTGGTGGATGTGGATTTAAGAAATACACTGATTGAAAAAGTGATTATATCTAATCTTAATGATGATATTGTAGGATCCGAGCGTAGCGGAAGCGTGTTGGTGGGAGTGACCAACTTTAATTTTAGCATTAAAAATGATCAATCTGAGATCTGTCACGATGTAAAATGCCAAATCTTTGGAATAGAATGAAGAACAAAAAACAAAAGAGGGAGTCCCAGAACCATAGAGATAGGATCATCAAATGTTGGTTATAATTAATTTAATTAATTGTCATGAATTACCTTGATGGAATTCTTTCTTCGTTGATGTCTCCGATCACAATCCGGTGTGATTCGTCATTGCATCGTAGAATCCAAGTGTAGGATTCCTCTATCAGTGATCCACACGTGCTCCATGTATCTCTGGACATCGCCGAAGGGATCTCTGGGTGCTAGTGCAGAAGAACCTTCACTTGTGATGTCTACCTTCGATCACCTTGATCTGGTGGTGGTGGATCTCTCTCGGTCTTGATAGCATTCTTAGAGGAAGGAGTTCTTTCGGCCTTGAGAGAACTCTCTAGAATTGTTGTGCACAACGATTGGGAAAAAGTGTTGGGGTTGTGAGGATATTTATAATCGGGTTTGAGGTTATAGAGTTATGATAATAAATAAACGCGTTACACGTTTTATTTATTTCATTAACTCTTATTGAAAAACCCCATGTCAAATGATTAATTCCTTGACATGCTCCCACACTGATTATAACAAATATAATTTAATAAAATGATATTATTTCCTCAAAATCCCGATTAGAAAAACTACATGCCGTGTAATCATTAATACATGGTGTGTACTCATTTTCCACAAAACTATAGGGCGTGTATATTCAATATACAGAGTGTGTACTTTTATTTTCTATTTTTCTTTATTTCCTCAACCACATTTATTAGTCCTTGAGTAATGGATATTTATTTCTTAAATAAATGTAACTACATTACTCACTAATAAATATATATTATTTCGTCCACAATATATTCTCTTGAATAACTAGTGTCGAAATAAATGCAATCATGCATCCTTAAATAATTATTAAACCACAATTGGGAATAATCTTTATTTAACTTGTTAAATTAATATTTAATTGAGATACATGGATACACTTAGTGTGTGACCCTCTAGGCCTCTTTCTCATTGGAATTAGGCAGAGCCTGCCTAAAGTCCAAGGTTAGTGTCTAGCAACACGCCAAGGCACCCATAGAGAAAGAAGTTAATGCTGCAATGTCTTGTCACCTCATATGAACTCTTACCGTGTAATATAATCCCTTTGTCACGATATCAAGAATCAAGCGGGTTGCATGCTAGTGCCATCAACCCATGTGCTCGATTATTCTTTATTTGACTTTCCGGAATTGAACTCGCCCATACCTTACCATGGACATGGATTTTAAGCTATATCAATTCCATCAAAGGTCCTGAGATATATACTTCCTTTATGGAATAGAAGGCACAAATCCTTTCTCGCATTATCTATTAATGCAGTATTACTCGTGACGCACCCAACGTATCCTACCTCGCTGCGAATAGTGTGTCGTCATAGTTTTTTTCAATACATCTAAGTGCGTTAGTTTTAATACCCATTAACAATAATATTAAATTCTAAGGATCAATACAAACGTCCACAGATAGGAACATCCAATGACACTATGAAATGTGGATTTTCTATTGGCGGGTCTCGTTCTCATAATATCCTCCTGTATATTACCAAGGGCACACACCATGAGAAGGTGCCTCAAAGTTTTATGAGTCCTCACCCCTAATGGCATGTATTATCTATGTCCCTCAAATAATATCATACAGCCATAGAACATATATTCAAGAACAATGTTATGGAACTTCTGGGTTCTCATTATAGCAGGGATCTGCTATGACCCTTTAATGCAATAGCTGTCCTTAGGACATTATCACATTAATTATCACGCATAAGAAAAATCAAGATGTGATGAGGTATTTATTAATGAATAAAGTACAAAGTAGTTGTTTCTAGGCCACCAACTCCAACGGACTCCCACTTGGACTAGAGCCAACTTCTAACAACCTTTAACCCGCTAACTCACACATGATATTCATGCTTCTACTGAGATAGGCCTTTAGTCATGGGGTATTCCATGTTCTCTTCCGTGGACACTCTGCTCATTACAACTTCACCCCTCTGATAGAAATCCCTCAAGAGGTGATACTTTTGGAGTATGTGCTTTGTCCTTTGATGCAACCTTGGTTCTTTTGAAAAAGCCACCACTGCAGTATTATCAGAATACAATATAACAGGGTCTTTACTGCTAGGCACCACATCAAGATCCTAGAAAAAGTTATGAATCCATATGGCTTCCTTGGCTACATCAAAAGATGCTATATATTCAGACTCCGTTGTAGAATCGACAACAACTAGCTGCTTTGAACTCTTCCAACTCACATCTCCTCCATTGAGACAGAAAACATATCCATATTGTGACTTCAGATCGTTCCGATCTATCTGAAAACCAACATCAGCATACCCTCTGATGACAAGATCCTCTTCTCCTCTATACACCAGGAACATATCCTCAATTCTTCTCAGATACTTAAGGATAGTCTTAACAGTAGTCCAATGCTATTCTCCTGGATCTACTTGATATCTTCCTACCATGCTCAGTGCATAGGCAACATCAATCCTGGTACATAACATGGCATACATGATGGATCCTATATCTGAAGCGTATGGGATCTTACTCATTCTATATTTCTCTTTTTGTGTTTGAGGACACATTTTCTTAGAAAGATGTAGGCCATGTGACACTAGAACCAATCCCCTCTTGGATTGTTCCATACTAAATCTCTTTAGTATCTGGTCAATGTATGTACTCTGACTTAGTCCAAGCAGCCTCTTGTATCTATCACGAATGATCTTGATCCCTAGAATATAGGCTGCTTCACCCAAGTCCTTCATGGAGAAACACTTGTTCAACTAGTCCTTAACTGACTGTAAGATTGGTACATCGTTTCCAATAAGCAACATGTCATCAACATATACTACTAGGATAACGATCGCATTCCCATTAAACCGCTTATAAACACATGGCTCACATTCATTCTTAATGAACCCAAATTCCTTTATGGCTTCATCAAATCAAATGTTCCATGACCTGGATGCTTGCTTTAATCCATAAATAGATTTTTACAACTTGCAAACCCATTTGGCTTCGCCTGGTGTCACAAAACCTTCTGGTTTTTTCATATAGACATCTTCCTGAAGGTTCCCATTAAGGAATGCTATTTTGACATCCATTTTCCAAATCTCATAGTCATGGTAAGCTTCTATGGAAAGTATGATTCTTATGGATTTAAACATGGAAATTAGCGAGAAGGTTTCATCATAGTCAATTCCTTGATGCTGTCTGAATCCTTTAGCCACTAGCCTTGCTTTATAGGTGCTAAATTGACCCTCCATGTCTAGTTTTCTCTTAAATACCCATTTGCATGCAACATGCTTTACATCAACTGGATCATCAACCAGAACCCAGACTTGGTTATGATGTATGGAATCCATCTCAAAATTCATAGCTTCTATCCATCTTGTAGCTTCTGATATTTCTACTGCTTCCTTGTAGGAGAGAGGTTCATCATTGTCCAACAATAATGATTCACCATCCTCGGTGACTAGAAAACCAAATATCTCTGGTTCCCTTACATCTCTTGAGATACTATGCAATACTTGTGTTTCTGGAACCTCTTCCACGGGGACCTATGGAACTTGTTCCTGTACCAACTCCTGTGTATCTTGAGCATCAACTTCGTCAAAGTAAATCTTTCTACCACTATCCTTTTTTAGGATGTGCTCCCTCTCGAGAAAGACAGCTTGTATGGAGACAATCACTTTCTTATTTGAAGGGTTATATAGGTAATATCCTTTCGTTTCCTTGGGATATCCTATAAAGATACACTTCATGCCCTGGGGTGCTAGTTTGTTTCCTGAAAAGGCCTTAAAAAACGCCTCACATCCCCATACACATGTGTGCAAAAAAATGGGTTTCTTTCCATTCTATAACTCAGATGGAATTCCATTTGCCGCCTTAGTTGGTACTCGATTTAATGTGTATGCTGCAGTTTGTAATGCATATCCCCAAAAGGATAATGGAAGATCTTCATGACTCATCATCGAACTCACCATGTCCAACAAGGTGTGGTTCCTCCTTTCATTAACACCATTCCACTGTGGTGTATAAGGAGAAGTGAGCTGAGATATAATCCCAGACTCCTGTAGAAGATCAATGAACTCTTGGTTCAAATATTCCCCACCTCGATCCGATCAAAGTTTCTTTATCTTTTTACCAAGCTGATTCTCCACTTCATTATTGAATTCATTAAATTTATATAAGGACTCTGACTTATACCTCATTAAGTAGACATAGCCATATATACTTAAATCATCAGTAAAAGTAATGAAGTAAGAATATCCACCTCTAGCTTCTACTGGAAATGGTCCACATACATCCGTGTGCACCAATCCTAGAAGCTCTGTGGCCCTTTCACCCCGTCCACTAAAAGAAAGCTTGGTCATTTTACCTTGTAAACAAGCGTGACATATATCAAGTGTTTTTAGCTCAGTAGAGTCTAAATAGCCATCTTGGCAGAGCTTTGTCAAGCGCTTCTCATTTACATGACTGAGACGGTGATGCCACAACTAGGTGATGTATGAGTCATGTGAGTTTGTTTCGTTATCGATTGACAAAACTTGGTTTTCGTAATTTAATACATACAAACCATTATTTAAATGCGCCATAACATAACATATGTTGTTCTTATAAAAGAGACAACCCTTATTTCTAAACTTGAAAATAAATCCATCCATATCCAAACAAGATATAGAAATTATATTCTTGGTAACACTAGGCATATAATAACAGTTATGTAAAACCAAAATCATCCCAGTCGGCAATGAGAGGTGGTAATCGCCAATAGCCAATGCATCCAGCCTTATGCCATTGGCAGCTCTAAGATCCACCTATCCTCTGGTAATATAGAATCCCACCTTTTTATAACAAAAACTTTCATTACATTACACAAAACTGAGGATCTTTAAGGTTTAGTGTCTTGGAAACCAGGAACATAATACATGAAAACAACATAAAACATTCTTCTTAAACACTTGAAAGGCTTCTCCTTAAGTTAATCCTAGGTTCAGTACTTCATCTCATAACCTGGGGACATACATCAAAAGAAAGGGTGAGCAGAAGGCCCAGTAAGGGAACAAGAGAAACATTTAACATGTGAACTTGAGATACATCAACTATGACATGAAAAGAACTTTAAGGAATGAGAAAGAAATCATGAGATATATCATAATAAAAATAAAATTTTTCATAACTTGAAGATGTGGCTACATAATTTAACATAGACAATCATGAACATATCACCAAGGTCCATCCCCAAGGTTTCATTTGAAAATTACCAAGGTTATTCACCAAGATATCGTGAAAATTGTAATCTCTAGTGGTTACATCATTACCCAATGCATTGGAGCGCTATCAGGGCGCACCCTTAAATTTGCCTTTATTATCATGTGAGCCACATATATCATCATTAAACATTTCATAAATAACCCATATATCATAAAATAAATGGGTTTCATTTCATAATCATAACGTTTTAAAAACTGCTTTAAATACATGATCTTTACGTCACTTTAAAACCCACAGAAAAGGAAGGTGGGTCTCATGTATGTAAATCCAAGAATTTAAAATAGAACATTTTGGTATATATGTGAATACCCCTTTAGAAGAAATAGCTTTGAGTATTCACTTAATAATATAAAAGAACTTTAGAAAAAGAGAGAGACATTTTGAGACGGAAATTCTGCAGCATAACGACTATGTTACGAGGTTTTAGAAGACATTAAAAAGAGAGGGGGAATGGGTCACCCACTCATAAATGATCCATAAAACAGTAGAGGGACAGAAAATTAAGGATATATGAACATGGTAATGAAATTTGAAAGATTTACCATATGAAATGAAGATCATGAAAGGAAGACAAAAATAAGATTTCTCTTATGAAAACTCGGCAGCCTAACGGCGTCACATAAACTTCAACCAAAAATGAATTGATGAGATAAAATAGGGTCTCTCATAATATGAAAATAAGGGTTCAATATGATAGATATAGAGATCATACCCCAACATAATAAAAAGGAGCTTGAAAGACTTGACATGAATATAGATCTTGAAAACGAGAAGGGTGAAAGAATCCTTTAAAAATTCGGCAGCCTAACGGCACCACTTAAAACATCAAAATACTAAATTTAAGAGATAAAATGGGGTCTCTCATCATATGATCATAAAATATCAGTATGATAGATATAGAGATCATACCCCAACATAATAAAAAAGAACTTGAAAGACTTGACAAGAAAATAGAACTTGAAAATGAGAAGGGTGAAAGAATCCGTTACAAAAATTTCGGCAGCCTAACGGCGCCACTTAAACTTTCATAAAATGAAATGATGAGAGTAAGAGGGGGTATCTAATCATATGAACATAAAAAGGATAGTATAATGAATATAAAAGAACATCCTCCAAAATAAGAACATGGAGAATAAAAGGAATGACATAAAAGAGATTACTTGAAAAGAAAGAGAGAGGTCAGATCCCTTACCTTTAAAACGTAACTCTTAAAACTCAATGGTTGGGACCTTGAGGGCTTGGGGGAACCTTGGGAGGACTCCTTGGGAGGTAAGTAGACCAGAACTTCGTTGGGGGAGAGTTGGGAGTGAAAACTAAAGGAGGAAAGGGTGGGTATTTATAGGGAAAGTGAGGGGACAAGACATTAATGGCCAAGGGACACCTCAAAAGTGCTTTTCTCAAAACCATGTGCTCTCCCATGGCATTTACCATGGAGTTAGGCCACATGGGGCCCACAATACAATAATTCATCACCTTTGGCCGGCCAACCCTTAAAATATCTCATGACATCATCATGACACAATTATGATGTCATTAAACATACCGAAACCCTAAAACTGTATTTTTACTATTCACTGAAAATTCAACTTTCTCAGAAAAATCCCAAAATTTCACCTTAACCAAATATCGATTCTATAATTACAAAAATGAACTCCATTTTATAAAATAAATTTTCTAAATATTTTTAATTTAATTTTTAAATAAATACACTATTTACCGAAAATTCATTTTTTCAGAAAAATCCCCAAAAATTACCATAACATAATATCGATGCTCTGAGTTCAAAAATAAAGCCCATTTTATAAAAATAATTTTATAATTATTTTTAATTAAAATTTTAATTAAAAAATACTATTCACCCGAAAAAAACTAATACTTAATAATAATTTATGAAATTGTTATTTAACCATTTTATTGAATCACATTACTTAATCAAGGTACCTAGATTATTTTAATACTTTCATTAAGTGAGATTACTAATCCATTTGGACACATTACTAATCCTAATCATAAAATCACTATTCATAATTTACTATTCATCAAAAATCAAGTTGATCTTATTAGACTCTAAATTTCGCACTGAACATAATTGTAGAAGAACATTTTTTGAAAATCATTACACATTTTTAATTATTTAAGGTTTAACTAAACATTTTTAAAATATCCTTTTTCTAAAATTCATCAAAAATATGCATACTATATTTATCCGGACATTTGAAAATTCATAAACTTCTTCATAAGAAGAAATCAAATTTTTTATTTAAAACAAAGGATTACACAAGGCAGTTACGGTCTTCTTACATAGCCCCTTATCACACCGGCATAGGACCTAAGTGTAAGGTGTGCTAAGGTGACAGAATCCGAGGGAGGCTCGGCCAACATCGCACGAGTAGTAATTTCTATCAGTTTGAACTTCTTGTAAAGGCGATTCCGTTCTAGCTTCACACGATGAAGTTAAGCTTGGGTTTGGTCCAGAGCAAAGCCCAATGGTGCTACCTCCTTCCCAAGTTCTGTTAGATGGGCTTCGATCGGTCCAAGACTACTGGGTGAGGCCATCGAATCTTCTTTCTATATTAATTAACCAACATTACTTGTATTTAGAGACAATAATAAAAATGTTTAGTTTCCAGCGGTCATATTGACCAATGGTCATATAACAGTCAAAACCCAACGGTCTCATTTTAATTATACTCATGTTATCAAATGAAACATTTTTGTTGCGTATCAAAAATAAAATAACACACAAAATTAGGAAACAAGATTTATTCAAAATTTCGGGTCGTTACAGGTAATCTTTCTAAATCTACTTGGTTCCTATATTTAAATACATATGTGAGCCCCACAAGATGTATCTAATACTCAATGAGTAGAAATAGAAAGATTACACTCGATAACAAATGTACCTTTAGCATTCCCATGCTTTTAGGTGCAGTTCCTCTTCCAGTGGCCTTACTTGCCACATGAAAAACACACCGCCTCCCATTCCTTACCCTACCTCTGGATCTTCCCCTTCTTGGAAGGATGATGCTCTGGGGCTTCAGACCGTTTATAAGTCTTTGGCCCCTTTTCCTTATCCTTCCTTTTATTATTCACCATAAGGATTGCAGGTTTGTCATGCCCCATGTCCTTATCTACCTGGAGAATCAAGGTCAGAAGTTCCAATAGACTCTCCTAATTGTTTCTCATGTTATAATTGACAATGAAGCTAGAGAAGGTCTTGGGCAGTGATGATAGGATGAGATCTGTATGCAACTCATCCGGGAACTTAATCCCTAAGATATCCAGGCATTCAATGTTTCCAATAAGCTTGACTACATGAGGCCCATCTGACGCAGACTCTCCAAGATTAGTTGTAAAAAAAGTGTTAAAGATCTCATATCTCTCTTGTCTCACCTTATCTTGGTAGAGATCCTTAAGGTGAGACATCATGCTATACGCGTCCATGTTTTCATGTTGCTTCAAGAGCTCATTAGACATGAACGATATCATGAAACACTGGAAATATATGGCATCATCCATGTGTTTCATATAGAGAGATAGTTCCTCATCATTGGCCTCCTTTCTAGGTGCAACTGTAATAGGCTCTTCCAGCGCATACAATTTCTTTTCATGGCGAAGGATGACGTGTAAATGCCTCTGCCACTCTTGGAAATTGGTGCTGGTGAGAAGGTTTTCCTTCTCGAGTATGGTTCGTAATGATATGTTTGAAGTCATTTTTCTTTCCATTTCTACAAATTAAGATGAGCAAAGGTTTAGTACTTTATTACAAAACTGAGACAAATAAATAAATTAATACTTATTAGTCTCCCACTATTTTATCGAAATCCAATAGCCCTCACCATTGACTTCAGAATATTATGTTTCCTAAATATTCTAGTGGCAAGGGTCTATATTTCCCTTTTCATTACCTCAACTAGGGTTGGTCAAGAAACTTGAATGGTTTTAGGTAGGCATTCCAAACGCCAACTGCATTAAATCGCAACTCCTTGATCCGCTGAGTGGACTCCCCAATCCTGAAATCCTTTTATTTTGGATTTCCTCAACCTCTACCTCTTGGTCACACCAAGTCTTACTGTTAAAGTCAACCCTCGATGCGAACCAAGTCAAGTCAACCCAAAACCTTGAATTAGAATTCCCCGATAATTGAAAGCACCCCAACTAGGGTTGGTCAAACACTTTGAACTATGGTTCAATTCGAACCAAGATTATGGAAGGCTATACTGACTTAATATTTCTTTGAGGTATTTTTATCCTTATACATAAATTTACATTTTATTATCTTTGATTACATGCTTGTTAATATTAAGTGGTATATACTTAAGTGATTAACCATTTCTAAGATAATATTTATGCATAAGTCGGTCTTTATTTTAGTTCCATCTTTCATGATTTGTTTAATTAATTAATTGTGTGATCGTGACAACACACCCATAATAAATAAACCATGAAACTGATAGAAATAAAATAAATGATATGATCATGAGCTTGTTCTATTGGTTAGTTTATCCAGCGGTTAATAAACTAACCCAAGACCTAGGGGAGAAATACCTTGAACCTTTTGGGTTCATGTTTACAGCTTTCCACCTGTCCAACTTTGTATCTCCTTGGACTGGTTTCGCCTTGGCTCCTAACTTGAGCCACCTCCACTAGCTGGGGAGCTCCATCCATTATATATTCATTTATCTCACACGTAGGTGAGGGGTAAAAAGGGGGTTTTACACAAAAGAATCCTTGGGTGCGTAGGCCCTACATATTAATGAGGAGAAGGCTCACAGGACAACAAATTTAATTTAAATAAATAAATTATAGAAACCATTCACATACAAAGGTCTTGGTCTAGCTCATGATCATCCATATATGCAACAATATTTACGCATAAATAAAACTAGCATTCAATTCTTTAATCGTTCTTGTTTAAGATAAATCACGCTCGAATCAATTAATTATCTTTAATTAATCAATCCTTTTATCTTAAAAACCTTTTCTAAATTTCGTTGAGATTCTCATACATCATAATTTTAAACAAATAATTTCATTTAAAATTATCTTTGTACGTAACTTGTACCTTGGAGGCAACCCGGTGAATTCCCATTCATTACACAGATGTTAAATTAAACACATATATATAAAACACCTATCACATGTTGTGTCTCAGCTTTATTCCTGTACTATGGTACATGTATCAAGGGTTTGTAAAATATAATAATAAATTTTAATAAATCTGCATAATTTGGGTGAATACACGACGTGTAGTTCTGACTCACGGTGTGTAATTTTCTTCACCGTCCATCCGAAGTACACGCCCGAGGACATGGAGTGTTGATGTACTTTGGAAATTTTCGAAGTACACAGCGTGTTCAATTGGACACATGCCGTGTTGTATTTTCGTTACACGGTTTCCAGCCGGGAAAGCAGTGTATGGGGTACACGGTCCAATCCCATCCCAAAGGGACTACACGACGTGTTCATTGGACCACACGGCGTGTAATACAGAAACTATGTGCCACCTGTTCCTGGTCAACACACAGTGTCATAAATGACTTAGATATGATCCAATATACGACCTGATTTGGAGGACCGGTCTAATGCTTTGAACCTAGACTACATGGCGTGTACTTCCGAATACACGCCGTGTATTCTGGTGTTGTACAACCAAGAATGTTTGGCATCTTCGGATGAGTTTCTCTATTATATTTTAATCAAAATTAAAAGAAAAATTTGTTTCTGTAAGGTAAATGAGAAACGAGAGGGGAGGAATAGATCTCGAGATTCAGATTTTAAAGAATGATTAAATTGAATTGAAATAACTAAATTATTAAATGCGTAAATGACCAACGAAAAACTAAATAATTATAATCAAATATATGACCACTCTGATACCACTTGTAGGATCCGGGCACAGCGGAAGCACGTTGGTGGGAGTGCCCAACTGTTGGACAAAAATCCCTCAAGGTAACATTGAAGCATTTTTGGGTTGGTTGTGTTTGTGGACAAAGAAGGTTTTCATGGATATTTGTCGAGTTCCCAAGAAGTTGTTGACAATACTTGTTGACAAAGAACGATGACAAAGGAATGGACGATCTGGAGGTGGTACAAAAAGAGTAGTACAAGGTGGCGCCGTTTCCCAGTGTTTGCCAAATTTTTGCGGTCCAAAATTTGGAGTTTGGTGAGCATCACGAAAATAGTATTTCCGTGAAGATCATAATTTAATATGGAAAAGGCATGAATTTCACGAAGATAGGATGCATGGTTTGGAAATCGCGAAGACCAGAAGAATGTAGGTGGTGATGCTTCGCGATTACATCAAGCTTCGCGAACAGAATAGGGTGAAGCACATCACGGTGGTGAAGGACTTTGCGAGGGAGCTTCGCGGCGAAGGTGCGAAGGAATATTGGGATTCGCGAGGGAGCTTCACGGCAAAGTCGCGAAGGTATGTTGACGGTGATTCTTCGCGACTACGTCAAGATTCGCGAATGGAAAAGTGCCGTGGTGCTTCGCGATTTGGATAGAATTCCGGCGGAATCTTTGGAGCTTCGCAATTTGAGATGACGTGGCGTTGACTTCGCGCAGAAGGGATGAGGGTCGGTGGAATCGCCTATAAATAGAGGCCGACCCCTTCGAACGAAGAGAGAGAATTTTTAGAGAAAATCCATTTCTCTCGGTTCGCAGAGGTGGTTCACGAAGGCAGTGTGCTTCGCGAAAGGGGAGCTTCGTGGCAGCTATTCTAGCTCCGCGAAAGGCGTGTGCCCCGTGTTGGCTCAGTGAGCTTCGCGGAGAGGCAGGAGCTCCGCGACGGACTAAGCTTCGTGAGGGCCGTTGCTTTGCAACGGCTTGAGCTTCGCGAGAGAGCTTCGCGAAAAGGCAGGAGCTTCGCGAAGGCTTGTTAAGCTTCGCGAAATTGGGAGCCTAGCGAAGGTGAGTGCTTTGCGGAGGTCTTTACAAAGGTAGTTTGCCCAGTGTTCAGAGGCAAAGAGGTATTTATCTACGGATGAAAGTTGAACTTCAACAGAGCATCTACATACAAAGAAAGATGCATTCCTTAATGGAAATGAAGAGACCTACAGGTTTATAAACTGTGAGTGAATCCCTTCCAAGAGCAGTGAGCTTAGGAAGAGGAAGAAGGTGATCCTCTCCACCAGCAGTGAGCCAGAGAGAGAGAAACAGGGAGTGACCCTTGGAAAAGTAGTGAGCTGGCCCTAAACATTGTATAGGCAGTGAGCCTGGGCATAGAAGTGATCTAGCCCTAACATTGTAATCCACAACTAGTGAAGTCTAGTGGAATTGGTACGACCGAAAACTTGTCGGCGTATGCTCCTTGGACGTAGCCCTTTGCGGTGAACCAAGTAAAAATCTCTGCGTCTGCCTGCTAATTTGCCTGAATTTCATTTAAAGCATCATCATCAGATAAAGGAGAAAGTAAGTGATCATAACATACACACAAGTGCAAACAAAGTGACCCTTGTAACAAAGAGGTCAAGATCCAGCGGGGCAGGAAGAACTTAGAAAAAGAATATCCATACCCTGATTCACCCCCCCCTCTCAGGGTATATAGGCCCTAACAATTGGTATCAGAGGTAAGGTTGCTTTTATCAGATTTGTTTGCTCCAACTTGGTGTAGTCGATATGTGTGTTTAAAGAATCAGTCTGATCTTATCTCAGTGAGCCATGGGAAAGGGAAAAACATCCAAGAAGAAGCAGAAGTCAGGTGGTATCCCTCAGTGTGGAAGTATGTATGGAAAAAGTGTGATTCAATTAAAAGAGTCAAACAGCTTATTGAAGGAAGGTCTTGATGAATCTGATAGGGAAAAGATTGATTCACTCAATCATGATGTTGGAATGAGTGAAGTAAATGAGCATCAGAGTGATACTAAAACAGAAGAAGAAATTGAAGGAAGAATAGATATGCGAGCTGAGTTAGAGGCTGCTCTTGAAGAGATAGATGTTTGGAGAGCCAAAACCAAGAAATCTAACAAAGTTGTTCACGATGCCAAACTCTATATGCAGCAGCAGGAAGAAGAGAAGTTTGAGTTGATGGATAAAATTGAGGAACTCAAGTTATCAGCACCAGATAACTCAGAAACAGTTGGTGAGTATAAGATTAATATTGAAGAACAGAAAAGGGAGATCGATGGCTTGAATAGAAAAGTGAAAGATCAAGTCAAGTGCATCGAAGAACCTGATATTCCAAGTGACGTTGGAAACACCGAAGAAGTTAAATCTAAAGATATTCTGATCCAAGCACTGAGAACTGAGATCAACAAGCTAAGAGGCTTGAATCAAAGGCTTATTGATGTAGCTACTGATATGAGGGAGAAAAATGATTCTCAAGATAAATAATTGAGAAAGAGATCTGAAAAGGTGGAAAAATCAAAAGCTGGTGATAAGGAGAAGAATCTGAACTCATATGAGATTCAGAATTTGAAATCTAAAAATGAAGATCTAACTATAGAGATATCCGAACTACTTCATAAGAATAAAATTCTACAACAAGAGAATGCATGTTGTTCTGATTCTGTTTCTCAAGAAAAATTGAAAGTAAAGAAGCAGAGTGACATGGTGGATAAGCTAACATGTAAATTGGAAGATGAGATGTGTAGAGGGAAGCTTCTCAAGGGAGAACATGATGTCCAACTTGAATCAAGGGACATGAAGATTAAAAAGTTGGAATAAGAGATAGAATCAGTAAAGAAGGAAATGGAGAAGTCTAAATCCAAAGATAAGCCCAAGTTGAAGGATGCACTGCACTTATTATTTGATTATCCTTCGGTAGGTGATGATCAAATGAAAGCCAAATATGCTACATCAGAAGAGAAGCATGAAAGGATTGAATCATCCCAAAGGCCATCCATATTGGGAAAATCTAGAATTGGATATGATGATCTCACTCCTATGCATGATAGGAAAAGTGCAGTGAAAATATCTAGAGATATGGAAGACCTTGCAGGTGCTGGAGATAGACCTAAAAGGGATTTTACAGGAAGAAATGATAGCATATGCTATTTCTGCGGGATTCATGGCCACACATCAAGCTTCTGTCCGGATTATCTGGAATATATTTCAGGCTGTGAAAATATAAACTTTGATAAACCTAATGATAAGAAGAAGCATCATGAGAAATCAGAGAGAAGAGTATCTCAGAGGAAAACATTCATAAGATGTTATTACTGTGGAAGAATGGGACACACCATGAATATGTGTCAGGAAGCTCAAGAGCTCAATGTCAGAGGAAGAACTCAAGCAGCATCAACATCTTGGATAAGAGATGATGAAATGAGGTATGCCTTTGATGGAAATTGTTTTATATGTTCTTATTATGGGCATTTGTCAAGACATTGCAGCAAGAAGAAATCAAGAAATGGAAAGGGACTCGAAAGGAGATTCTCATCCCCAGTGATGCATAATAAGAAATTCTACACTGGGAGACAATGTGGTAAGTTTGAGAATAGGCTTAGAGCCTCAGGGGAATCATATAGAGATGAACGAAAGGTGTATCAGTCACCTCATCTATCACACTCACAACCGCCCCTAAGAAAGAACATGATCAAATCTGGAAGAAAAAGGGAGGAAACGCTACAACTGAGAGTAAGAAGAATGGATGTTCAGTGGAGGACCCACCACCAACGCAAAATAGGGTGGTGACTCATACATCTGATAAAAGAAATATGAACAAAGAACGTATTGAAAAATTTGCATGTCGTGTTTCACAGAGAAAAGTGGAGGAAGGTGTAAGATCCTTGCAATGGTGGAAGAAGCAAGGGAAGATGGAAAGAAAAGAGATTCATACTCAAAGAAATAATCAAGGAAAATGGAATTTTGGTGGAAAATCAAAGAAGGAAATGTGTACTAGTGGGTTTAAACCCCAAATGGTGAGCAAGGCCAAGCCTCTAGAATCTACATATCATAAAAAGGCTCAGAATGTAGGCAATGAATTCCTAGTCATATGTCCAGAACAGTTGAAGTTGGTTAGGCAGCTGGACGAAGTAAGAAAGGAGTGTGATGCCCTCCAAGAAAAAATCAAAGGGTTGACCCGTCAGGATCAACCACTATCCTCGTTTTGAGGATTTTAGAAACAACACCCCCTCTCCCTATATATATAAATGCTATTAATTGATGATTCATGTGTTTTAGGTTTTAGGGAGATACGATCCATGGGGTAGTGGAATCTAAGGATGTGAAGTGGAGAAGTGATTTGCTCTAGAGTTTCAATTGATTCAAATCAGGTACCAGAGTTGAAGAAGAAAGGGAGCGAAAGGGAGCAACAGAGCACAATAGAATGTGATTGTGTAATTAACTTTATCTCTTGTTTCCTACACAGAGTTTCAACTCAGTAGGCTTAGAGATTTTGTTAATGGCTCAACTCTGAGTGGAAGATGAGAACAAATGATGTAGGAGGAAAAGACTAGTTATGGGTCTAAACTGTTGGGCCTAACAACTGGAAGAGTTACATAACACAGGGGGATCATTCTATATCCTAATCAGATGCATGATCTCAATATGATATGAAAGACGAATGTTTATTCTCATGAAGAATGATTGGTGGAAAAGAAGCAACACAATTTTTCATGATTATCTATTTTGTTCTAACAATGTGGTATCAGCTGACTGCTTTCAGGATACCAAGAAGCTGTGAGAGAAAATCAACTGTGTGTCAACAAAAATATGAGAAAAGTAGCTGAAAGAAATGAAGCCACAGAAGAATGATTCAGTGAAAAATTTCCTGACAAATGTGTTGAGGAATAAAGAGACACAGGGAGAGCAGAAGTGGCTGATACTGATTCAGAAGAAGACACTGATGATGAACTAGAAAGTGCCAAGTCCGTGTCTACAAGGAATCCAAAGAGCTGAGCTGAAATTGATAGACAGAATATCATTGGTGATCAGTCGGATTCAGTTCAGACAAGGAAAATGAAATCACTACAGCAAGCATCTTTTCTATCTCAGGTTGAGCTGAAATGCTTTGCTGATGCAACTAAAGACGAAAACTGTGTTCAAGCCATGAATGAAGAGCTAGATCAGAATTGAGAAGAATCAGACGTGGGAGATTGTTTTGAGGCCAGAATATAAAAATGTCATCAGGACTAAATGGGTCTATTAAGACAAGATGAATGAATATGGAACAATGATTCAGAACAAAGCATGGCTGATGTGCAAAGGAGACTCCCAAATAGAGGGAATAGATGTTGATGAGACATTTGCACCGATTGCAAGGTAGGAGACAATCAGATTATTCCTAGCCATTACAGTGAAAAGTAAGTTCAAAGTGTTCCAGATGGATGTCAAGACTACATTTATAAATGGTTTTATGGAAGAAGAGGTGTACATTGAGCAACCAAATGGTTTTCTCATTCATGAGGATGAGAATAAATTTTGCAGGCTGAAGAAGGAGTTATTGGGCTATACTAATGCAGACTCGGCCGGTTCAGCGGATGATAGGAAATCAACGTCAGGTGGTGCTTTCTATCTTGGAGGATTGTGTATTTATTGGCTAATCAAGAAGCAAGATTGCATTTCATTGAGCACCGCAGAAGCTGAGTATATTTCGGCCACTCAAGCATGCACACAGTTATTGTGGATGAAGCAGCAGCTTGAAGATATGGGAGTTGAAGTGAAGTCTCCGATCGGAATCCAGTGCGACAACTCAAGTGCTATAAATCTTAGAAAAAATCCCGTACATCATTCAAGGACAAATCACATTGAGATTAAGTATCATTTTATCAAGGAGAAGGTTGAGTAGGGAATCGTGAAGTTGGAGTACGTGCCTACAGAGCTACAGGTTGCAGAAATTCTGACAAAGGCCTTAACCAAGGAAGCTTTTGAGAGGCATCAACTGGCTCTGGGAGTTCAGTCGATTCCCCACACTTGAAATAGTGTGGATGTGGGACCCCCACCCCCCCTCTCCCCGAGGTACAATGTGTTTTTCCCTAATGTGCTGATATGTGTTCTCTACTATGTTACAGACTACAAAGGGGTGACCTTTGGGTTCGTTGACAAAGGGGGAGAAAATAGTGATTGTTAAAGGGGGAGACAGTGTGGAGATTTGACAAATCATGAATGATACGGGGAGAAGCTGACCAGTGGAGCAGCCAGATAGGGGGAGAAATGAGAAAGGGGGAGAGTATTAAATCCGACGATGCTAGAAGTGATCGATCAAAGCATAGAAATCACGACAGCTGAGGATCGTGATAAAAGCAGAACAATAGTGTTGGAATGGTGTGAGACGGTGTCCAGCTATTCACCAATTAGTATCAGTGTGGTTCAACAATTGGTATCAATTTAAGAATTGGTATCAGGTTGGAATCGACAATTGGGGTTTGACATGAAGTGATTCATTGATGAACTTTTCATACTACTCTTGTTTCTCATGCCGATCACTGCTCATGTGGGATTAGAGTATGTGTTAAGTGAATCCTTGAACGCTATCAGAATTGCAAGAGGCGAATGGTGGTAGCGACTGGAAGAAGACTCAGTGAGGTATCAAAGTGAAGAAAATCATTCTGAGCAGAGTTGTGAAGAGTTTTCAACAAACCCAAAGGGGGAGATTGTTGGACAAAAATCCCTCAAGGTAACATTGAAGTATTTTTAGGTTGGTTGTGTTTGTTGACAAAGAAGGTTTTCATGGATATTTGTCGAGTTCCCAAGAAGTTGTTGACAATACTTGTTGACAAAGAACGATGACAAAGGAATGGACGATCTGGAGGCGGTACAAAAAGAAAAGTACAAGGTGGAACCGTTTCCCAGTGTTCGCCAAATTTTTGGGGTCCAAAATTTGGAGTTTGGTGAGCATCGCGAAAATAGGATTTCCATGAAGATCATAATTTAATATGTCAAAGGCATGAATTTCGCGAAGATAGGATGCATGGTTTGGAAATCGCGAAGACCAGAAGAATGGAGGCGGTGATGCTTTGCGATTACGTCAAGCTTCGCGAACGGCAGAGGGTGAAGCGCATCGCTGCGGTGAAGGGATTTGCGAGGGAGCTTCACGGCGAAGGTGCGAAGGAATATTGGGCTTCGCGAGGGAGCTTCGCGGTGAAGTCGCGAAGGTATGTTTATGGTGATTCTTCATGACTACGTCAAGCTTCGCGAACGGCAAAGTGCCGTGGTGCTTCACGATTTGGACAAAATTCCGGCGGAATCTTTGGAGCTTCGCGATTTGAGATGACGTGGCGTTGACTTCGCGCGGAAGGGACGAGGGTCGGTGGAATCGCCTATAAATAGAGGCTGACCCCTTCGAACGAAGAGAGAGAATTTTCATAGAAAATCCATTGCTCTCGTTTCGCAGAGGTGGTTCGCGAAGGCAGTGTGCTTCGCGAAAGGGGAGCTTCGCAGGGACTATTCTAGCTCCACGAAAGGCGTGTGCCCCGTGTTGGATCAGTGAGCTTCGCGGAGAGGCAGGAGATCCGCGACGGACTAAGCTTCGTGAGGGCCGTTGCTTTGCGATAGCTTGAGCTTCACGAGAGAGCTTCGTGAAAAGGCAGGAGCTTCACGAAGGCTTGTTGAGCTTCACGAAATTGGGAGCCTAGCGAAGGTGAGTGCTTTGCAGAGGTCTTTCCAAAGGTAGTTTGCCTAGTGTTCAGAGGCAAAGAGGTATTCATCTACGGATGAAAGTTGAACTTCAACAGAGCATCTACATACAGAGAAAGATGCATTCCTTAATGGAAATGAAGAGACCTACAGGTCTATAAACTGTGAGTGAATCCCTTCCAAGAGCAGTGAGCTTAGGAAGAGGAAGAAGGTGATCCTCTCCACCGGCAGTGAGCCAGAGAGAGAGAAACAGGGAGTGACCCTTGGGAAAGCAGTGAGCTGACCCTAAACATTGTATAGGCAGTGAGCCTGGGCATAGAAGTGATCTAGCCCAAACATTGTAATCCACAGCTAGTGAAGTCTAGTGTAATTGGTACGACCGGCAACTTGTCGGCGTATGCTCCTTGGACGTAGCCCTTTGCGGTGAACCAAGTAAAAATCTATGCATCTGCCTGCTAATTTGCCTGCATTGCATTTAAAGCATCATCATCAGATAAAGGAGAAAGTAAGTGATCATAACATACACACAAGTGCAAACAATGTGACCCTTGTAACAAAGAGGTCAAGATCCAACGGGGCAGGAAGAACTTAGAAAAAGAATATCCATACCCTGATTCACCCCCCTCTTAGGGTATATAGGCCCCTATTGGCCCTAACACCAACTTTAATTTTAGCATTAACAATGATCAATTCGAGATCCGTCACGATGTAAAATGTTGGATCTTCAGAATAGAACGAAGAATGAGAAACAAAAGAGGGAGTCCCGAAACCATAGAGATAGTATCATAATATGTTGGTTATAATTTATTTAATTAATTGACAAGAATTACCTTTATGGAATTCTTTATTCGTTGTTGTCTCTGGTCACGATCCGATGTGATCCGCCATTGCATCATAGAATCCAAGTGTAGAATTCCTCTAGCAGTGATCCACACGTGCTCCATGTATCTCTGGACGTCGCCAAAGGGATCTCCGGGTGCTAGCGCGAAAGAACCTTCACTTGCAATGTCCGTCTTCAATCACCTTGATCCGGTGGTGGTGGATATCTCTTGGTCTTGAGATCATTTTTAGAGGAAGGAGTTCTTTCAGCCCTGAGAGAACTCTCCAGAATTATTGTGCACAATGATTGGGAAAAAGTGTTGGGGTTATGAGGATATTTATAATCAGGTTCGGTGTTATAGAGTTATGATAATAAATAAACATATTACACATTTTATTTATTTCATTAACTCTTATTGAAAAACCCCATGTCGAATGATTAATTCCTTGACATGCTCCAACACTGATTATAACAAATATAATTTAATAAAACAATATTATTTCCTCAAAATCCCGCCTGGAAAAACTTCACGCCGTGTAATCATTAATACATGGTGTGTACTCGTTTTCCATAAAACTACACGGCATGTATATTCAATATACAGGGCGTGTACTTTTATTTTCCATTTTTCTTTATTTCATTCACCACATTTATTAGTCCTTAAGTAATGGATATTTATTTCTTAAATAAATGTAACTGCATTACTCACTAATAAATATATATTATTTCGTCCACAATATATTCTCTCGAATAACTAGTGCCGAAATAAATGAAATCATGCATACTTAAATAATTATTAAACCACAGTTGGGAATAATCTTTATTTAACTTGTTAAATTAATATTTAACTGAGATACATAGACACACTTAGTGTGTGACCCTCTAGGCCTCTTTCTCATTGGCATTAGGAAGAGCCTGCCTAAAGTCCAAGGTTAACGTCTAGAAACATGCCAAGGAACCCATAGAGAAAGAAGTTAACACCGCAATGTCATGTCACCTCATATGAACACTTACCGTGTAATATATTCCCTTTGTCACGATATCTTGAATCCAGCAGGTTTCATGCTAGTTCCATCAACTAATGTGCTCAATTATTCTTTCTTTGAATTTTTGGAATTGAACTCACCCATACCTTACCATGGCCATGGATTTTAGGCTATATCAATTCCATCAAAGGGACTTAGATATCTACTTCTATTATGGAACAGAAGGGACAAATCCTTTCTCGCATTATCTATTAATGCAGTATTACTCGTGATGCACCCAACGTATATTACCTTGCTGCGAACAGTGTGTCATCACAATTTTCGTCAATACATCTAAGTGCTTGAGTTGTAATACCCATTAATAATAATCTTAAATTCTAAGGACCAATACACACATTCAAAGATAGAAACATCCAATGACACTATGAAATGTGGATTTCCTACTGGCGGGTCTCGTTCTCATAATATCCTTCTAGATATTACCAAGGGCGTACGCCATGAGAAAGTGCCTCAAAGTTTTATGAGTCCTCACCCCTAATGGCCTGTATTATTTGTGTCCCTCAAATAACATCATCCGACCATAGAACATATATTCAATAACAGTGTTATGACACTTCCGGGTTCTCATCATAGCAGGGATCTGCTATGACCCTTTAATGAAACAGCTCTCCTTAGGACTTTATCACATGCATTGTCATGCAGAAGAACAATCAAGATGTGATAAGGTATTTATTAATGAATAAAGTACAAAGTAGTTGGTTATAGGCCACCAAATCCAACAAATATTAATTTGAGGATAGAGCATTATAGGAAGCCTTTGTTTTGTAGATCTTGTAATTTAGTTGGATACTCTACGGAAAATTTCCATAGATCATTGAAATGTGATGCCTGCTATAACGTCCTGGACTTGGATGCCACTGAATGGTGACCTGAGCCCGGTTGGCCCCAAGTTCTCAAGCGTATATTCCTAAATTCCCAAGGCTGTCAACTATCAGTGAGGACCTAGTATGTGTTTTTAGGGAGACTATTCCCTCTTATCAGAGTGTAACACAACATTATCAATCATAAAAATCAATAGCAGAAGCAGTAAATCAATCAGACAATAGATATACATCCAAAAGAAATATATATACAATGATGCCAGAAGTAGTCTCATATAAAATGATGATCATGTCACATATCTACAAAATATCCAAAATAGGTATACATACATCCAGTATAATACATGTAATAATATACAAAAAATACCAAAAGTGTTATCTACAAATAGCATCATGAGACATAGCTCAGTCCTGTGCTCCCATTCTCCTAAACACGACACAAAGTCAAGCATCAAACTATGGGAACTTGCCCTGGTCCCTACCTACATCCATATAATCTACATGCATACCCAACGGTGGCCCAAACATGGTATGAGATACAATCCCAGTAGGTCACCACCCAAAGTTTCTATAAAAAATCCTGGCTGCGCAATACAGGTTAAGTAAAGTGAAAAATATAACAGGTATGACAGTATTAAAAGTAAAGTGCCCAAAGAAAAAGTAACCAATCAAGTGATATTGTACAACTATATAAGGATCCCTAAAAAAAAAGTTTCAATCTTCTATAATAAGGTATAAGTAAAGAAAAAAGAAGTAAATACCATGACTATGTCATATAAACAATATATCATATCACCCATGACCACGCTATGTAACCTGTATATCAAACCAACCACAACCAAGCCATATAATCACAAGTGTCATAGTTACCATGACCAATCCATATAACCAGATATGTCACATTTACCACAAATGTTCTATATAATCAAAAGTGTTAGACCCAATGGGTCCAGATCCAAGGTATAGAAGACTAAGGTATCCTCATCGAGTCCCAGGAGAACCTCGATAGAAACTTGGTAATGAAACTTGTAGATTACAAGGATCATATCAATAGAGAATGTCCAATGTGAGTCCAACAAGATAGATCCAAGGGGTATAAATTCCCTTGGCATCCTACAGAATTAAGATCCAAGAAGCATACAAGTCCAAGGTATATTCTACCATAAATCAAGACCCATGGGTGAAAAGTCCATGACATCTAAATGGAATGAAGATCCACGGTATACCAACCAAGGAATACAATACCATTTCAATTGACATCTCATTCCATTCATTAATTCACAAGTATTCAAGTTCCATGAGTATACCCACTCATATACAAATCTATATAAAACATTTAATCAAAAGAATCAACATGAAAAGGAGGAAATATCCATTTTCTAACAATCAATTCAATTCAATTAAGTTCATTACGGGATTCCTCTAACTACTAAAGCACAAAAATCACCCCATGGGTGGTATAAATAAATTAAATCTCAAAGATACACCCCATGGGTGACCTTGGTTGAGGAAACAACCTCCAACAAATATCAAGGAACTATTGGGCATCCCTATAACATTCCATTACATTGAATTTAATCATTCAATTCATTTTAGGGGCCATGCTGGAAAGTATAGAAGTCAAAATAATTACAAATAGCTATATAAATAACCAAACCACTTGGGAAAAGTATCAACCACCTACCATAGGTCTGTATTAGAGTGCTCATCCAGTATCACCTCCTGATTCGACTCAGATCGAGAGAAAATTGAATAATGGAGTAAGAACCTAGAAATATGAAATATTAGATTACACCTAAATATACTACTATTACTAAGAAAAATGAAGAATGAATCAATAGGATTGTATTACTTACCGGCATGGATCTAATGAGACTGATGACATTTGATTCTGAGATCGGATGGAGTGTCGGTGGAAAAAACTAGGAATTGGATTCAAAAGGATATCTCAACCTCAAGCTACTATACAACATATGAAATGAGAAACTAGGTTTAGGTTATAATATATTTTAAGGGGAAAATGGTAATTTCCCCAAAAAATTCCAAGCCGCATGGTTGACCAAACTTTGTGCTAACCCTGCACCCTATGCTATACTAAGGGGTCACCCGCATGGTTACTGGGCATAGTTTGACTAACCGTACATTTTGGATCTGCTAAAAATTGTAAGTGCCACGCACAAGAGTGTGCCCCCATCCGCATGGTTTCCTAAAACTATGTGTCATGTAGCACCCCACTATCCAACCCCACATGGTTAGAAGTAACTGTGTGGCCTTCCCCACAAGGTTTCTACTAACTGTACAACCTATCATGGTTTTCCATAAAGTCAGGATTTAGGATCTAAAAAAGCCTCGAACACCCCTGATACACCCATGACCTCAAAGGGTATTGACACTAGGCTGTAAAAAAATATTTAAACCAAAATTAAAAAGATACATTCCTCATATAAAAACCTGGTATCTTACAACCTTCC
Organism: Viscum album; assembly: GCA_963277665.1. NCBI lineage: Eukaryota > Viridiplantae > Streptophyta > Magnoliopsida > Santalales > Viscaceae > Viscum > Viscum album. The sequence goes on along the minus strand of OY728147.1, from coordinate 832,533,228 downwards.
CCTCTTAAAGTAATTTGTCCCTGAATTTCCCTCTTAAGGGTAGTCAAGAATCACCTGAGAATAACTCCAATCTCTGAGCACATATGTCGGCCTCCCACTCCCAAGTATCATCTTGTAAATGGATATGCTTCCATAGCACCCATACTAGAGGAATTGACTAGCCTCAGAGAACCTTCGTGCTCCTATCAACGATACGAATATGATGCTTTTCAAAGGACACATCTACCTAAAAATCCACCACCTCAAGATGAAGAATGTGAGATGTGTCTGAATGATAACGGTGCAACTAAGATACATGGAAGATGTTGTGCATGGATCAGTACCTCTGAGGTAACTACAACTGATAGGCTATCATCCCTACTCTAACTAGAATCTCGACCGACCCGACATATCTCAGAAAAAACTTACCTTGTCTCCTGATTTATTTGTGCCCCAACCTCGATGAGATATGAAAAATACCCAATACACGACCTCGAATTCTAGAGGTTGTATACAGTGATCAGTGTAAGATTTATGTTGAGACTGTGTAGTAGACATCCACTTCCTGATCAACTAGACTTGATCAGAAGGCTCTTGTATGAGACATGGTCCTAGTAGAGATGCCTCACCTACCTCTAACTAACACAATAATGATTGGAATGACCTACCATACAAAGCCTCATAAGGTTCCATCTTTATAGTTTCTTGATATATATTATTATAAAAGAAATCAACAAGGGGTATATGACTCTCCCAAGAGATCCCAAAATCCAGGATGCATGATCGCAACATCTCCTCAAGAACCAGAATCATACACTCTGATTGAACAACAATCTTAGGGTGGTATATTGTGCTCAAAAGAACCTATTTACCCAAGGCCCTCTAAAAAATCTTCCAAAAATGAGATGCAAACCAGGAGTCCCTATATGAAATGATAGTGCATGGGACCCTGTGAAGTCATACTATCTCATGAATATACAAATTCCCATGATAATCTACATTGAAGGTCTCCTTGATTGATAGGAAATGTGAAACCTTCGTGAGCCTTCCCATAAAAACCCAAAAAACATTACTACCTCAAGGTGACCTAGGTAAACCGGTCACGAAATCCATCGTGACATCATCCCATTTCCACTCAGGAATAGGTAACTGCTATAAAAGTCCGAATGGTTTCTAATGTTCCACCTTCACTTGATGACAGGTGGAACACCTCATAATAAAACCATCTACCAAACATTTCATACCCAACCACCAATACTACAAACATAAATCATGATACATCTTGGTAATGCTGGGATGCACTGCTCAAACCGATGCATGAAACTCCCACATCATCTCCTAATGTATGTTAATTGGAATCCAAATGTGACCATGGATATGAAGGATCTCAACCTCACCTACCATATAACTAGTAAATGATTCCCCACCTACCACACTCTCCCATTGGACTAGACCCTCAAAATTCGATAGCTACCTCATCCTCACTCTATCCAGTAGGGTAGAGGCCACAACTAAGCATGAAATAAAACTCTATCCCTGACTATCCTATACCTCCAAGTGTATATCAAAGAATAAATTCATAAGATTACACTCACTATTGGACTTCTGAACTTTCTATATCAGAATCCTCCTACTCAGTGCATCGACCACTATTTTTCCCTTTTTAGGCGTGTAGGCAAGATCAAAGTCGAAAGATTGTAAGTACTCAACCTACCTTCACTACCTTAGATTTAGATAACGATGTTTAAATATGTATTTTAGGATTTTATGGTCCATGTACACTATAAAATTCTATAACAGAAAATAGTATCTATAATAGTGCAAAGAATGAACAACTGCAGCTAACTCAAGATCGTGTGTCAGGTAATTCATCTCATGTGGCCTCAACTATCGAGACCCATACACCACGACTCTATCTCCCTACATGAGAATTTCTCTTATCTTGATACCTGGTATGTCATAATAAATAGTGTAGATTCTTCCATACTCTGGAAGAATAAGGAATGGTGATGAATTAAATCTCTCTTTCATCTCCTAAAAGGATATCTCATAGGTATCTGACCATAAAAACTTCTCACCCTTCTTAGTTAAGCCCGTAAGCGATTCTACTAAGTGTGATAAGTCCTGTATGAAATGCATGTAATATCCATATATCCCCAATAAACTCCATATTTCATAGAAATTCTTGGAATTTTTCCAGGAAACTATAACTCTCACCTTCTTTGGGTCAATCGATACTCTTTTTTCCAAGATAATATGACCCAGGAAGTGAATCTTATCCATCCATAAGCGACACTTTATGATCTTAGCGTATAATTGATGCTCTCGCAGTGTATCCAAAATGATCTCAAGATGTTTGGCATGGTTGTGTCAATTATGAGAATACACCAAGATATCATCCTTGAAAACCACCACAAAATAATCCAATTAAGTATAGAAAACTTGGTTCATCAGTACCATAAAAACTGTTGGCACATTCATGAGACCGAACAACATAACCAGATACTCATATAGACTATACCTACTACAAAAGGCCATCCAAGGTATGTCTGTAGGTCAAAAACACACCTGATGGTATCCAGACCTCAAATAAATTTTCGAGAACACTGGAGATCCCTGAAGTTGATCAAACATGCCATCTATCCACGACAAGGGATACTAGTTCTTAATCATCAACTGGTTCAATTTTTGATAATCCACACAGAGCCTAATGACACCATCCACCTTTTTCACCAATGGACTAATAAACCCCATGAAGAAGTAGTGGGTCATATAAATCCCTTTGCCTCTAAATCCTCTAGCTACCTCTTGATCTCCTGCAACTCCATCATAGCTATCCTGTAAGGAAGAATGGATACCGGTGTATGTAACACCCAGATATTTTTATGAAAAAAATTATTTAAATAATTTTTATTCTCTAGTATCTTGCGTTTCACACAATCATGAGTTTAAAAGAACCGTGATACACCCTTAGTATAAAATTATCATTATATCCTAGACGTTAGGTTAGAGAGAATAATTATAACTAACTTATGAAAATGCATTGTGAATTCTTTAACTATCAATTATTTATGAAAAATATAAATGAGATATTTGTATTTTTGAATGAATTACTATTGGTAATTAAATTAATGAGATATATATGTTATATACTTAATAAAATATTTTTTTATTCATCTAATGGATATTTTAATCATAGGGTGTGAATAAACCCTATTTGTTATATAAAAACCTACTTTTTTAAAAAAGGGTAATTTTACACCTTTGAATGTCGAACCTCTTTTAAATTAAGATTTTGACACATTAATAATTTTTATATGACAAAATAAACATGTTATATTAAATAAGGACATAAAAATTTACTTTTGTTGAATTTATGATATTTTTTGATAACATTCAAGTTTTGATGAATAGTAAAAACACACTAAATTTTAAGTGGAAACAACTTTTTTCATCGAGATAATTTATAAAGTTAAATTATAATATTGAATGGTTTTAAAGTAAAAATAGAATATATTTTTATCATTCAATATAATTTATTTCATTAACATTAATTTTACATTGAATTCATATGTAAAAACATTTCAATCTTTTACAATGTTTAAACTTTTAAAAAACATGTTCTCTCATTCCGACAACAGGATTGATTTTAAATTAATTACTAAAACTTATGTGTTTTTAATTTTTAAAAATGGAACACATATTTGGAATTATTAGGTCCAAATTATGTTAATAGGTTACTTTTATTTTTGTGCATTATGAATAGTAACTTTGGTAATTATTTTTATTACCATGGTTAAAGGTAAATCGGGTAATTAAAGGTAAAAATAATATTATAAAATTACCTCAACACTTGTAAAAATATTATTTGATGACTAAATTATACCATTATCATCTATTTTTATAAATTTAATCACTTTATGGCCACTTACCTTTGAATATGACATGAATGTAATAAAAACTAATGAATGTGACAAAACGTCACAATCTCATTTTATATAAGTATATTAATTTTAATACATGGAAAAATTGTAGATAATGTATAATATATATAGTCTATGGAAATATAAAAGAATTACCTACATCATATAAATTTATTTATAATTTTTATAGATTAAATAATTACCATTAATGATGACACAATAATAATGTAGAAATTATTTTATTAATAGAAATATAAAATAAAAGGTTTTAAAAATATTAAAAGAAATATCATATGAACTAATTAATGCGTTAGATTAATTTTATAGGTGAATATGACACTTTAGGAGTGTATTTAGTATTTTGGTTTGAATTTATATTCTGTGTGTATTTTTTTAAAGTCAAATAAATGAATAGTGTCAAAATTGACACTATTGATATTTTATAAAAATAACATTTTATTAAATTATTTAAAAATCATAAAAATATTTAAAAATTACAAAGTGATAATTAGAAGATATAAAATGTCATAAAATATCCACTTATGGTTAATTAACACCATATAAGTAAATATATATAGCCATTAGATATTTAGAATGTTATTACCACAATTAAAATTAAAATGAATTACTAAGTGTCAATTAAAAATATATGGTTTAAATTGATAAAATAATTTGTACAAAATTTATTTTTTTATGAGATTAAAACCCTATCTCATATAATATTTTAAATTGGGACATTTTTTAGGTTTTTTGTGCAGGGTTTGATTTTATTATAAATTATTATTTATGGAATTTCCAAAAGTGCCCCTCACCTCAATTATAAAATGGCACATCCTCCGTCACTTATTCACTTAATTTTGGGCCTTAAATCTCGTCCATAACCTTCCATTTTTTACTTATAAACTTCCCTATTTTTATTCTAGAGGTTCTTTTCATCTTTAAAGACCAACTCTAGTGCTCTAAGAAGATATTTAGAGGAAGCACATTGAGGAAGAGATAATCTCTTCTACCGATTCTTTCAAAATTCTTCCTTCTTATAATTCCTCTTAATTAGTTGTTTAATTATAAAGTAATAACATCAGTATCACTCATATACTGATATTTTATTATAAATATTAAACAAACATATTTTACCTTCTATTCATCCTACGAAAAATAAAATAACTGCACGTGCGTACGTACGACTTACCGTCTCCACGCCGTGCTGTAATCTATTTTTCACCACCACCTTACTTGGATGGGTATAATGATGAAAATAATAACTATATATGATTATTATATAATGATAATAATTTTTAAATATCATAAACATACACTTCAATACCATTCAATAATTTTGGGAATGATATCATTGCTCGTGCGTACGTACGACCTACCGTCTCCACGATGTGTTGTGATTCATTATACACGATATTAATTAAACCAGGATTATATAAATGAATTTAATGAATAAATATGATACATATTATACTAATATCATTTTTTAAATTATTTAACTATTACCTAAGAAGTATAACATGAACTTATCTGAAAAATCTTGCATAAGAACATAAAGCAGTCAATATCTGAATAACGAGTGACAATGAAATGTTACTGACAAACGGATGATAATATAATCATATATGATATCATAAAAATTATTATGATTCTAGAATAAGTCAATAAAATTATTTAAATCATTATACATTAGGTTTGAATACATACAAATGATATTGGACCTAAGGTAAGGGATAACATTGCAAATCTCGTTTTTATCTGAGATTGTTTATTGGTAAGTATTTATTGGGACATATTTATCATCTACATCCATATTTCATAAATATGTATTTAAAAATATTATTTATATCCTTCTATAATTTTTTAAAGTCAATTTTACCCATTGGTTAATTTTTACTAAACGGTATGAATGAAATCTTTTGTTGTTTTCAGTATGAGGTACTTTTTGACTTTTTTGGAAAAAGTACGAGAAGAATGTTTTTTTAACTTGTACGACATGAACAGATTTTTACACTTTTATAACATATCATTTCCTTTAGGATTAACCTATAATATTACAGGGTTATTTTCACATAAAATTATTTCTTCTAAAATTGTGTTGCATTTTAAGTAAGGAAAACATTTTTGAAGAAGAAAAGATATTTTCGTTAGGAATTAATTTCTAGTGTTTTTTAAAAATTATTTTCCATCTAAGACGAAACTCTTTAAATAGGGTTATATTTATATCACTATTATTACTATGATTTTATTGTGTTTATGATGTAATGTTATTTATAAAATCCATTTGTTTATATTAATTGTGATGGAATGATGTTTAAGAAACCCATTTTATTTCATAGGTTATGCTATGGTGAATGTTTTTATGTTTTTGTGGAAAATGTAAGAATGGTTTCATTATGAGATGGGAGAGACCTATATCTCTATCCAATTAATTGGGAAAAGATTTATATCTCATTATATAGACATGAATGGAATGGAAAGTAAATCCGGTTCAGTAATACAGGGCTAGAATGAGGAGTGAACTCGATTCAGTAATGGACGTTGTCTGCTATGATGGTCTCAAAAATGAGCCTTGACTAATATGAAATGATTTTCTATGCTTATGTGTGTATGCCACGAAATTTCATGGCTTATTTTATGAATATTAGGATTTCATTTCACTTTTATGATTTATCTCATGACATGATATTATGATCTTTTATATGCAGGATAAGATTTTCAAATGTTATGTTCATATGATTATGATATGATTGATATTTCCCTTGTTTACCCTTACTAATAATTTGAGCTCACCCTTTCATATTTTTCTTTTCTCCAAGTCATGAAGAAGGGTTTTAAGTAAGATATGTAAAAAAGGAGTCTAGTTATGAATAAATAAGCGGGAGACAATGTTGATGTTTTATGAACCAATTGTTTATATTTCCCAGTTTCTTGAGACACTAAACCTATACAGTCCTAGCGTAGTTTTGTTATTTATGTAATAAATATTCTTCAATGATGATGTAATATCTATATGTAAGGAATGATCTATTATGGTTGGTATTAGAGCAAAGGTATAATTAACCTTGGAAACTAGGATAATAGAACCTTAGTAAGAACCCTAAGGATATGTCTAAGTATAGGTTACAATCCTATCCTACTGTTTTATAGATGTCCATGAATAACCTAGGAAAAAACCTAAAGTGTCCTAAATTGAAATTTTATTCTTGAATTATGTGGTTTTCCCATTATGATTAGTGTTTCTCACACTATGATTCTTGGTTTTAGTCAATGGTTGGAACCTGAAGGAACCACATTAATGATGAATACAAAAGGCAATGCAATGATTGTCACCCTGAGCAACCAAATGTTATGGGAGCTGGAATAAAAAATATTATAGCCATTCTCACACAACTTTCTCAAGATATAAATCATTCCAGACTTACAAATGAGAAAAGTAGGGAACAAGATTCTTTTTAATCCTTCATGAGGCAGCATCCGCCTTCATTCAACAGGTCTTCTGATCCATTAGTGGATGAACAATGGATCAGTACTAAAGAAAAGATATTTTCAGTTATACAATGTTATGAACATGATAAATTCATATTAGCAGTATATCGTTTGGAAGGTGAAGTTGATCAATAGTGGAATCTTATCAAGAATACGAGTCAAAGAGATGAAATTGAGTCCATGGAATGGGATGAGTTCAAGAACTTATTTTTCAATATGTACTTTCCTAATATTATTCAAAAAAAGATAGATAAGTAGTTCCTTGAACTTAAGAAAAAGGATGATGAATCTATTAGTACCTACGAAGAAAATTTTACAAGACTTACAAGTTACGCTTTTGGAATTATTATCCAACCTGAGAGTAAAATTTATCGATTCTTTAGTGGATTAAAACCAAGTCTCTGAAGGGCATTATCCATTAGGGACTTCAATAGATATGAGGAAATTTTTTGATTTACTCTCAAGATTGATATGGATATTGGAGAAACCCATTATTTATATGGGTTTTATAAGAAGATAAAAATGGAATTCAAAGGAAAATCTAAATACCACACTAAAAAGAAGATGAGTTTTTCTTTATTCTCAAAGAGTGGAAAGAAACATAGATGGAATTGTATTAAAGGGAATAGTAAATTTTTTAAGTGTGGAAAAGAAGGTCATCAGACAGTTTAATGCGGAAGTGATGGAAAAAATATGTCTAATGATGTGAATAAAGAAAAGGCTACACAGAATTAAACTCCCACACTTCAATGTTACAAGTGAAATAAAATGGGGTATTAATCCAATCAACACCCTAATCCAAGGGTTATTGATAATGATCGATGTCAACAAACTCTTAAGGCCAAAGACAAAGTAAATTCACATGCAATCACTATCGATGACGTGGAGTACAATAATGAAGTGGTGAAAAGTACACTTACCATCCACTCTAAAGTAGAAAATGTTTTATTTGAATATGGATCCACCCACTCTTTTATTTCTGAAGAGTTTTATAAGGGTATCTCCATATTACCACAACAATTAGATGTTGAATTATCTGTGAAAACTCTTAATGGCACAATGGTCACATCAAAAGTTTATAATTATTCTTCGGTTGAAGTTTGTGGGAAAGTGCTTCCTATAAATCTTGTGATCCTTCCTATAGTGTAATTTAATGTGATTCTTGTCATGGATTGGCTTTCTATATATGGATCTCATATCAATTTCCAAGTAATGGAAGTCACATTTCATATTCTAGATCAATCTATGATCATATATCGATGCAATGATGAATATAACCTTCCATTAGAAATTTCTTTCATCTTATGGGTCTCGATTCCTATAAAATGAAGGTTATTTATCTCAAATGGTTGGGGAGAAACTCATGATTAATAATACACACATTTTACAGGAGTTTGATGATGTATTTCTGGAGTAATTTCCAGGTATTCCACCAAATTGTGAAGTTGATTTTTCAATAGAACTCATACCGGGTGCTATGCCTCTTTCAAAGACACCTTATAGAATGAACCTAATTAAGTTATAGGAATTGAAGAAGAAAATCCAAGAGAATCTTGGTAATGGATTCATGCACCCTAGTGTGTCACCTTGGGGAGCACCTATTTTATTTGTTAAGAAGAAATATGGATCAATGAGACTCTGAATTGATTATCTAGAACTTAACAAGATCACTATCAAGAACAAATATCCTCTTCCCTATATTGATGATTTATTTGACCAACTACGTGGAGATAAATACTTTTCCAAGATTGATATTAGTTCAGGATATCATCAATTAGGGGTAAAAAGGAGGATATACCAAAGATGACATTCTGTACAAGGTATGGACACTATGAATTTATAGTTATGCATTTTGGTCTTACTAATTCCCTTATTATCTTCATGGATCTAATGAATAGAGTATTTCGATACTATCTTGATAAGTTTGTGGTAGTCTTTATAGACGATATTCTTGTCTATTAAAAGATAAAGGAAGAATAAGAAGATCACTTGAGAATTGTACCGATGACCCTGAGAAAGGAGAATCTTTATTCTAAATTTACCAAGTGTGAATTTTGACTTCATAAAGTTTCATTTTTGGGTAAAATAATCTTAAGAGAGGGGATATATATGGATCCATAAAAAACAGAGGTTTTTGAAAGATGGTTGAGACCAACAATGGTAACTGAGATATGAAGTTTTCTTGGTTTGGTTGGATATTATTGATGTTTTGTGAAAGATTTTTCATGATTATCTAATACACTCACTAAGTTTACTTGTAAAGGAGTTAAGTTCATTTGGATGGAGGAATGTGAAGAGAATTTCAAAGAGCTAAAAAGAAGGTTAGCCAATGCACCTTTGCTCACACTGCCTTGTAGTGAAGAAAGGTTTGTGATCTATAGTGATACATTAATGAAGGGGATGGGATTTTTTCTCATGAAAAATGATATGGTGATAGATTATGCCTCACGATAGTTGAAAATCCATGAGAAAAATTACTCAACTCATGATTTTGAGTTAGATGTGGTAATCTTTTCATTAAAGATATGAAGGAATTATCTTTATGGTGAAAGGTGTGATATTTATACTGATTATAAAATTTTAAAGTATATTTTCACACAAAAGTAGATTAATATATGCCAAATAAGATGGTTGGAGTTGATTAAAGATTACAACTGATCAATACATTACCACCATGGGAAAGAAAACAAGGTGGTATATTCTTTGAGTCAAAAAGACCATGATATCTTATCCATGATGAGGATCATGAAATATCCAATATTTATGGACGTGTAAAGGATAGATATAGAAATTTTAATGAAAGGGTAGAAATATTATCTTTCTCAAATGAATGTTCAACCATCTATACAAGTTAAGATTAAGGAGGCATAGAAGGAAGATGTAGAGTTACAAAATAAGGTGAGAAATGTTCCTGAATTCAACCTTGATTATGATGAAATAATAAGGTTTAAGAACCAATTTTTTATTCCTCCCATACCATAATTAAAGAAGTAGCCATTAGATGAGGCTCATAGTTCTTCATTATCTATTCAAACTGGAAGCAAAAATATGTATAGGAACCTGAAAGATTACTTCTGATGGTATGTTATGAAAAGAGATGTCACCGAATATGTCTCTCGATGCTTGATTTGTTAGAAGGTTAAGGATAAGAGATAAAAGTATAAGGGGATATTACAACCTTTACCCATACCAGAATGGAAATGGGAAAACATCACTATGGAATTTGTCATCAGACTTCCCAAAACATCCAAAGGCAATAATTCTATCTAGGTTATAGTTGATCGCCTTACGAAGTTGGCACACTTCATTGCTATTAGAGAGTATTTATATCTTGATCAGATTTCCAGGATATATGTAAATGAAGTGCTAATATTTCATAGAGTAACACTTTCCATTATATCTGATCGGGATTCGAGGTTTATCTCAAAGTTCTGGAAAATTCTTTAACATGCTCTGGATACAAAGTTAAGTTTCGTCACTACTTATCATCCTCAGTAAGATGGTCAGTCTAAGTGGATAATTCAAATTCTGTAAGACATTTTGAGAGCTTGATCTATGGATTTTAAAGGTGGTTAGGATCAACACTTACCATTGGTGTAATTTTCTTACAATAATATCTTTCACTATAGTATTCATATGGCTCCTTATAAAGCCCTATATGGAAAGAAGTGAAGAAATCCAACTTGCTGGGATGAAGTTGGAGAAATAAATCTATTAGGACTTGATCTTGTTGATGAAATGGTAGAAAAGGTTAGATCTATTCAACAACACATAAGATCAACTCAGAGTCAAAAAAAAAATCTATGCTGAAAACTGAAGAAAATACCTAGAGTTTGAAGTGGGTGATAAGGTGTTTCTACGAATATCTCCCTAGAAGAGAGTAATGAGATTTTGAAAGAATGGCAAGCTAAGCCCTAGGTATATTGGTCCTTTTGAAATTATAGATCGTATTGGAATGATAGCTTACTGATTGGCGCTTCCACAAAATATCTCTCAAGTTAATGATGTGTTCCATGTATCTCTCCTAAGAAAGTACACACCCAATCATTCACATGTACTAAGATAAGAAGTCGTACCATTGGAGTAGGATCTTTCTTATGAATAACAATCGATAGAGATTCTGGATCATTGCAAAAAAATTCTACGAAACAAAACCACTTTCTTGGTTAAAGTTTTATGGAGGAACCACCAATTTGAAGAAGCTACATGGGAACTTGAGGATATGATGAGGGATATGTATCCTCATCTATTTTTTTTCCAAGTGATGAATTTTGAGGGTGAAATTCAATTTAAGGGGGGTATAATGCAACACCCAGATGTTTTTATAAAAAATTTTCTTTCAATAATTTTTATTCTTCAGTAGCTTTTGTTTCATGCAATCATGAGTTTAAATAAACTGAGAGACACCCCTAGTATAAAATTACCATTATAGACTAGCCGTTAGGTTAATGGGAATAATTATAACTAACTTATGAAAATGCATTGTGAATTCTTTGGCTATCAATTATTTATGAAAAATATAAATTAGATATTTGTATTTTTGAGTTAATTACTATTAGTAATTAAATTAATGAGATATATATTTTATATACTTAATAAAATATTTTTTTATTCATCCAATGGATATTTTAATCATATGGTGTGAATAAACCCTATTTGTTGTATAAAAACCACTTTTTTTTTAAAAAGGTTAATCTTACGCCTTTGAATAGAGAACCCCTTTTAAATTAAGATTCTAACACATTAATAATTTTATATGAAAAAATAAAAATTTTCTTTTAAAAAATAATATAAAAATTTAATTTGGTTTAATTTATGATATTTTCTGATAACATTCAAGTTTTGATGAATAGTAAAAGCACACTAAATTTTAAGTGAAAAAAACTCTTTTCATCGAGATAATTTATATAGTTAAATTATAATATTGAATGGTTTTAAATTATAAATATAATATATTTTTATCATTCAATATAATTTATTTCATTATCATTAATTTTACATTGAATTCATATGTAAAAACATTTCAATCTTTTGCAATGTTTTAACTTTTAAAAAACACATTCTCTCATTCCAACAATAGGATTGATTTTAAATTAATTACTACAACTTCTATATTTTTAATTTTTAAAAATGAACCCTATATTTGGAATTAGTATGTACAAATTATGTTAATAGGCTAATTTTATTTTTGGGCATTATGAATAGTAACTTTGGTAATTATTTTTATTACCACGGTTAAAGGTAAATCGGTTAATTAAAGGTAAAAATAATATTATAAAATTACCTCAACATGTGTAAAAATCCTATTGGATGACTAAATTATACCCTTATCACCTATTTTTTAAAATGGAATCACTCTACCTATGAATATGACATGAATGTAATAAAAACTAATAAATGTGACAAAATGTCACAATCTCATTTTATATAAGTATATTAATTTTACCATATGGATAAATAGGAGATAATATAGACTGTATATAATATATGGAAATATAAAATAATTGCCTAAATCATATAAATTTATTTATAATTTTTATAGATTAAATAATTACCATTAATAACGACACAATAGTGATGTAGAAATTATTTTATTAATAGAAATATCAAATAAATGGTTTTAAAAATATTAAAAGAAATATCATCTGAACTAATTAATGTTATACATAAATTTTCTAGGTGACTATGACATGTTAATATTGTATGTAATATTTTTTTTCGAATTTATGTTATGTGTGTATTTTTTTAAAGTCAAATAAATGAATAGTGTCAAAATTGACACTATTGATATTTTATAAAAATAAAATTTTATTAAATTATTTAAAAATCATAAAAATATTTAAAAATTAAAAAGTGATAATTATAAGATCTAAAATATCATAAAATATCCATTTATGGTTAATTAACACCATATAAGTAAATATTTTTAGGCATTAGATTTTTAGAATGTTATTACCACAATTAAAATTAAAAAGAATAACTAAGTGTCAATTAAAAATATATGGTTTAAATTTATAAAATAACTTGTAAAAAATTTATTGGTTGATGATATTAAAACTCTATCTCCTTTCATCTTTGAAATTGGGAAATTTTGGAGGTTTTTAGGTAGGGTTTGATTTTATTATAAATTATTATTTATGGAATTTCCAAAAGTTCCTCTCACCTCAATTATAAAAGGGAACCTCCTCCCTCACCTATTCACTTAATTTTGAGCCTTAAAGCTCGCCCATACCCTTAATTTTTTCCTTCTAAACTTCCTTATTTTCATTCTAGAGGTTCTGGTCATCTTTAAAGACCAACTCTAGCGCTCTAAGAAGATATTTAGAGGAAGCACGTCGAGGAAGAGGTAATATCTTCTACCAATTCTTTAAAACTTCTTAATTCTTCTAGTTCCTATTTATTAGTTGTTTCATTATAAATTAATAACATAATTATCACTAATATAATTATATTTTATTATAAATATGAAACAAACATATTTCACCTTCTATCCATCCTACGAAAAATGAAATCACCGCGCGTACGTATGTACGGCTTACCATCTCCACGCCGTGGTGTAATCTGTTTTTCACCACCACATTACTTGGATGAGTATAATGATATAAATAATAAATATATATGATTATTATAAAATTATACTAATTCTTAAATATCATACACCATCCACTTCAATACCATTGAATAATTTTTGGAATGATATCATCGCTCGTGTGTACGTACGACCTACCATCTCTACGATGCGATGTGATTAATTATACATGATCTTCATTAAACCATGATTATATACATGAATTTAATGAATAAATATGATACATATTATAATAATATCAATCTATACATTATTTAACTATAATCTAAGAAGTGGAACATGAACTTATGTGACAAATCTTGCATAAGAATATAAAGCAGTCAATATCCGAATAACGAGTGACAATGAAATGTTACTAAAAAATAGATGATAATATAATCATATATGATATCATAAAATGATTATGATTCTAGAATAATTCAATAAAATTATTTAAATCATTATATAGGAGGTTCAGATATATACGAAGGATATCAGACCTAAGGTAAGGGATAACTTTGCAAATCTCCTTTTTATCTAAGATTGTTTATTCGTAAGTATTTAGTGGGGTATATTTATCATCCACATCTATGTTTCCTAAATATGTATTTAAATTTTTTTTTATATCCTTTTATAAATTTTGAAAGTCAATTTTACCCATTGGTGAATTTTTACTGAATGGTATGAATATAATCTTTTTTCGTTTTCAGTATGAGGTACTTTTTGACTTTTCCGGCAAAAGTACGAGAAGAATGTGTTTTTAACTTTTATGGAATGAACAAATTTTTACACTTTCATAATGCATTATTTTCTTGAAGATTACCCTATAATATTATAATATTATTTTCACATAATATGATTTATTCTAAAATTGTGTGGCATTTTAAGGAAGGAAAATGTTTTTGAAGAAGAAAGGATTTTTTCTCATGAATTAATTTCAAGTGTTTTATAAAAATTATTTTCCATCTAAGATAAAACTATTTAGATAGGGTTATATTTATATCCCTGTTATTACTGTGATTTGTGTGTGTGTTTATAATGGAATTTTATTTAGGAAATCCATTTGTTTATATCAATTGTGATGGAATGATGTTTAAGAAACCCATTTTATTTCATGGGTTATGCTATGGTGAATGTTTCTATGTTTTTGTGGAACATGTAATAATGGTTTCATTATGATATGGGTAGGACCTATATATCCCTCCATTTCATTGGGTAAAGATTTATATCTCATGAGATAGACATGACTGGAATGGAAAGTAAATCCAGTTCAATAATACAGGGCTGTAACAAGGAGTGAAATCAGTTCAGTAATGGACTTTGTCCGCTATGATGGTCTTGGTAATGATCCTTGAATAATATGAAATGATTTTCTATGATTATGTGTGTATGCCACAAAATTTCATGTCTTATTTTATGACTATTGGTATTTAATTTCAATTTTATGATTTATCTCATGACTTGATATTATGATCTTTTATATGCAGGATAAGATTTTCAAATTTTATGTTCTTATGATTATGATATGATTGATATTTCCCTTTTTTACCTTTACTGATCATTTGAGATCACCCTTTAATATGTTTTCTTTTCCCCAGGTCATGAAAAAGGGTTTTAAGTAAGATATGTCAAAAGGGAGTCTAGTTGTAAAGAAATAAACAGGAGACAATGTGGATGTTTTATGAACCAGTCGTTTATGTTTCCCAGTTTCTAGAGACACTAAACCTCTAAGGTCCTGGAGTGGTTTTGTTATGTTATGTAATAAATATTATTCAATGTTGAAGTAATATATATATGTAAAGTATGGGCCGTTATAGTGTAACTCCTGACACTAGCTCTATAGAGACCTCAACCTCTCTCTTAGGAGGTAAACCAGAAAAGTCGTCTGGGAAAACATCATTGAAATGATCGACCATAGGAGGAAAGTTCACCTGACACGTTCCCCAATCATATAGGTATAAACTAGAAATCTAGGTTTTCATCTTTCCCATACCACAATGTTTTGGCCCATCTCAGTTCTCCTGGACATCCCATTCACCCTTGTGAGTATAAACTATGCCCTCTGGTGATTTGAAAGTTACCCTTCATATATATAAATCAACATGGGTTTGATAATCCACTATCTAATCCATCTTGATTATAACGTCAAACTTGATCATACTGAGGACAAAAAGATTCCATATGAGGTGAAACCTAAAAAACTAAAGGGGAACTCCTTACACTGATGTACATCCTCTATCCTAATCCCCAACAGAGTGTCTAGTATAATAATGCCCTCAAAAAATTGAACCACAAGCCCAAGGATTTCCACCATAGGTACAGATATGAAACTATGTGATTCACCTATATCAAAAAGAGAATATAAAATATTAGAGGCTACTAAAATCATACCTCTCACCATAAATGGCCCAGTTCTCTACTCCTCAAGTGTAGGCTATGCAGAATAAATCTGGCCTGAACCGTGACCCTATGACACAACCTCACTACCCAAAGCAAGCCCACCTTGCTATCTCAGTGAAAATGGTTACTGGATGCCTTGTCCATGACCACCACTACCTCAGCCTAATCGACCAGTACTATTCTAAATCCTATCCTGATGTGAAGCTGTGAAACCCACTCCTGAACCTGATATTGAAGCTGACCCCCTACCACTCACTGTTGGAGGTAAGGTCCTATAAAAATGCTACATGTGGCCCATCCTATCGCAAGATCAACACTTTACTGGGTTGAAATCACACTGATTTCTCATATGGCTTGGTCTTCCACACTGATGACAGAAAACCAGGCTATCAGTACTCATAGCTTGGTTAATAATTATCTCATAAGAAGCCTCAAAATGGCACTTCCTACCTGAAGATGCTAAACCACTAGGTCAAGAGACTTCACTTCTCTACTCTGCGCCCCATATTCCCTCATGTTATACTCAGTAATTAAAACCTAATTTACTATCTAGGTAATAAATATCAATCTGAACACATTGACCTGAGATCAAATGACATTTCAGATACCTTCTTCGAAGAATCTCGCTCTCAATGCCTCATCAGCAAGGTATATCAGCGTAAAACACTGCAGCTTTTCAAAGAATGATGAATACTCCATAACTATTATAGTGACCTTCTCTAGACGCATGAAATAACTAGCTCAATATTATATCAGAGTCTTGGGGAAAAAGTAATCATAGAATCTGGGTTAGAAATCCTGCCAAACTATATCATGAAACACATCCATTTAGTTCAAAACATCCCACTAGCGCTTTGATACTCCCTAAAATATATAAGTTTCAAGCTTCACCCTCCCCTTAGAAGGTGTATCCAGATTCTCAAATATCAATATATTATTCTCAAGCCATATCTTAATATCCCATGGACCATCATTCCCTAAAAACGTGGGAGGATTCTGCTACTAGAACACACGCGTTAGCTCAGTCATAGATGAGGTGGGTTGTGGTGCTCCCTGAAAATTCTACATAAAGCATGTAAAGCTCTCACAGAACTATTCCCCAGCATCTGTGTCTAGTAAAATAACTAGTTCTATAGTTGTAACTAAAGGAGGATCCATCGGTATCCCATAAAATACCACCTATATAGTGTGGTCATCACCACCCTCCCGATGTACGATTGGAGGTCTTTATGGTGACATGTATCTACAATGCCAAACACACACCTCAGAAAAGTTTGATACAAAATTTCTTATCTAAAAGCATAGGATAGGTCAAAACATTCCTATAACCAAGACATACCACACAAAATTCTCTTAAATCCAGGACTAGTAAAATGAAAGAGTCACAAATGTCACTAGAGACACTATCCAAATCCCACTCAAAATCTAGGTCAAGGTTAAGTTTATGTTTCACAGTTTTCAATTTACATTTCATTTCTATATTTATTTCACATTTCATTTTAAATTGTTGAATCAAATGGTTCACCACTTACATTACATAAGGGACCATACTCCTCATGAACCAAAATATATCATTCACCTAACTCACACCATATCATGTTTCAATCCATGCAACTCATGGTCCATGACTCAACGTGCCACAATTGGATGCTTAGGGTGTTTGTTGTAGCCCAATCAAGAAAAAAATGATTAGGTTATAAAATTAACTTGAAGTACCAACCATGTTTCTCAATTTACTGCACAAAATATCTATCAAATTAGTAGGTACATCTATCACAACACCTATCACAACATCATGCAAACAAGAAATGCATCCTATATGGCATGGCATAATGCATGACATGTGATTCCTATAATGTTCCTAAAATGATGCATGAGATGAAATACCCTTGTATCATTAGGTTACAACAAAATATAACTCTTAATAATATCAATGATAACATCACAATTCAAATGCATCACCCAATGGTGGAATCAAATCAATTGTAATAGTCAAAATATAGAAAACAACAATTTACATTCGAGGTAATTTAGATTTTCTTTGTACATGGGTTAGCTACTCCCAAGTACAACTCATTACCAAATTCCAATTTCCTTCCTAATCCCCTTTCTATTGGATCAAAATAGTAAATCAAAAAAGAAACCCTTTGATACCACTTTGTAACATCTCTGACTCGGATCCACTGAATGATGCCCCAAGCTCAGTTGGCCACATGGCCTCAAACACATCTCCCTAAACGCTAGAGGATGTAGACTAGCAGTGAGGGACTAGGGTGTATCTATGAGGAGACTATTCTCTCTTATTAGAGTATAACACAATTGTATCAATCATAAAAATCAATATCAGAAGTAGTAAATCAATCATATAATAGATAAACATCCAAAAGATACATATATATATATACAAAAATTCCAAAATTCATATCATATAAAATTATGATTATGTCCCATATCTACAAAAAATCCAAAATAGGTATACATACATCCATTACAATACATGTAACAAAATAAAAAAATACCAAATGTTCTATCTATGAATAGAATTACGATCCTTAGCTCGGTCTCGTGTTTACCTACTCCTAAGCATGGCACAAAGTCAAGCATTGAACTATGACCACTTGCCTTGGTCCCTACCAGCATTTATATAATCTTTCTGGGTACCCAATGGTGGCCCGAATAGGGTGTGAGATACAATCTTAGTAGGTCACCACCCAAAGTGTCTATAAAAAATCATGGCTGTGCAATACAAGATAAGCAAAGTGAAAAATATAACAGGTACGATAGTACTGAAAGTAAAGTGCCTAAAGAAATAGTAACCAAGAAAGTGATATTTTATATCCATACAAGGATCCCTACAAAACAAGTGTCATGATACTATAATAAATAAACAATAAAGAAAAAGGAAGTAAACACCATGACCATTCTGTACACACAATATATCATATCACCCACGACTATGTCGTATAACCCGTATATCAAACCAACCACAACTGAGCCTTATAATCGTAAGTGTCACAGTTACCACGGCTGAGCCATATAAGGATATATGTCACATTTAACATAGTCATATCGTATAATCAAAAGTGTCAGACCCCATAGGGCCAAATCCAAGGTATAGAAGACTAAGACATCCTCATCGAGTCCTTGTAGAATCTCGATGGAAACTCAGTAATGACACTGGTGGAGTCCAAGGATTATTTCAATAGAGAATTTCCAATGCGAGTCAAACAATCCAGATCTAAGGGGTATAAATTCCCTTGGCATTATATAGAATCAATATCCAAGGAGAATACAGGCCCAAGGTATATTCTATCATAAATCAAGATATATGGGTAAAAAATTCATGGGATCTAAATGGAATCAAGATCCATGGTATACCAACCAAGTAATCCACTACCATTTCAATTCACATCTCATTACATTCATCAATTCACAAGAATTTAAGTTCCATGAGTATACCCACTCATATAAAAATATATATAAAATATTTAATCAAAATAATCAACATGAAAAGGAGGAAATATCCATCTCATAACATTCAATTCAATTCAATTTGGTTCATTATAAGATTCTTCTAACTAGGAAAGCACAAAACCGACACCATGGGTGGTATACAAAAAGTCAATCTCAAAGTCACACCCCATGGGTGACCTTGGTTGGGTAAAAAACCTCCAACAAGACTTAAGGAACCAGTGGTCATCCCTAACAAGTTCCATTACATTAAATTTAATTATTCAATTCATTTTTAGGGCCACACTGAAAAGTCCGGAAGGAAACACAACAACAAATACCTCTATAAAGTACCAAACCACTCAGTAAAATTATATATCACCTATAGTAGGGCTGTATTAGAGTTTTCACCCATTATCATCTCTTGATTCAACTTAGATTGGGAGAAAAATGAATAACAAATGAAGAGACTTGAAATAGGGAATATTAGCTTACACCTAAATATCACAACTAATACCAAGAAAAATGAATAATGAATTAACAGGATTATAGTACTTATCGACAGGAATCCAATAAGACTAATGATGTTTGATTTTGAGATCAGATGGAGAGTTGGTAGAAAAATAGGAATTGGATTCAAAAGGATCTCTCAACCTCAAGTTTCTATCTAATGGATGAAATGAGGAATTAGGTTTAGGTTATAATATATTTTAATGGAAAATGGTAATTTCCCTAAAAAATCCTGAGCCACATGGTTTGGACGCATGATTGGCCAAACTATGTGCCAATCGTGCACCCTTTGTTGTGCTAATGGGGCACCCACATGGTTAATGTACATAGTTTGACTAACCACGAATTTTGGATCTACTAAAAATTACAGGTGCCTCACATGGGTGTGCACCTCCATCCACACGGTTTCCTCAAACCGTGTGCCTTGTAACACCCCACTGTCCAACCCCACATGGTTTCTACTAACCGTGCAACCTATCCTGTTTTTCTAAAATGTTGGGCTCTGGGATTCGAAAAATCCCCAAACACCCCTGATATACTCGTGATATCAAAGGGTATTCACACTAGGCCATAAACAAGAATTTAAAATGAAATTAAAAATATATGTACCTCATATGAAAACCCAAGATCTTACACCTACTTCATGAAAGGATATTTAGGGTAGGACTGCAGAAGGAAAGCTAAGCAGTTTGATGCCTTTTAGAAGGCGTGAACCTCCTCTAGGAGTGCACAAGGACTAGAATATTAATGGAATGGTGTTTTTTTAGCTAGGATTTCCCCCAATAAAGAACCTGGGACTATTAGTGGTAAAGATTCTAGATAGAAGTAGGCTGATACTGACGGCTTTGAAGGTGGTCAAGTTGATGAAGTTTTTACTGATATATTGGATCATAATCAGTTTTTGAAGGGGCTTCCTACTGAATCAGTGTAGATAGGAAGAAAAAAATATACTTAGTTATGTTTTTGGTAAGTTCTGATGGTTCATGGGTCAACACAAATAATTATTAAAGGAACTGGGCATACAACGGTAGCCCCAAATGGGTGGGATTTTAAAATTTTTCCATTGACGATCGATGCAATATTGTCGATTTCAATGGAATGATGCTCAATTTAAGCCGAGAATCTCGTGTGAAGGGTTTTAAGCACAAAAATAAACCATAAAATACCTGGTTTAAATCTGAAGCCATGCTCGACATCTACTCATCGTTGGTGATCTCTTCTCAAAGAATCTGACATAGAACTCCTCTATATTGTCCATACATGCTTTAAAGAATCCACAACAGTGCCAATCATCGTAATCTAGGTGTTAGCTCAGAATTCCAATGATTCCTTCGATGCTCCGATGATCAATGCATCTCTCTTCTTGGAATACCTAAGAGAGAGCTCGATCTGAGCTCCTTAGATCCAAATCATCTCTCTCTAGAACATGGGAGAGAATAGAAGAGAGAGAACTACCATGAATAGTTCTTTGTGAAAGCCCCTCCTTCTCTATTTATAGTGTGTTATGTGTTTACCCAAAAATGGAAACCCGAACCCCGAATAATCAACGCACTATTAACAATATATTATGACTAATAAACTGAGTCATAAATATTATTATCATTTTATTGTAATATATTAAATATATTACATGACAAAAATTGAGTCCAAAACTTGACTCATCATTCCCATAAATATTAATTGAACCTTGAATATCTTTAATATTCGTCAATTAATATTTCTCTTGTATTTACTTAACTTATTAATATATTTAATAAATAAATTCAATTATCATTATTCTAAAATAAAATAATATGAATTTATTTATTGAATTGGTGATATTACTTCTTGAACAATTACCAAACCCCAGTGGTGGGTCCCACCATGTCTAAAACTTATATTCAACTGAATAGGGAAGATTCTTGAATATGCTATTGTGTGTAACCCTCTTGGCCCTTATCTCGATAGTAGTGAATAGTACTAATAGACCAAGAGTGGAATCTAGCAACCCATCATGGCCCCTAAAGAGACAATGATTGTCATAGCAGTGACAACCAACCTACAAACATGCACTTGTAATATAATCTCTTTGTTTGTAATATCTCATAAAGAAGGACGCACTCATGAGTCATCGCCCTTTTCTTTCTTTATTATTTATTGATATAACTAGACGAATTTACCCTCAATTTCCCTGGCCATTGTCTTATAAAGGTACTTTCATCCTTATCAACATGGCCTGAGATATATTACTTACATAACCCAGAAGCGACAAATCCTTTTTTGAACATTCAACCAATGTCATGCCACCAATGACGCACCCAACACAAACTACCACACCACAAATTCATTGCCATGGTTTTTGTTTTGCATCAAAGTATACAATCAAATGAAATACATTGGTAATGATCTCAAGTTAGGAGACCATTACACATGATCATAGATAGGAACATCCAATGACACCCTAAACATGTGGTATTCCTATTGGCGGGTCTGTCCTCATAATCTCACTACTAAAGATCACCAAGTGCGAACTTAATGAGAAGAAGTCTCAATGCTTATGAGTCACCAACACCTAATAGTCAAACATCTACTATGTCCAACCAGTGAGATGTATCTAGACCATAAAACATATATTTAAGATCAATGTCATAGTATCTTGAGTTTCTCATTATAGCCTAGGATCTGTTATAACCTCTTGATATGAAAATTAATCTTTGGAAATTACTATTTCAATAGTGGACATAGAAAATTCTACACTATAATGGTAAGATGAAATCATGTATAGATAACTGTATACACGATATGGTAATCAAAAGCACTAAATAGTTGGAACTAGGGTACCCACTATTTAAACACTCCCAGTTGAACTAGAGCCAACTTGATAACTAAACTTGTTAGCTACTCACATTATGAACATCATGTTTCTGCTAAGTAACGACTTTAGCTAATGGGCCTGCCACGGTTCCACCGCGTGGCTATTCTGCTATTGTGACCTTGTCTCATTTAGTAAAAATTATCAAGAGATGGTATCCCAAGTATATCCCACTTTTCCACTATAATAACTTGAAATATTGGCTAATAAGAATATCATAATTAACCTTTTGATAATATTTTCTTTACTAGGTGCGATTCTAAGAACTGGAATAGATTTTTGCATTTATTTTCTTCTTAGTTTCCTTAGAAGCTGCAATGTACTCAGTCTTTTTAATTATGGCTACCACTGGATGATATGATCTTGACTCGCTCATAAACTTTAGCCTAACTGCAATAGTAGATCACATTGATCTATAGAATACTAGTTTGTATCCCCAAAAACTAGTATCCTTTCTTCTCAACTTACCAGGTACATATCTTTTGTACTTTCTGAAGTACAATTAGATAGTTTCGACTACATCCCTTGTAGTGATCCTAGATATAATTGATATTTACCTATTATAAAATATACCTTGGAAATATCGGTTCTTATACATATCATGGCATATATGATTGATCCATCTCTTTGACGTATGGAATTCAACTCACCACATTTATCTTCCCATGTCTCGGACATGTCAACCTAAAGAGATTATGACCTGTGACATAGGAAACAATTCATCTCTTGAATTTTTCCAACTTGTATTATTCAATACAATGTCACTATATGTATGATTTCCTAGGACCAAGAAAACTATAGATCTACCTCAGTAGATCCTGTTCCCTAGAACATAGGTTACTACTTTAAGTCAATCAATGGAGAATAAATTTTATCTTGGTCTAAATAACTGTAATACCAATGCTTATTTTTCATATGTTTCCAAACATATTTTCCTTATAAAACTTTAGTGCTCCCACTAACCTCTTGAAGACACATGGAAAACATTTTTTGAAAATGTATATTCTATGATCTTGTTGCTTAATTTAATCCTAAACTAGATTTTAGTAACTTGAAACCTTTATTAGCATTCTATGATGTGACCATCCCTTTCTGGTTGCATCTTATAGACGCCATCCATTATTGGTAGTCATGACATCCAATGATAAATAATTTGATCATAGATATTAGCTATGATAAGTAAAATTCTAATGGATTTAGGCATAACGACTTGGTCAAACCAATCTAGCCTTATTGGTACTATGCTTGTACCATCAATGTATCAACTCACTTGTATACCCACCACAATATTCAAAATAATAAGCCCCTTTTCACTTTGATACATGGAATACATTAATTTAAAATTAGTTGGTCTTATCAATTTTAGCTAATTGCCATATACTGCTTACTTGTAGGAAATATTATTCACATTGAATAATAGATCACCGACCATGGTGAATAAAAACCATCACCATGGTTTTATCCTTTATATGTAGTATGTGTCTCTAGAACATACTCTGTTCCACATGTGCTTGTGGAACTTGTTCCAATGCCAACTATTTGTGCATTTTGAGCATTGGCTAAACAGAAGTCAATATAGCTCCCACTATCTCTAATAGAGATGTGCACCATTATATAGAAGTGTAGTCTATTACTTGACTACCTAGTTTTCTATCTTAGGGTTTTATGTAATATCCTAAGCAACCGTTAGGATTATTACACTTAATGCATAATGTGTTTGTCTTAATGAAAGTTTGTTTATGTCCTAACAAATTCTTTGCATCCAAACACATATCCTTATTACATAATGTTTTTACATAATACTATGACTTGTATGGTATTAATTTTTCATTTATAGTTGGCATATGTTTATGGTATATCACTTTTATTTTCAAAGCATTTCATGAAATATAATGGAATTTGTTGCAGGTTGTAACATTGATACTCCATATATCATGACTCTGATGTATAAAATGTGCATTTAGTAATTACTCCATGCTATATTTTGTTGATCAATGTTA
The DNA here is from genome assembly GCA_963277665.1 of Viscum album. Taxonomy (NCBI): domain Eukaryota; kingdom Viridiplantae; phylum Streptophyta; class Magnoliopsida; order Santalales; family Viscaceae; genus Viscum; species Viscum album. The sequence continues at coordinate 832,508,061 of OY728147.1, read as the reverse complement.
ACATGTAAGACTTCATCATCATTCCTCCTCATTAACATCAATGTCATTATGTGGATAAGGTAATGTGCATTTAGGAATTACTCCACGCTACATTATCATGATTTATGATTGCACAGTCAAGATATTCTTCGACATGCCGACTCGAAGCAGATCATATCTTCTGACCATGCACTTACTTCATTTTACCATTCCTTAATTACTTAAAGGAATAATATGAAGTATATATACCTCTAGCTTATACTTGTAATAGTTCACGTTCACTTGTTGAACTATTTCCAAAAGCTTTGTGAAATATCTTTATTTTAAAGGTTCCTTTGTCCAAAAAAAATATGTCGACAATACCAAAAGTATTTAGCTATTTTGAGCCTAAATACCATACTTGGCATGTTCATGACATCCACTTTTAGTATTACTTGAAAAAGAATTATCTTGTCACAACTGGGTATAAGTATTACATTTATATTCATCACTAATTTCCTATGATTCATGTATTATTGAACTAGTGATTGAGTTTTAAATATGATTTTTTTTATTCTAGAACCTAAAAGAACGTCTCCTTGCATTTAATGAAACATGAGATTAATGTTTGTGGTTATACTCAATAATAGTTCAATGCGAATCTTTCACTTGGAAATTAAAGAAGTCGTGTACTTCTCACCACTGGCCTAGGTATCAACCTTTCACAACCACTTGGAGAATAAACCTGACTTCTAGTAAGGTTTCTATACTTACTTGGTTACCATATTATAATACACATGTCACCACAATATTGTATATAATACCCAAGTAGTAAAACTGAAACATTACATTTGATGAATATTTTTGAAGAAGAAGCCGTAACTTGCTTCTTTAATTCAATTAATTGCATTTAAACTTCCATAGTATTATTTTATAATATGAAATGCAAATAAACTCCTGTTAATACCTCATTAATTGAAGGACGTTGCAAATGTTCCATTGGCATTACTTGACTTTTGGACTTTTCTCATTGTCTTTCAATTTATTCACCATAATAATTAAAGATTAAATTATCTTTGATATTCTTATTATCTTAGAGAACCTTACCTAAATTGGTAATGAAGCATTTACTCAATACTTGTTTATTTTGTAACTTAAAACGAGATTTGAGTAAAGTAGTGAAAATGATATGAGAAAGGGATCCATTTAAAGATCACGATCGATCTTTCAATTTACACATGTTGGTGTAACATCGCCTTATTCATATCATTGCTTCACTTTCTCCTTGAAAACATATCGGAGATGAGACTTCATGTTTATATCATCTATGTCCTGGTGTAATGATCGAAACTGACACAAGATGTTGATGAAAGAATAATGATATAACTATCATATTCTTTGTACATTAGTCTCTTGTAATCTATTTCACCCTCACTTCTTGAGGTAGTTCAACATTTTTTGGGTCACTGGAACCTTGAGTTTCTAATATCATAGTACTATGCGCACGTTCCTATACTATTCATGGATACTCATGTCAGTGAGGACATTAACTTTGTCCATTATAATATCATAGTTTTTAAACTTGTGGTATAACTTGCCATTTTTTTTACAAAATTGAATTTTAGTAGATTAGTACTTTTTATCTTGATTACCAGTTAAGAAATTTTGATTAATTACTTAAATCATTCAATGTCTCCAACTATTTTACTGGATTCTAGGAACCCTTTATGCTAGAATCATAATAATCTATCTCTGGTGTATTCTAGTGGCAAGGATCCCAAAACCACCCCTCATAGTCTAAAAGATATGGCTACACCGCTACTTGGAGGGTTCAAGGTGGGATTTTGGCTAGCCGACCGCTTTAACATGTGGTTCCTTGATCTGTTGAGTAAAGTCCCAGCTTCTAAAATCAGAACTTGATTTACTCAATGCTTGCCTCTAAAATGATATAAATTTAGCTATGATTAATCCTTACAAGAACTTTAGTTAAGTTGACCCAACATTCTTATAAATATTCTCCAGTAGTAAGAGGCACCCTCATCTATGGCATGACCGACACCTCAAACTGCCAGTTTTGTCTAAATTTGATTGATGGAAGGTGGTAAAGACTTAATATATCTTTGAGGGTTTTATTATTTTTAATGGGATGAGAAAAACCATTTTCTATTTTATAAGCACGTACTATATGATCGCACTCACAATTGACTATGCATGAAATAGAAAAATATATCGCATCACATGTTCATTTTATCTTGCATGATTGTTTATTATTATACTATGTGATCGTGCATTAACCAAAAATTCACAAAAAGAATAAACCACGCAAAACAAAATGCCAACCTGATCATGATCTGGTACTAATGGTTGATCCGTTGAGTGAATAACAGACCAACCTAAACCCTAGGGGTAATACCTTGAGTTGTGTCGCTTGGGACTCGAATTGCAGCGCATGCCCCTCCAATGCATTCAACTCCTGTCTAGTGTGTTGCCATCACTTGGCGCAAAGTGTGTCACACCTCATCTAGTCATTATACAATAGTAATCGCATGCATTTGAGGGGTTCTCGGGGTATAAAATTACAACTCTAAGAATGAGCGCGCAGACCCTTATACATATAACGACTCTGATATGATACGCATATCACCCTTTTTAATTAAAATAATTATTACAAAACTGCATGAAATAATTAAATAAACAATTAAGTAAAAAGAACGAGACATACATTGGTCGGTCTAAGGCTCATGATCAGTCATATACGCATTAAACTCGCCTATATTAAATAAATATAGAATAAAAATTAAACTTGCATCAAATAAATTCAAGGGAACTATTTTATTGAATTAAAATTTCACTTTAATTTTAATTCAATATAAATATATCATTCGGTCCCATTTAATTAATTTAATTTTAAAACTAAAAATTAAATCAATCAATTAATTTAATTTTAAACTCCAAATTAAATTAATTATGCCGCATCTAAATTTTAATAACAAAAAATTAATGTTTAATTAATTTAATCCTCAACTAAAATCTAACTAATTATTTTAATTAATTTTCGATTAAATTAAATCACCTGGGCCCATGAAACTTTAGGCAGGGCCTATGTGGGTCAGGACGAACCTGCGCAGGCCCAATCCAAGCAGTACTGACCCTGTACAGAGGTGTACTGGACTGGGAAGGTCCACCCAAGCCCGTTTCAGGATGGGTAGACCCACCCAGACCTATTTTGGGGTAGTGAAAATACCTACCCACTAGGAGGACCGGGCGGAGGCTGGAACGAGGTGGGTCCGAGGCGAAGTAGGCTAGCCAAGATTGGTAGGAAACTGGTGAACGAGGCAGACTAGGTGCGATAATCTGACTAGAAACCACCGAAAATGGGTTTCTGGCTGGCATCGCCTGAGGTGGATGGCTGGGAACAGCAGCCACGGTCGCCGACAGCAGTCTCGGGTGCCGAGAGAGGGGTCAGCCAGTGCGGTTGCCGACAAGGTCGCTCCGATCGAACAATGACAACACCTAGTCGACACAGCGGTGGCTCAGGGAGGTGCCAGAACTAGAGAGCCGAACTGGCACAGGATGGTGTGCTGTAGCAAGCGGCGGCCAGCTGTGCAGCCTACCGGGATAGAGGAGGGGTGTCTGCGGTTGAGGCAGGACGTCACCGGATGGGGTGCGGGGTGACATAGCGGCATAGCAGGGAGCCACTGTGGGGAGGGAGAGGTGGACCAGGGTTGGGTGGTGCGGAGGTCCACCATGGGAAGAGTTCGGGCTGGCGGTGGATACCGGGCGATAGGGATGACCGGGACGGGGCATCCAGGAGGTGCAGTAGTGCCTGGAGTGGTACTGGCTAGTGCTTGCGCCTGGTGCGCTTGGTGTAGGAGGGAGCCTCTTCAGCGCGTCTCCACGAGGGATACGACTGGACAGGGGGGGCCTCTCACCCCCCAAACCCTAGTTTTTTTAATTTTTTTATTAAACCACCCAAGAGGCACCCCCCCAAAAAAAATTCCCCCCGATTTTTTTTGATTTTGTTGGAGACTTAAAAATTAGGTCTCTCCTCCTTTTATTTATTTATTTTTTGATTAGGATACTTATCGAAGTCTCCTCTCATAATTCCAAGCTTTTATTAAAATTTTCTAAAGCCTATATATGGCTTTTGAAAAAATAATAATATAATTACAATAAATTTTTTCTTAAGTCTATGAGTAGAATAGAAAAATAAAACCTTATAATAATAAAATATTATAGTAATAAAAATATTATTATAATTAAACTATTATTATTATAATAAAATTATTATAATAATAATAATTAATAATCCTCACCGGAAAATATTATTATGGTGTAAACATATTTAGATAATTAAACAATGGTTCAATAATTTAGAACCTCACTAAACTACCATTTTTTAATCCGAACTTAAAACTTTGGATGACCATAGAATGGTCATCCATTGTTAGATTAAAATGTGGTCTACGACATTAGAATCGTAATGATTCCCTCTTTTAAAATTAATAAAAATTTAATTTTTTTGGCTTAAAATTGAAACACATCCCTCTGATACCACTTTAAGGAATCGAACGTGCAGTGAAAGCCCCAAACAGGTGGGATTTTAAAAATTTTCCGCCAAATATCAACGCAATCTTGTCAACATTAGCGGAACGATGCCCGGTTTAAGCCGTGTATCTCACATGAAGGGTTTTAAGCACAAAAATAAACCGTAAAATACCTCGTTTAAATCCGAAGCTGCGCATGATGTATTCTCATCATTGGTGATCGCTGCTCGAAGAATCTGACATCGAAATCCTCTATATCATCCACATGCACTTCAAGGAATCCACAGGATCACCGATCTTCATAATCTGGGTGTTAGCACAGAATTCCGACAATGCCTTTGATGCTCCGAAGATCACCACATTGCTCTTCTTGCGATACCTAAGAGAGATCTCGATCCAAGATCCTTGGATCTAGATCATCTCTCTCTAGAACATGGAGGAGAAGATAAGGGTGAGAACTTCCATGAATAGTTCTTTATGAAAGCCCCTCCTTCTCTATTTATAGTGTGTTATGTGTTTACCAGAAAATGCCAACTTAGCCCCCGAATAATCAATGTGATATTAACGACATATTATGACTACTAAAATGAGTCATAAATATTATTATCATTTTCTTGTAATATATTAAATATATTACATGACAATAATTGAGTCCAAAAATTGACTCATCATTCCCATAAATATTAATCAAACCTTGAATATCTTTAATATTCGTCAATTAATATTTCTCATGTATTTACTTAAAACTTATAAATATATTTAATAAATAAATTCAATGCTCATTATTCTAAACTTGAATAATATGAATTTATTTATTTCATTGGTGATTGTATTTTTTGAACAATTCTCAGACCCCAGTGGTGGGGCCCACCATGTCCAAAACTCATATTCAAATGAATAGGGGAGATTCTTGTATACGCTATTGTGTGTGACTCTCTAGGCCATTATGTCTATAGTAGTGAATAATATTCACAGACCAAGAGCATGATCTAGCAACCCATCATGGCCCCTAAAGAGATAAGGATTGTCATAGTAGCGACAACCAACCTACGAATATGCATTGTGTAATATAATCTCTTTTTTTGTAATATCTCATAAAGTAGGATGCACTCATGTGTCATCTCCCTTTTCTTTCTTTATTGTTTGTTGATATAACTAGACAAATTTACCCTCGACTACCATGGACATGGTCTTATAAAGGTACTTCCATCCTTATCAACATGGCATGAGATATATTACTTCCATAACTTGTAAGTGACAAATCCTTTCTTGACCATTCAACTAATGTCATGCCACCAATGACGAGCCCAACACAAACTACCTCACCTTGACTTCATTGCTATGGTTTTAGTCTTGCATCAAAGTTCGAAATCAAATGACATACATTGGTAATGATCTCAAGTTAGGAGACCATTACACATGATCATATATAGAAACATGCAATGACACCTGAAAAATGTGGTGTTCCTATTGGCGGGTCTGTCCTCATGATCTCACTACTAAAGATCACCAAGTGAGAAATTCATGAGAAGAAGTCTCAATGTTTATGTACCCCCAGCACCTGATAGTCAAACATATACTATGTCCAATCAGTGAGATGTATCTAGACCATAGAAAATATATTTAAGATAAATTTCATATTATCTTGAGGTTCTCATTATAGTCTGGAATTTTCTATAACCTCTTGATATGAAAATTAATCTTTGGAAATTACCATTTCAATAGTGGATACTGAAAATTCTAAACTATAATAGTAATATTACATCATGTATAGCTAACTATATATACAATATGGTAATAAAAATCACTGAATAGTTGGGTCTAGGGTACCCACTATTTCAACAATGATGATATGGTTCCTCTTCCTATATTTGAAAACAAGGGCAACACTGATGTGGAAATATATAGACACTCTAAATTTTAAGATGTTGTTCAATAGATGGTTGATAAATAGTTGATGCAGGAGAAAAGGTTTGTCTCTTATAGGAATTTTAGGAGAAATAATTATGGTACTGAGGTGCACAACAAAAGCCGATAGTCCAGATATTTAAAATTTTCATCACCGGAGTGACGAAACTTCATCGTCTTTGAAGATCTAATCCTTAGTAGAGGTCCTATGATCTCGTGTGAATATTTCAAAGAAAAAATATTAAATAAATGAGTAACTCATTTTAATTGAAGTGATCTTAAAAATAGATCATCATCGATGACCATTTCTCAAATGATCATAGGTCGAACCCCTCTAGATCACCCACACACGCTTCAAGAATTTGTACGAACACTGATCATTGAATTATGGGTGCTAGCTCGGAGCTCCGATGATTCATTCAACATTGTGAAGACCATCTTGACTCTATTATTATGATCTATGAAGATGTTCTTGGATCAATCTCTTGGATAAAGTCTCTCTCTCTATAGGATGTAGGAGGATATATGATCTCTCGATCCATTATAATGAATAGTATATGGAATAGAACTCCTCCCATGCTTATATAGTGTATGTCCAAAATACCCAAAAAGAGTTCCTTGGCCCCTGTATATTCAATTCCCACTAAATAAGAAATAAATGACATGTTATGATGAACTAACTTCATCATAAACTTCATTTATATTTTATCAAATACTCATAATATATAATAAATATATTATTTGATAAACCCGAGTCATTAACATGACTCGTAATTCCTACTAATATTAAACAAACCTTGAATATTAAAATAATATTCTTTCATATAATATTTTACATGTATTTACTTAAATAATTGTAAATACATTTAATAAATAAATTTAATCCAATTATTTTATACTCAAATAATAATAAATTTATTTATTCTTTGGTGATTGATAATAATTGAATAACTCTCAGACCTCATGGTGGGTATCACTATGTCTTGTAAACCTATTCACCAGAATAGGGAAGACTCTTGAATACTCTATTGTGTGTGACCCTATAGGACTTTATCTTGATAATAGTGAATGTTATTCAAAATCCAGGAGCACATTCTAGAAATACATCAAGACCTCTAAAGAGATAAGGAATAATCCTAGCAACAACAACCATTCCTATGAGCATGCACTGTGTAATATAATCTCTTTGTCTCAAAATATCTTATAAAGAAGAATGCACAACTTGTGTCATCATGCATTATTTCTTTATTATTTGTTGATTTAACTAGACAGACTTACCTTTGAATACCATGTACAAGGATTTATGAAGGTACTACCATCCTAATTAACCAGGCCATAGATATCGCATCCTCAACTAGAAAGCGACAAATTCTATCTTAACCATTCAACCAATGCTATACTACCAATGTCACACCCAACACATGTTACCTCTCCTTGACTTTAATGTTATGGTTTTTGACTTGCATCAATGTACATGATCAAATGGTACACATTGATAATGATATTAAGTTAGAAGACCAATACACATGTTCGTAGATAGGAACAACCAATGACACCTGAAACATGTGGTTTTCTTATTGGTAGGTCTGTCATCATGATCCCATCTACCCTAGATCACCAAGTGTGAACTTCATGAGAAGAAGTATCAATGCTTATGATCCTACAACACCTAATAATAAGATATCATCTATGTCTAGTCATAATGATGTATATATACCATAAGACACATGTTTAGGATTAATGTAATAGTATTTATAGGTTCTCATTATATCATGGGAACTACTATAACCTTTTGATACAAAAATAAATCTATGGACATTACCATTTAAATAGCGGATTCATAAATATCAACACTATAATGGTAAGTTTACATCATGTATAAATCATTGTACAGATGGTATGATAATAAAAAAGTATTGATAAAATTGGGTCTAGGGAACCCACTTTTACAACATCTCCCACTTGAACTAGATCCAACTTTCCAAATATCCTTGTTAGCTCTCACACAATAAGATCATGATTCTGCTAAGTTATGGATTTAGTCATGGGGCTTCCACATCCCTGTTGTGAAGCTATTTTACTATATGAAACCTCACCTCCTTGAGTAAGACTCCTCAAGATATGTAAACCTTGAGTGTATATCCATTTTTTCCATTGTCAAAACTTGAAATCTTGGTTAGTAATAGTATTAGAATTATCATAATTTATATTATGTTAAAACTTTAATTACTAGGCGTGATTCCAAAAAATATAACAATTTTTTATTTATTATATTATGCTTCTTTTTCTACCATAGAAGATGTAATGCACTCACTATTTTTAGATATTTCTACCATTGGTTTAAATGAGCTTCTCATGCTCATTAACTTATCCTAACTTATGATATAAGATCATATTGATCCAAAATAAGACTAGTTTGTATCCCTCAAAACTAGTATCCATTCATCTTCTAGTATGAGGTACATATATTCTATACTTCCTTAAGTATAATTGGATAGTTCTGACAGTTTCCCATGCAGTTCTCCTTGATATGATCGATATTTTCCTACCATTGAGTATATATTGGAAAAACAGATATAGTACACAACATAGCATATGTGATAGATATATAGTCGACACTTATATAATTATACTCAACAGTTTAATCTCCTCCAATGACTATGCATGTCTTCTTAGAGAGATTTATGTCATGTGTCACTAGTAATAATTCCCTCTCAAATTGTTCCAACTTTTATTTTTCAATACCTTGTCAGTATATGTAATATTGACTAGGTCCAAGATACCATTAGATCTACCTAATCAGATCTCATTCCCTATAACTTAGGTTTCTACTTTAAGTCAATATATGCATATTTTATTTCATTCTGGTCTTAACTAACTATAAGACCAATAAATATTTCTCATATATTACCAATCATATTTTACTTGGAAACATTATCATTCTCACTTACCTCTTGTATACATATGGAAAAAAATTAATTCCAAATGAATATTCTATGATATTTTTGCTTTAATACAAAATTGAATTTTAGTAACTTTTACCCCTTATCAACATCTTATGGTGTCACCATCCTTTTCTGGTTGTGTTTTATAGACACCTTCCATGATTGGTTGTCTTTACATCCAATACCCAATTTAATGATCATAGAAAGTAGCTATGATAAGTAAAATTCTAATGAATTTAGTAATAACAACTTGGTATCACCAATAAACCCTTATTGGTTCCATTATTTTACCATCCATGTATAATCTCACTTGAATACCCACTATAGTATTTAAAATAATAATCCCCTTTTAATTTTATACATGTAATCAATTATTGAGTTTTAATTAACCTGATCAATTTTAGATTATTTATATTTACTGATTACTTATAAGATTCATTATTATCAACAAATAATTCATCACCATATGCGGTGAATATATACAAAACCATTACCATGGTTTTATCCTTCCTACGTATTATGTGTCTTTGGAACATTTCTTTTTCCACATGCTCTTGTGGAACTTTTTTCTATTCCATATACTTGTACATATCCAGCATTGACTAAACCCAAGTCAATCTTGCTCCCACTATCTCAAATAGATATATGGACTTGTTTATAGATATTTATTCTATCACTTGACTACAAATTTTTTATCATATGTATTTTTGTAATATCTTAATAAACCTTTAGGATAATTACTTTAGATGCACATTGTGTTTTTCTTGATATAATTTTATTTATATCTGAAAAAAATATTTACATTTAAATACATTTTATTATGACATAATGGATTTATTATAGGACCCTGGAACACCTTGAGAGGGGAGGGGTGAATTAGGGAGTCAAATTTTTCTTTTAAACTGATGGATATTATTCCAACGTTGGTAGGAACCTATTAAACCTATCTGATGAGAATGTTTAGAAAATAAACAATCACATGCAACAAGATAACACATCAATTTTACTTGGTTCACCACTAAGGGATAATCCAAGGAGCATACACTGATAGGTTTTTGGTCTTACCAAAGTCCATTAATCTTAACTATTTTTGGAGTACAAGATTTTAGACATAGTCACTCTATTCTAGACACACCACCTTTATAATGATTTTAGGGATAACACACTATGTCCCTTAGAACACTTCTGTTGACTCTCCCTTGCTCACTACTGTGGGTAAAGTCTTACTCAGTTTATCGACTTAAAGGTTTCTTTAATAGATTGGAATTGAAGTCTTTTTATCTTTCTATAATGAGACACTTATTGCATCTAATTCCTAAATTTATGCACTTGAAAGCACTAATCAAACGATCCATATGTTCAAAGCTTACTAGAAGCACACAATAACACTTGTGAACAACACTTACCCTTGCACACAAGATTTGGGATTATCACGAAAAATGTATTTCGTGCAACCATTATTTTTTCACACCCATTATCTTCCATATAGCCACAACATAAGGTTCACTTGGTCTTTTTAGACTAAAGGAACACTTTGCGCACAAGTTTCTCTCTCTACTTCTCTTCCGCGTGCAAGTCTTTCGCACGACAAAGGAACCCGATCTTCATTGAAAAGTTATTTTTATTGAGAGGGGGTAGCCACCTATTTATAGTCCTAGATGAAACTATGTGAAAGTTTATTACATGTATTATTTGGTGCGTTTAGGTTTCATTCCGATCATATAAAACCCCTTTTGACATTGCATTGGCCTCACAAGACTCTTCCGCACAGCCTCGTCTTTCACACACATTTAAATCTTTTGCATATTTTTTTCCTTTGACATATTTTTATGCAATGATACCAAAACATTCCATGTATGTAAGTTTCAAAACCCCCTTAAATCTTGTGCACAACTCCCTTTTCCAAAAAACACTTTTCTCCATTTTCCATTTTTTTGGACCAAAAAATATGGCAAACATTGAGAAATGATGCCACCTTCAACATTGTTGTATGCTTGAGCAGTATGATCCCTTTCCTTGAAAACTTGCTAATATTTCAATGAGTATTGACAAAAAATACAAACCATACACCATTTATAGAAAATAACATCCTTTGATCCAAAAATTATATCATACTATAACTCATATGATATCCATTTGTCATTATAGTTGACATATGGTTATGGGATAATGCCTCTATTTGTGTATCATGTCTCAAAAAATAATGGAAGTCACTATAATGCATATATGTATCAAACATTGATTCTCCTTTTACATACATAATGAATATTATGTGTATATGAAAATGTGCATTTAGTAATTACTCAATGATGAATTATATTGATCAATGTTAACATGTAAGACTAATCATAGATCCACCTTATTAGCATCATAACTCTACTGTGGATAAGGTAATGTGAATTTAGGAATTAATCCACAATACATTATAATTATTGATTAATTCTTGGTCAAGATATTCTTCAACATTCAGGCTTGAAGCAACTCATATCTTTTTTGACCATTCATATTACATAATTCAGTTTTACATTCCTCAAAAAACTTAATGTAATATTGTGTAGTGTAGTTACCTCTATCTTACCCTTTAAATAGTTCACACTCTCTATAAGAACTAATTTCAAAAAGTTTTATGGTTTACCTTTATTTATAAAGGTTTATTTTTCTAAAAATAAATAAGTATACACATCAATAATTCCTAAGGTGTTTATATCTATAGATTCTAAATACCATACCGGGTATTTTCTTGACATCCAATTTTAGTTTTACTTGACAAAGAGTTATCTTTCCATAACTGGGTATTAGAGTATCACATTTATATTCATCACTTATTATCAATGATGTAAGCATCATTAAACCTTTCATTGAGTATAATAAACCATAAAAAACATTCATTCTTGAATCGGAATAATGTATCATTATGTACAAAGGAATCATGAGATAAATGTTTCAGTAATACTTAACAAAAGTTCATCTATAATCAATAAAATTGGAAATTATAATTCATGTACTTCTCATCGCTAACTTAAGAACCACCCTTTCCCAACCACTTGGATAATATAACTTACTTATATTAATGCTTCATTCTTACTTGGTTACTATATTTAAATACACATATGTGATAATCATATTGTATTCAATACCCAATAAGTATGACATAAAAATTACTTAAAATTTATAAATATACCTAAAGAAGAAGAAACCACTTGCTTCTTCAATATAGTTCATTACATTTAAACTTTAAAATATTTATCTCATGTCATGCAAAGAAAATATCCTCCTGTATAATATCTTTCCTCTTTTCTTTGAAGGAAATTGTGAAAGTACCTTTGGAATTACACTTTCCATTGGCCTTTTCACTTTTTCTTTCAACTTGTTCACCATAATAACTAAGACCTTTTCTAAGTTCTTATTTACTTGGTGAACTGTACATAAAAGGTAATGAAGAATTTTTTCCATACTATTTGTTTTGTAATCTCAACTGAATAAATTGGGTGAAAATGATACATAGAAGGGATATTTTGAAAGATCATTATAACAAACCAAAATTTTCATACATAGATATTACATCTTAATAGATAAATATTCATTATATAACATAATGATCCACTCTAGAATCATTTAGGCCTAGTGACTTTAGAAACTTGAACACATACACAACAGGTTTATAGGTGAACTACATATTCTCCCACTAAGTTCTTCATATCTAGCATCCTTCTTAGACTTATCATATATAAAACCTTTCTCCATAACCCAAGGAAGAAAAAAAAGGTGAGATCAGATGCTCAGTAAGGATAAACAAGGGAGATACCAATAATCGAATAAGGATAACATGAGCATAAGATTATGATCTTAATATTTTGAAACTATAAACTTTATATCATAGATCATAAAATTGAGTCATGGAATAAATCTTAGCAGTTCATAAGACACGAATCATAAAGAAATCAATGAAAATGAGCCATGAGATAATAACATTGGAATAAGACATAGATTGTGTAATACACATAAGCATATAAAAAATTATGTCAAGGATACCCACTAAGAAATTCATATCATGTTAGTCTTGTTATAACCACCCATGTACCTACTTCAATCTTGGAATAATTTCCCGTGTACCCTCTTCTGGGCTTGGGATAACATCCCATGTACCCTTTGAGCTCATATAACATTAATAATTACCCAATTAATTGGAGGGAGATATAGGTCCCACTCATCACATAATGAAAATCATACATATGTGTTCCATAAGATCATAAAACATTCATCATATCATAAACCATGAAAGGAAATGGGTTTTATAAACATTTCATCATAACATAACTCATGGAAAAGAAATGAGTTTCATAAACATTGTGTCATCATATTAATAAAACATCTAGAGAAATAATAAACATGGTATCATTGGATAATATCCCAAATAAAACTCAATTAAAATTAAATTATATCATCTTGGATGGAAAATTATTTTAAAATATCACTTGGAACATTTCTTGTAAAAAGTACCCTTTTTATTTTAAAATCACTTATTTAAAAAAAACTGCACAATTACAAAGGACAAAATTTTATTTGAAAATAACCCTATGAAATTGTAAAGTAATCTTGAAAGAATTTTTTTTTCATTATGGTGGGAAAATCCTTTCATTTTTTATAAGTTAAAAAAATATTCCTTCTATACTTTGGTTGGAATAGTCATAAAGTACCTCATTTGAAAAAACAACAACATTCCTTTCAAACCATTTTGTAAAAAGTAAAACATGGGTAAAAATGACTTTATAAAATTTGTAAGAGAATAATAAAAAAAATTTAATTATTTAACAAAAACATGGACATGGAACATAAATATTTCCCAGTGGAGACTTAAACAAAAATAATCCTGAGTAATGATGAGATTGTGAAATAAACCCTTACCTCAAGTCTCACCTTTTCTAGTTTACATTCAAACCGCCTGTATAAAAAATATGTATTTATTATACATGTATTACATAACCATATTAATATATATCATAACATATATTATTTATTTATGACATATTATCATGAATCTATTAACAATTTAAATAACTTTTTTGGGTGATAACTGCTTCGTTTACCAAACATGTTTTGGTTCGATAGTACCGATCCTTATAATTTGACCATGGTTATATAATTTAAAGAATTTTAATCATGGTATAAACATAATATATATTAATTATATAAATATTTATAACCATTCTTAAAAATCAAAGATAGAAAAATGAATTACACCGTTCATGGAGACGGTAGGTCGAACAAACGCATGAACGTTGTTTCTATTTTTCAACTGATGGAATGAAAGAAAGGTAAATAATAATTCACCTTTACAGAATATTTTTATATCATATATATCATATATATTTATAAAATTAATCCTTATTACCATACAAGTAAAATATAAATGAAAAACAAATAACATCACATCATGGAGGTGGTAGTCCACATGTATGCATGGAAGACATTATTGTTTTCCAAAGGATTGGATGGTACGTAGGTAGACATTATATTATAATTTATGAATTATAATTATTTCATAAATATAATATATAAATATTAAACCCATAATAATACCGATACATAAAATATGGTGATGAAAAATGAATTGTATCGCTGTGTGGAGACGGTAAGTTGCACGTACGCACGAGCGATACTTTCACTTCTTGTTTGATGGGAAAGAGGGGATATAATTGTAGTTTAATAATTATAATAAAATTTATTAATATATAGCATACTAAATTTATTATTTTATGATAAATTTAATATATTTATATGAGTTAAATAAGAGTATAAAAATAAATTGATTGGTTAGGCCGATTATCACTTCTTCAAAACGACTCCTGTAGATCTCCTCTAAAGGGATCTAGGGTTAGTACTTTAGGAAGAAAAGAACCTATAGAAAGTGTATAATAAAGTATAGAAGATAATTTTTTAGATTATGGTTAATACAAAAGGCTCTAATTGGTGTAATTAAGTGAGGGAGGAGGTTCCCTTTTATAATTGAAGTAAGGGGCACTTTTGGAATTTATCAAAAGATTAAATTATAATAAATTCAATATCAAGAAAAGTACCTACAAATGGAAAGGGATTGTAAGATAAGGTGGGATGGGGTTTTAATACCATAAATCAATATAGTTTAGACAATATTTGGTATATTTTATGATTTTTAAATAATTTAATAAAATATTATTTTGATAAAATATTATTATTGTCAATTTTGACACTATTCATTTAATTTAACTTTAAATACATCAAGACAAAAGGGGAATTAAAATATAATGATTTAAAACATTCTTAATATGTCATTTTTATATATAAAATTTTGGATCATATTATTTATTTCATATTTTATTACTTTTAATATTTTTAATATCATTTATTTTATTTTTCTATTAATTGAATAATTACCACATTACCGTTGTGTAAACATTTAAGGTAATTATTTATTCACTAAAAATTAAAAATAAATTAGCATGATGAAGATAAATAATTTATCTTTAAAAATAATATTTATAAACTAATATAACCTCTGTATAACCCCATATTAAAAATATTATAGTTATTAAAGATAATAGTGTGACATGTTTGACTTTTCTGGAAATAAAATAATATAAAGGATATAATCTTATCCAAATGGCCATAAAATGACATATAAACAAATATTTTATTATTAGGGATGAAATTTAATCATAAAATAATATTAATATAGAAACCCATTCTTAACATACATGTATATTACACCATTTTAGATGAATATTCAACACATTACAAAAGTACATGCCTAAGGACCATAATAATTTAGTGTCTTTGGAAACATGGAAACATAATATTATATCTTAGTGAAAGATCTTAAAAGTATACCTTAAATATCTTACCCTTTAGTACTCCTACTTAAAAACTTTCTTCATAACCTGGTGAAAGGAAACATAAGAAAGGGGTGAACTCAGATGCCCATTAAGGGTAAACAAGGGAGATATGTAAGTATAACATGAGCATAAGGGTATGAGAACATGATCTTATCATTAGAAGATCATATCATGCATACCAAATATTATAAAAATGAATAATGGGATAAATATTGGCAATTAATAAGATATGAATCATAAGGAAATCAAAGAACACAAGTCATGAGTGCATAATATTGGCATAAGATATAGACTTGTGGCATACACATCAACTTATATCATTGTGAACATGTGTAAATAGAAAAAGGTTCACTCATTAGGTTTAGGACATGAAACAAGGACCTCAAATAAACTTATAGACATTAAACCAAGTCCATGCATAATATTGTGAACATATAATCAGGTTCACACATAACATTGTGAATATGTAATCAGGTTCATGCATAACATTTTGAACATGTAATCAGGTTTATACAAAACATTGTGAACATGTAATCTGGTTCAGGAATAAAATTATGGAAATGAAACCAGGACCATGCATACAATTTTAAACATGTAATTAGGTTCACGCATGACATTGTGAATATGTAATCAGGTTCACACATAAAATTATGGAAATGCAACCAGGTCCACTCATAACCTTGTGAACATATAATTAGGTTCACACATAACATTGTTATCATGTAATCAAGTTCACACATAAAATTATGGACATGAAACCAGGTCCATGCATAACATTGTGAACATGTAATCAGGTTCACGCATAAACTTATGGACATAAAACCAAGTCCATTCATGAAATTGTAAACATTTAATCAATTTCACTCATAACATATATACTCATGAGTTATCCATCATTACCCAATGCATTTTATGGAGATATAGGTCACGCCCATCACATAATGAAATCATACATGCATGTGCCACAAGATAAAAAAACAATCATCATATCATGACCCATAAAAAGAGATGGGTTTCATAAAAATCATATCATAACCCATAAAATTAAATGGGTATTATAAACATTTCATCATATCATAAATTGTGAAAAGGGGAAAGGTTTCATAATTATTTCATCATAGAATAACCCATGAAAGGAAGTGGGTTTCATAATATTTTTATCATGGTATAACCTGTGGAATAAAAATAGGATTCATAAAAAACTTTTCTTATTAAACATAAACCATTAAAATAAATATTAATAATGGTTTTCTTGGATCATATCCCTAGTAAAGAATAAACTATATCAAAGTATTTAAACTAAGATGGGGAAAGATTTTGAAAGATCACATGAAGCATTTCTTAAGGAAAATAACCTTTCTTTGAAAATCACTTTTTAAAACATAATTTTTTTTCAAGATCCTTTTATTTAAAAAAAACTTTGAAAAACTTATAAAGGAATCTTTTAAAAATCATTTAAAAAATTTCTTGATAAAATATCCTTTCTTCTTTAAAAAATTATTTTTAAATCATAAAACATTTTTAATTTTTTTAATTTGAAAACCACTTTAAAACAAAAAATTTATAGAATATTAGGAAAATATTTTATTTAAAAATAACCTTTTAAAATTTCAAATTAATCTTCAAGGAAATGATGGTCATGACGATTGGTAAATCTGTACATGCTGAATACTCCCTTTGAACTGTAAAAAGTTTAGGAAAGCGCCTTGATCGGAAAATGACAAGGAGGTTCCTTTCAAAACCCTTTTTTATTAAAAAGATAAAACATGGGTAAAAATTTATTTTACACATCAAATTAAAACATTTTTGATTTTTTTTAGAAAATATGGTTTTGTGAATAAAACAAATTTCCAACCAAAGAGAAATAAAGTCATATTTTTTTAAAAACACTTTCTTAATTATCTTAAGTACAAAAGAGTGGAAAAATGGTACCAATACATGGAGATATCATATATAAACATAGGATAATAAAATTATTGAGAGTTATTAAGATATGGATCGTAATATTTCATCAATGTAAGCATAATTATAAACAATCTTGATAAACGATGAGATTGTAGTAATAAACCGTTACTACTTTGGTAAATTTGAATCACAATACTATGGAAATAATAACATTACACGAACCTTAAAATATAATAAAAATATAATAAAAATAAGTATATTGATGAAATAAAATTTCAAATGGTAGTATATACTCCTCATAGAAAAATTTAGGTGCATAACATGAAATGTATCTCAAAGAAGGAAAATTGAGACAAAATTACTTTACCAATTTGGTAACTTTTGAACCATAAACCCCATGGAAGAAAGATAATAACATGGATATGTAAATACCCATAAATTTAGTTATAAGAATCATATAATACATTCATGGGAATTACATACACCACACAAAATAAATGAGTGCTGAATAAGGCATAATTTTCACAGAAATAAAAGTGAGATAAGAAAACCCTGATCTTAAGTCTTGACTTTATTCGTACAAGTTCAAACCCCATGTATAATAAATATAAGTTTATTATAAATCTACCACAGAAAAATATTGTTATATATCATAAAATTTATTATTTTATTTCAACTTTATATTACCTATTTATTAACAATTCCATGTTAATGTTATGTTTCGGATAATAACCACTTTGTTTTTCATATATGTTTTGACTTGTTATTCTTGATCCCCTTACTTAGAATCATGATTTACTTATTTATAGAATGTAAAATATGATCTAAATATCATATATATTAAGTATATAAGTATTTATAATAATCTATAAAATATATAAATATGAAATGAAATACACCGTTCATGGAGACGGTAGGTCGTACATACACATGAACATTGTTTCTATTTTCTTGTCGTATTGGAAGAAAGAAAGTAAATGACACACATACACACACATATATATTATAATTATAATATAATTATTATTTATTATATATAATATAAGTTTAATAAACCCATCCTTAATACATTCCATGTAGAGTGTGAATAAATCACATCGCTTTGAGGAGGCGGTTGTCCACACGTCCATAAACTAAGTTATCGTATTCCCAAAAAATTGAAATCATAAAGGTATGTGTTATATAATAATTCAAAAAGTATAAAGACATAATAAATATCATATATATCATATAAAAATATTATTTACATCATAATTATCAACCATGATGGGTAGTAAATGAAAAATGAATGACATTGTTTCGTGAGGCGGTAGTCCGCCGTACAAATGATCATTAAGTTTGTTACCCATTTGATGAAAGTGTGTGTAGGTGTAGGTAGAACCATTAGAATAAAAATATATCAGTATATTGAGGATAATTATGTTATTATATAATCATTTAATAAGAATAACTGAATATGTGTACTAAGAAATAGAACAAAAATGCACATTGAAGAACATTTCCTCTTTTTCGGGTAACTCCTTTTGGTTTGCACCAAAGAGCTTCCTTGGATGGATTTGTGCCAAAACTAAGGATTATAGGATGAATGGATGGAATTTTAAAACTTATTTGGTCAGGTTTTGTATAAGATAAAGGTCTTGATATGTTTAAATAAGTGGGTGGTGGGTGGGTGGGTGGGTGAGTTCTCTTTTATAGTGGAGGGGGAGTGACATTCTTATAAATATAAAAAGGTAAACACTATTGAGAGGTCTCCCTTACATCACGTGTCTCCAATAATGGTCCATTTCTGATCCAAGGGAGAATTTTATCGAAATATAGTCATCCAATTTATTTTTTACATGTTTCTAGGTTATTTGGCCACTTAAGTTAAAGTTTAACTACTAAGTAAACTCATTTTTACCTTAATCATTATAATTAATTTTAATTAATTTCACCAATATTTTTGTTCAAAAACTAATTTGAACTTATTATAAATTATAAATTATTCTTATTACAAATATAGAATAAATTTTTATAAATTCCAATCACATAAGTGGTAGGAATTAATTTAAAATTAATCATGTAGACGTGACGGGAAATCGAGTTTTTAAAGTAAAAAGTTCAAAAGTTTGAAATGTTTTTATATCCAATTTCAATGAGAAATTGGTTCCAATAACCTAAATTGAATTAATTGATTTAAAATTTATATAAATATCCTTTAAAACCAATTTAAAATTTAATTTAACTATATAAATAAATTAGATGAAAAAACAATTTTCAATTAAAATTCAGTGTTTTTTCACTATTCATTAAAATATGAAACTTCTCTGGGAAATAACAAAAATTCACCCAAAGGAAAATTTTATATTACAATTTCAAAAATGAAGTTTTTTTTTCAAAGAAAAATTATGAAAATGTCAAAAATTATATTTAAAATTGGTTCTCCATTAAAAGGTGGTAAAAATATATTTTAGAAAAATACCTATTTTTATTCATATAATTAGATTTATTCTTATCTTATGCATATAAAATATATTGGATGAGTATTAGAAATATTTATTGAATATTTAATATAAAAATTTTATTGAAAACATTCATAAAAAATGGTTTTTTAATTTATTGAGATAAAATTGTGTTTGTACATAGAAAAATAGTTTGCTTACAAAAGTAATTTATTTATTTTAAAATTGTTCTTACATTAATTTATAACTAATTGATAACCAAATGATTAATTTTGTATACATGTTTAAATCATATTTTCAAAATTTAGTTAATCTTATTCATAATTTATATTCCAATGGCTAGGTGGTATCTATAATATTATTTTAATAACAATATTAATAGTATATTTAAGTTTGGTAAAACTCGACCTTGTGTGTAATGAAAAATATCAGAGAAACTCAGAATTATGTATAACACAACCCAAACATAGTGTTGTGTGTACATAAATCTAATATAAGTTTTGCGTATAGTTCAAGAATAATTTGGTGTTGCATGAAATGCAATCCAAATGTAGGAAATTCTTATAAAAAAATCTATATTCAGTATTGTGTGAAATGAAAAATATTAAAAAAAATAAATTAATTCAATTTTTTTTTCGCGAAATCTCAGGGTGTTACATTCTACCCCTGTTAAAATGAATTATTCCCTTGAAATTATTCTAGTTTATCAATGGTTTAATAGTTGAAAGTTCCTTTCATAAAAATCCACATCGTAAAAATAAATACTAAAAATTGCTTTAAAAAGGGAAAGTTAAAAACATAATGGTTACCCAAAGTAACTCATAAATAGGTTTCCAAATAGGAGAACATAGGTGGAAAGTGAAAAAATAGACATGGAAGAGAAATATAACTATCAAGTTTTAATAGAGAGTGATAGAGAACATGGTTGGGAGAAAGTTAACGATCAAAAATCCATAACCGAAAGAGGCTTGAAAGAGGTCATTGATATCATAAAAAATGATGATAATATGGCAAAATTTTATTTCTAGATCCTTTTTCCTAAAGTTAAATAATTTTCATGAGAATATATATTTACATGATTTTAGTAAAACCTCACCCTTTTTTGCGCCTTGATAAATTTACACTTTATCTATTATTCCAAGAAATGAAGGTGAATTTTCATTCCTAAAGCATTAGCAGATCATGATATCTATAAATAGAATGATAAGTTGTTCCATATATCTTTATCACAAAAAAAGGTTAGCACAAGTTATTCAATATGCATAAATCCTTATATATTGAGATAATAATTTAATATCTAAAACCTCATCTGAATTTTAACTTAAACCATTTCATAAATGGTTAACCTTGCAACCTTTACAAAATAAAATTCATTTTTTATTCCTTAAATAAGCTCTTATCTTATACCAAAAACATTTTCATTGGAAATTGGGGTCCATACTTGTACCGATAGAATATCAAATGTTATTTTATTAATCCAGAATCTATATAGAGGGAGATAATCACATGGAATTTAAATAAAGGATGAATGATAATATTTTCATAGGGATTATTCATAAAAAATAAAACATGAAATTCCCAACTAAGTAGGGGAGGATAAGCGTGCCCTAATTATTATTATTCACTTCATCCATTGTGATTTCATAAGATTTCCCTTTGTCCTTTGTCCTTAGAGGTTTTTGTGGATTTAATCCATATTAGCCCTTGGATTGGGGAATTTATTCACATAATTCTCAAACTCCATGCACTTTAGACACTTAAGGGTGGGTGGTGAATTCTGTTGAGATCTTTCTCTTGTAATTTCATTGATTGTCCTCTTCACATCACTTATAAATTCTTTTTCTTGATGTATAGGCTTCCCACACTCGAAACAAATTATTGTTCCTTTTAGACACTCACCTAAGTGCTCTTTCCCACAATTTTCAAAAGTAGGATTTTGAAACTTTTTCTTCTATCCATGTTACATATCATTGGATTTTACATGGAACCATATTTTCCTTTTCTTATCACCAGAACCAAGAGGGTTTCCAGCTTCCATTTCCACTTTTAGTGCACATTGAACGATTTAATCATAGTATTCAAAGTATTTTATGGATAACTCCCTTTGGAGATTTGGTTTCAAGACACTGAAGAATCAGTCAACCTTAATTTTAGTATTAATTATAATACCAAAATATTACCTTGAAAGTCTTGTAAAATTTGATTTATAGGCACTGACAGGTTCATCATCCCTCTGCTTAAGCTCTAGGAATTCCTTCTCCATTTTTGTATAAAGAATACGAGGAAAGTACTTATTGAAAAATAATATTTTAAACTCATCCCACTTCATGGAGTCAATTCCTTCTTATTTAATCGTATTCTTAATAAGATTCCACCATTGATCCGCTTCACCTTCCAAACGATAAATAGTCAGAGTGATTTATTCTTGCTCAGAACACCGGAGAGCAGAAAATATCTTTTCAATCATACCGATCCATTTCTCATAAACTAATGAGTATATGGAACCATTGAAATAAGGTGAGAGTTTCCTCATAAAGGACTCAACATAAAATTGTTCCCTTCTTTTCTTATTTAGATGTTTACCATGATTCATTACTTGATAATTTTTTATGAGCATAGAAAGAAGTTTTTTTATTCCATCTCCCATAACATTCAGCTACCCATGAGGACAATCATTACATTTTTCATTAACATAATTCCTTCATGTTCTAACCATTTACTAAAACAAAAAAAATAGTGTGAGAAACACTAATAATAGTGGGGAACCACATAATCATGAAAAACCACTTATAGGATGTCTAAATCATATCACATTTTTCTTTAATATATGACACCTTAGGTTTATCCTAGTTTATTCATAGTAATATTCTATTTAAATCCTTCATGATGGTTCATGAAGTGTTTGTGAATTTCCAAAGCATATCCCCTTGGAGTGAAAAACCAATTGTGCAACAAAACCAGTTGTGCAACAAGGCCTGTTGTAAATGAGTCACGAGTGCATAATATTGGAAGAAGACATGAATCATAAGAAAATAAAAGAACATGAGTCATGAGTGCATAATATTGGCATAAGATATATAATTATGGCATACAAATCAACTTATAACATTGTGAACATGTTTAAATAGAAATAGTTTCACTCATTAGGTTTAAGACATGAAATAAGACCCTCATATAAACTTATGGACATGCAACTAGATCTACACATAACATTTTAAACATGTAATTAGGTTCACGTATAACATTTTGAACATGTAATCAAGTACATGAATAACATTGTGAACATGTAATCAGGTTCACACATAACATTTTTAACATTTAATCAGGTTCACGAATAAACTTATGGACATGCAACGAGGTCCACACATAACATTGTGAACATGCAATCAGGTTCACACATAACATGAAACTAGGTCCACACCTAACATTGTGAACATGTAATTTGGTTCATGCATAACATTGTGAATAGGTAATTAGGTTTACACATAAACTTATGGACATGAAAATAGGTATGTGAAAAACATTATGAACATATAATCAGGCTCACACATAACATTGTGAACATATAATCAGGTTCACGCATAAACTTATGGACATGCATCTAGGTCCATGCATAACATTGTGAACATATAATTAGGTTCACACATAACATATATACCCATGAGTCATCTATCATTACCCAATGTATTGGAGGGAGATATAAGTCCCAATCGTCACATAATGAAATCATGCATGCATTTTCTATAATATAACAAAACATTCATCATATCATGACCCATAAAAAAATGGGTTTCATAAACGTCATATCATAACCCATAAAATGAAATGAAATGGGTATTATAATTTTTTTTATCATATTATAACTTGTGAAAAAAAGACAGGTTTTATAATCATTATATCATAGAATAACCCGTGAATAGAAGCGGGTTTCATAATCTTTTTATCATGGTATAACCTGTGAAATAGAAAAAAGATTCATAAAAAACTTTTCATCTTAAATCTAAACCATTAAAATAAATAATAAGAATGGTGTCCTTGGATCATATCCCCAGTAAATAATTAACTACATCAAAGGATGTTAACTCATATGGGGAGGGATTTTGAAATATCACATAAATCATTTCTTAAGAAAAATAAAATTTCCTTAAAAATCACTTTATAAAACATAAAAAAAATCAAAATCCTTTTCCTTAAAAACCAATTTGAAAAAATTATAAATTAATCTTTTATAAATCATTTAAAACATTTCTTGAGAAAATATCCTTTCAGCTTTGAAAAATGATTTTTTAAATCATAAAATATTTTGAAAATATTTTTCTTTGAAAACCAATTTAAAACAAAGAATTTCTAGAATATTATAAAATAATTTTCCTTAAAAATAACCTTTTAAACTTTCAAATGAATCATTAAGGAAATTATAGTCATGACAACGGGTAAATCCATACATGTCGAACATTCCTTTTGCATCGTAAAAAGTTTAGGAAAGTTTCTTGATCAGAAAATGACAAGGATATTCCTTTTAAAACACTTTTTTATTAAAAAGGTAAAACTTGGGTAAAAATTTATTTTACACATCATAGTAAAACATTTTTATAAAACATGGTTTTTTGAATAAAAAATTTCTGACCGAATATAGAAATAAAGTCAGATTTTCTTAAAACCAATTTCTTAATTATCTAAGTACCAAAGAGTGTAAAAATGAAACCAATACATGAAGATATCGTTTATAACCAGAGTATAATAAAATTAATTAGAATTATTGAGATATGTATAATAATATTTCATTAATGTAAGCATAATCATAAATAATCTCGATAAACGATGATATTGTAGCAATAAACCATTACTACTTTGGTAACTTTGAATCATAATCCTATTGAAAGAATAAAATTACATGAAGCTTAAAATATAATTAAAAGAAGGATATTCATGATATAAAAATTCAAAATTCATTATATATACCTCATAGAAAAATATAGGTGCATAACATGACATGTATCTTAAAGAAGGGAAATTGAGACAAAATTACTTTACCGATTTGGTAACTTTTGAACCATAAACCCCATAAAATAAAGAGAATAAAATTGATATATAAATACCCATAAATTTAGGTATAATAATCACATGATACATTCATGATTAGTATATAAACCACACAAAATAAATGAGTTGTGATTAAGGAATAAGTCTCACAGAAATAAAAGTGAGATGAGAAAACCCTTACCTCAAGTCTTGAATTTCTTCATACACATTCAAAACTCATGTATAATAAATATATTTTTATTACACATATATCAAAAAACAATATTATTATATATCTCACCATGTATGATTTTATTATGACTTCATATTAGCCATTTATTAATAATTCCTTGTTAATGTTATGTTTTGTGTAATAACCGCTTTATTTTTAGTATATGTTTTGACTTGTTATTTTTGATCCTATTATGTAGATAATGATTTAATTATTTAAATAATGTAAAATATTATGTAAATATAATATATATTCATTATATAAATATTTATAATAATCTATAAAATATATAAATATGAAATGGAATACACCGTTCATGGAGATGGTAGACCGTACGTACGCATGAATGCTGTTTCTGTTTTCTTACCGTATTGAAAGAAAGAAATTAAATAAAATATATGTATATATATATTATCATTAAATTATAATTATTATTTCATTTATATCATATATGTTTACTAAACCCATCCTTAATACATTCTATGTAGAGTGTGAATGAATTACATCATTTTGAGGAGGCAGTAGTCCACACATCCACAAATGAAGTTATCGTATTCCCAAAAAATTGAAAGAATGAAGGTATGTGTTATATAATAATTAAATAAGAATAAATAAATCATAAATATCATAAATATAATGTAAAAATAGTATGCACATCATAATTACCAACCATGAGAGGTGGTAAAGTAAAAACGAATGACATCGTTTCGCGAGACGGTAGTTCACCGTACACATAATCGGTAAGTTCGTTACCCATTTGATGTAAGTGTGTGTAGGTGTAGGTAAAACCCTTATAATAAAAAATATAGGTATATTTACAATACCTTTGTTATTAGATAAGCATATAATAAGAAAAACTGAATGGGTGGATAACGAAATAAAATAGAAATCCACATTGAAGAATGTTACCTATTTTTCAGGAAACTCATCTTAGTTTACACCAAAGGGATTCCTTGGATGGATTTATACCTAAATTTAGGATTCTAGGATTAATATATTTAAGTTTTAAACTTATTTGGCTAGGTTTTGGATGATCCAAAGGGTTTGAGAGGTGTGAAGAAGTGAGGGGGTGAGTCCCCTTTTATAGTAGAGGATGAGTGACATTCTTATAAATATAAAAAGGTAAACACTATTGATAGGTCCCCCGTACATCATGTGTATCAAATAATGGTCCATTTTTTATAAAAATATGTCCATAAAATGGATTTTTGACATGTATCTATGTCATTTGGGCACATAACTTAAATTTTAACCACTAAGTAAACTCATTTCTACCTTAATCCTTGTAATTAATTTTAATTAATTACACAAATATTTTTGGTTAAAAACTAAGTTGAAATTATTATAAATTATTATGAGTCAAAATATGGAATGCATTTTATCAAATTGCAATCATAGAAGTGGTAGAAATTAATTTAAAATTAATCTTGCAGACGTGACGAGAAAGTGAGTTTTTAAAGTAAAAAGTTCAAAAGTTCAAAAGTTTTTTATATCCAATTTCAATATGAAATTTGTTCCAATGTCCTAAATTATATTAACTGATGTATAATTTATCTAAATATCCTTTAAAACCAATTTAAAATTTAATATAACTATATAAAAAAATTAGATCAAAAAACAGCTTTCAATTGAAATTCATTGTTTTTCACTATTCATCAAAATATAAAACTTCTATGAAAAATACAAAAGATTCACCCAAAGTAATTTTTTATATTAAAATTTCAAAAATGAAGTTTATTTTTCCAAAAAAAAAAGTGCCAAAAATTAGATTTAAAATAGGTTCACCATTAAAAGGTGGTAAAATTACCTTTTAGAAAAATACCTCTTTTTATTCATATAATTGAATTTATTCTTATCTTATGAATATAAAATATATTGGATGAGAATAAAAAATATTTATTAAATATATAATAAAAAACTTTATTAAAAAAATTCATCAAAAGTGGTTTGCTTAATTTATTGAGATAAAATTGTGTTTGTACATAGAAAAATAGTTTTCTTAGAAAAGTAATTTATTTATTTTCAAATAGTTTTTACATAAATTTATAACTAATTGATAACTAAAAGATTAATTTTATACACATGTGTAAATCGTATTTTCACAATTTAGTTAATCTTATTCATAACTTATATTCCAACGACTAGGTGGTAACTATAATAATATTTTAATGATAATATTAATAGTATATTTTAGTTCAGTAAAACTCAGCCTTGCGTGTAACACAAGCTATCAAAGAAACTTAGAATTATGTGTAACACAAGACAAACATAGTGTTGTGTGTACCTCAATATAATCCAAGTATTGCATGTAGTGCATGAATAACTTGGTGTTCCATGAAACATAATCCAATTTTAGTGATTTCATAAAACACAAGTTATATTTTATGTTGTGTGAAATGAAAAATATAAAAAAGATTAAATTAAATAAAAAAATCACAAAATATCAGGGTGTTACAATTTAGGTAAGTGTTAGGGTAATTTTATAATTCTTATCATTTTATTTTTAACTTTAATTACCCGCTTTAACCTATACCGTGGTAAAACAAATACCAAGGTTAATATTCATATAAACCCCAAATAAAATTAGAATATTTACTAAATTTTTCCCTCTTGATTCCAAATATGGAATCAATTTTTCAAAATATAAATCTCATAAGCAGAAGAACCGTTTTTAATTATTTTTTTTCAAAAAAACCCCATTTAAATATGTTATGTTTCTATACTAAAATCAAGTATAAAATTCATTTAGAAAACCATAATTAGATTATTTTAAATAAAAAATAACTAATTTAAATTTAAAACTAATCAAAAAATATAATTTTACCTTATAAATAATTTGAAAGAAAATACAGTTTTAAATAAAAATCAGTATTTTTCACTATTCATTGAAAAATCAAAACTTTTTAGAAAATCTAAAAAATTTACCATATGATAATTTTGATATGATGATTTAAAAGATGAAATTTATTTTTTTAAATAAATTTTCTAAAATTTCGAGAAATTAATTTTAATATTAACTCATAAAAAGAACAAAAAACTATTTTTGAAGAAAAAGTATTTCTGAAGCATAAAATAAATTTACAGAAAATTGAGTTCTTATTTTATAAGAATTAATCAATGAATTTTTATTGAGTTAGTACTTTACACACATATATATATATATATATCATAATTTGTTTAATACTATTCATACTCTACAATTAAAAAGTTATAATGACTATATTTAAATAATAATATTTTGGGGTTTATTTAGGCTCAGTGTTGCATGTAATGAAAGTCATCAAATAAATTAAATTATTTAAAGATAAATATTTCATAAAAAATCTCGGTGGGTTACAATCATGATTTATCTTTCAACTTACACTTATCTAGTGAAATTATCACCCAATTCATATCTTGTTTCATTTTCTCTTCACAAGATTCTCAAAGATGAGACAACATGTGAAATCATCCATGTCTCGATGTTGTATCCACAACTCACATCAGATGTTGATGATAACATTATGAAATATCCATGATAGGAATCAGACATGAGTCTCATGTAATCATTTTTCTCACTCTTGCTTCCTGAGGTGGTTTAATAGGTATTAGAGACTCATACACCTTGAATTTCCTATATTATATTACTTTGCACAAGTAATGATACTACTCTAGGAAATTCGTGCCAGTTTAAATGTTTTATTTATCCAATATTATCATAGTGTACTTGTGATATTAATTTCCATTTTCTAAAAAAACAAAATATAGAATATTAATACTTTTATCTTGATTACTTATTAGACATTTCCAATTAATTTAACCATCAAATATCTCCCACTATTTTATCAAACTCTAGTATCCCTCACTACTAGACTTAGAATACTCTATTACTTGAGTATTCTAGTGAAAAGAATCATTGAAAACTCTAATTATAGTCTACAAGATTTGGATATGCCACTACTTGGATAATTTCTAGGTAGGCACTAGATTGGACAACCGTATTAACTCACGGCCCCTTAATCTGTTAAGTGAAGTATCAGCTTCTAAAATCATAAACATGATATAATCAATGCTTGAATCTAAAGTTTCAAAAAGCTATCTTTGGATACTCATTTTCTTCTAACTTTAGTTAAGTCAACCCATCATTCTCATAATAACTCCCCGGTAGTAGGAGACACCCTCAACTCTAGCTGACGAGCACCCCATACACCCATTTTTTTTAAATTTGAGTGATGAAAGGTGTTCACGAATTAATATTTCTTTGAGGAGGTTTTAATATTTTTGATAAATGTATTCCATTTCTATTAAATATGTTCATACCATTTTTTCACGCTCACAAATGAACACGCGTTAATATAAAAACATTCATCACATATTTATGCATTATTCTGTTTATTATTTTTTGTGTTTCCTATAGACATGAAAATACATAAAATAAAAAAAATTCATAAAAGAAATAAAATTACTCAGCTGGTCTTGAGAATCTAATATATGTTGATCCATTTAAACTCAATAGATCAACCGTAACCAAGGGGTATCATACCTGAGTCAGGTCTTGACTCATGATGCAGCTCATCCCTGACCCAGTTTGTTTATATCTTTTCTAGGTTTTCACCTTGACTTGGTGTCATCAGTGACTTATAGCGGCATCATCAATAGTACATAAATAACTGCACATAGGTGAGGGGGTCTAGAGAAGTATAATGTAAATACATAAATAAAACCGATGTATGCACAGACCCTTATACATATTGAAATGAAAATAATGATGCACATATCATGAAAAAAATTAATTAATTACTACAAAAACCACTTGTAGTTGTAATAAATAATAAAATAAAATAAAACCAAACATGCATGGTCAATGATAAAAACTAGTCTATGGGTAAATTAAAAGAATGATAAAATTAAAATGTAATAAATTCAAGCTCAAGGACATTTAATATACTAAATGAATTATTTAAATTCAAATAATTTAATTTAGTTCGGTCCCATAAATAATTTAATTTATAATTCCAAAAGAAAATTGTTAAATTAAATCAATTTTAAACCAACATTATATTAATTTTCAACCAAAATTAAATTAATTTTTAGAATAATATTTTTTTTAAATTAAAAAAATCAATTAATTAACTTTTTGGTTTTTTTAAAATTCAATGGGCTCCAGAACCCTACACAAACCCATTATGGGTTGGTCTGAACCCACGCAAGCCCATTCCGGGATGGGAAAACCCCATGTAGGGCTCTTCTAGGCCAGTTAGACCTGCTAGAGGCTACTGAGAATCAACCGATGGGAGCTACTGGGATAGTGCATGACCGAGAGGCCAGTGCGTGGCAGCTCACTCGGCTAGGAGACGTCGGGGACCAGTGGAAGAGGTGGTGATCATTAGGGAGGAGGCCTGCCAGGATCAGGTATGGTGGTATGCGTTGGTGCCCAATTAAGGGCAACGATGGGATGAGATCTGGCTGGGGGTGGCCGTGTATCATGGTGAAGATGACCTAGGTGTAACGACCCGGTCCCAAACAGCCACCCGAACAGTGCTAAGCAGGTCGGGTGTTACTACCTTAGGCACACCTCCCCAAATGCCAAAGACTACCAACTAACAGTGAGAGTCTTTATAGGTATATTGGGGAGGCTATACCCTCTTGGAGGATAATAATGGTACTGGTCCGAGTATAATAATAAAGATTCAGCGGAATAAACGACTCAGCAGACTTGAACTAGACCCACAGAGCGGAAGCACATTCAATATCGATAAACAGCGGAAGCAATAAATATACATCCAAAGTAACTTTTTTATTTTCAAACACTTTTAAGGGACAAGTGAGAACCCAGATTTATTATTATTATTATTATTATTATTTTATTTTTTTATTTTCATTATTTTTTATTTTTTTATTTTTTTATTTTTTTATTTTTTTTTATTTTTTTTTTCAGAGAAATTCCATCATAAATAGGAACAAAGGAAGCCAAAATACACCAACCAAATCACCAAAAATTGAACGATCATGGAAATAAGGTATCAATGATGATACAAGAAGCCGGGCCTCAACCCTCAATAATTATAAGTCCCCCAAGAACGGAACTAGGGTTACTTCCGAATAGGATGGATCAAAAACTACTCATCACCTGAGGAGTAATCAACATTCAATCCCGCCATTTCACCGAGCAAAAAATCCATCTCCGAATGAGTAGATTCATCATCAATATCAAATTCCAATGGCATTATTAATGACAGTGCCTCCTCGGGTGTCTAATCTTCATCAAACAGATCTTCAACATCAAAATTCTCAGGATGTTGATCACTTGTAACTACCAATGAAAAAAAACATGCATCCAAAGCAGGTCATACATATCCATATTTAAAGGGGAAAATGGCTAAACAACTATAGCTACAAAACAAGTAAGCATGCTGATATAGGAAAGTAATCAAAACAAAGTAAACTCCAGCTAGGCAAGACCTCAAGGTCCATACCATCTCCATGCAACAGCTAATGCAGCCCAGCTCCTGAAGTTGGAATCTTTCCTGCACATAAATCCATAAAGTCTACACGCGTCTCGAAGGGCCTGTGCAGGGTGTGAGACAAATCTCAGTAGGATACCACCCAATGGTGCGTACCTAATATAAGTGTTTAAGAAGGCATGTAGTTATAAGATAGTAGTAAACAATATGATGCACAAGTAAACATAAACTCCACTAGTGCTCTACAACCACCATGAAGTGTCACCTACTTAGACCAACACTGGAATCTCTGTCATGTAACCCGACACCATGTGCCCCATGACATTGCGTGTCTCAAGTACCGACGTCCTGAAGGCACGCTCAAGAAATAGTAACCCGAAGGAACAATGATGCCTATCCTTCAATAAGTAACTGGAGGGACAGTGATGTCTGCCCTCAAATAAAGTAACCAGAGGAACAACGATGTCTGCCCCCTAAATAATGTAACTAGAGGGACAATGGTGTCTTCCCTCAAAATAAAGTAACCGGAGGGACAATGATGTATTCCCTCAAAATAAT
The DNA here is from genome assembly GCA_963277665.1 of Viscum album. Taxonomy (NCBI): domain Eukaryota; kingdom Viridiplantae; phylum Streptophyta; class Magnoliopsida; order Santalales; family Viscaceae; genus Viscum; species Viscum album. The sequence goes on along the minus strand of OY728147.1, from coordinate 832,475,230 downwards.
GGCGAGCCTTTGCCCCCAACCTGATAGCCTCAATGCTATCCCCTAAAAGCTCATCACCTTCCATGTAGATTCCTACAGAAAGCACCCCCAAACCAAAAGTACCTAAACCAAAACTAACAGGGGCATCTACCCACACGAGTGGTCAAAACCACCTCATCACGGAGTCTCTCTGTGTGCACACTAATCAAAGTTTTGGGTGAGCAGTAATCACCAAAATAGTACCCAAGCCACAACACCTCTAACACCTCATGTCCCTGTGACCACACCGCTCAAGTTTGATGGCCTCTCCATCCCTATAACCCTGGCTATGCCCAACCTGACAATCATCCTGCCTCAAGCCGACACCCATGACACCCAATCCCATGGTCAAAAACACCCAATGTAACCCAGGTCAAGCCCAAACTATGATCAGCATCACTCAAGAATATCCGGGCCATGCCCAACACAACCCAAAGGTTCCAGCATATGAAACTTAGAAATTACATATATAACATATTTAAACAGAACACATAAAGAGGAAAAAAAATCTAAATAGTTGAATTGCACTAAGCAAGTGATGTTCCATACTAGCACTGAGGTCTTTATTGTCTCCAAAAATTCATATCAAGGTTCAGTGAACTATACTCAATAGTTTAAAACAGTACAATTTATTTATACCCATTTTGGCACCCCCTGCCAAAATGCCCCGAGGAGAAACAACCACTCGCCTAACCCCGCTCAAGAAAAACTGGTAATAAGGCATACCCAAAGACATACCATATGTCAAATAACAACTAAACATGCAATAGAATGTAATACAAGGTCACGCTCAAAATAACCGAAACGGCACCAAAGGCCGCACCGCCCAAAATTCCATGAAAACACAAAAAGAGGTATGAACCACCTACTTGAGACTCGTAGACGTAGGCATGTCCGATATCGAGCTCTAATTCAAATATGATTTTTGTAGATCTACATTTACATCAAATCCTGGCAATTCCACTTGGATGGAAACTGCGATGTGTGAGGCAAGGAAACTAGAACAAAACAGGGTGCGCAGGTTTAGCCTCACTATTACGATCCCGAAACCATCAACAGATTGAAGAACAGACGTCGGATGATGATTATAGTGTAGGAAACCTTCTTTGGAACTTTGGAACGGACCTATTCCAATGTTGGGGAAGAAGAAGTTATTTTCCAAAATAAGACATGACGCCCTTTCATTTAAGAAAATAAAAAAAAGTAAACAGCGTGTATTTAAGGACTACACACCATGTAGTGTCCTTTTCTGTACTCCGACTTAAGAAGAGGTAGACACACGGCTTGGGTGCTCCACATGAGTTGACACACGGCTTGAACCCAGCTGATACGCAGAAAGAAGGATACACGATGTGTCGAGCAACACTATATGCTGTGTAGTAGGAAATCCCTACATGGTCATCACACGACATATAATCAGCAAGAACACGGATGATACTTGCCTAACCCATACACGACATGTACTTCAAAGTATATGGTGTGTAGTCTGGAAATTTCCAGAACTTCCCAGATTATTCCCAGTTTTCTTAGAAACAAGTCAAAAATTCAAACTGGGTCGGGACTTTGACCCATTCTAAAAACCCGAGTTCTTATAATCTCCCCACCTTAACATAACTCATCCCTGAGCTATCAAACAAAACTCGAAGATGACACCGAACATGCCTCCCTGATCGAGGTAACCCGGACTCTCCCAGTCTCAAAGATTCTGGATAAATTCTTTAAGGGGCTCCCCACCTTAGAAATTGCCTAACTCGGTCTCAACCCTACAAAACTCAACAAAGAAAGGGCTTACTAACCTATTTCTGGACTCATGGTCCTCTCATGACGCATCATCACCCCTGCGCCTCATTGGTTCTCCTGTGTCATTATTGACACCTAACGTATCCGGCACCACATCGGTGTCCACCTCCATGAGGTCCTGCATCCCATGGACGCTCAAAATAAAACCTGATTCCATGCACCTCAAGTAACCCGCATCCTCAATGCCCCGATGCACAAGGCACCTCAAGTTACCCGCATCCTAGATGCCCCTGATGCTACGCATCTCATACATATATATAAATATATCACACACTCGATATGGCGCCAATCCCACTGACCAGTATCTAGTCAGTCCACATAGGTCCTGTGCATCATGTGCACTCAAAATGGAGATGCCTCTAAAGGTCATTACAAAAAGAAAACATGGAAATCACAACCACACCCGTGGTGTACCTCTAATCGTCGTCGGATCACCAACCTGATCAGCCTCTAGTAGCTCTATTGTATGCACCTGGCCGGAAGTATGGCTGCCTGATGCCTGACCTTCCTGCAGTGTTGCTCCAGCCACCGGCCACTGACCTCTTAGCTGGATCCCACTGTCTCTGTCACGTCCTCTGCGTACAGCTGAACCTCAGGTACCGTCACATGGTACCGAACCTAAACCAACTCTAGATGCCACTGTCTATCCTGGTCCCTTCTTGCCATCTGTCTGACAAGGCTGTCTGTAGAACCTCTCCAGATGCTCGACCTGTCCACATGACCGACACTCCTTTGGAGGCCTATCGCATTGAGTTCAAACATGTCATGGCTGTACACACTGAATGAAAACCATTGAAGAACTGCTATGAGGTGGTCTATATGAGTCCTTGGCCTGACTTCCCTACTGGAACTCATCCTGTCATCGCTTCTTGTTGTTCGAACCGTCACCTGAAACTATTCCCCGACCAACATGGGGCCTATCCCTCTGGTTTCCCTCTCCTATGAGCGCCCGATTCTCCGCCTCTGAGAATGAACCCAGGCTAAAGATATTCACATAGATCTGAATGGTGTGTCGTAATCCATCCTCAAAGTACGTCACCCTTTCCACATCATCGCTTACCATACCAGGTAAAAAGCGAGACTTCTCAGTGAAAGTAGCTGCATAGTCCATGACGGACATGTCTCCCTACTAAAGGATCAAGAACTCCTGAGCTCTCTCCGCCATCAGCATCTCTAGTTAAAAGTGCTCGAAAAACCTATCCTTGAAGTATTTCCATGATAGTACCTCATGACTACGAGTCTGCAGATGAACATCCCACCAACTCTTTGCCAGTCCTCACAGCATGTACGTCGCCAGCTTGACCCTCCACCCTGGAGGCATCTCAAGCTGCTCTAAGATCATCTGCATGCTCTCTAACCAGTTCTCAACCACCTATGGACCACCCTCACCCTGAAAAAGCAGTGGGTGTTGCGACTAGAACTCACACATCAGATATTTCATAGATGTCTCTGTACCCTGCACAACTCTGTCAATCCCCTGCAAGACACATATCGGGCTAGCTCGGAGCTGATCGTCAAGCCATGGTCTGAACGCTGCCAAACTTGGCTACTATCCTGCCTGCACTGGATCCTAAATCTAATCCTATCCTCGAGCCTGTACCTATGGATCATATTCTTCCTGCACCGGATCCTGAACCGAATCTTACTCCTGCGGCACTGTACCATCTCCCTCCTGACGCTCCATCTGAGTCAGCTAAAAGGAACCCGCTGAATATCATAAATGGTCCGATAGCCTATATATATATATAACAATATATATTCAATGTAGATAAGGAAAGCATTAAAGAGGCAGCATAAAATAACTACCCTTACTCTCCCCTATCGCAACCCATGCCCATGGCATCCTAGCCTCATGGCCTCCTTACCCGCCCTCAACAGAGCCAAGTATCAAAAGTACCTTGGGCCATGCCCATCTCGACAACCAACATTGCAACAAACCGACGATTGATTCACCCAATCCTGGTGATCAAAATCACCTCAACCAATAGTACCTGCCTGCTCGTACAAGAGCCAGACCCAAATACCCTATCACATGCAATTCTACAAATATATAAAGTATGACATAACACATTGAAATCAAAAAACAATTATATCAGGAATTTCACCTATTCACATTCCAAAGAATAAAAGTATGGTAATTTGATATTATTCACATGGAATTATCACTTCACAAAGCATACGTGTAGTTATGAAATTGAAATACCCTAAAAATGTGCCTATCAAAATCCCAAGAAATAAGCCTTGCCATACCGAGCTAAGGTCTAATTCTCCCTTACCACATCAGGTCAAGGGTCACATATCATAATCAATAACATCACACACCAAGCGAGCCACCGAGGTGGAAATCATATAAACTGTAATCTGAGAAAAAAGGAAACAACAATTCCCACCCATGGAAACTTGGTCTATCCCTCGTACCTGGGGCTGCAGGCACCCAAGAACAAGCTAGAAACCCAGTTCCAGTCACAACCTATCTCCAGTCTACCATATCCCAAATAGTAAAACCAATATAAATAAAAAGAGAAGTCACAATATCATTAGTATCCAGCAAAACACTGTCACTAAATCCCTATCGAGAACTCCTCTGATACCACTTTGTAATGACCCGAACCCGAACATCCACCCAAACAGTGCTAAATGGGTCAGGTGTTACTAGCCTTTGGAATTCGGGGAGGTGTGGCTAAGGTAGTAACACCCGACCCATTTAGCACTGTTCGGGTGGCTATTCGGGTCTAGGTCGTTACACTAGGGATATGAAGATCAATTAGGAGAAGCGGTCGAGGACTTGACTATGCAACGATTGTGGGTGCCTGGACGGCTGGGGATGAGCCAGTCCAACAAGGTAAGGAAACTAGGGCTTCAGGAAGCGGTACTCAATGAGGTCAAAATTATGGGAGGCAGTCTAGTGAGGTAGCAACTGGGCAAGGTTCTCTACCCGAAGGCAACACCGATGGGGTGGGATGTCACCAAAGGTGGGCGACACCAAGGAAGCTTAGAACGGTGGTCTGGTACGATGAGCGTGACTGTTTCCTACTATAAGTAGTGACAAGCTTGACCATGTGGTAAGGGTTCCATGACCTGTGGATAAGGAATGAGGAAGACTAAACTTCCATATGAAGCTTGTACAAAAAGATTTTAATATTATTATTTTTTTATTTTTCCCTCTAAATAAAATTTTTAAATTTTATATTCTCTTTGAGTTATGTTACACTGACCAATTTTTTTTTTAAATTTAATATTTTGTTTTGTCTAAATTTCTAAAGCCCGTCTAATAGGCTTAAGAAAAATTTAGTATTAAAAAATTTAAATTCTAAAATCATATGGAATTAGAGGGTGCCTAAAAAACACTATTCCGTCCATTATCCCATCATCAGAAATTTTAAATTTCCATCAAAACACCATTGATTTTCTGCCTTCAGGTATAATTAACATATTAACATATTTGTTCTTAAATATTTATACCCATCAAACTACATTCAATCCATAGAAAAATTTCAAATGGTTTTAACTTGGTCGTTTGAAATCATATCATTACACAGTATCAACCACTAAGACCAAATTATAATCCTATACTTAAATTTAAATCAAAATGATTTTCTTGGCTCATAAAATTTACATGATCATTATGATATGAATTGATAGTACTGGGATGCACAACAGAAGCCGATGAGTAAGAGATTTAAAATTTTCATCATCAGAGCAACAAAACTTTGTCATCTTTGGAAATCTAAGATTCAAGGATCTTACATGAATATTTTAAAGCATAACGATTAAATGAATGAGTAACTCATTGGAATCAAAGAACTCTCAATAACAAATCATCATCGACAACTATTGTTTTAAGGATCTAAGGAAGAACCCCTCTAGACCATCCACACATGCTTCAAGAATATGTGTGAATGTTGATCATTGAATTTTGGGTGCTAGAATGGATCTCCTACATTTCCTTCAACATCATGATGATCACCTCCACTCCATTATTATGACCCATGCATAAATTCTTGGATTGATTTCCCAAATAGAGTATTTATCTCTCTAGGATGCAGGAGGAGAGAGGATCTCTGAATCCATTGGAATGAATAGTCTATGGAATAATGCTCCTCCCTGCTTATATAGTGGATGTCTAAAATACCCAAAAGGGTTCCATGAACCTCATATATTCAACACCTACTAAATAAGAAATAAATGAAACGTTATTCCAAACTAACTATGTCATAAACATCATTTATATTTTATCACATACTTGTAATATATAATAAATATATTATGTGTTAAACCCGAGTCATTAACTCAACTTGTAATTCCTACTAATATTAAATAAATCTTGAATATTAAAATAATATTTGTTTGTATAATATTTTCCATGTATTTACTGAAATACTTGTAAATAAATTTAATAAGTAAATTCAATCCAATTATTCTATACTCAAATAATAACGGATTCATTTATTCTTTGGTGATCAATAATACTTGTAGAACTATCAAACCCCATGGTGGGGCCTACCATTTCATATACACCTATTCACTAGAATAGGGTACACTCTTGAATACGCTATTGTGTGTGAACCTTTAGGCCCTTATAGAAATAGCAGTGAATACTATCCACAAACTAAGAGTGGAGTCTAGAAACCCATCAAGGCCCCTAAATAGATAAGGAATATTCATAAAAATGACAATCTTTCCTACAAACGTGCACTGTGTAATATAATATCTTTGTATCACAATATCTCATAATATAGGATGCAGAGCTTGTGCCATCATCCATTCTTGATTTATTATTTCTTGATATAACTAGACAGATTTAACTTTGACTACCTTGTCCAAGGATTTATAAAGGTACTACCATCTTGATTAACTGGGCTAGAAATATCACTTCCTCAACTTAGAAGCGAAATTTTTTATCTTAACCATTCAACTGATTTCACACCACCAATAATGAACCCAAAATAAGATACCTTACCATGATAATGATCTCAAGTTAGGTACAAATACACATGTTCATAGATAGGAACAACCAATTACATATGAAACATGTGGTGTTCCCATTGGATGATCTATCCTCATGATCTCATCTACTTGAGATCACCAAGTGAAAAATCTATGAGAAGAAGTATCAATGCTTATGAGACCCCAACACCTAATAGTAAGACATCATATGTATCTAGTTATAATGATGTATATAGACCATAATACATATGTTTAAGATTAATGTCATAATATCTCAAGGTTCTCATTATAGCCTAGGAACTACTATAACCTTTTGATATGATAATAAATCTATGTAAATTACCATTTAAATAGTGGAAAAAAAATCAACACTATAATGGTAAGTGTATATCATGTATAAATCAATGTATACATGGTATAATAATCAGAAAGTAATGATAAAGTTGGGTCTAAGGCTCTCACTTTTACAAAATAAAATAAAGTAAATGTTGAGGTTCCTTCTAGATTTAAATCCTTGAGGGTGCCCCTTTGGTTGATGAAAGCATATTAAATATTGAATACTCTAGGAGGGGGAAAAAGCATGTAGGTATTGACTTCACTAAGAAATATGATCAGGAGGAGGCTCCCAAGAAAGAGTAGTTTCTTGTCTCCACACCTCACAAAATACATACAGATTTCAAAGAGGATTTATCTATGGTCCATATTGATACAATCAGAAAGAAAGATGAGTTTGATATACTAGATAAATATGGATTATCTTGTGTCTCTATTACCTATGTGATGGGTACACCTAGCTAGAATGTTTCACCTAAAAAGATCAGTGAGGCAACTCCTTCTAAAGAAAAGAAAAGTAATCTAGAGAATCTGACTATTGAGAATAAGAATTCCCAAGATCATACAAGGGTTATAGTGAATTTTTGCATTGCTATAGTGGAAACTAAATAATAAGTTGTTAATAACTTAGTGGATATATTTTTGCCACTAAATTCTTAGAATAATTTAAGAAAGAATAACCCTACTCCTTTTATATCACCCTCAGTTTATTTGATTGAGAAACTTAAGAGAGAGAGCCCTCCCAAAGAGGTGTGTACTAAAAGTGTTCAGGGTAAACTTTTAAATCCATGTAAGTGCTCACCCCCAATGGTAAGTGGCCATATTCTCATACAAAACACTTTTAAGTTTATTTCCTATGATAATAGTGAGGATGATGGGAAAAAGAGAGAGGATGTATCTAAAGAAAAAGATATGAGGGATACCTTTGATGATGAGATTGTTGACGATGAAGGTGGCCCATGGCAGTGATCCAAGAAATGGATTAGGGGTTGAAATCCTTGTGGTCATGGTGGTGGGTGTGGTTTAATTGATTGGTGAGCTCAAAACAACATTATTCTTTGATCCCAAGTGAAAATCATGGAAAGTCTTGGTATTTGATTATTGTTCTGCATCTTGTGTTGTTTCCTTTTTTGTTAGGATTTTTCACTTGTCATTATGTTTGACCTCATACTTATTTAAACTATTTTGTTTCTTTAATAAAGTGTATTTAACCTCAACTTTTAAAAAAAATATTGGTATATATTTTTGAATATTGATAATTATAATGAAAATTATATATATTTTTAAGTTAATAATATTTTTTTAAAATTTTTATGTTTTCACCTTAATATTTTTGATAATTATTGAAATTTAAAGATTTAGAAAATGAATCTAAAATGATAGTTATATATGTTTAAATTAATACCAATAATTAAAATTTTGTTCTTATATAATTCCATTAATTAATACTATTAATTATTGGTATTGATTTACTCTTAATAACATCAATACCATTAATGACAATAATATCATTAATATGATTACTACAGTTCATAATATTAATTAGTACCATTAATATCATTAATTAATACCATTATTATTTTTATTTTAAAATCACGAAAAAAGTATCAAAAAAGATTATTTTTTTATAAAGGTCATTTATGTCATTTAAAATAAAAAAAATCTTTTATTTTATATTAAAATTATTTACCAATAAAGATGGTGATAAATGAAAATCATTTCTTTTTCTTTTACTAAATTTTGTATGCAAAGAAAATGAAAAAAATTAAAATCTTTTGTTTTTTTCTTTTCTTTAATGAATTATTAATTCATTTCTTTTATTTTATGAATATATCGCCAAGAATAGTGTAAAAGGAATAAGGTGAAATTAAAAAAAATATCCATTTTAAATGGGGAACTTTTCCTCATCCTACCAAGTACCCGACATATGGGTACCTGGTGACACTCCTGAGGAACCACCTTTTAGCCTTACTATATTGGGTATCTGGTGTCACCTACAATCTTAAGACTACAAGTGGAACCACCTCTTGGAAATCTAAACCCTCAAACCTTCTCTTGAATATGTTATTTTGGTATGTTTTTATTTCTATAAATTAAAATGTTTATTTTGTTTTTTATTTGTTGATTCCATGTTATTTTAATCTCTTATTTCATGTTAATTCATGTTTTTTATGTTTTATTTTTCTTAGAAAGTATTTGGCAGTTTTCTGGATTGTTTTTATTTACCCTTAAATGATGGATACTTTACCCTTATGTAAGTGGTATGCGATCCTTAGGATTTTAGGTGTAGAATTTTACCTTAATATGGGCGGTCGTTGTGCCCTCACATGAGCTGGATAATTGGATGTTTTCCCTTACATGCACTCAGACCGACCCTTATGTAAAGTGTATAGCAGCTGTATTACCTTCACATGGGGTCTGTTTTACCTTTAAATGAATTATTGATAGAGATATTTACCCTTATATGAGTTATGATTTATGCTTATACAAGAAGAGTGTTGGACGTCTTACCTTAATGTGAGGATCAAAAGAACCTTATGTAGTGGATGACACTACCTTTACGTAGTAGGTTGTGGTTCATGGTACCCTTACATAGCAGGTGTGAGAACTTTATGCAATGTAATATTTACCCATACAAAATTCTAGGTCAACCTTTATGAAATGATGACCATTCAAGTTTTTTGCAAAAACTTCTTTCAGAAGAAGCTTGGTCGAACACATGTCTCGATATAGTTGGAGGCTATTTAAGGTGTTTTGTTGATCCAATTTTAAGCCTTGAGTTTATATCTTTGTGATAGGGAGACATATCATAGATCATATAGGGTATAAGCCCCGAGTTATTAAGAGGAGGGAAGAATACAATCAAGAGGTGAGGGCCTATTTTTTCCCTTGTTGACAATGGTGCTCGCGGTTGACTCTAAGAATCTTGTTCTAATAGAGAGATCGAGGATTACAAGCCTTGAGAAGGATGAATACGGTGAAAAAAAATCTTAGAGGGATCTTTAATAGGTAATTTTAAACCTTGGTAAGGGTGTTATAGCCTGATTTCTTCTTGTTCCTATTGAATTTTCCATGGTTAATTTATTTATACTTATTTCCTTCTATTTGTGTGAGTACTATCATGTTGTTCCTCTAGTTTTGTTTGATCTTGTTATTTGCCTCTCTTGAATTTCTATTTCACATTTCTATTATTTACTTACTTAATAATAATAAAGTAGGCATGGGTGTTTTTCTTTTAATGGAGTAGGACCAAGGTGGTATGAACCACCAAATTTTCCCATGTTCTTTTCTTTCTTGTATTTTTATCATTCTTGTTGCTACTTTTGTATGCTATTGTGCCCATCACTTTTGATTATGTTTTTGTTGTGTTTATATTTTTTATGATAAATTTATCTTTGGATTGAATCATGTTTGTATTTATATAATGTGTGGGTTTCTATGAAACTACCTCCTACCTTGGAGTTGTGTGTCTCCTCAGATACCTCCACTACAAAATAATTAGCTTTTTCTAACAGGGGTATATCTGTTGGTAAAAGTGTATTTTCTGTTGGTAAAACGTTTTTACAAAAAAAATTATCATGTCACTAAACTGTTGGTAAAAACTTTGTCACCTAATGTTATTGTGACATATAAAATGATTCTGTTGCAATTATAATAATACCAACAAATAACATATATGTTGGTAAAAATGTTTAACAACAAATTAATACAACTAATATATCTGTTGGTAATATTATAAACATTTATAAACAATATCAATAATTAATATTTTTTTATAAATTTTACTCTTAATATTGGTATTCCAATATTTATTGTTAAAATTTTATATTATATTTATTAATATAAGTATATATAACATTTTATTATATTTATTAGATAATAATTAAAAATTTAGCTTATATAAAACACCAAAAAAATGAGAATTTATTTGAAAAAACACATTCCAATATAATTTAAATACTTGTTCAAACTTCAAGAAAAGACAAGAAGCTTCAAGAAACATATTACAAACATGTTTGAACATGTTCAAACACTAAGTGACTTTACATGGAAATAAATGAAACTTTGTTTGCAATCTATTTCTTGCAAACATCAAACATCACTATAATAGAATCCTCTTAAGTTCACATGAGTTATTATCCACTATAGTGGATCAATACATGCGCAACTTCAATTTCACCCCTTTGACTACAGTGGAACACCCTTCTATTCTTAAAGCAGCACCTGTCCCCGCTCCCTACACTTTAGACATGCACCATCACGATCAAAATTATGATCACACAAAAAAATAATTGGAAATTAGTTTTCATTTAAATGAAAGATATAAAAATAATAACACATGATATAAAACTATCATACTGTGATCTCAATACGAGGATAATCTAACCAGTGAATAATGATAGAATAATCTAACTAGATACCACAACCATAAAATTATCCATCTTGACCACAACAATAATATACAATAAATACCAAAACAATTCCCATAATGCGTGATATAAAAATAACAAGTGACCACAATAATAGAAAAATAACTAGAACTGATGGATACAAAAAAAATTACAAGTGACCACATTAACAGAAGATATTTAGTGACCAGAAAAAATAAAAAAATTAATGACATAAAAATAACAAAAATATTATACAACATTTGACCACAAACCATTTAGAATGAAACTAAATTCAATTAATAGTGACACATAACTTAAAATTCTATAATATAGTCCAAAACATATGAGACATGAGTTGGTTTCCCACTTCACACCCCTAAAAATTTAATAAACAAAATGCAATTTGTGTGCATACATAAGGTGAAATTTCACTGATATTTCAAGTATACATGACATTAACACACATATCATGAAGAAAGAAAGTTCACCATTTTAAACAAGCACCACATCCATTATCTAAAAAAATTTGACTTAGAGTATCTAATAAACAATATTATTGCAGTCAATCCACATGCCATATGTCAAACCGGAATCAATTCTTGAAGAGCAGTAAATCATGAAGAGAAGAAACTAGAAAAATTACACAAGAAATATCAATAGCACAATATATTTACATTAAGAGCAATGAATTCCATGGAGAAGATTTACATCTCAGACTAATTAGCATGAAAATAAACCAAAAAAGACCAGATGCATCATGAAAAATATAGGGAATCCAACCTGATGACCAAATTTCAATCCCTACAGTGAATCTTCACGTGGCTTCCTCACTCGGAAAAACCAGAACCTTTGAGAAACATCATTAAAAAACTCAAAAATTTCACGAACATAGATCATCACACCCAAATCATATAAATACAAAACTATTTCAAAATTCCCAGAACATTAAACAAAACTCAAAGGAATCCAGCATCAAGTAGAGGAATAGAGGGAAAATCAAGAATCGAAAAATAATCAGGGCTCCCAAACCACGCCTTAAAAATATGAATTAATTGCCTTTTGAAGAGAAACAGTAAGATATAGAATCCAGTAAATTATCCAAAGAGCAGAAAAAATAAAATCTACGGTAGAAGTCAATTAGAGAAACCAAACATAATCAACCACCTCCTCAAGACTTTTTCTAATCTTTCATCCCCTTGGGCATATTTCTCAAAACGTTTACATCAAATATGGTGTACTATTTATTTTTATCTGTTATTCAAAACCAATCCACTTTATCCTCATATATCTCATACATAACCACACAAAATTTGTGGAGCACATGAAATCACAGTAGCTCCCCATAATGGAAAGAACCCACATACCAAAAATCATAGTGAGGAATGTCTTCAGATCTTTCCTTAAAAATATATCTCCTAAAATGACTCCTACTTAGTTAGCTTTTATCCACATTATAGATGTGAACTCAAGCACCGGGCCCTCTGGAATAAGAGCTTCTGGAATATGCATGGGGGTCCTGTTGATTATGGTGGATGCATTGCACCACAAATAGCACAATGTAAGAGAGAGTATCAAGAAATGGTAGATCAGAGTGAAAAAATTGTATTCAATTAATTCAAACAGAATCCACATGACTGTCGCCACTCCCAACGCTCTGGATGAAGTTTTTTATGCCTCCATTGAAATACATACATAGCTTTTCCACCACCAAGGATCTTGTGCACCGCCTTTACTCTCCCAAAGAGGTGATAAATCTTGTTATTTGTGGAATAATAAACTGACTTATTGTGGTCAGAATTGGGGGAAGTAGATGATTCAAGAGCATGATTATTCTCCATTATCTCCTCCATGATGAATGATTCACATGTGGGGAGGCCTGATTCTTTAAAAAATACCACAAAATAATTTCCAGAAACTCCAATCCCACTATCTTCCTCTTATCCAATGAAAAGATCCAATGCTGAATCTGAAGTCTCGCACAAGATGAAATGTCCTTAGTTATAAAATTCATTACTCATCTATGGAAAAAACGAACCACAATCAGGACCATAAACATTAAGAATCAATAATTAAAACTCCCAAAACTAGGTTTGGTTTGGATGGGTCACTCGCACAGCAAGTAAGAGACAGAAAATCACGATAAAAAGAGCAGAATAATGGAGATGAGGAGAAGGAATTCTAACCAGGTGATACCACATGTGAAATAATAAGGAGAGACACCGGATTCCATGGCCGAAGGAGGAGGGAGGTGTGCCGCTAGGGTTCCTCTTGGCTGGGGCGTGCGACACAAACAATAAGGGGAGGTGGTGGGGCGATGTAGGGGAGAAAGGGAGGGAAATATAAAAAGTAAAAATAAAATAAATAAAATAATGATAATAATAATAACAATTTTGTTACAAGAAAATGAAATTAACCAGGTGTGACAACGGAAGACACAATAATAGTGATAGGATACCTACAGATCGAGACTTTCAATTTAGGGAAAAAAGTGTCGTATTATTGGTATTATTTAAAAAAAATATCATGATGTATAATAAATTTATATATACTTTATATATAATTAAAAAAGTTTTAAATTTATATATATTATGAATAAAAAATTATATTATATACATATAATGAAATTATATATAAGTGACTACATTTTTTTTAGTTTTTACTACATTCAATCTTATTCAAGTCTCCAAAAATGATAATCATTTATCATCAATTTTATATCAGGTATATATATATATTATCACAAACATATAATGTGTCAATGAAAACATATGATTATATGATTTTATTAATTTATTTATAATTTATAAAATTTATTTAAAATAATATATATATATATATATATATATATTATTTTTTTAAAATATTTTATTTTATTGGAAAATTTATTGAAACATATTTTTATAATGGTAAAAAAATTGTTGGTAATAACAATTAATAGTAATAGATTATTTGTTGGTAAAGAAAATGTTAATATTTATATGATAAAGTAATAGATTTAATTATTGGTAAAAGATGTGTTGGTGTTAAGTGATCAATATCAACAGATATAATTGTTGCTAAAAAAAAGTGTAGGTACTTAAAATATATACCAATAAAATTTAATATATGTTGAAATTTCTCATTTTTACAAATAGATATATCATCTTTTAATAAATTTCTGTTGGTATAAGTCAATTTTTTTTGTAGTTCTCCCTATAGTAATTGGTATCAGAGCAGTTTATATCAAGTTTAAATATGTCTTCAACTAATTTAGATAATGAGAAGTTTGATGGAAAGAATGATTTCAATTTATAGAGAGTTAAAATGAACACCGTTCTTCTCCACAAAAAACTTGAAGAAGCTTTGGCTGGATCTAAGAGGAAAATCACCACTGTCTCTACTACAGGAGAGACCTCAATATCTTTTGAGGATTTTGACCCTACTATTTTGAAAAAGACCCATTCCTTGTTATTATTGACCCTAGGTGATAAAATATTATGATAAGTGGTACATGAGACTTTACCAATGTTATTTGGTTGAAGATTGAGCAAATTTACATGACTAGGTCCCTTTTAGGAAGGTTACAAAAGAAAATATATATTTATAATTTCAAAAATGGTCCCTAGAACCTCTATGCGAACTCATTTATATAACTTCAATAGGATGGAAATTGAATTAGCCAATGTGGATGCTAAAATTAAGTATGATTACCAGGATTTTTTGTTTTTGAATTATTTGAATGATCCATTTAATCCTATTAGAAATTTTATGATGTATGGAAGGGATTCCATCACTTTGGAGGAAGTGAAGTCCACAGTCTTGTCTAGGGATTTCTAAATCCATTGTATGAATATGGGGATAGTGGGGTGAAGTCTGGGCCTAAGTTGATCAGTTTGAAGAGTAAACCTAAAAAAAAATTCAAAGAAAAGAAGGATGACAGTTGATTTAATAAATTTAGGTGATATCAATGTGGAAATATTGACCACATTAAGTGATACTACCCCAAGGATATGTCTAGGGATAGTATAACCCAGAACAATATGATATACCATGATTATGATAGTGTTGAGGTTCTATGATTATCTCTAGTGGCCCTTAGTACAGAGTATTTGTAGCTCTAGGTTGTCTTTATTCTATGATCCTTGGACTGACTCTTCTTGTTATTTTTAAGGCCCCTCAGTTGGAAGAGATAGTGTGTGTAAGACTGGTTGTTTGAGCTATTTGGGCTCAGGTGGAGACTTGTCTCCTATCATATTATTTTATTTTTTATACTACTTTTATCGCTTTCATTTAGAATTGTTTCAATTTTGATCTTGTTTATACTATACATTACTATTTTTTTAGGTTTCTTTTTGTTTGAGGAATTGGGTATTGCTCTATTTTATTTGGGTGTCCTGCAGGCACAAAGAGACCGAGACCTCTATTGGAATGTGTCCAGCTAGTTGCTGATATATGATGATGGAAGTTCAGTTAAGTGAAGGTATGAGTTTTGTTTAATTTAATTGCTTTATTTTCTTGTTTTTTGAGAAATTTTTAGTAGTTTATAGTAGTAAATGTGTTGATACGAGCATACATGTGCCACTATGTCACATGATAGATAGTTGGTCAAGCTAGGCTTATTAGGTTTGAGCTTAGGGTATTTTGTTAGTGAATATTGTTCAAACTGGTTGATAGGTTTGGCTAGTGTAGGCCTACAAGAACATCAACCCTGTGTTCTTTACATTTTATTTTTAAGGTATAGATTTTTTTTTTATTTTGGAATGTCTTGATTATTAATAATTAAAATGTTAATTTGTTTTTGATTTATTGATGCCATGAGATTTTAATATCCTATTTCATGTTAATTCATTCTTGTTTAAATTCAAATTTTCTTAGATAGTGTTTGATAGTTTTTTGGATTATTTTTCTTTACCCTTATGCAAGGGATACTTTACCCTTACGTAAGTGGTATGTTACCCTTACATGGATTTGAGATGAAGGGTTTTACCTTCACATGGGTGTTAGTGTACCCTTAGATACTCTTATGTATGATCATGATGACCCTTAAGTGATGTGTATAGAAACCAAATTACCTTTACATGGGGTTTTTGTTACCATTACATGACCTATTGATGGAGAGACTTACCCTTACACAATCCAGGATTTACCCTTATGTGGGAAGAGCACCAGAGTTATTACCTTTACGTGAGGACTAGAAGACCCTTACAAAGTGGGTGGCGCTACCTTTATGTAGCAAGTTGTGGTTTTAGGTACCCTTACACAATGGGTGTGAGACCCTTACGTAATGGAAAATCAACCCATACATAGCACCATTTCAACCTTTACACAACTTTAGTCATTTGATTTTTGTTGCAATAACTTCTTCTAGAAGCCGTTTGGTCAAACATGTGTCCCGATGCAGTTGGAGGTTGTTCGAGGTGTTTTGTTGCTCTAGTTTTAAGCCCTCAGTTATACTCTTTGTGATAGATAGACATATCATATCTTAGAGAGGGTAGAAGCCGAGAGAAATGAAGAGGAGGGAAAGAGATGGTCATGAGGTGAGCACATGTTCATGGCCTTATTGGTGATTGTGATTGCAGTTGACTCCAGGAAGCTTGTTTTAGTGGGGAGATCATGGATTTTGAGCCTTAAGAAGGATGATTGCGGTGAAAAAAATCTTAGAGGGATATTCGACATGGGAGGTTGAACCCTAGTAAGGGGGTTCTAGCCTATTTTCTTCTTATTCCTATTAAATTTTCCCTAATTAATTTGTTGCTACTTATTTCCTCCTATTTGTGTGAGCACTGTTGGGTTGTTCTTCTAGTTTCACATGATCTTCTTATTCCCCTTTCAAATTTCTATTGTATGTTGCCATTATTTCATTGCTTAATAATAACAAAGGAGGTGTGATTGGTATTCCTACCATGGAGTAGAACCAAGGTGCACTACAATAGATCACGCCTTATGTAGCACTGAACTTTATTGGTGCTAGAAAAAAGAACCGATAAAGAGGGAACTTTTATCAGCGCTCGTAGAAAGTATTAATAAAGTTACCTTTTATCAGCACTAAAAAAAGTACTGATAAAAGGGTACCCTTTTTCAGTTCTTTTTTTAGTGTGGATAAAGGTCCTCCATTTATCGGTGCTTTTTTTAGCACTCATAAAAATGTCACATTTATCATCGCTTTTTTCTAGCACTGATAAAGGTTGTAGTGAGTAATTTAATTTATATATAAATATTTAAATATTTTTAAATAATAATTATATTACAATAAGTATATATATGTAAATATAATATATAAATATGATTTATATTACTTTTTATAAAAAATGAATCTTATATACATAATTTTATATATAGAAAATTATCAAATTTATATGAGTCAAAAAAATTAATAGTTTATTTTTATACATTAATTAAAAAATTTGTATATAATTAAAATAAATATAATATATTAATATTTTATTTAAAAAATTATATAATATATAAATGAATATATTTATTTAGATATATATTTATATTGATATTAAATAATTTAAAATATATGTACATTTATAATAGTATTTATCTATGTGTATGTGTGTACATGTGTGTGTGTGTAGAAGTGTATGTGTATATATGTATGTCTGTCATGTATACATGTATGTATAAATGCTATAAATTCACCTTTTAATATTTTTGTAATCTATTAAATTTTATTTATTCATTTATTGTTATATATTCATTAATAAAGTTAAAAATATATTTAATCATTTTGTAATATTTATTTATACATATATTTATTTAATATATATAAAATTATCATATTTATATTTAAAAATTAATGTTTATTTATATACATTAATTACAAAATGTATGAATATAACTATATAAATATGATATGATATATATATATATATATATTAATGTAGTTGGGGGCTTACCCAAGTGGTAAAGGCTCCCTGTAATCCTACATCAGACCTGAGTTCAACTCCGGGTGGAAATGAATTTTCACAGGCAGGCGGTGATGCAGACATGATGCATGACGCAGACAGGCGGTGACACAGGGATGATGCAGGCTTGGTGATGCATGCAGTATGATGCAGGAATGACATTGCATTGGGCCTTCAGACTAGTTTGTGGGACTTTGGGATTTATTATGGGGTTTATGCCCACTGCCATGTAATGAATAAATAAGGATTGATGGGTGGGTTATCCCTTGGGGGGGGGGGGGCTATGAACTGCCTTTCCGGCCTCTGTGTGTGTTTAATATAATTTCACCCCTAAGCACCTAATATATATATATATATATATTAATAATTTAAACAACTATATAAATATAAATGATGTGTTGTTAATATGTGATATTTAAACTTATATATTTATATCAATGGCTATGTGTGTATGAATTATGTTGCGTGTGTGTGTTTTGTGTATGTGTATATATATAGATATTATACATGTATAGATGTATGTATTTGTATGTATATACATATATACACATGTACCTGAGATGTGTATATATATATACATATATAACATGTGCACATGTGTATGTGTTACATGTACTTAAATAGTTAATTATAAAATTATAAATATATATAATGTTTTAAAAACAGTATTTATAAAATTATAAATAAATAAATATTTAAATAATTACAAAATTATAGTAAATATATTTAAATAATAAATATATTTATTAGGTTCATAATTATATATAATTATATATTAATATATATATATATATAATTATATAAATATATTTATAAATATATACAAATATTTATAAATATATTTATTTATAATTAGAATTATAAATAAATATATATATTTAAATAATTATAAAATTATAGTAAATATATTTAAATAATAAATATATTTATTATATTTATAATCATATATACTTACATATTAATAAATATATATAATTATATAAATATATAAGATTATATATATATATATGTATAAATATATAACTATATACAATTATATATATATGTATAATTATATAAATATATATAATTATATATATATATATATATATGTATAAATATATACATTTATATATATATATGTATAATTATATAAATATATATAATTATATAAATATATATAAATATATAAATATATATAATTATATAAATATATTTATAATTATATATGAATATTTATAAATGTATAAATATATATAATTATATATATATATTTATAATTATATATGAATATTTATAAATGTATTTATTTTTAATTATAATTATAAATAAATAAATATATATTTAAATAATTATAAAATTACAATAAATATTTTTAAATAATAAATATATTTATTATATTTATAATTATATATATATATATATATATATATATATGAGGTGTCGGGGATAGAATTACACAAACACATGCTCTCAAGGTATAATCCAGCCCATAACTCCCTAGTGATAGTCCAGATATAGACCCTGATCTTATTTATATATAAATACTTTTTAAATATATTTATTTATAACTATAAATATAAAAAATTAATATATATTTAAATAATTATAAAATTATAATAAATATATTTAGTATATATATATATAATATAATATATATTTATATAAATATATATAAATATATATAATTATATAAATATATTTGTAATTATATATAAATACTTTTTAAATATATTTATTTATAATTATAATTATAAATAATTAAATCTCTATATTTAAATAATTATAAAATTATAATAAATATTTTTATTATATTTATAATTATATATATATATATATATATAAGTAGGGGCAAAAACATCTTTTTTTTATGAAAACAAAGACCATTTTTTATCTGGGTAGAGGGAGACCCATTATATAACCCGTAGGCCCAAGATTAAGTTGCCTATGAACATGGCCCTATGTCCCAGTGTATCATTATGCCTACATCATCCTACCTGCATGATGCCTGTGTCTCTGAATGCATCATAAATCCCCAAAGGGGCTTGTCAGGATTCAAACTTTGGTGTTTTGGATGTAGAATTACGGGGTTTACCACTTAAGTTCCACCCCAACCGACTAATATATATATATATATATATGTCTATATATACACACAAAAATTTATAAATTTATAAATAAATAAAAATATATATATATATTAGGTGCTTGGGGGTACAATTACATTCAAACACACACACACACACACACACCACACATACAGGGAAGAAAGGCAGACCATAGCCCCCCTAAGGGGATTACGCACCCATCAAGCCATATTTATTTAATACATGACCCGTAGGCCTAGTGGGCATGAAGCTAATTACATAGTCCAAAAGCCCAATGTAGCGTCATGCTTACATCATCATGCCTGCATCACCAGGCTTGCATCATGCCTGCATCACCTCCTGTTTGCATCATCGTCTACATCACCGCCTCCCTATGTCACCACCACATCATAAATCCCCCAAAGGGCACTTTCCCGGATTCGTTCATGGTATTTTGGATGCCAAGTAGGAGCTTTTACCACTCAGGTACACGCTCGTTGGCAAAAAAATTATAAATATATATATTTAAATAATTATAAAATTATAATAAATATATTTAAATAATAATTATATTTATTATATTTATAATTATATATAATTATATATTAATATATATATATATATACTCAAAATGGCATGAACCAAGGATTATTATTCGTGGTCTTAGAAATTATTATTAAAAAAGAAAGTACGAAACATAGATAGACAGAATGGGGAGAAAAATAACAAAATGACATAAAAAAGGACCACAAACAACATGATCAATCATCAATCACTTTCTTTTGTGTCTGCCACCTCTTTCCCATAAGCCACCCCAACTTCTCGGATGCCTGCCTCTCTTCCACTATTTGGGAGCCTTCCAAGTATATTGATCTTCCATACTCGATGAGACATCATCCTCACCATGAGGTTTAATGCCTCTAGTAGAATCATACTTCCAATCAGTGTCATCCCTATCTGGTACATTCTCTCCAATTTTTGAGAATTGAGTTACAACATGAGGGTTTCCAAATTCCTCATGAAATGCTTCCCTACAGAGAGACCTGTTAAAGATGTCAAACAAAGTAAGTTTGTCTGTGTGAGGTCCAGAGTCTTGTGGTGCATTGACTCAATCCAATAAATATGTATATATATAATTATATAATTATATATAAATAAATATATATATATATATATAATTATAATTATACTCCAAATAACATGAACCATGGGAAAACCCATTGTCCTAAAAATTTATTAAAAAAGAAAGAAAGTACACAGAACAAAGGAAAGGAGGAAGGGGTGACAAAATGTGGCATCAAAGACCACCAAAGTAAAAACATCAAAGATAATTTTATTTTATGCCTACCACCCCATCCTTGAGATCTCAGATGTCTGCCTCTCTGCCATTTCTTTGTAGCCTTCCAAGTTCCAAAATGGTCACCTAGATCTGGTGATTCTACCTCCACATAATGGAGCTTAATATCTTTCCCTCCAGTGTGATCATTTTTTAGAATTATTTCTGAGTTTTCATGAGAATTACCAAACTCCTCCCAAAACACCTCCCTGATTTGGGATCTCTTTAAGATATCATCCAAAGTAATTTTTTCTTTAACAGGGCCAGGGTCCAACATAGCAAGATCACTCGCCTCAATCACCATTTCTTCATCCCTTATTGAGGGAGAATCTGATGAGACTTCAGTGATCCCCATTACATTTTCCCCAAACTTTACTATGGAAGGATCAGTGGGATCCAGATGCACTTTATCATTCACATCAGTCATCATAGTCAAGGACTGCTTAAACAAGGGCGAGGAAGCCATTTTTTCCAAGGAGTTACCAATTTAAATCCATCCTCATCCAAAATGTTTTCCTTGCAATTTATTTTGGCAGTTAAAATTTCCTCCTGCCTCAGATCATGATCCACCTCCATTTGAATCATATCCTCATGAATAGGTTTTCTAGATGAGATATCATTCTTAGTGGTCTTCAATCTTTGTCCTTCTTCCTCCTCATTAGCTGCATCAACCCATGAGATCCTCCGGTCCACTATAAATGCACATATGTTCCCACATTCAGTTCTATCCATTCCAATAGCCAGTCCAGACATATGAGTCTGCATCATACTAGCATTTATACCCTAAAAAAAATATTCTAGCTTCACAATGAGCAGTCCTTCCCCTCTATCAATAGAAGAATTTCCAATACTACAATCCTTCCTAAGAGCATTAGTTTAGGTTCCTTCCCACATGGTATAGTGAGAACATAGCTAAAAGGTGTATTTACCACATCCAAGGTCCCTAAAGTTGAGATCTCACACCTATATCTACAGTCATAATACGTTTGGCTAGCCCTATTACAATGCACGAAGACCAAATTTATCCATCATTTATTAGATAAATTCCCAATATCTTTCCATGAAACAAAAAAATTTATTTTCTGCTCATAATCCACCAAGATCTCAATACGATGCCTTTTAATAACCATAATTATAGACCGAATCAGAGTGAGGGAGAAGTATACCTTAACTAGAACTATTGGAAACCTCCCATATCTGGTATGATTAGTCTCCCGATCTAACTTTATCAAGACACATATAACATTAGTGACTTCCAAGAGTATTTTTGGTTTCCATAAAAACCAGCTAAGCCCACAGATTCGAACCCAAGTATGGGAAACAAAATTATTGATCTTCTTAGGGTCAAAAAGTGGATCCCAATCCTGAATCTTTAGAAATCATGGATTAAGGGAAACCAGGTTATGACCCCAAGCTACGATCTTAAGATCATGTGAGGGGAGAACAAGATGGTAAAACCCTCTTCCAATCATGATAATTCTCCATTCGTAAAATCCCCATAAACAAAGAAGATGTTTTTATAACTCATTGAGGACCCACAAGTTTCCCTCTTGTGAATTAATCAAGCATGAAAGTATTGAAAACTTACATTATTCAATTATTTATTCCAATATCTTGGAGTTTGCCACCACCACAACCAGAGACCAGTTGTAGGTGATACGATTCACACCAGAAGCTCCCTTGAGATCTGAGAAGAATCACCGATGCTCAAGTGTTTTCACCATAGTGAGAGGAAAATCCTCTTCACTCTTCATTGAGGGGGATTTGAAAACTGGAGCACTGATAAGAGGCCCTCAAACCAGTAGATCAACTTCTATGTCCTATGGAAAAGCTATATTATGAAGCGAACCCTTGAAAACACCATTATTGCAATTCTTACCCAACGTCACCACTCCCATCGTCCTCCTCTTATATATAATTATAATTATAAATAAATTTAAATATACATATTTAAATAATTATAAATGAGATGGATTCTCTCTCAAGAGGATAGTTTCTCTCTCTTTCCATCTATGGAAATCATCTTGGAGATCGCTCCAAATTGAGCATCAGTGATGATGATTTTGATGTGGCAGGGAATAAATAGCTATTTGATCTCTATTTGCCCATGAAAAAAGATTGATTTGCTTATAGTTACTTTATAAAAGAGGTAAAACACACTGAAAAATATCATTTTTGAGGATGACCGTGTTTCCCCCTGTTATCCTATTAAGGATGATTTATTTTCACCGAAGGGTGTTAAACCCTGGTCTCATCTCAAGATAAGGATATATATTTTGGGGGTTCTCAAATTAGGGGACGACTCTAATCACTCAATTGGAGTGATGATAGTGAAAATGGAGTCACAAGCTAATTATTTTTACCTATATTTGAAGATGGGGGTATGAGATCTTGTTGGTAGCCAAATAAATGACTATCAATAGAGGTTCAAAGAATAAGGGGCATTGTCTGATGGAGAGGATGGAGATTAGGACGACGACGATTCACGAAGAATATGGGATCTAGATGGTGGATAAGTCTGTCTCAATGGCACCACTTTGACAAAGAGGATGAAAAAATAGGTCGGAAATGATGGAGGTTCACAGTCTGACTTCATCTTTCAATGATAGGATGTGGGGCCACTTGATAACAAGGATAGTGGGTGGGAAGCTGACGATGATTGGTTTTGGATACTTGATGGAGATGTGGAGATGTGGGGAGACACAGACCTAGAGATGTTTATTGTGTGTGGCCATCAATAATTATTTCTTTTTGGGCCAGCGATGAATCTTTGGAGCGGCTGGAGACATCCTCAGGGTTGCGGGGGATGGTTAGAAATGGATCCAGTCAATGATGACCTTAATCTGGATGACGGAAGGTTAAAAACCGCACACAGTAGTGGTCGATGACAACCTCAGGGTTGCGGGGGCCGACTGGTGATGGGAAGGTGAAGACCTCGGGATGCGGGAAGGTGAAGACCTTGAGATATGGGGTTCCAAAGATGACCTTGGGATGTGAGGACCTTGGGACGTATCGACATTGGAAGGTGAATGCACAAGCTGGGCAATAATGACTTTTGGGATGATTTTGTTTGAAGTCTTCATTGGGTAGTTGGCATGACTGGGTTATGGTTGGTTGAAACCATAGGTTGATGGGCCATGATGATGTGGTCCTATGGGGTGAATGGTCAACAAGCCTCCTTTTTTGAGTTATATTTGTAGCTTTAATATGCATGTGGTCATTGGGTGTGTCTTTACCTGTATCATTTCTTTCCTTTTGTATGATTTATCTTTTTAATAAATTTTAGGGTCATGGATTTGGACTCCCAAATCCATGACTGAGCCGTCTTGAGAATTATATATATTAATATATTAATATATATAATTATATAAATATATATAAATATATAAATATATATAAATATATAAATATATATAAATATATATAATTATATAAATATATTTATAATTATACTCAAATATTTATAAATATATTTATCTGTAATTATAATTATAAATAAATAAATAAATATTTAAATAATTATAAGATTATAATAAATATATTTATTTTTAATTATATTTATAAATATTTATCTATAATTCTATAAATATTTATTTATAATTATATAAATTTAATTTTTTTAATTATATTTATTATATTATTAAAATTGGGTCTTTATCTATGTCTTTTTAGCACTCATAAATATTGAGTTTTATCAATGATAAAAAGGTTCTGATAAAACATATATTTATCAGTGATAAAATTTTAGCACTGATAAAAATATGTTTTATGAGAGATTTTTTAGAGCTGGTAAAGATATGTTTTATCAACACTTACTATTTTAACACTGATAAAACTTCTCCTTATCAGCGCTTTTTTGAAAGAACTGATAAAATCCTTACCTAATTTTTTTAAATAGAACCCTACTAGAGTCCTCTCTTTTGCACCTTCAAGATTTCACAGAACTGAACCCTCACTGCTGATATTCATTAAACTTCTTGAAGAATTGATCCTCTCAGAATCTAAGGTATGTGATTATTTATTCTCTTATTTAATCACAATCTTCTTCCTTTTAGGTCTTTATCCCCAATTCTCTACCTTGTTTTAGATCTTTACCATGAATGTTGCGATTATCCCCAATTCCCTACCTTGTTTTAGATCTTTACCATAAATGGCACGAAACAACCTTCTTTTATATCTTTATTTTCATGATGTAGGGGCTTCATACCCAATTCTTTGTTTCCCTTGTTCGAATTTCCATGTTTAACTCTAGTTTTAGACCTTCTCAACCGAGTTCACAGTGGTTTGGGGTATACTGGAGGTGGAGTTAGATTCTCCTTTGATTTTTTATATGGATTTGGATACCTGTTGAATCCAACATCTAGTTCTCCCACCTCGTATTCTAGATCCCATATTGGTCTAGTTTTTGGTCTGCCAATTGTTGAGGTTCGCACGAAGTTAGTGTTTAGTGTATTCTTATTTATTCCTGTTTGATGTTTGAAAATTATTTACTAAGTTAAACCATTTTTTAGAGATGGAGAGGTTATGATTACATCTATTTGGTGGAGTTAAAACTATATGAGCCTTCTCATATTTTTATTTTGGGGAGATTTATATGTTCTTCCTATAGATTATGTGTATATAGATAATTATAAATAATTTATAATTTTTTTTGATTATATATAATTTTGATTATAAATAATTTTTATTATATTGAATTAATAATTTATATAAATAATTTATAAATAATTTTTAATTAATATTAATTTTTAATTAATATTTTTGAATTAATATTTATTTTTAATTAATAATTTGAAATTAATAATAATTTTGAATTAATAATTTTGAATAAATAATTTTGAATTAATATTTTTTTTGAATTAATAATTTTGAATTAATATTTTTTTATTTTCTTGAATTAATAATTTTGAATTAATAAATTATATAAATAATTTATAAATAATTTTAATTACCTTGAATTTATAATTTTGATTATGTGTATATAAATAATTTTGATCATGTGTGTATTAATAGTCTTGATTATAAATAATTATGTGAATATACATAGTCAAGATGGCTCCATCATGGATTTGGAAACCAAATCCATGACCCGAAAATTATTAATAAAAGGAAAAAGTACATAAAGGGATGCAAGTCAAATGAGTCATAAAATGCCCATATCAAAAAAAGACAAATAAATTAAGTCAAACCCTTCAAATCACCTTGGATCTCTAATTCCTTAGGTATATTACTCTTCCCTTTGGATGAAGGCCTCTCTACCATGTCTTAGCCCTTTGTGGGGCCTCATATTCTTCATCTGATGATAATTTATAGAAGTCATTCAGAGTGAAGAAAATCCTGAATTTCCAAGATAGATCCCAAAAGTACAACTCTGGATTGGATCAGAATCCATCTTCAATATTTATTGATAATAACTTCTAAACTATTAAATAGTCAATGAAACAAAATACATCCAACTCCATTATAGAATAAATGACTTCAAGTAAAAAAAACCATTCTGCAGCTTCCTTTCTAAGCCTTTCAATGGGCCTTTCTTCTTCCTGGTCCTCTGGAGGTATGATATTATAATTTTTTTCTCGTGTAGTAACACATTCCTCACCTGAGACCTTACCAAAAGAGTCATAAGAATTTATCATTAAGTTGGTAAAGTGGGTTGGATAATACCAATCTATTTTCGCCATAATTCTTGACTATTTTCCATTGAAAGGAGTTTCAACATATTGATTAACAGATGCAACATAACCCATTATAGTCAACTCTGCCTAGTTATCCTTTTGAAAGTCATTGCAAAGTGCTAGAACCATCCCATGAGTTTCTTCCATTTGTGAGTATTTCCTGAAGGCGACCAGTTAGAATCCTTCATTATCCATAGTGATGGTTTTATTTTTATAATAAGATCCTTTTTGGCTACCCCTTACAAGGGACTATGTAGGATTAGATTTGGGAGGAACCACACCCTTCCTCCCACTACTACTGACCTCAAAATTATCTAAGTTTTGTACATAATGAACATCCACTGTGGAAAGAGATTGACCATCAATGAAAAAAGATTGTACTACATCCATTTCCTATATTGGAGAATCTGCAGAGGCTTCTAAGATAGAGTCATGCCTAGTGTTCTGTCCTGAATATTGATTTGGAACAGAATCAGTCTCCACAACCTAAATGCTACCAGATTCTAACTCAAACTACTGTCGACCCAAATTCTATCTTATCATCCTTTTTTTGTCACCTCAATGCTCACCTATGAGCAGGAAACTTTGGGATTCAATGTGTTAATAGAAAATTTCCCCTTTAAGAGGAATTGTTCCTCCATTAGGATAGATAAATCCCCTTAAAAAACACTATTAAGATCCCAATTTTTAGGACTTTCACTCATGTCACCCCATTTTGAAAGAGAGGCCTCTCCTTGAACCATTGTTTCATCAAAAGATACATCATGATTCTTTAAAACTTTAATTCTATTACATGATGGGCCTATAGTGCATCGATCCCCAACCAAATCTACCAAGGATCACCTGCTTACAACTACCTTCGGCTGCACACTCTTTTCCCTACCTTCTTCCACCACAAGAAACTTGAATTTACAATTTCTCACAAGGTGTCCAACCTTTTTGCAGTTATCAGAAAATATGTTCCTATGAAATTTCTCATGAGAATATACAATTCAGGATAATTTTCTATAGAAAGAAGGTTCCCTCTCAAGATCAACCAAGAGATCAAGCCTGAAATTACCAAAAACAAGGTAAATAGTCTCAATCAGTGGTTCACATAAGTACACTTCAATAAAAACCCTTAAAAAATGTACATATCTAGTGCGCTTCATCTCATCATTAATTTTAATAGGAAATCCCACTACAAATGTGATATCCTATATAATTTGGAAGTGCTAGAAAAACCAACTAAGACCCCCACTACTAAAAAAACGGGAAAGGGAAGTGCCACCTTTTATTAGCACTAAGAAAAAATCACTGATAAAGGATTTCGTTATCAGTGATAAAGTTTTAGCACTTATAAAGAGTAAGCTTTATAAGCCCTAAAAAAGAGCTGATAAAGGCTTCCTTTATCAGCGATAAAATTTTAGCAGTGATAAAGGGATTATTTATCAGCACTAAAATTTTAGCGCTGATAAAGGAATTCTTTATCAGTGCTTTTTAGCACTTATAAAACCATAGTACCATATTTTATAAAATCAGGTGCACAATATCCTCTATTTATCGTGCCCTCAAGCCCTCACGATGCTGTACCCTTGCGACAACTCCCCTCCCCTGGATCTTTTCTTTACCGAACCTACACTTCTAGCCTTACTCCTTATCCTCCCCATCTAACCCCTTCCACGAATCCTCCTCCCCGAAAACCCTACTTCTCCTCCTCTCCACTGGACCCTACTCCCTGCGAACCCTTCTCCTCCATTTCTCAATAGTGGCGGCTCCTCTTATGCACCTCCCCCTCTGTAGGTCGCTCCATCCCCTCCCGACGCAGCACAGAAGGATCCCAGACCACCGACGCTTCTTCTCTCCCTCCATCGCAGGTGCGATATACTCTAGGTAAGTCTTCCTCTTATCCTTTTAGGTTTATTTTTGGTGGATAGGTTTTGTGAGAGTAGTTTTCATTAGGGTGATGTTTTGATTCTTCCCCATGATCACCACCCTTGGATTAGATGATAACCAACATAGAGTTATAACAATCTATGTCACGAAATAACACACGTAGTGGATTATTATAGTTGGTTAGCAGATGATTGGAACTAAAGTATGACTTTTTTATGATTCCCCATGGGTCCTTATAATGTTTGGAACTAGAATTTATTTTTCATCAAGTGTCATATGTATGAGGGTTTGATATTCTCATGAAACCTCAAGCTAGACCTTGTTATACATGAATATTCTATTAACGTTGAGTGTTTTTTCCTCATCCTTATAGTGGAGTGGGTTTATCTATACCGGGGAAAGTAGTCTTTTTGTAAACCCCTTCATGAAAAATAAGAGTTTTAATAGTACCCACCTCATTATTAATTGGGTACACTTTGTGGGTGTCATGATGTGCTGGTGATTTTGTTTATGGGGAAGGTTCTATTTATGATAGTGATTAGGACCCCTCAAATATAGAAAGTGTATCCAAACCTGTGGATGTTAAGTTATATTTCCCTTAGTTGGTGAGCATGGTTTTATGTGATGTGTGAAAGAAGAATAATTTTCTTCCCTATGAATGTCGAGGAATTATGGAATGCTTCATAAGGGAGACTTATGATTAACTCTTGGTAAGGATATGGTGTATGCATCAACCCATATACTAGAGATGATGTGTGTCTTTGTGAAGTTATAGTGTTCTAAATTGAATCTCTCCTTGAGACGGTTCATAGTGGAGCCTATAAGCCATTTAGGTTCATTTATTATTAAACCAAGATTCATGGAGTGGCCTGCAGTCTTCATGCACTAGGGCCACAAAAGATGAGTAGATCAGAGTAGCGCATCCATGGAAATGTGAATGGTTTTCTTTGTAAAATGACTTTGGGTTTAGATAGTAGTATGAACATGTGAGCAGTTGTATTTGGGTGGTTAATTCTTTTTAGGATTGTGGGATGTTTCCTGACATTGATCAATGGTAAATTCCAAACATATTTGTTTTATGTCAAGGATAATTTAAGGGTGGTGTCAACTTAGTGTACCTCTATGACCAATTGTTCCTAGGTGCTAGTCTTGAAGGTTTTTTCTTGAAAATGGGGAGACACCATGCACTTCATTGGGTAGATAGTGATTCTTCCCTGATACCTATTATGGGTATCCGGATTTTTATTTTGAATGGAGACTACTCTAGTAAAGAACTACCCTTAGTGTGTCAGGCCAAGTTATTTTGGTTAAGTACACCTACACTATGGAGAACCCGATTACGTGATGTGGGATGAATTTATTCTCAAGAGATTTTAAATGTCTTTCACTTGGTTAGATTGTATTTTAGATCTTTTTATTAAATCCATTAATTTATGTTGATCAATTCATAGACAAACCTCTAGTGGTTTGGGGGAATTCAACATTTAATACTAAGATTTGGATGGCTATATTAGTGTTATGTGATTATGCCTATGGTTTGAGTTGATATCATAATATTTTAAGGTAGTGATCTTCTAGGATGTAGGGTTAGCAGTACCCACCCACAATAGGTGTGTGATGCAAGTCTCATCTCAGGAGGCACTATCATTCATAGGTACCTCAAGGATATCCCATTACTACAAGGAATTTAATATGATTGTGATGGGTATAGACATATCACATTGCATTTTCTTAACATTAATGATACAGTCAAAGAGGCAGTCGACGAATAGCCTAAGAAGAGGAAGGAACTAGAGAAAAGAGGTCTGTACAACATTAAAGTGATGGAGGAGATCAGCACTACTGGAAATCATGGTTTTCCCAACACTTGTATACCAATGGTTCTTTTGTACTGTTGGTATAGGTGATCTTTACCAATGGTTTATGAAAACCGTTGGTAAAGATCTGTAAAAATTGATTTTTCCCAACGGTTTCATCAAACCTTTGGGAAAGATGGGAAAAAAAGTAGTTTTTCCAACGGTTTGATGAAACCATTAGGAAATATGGGAAAAAATGTGTTTTCCCAACGGTTTAATGAAACCATTGGGAAAACTATATCTTTCCCAATAGTTTTTAATAACTGTTGGAAAAAAGATGCCCCAAATTCGCGAAACCCAGGCAGCCCCCTCCCCATAATTCTAGAAGCATTCCAGAAGCATTCGCGTGTCTCCCAGAGGTGATTCTAACTCGTAGAAGCCCTTGAGAAGCCCCACCACAGGTGCACAATCAACTGCCAAGTTAGATTACTTCCACATTTCTCAAGGATATCCTTCCACCTCTTCTCAAGGATATCCTTCCACCTCTTCTCAAGGATATCCTTCTATTCTAAAGGATATCGTTATTCCCAATTTTTAGGGTTTTTAGAAAATTTTATGATTCACTACTCCATGAATTGTGTACTCAAATCACTACATCGGTGTACACATTTTCCAATTAATGTTTTCATTACACATATACAATTATAAGGGCATGGTGTCTCTTTATTGTGTTCTAATTTTATAGATTCATAGTTTTTTTAATCTCAATGCTTAAAATATTACAGCTTCATGTATATGAACTCATAAGAAATTGTTTGTAATATTTATTCATAGTATTTCATGAAAATCACTCCTTTCATTAAGATCATGTCAAACATGAAGATCTTGTTCATCTTAATTTTTGTACACTATGTGTATTACATAACAAGTATGTATCATGTTTCTATCAAAATCTATATATATATAAAATGAAACACTGTTCACTTATCCTTTTCACAATATAACATATGGAGTATCTTCTTGAACTTTGGAAAATAGTATATGGTCCCTAATTAGTACTTCTTCCTTCTTCATGAAACTAATTCACAGAATGTCAAATTCGCAATATTAGTGAATATTGGTTTTCCTAATATAACCATTAATCATTATACCTTCAACATCACACATGATTTATTCAATCACCTTTTTAAAACACAATGACCATTTTCACTGATTTGGGGTTCCTCCAAATGCTTGGGAAAATCAGAAAAACACATGTATTGAATCGTGTTTCTCATATGGTTTCATGGATACAAGTTCATCTCAAAAATCATGACTGCATGGTTCAAATGTCATGAGGACCATGGGATTATTATTCTTCACACAAATGAAGTTGTTTTCTGCAACTATGTGTTTTTGTTTTCACTTTTGATTTGGCCTAAAGGGGAGCTTTGTGGTCATTAATCATGGTTGTGGGTGGTCATTTAGGATGTAATACAATTTGACTTCATTTTACTTGATATATACAATATTATTATTGATTTATGTTCAATTTTATTATCTTTGACAAGTGATGCCGTTTAATAAGTTGTTATTAATGGTTGTAATAATGACCATACGGTATAAGGGTTCACATGGTGTGTATAAGGGTTCACATGGTGTGTATAATGGTTGACATGGTGTCTAAGTGGGGTGACAGTAGGGGTGTCTAGGTGGGGTGAGGGGGGGGGCTAGGTTTTCCAAGTGGGGTGTGGGGGTAGGGGTGTCCAGGTGGGGGGTGGGGTGGGTTTTCTAAGTGGGGTGGGGGTAGGGATGTCCAAGTGGGGGGGGGGGCTGGGTTGTCCAAGTGGGGTGGGGGTAGGGATGTCCAAGTGGGGTGGGGAGGGTGTGCAGATGAATGAAGCTCATAGTTATAAACTCTCTATAAATTTTGGAAGTATGAAAATGTATAGGGACATTCATGATCATTTTTTGGCGGGATAACATAAAAAGTGTTTGATGTTTATAGTACTTTTTTATTTGGAGTTTCTTTTGATGATGATGTTTCTTATTGATACCTATGATGGGAATTTATTTTAGTTTCTAAACCGGCTGAGACTCCCCCACCATGCACAGTGTATGCAACCTCTACCCTTATTTAATCATTCTTTTACACAGCCTATGCAACCTCTACCCTCATTTAATCAGTGAACTCAAGTCATTAATTCAAGCCTTCATTATCACTAGCATGTAAGAAATTGAATGATGCAAACCCATCCTCACATGATTTCTTACCTTATATAGTGTCCAACATATGGAATACGAGCTTTTGAATTCACCAGTTAACCAGGATCATATATTCCATTTCCCCCAAGATGACTATACTAATATAACTTTAGGGTCAATTAAATATGGTTCTCACTGTACGTTGTATATTATGTGTCCTTCTTGGCCAATACTCACTTTTATGAGGGTGGGGTGATTTTCACTAGCCATGCTGGCATGTGTAGACATCCATAAAAATGTTAGATAAGTCACAAGTTTAATTCAGTAATGTTGTTATCATTGACATACTTTATTATTAATCTCAAATTTTAAAATAAATGTTTTTGTCTATACTTAATTAAATTAAATATTTTTACAAGCCATGAACAACCTATTAGTGTAGAAGCCTAAAATTTATTCACCCATGGGTTGCGCTTGACTTGGGGAAGTAATTGGGTAATGAAAGGTATGGCCATAGAGGTGCCAATAATGAGTTATTGAACATGATTTAATGATTTGGGATGCCTATAACACATAATGGGACCTGAGGCATGTGCCTCTTATAGACCTAATGAAAATGAATATAAATAAATTTTAATTTAATTTATGAGTACTTGTTCTTTACATTATTTTAATAGTTCACTACATCGACTAGAAACTTATTCCTTTATCCTTTACTTAATTGTATTTTCTATTAAAGTTCAATCCTATTTAATTGTTTATGAAAAAATGACTTATATAAATTCTTTTTACATAATGGACATAATTTGGATGTATGAAACCGATCGGATCTCAAGCGATTTTCAAAATAATTTGGAGAGATTTATAGATTTTGCATTTCACAATGCTTCAGATAGTGGTTGCATACACTGCCCATGTTCCAATTGTGTTGGTAGACCTTGTTTGATCCGTGAAGAAGTCAGCCACCACATGACCAAAAATGGTTTTCAAGAAAACTAATTTGTGTGGTATCACAATGGGGAGAAAATTAAATCTCAAATTAGTGATGATCGAAATGAAAGGACTGGAATGAAGAATTTGTTAGACGATCAGTTTCCATTTATTCGTCATCATGAAAAAGAAAGGATTTTGACTCAAGAAGACTTCTATATGAGGACAACTGATGCATCTAGTGAAAGTGATAATATTGATAGGGTGAAAAAATTGAATGATGCTTCCACGACTCCAGTATGTCGACAATGCGATAAAATGAAAAAGCTAGAATTTTTAATCCGATTGTTTCATGGGAAAACTATATATGAGATTTCTAATACAGTAATCGATTACATTCTTACCCTCTTGAAGGATTTACTTCCAGATGATGCAGATATTCCCTCAAACCACTATACGGAATGTAAGTTAGTTGAGGAACTTTGATTTTCAAGAAAAAAAATTCATGCTTACCCAAAAGATTACAATTTATTCTGGGAGGAAACCGCTGAACGAAATGATTGTATAAAATGTGGCACATCCCGCTGGAAGTCAAAATCTAATGGAACACCATCCCAAATTCCACATAAAGTAATGTGACACTTTCCATCGATCCCTAGACTCCAGAATCTTTTTATGTCTGATGAAATATCAATAAAAATTAGATGGAATGATACTGAGAGAAAGAATACTAATGATGAGTTGGTTCATCCTGCAGATAGATTTTCATGGTAGAGATTTGATGCTCGACATCCTGATTTTGCAGCTGACGTGCGTAATGTGAGGTTGGGTCTTTCATGCGATGGTTTTAATCCTCTTGGGAAGATACTTACTTCGCACATCACATGGCCAGTTTTTATACACATTTATAATCTTCCCCCATGGTTGTGTATGAAAAAACCTTTCACTTTCATGAGTATACTCATATCTGTTCCTTCTGATCCTGGCATTGATATTGATGTATATAGGCAACCTTTAATAAAAGAGTTGAAACTTCTTTGGGATGTGGGTGTGCGCACATACGATGCATGTTCGAAAGACATATTTCAGATGCGTGCTGCGCTTATGTGGACGATCAATGATTTTCCGGCTTTTGCAATGATGTCTGGATGGAGCACGAAGGGAAAACTGTCATGCGCAGTTTGTATGAAGAATACACGATCCAGAAGACTGAAACATCGCTATAGTTTTAGTTTTATGGGACATCGACAATTCTTTCCAAATGATCATCCATATAGAATGAATCGTCGAATATTTGATAATACCATAGAGACTGATGATCCACCTCAGCATATGTCTAGAACTGATGTTCTTAATGAATTGAAAGATTTCAGTTTTTCATTCGAGAAGGGTCAAATGAAATCTGGAAACAGAAAGAATGTTTCCACTGAAACCGGTTACAATTGGAGGAAGAGGAGTATCTTTTTTTATTTTCCTTATTGGTCAACCAATTTGTTACGTCATTTATTAGACGTAATGCATATTGAAAATAATATATGCAAAATGTTACTTTCAGTTCTTCTAAATGTCAAGGGGATGACAAAACATGATTTACGATCTCGGCATGACTTGGTGGATTGGGGCATCGGACCAGAATTGCATCCTGTGAATATCAGTGAAAATAAATGGAAACTTACATGTGCTTCTTATGTGATGAAACCTATGAAAAAAAAAATTTCTAAAATTATTAGAGACTATTATAGTTCCTGATGGCTATTCAAGCAACATATCTAAACGGGTCAATAGAATAGAGTTGAAGCTAAAATCTTTGAAGACTCATGATTATCACGTTCTACTGCATGAGTTGCTTCCAATAGCAATCCGTCATCTTTTTTCCAATAATGTAAGGGTGAATATTATTTGGTTGTGCCATTTGTTTAGATATCTTTGTGCTAAGAAGTTGTCCAAGTCTTTCTTGCAAAAAATTTTGACAGATGCCCCATTAATTTTGTGTGAGTTGGAGAAAATATTTCCTCAATTATTTTTCACATGCATGCTACATCTGACTATCCATATTCCCACTGAAATACTTTTCATAGGACCTATTTCTTTTCGTTGGATGTATCCAACTGAAAGAAATATGTACACATTAAAGGCTTATGTCCGAAACAAGAATCATCCCAAAGGTTCTATCGTGAACGATTACTTGGCTCAAGAATGTACCGATTTCTACTCAATGTATTTGTCTGATATTACTACAAGAATGAATAGACCAATTAGAAATGAAGAAGAAAAGTATGAGCAAATGGAACCCAGTTTTCCATTACTTCCTCAAACAGGAGGAATTCTAGGATCATATATATTGAGGACATTAAGCCATGAAGAGCGGGAGATGGCACATCGCACAGTTTTGTTCAAATATGATTTGTTTGATGAATATATCAGGTACTAAATTGAATATGTATATCTTACATATATATCTATTAAAATATTCATATTTTTTATCTATAGGGAACATAAAACAATGATACATAGGAAGCATCGTTCTTTATCTTTGATAAGGAGAGAGACTTTGTATAGCAAAGAGTTTTCTGCTTGGTTAAAATTGAAGGTAAAAATATTACTGTTTAAAATAATTATATCAATATTTAATTAAGTTTAATAGTCATTTATATTGAAGGTATTGAGTTTTTCTTCTGACTCTGTCTCTGAGGAAATAAGAGCTTTGTCTTTTGGTCCTAAACCATGGTTCATGACAGTAAATCAATTGTTATAAATGGGTACAAATTTATTGTCACTGAATGAGCAATGAACATGAGAACACAACATGATGGTGTTATGGTTACTACCACAACAGATTGTTATGCCAGTGCATCAGATAGTAGACCACAATTTGAAAATTTGGGTTATTATGGAGTCGTTGAGAAAATAATAATATTGGATTATTACTCTCATGGACGAGTCACAATGATGAAATGCCATTGGTTTGATTCGATGACGATATAGGGCACATTTATTGATGATTGTGGATTTCGAGTAATTAATATGACTCACACTCTTGCTACCGAAGAACCATATGTGTTGGTATCAATGGATAAACAAGTTTTTTATGTCAAAGACCAACTTCGACCTGAATTTGGTGTCATACTTGAAGTAATTCCAAGACATATTTTTGATGATGGTGATGATGGAATTGACACCATCCCTAGTG
The DNA here is from genome assembly GCA_963277665.1 of Viscum album. NCBI lineage: Eukaryota > Viridiplantae > Streptophyta > Magnoliopsida > Santalales > Viscaceae > Viscum > Viscum album. The sequence goes on along the minus strand of OY728147.1, from coordinate 832,437,799 downwards.
CCATTGGAACCAATCCATTTATTTATTTTGATGACTCCAATAGCTCAATTGTCATAGTTGATTGTGAACCTGAATTTGTGGTTGAAAATATATAGAATCATTCATCCATGTTCTCAATTCTTTTGGTTTACCTAGAGTTGGGTTTTTAAGGTTGGTAATATTCAAATTGATTTAGTATTGATCACAAATATGTTTTAGATGACTTGACCATTATGTGAATTTTCAATGTTTATTGGTTGCAGTTTTATTTGAATTTCATTTTCTAATTTGGAATTGAACTGTATTCAAACCTAGTCAAACAATATTTCTAACTTGGTGAACATTACAACTTTTATGATTTATTAAATCCATTCAATCTCTTCTAAAATAATTGATAGCTAAATTACCAAATAATCCCCCTATTCCCTCATATATTTAGTTTTTTGGGTTACACATTAGTTTCATTTTTCTAATTAATTACATATTTGTTTTCAAAAGTAGGAAATGCTTCCAATTGAAGAGAAACGAAGGAAAAAAATGATGGAGAACAATCGTCGAATGACGAAGATGGGCGTTCCACCATTAGTGCCTAAAATGAGTAATTTATTTCAAATATATATATTTAAAGAATATATAATGTCATGTGATTAATTTTTTTGTAAACATTTTTGTAGGATCCACCTATACAGCGACAGTTATTAGACGAGGAGCCTAGTACTGGTCCTAGTACTCAGGCCGGTGGTACGAGGAGGGTTCTTACCAGAGGTGGACGAGCAGCTTCACGTACCCGACTAGACCCTGCCCCTCCCACTGACATGTCATCCTTCCCACATTCTTATCCCAGTGTGTCGTTTGGGACACACAATATTTTTAGGCCTCCCTTGTTTTCGCCACCTTTTGCATTTTCTGGCCCATCATTTTCATATCCCATGATGATTCCCACTCCCCAGTCAGAATCCGGTCATACAGCTGTCCCATCTTCTTTTCCTTCTACTTTAGTCTCTCTGAGATTCTATATTACATCATCTTTGACTATTGTTCCACTACAGGGTGTTCCATCAGTTTCTATGGATCCAGCGGCACTCAACGATCAGACTGGAGCAGGTATATTTATAGAACCCTAACAAATTTTTATGGCAATAATTATTTTCATTATAACATGTTTTGATAAAATATTTTTTTTTCTTTCATGACAGATACATATACTGACAGGATTCAGGGGAGGGGGTGTACGCGCATGCATTCTGTGTGGAACTGCCGCACACAGGTTATGGTGGATTACAATGAAGACAACCAAATGGTTGAGAAAACAGGGCAGCAATGTCGGAGTTTTTTGGCGACGCTTGCCAAATACTCTGACATCATTCCTGACAGCCCGCTATCGTGGAGACATTTGCCACATGAGGTCAAGGATAGATCTTGGGTATAGATATGGTAAAAAATCTGTTGTATTTAATGCCATGAATTATTTTTGTATTTATATGAATTAATATTTTGATGTTAGCTTCGATTTAATTTTCCCGATGGTGAGGGTGCATGACCAGAACGTCTAAGGGATTTAGCCATGATTTGGAGAGCCTACAAGCATGAGTTGTATATTGGTTGGCGTTCTAGAGTTGGTATTGAGTTAGAGTCGGTACCAGTCGTGGATGATTGTCCTATAGAGCAGTATCGTCAGATGATTACTCATTGGACGACTACCCAGTTTAAGGTATTAATTACATTTGAGGTATTTAAATAATAACTTTCATGTTTTGCATTAATATTATCCTTTTCATTATATAATTTTATTTAGGAATCATCTGGAAAAAATAAAAAAAAAACATTGATGCAAAAAAATACCTCCACACACTAGGACGTACTAAAATTCTAGATCATGAGAGGAAGCAGGTATGAAAATTGTTTATAAGTTTTCTTTACGACTTACAATTTCTTTTGTTTCCTCAATTATTTAATCTTTTACTAAAGTTTTCATATAACTTTAGTTTTCAATTTAATTGTAGAGGCAAATACATAATATTGAAGGACGTGTGCCTCGAGCAAAACTGTTTTGCTCAAGTAGATGGAAAAAGGATGGAAGTGCTGTCAACAAAGCGACTCAGCAGCAGATTGTAAGTTTTAATCTGTTGATTTTATATTTCAATATCTATTTTTTAACTTAATAATATATTTATATTTGTAACAGGATGATTTAGAGGCCCTCAATGCCCAAGAACCAGATAATTTTGGGCCAACTGATCACTTACATCAGGTGTTGGGAGAGGAGCATCCTGTCAGAGTATACTGCCGACCTAGGATAGCCCTGATGAGGTATTGGAACTCCTCAGGTACAAGTTGTAGTGCCACTGAGCTGCAGCAAGTTAGGGAACAGGCGGAACAGGATGAGAAAAGGGCCACAGAGATGAAAGAACAGTCTGCTAGGGAAAACAGTGCATTTATGAAATTTATTGAAGTTCTACATCCAAAACTTCCACCAGAGGCCAGCCCAGCTTTGATGAATATATGTCATCGATAAGTTCTATATATGTTGCACCAGGTGGCAGTTATAGTGGTGATCAAGACGATTTCTAGCCTAACGATGATGATGGCGAGGAGTCTGATGCGGAAGAGGAGGGAGAAGAGGAGGGCGAGGTAGATGGAGAGGGTGAGGAGGAGGGCGAGGGCGAGGAGGAGGGCACTGAGGAGGGCGAGGACGATGATGGGGATGAGGATGAGGGTGATGATGATTGTGATGATAGTGATGGTGATGTGGGAAAAATTGATCCGTTACATTTTTGACTAATATTACTAGGATTTGATGTTTAATCTATTCTAGTTATTGGTTTTATCTAGACCCGTAGTATAATATTGGAGTTGAGTTATTTTTATATATTGTCTGTTTTCATGGACGTTTTTGTCTTTTAGTGGTTGCGGTGTATCTTGAGAATGTTTATAGAGTTTTGTGTGTTTGGGAACTCCCTCGATAGCCCATCTCCTTCCTGGACCCTGGAAAACCCCCCACCATCCTCCTTGGACCCCAGACAGCCCCCTAGACAGCCCCCCGGACAGCCCCCCACCCTCCTCCCTGGAGACCAGACAACCCCCCGGACACCCTCCGGACACCCTCCGGACAGCCCCCCGGACAGCCCCCCACCCTCCTCCTTAGACCCCAAACATCCCCCTGAACACCCCCCGAAAATCACCCCAGAAAGCCCCCCACACAGCCCTCCCAACCTCCTCCTTGGTCCCCTGACAGCCCCCCAGACACCCCCCAGACAGACCCCCCGGACAGCCCCCGGACAGCCCCCCACCCTCCTCCCTGGACCCCGGACACCCCTCGGATAGCCCCCCAGACAGCCCCCCACCCTCCTCCTTGGACCCCGGACAACCCCCCTAACACCCCCCGAATTCTGATTGTGTCGATACTTTAGCACAATGATCCATGGGTCATATGCGACGTGTACGAGTCAACCCTACCTCAATCCGAAGCGCGGTGTGGCCGACACCATTCATAGTGTCTCTCTTTTGTTTAAAATGGACATCATTTTAAGTGAAAACAAGTGACATATAAAAAACTGACCAAACACATTTGAAATGTATTGATACTTTAGGAAAACGATCCATGAGTCATATGTGATGTGTACGAGTCAACCTCGCCTCAATCCGAGGCATGGTGTGGCCGACACCACTCTAAGTGTCTCTCTTTTGTTTCAAAAGGATATCATTTTAAGTGAAAACATCAACTGGAATACAGAAAACTAACCAAATGCATTCGAATTGTGTTGATACTTTATTACAATGATCCATGGGCCATTTTCGACGTGTATGAGTCAACCTCGTCTAAATCTGAGGTGCGGTGTGGCCGATACCACTCTAACTGTGTCTCTTTTGTTTAAAATGAACAGGATTATAAGTGAAAAGAAGAACTGGCATATGGAAAATTGACCAAATGCTTTCAGATTCTATTGATAATTAATCACAACGATATATGGGTCATATGTGACATGTACGAGCCAACCCGGGCTCAATCTGAGTCACGGTGTGGCCGGGAACACTCTAAGTGTCTTTCTTTTGTTTAAAATGGAAAACATTTTAAGTACATATAGAAAACCGACCAAACGCATTCGGTTTCTGTTGAAACTTTAGGAGAACAATCCATGGGTCATATATGACGTGTACGATTCAACCTTACCTCAATCCGAGGCGCGGTGTGGCCGACACCACTCAAAGTGTTTCTCTTTTGTTTAAAATGGACTTCATTTTAAGTGAAAACAACAACTAGCATACGAAAAACCGACCAAACGGATTCTGATTGTGTCAATACTTTAGAACAATGATCCATGGGTCATATGCGACGTGTATGAGTGAACCCCGCCACAATATGAGGTGCGGTGTGGCCGGAACCATTCATAGTGTCTCTCTTTTGTTTAAAATGGACATCATTTTTAGTGAAAACAACAACCGACATATGAAAAACTGACCAAATGCATTCGAAATGTGTTGATGCTTTAGGAAAATGATCCATGGGTCATATGTGACGTGTACGAGTCAAACCCGCCTCAATCTGAGGCGTGGTGTGGCCGACACCACTCTAAGTGTCTCTCTTTTGTTTCAAAAGGATGTCATTTTAAGTGAAAATATCAAATGACATACGAAAAACTGACCAAACACATTCGGATTGTGTTGATACTTTAGGAAAATGATCCATGGGTCATTTGGGACGTGTACGAGTCAACCTCGTCTAAATCCGAGGTGCAGTGTGGCCGGTACCACTCTAACTTTGTCTCTTTTGTTTAAAATGGACAGGATTATAAGTGAAAAGAACAACTGGCATATGGAAAACTGACCAAACACATTCAGATTCTATTGATAATTTATCACAACAATACATGGGTCATATTTGACGTGTATGAGCCAACCCGGGCTCAATCTGAGTCGCGGTGTGGCCGTGATCACTCTAAGTGTCTCTTTTTTTTTAAAATGGACATCATTTTAAGTACATATGGAAAACCGACCAAACGCATTCGGTTTCCATTGAAACTTTAGGAGAATGATAAATGGGTAATATGTGACGTGTACGAGTAAACATCACCTTAATCCGAGGTGTGGTGTGGCAGACACCACTCAATGTGTCTCTCTTTTGTTTAAAATGGACTTCATTTTAAGTGAAAACAACAACTCGCATATGGAAAACCGACCAAACAGATTCTGATTGTGTCGATACTTTATCACAACGATCCATGGGTCATATGTGACATTTACGATTCAACCCCACCTCAATATAAGGTGCGGTGTGGCTGACACCATTCATAGTGTCTCTCTTTTGTTTAAAATGGACATCATTTTAAGTGAAAACAACAACCGACTTACGAAAAACTGACCAAACACATTAAAAATGTGTTGATGCTTTAGGAAAACAATCCATGGGTCATATGTGATGTGTATGAGTCAACCCCACCTCTATCCGAGGCGCGGTGTGTCTGAAACCACTCTAAGTGTCTCTCTTTTGTTTCAAAAAGATATCATTTTAAGTGAAAACATCGACTAAAATACGGAAAACCGACCAAATGCATTCGGATTGCATTGATACTTTAGAATAGTGATCCATGGGTTATTTTAGATGTGTAAGAGTCAACCCTGCTAAAATATGAGGTGCGGTGTGTTTGGTACCACTCTAACTGTGTCTCTTTTGTTTAAAATTGATAGGATTATAAGTGAAAAGAACAACTGGTATACAAAAAACTGACCAAACGCATTCAGATTCTGTTGATAATTTATCAAAACAATCCATGGGTTATATGTGACGTGTACAAGCCAACCCGGGCTCAATATGAGTCGCAGTGTGTCCGGGATCACCCTAAGTGTCTCTCTTTTGTTTAAAATGGACAACATTTTAAGTACATACGGAAAACCAACCAAACACATTCAGTTTTTGTTGAAACTTTAGGAGAACGATCCATGGGTCATATGTGACGTGTACCAGTCAACTTCTCCTCAATCTGAGACGTGGTGTGACTGACACCACTCAAAGTTTCCTTCTATTGTTTAAAATGGACTTCATTTTAAGTGAAAACAACAATAAGCATACGGAAAAATGACCAAACAGATTCTGATTGTGTCGATACATTAGAAAAACGATCCATGGGTCATATGAGGCATGTACGAGTCAACTTCGCCTCAATACGAGGTGCGGTGTGGCCGAAACCATTCATAGTGTCTTTTTTTTTTAAAATGGACATCATTTTAAGTGAAAACAACAACTGACATATGAAAAACTGACCAAACACATTCTAAATGTGTTGATGCTTTAGAAAAAATATCCATGGGTCATATGTGATGTTTACGAGTTAACACCGCCTCAATACGAGGCATGGTGTGGCCAGAACCACTCTAAGTGTCTCTCTTTTGTTTCAAAATGATATCATTTTAAGTGAAAACATCAACTGGCATACGGAAAACCGACCAAACGCATTTGTATTGTGTTGATACTTTAGGGAAATGATCCATGGGTAATTTGAGACGTGTACGAGTCAACCTCATCTAAATCTGAGGTGCGGTGTGGCGGGTACCACTCTAACTCTGTCTATTTTGTTTAAAATGGACAGGATTATAAGTGAAAAGAACAACTGACATACATAAAACCAACCAAATTCCTTCGGATTCTGTTGATAATTTATCACAACGATCCATGGGTCATATTTGACGTGTACAAGCAAACCCAGGCTCAATACGAGTCGTGGTGTGGCCGGGATCACTCTAAGTGCCTCTCTTTTGTTTAAAATGGACAACATTTTAAGTACATACGGAAAACCGACCAAACGCATTCAGTTTCCATTTAAACTTTAGGAGAAAAATCCATGGGTCATGTGTGATGTGTAAGAGTCAACCTCACCTCAATCCGAGGGGCGGTGTGGCCGAAACCACTCAAAGTGTCTATCTTTTGTTTAAAATGGACTTCATTTTAAGTGAAAACAACAACTAGCATACAGAAAACTGAACAAATGTATTCTGATTGTGTTGATACTTTATAAAAAAAATCCATGGGTCATATGTGATGTGTAAAAGTCAAACTCGCCTCAATCCGAGGTGCGGTGTGGCCGAAACCATTCATAATGTCTCTCTTTTTTTTAAAATGGACATCATTTTAAGTGAAAACAAGTGACATATGAAAAACTAACCAAACACATTAGAAATGTGTTGATGCTTTAGGAAAATGATCCATGGGTTATATTTGATGTGTACGAGTCAACCCCACCTTAATCTGAGGCATGGTGTGGCCGACACCACTCTAAGTGTCTCTCTTTTGTTTCAAAAGGATATCATTTTAAGTGAAAACATCAACTGGCATACGAAAAACTGACCAAACGCATTCGGACTATGTTGATACTTTAGGAAAATTATCCATGGGTCATTTGAGACATGTACGAGTCAACCCCATCTAAATACGAGTCACGATGTGTCCGGTACCACTCTAACTGTGTCTCTTTTGTTTAAAATGGATAGGATTATAAGTGAAAAGAAAAACTGGCATACAGAAAACCAACAAAACGCATTCAAATTCTATTGATAATTTATCACAATGATCTACGGGTCATATGTGACATGTAAGAGCCAACCCGGGCTCAATCCGAGTCGCGGTGTGTCCGGGATCACTCTAAGTGTCTCTCTTTTGTTTAAAATGGACAACATTTTACGTACATATGGAAAACTGACCAAACACATTCGGTTTCCATTGAAAATTTAGGAGAACGATACATGGGTCATATGTGACGTGTAAGAGTCAACCTTGCCTCAATAAGAGGTGCAGTGTGGCCAAAACCACTCAAAGTGTCTCTCTTTTGTTTAAAATGGACTTCATCTTAAGTGAAAACAACAACTAGCATACAGAAAACCAACCAAACGGATTCTGATTGTGTAGATACTTTATCACAATGATCCATGGGTCATATGTGATGTGTACGAGTCAACCCCACCTCAATTTGAGGCGCGGTGTGGCTGACACCATTTATAGTGTCTCTCTTTTATTTAAAATGGGCATCATTTTAAGTGAAAACAATAACTGACATAAGAAAAACTGACCAAACGCATTCGAAATGTGTTGATGATTTAGGAAAACGATCCATGGGTCATATGTGACATCTACGAGTCAACCCTTACTCAATACGAGGCATAGTGTGGCCAAGACCACTCTAAGTGTCTCTCTTTTGTTTAAAATGGACAACATTTTAAGTACATACGGAAAACCGACCAAACGGATTCTGATTGTATTGATACTTTAGAACAACGATCCATGGGTCATATGTGATGTGTAAGAATCAACCCCACCTTAATATGAGATGCGGTGTGGCTGACACCACTCAAAGTGTCTGTCTTTTGTTTCAAAAGGACGTCATTTTAAGTGAAAACATCAACTGACATACGGAAAACCGACCAAACGCATTTGGATTGTGTTAATACTTTAGGACATAGATCCATGGGTCATTTGAGACATTTAAGAGTCAACCCCGTCTAAATTTGATCCATGGTGTGGCCGGTACCACTCTAACTGTGTCTCTTTTGTTTAAAATGGACAGGATTATAAGTAAAAAAAAAACAACTGACATATGAAAAACCGACCAAACGCATTCATAATCTGTTGAAACTTTAGGAAAACAATCCATGGGTCATATGTTACGTGTATGAGTCAACCGAACCTCAATACAAGTTGTGGTGTGGCCAGGACCACCCAAAGTGTCTCTCATATGTTTAAAATGGACAACATTTTAAGTACATACAGAAAACCAACCAAACAGATTCTGATTGTGTTGATATTTTAGCACAACGATCCATGGGTCATTTGTGATGTGTATGAGTCAACCCCGCCTCAATCCGAGGCACGGTGTGACCGGAACCATTCAAAGTGTCTCTATTTTATTTAAAAATCACTTTATTTTAAGTGAAAACAACAACTGACATACGGAAAACTGACCAAAGGCTTTCGGAATATGTTGATACTTTAGGAAAATGATCCATGGGTCATTTGTGATGTGTACGAGTTAACCTTACCTCAATACGAGGCACGGTGTGGCCGATATCACTCCAGGTGTATGTATTTTGTTTAAAATGGATATCATTTCTAGTAAAAATATATAGTATATGAAAAACCGATAAAATTATGAATTGAATTCCGGATTCCACATATAATTGTCATCTAAATTTTAAATTTAATTCTAAATTAATTATATATGTTTATAATTATTTTATGAATTCTGATTTAATTCTGGATGTGTATAGTTCCTGGATGCATTATATGTTAAATGTGTATGAATTTGATCTCTATATGTATGTGTTAGTTGGTTATTTCAGGTACAATAATTGTATATGTATGTGTTAGTTTATTGCAGGTACAATAATTGTAAATGATTTAAAATGAGAGGGAATGGATTGGCTACTGTGCAAATTGCACAAAAATGAGGGTAGATGCTGTGCAAATTGCAGGCTGCTGTGTAATTTTCACAGCATAGGCTATGCCAACAGTTTGAAACCGTTGGCATAGCCTCTTTGTGTATTTTTTTACCAACGGTTCTATGAGATGTTGGTAAAAATACTTTCCCAACGGTTTATAAACCATTGGGAAAGAAGCCATATACTTGGTTTTCCCAATGGTTCAAGCCAAACAGTTGGGAAAAACTATCCCAATGGTTTGGCACAATCGTTGGGATAGGTTAATTTTTTCTAATCTATCCCAATTGTTCACTATAAACCATTGGGAAAATCTTTCCCAATGGCTTACTTCCCTACGTTTTGTAGAACCGTTGGTATAATATATACCAATGGTTCTGCAGCCTTTCCCAATGGTTCAGAACTGTTGGGAAATCCTACATTTCCAGTAGTGGGAGCATCATGAGGTGGATGGAACTTTGGTTTTATTCTACTAATACTACCCCTAAGTAGACTACTTCTATATTGAGAAGTTAGTGGTTAGAATCTCAGATATTTTTAGTCACTAGAGTCTTTTTACCAGGAGGCTCCAGGAGTTTTTGGAGGTACGATCTATGTTTGTTATACTTTTCTTGTAGTACTATTAGAAATAGGTACAAGAAACTATTTTCCTAATTTTTTCAATTATTTTCTAGGTATATGGTAGGTGTTGTTAGAGCCCCATGTTAGTGAGGGAGAGTTATTTCATATTATTTAGATGTTCATGATAGAATTTATGTTCACTTACCTCAATTTTCTATTTCTTATGTTAATTTGGGTAACAAAACCTACGATATTCCATAGTAATTTTGGATAAACCTAGGTTATTTGTTTCCCCCACGAACCCCTTGTTTTCATTTTATTTGAGTTTGGTCACTAGTTTTGGGCTGTTTAATGTGATTATTTTATTATAAATGAGGTGGTTGGTAGGGGTGGTTAAAAGGATGTTTAATGTTTTGATACAAGGGTGGTGGGTGCTAGAACTATTGGTAAGGGGGTTGGAAAGCTTGTTGATTTTGATGGGGGGTCTATCCTGGTTCTGTTGACTTCCAAATATTTATTAGAAATGGTTAGGCTTTATTAATCTCTATTTTTATAAGGAAGTGGTTCTGTTATACTATATTTTGAAGTCTTGTTTTGTGAATTTGAATCATAAATACTAATATTTGAGATTCAAATAGGATGAAGATGAATAAGGATTGGATGGATGCTAATCATTTCACAATAGAGTATGAGAACGGAGTGAAAGAGTTCATCAAGTTTGAAAAGGATCACGCAAAGGATTCTTCTCAAATCCTTTTTATATGTTTACGTTGTTGTTATTTTAGACTAATTACTCCAGAGGAGTTGGAAGAACATTTGATATGTAACAGAATAGATCAGAGTTATAAATGTTGGAATAAACACAGTGAAAAAGCGAATATAGCTACTGGATGGGATAAAACTATTTTTTATGGATCATCAGATATGAATAAAAATATGGATAATGAAGAAGTCCGTATAAAGGATGTGATTACAGATGTTAATGATGATGAAGATCATATTGAGTAAATGACAAGGACAGTTGAAGATGAACTCTGTGATTGCCCAAAATTGTTTGAGAAGTTAAAGAGTTGTGAATCGATGCCATTGTATGCTGGTTGCACTAAATATACAGCATTGTCAGCTGTAATTAAGTGTTATAAATTTAAAGAAGAAAACAGATGGAGTGATGTCAGTTTTATGGAACTACTTTCTCTCTTGAATGAAATTCTCCCAGAAGATAATGAGCTCCCAAACCGGACATATGAAGCTAAAAAAATGCTATGCTTGATGGGTATGATTTCTGAAAGAATACATGCCTACCTGAAGAACTGTATACTGTTTCTCAAGGAGAAAAAATCACTTACAGAATGCCCAACATGTTGTGCTTCTCGATATAAAAAAGATTAATCCAGTCCTATGAAAGTTGTATGGTACTTTCCAATCATTACAAGGTTTAGGCGTCTATATGAAAGTGAAGAAATTGCAAGACAATTTTCGTGGCATGCAGATAAAATAAATAAAGATGGGAAATTATGTCACCTGACCGACTCTCCTTAATTGAAGATAATTGATCATGAGTATCCTGAATCTGGAAAAGATCCAGGAAACCTTCGTCTTGCGTTATCTACAGATGAAGTGAATCCTTTTGGTTTTCAAATCAGTACTCATAGTACATGGCTTGTTATGTTGGTAAATTATAACTTTCCACCCTGGTTATGCATGAATAAAAAATTCATCATGTTATCTATTCTAATATTAGGACCAAAACAAACAGGTAACGATATTGATGTTTATTTGTCTCCTTTGATCGAGGATTTGAAGTTATTGTGGGATTCAGGTGTTATGTTGTATGATGCTTATAAAAGTGAATACTTCACATTGAGAGCGATGTTGTATGGGATGATAAATGACTTCCCTGCTTATGGAAATTTGTCAGGCTATAGCATTAAAGGAACTCAAGGGTGTCCTATGTGAGAAGTATATACAGAATCAATTAGGTTGAAACATTCATCAAAATCTGTGTTTCTAGGACATCGTAGATTTATACCTCTTCAGCATAAGTACCAATCTTGGAAGACATCATTCAATGGATGTTAAAAACAATGCACAACACCATCTCCACTAACAGGTGATCAGATTTTTGAGAAAGTAAAAGATGTGAACACTGTTTTTGGTAAACCATTTTCAAAAAACCTTACAAAAATCGGTTGAAAAAAGAGATCATCTTTTTTTGAATTACCATACTGGAATTTTTTATACGTCATACATTTTCTTGATGTGATGCATGTGGAAAAAAATTAATGTTACAGTGTTATCAGAACATTGCTAAATGCCCCTGAAAAAACAAAGGATGGAATTAAGGCAAGGTTGGACATGGTTGAAATGGGAATAAGAGAAGAGTTGGCTCTCGTGAAGGGTGAAAATCAAATGTTTCTTCCTCCAGCTTCTTACACTCTTTCCATGGAGAAGAGATATCAGTTTTTCAACTTCTTTAATGATGTAAAGGTTCTAGAGGGGTATTCATCAAATATCAAGAAGATTGTGTCAATGAATGATTTGACGTTAAAAGGTTTGAAATCACATGACTGCCATGTTTTTATGCAAGATTTAATTCCTATAGCTTTATGTTTCATTTTTCTGAATAATGTTCATCATATGTTAACCAAACTTTGTTTCTTTTTCAAAGCTATATGTTGAAAAGTTTTAGACCCAGTGAAATTTCCAGCTATGGAAATAGAAATTGTCATCATATTATGTAAATTAGAAATGTTCTTCCCACCAACATTATTTGATATGATGGTTCATTTGATGATTCACTTGGTGAGAGAGATTCGACTTTGTGGTCCTGTGCACTATAGATGGATGTACCCCATTGAACGGTATATGAAGATTTTGAAAGGGTATGCCAAAAATCGAAGTTGGCCAGAGGGTTTTATAGTTGAGCAATATATTGTTGAGGAAGCCATTGAATTCTGTACCGAATACCTATCTGATGTGGAAATCATTGGTCTCCTAAAATCTCATCACACTAGACATATTGAGGGTGAGAAAATTTCTGGAAGAGATGTTGTGACAATCAATATTACAGATCGGGAGTAGGCCCACCTTTATGTTTTGCATAATAGTTGGGAGGTTGCTCCATATATTGAAACCCACAAAGAAATTCTTAGGCAGTTGAATCTATCAAGGGATGAAAAATGGATATCAAATACACATAATCATCAGTTTATGGGATGGTTTCAGGACCATAATTTTAAGGAGTTATATGAAAATCCGAATTCAATTTCAGAACAACTTCGATGGTTAGCCTCCAGACCAAGTGTGTATGTATTATCTTACAATGGTTATGTAATTAATTGTTATACATTCTATACAGATGAACATGATGAAGATAGTACCATGAAAAATAGTGGAGTTACACTTGTGGCTGAAGCGATGCATGTTTCTGGTAGTAAGGACAGAAATCCAATTTATGAAAATATGTCATACTTTGGCATTATCAAACAAATATGGGAGTTGGATTATATGACATTCCAATTGCCTATTTTTCAATGAAAATGGGTTGATAACAATAGTGGTGTTAAAATAGATGAATTGGGATTTGTGAAAGTTGATTTTAGTAAATAAGGGTACAAAGATGAACAATTTATAATGTCATTATAAGCGGTACAAGTATTTTATATTCTAGATACCGCAAATCAAAAGTGGTCGATTTTTCTGTTATCATCCAAAACTACTGAGGGGTCCGATGAAAATTTAGTTGAGGACGATCCTTTTAGTGGTACATCGCAATCATTTCATAGCGGTCCCAATATAGATAATGTTTTATATATTAGAGGAGACCTCAATGAAGGGATTTGGATAATCGATAGAGGTGTCAAATCCCTTCAGCCTTTGAAAAAAAGAAATTGAGTTCAATAAATAGGTTATATTTTGTTTGTAATATAGATCTTCTTATCTCATGTTATTATCTTATCATTACTGAATTTATGTAATCTAAATTAACTGTTCAACCACTTTTGCATATAATAAATTCTGCATGTTCTGGTGCTCCTAACCTCGAGGATGAACAAGTCTCTCAAGCTACTACTGCTGATGCTGCTGCTGCTGCGGCTACTCACAGTGTAGAGCAACAAAAAATTTCTGAACCTGTAGCTGCTCCTAGTGTTGAGGTCCAAAAACCTTCATCACATGTTGTTGCTAGAATTTTAGACGAACATATAGATTATGTTGATATCGATGAAATGGTCGGGGATGAAGGACCGACGTCGCAGAAAACATAGGTGCATCGTAGTTTGACGTTGTTAGCCCAAGTTCTCAAGGAAAAAAGAAAAGACATCAAATTAGATATCAGATAGAATTCACGAGGCCAACATGTGAATCCCAACAAGTCTATGTTTAGTAGTTACATTAGAATTTCCACTCAGAAACGTGTGTCGATTGACATAGATTCATGGAACCATGTTGTGTCCAGGATAAAGGCTGTGATATGGGAAGAAATTACGGTAACATTATGATATTATTTCTTTAATTTACTAGAAAATAAAATAATGAAACAGTGTCTTAATATTCTCATTCTCTTGTAGAGTACATTTATAGTAGATGATTCACACAAGAATTATGTATTAAGGCTTCCAAGAAGGATTCATCGATGTTTTCACACTATTTTAACAAAATGTCACCTGAAAGATTCCAAAGGTAAAATAAACCCGCACCCACATCTTGTCTATACTCACTTGATATCCCAAGAAGCATGGGATTCATTTATTGGCCGCCATGGGGATGAGAAGTTTTAGGTACATTGCGGTTGATAATACATTGTTTGAGGATACACTTATTCATCACTTTGATTGTCAATATTTCATTTATGAAACAACAAATCTGTACTGAAAATAAGGAATGTGCATCAAAACCAACATACCCCTATCGTAAAGCAAGGATGGGGTATGATTCACTAGAAAAGAAAATGGTACGTATTTTAAATTTACAGTAATATTATTAGGAGCCAAGAAACAACATCATAATTATCTTTCTATATTTATATATAGATTGATGAGTCTAAAACCAAAGACACTTCCATCCCACGCCATGTGCTATGGAAGGAGGCACATGTGAATAAGGAAGGGAAGTTAGTAGATAAAAACACACAAAAAGTGTGGGAAATATGTGTAAGTATGACATGATAAAAATATTTTTTTGAAATTGCTATTACATAAAAATAATTAGTTATTTTACTATATCCGACAGTCATATGAATCATCTACTTCTATAAATGATATAGACCTATTATCAATGGATTTGAAGCATCCAGAACAATATGGTCATGTTAGAGGTGCGGGGTTTGGGGTGAAACCCCGAGTATATTATGAGAAAAAAAACAAACGGATGATAGAGATAAAAAAATGAAACAAATGATCGAAAGACTAGAAACTCTTGAAGAATGATTTCAATGGTAGGGAGAGTTGATAGCAACTTTTATGGGTGGGAAGTAAGGAGAAGACACAACTCAGGAACAAACAGCGTGTGAAGATCCCACCCCACACCTACCAACTTTGAGGTGAGCCATTCCCCTCAAAGAAATGTCTTAGCCATGGTAATCAATATTCTAATAATTGTTCCCATGAAATATGAATCAGACAAACACTGATACTTTTCCTGTACTGATCTTCTACAGGGTGATAATGACTATGATTTATATTTGTCAACACCCACCAATCACCTTGTAGCGAGGGCTACGGTGTTCAATATCCCAGAGGACAAGCTTCATAATAGACCACTTCAGAAAGATCATCTGAAAGTGATGATTACTGCATCTCATGAGCCAAATGCAAAGCTACCTATTCCACTTGATGACAATGATATTCATACGGTCGAAAAGGCTATTGGGACATTCATTGCATGGCCGTCACAACTTGTAAGAGTACATGTAAACAAAGAGGTATTTATTTCAATTATTTTTCAAGCTAAAACTTTAACAATTAATGAAAAAAGGGTCTAAACCAATTAATGTTATTATAGACAGAGAAAGGGAAGGGGATGAAAAGAAACGTTGTCTCAAAAGCATCTAAAGGATCGACCAACTGATCCTAAAGAGCCACTGAAAGCACAATAACACTACCTGTTCTCTATCCACATTTACTAGCATTGAAGACTCATGTGAATACGAAGATAAGAGTTGTTAGTAGTCATGTAGTGGTTTTTGAAAAGAATATATACGGGGAGGAAATTCAAGATTTCATTGCTGCTGAAAATGTAAATGAGATCCTTGAACATGGTTGGCTAGGCATCATAGTTGTAAATTTATATATGAGTTATGTTTTCATGAATTGATTTTCTAAAAGCTAATATAATGTGAAAATTATGACTAAATTCATTTTATATTATTGATATACATGTATATGAAAAACAATTGAAGGAATTTTCCCATGAGCCAAAATTTGGGCTCGTTAGTCCTCATACCAAATCAACACAACTAACGAAATTAGAGCCATCAAAAAAGGATGAAATAGTTAATGAATTGCTGAAAACATTTGAAAGCAAGATTACAGATGATAGACTGTTCCTAATACCAACCTTGCAGGGGTAAAACTCTACGATTAAAGCATATCAATTATATTTTCACTTATTTTATTACTTATTCTTTTTTGTGTTTTTAGGCAACATTGTATACTAATTTTGGTGAACTTGGATACTCCAAATATTTATTTTCTAGATTCAATGCAAGGATATCCAACAAACCGACCACACATGATGGAGTTTGTGAATCTATAAGACACTACATCCTACGTTTTAGGTCTAAAGATAAAGTAATATAATTTATATTATATTTTACTGAGGATTTTGTTATGATAGGGCGGTGTATCATTATCATCTAAAAAAAGGAATGAGGACAGGGGATAATCATAAGGAGGCGAGAAAGTAATACATCTGGAAAAATATCAGGGTATATATAATAAAATTTCACTATCCAAACACATATCAACACAAGTTACTTATTCTCCTAATGATAAATTTTTTTGCAGTGTCCAAAACAAACAAATGATAATGATTGCGATTATTATGTTTGTAAATTTATGAAATAGAACATTTCTCATCAACAAACTAGCATCCCTAAAGAGATATTTTCAAAAAAAACTACTATTTCATTTAAATTAATTATTATTTATTTATTTATATATTTTGCAGTAATACTATGACTTTCAAAAATCCTCATACTCACAAGATGATATATATTTGTTCAGAAATGAGTGGTCTGCATACCTAATGGAAGATTTGACACAAATAGCATGGAGATCTGACATGGGGACATGTACAATTGGAAGTCATTTTTGAGAGGGGTTAAGGGGATCAAAAGATGAAACATTGTTGTATGTAAATGTTCATAGGAAAATTGTAATTGTTTTTAAATAAAATATCCTTTCTCTAATGAGTCATTTTCCCATTTTAACAGATGAAATGCACCAGCAACATGAAAGAATGACAAACCACTTTTCTTTGGGATTTGGATAAGAAAAACCAGTAAAATCTAAAAAATACCTTCATATCCAACCAAACACATTCATATTGTGTTGATACTTTAGGGGAACGATCCATGGGTCATTTTTGACATGTACGAGTCAACCCTGCCTCAATCCGAGGCATGGTGTGGCCGATATCAATCAAAGTGTCTCTCTTTTGTTTAAAGTGAACAAAATTTAAGTGAAAACAACAACTGACGTATGGAACTCTGACCAAACGCATTATGATTGTGTTGATACTTTAGGGGATCAATCCATGGGTCATTTTGGATGTGTAAGAGTCAACCCTACCTCATTCCGAGGCACCGTGTGGCCAGTATCACTCAAAGTGTCTCTCTTTTGTTTAAAATGGACAAAATTTTAAGTGAAAAAAAAAATATCGTACAAAAATCTGACAAAATTAATTCTGATTGTGTTGATACTTTAGGGGAACAATACATGGGTCATTTTTGACATGTAAGAGTCAACCCCGCCTCAATCTGAGGCACGGTGTGGCCGGTATCACTCAAAGTGTAACATACAGAAATCTGACCAAACACATTAGGATTGTGTTGATACTTTAGGGGAATGATCCATGGGTCATTTTTGATGTGTAAGAGTCAACCTCACCTCAATCGAAGGCATGGTGTGGCCGGTATCACTCAATGTGTCTCTCTTTTGTTTAAAATGGACATAATTTTAAGTGAAAACAACAAATGACGTATGTAACTCCAACCAAACGAATTAGGATTGTGTTTATAATTTAGGGTAATGATCCATGGTTAATTTTTGACATGTAAGAGTCAACCCTGCCTCAATCCGAGGCATGGTGTGGCCAAAATCACTCAAATTGTATGTCTTTTGTTTAAAATGGACAGAATTTTACGTGGAAACAAAAACTGACCTACGGAACTCCAACCAAACGCATTTGGATTGTGTTAATACTTTAAGGGAATGATATATGGGACATTTGTGATGTGTAAGAGTCAACCCTGCCTCAATCTGAGGCATGTTGTGGCCAGTATCACTCAAAGTGTCTCTCTTTTGTTTAAAATGGAAAAAATTTTAAGTGAAAACAACAACTGACATATGAAACTCCCACCAAACGCATTTGGATTGTGTTGATACTTTAGGGGAATAATCCATCGGTTATTTGTGACATGTATGAGTCAACCTCGCCTCAATCTGAGGCACAGTGTGTCCAGTATCACTCAAAGTGTTTCTCTTTTGTTTAAAATGGACAAAATTTTAAGTGAAAACAACAACTGACGTACGGAACTATGACCAAATTCATTTGGATTGTGTTGATACTTTAGGAGAATGATCCATGGGTCATTTTTAATGTGTACGAGTCAACCCTACCTCAATCCGAGGCACGATGTAGCCGGTATCACTCAAAGTGTCTCTATTTTGTTTAAAATGCACAAAATTTTAAGTAAAAACAACAACTGACGTATGGAACTATAACCAAATGCATTCGTATTATGTTGATAATTTAGGGGAATGATCCATGGGTCATTTTTGATTTGTAAGAGTCAACACCTCCTCAATCCGAGGCATGGTGTGGCCGGTATCACTCAAAGTGTCTCTCTTTTGTTTAAAATTGACAGAATTTTAAGTGAAAACAATAACTAACGTACATAAATCCAACCAAACGCATTTTTATTGTGTTGATACTTTAAAAAAATGATCCATGAGTCATTTTTGACATGTAAGAGTCAACCCACCTCAATCCGAGGCACAACGTAGCCAGTATCACTCAAAGTGTCTCTCTTTTGTTTAAGATGGACATAATTTTAAGTGAAAACAATAACTGACGTATGGAACTCTAACCCCCCTTGGACAACCCCACCAACCCCTGGACCGCCCACCCCCCCGGACACCACCCCACCACTTAGACACCCCACCCCTCTAGACACCCCCACCCCCTAGACACCCCCACCCCCTAGAAAGACCCCCAACCCCCAGGACACCTCCCCACCCCCTGGACACCCCCATGGACAGCCCCCCACCCTCTGGACACCACCCCACCCCCTGGACACCCCCACCCCTCTGGACACCCCACCCCCTGGGAAGCCCCCCCCAACACCTTGGACACCACCCCACCCCCCAGGACACCCCCATGGACAGCCCCCACCCTGGACAGCCCCTACCCCTGGACACCCCCACCCCCCTGGACACCCACCAACCCCCTAGACAGCACCCCCACCCCACCACCTAGACACCCCCACCCCCTAGAAACCCCCACCCCTTGGATAACCACCCCCACCCCTTGGAAACCACCCCACCCCCTTGGACAGCCCCACCAACCCCCTGGACCGCCCCACCCCCTGGACACCACCCCACCCCCCTGAACACCCCCATGGAAAGCCCCCCATTCTAGACAACCCCCTCACCCCCTGGACATCCCACCATCCCCCCTGGATGGCCCCCACCCATTGGACGTCCCCCCCACACCTCCTCGACACCACCCCACCACCTAGACACCCCCACCCCCTTGGACAACCCCACCCCCATGGACCACCTCCACCACCCCCCTGGACACCACCCCACCCCCCTTGGACAGCCCCCAACCTCCTGGACTTCCCCCACCCCCTTGGACACCCCTATCCCCCCAGAAACCCCAACCCCCTGGACACCCCCACCCCCCTGGACACCCCCTACCCCCCTTGGACAGCCACCCCAAACCCCTGAACAACCCCCAACCCCTTGAATTCTAAATTGAATTCTTTATGTATTTAATTAATTTATGAATTATGTGTTAATGGTGTATGGGTATACTTGTTGTATCAGTATACTTTCTGTAATTACCTTATGAATTATGTGTTAATTTTGTATGGGTATACTTGTTGATATGCTGATATTTTTGAAGGTCTTTTTTGGGTGTGCTGCTGCAGAATTTTATGTTACAGCAGGCATGGCATTTATCAGTGCTAAAAATGCACTAATAAAGAATCCATTTATCATCATTTTTTAGCACTGATAAAGGATCCCTTTATCTATACTCTTTTAGCGCTGATAAAGGATAGCTTTATCAACTCTTTTTTAGTGCTGATAAAGTCTACCATTATCAGCACTGAGCTTTAGAGTGCTTGTTTAGCATTGTTAAAGCCCATTTTGAGCACTGATAAAGCATGTTTTTGTAGTAGTGCTCTGATCCAAATCTTTACTTGTGAAATAGATTTTTTGACCTTGGATAAGTTAAAGAGAGGATCCCAGTACTAAAAACTTAGGTTTCTTGGTTTTAGGGAGACAAAACCAGAACCCCAAGCCCGAGATTTAAGATCATCAGAAGGGAATATGAAATGAAGAAAACCCTTATCGATCAAAATCATGCACCAATCATCAAAGCCCTAGAAATTTCTAAACTTCTTTCAAATATATTCAATATTCCATTTATGATCAATGGGAACCTTCATCAATATCCCAATAATCACATATTTACACACTTCAAGGTGAACTTTTAGAATTTTTTGATTCACCTCCACAAATGCAAACGATCTATTTCTACCAATTCTTTTCTTCACATCATTTGATTCTCCTTTTACAATAGAAAACAATCAATGATTTTGAGCCTTCTCAAGAATGGAGGATCAATTTTATTCCTGATGCATGCACGTTTGTGTTGCATCATCTCCCATAGAAAACTCCATTGAGAGATTCACAATTTCCTCACCAAGAGAAATACATAAGCTAAGATCCTTGAAGGGACAACAAAAAAATCATTGGGATCAAAATTTATCTAGATTAATTTCTATGAATCCACATCCCTAATCACCATCACGATGTAGGTAGTGAAGCTCCCAAAATTTCACCCTCATGTGTATATAAATAATTTTGATCATGTGTATATAAGTATTTTGTTCAACATAATTTATAGATAATAATAAAAAAATTATAAATATATTTTTAAATATATATTTAACATATTAAATATATTTTTAAATATATTTTTAACATATTAAATATATATATATATATAAATAAATATAAATAAATATAAATAAATATAAATAAATATAATTATATAAATATAAATATATTTATAATTATATAAATATTTTTAAGATATATATATATATATATATTTATAATAAATATATATATCTATTTAAAAATTAAATATACAATTTAAAATTATAATATTTTTTTATTTGGAATAATTGAGTATTGAAAAACTATATTTTTAATAAGGGTTATTTTTGTCATATTTCCAAAAAAATATTTTCGTTTCATTTAAAAATTATCACCAAATAATATAGAGAAATTATAATAATTTCTTTTCTTTTAATAAATTTCACATCAAAACAGAATGAATAGAAATTAAAATTACAATAATTTATTTCTTTTAATTTTTTTTTTAAATTTTAAAATTTGTATTAATATATTTGTCTTAGTTTAATGTTTATCTAATTTTATTATTTTGAAATTATAATGATATATTAAAATCAAGGTATGTGATCACTTGGGATCCATTGATCCCCTCAAACATATTTTTTTTTAATTTTCCCAAATTGTTTGAACAATGTGCGTGCAAGCGATATTTTTCGTCCTTGATATACCTCCCTGATTCTCCACCCAATATATTTTGCCTCAAGCCATTTTGGTTCACCCTCTCCCTTTACTTCATGTTTATTTTCACTCATTCGTTATTATTTATAACTCTGATTTCATGGAGATCCTAGCTATGCACTTCAAAATCCCTATCCACTTATCATGTAAGGTGGTGACTGAAAATGATAAGTAGATATGGTTTTTTCAGTGCACATCTGGTAATCGGATCCAAGTTCCAAGTATCCATCTTCCCCCCATGGATTAAAATATTTTTTCCCATTTTCTTCCAAGCATCCCTCCTAATCCCATCGATTAAAAATTCCATTTATTTATAAAACATGTCATTACCTTGTGTATTTTATTTTTAGTGACCATTAGAGTATCATCTTTCAATGTTATATTTTTTTAGGAAACCAAAATATGGAAATTATATTGTTCAAAACATTGAGAGATAAAATTTTAAATCTGAACAATTATAATTTCTTTATAAAAATTGTTATCAAGCATTTATATAGATAACTAGTTTTGAAGCTTTGTATTAAAGGCCATATGTTGATCACCTCTATGTTGGGTTCTGATAGGGGAGAAGACTCTCTTTATACCCAAATTAGTGTAATATATGGTATATTAGGTTCATATAATATATAAAAGATTAATGATAACCCACATTAGTAAAATCATAACCATTAATAAACCAATTTATTTCTTTAAAATCACAACCACTAATAATATTACCTTAACACAATATTTTAATCATAAGATGGACATTTTCTATGAGATGGTTTTTATGCTTTATTAATTTTATTAAATATTAATATTATAGAATAACATTGGATGGATATGAATAAAAAATGGATGGATGATAATCATATGTCAAAAGAGTATGAGGATGAGGAGAAAGAGTTCATCAAGTTTGAAAAAGACCATACATATGAACCTTCTCAAATCCTTTGTCCATGTTTATGCTATTTTTATTCAAGACTAATTAGTTCAAAGGATTTGGAAGGACACTTGATCAGTCACTGAATATATCGAAGTTATAAATGTTGGACTAAACATGGGGAAAACATGAATGTAGCTAGTGACTCAAATAAGACTGTCTTGTATAGATCTTTTGATATGATTATAAGTATAGAAAATGATGAATACTATATTGAGGATGCGATTACATGTGTGAATGATGATAAAGATCATATTGAGGAAATGAAAATTATAGTTAAATATGAACTTCATGATTATAAACTTTTTTTTGAGAAATTAAAGAGTTGTGAAAAGATTCTATTGTATGCTGGTTGTACTAAATATAAAATATTGTTATCCATACTAAAATTGTATAATTTAAAAGTTGGAAATGGATGGAGCGGTGCCAGTTTTACTGAACTACTTTCACTATTGGATGATATGATCCCATAAGATAATGTGCTTCCTTATTGATAATAGGATTCTAAACGAATGCTATGTTCAATGGGTATAATCTCTGAAAAGAATACATGCCTGTCCAAATGACTTTATACTATTTTAAAAAGACCAAAAATCACTTAAAAAAATTCCCATGTCGTTTTTCTCAATACAAGAATGATGAATTAGGCCCTAAAAATGTTTCATGGTACTTTCCAATCATTCTAAGGTTTAGGTGCCCATATGGAAGTGAGGAGACTACAAGACAATTGACGTGGAACACAAATACAAGACATAAGGATTGTAAACTTCATTACCTAACAAACTCTTCTAAATGGAAAATAATTGATCTTGAGTATCCTGAATTTGGAAACAATCCAAGAAACCTTCATCTTGTTCTATCTATATATGGAGTGAATCCTTTTGGTTTTCAAAGAATCACTCATATTAAATGTCTTATTATGTTGGTAAATTACAACTTTCCACCGTGGTTATGCATGAAATGAAAATACATTACATTATATCTGCTTATATCAAGACCAAAACAACTAGGTAATGATATTGATGTTTATTTGGATCCATTGATTGAAGATTTTAAATTATTATAGGATTCAGGTGTTACATTGTATGATTCTTACTAAAATGAAGATTTGAAATTAAGAGTCATGTTGTATGGAATGATAAATGACTTTACTATTTGTGTAAATTTATTAGGACATGAAATTAAAGAAACTCAATGGTTTCCCATTTATGAACAAGGTACATAGAAAATTAGGTTGAAACATTTATCAAAGACTCTTTTTAGGAAATAATTGATTTCTACCTCAATTAAATAAGTACTAATCTTGGACACAATCATTCGATGGTAGTTTAGAATAATATACAACACTATCTCTGCTAACTGGTGATCAACTATTTGATAAAGTAAAATATAAGGACACTGATTTTGGATTTTTTTTTTCAAAAAACCTTACAAAAATCGATTGTAAAAAGAGATCCATTTTTTTGAATTACTTTACTGAAATTGATTGTACATCATTCATTTTTTTGATGTCATTAATGTGGAGAAAAATGTATGTGATAATATCATTGTCACATTACTAAATGTACCCAGAAAAAAAATGATGGAATTAAGTCTATGTTGGACATGATTGACATGGGAATAAATGAAGAGTTAGCTCCCATGAAGGGTGA
Organism: Viscum album; assembly: GCA_963277665.1. Taxonomy (NCBI): domain Eukaryota; kingdom Viridiplantae; phylum Streptophyta; class Magnoliopsida; order Santalales; family Viscaceae; genus Viscum; species Viscum album. The sequence goes on along the minus strand of OY728147.1, from coordinate 832,413,215 downwards.
AAAATAGAGTTTTCTTCCTTCACCTGCTTACACTCTTTCCAGGTAGAAGAGATATTAGTTTTGAAAATTCTTGAATAATGTAAATGTTCTAGAGGGGTATTCTTAAAATATCAAGAATATCTTGTCAATGAATTCATTAATTTTAAAGGGTATGAAATCACATTAATGTCATGTTTTAATAAAATATCCAATTCCTTTAGATTGAAATTTCATTTTTCCCAAGAATGTATGTTATATATTAACCAAGATCTATTTCTTTTTTAAAGCTGTGTGGAACAAAGTTATATACCCAACAAAATTTAAAACTATGGAAAATAAAATTGTTTTCATATTATGTAAATTAGAGATGTTCTTCCCACAAAAAATATTTTATATGATGGTTCACTTGATGGTTCTCTTATTAAGATAGATTCGATTGTGTGGTCCTATAAATTATAGATGGATGTACCCCATTGAACGTTATACAAATACATTGAAAGGGAATATCAAAAATCAAAGTTAGCTAGAAGGTTGTATTATGGAGTGATATATTATTGAGGAAGCTATTGAATTATATAATGACTACCTATCCAATGTGGAAAGCATTGGTCTATTAAAATATCATCACATTGGGTGACTTTTGGGTGAAGGAATTTCTGGAATAGATGTTGTCATAATCACTACTACTAATGAGAAGCAATACCACCTTTATGTTTTTCATAACAATTTAGAGGTTTACCCATATGTTAAAACCCATAAATAAATTATTAGGCATTTGAATACATCAAGGGATGAAGGTTGGATATGAAATACACATAATCAATAGTTTATAGGATGGTTTTGAGACCATATTTTTAAGGAGTCATCTGAAAATACAGATTTAATTTCAAAATGACTTTGATGACTAACCAGAGGAGTAAGTGTAAATGTATTATCTTCTAATGGATACGTAATTAATAGTTATACATTCTATACAAATGAACATGATGAATGCAGTACCATGTAAAATAGTAGAGTTACACTTGTGGCTGAGGTGATGCAAGTATCTGGTACCAAAGATAGAAATCCAATTTATGCGAATATTTCATACTTTGACATCATCAAAAAAAATATGGGAGTTGTATTATAAAATATTCGAAGTGCTGATTTTTCAATGGAAGTGGGTTGATAACAGGAGTTCTATTGAAATAGATGAATTGGGATTTTTGAAATTGGATTTGAGTAAGGAAGGGTACAAATATGAACCATTTATAATGACATCACAGGTTGTACAAGTATTTTATATTTCCGATCCCACAAACCAAAAGTGTCAATTATTCTATTATCGACCAAAACCACTGAAGGGTCATATATCAATTCAACTGAGGATGAACCTATCATTGGGACATCGTAATAATTCTGTAGTAGTTTCAATATAGATGTGGTCTAGTATGTTAGAGGAGACCATAATAAATAGATTTGGATACCCGATATTGGGGTAAAATCCCTTAAACCATTTTTAAGAAAGAGAGTTCAATAACCATGTTATATATTTTTTGTAATATATATTGAATTACCTCATATTATTATCTATTCACTACTACATTTACATAATCTAAATTAAATGTTCAACAAATTTTGTAGATATTGACTTCTGCACATGCCGATGCTCCCAATCCTAAGGAACAAAATGTTTCTCAATATACTGGTGCTCCAAATGTAGAGGAACAATAGCCTTCTATAGATATTGATGCTACCAATCTAGAGGAACAACATATTGACGATGCTGAAGTAGAGGAAATGGTAAATTGTGAACAATTAGTGTCTTAGAATAGTATGGCCGCATCAAAGTTGTGGGTTTTGGGGTGTCACCTTGAATATATTTTGAGAAGATAAATGAACATGGGGATAAAGATAAAAAATAGAAGAGTTTCAAGATCAATTAGCTTCTCGTGAAGAAAAATTTAATTGGATGTTAGAGTTATTAGGAAATTTCATGGGAAGGAATCAAAGAGAAGAAAAAACAAAAGAGAAACCACTACATAAATATCCCCCCCACCCCCACCAACTTTGAGGAAATCCATTCCCCTCAAAGTGATCTCTTAGAATAGGTAATCAATACTATCACATTTTTTTATGTTAAATGTGAATCAAGAAGAGACTGATAACTTTCCTATAATGATATTCTACAAGGTGAAAATGATTGTTCTTTATATCTATCTGCACCCACCCATCTCCTTGTTGTGAGGGATACCATATTCAATATCCAAGGAGATGATATACATAATAGACAACTTCTGATAGGTCATGTGAGAGTGGGGATTAATGTAGCTAAAAACCTGAGCACCAAGCTACTTGTTCCAATTTATGATGTAGATATTTATATGGTTGAGAAATCTATTATAACATTCATAGCATGACCGTTAGATCTTATAAAAAAACATGTCAATAAGGAGGTATTAATTTCCAATTTATTTCTCATACAAAACCTTTAATAATTAATAAAAAAGGCCTAAATCAATGAATTCTATTATAGATGAACAAAGGGAAGGGGTGAAACAAAAAGTTAAATCAAAATGATCTAAAGGATCAACCAACCAATTGAAAATATCTTCATAAAGTACCTTTACCCTAGCCATTCAACTTCCATATTTACTAACATTAATGTTTCATGAAAATACAATGTTAGTAAATGGTTATACGATCATAATTGACTGTGAATAATGGATTCACGGAGTGGCCATTACATACTATATTGGTCTTGAGAATGTAAATGAAATCCTCACATATGAATATCTAGGAGTCTCAATTGTAAATGTATACATGATGTGTTCTTTCATGATTTCTCTATCCAATAACTGATCTAATATGTTAATTATGACTGAATACAATTCATATTTTTTCAGGCATATATATGAAAACTATTTGAAGGGAAAACCCTGTGAATATAAATTTGGGCTCATTAGTCCTCACATCACTTCTATAAAAGAATTCAAATTGAAACCAAATAAAATTGAAGTAATAGAGGATAGAATGTACACAAATTTTGAGATAAATCTTTTCAATGACCAACTATTCTTAATACCCACAATGAAGAAGTAAAAATATAAAATTTAATCATATCAAATATATTTTCATTCATTTCATTACTTATTCCTTTTTTCTTTTTATGAAGTATTGGTTACTCATTGTAGTCAATTTGGAAACTCCAATGACCTATTTTCTAGATTCAATGCATGGATGCCCAAAAAATTTACCACATATGACAATGTTAATCAATTTTTAATACACTTTATGCAATGTTTTACAACTAAACTTCAAGTTATAAATTTTATATTATTTTTTATTGAAAATTATTTTATGATAGGTCGGTGATTAAATATCATCAAAATCATGGTATGAGGACAATCCATGAGTACAATGAGCCAATCTAATTATAAAAGTGGAAAAGTATTAGGGTATATATAATAATATTTCACTATAAAAACATATATAAAAAATTAATTATTTTTATCAATGTTTCTGTAGTGTCCAAAAAAAACCAATGGAAAATATTATGGATAATATGTTTGAAAATTTATGAAATATATCATATGCCATCAATAAAATATCATGCCGAAGATGTATTTTTGAAGATAATTACAATTTCATTCAAAATATTTATTAATCCTTTATTTATATTTTTTCAATAAAACTAGGACTGTCGACAATCCTCATATTCACAAGAGGAAATAGATTTTTTTAGAAACAAATGGTCAGCAAACCTGGTATCATAATGTATATAAAAATCATGAAAAGGCGACTATACACTACTTATTTAGTTGATTTTCTCATCATTTTATGCCTATTATGAATCTAAGTTTGTGTTTTTAGTTTGAAAATGAAATTTTAGTTCAAAACACACATCGCATTCTAAAAAATGATAAAAAGTATTCAAATTATTTTGATAATTTAGGACAATGATCTATAAGTCATTTTTGATGTGTAGGAATGTCACGACCCGACCTCGGGGCCCGTGCCGTGACTACCCCAAGCCCGCCTTCCATAGGCCAGGGGCTGGCGACTAGCACCAATGGCGTAAATCCCGATAACTGGGAAGGCATTGCCATTACAAAAGCAAACAAACACCACAGAGTAAGCAAGCGGAAAAGTAAACACAAGCGAAGAAAAGAAAAAGGGACGGAAATACAAGCCCAACTGTAAAGTACAACTCGAAAGGGAAAAACAGCAGCTGGAAGAACGAAGCGGCTCCTGGGTCGTCCTCCTCGATTCCTACCTGAAGGGTAGGTACAGATGGCTCAGCTCCTGGATCGTCCACCACGGATCCTACCTGAAGGGTAGGTACAGATAGCTCCTCTACTCCTCGGGTCCTGTTGTCTACTCCGGGTACGTCCGCCCAGTGGTCCTCCTCCGGGTACCGACCTGCTCCGCAAGCCTCAACTGCGATCTGCGCTGTCCGTCGTCTGCAACCAACACAACGAAGTGCGGGCATAGCCCGTGCAGGGGTGAGTATAAGCTACTCAGTAGGGACCCCGAGACCCTTAAGGTCTCACTAAATCCAACATGGATATCCACAAAAGCAAAGACAGCAATCACGAAGTAACATCAGACTCTACTTAGGTATATGCCCATACATATACCTAAGTCATCAAGTAGCCCATCCAATCACAAGGATACACAAAAATCATGAAATCAACGGATAACCATCACCCAGGTACATGCCCATACATATACCTAAGTTATCAAGCGACCCATCTCAATCATGAGGAAACGCAAAGATTCATTGACTCAGCTCAACCAGGATTTTTCATTATCGAAACCGTAGCTACTGAAGAGCTCCGTCTCTAGAGTGTACAGTGGTCCTATCACGAATCCGAGGTACTGCTCACTAACCTAAGACTGCTGAGGTACTCCTCCTGTCGAGTACTGCGGGTTTGCGGCCAACTACCGGGCGCTCCGTCCGCTGAGGGTCTGTCGCCAAATACCGGGCGCTCACCCAAATAGCCTACTGAGGTACTCCTCCTGTCGAGTACCGCGGGTTTGCTGCCAACTACCGGGCGCTCCGTCCGCCGTGGGTCTGTCGCCAAATACCGGGCGCTCCGTCCACTGGGCTAGTCGACTCACTCCAAGTCGAGTCGGTCAAGCAGTCGTCAGGTCTCAGCCGGCTACACGGTCTCCGTACTCTGCACGCTCGTCTCCGGGAGGGTCCGCTCCATGAGCTACTGTTCGATACTCCAAGTATCTCAAGGTCTCACGAAGAAGTATCTCAAAGGACCGCCTCGTCACAGGGGTCTCAACGCAACAGACGGCGCGTCGATCGGACGCCCGGTCTGTGAGTTATTAGCCTTTTCGTCCCAGGGGCCCGGTTGGTTTCGTGAGCAAAACCAATCCCGGCCGTATCTCAACTGTACCCCGAACTCCCATAGGGTATACTCATAGGGACCATTACTAAACGTAAACACCAACGCCGCTGACGGTTCGTCGAACGGACGTCCTGTCTGAAAGATATCATCTTTTCCGTTCCAGGGGCCCGGTTGGATTTCGGATGCGATCCAACCCGGCCACTACTATCTGTATCCAAAACTCGGGCGAAGGATGTCAAAAGTTCCGTATCGTAAACAGGAACTCAACGCAACAGACGGTGCGTCGATCGGACGCCCGGTCTGAGAGTTATTGGCATTCTCGTCCCCGGGGCCCGGTTGGTTTTTAAGGCAAAACCAACCCGACCGTACTCCACTTGCGTCCAAACCTCGGGCGGAGTATGCCAAAAGATCCGTCTCACTAAGAGGAACACAACGCGGCTGACGGCACGTCAATCGGACGTCCGTAACTCAAGATATGTGAATTTGACCGAAATGGTCCGAAAACGGGGGGGGGGGGTCCGGGTCCGGGCCGACCCGGCCCGACCCCCCCTGGGTCGGCCCGAACCGGGTCCGACCCGGTTGTCCCGGCCCCGCCCGGCCAGGGCCGGTCCGGCTCGGCTCGGCCGAGCGGCCTGACAGCCCCGCGGCACCCGCGGGGTGTCGCGCTGGACACCCGCGGGGTGCCGCCTGACAACCCCGCGGCACCCGCGGGGTGTCGCGCTGGACACCCGCGGGGTGTCGCCTGACAACCCCGCGGCACCCGCGGGTGTCGCGCTGGACACCCGCGGGGTGTCGCCTGACAACCCCGCGGCACCCGCGGGGTGTCGCGCTGGACACCCGCGGGGTGTCGCCAGACAGCCCCGCGGCACCCGCGGGGTGCCCCCCTGGACACCCGCGGGGTGTCGCCAGACAGCCCCGCGGCACCCGCGGGGTGCCACCCTGGACACCCGCGGGGTGTCGCCAGACAGCCCCGCGGCACCCGCGGGGTGCCACCCTGGACACCCGCGGGGTGCCGCCGCCTCCGGCCGCCGGCGCCGCCGCGCCGGCGACCCGCGCCGCCGCCGGCTTCCGCGGGCCACCGGAGACGCTCCGGTGGTCCGATTTGCTTCCCGTCTGCGCCTACGGTCATCCCGGGACCCGACCTTCACTGCGGAGGCCTCAAAATTAACTTGCGGCCTCGTTTGTCGTCGCCCGTCAATCTGCGCTCAAGAACAAAATAAAATTAATTTAATCTGCGGCCTCTTTGGCGCGGCGCGACGACGTCACGTGCTTGATCGACTTTCTCGGCGTGGCGCGAAGGCGTCTCGATCTTGTTTGATTTCGTTCCACAGCGCGGCGCGACGGCGCCACTCAATAGTTGCCGTACGATTCCCGCGTGGTGCGACGGCACCACGCCATCTCGCTCCATCCGCAAGAAACAACAAGAATAAAGGAGGGGGGGTTCGGCCGTGTTTGTGTGGCCCGACCCCCCTCGCATTAGATTGATAACAATCGGCCTTTCTAGAACGAAAATCCATCACAATCTTTTTAAAATAAATAAAAAGATTCGGAAACAAGGGCCGACAAAGAAAAAGAACCTTCAAGATCGAAGGAAAGATCAACAACTTTAAAAAGGGTTTAAAACCCCTACCTCAAGCGTTGTCGCTCGCGAGTTCGTCGCGGAAGAGGACGATCGTCGCGGAAGAAACGTCGCCGGAGAAACGTCGTTGATTCCGTTGTCGTCGAGGTGCGTCCGAAGGGAGAACGTCGCTTGGAAAGGAACGATCGTCGCGGAAGAAACGTCACGGAAGAAGCGTCGTTGATTTCCGCGGTTTCGGCGTTCTTCGCCGGAGGCCGGCGTTCTTCGCGTTCTTCGCCGAAGAAGAACGCTCTCCTCCAAATTCTCCCCACGCCACAAGCTTCCACCCAAAATAAAATAAGAGTAATCTTATTTTATTAACGCACAAGCAACGATTAAAAAAAAAAGAAACGAACAATTAATTCCAAGAATTAATTTACCAAAGAAACCGCCCAATTAATTGGACGAAAGAAACAGCCCAATTAAATGGTCTGTTAAGAATTTAGAAAACGCGTCGGTTGACTTTCAGTTTCTTTGACGGGTTTTCGCGGGTGCGTTACTTAGCGGAAAGAAACGGCGGGGTTCGTGCGGGCCCCACCTCACAAATATCCTACCAAGGGGTAGGATATTTCTGGATAGCATCCTATCCAGTTCAACTCAGTTCAAGCCGCCTTTAAGTGGCTTCAAGTGGCTTCCAAGTGGCTTAAGCGAAATAAAATAAAGTTGTCGCAAAATTATTTTATTTCTTAACTTTAAGCCCGAAAATTAAAAACCACATCCGAGCAAACGCAACTCCGGAAGAGGCGTTTCTAAGCGAATACCGGCGCTGCGATTTCATCGGTGCCCTCAGAATTTGATTCCGGGCACCGGTTAAAAAGTTAGAAAAACCCGCTCGTCCGTTCACTGAACGTACCCGAGCCGAACTTCGGAAAATGATTCCGGGCACACCGGGCCTCGGAATCAGGTGCCGTCAGAAACTGCGTTCTTGTAAAATTCCAAAGAAAATTAAGAAAAAAATTTCCTTGAAATTTACGGGTCTTTACATTACTCCCACCACAGGGCTTTACGTCCCCGTAAAGCTTCACCACAAACTTAGGGAAACAAAGCGGTACTGAGCACGCATCTGAGCCTTCCGCTCCCATGTGCTCACCTGGAGGTTCCTGCGCTGCCAAAGAAAGTGCACAAGAGGAATCGACCATCCTCCTAGGATCCGCTCCTGTCGATCCTCGATCCCCATAGGAACCTCTGTATAAGACACTCATCGCCACCGTCTATCTTCTCATGGTCGATGATACGCGAGGGGGTTGAGCACGTATCTCCTCAGTTGGGATACGTGGAAAACGTCGTGCACCTAGTGCAACTGAAGTGGATGGGCCAAGCGGTAAACCACCTCGCCTACCCAGCTGAGGACCTAGAAAGGTCCGTTGAACCTCGGAGATAACTTGCCTCCCAGGCCACATCTCCGTAAACCTCGTCGAGGTGAGACCCGTAAGAAGACGTGGTCGTCATCCCCGAACTCCAGAGGTCCCCATTTCTGTTAGAACTGAAACTCAAAACGACTGCTGCTATGAGGGTAAGGTTGACCGACTCAAGAATGATCGGTCGCACCCTCCTGTGCAAGAGTTACCCTGCACTGCCTGGGGTTTCCTTTTTACGCCGACCAAGGAAAACCCACCCCAACGTTTGCCTAATACCGTCAATTTGAGTGTGAATAGTTATTTCCCATTCCATACTCAAACTAACGTCGTAAGGCCTCGACGCTGCCACCAAGAGATTCCAACCAGAACTCTCGCCTCGAAGGTCTGACCACACCGCCGGCGTAAGTGTGATTATCGAGTCTCCTCCCAAGGTATCTCCAGACGTGAGGGTCAAGTCCACGGCTTACCGGAAACTCTAGGTCTGGAACAAGATTTGTGGAAGCGAGGAATGATTCATACCGACGTCTGTTACTACAGCAGCTAGTAGTGGACATAGACTGTCCCTTGAATCATTTCTAGAGCCATTGGGTCACACTCCTTGACCGCATGCAGCTGCACTCTTCCTCCGCCATTCAGCTCCCTGAGCCTGGCGGGAATAACCAAGGCGGGTGGTTGTAGCATGCTAGGATGTACACCACCTCATGCTGCTCACCTAGCAGTGCCTCCACGTCTGCTGCTTTGTAGACTCATCTCTCCTTTAAGCTTCCTCTTCTTGAAACATTTAACACGCCCGAGTCTCTAAGACTGGCACTGGTTTCCTGTTTCTTACTGCACTGTGCAGTCTTCATCCGCTCCTGGATGACTGCACCTCCTTTGCATATGATCTGGAAGAGCTGCTAAAATTTCTCCTTTGCCGAAAAGAGAAACCTGGTCTCATCCCCTCTCTAGATGAACCACGCCCATTGCCTAATACAGTCAATCCTGGCATGAAGGATGCATTCATGCCATGGATGACGTCGTAAGGCCTCGACGTAACTACTAAGAGATCCAACTGTCACTCTCGCCTCCAAGGGTCGAGTCACACTGTCGGCATCAGTGTGAGGTCACTGGGTCTCCTCCAGTTGAAATCTCGAAAGTGAGGGTCAAGTCAACAGTTTAACCGGGACCACTCAGTAACATCACAAAAGAGGACAGGAAGGAAAACATCACAAGATAAGTGTCTTTATTTTATTGCAGCTCATGGTACAAAGACACAAAACAACATCAACATGGAACTAGAAGTACAAGAGACGTATCCACTAGCTCCGCTCCTGCCCACCTGCTTCAGGATCTCTACTGCCTTGTCCACTGCTCTACTGTTGCTCAAGCATTCGTCGCTGCCTCTGCCTCGGTGGCTCCTCAAAAGCCTATGGATCAACTGTACGAGGAGTCGGACAGTCACGTGCCAGGTGACCCTTTCCGCGGCATGAGTAACACAACCTGCTCCTTGCACGGCTGGCTCTGTTCCCTCTCCGGGTGGCCCGCACCACCGGTCCTAAAACCCGAGATCGCCCAACTGCTTGTCTGGTCCTCCTAGACCTCTCCATAATCTGTCTACTGCCCACAGATGACTCGGCTTCTGATCGAAAAACACGCGGCAAAGGCAGCAGCTCCCGAACACCCTCGGGGTGTAGAGCTACTGGCACAAACTCCACCCTGAAGAAGGTCTCGAAGTCTTCCCATGTGAAAGCCATCCCATCGCAAAACTGGAACAAGTGGCTCCACCACCTGCCTGCTGCTGCCTGAAGAAGGCTGGCAGCAAAGGTCACCATGAAGTCTGATGGCGTCCCCACTAGCCTGAAGACTCCCACCACAGCCTCCAGCCAATCCTCAGCCGCCTGCGGGTCCGTCTCTCCCCCGAACCTGGGTGGCCTCTGGCGCTGGAACTCATGCAGTGCGCGCAAGTAGCGGGCATCGCCTACTGCTGTGGCTGGTGGCATCGGTGGCCCAACGTATGGTAGTATCGCTGGTGCCTCCGCTGGTGCCTCAACTGCAAGAGGGCCCTGTACCGAAGCCTCGTCGCTCGACAGACTATCAGTACGCACATCCCTCCGGGCTCTAGCTGGTCGTCCGAGAAAAGGCATCCTGAAAGGAACAACGTAACACAGTCAAACGATTATACCTGGTGAGCTGACCTGGTTTGAGCTGTTTTAAGGGGGGAAACCTTTTAAAACACACACGCAATCAGTGTTTTCGTGCACAAAGTCGGAAATCAGTTTCCAGGGTCCTGGTGTATGGATACGTCGGCCGCCCGCACCAACACTGGACTCCCTGAACTGAAAACCACACTCGGTACCCTTAACACTATTGCTTCATAGAAAGAAAGATCAGAGTCTACGGTAGAACCGACCACCTTTGATACCAATCTGTCACGACCCGACCTCGGGGCCCGTGCCGTGACTACCCCAAGCCCGCCTTCCATAGGCCAGGGGCTGGCGACTAGCACCAATGGCGTAAATCCCGATAACTGGGAAGGCATTGCCATTACAAAAGCAAACAAACACCACAGAGTAAGCAAGCGGAAAAGTAAACACAAGTGAAGAAAAGAAAAAGGGCCGGAAATACAAGCCCAACTGTAAAGTACAACTCGAAAGGGAAAAACAGCAGCTGGAAGAACGAAGCGGCTCCTGGGTCGTCCTCCTCGATTCCTACCTGAAGGGTAGGTACAGATGGCTCAGCTCCTGGATCGTCCACCACGGATCCTACCTGAAGGGTAGGTACAGATAGCTCCTCTACTCCTCGGGTCCTGTTGTCTACTCCGGGTACGTCCGCCCAGTGGTCCTCCTCCGGGTACCGACCTGCTCCGCAAGCCTCAACTGCGATCTGCGCTGTCCGTCGTCTGCAACCAACACAACGAAGTGCGGGCATAGCCCGTGCAGGGGTGAGTATAAGCTACTCAGTAGGGACCCCGAGACCCTTAAGGTCTCACTAAATCCAACATGGATATCCACAAAAGCAAAGACAGCAATCACGAAGTAACATCAGACTCTACTTAGGTATATGCCCATACATATACCTAAGTCATCAAGTAGCCCATCCAATCACAAGGATACACAAAAATCATGAAATCAACGGATAACCATCACCCAGGTACATGCCCATACATATACCTAAGTTATCAAGCGACCCATCTCAATCATGAGGAAACGCAAAGATTCATTGACTCAGCTCAACCAGGATTTTTCATTATCGAAACCGTAGCTACTGAAGAGCTCCGTCTCTAGAGTGTACAGTGGTCCTATCACGACTCCGAGGTACTGCTCACTAACCTAAGACTGCTGAGGTACTCCTCCTGTCGAGTACTGCGGGTTTGCGGCCAACTACCGGGCGCTCCGTCCGCTGAGGGTCTGTCGCCAAATACCGGGCGCTCACCCAAATAGCCTACTGAGGTACTCCTCCTGTCGAGTACCGCGGGTTTGCTGCCAACTACCGGGCGCTCCGTCCGCCGTGGGTCTGTCGCCAAATACCGGGCGCTCCGTCCACTGGGCTAGTCGACTCACTCCAAGTCGAGTCGGTCAAGCAGTCGTCAGGTCTCAGCCGGCTACACGGTCTCCGTACTCTGCACGCTCGTCTCCGGGAGGGTCCGCTCCATGAGCTACTGTTCGATACTCCAAGTATCTCAAGGTCTCACGAAGAAGTATCTCAAAGGACCGCCTCGTCACAGGGGTCTCAACGCAACAGACGGCGCGTCGATCGGACGCCCGGTCTGTGAGTTATTAGCCTTTTCGTCCCAGGGGCCCGGTTGGTTTCGTGAGCAAAACCAATCCCGGCCGTATCTCAACTGTACCCCGAACTCCCATAGGGTATACTCATAGGGACCATTACTAAACGTAAACACCAACGCCGCTGACGGTTCGTCGAACGGACGTCCTGTCTGAAAGATATCATCTTTTCCGTTCCAGGGGCCCGGTTGGATTTCGGGTGCGATCCAACCCGGCCACTACTATCTGTATCCAAAACTCGGGCGAAGGATGTCAAAAGTTCCGTATCGTAAACAGGAACTCAACGCAACAGACGGTGCGTCGATCGGACGCCCGGTCTGAGAGTTATTGGCATTCTCGTCCCCGGGGCCCGGTTGGTTTTTAAGGCAAAACCAACCCGACCGTACTCCAATTGCGTCCAAACCTCGGGCGGAGTATGCCAAAAGATCCGTCTCACTAAGAGGAACACAACGCGGCTGACAGCACGTCAATCGGACGTCCGTAGCTCAAGATATGTGAATTTGACCGAAATGGTCCGAAAACGGGGGGGGGTCCGGGTCCGGGCCGACCCGGCCCGACCCCCCCTGGGTCGGCCCGAACCGGGTCCGACCCGGTTGTCCCGGCCCCGCCCGGCCAGGGCCGGTCCGGCTCGGCTCGGCCGAGCGGCCTGACAGCCCCGCGGCACCCGCGGGGTGTCGCGCTGGACACCCGCGGGGTGCCGCCTGACAACCCCGCGGCACCCGCGGGGTGTCGCGCTGGACACCCGCGGGGTGTCGCCTGACAACCCCGCGGCACCCGCGGGTGTCGCGCTGGACACCCGCGGGGTGTCGCCTGACAACCCCGCGGCACCCGCGGGGTGTCGCGCTGGACACCCGCGGGGTGCCACCCTGGACACCCGCGGGGTGTCGCCAGACAGCCCCGCGGCACCCGCGGGGTGCCACCCTGGACACCCGCGGGGTGTCGCCAGACAGCCCCGCGGCACCCGCGGGGTGCCACCCTGGACACCCGCGGGGTGCCGCCGCCTCCGGCCGCCGGCGCCGCCGCGCCGGCGACCCGCGCCGCCGCCGGCTTCCGCGGGCCACCGGAGACGCTCCGGTGGTCCGATTTGCTTCCCGTCTGCGCCTACGGTCATCCCGGGACCCGACCTTCACTGCGGAGGCCTCAAAATTAACTTGCGGCCTCGTTTGTCGTCGCCCGTCAATCTGCGCTCAAGAACAAAATAAAATTAATTTAATCTGCGGCCTCTTTGGCGCGGCGCGACGACGTCACGTGCTTGATCGACTTTCTCGGCGTGGCGCGAAGGCGTCTCGATCTTGTTTGATTTCGTTCCACAGCGCGGCGCGACGGCGCCGCTCAATAGTTGCCGTACGATTCCCGCGTGGTGCGACGGCACCACGCCATCTCGCTCCATCCGCAAGAAACAACAAGAATAAAGGAGGGGGGGTTCGGCCGTGTTTGTGTGGCCCGACCCCCCTCGCATTAGATTGATAACAATCGGCCTTTCTAGAACGAAAATCCATCACAATCTTTTTAAAATAAATAAAAAGATTCGGAAACAAGGGCCGACAAAGAAAAAGAACCTTCAAGATCGAAGGAAAGATCAACAACTTTAAAAAGGGTTTAAAACCCCTACCTCAAGCGTTGTCGCTCGCGAGTTCGTCGCGGAAGAGGACGATCGTCGCGGAAGAAACGTCGCCGGAGAAACGTCGTTGATTCCGTTGTCGTCGAGGTGCGTCCGAAGGGAGAACGTCGCTTGGAAAGGAACGATCGTCGCGGAAGAAACGTCACGGAAGAAGCGTCGTTGATTTCCGCGGTTTCGGCGTTCTTCGCCGGAGGCCGGCGTTCTTCGCGTTCTTCGCCGAAGAAGAACGCTCTCCTCCAAATTCTCCCCACGCCACAAGCTTCCACCCAAAATAAAATAAGAGTAATCTTATTTTATTAACGCACAAGCAACGATTAAAAAAAAAAGAAACGAACAATTAATTCCAAGAATTAATTTACCAAAGAAACCGCCCAATTAATTGGACGAAAGAAACAGCCCAATTAAATGGTCTGTTAAGAATTTAGAAAACGCGTCGGTTGACTTTCAGTTTCTTTGACGGGTTTTCGCGGGTGCGTTACTTAGCGGAAAGAAACGGCGGGGTTCGTGCGGGCCCCACCTCACAAGTATCCTACCAAGGGGTAGGATATTTCTGGATAGCATCCTATCCAGTTCAACTCAGTTCAAGCCGCCTTTAAGTGGCTTCAAGTGGCTTCCAAGTGGCTTAAGCGAAATAAAATAAAGTTGTCGCAAAATTATTTTATTTCTTAACTTTAAGCCCGAAAATTAAAAACCACATCCGAGCAAACGCAACTCCGGAAGAGGCGTTTCTAAGCGAATACCGGCGCTGTGATTTCATCGGTGCCCTCAGAATTTGATTCCGGGCACCGGTTAAAAAGTTAGAAAAACCCGCTCGTCCGTTCACTGAACGTACCCGAGCCGAACTTCGGAAAATGATTCCGGGCACACCGGGCCTCGGAATCAGGTGCCGTCAGAAACTGCGTTCTTGTAAAATTCCAAAGAAAATTAAGAAAAAAATTTCCTTGAAATTTACGGGTCTTTACAAGGAATCCGCATCACCTAAATCCAATAAATTTTGTTACCGGTATGACTCAAAGTGTCAGTTATTTATTTAAAATTGACATTTTAGTTCAAAATATCTGTTATATACTGAAAACTAAGAAAAATTACTTGTATTGTCTTAATAATTTAATTCAATGATTCAGAAGTCATTTATAAGATGTAAGTTTCAATATCACATCAAACTGATACACAATGTGACTGATATGACTCAAAATGCATGTTTTTAGTTTAAAATGAAATTTTAGAAAAAAAAGAAAAGTGAAATACTCAAAACTGAGCAAACACATTCATATTGTTTTGATAAATTATTAAAATGATACATAAGTAATTTATGATGTGTAGGAATCAACCTCACCTCAATCCGATGCATGGTGTGACCGGTATGACTCCAAGTGTGACATTTTATTTAAAATTGAATTTTTTTAAAAAAAGATATGTGAAAAAAATTTGGCGGGACATGAAAAAAATTTGGCGGGAAGAAATTTATTCACAGTTTAGATTAATATATTTACATAAATATAAATATATATTTTCAAAAATTCTATAGCTTAGTTGGTAAACACTTCTCGGCACCTGCTGTAGGTCGCGTGTTCGATTCCTATTGTTTAAATTTTTTCAAAACGCAGATGATATTAATATATATACGTTGATGTATGTTCGTATAACAAATAAAATTGTTAGCCCGGTTGGTCCCTTGGTGAAGTGCTGTGTTGAGGTGAGTTGTCAGGCGCGGTTCGAATCCTGCTGTCTACAAAATTTTCCGCAATGAGGTTTATTTTAATTTTCGAAACGCGGTGTATATTAATATATATATGTAGATATATTATATATAACAAATAAAATGGGAAACTCGGGTGGTTCGCTGGTGAGGCGTGGCTGGGAGGCGCTCCGTGAGGTGCGGGTTCAAGTCTCCCCAGCGTCGGATTTTTGGAATTTAAATACCCCACGGTTTGAAAACCATGTGGTCTATTGTGTGCCACGCTGGAACAGCATGGTCTACCATTTGACAAGCCTATACCGACACCATTCCAGCCCACGGTTCCCAAAACCGTGGGTATAGGCTATACCCACGGTTTTGGGGGCTATACCCACGGTTTTGAACCATGGGTATAGGTCGTTTTTCCAGTAGTGTGAATTTGTATTGTTTTGATAATTTAGAAAAATAATGCATAAGTAATTTTAGATGTGTAGGAGTAAGACACACCTCAATTCGATTCATGGTATGATAGATATGAATCCAAGTGTATCCTTTTATTTTAAAATTGTCATTTTAGTAAAAAAGGAAAGTGACTTACTCCAAACCATATATTACTAGAAATCTCATGGCCGATAATTGGCTTCCCTTTGACTGGCCACTAGTTTAGCCTAGTGAGGAACTTTGAAATGGACCTATAATCCCTTATTTAACCCGTTGTTTGGCTATTAAACTTTATAATATCATACTCAAACATAATAACTAAAATTATATGAAATAAATTGGTTGAAAACACAGTTAGTGTTTGTGATCATTAAAACTTATAAGAGAGTGAGAGGTATAACAAGATGAACTGATCATGAGATGTATAGGTTTTGTTGTTGTATTGAAAGTACAAAAAAGTAAATATTTATGCTGATAAAAAATAATTGGATAGTATAATAGTAATCCTTGGTTATTAAAACCTAAAATATGTTTTAGGAAGGAGGAACATGGTTTGCATATGAGATTAAATTATCCAAAGCTCTTTAAGTGATTTTTGAAACTCCATGGATAGTCTATGTTAAGTATTTATGTTATAGGAATAAATACTTTGACTTTTCAGGGTATATAATACTAAACTTATTTTTACAATAATTTTATATATAAGATTACAGAAATAATTGATAAAGCTTATCATTTACTTTAAAGTGATGGAGGAAAGGGTTTCTAAATAACAAAGATTGGATGCAAAGGAATATTTAAAGCTTAAATTTATTTATATAGAGGATGTGATTTTTATATTTTATCTTATATGATAAAAGAAGTTATTTATTAACAAAGGGTTATTATAAACAACATGAGATGAAATTTTTAATACACATGGTCTATGATTTATCATATTTTATATCATATTTGAAAAAAGGATTAAATAAAAGGAGTTATATCTAGGATACAAGTATTTTATCCAAGATATTTCTTAAAATATAAGGAATTGTGAGTCCACCACCCATCAATGGTAGATTTTAAAGAATATATTTTTTTAGTCACTCCAAACACATAAAATACCATAAAAGACATAGTTATTTGAAAGGACCAATTAGGATCTATGTGATCAATGGGGGGGGGGTGAATCAATTATATTCTCTTTTTATGTTTTCTTACTTGAGAAACAACCTTAACCTCTGGTTAGTGAGAATCAACACTACTAGAAAACAACAAACAAGAACAACCATATGAAAATAGATATTTATAAGGTTCACTTATCAATAAAATTTTCTTGTCCTTGGCCTCATTTGGAAATAATTTTAGACCAAACAACCACTAGAAAATAGTCCTTTTTTGGTTTATAAAAAGAAGGGAATATCCATCACTTGTATAACACTATACTAATTCGATAGTGCGTGTTCTCCTCAGACTAATAATATGATATAAATTTATTTTTCAATAATAATAAGAATATTCACCAACAGGCTTCCATACATTATCACTATACTTATTAAACTTTATTCACTCTTTCCTTCTAACAAGTCATTCTCCCTCTTCGCTTTATTTAACAACAAAATGGAAGAACTTATTTATAAAATTCTTGATCCAAACTTATTTGTCTGGTACCTTATCTATCTGGTAGTAGTCTCTCTTCTACACTCAGCCTAGTCACTATGTCTGATGCCCTGCTAATATGATACCAACTGATAATATGACACAACTATGTTTGGTATCCTTCATCTGGTAGCTCTTTCACACTATTCATCTAATTCTAACTTTTTTTTACCCTATGTCTAGTACTACTCATCTGGTGCTATAGTGTCTGATTCTTCAAAAAATTTCAACACCTCAATTCATCAACAAAATACATGACATCATCAACTTATCTAGGAACTCATGCTCCCCTTTTATATAGGCATAAATTTTATAAAAAATTAGGGATAAGAATAAACTTAAAATTCAAATTCCTAGCTAAAACTTTGAATATACCACTTAAAAAATTCAATGTATAGCCACCTTAAAACTTAATAAATGGTAGGAGTCAATAAAAATTCATAGGAAACTTTCCTTAGATCTTAGAATCAATGAAATCTTCAACTTCTTAAAATATTAACTTGAATCAAGATATTCCCTTTCTCATTATTACACTACTGGAAATCTGACTTTTCCCAACGCTTCTATACCAACGGTTTGTAAAAACCGTTGGTATAGGTCCTTTTTCCCAACATTTTGGCCAAACCGTTGGGAAATCCCACTTTGTGGACACCTTTCCCAACGGTTTTGGCAAACCATTGGGAAAGGGTATGGCTTTCCCAACAGTTTGGCCAAACCGTTGGGAAAATTCCACTTTGTGGCCACCTTTCTCAATGGTTTGGCCAAACCGTTGGGATAGGTATACCCTTTCCCAACGGTTTTGGAAAACCGTTGGGAAAAGTCCACTTTTTGGACACCTTTCCCAATAGTTTGTCCAAACCGTTGGGAAAGGGTATACCTATCCCAACGGTTTGCCAAAACCGTTGGGAAATGAATCCTAGAAATCAACCTCCAACCCAGAATGAATTCTAGAATCAAGAACTATACCAACGGTTTTGACAACCGTTGGTATAGGTCCTGAGAATTTTTATCATATCTTATTACCGAGAACATTATATAAATCAAAATTTAAAATATTTATGACAATACATATATATATTTATGTAATTATGTTCACAAAAGTCATGTTAGGTTAGTGGTTAAGTCGTTCAATGATAAACTAGGGGTCCTGGGATCAAATCCCAGCGAATGTTTTTTTTTGAAATACATATACCAACGGTTCCATAACCATTGGTATAGATTTTCATATTAATTATACCAACGGTTTTCGCAAAACCGTTGGTATAGACCTATCCCAACGGCTTACTTGGCAACGGTTCTCCAAACCATTGGTATAGGCTATACCAATGGTTTGGAGGCCTATACCAACGATTCCAAACCGTTGGTATATGTTAGTTTTCCAGTAGTGTTAGGGTGTTAAATTTCTAGATTAGTATCATCATAATTAATGACTTTACAAAAACTTTATAAATACTTTCAAAACCTCACCTAGTTCACCTTCATAGTAAATTCTTATCCGATAACCTCATAAGGTTATTCTTTTTCTGGTCGCACTATGTCATGTAAAATTGATGTTTTTCTATCTAGAAACCCTTTCATTTTTCTTTTACTTGGTTCTCTTCAAGTTCCTATGATCAAAGTCTCTACTTGTAACCCTTTTTCAGATGTATCTACACACTCTTAATATGGTGGAATCTATTTAGAGACACTTTGTATGATGGATTTATTTGAAAACCTCTATCCATTGCCTTTACTTAGAAACCTCTATCTGATGCCTTATTTAAACTTACTTTCATCCTATGATTCCATAAAAACTTATATGTATTATGATCTTGTGTTTCTCTATTTTATGGGATTTATAAAACTCTTTATGATGGACTTGTAATGATCATTAATTCAACTTCATAATCCTCTTCATTCGATCCAACTTAGTTAATAGCTTCCATGAATCTTCTATATGCTGGTGTTACAAAAATTATTTCATCAAAAAATTAAATCTAAAATAATGAATATATTTGTATAAACACGATGTTTGGAACTTTTGATGATCAATAAAGCATCACTTTATTTGAATCCATTTCAAAAAGAATTTTATTCTTCCAATATTCATATTGAATCACAACCATTAGGCATTGTGATATTTAACCAATGAGGAACACATCAATAAGAATGGACTAATATCACTTTATCAAACATCACTATTAGATAACACAAAAAGGTCTCTATCCATTCACATTAGTCCATTGGACTTAGTCCACTGGACTCAGTTTGTTCACCTCGACATCTCTGTCCGAAATATTCTATATGGAAGCTTTATAAGGAAGGAAACAACATTTTCAGGTGATTTATGTGTGAAAAAAAGAAAAAAAACTTAATAAATCCTTCATTCTTCACAAACATATTCTTCTAAACACCCCATAACCTCTTGGTCTCAACAATATCTCCATTTGGATTTTTTTCAACCAGGGAACATAAATCACTGAAACTTTGAAACTCACAAAAAGGATGACCATCAAAAACTTCTAACCTATGTGAGTGAACTTGATGTAAGAAATAAGAATAATTGAACAGAAATACCATATTTTCTATAAAATTTGTGATTATAAAAATTTTCTTAACTTATTCCATTCCCACATCTTCATGATAGAGATATTTAAGAAACAGTTCCTACATCCACTTAAAAAAACTGTTAAAATAGTTCACACACTAAAATCACAACTTATCCCTTTTAAAAACTCTACCTATATATATGGCCTACCTAGAAAGGTAAAGTACATACCAATAGATAAATTTATGTTAAATATTTTCTCCCTCTTTGAAAACACTATCCAAAGATAAGATGAGAGAGTAAATGGGTTTTATGAACTTTATCCTTGAATAGGGTGAAGCTGTGCTCCCATGATCAACCTCAGGTTATGAAACGTTTCCTTCGACAATGGTTTAGTAAATATATCATAAAATTGATCTGTTGTAGGAAAAAACTCTAGCTTTAGTTAATTTATTTTAACATGATCTTTGATGAGGTGATATTTAATATCAATGTGATTAGATCAAGAATTTTGCACTGGATTCTTAGTGATATTTATAGCACTTCAATTATCATAACCCTGAAGGAGGAGAAACATCACATAAACTAACAAATTTCGAACTATGTATTCATCTATATCAATCATGTTTTAGATTGTGTGACAGATATATACCCATATTATGTAGTACTGAGAGTCACTGAACTTTGTTTCTTTATATTTCAACTAACACATATTTCTCCCAAAAATAATACTCCACTAGAAGTGGATCTTATGTCATCGACAAAACCTGCCCAATCCGCATATGTGTAATAAAATAGATCAATATTTTCTATACTATCACATTTTAACCCAAAACAAACTATGAATTTTATATATCTGAGAATTATATTTGTATCCATAATATGAGATTATTTAGCATCACTTTTATATCTGAAAAAATAGTGACATCATATACTAAATTTGGCCTTCAAACTATAAGATATAACATTCTTATAATCAACTTTATAAAATATTTAGGATCAATATCCCTTCCCTTAACATCTTTTACCAACTTTTTTCCTACTAAAATTGGTGTGGAAATAGGTTTTGAATATTCTATGCCAAATTTATTTAGAAGTTCCTTACTATACTTCTCTTGAGAAAGTAAAATGTACCTTTTTTTGTTATATTTTTAATCAATGAATTTATTTCATTTCTCCTAGTATAAAAATTTGAAATAACTTATTTATCTCCTCATAACACATTTCACATGTTTCTTCATCATTCCTTGAAAATATAATATCATCAACATAAATAATTACAATGATGGAAACCTCTTGATTCTCTTTTATATATAGTCTTCTTTCAATTATTCCTTTCTTAAAATTCAACTTCTTCAAGCAAGTATCTAGATTAGAATACTGAGCTCTCAGAACTCACTTTAGCCTATACAAAGATTTATTCAACTTTTATACACAGTTTTTTGTTTTTTACAAGAAAGAAACTACATGGTTTCTCAATATAAACTTCTTCATCTAACTATCTATTGTGAAAAATTGATTTTACATCCATCTAGAATATCTTATATCTTCATTGTGTATCAATAAAAAGAAATATTCTGATGGTTTCAAGTCATTATATTGGAGAAATTTCTCATCAAAATCAATGACTTTAACTAGTGATAATACTTTACAAACTATCTTACTTTGTTTCTTATCACTTCAACTTTTTTATTCAACTTGTTTTTAAAAACCCATTTTGTTCCAATCAAATTCTTATTTTCAAATTGGGTATAAGTTCCCATGTCTCATTCTTCTCAATATAATTCAATTCTTTATTCATGGAATCAATCCAATATTTATGATTCAGATATTCTTCAACATATACTGGATTAACCTATAAACATAATAAGGTATGTGAAACTAACCTCAATGTTCTTATGGTTTTAACCTATTGTCCTTGATCACCAATTATGTTTTGGACATCTACTTGTTTTCTGATCCTTAGATGAGATAAATGCACTTTTTTTCATCACTTGGAATGGCCAAATACATATCTTCATTTTTTATAGTTTTTATATCATCACTTCTATCATAAAATTTGTTATATTGTTTAACAATAGAAACTTTATACCCAATTTATTTTATATTTGCAGCTGACTGTGAAGTTTTTATATCTGAATGTTCTAGAACTTTTACATTTATAGTTTCAAAAATATTTCTTGTTTCTTTATTAAAGAACCTTTTGTAATTGGGTATTAAAAATTTTATATCTCTATTTGTTTTGATAAATTAATTTTACATAAAATTTAATTAAAATTTAATTTGTTTTAAAAATAATTTTTCTCTTTAACATGTATTAAAATTTTGTGATGATGTCTAGTTTTTTTTACTTTATACTCTATATTTTTTTTGTTAAGTTCTAGAAAATATATCCATCTATGAAAACCCTCAAGATAAACCTTCAAACACTATTAAGGGGACCCAAAGGTCGACCCTCATGGGAGGTCCATCCCTCATAGCCCACATAGAGGCTGGGTGAGTAGAGTGCATGCTGGTAGCATGTGGGCCCATGTATAAGGCTTGAGAAGCACACCCACAAGGTTTGGGCATATGTAGCCCACATGGCCCACATGCTGTGTATGTGTGATTGTGTTTTAATCTGAACCGATGTTCAGTGCACCTTTCTTAATATACTACTTGAACTCCTTCATTTAGTTTCGATGTGGGATGATGTTAAAAAATTGAGATTTAATCTCGGTCGTTGAATCTTTTTAAATATCATCAGTCTGATTTCCTTATTATAGCACGCTCATTTTTTGAACTCTTGCGCTCCTATTTTCAATCTACCTCATCTCCTTCGAATGTCCACTGTTTCTCCTGTACACCTACTTATGACACTTTCTATCTACTATTCATAACCAAGTTTTTTCTTACCTTCAGTTTAATATCATTATGTTTCACTGGTTCAAAGGTTCTTCATCTATTCAGTCTTTTCCTTTAGTTGTTCGACTATAGATAGTTCTCCATTGAACCTCACAATATATCTGAAAGAAATAACTAAGTTCCATCAAGCTTAATTTTTTTATTTCATTTGGTCTCAGTTAATATGTTTTTCACTTAGTTTGTTTTTTAACAGTGATCTCCGCATGTTCTTCAATGTTTCTTCTTCTCCATTGTGTTTTAGTTTCGTTATAGTCTGACGCTTAGACCCTCTGTTGGTTTCACTTGAAGTGTCCATTGGATGTTCTCAATGGTGGGTCAGTGACCCACCACCAGACACCAATGATGGGTAGTTTTACCCACCATTGGAACCCAATGGTGGGTTAACAACCCACTGCCAGTATTCAACGTTGGGTGATTTACCAATCGTTGGACATCAATGGTCAGTGTTTTACCCACCATTGAACGTAAACAATGGGTTATGTTTTTACACATAATTTTTTTCTTTATTTTCTTTTCCTTGGACGAATCTTCATCAAGTTTCAATAGGATCTCCCAATTCTTTTATTTTCTATTGTTGTTTTCTATGTTTCTTTTATCTAATTCTCATTATGTTTAATTTTATTATTCCTCACCTCTTTGAGAATTATTATTTTTTGATTTATCCATATGTTATATCATTTTTTTATCAGTTAATATCTTTTTAAAGATCCCCCATTAGAACCCAACAACAGAAAATTTACCCACCTTTTGACATCCAACAATAGATAATTTTTTATTCTTCACATGAATCCATTTATTATTAAGATGCATGGAATTACTTTTAGTTTTGTTTATTTTTTTTTATATTAAAGTTTCAATGGTAGGTAATAATTCATTTTTCCATTGTTGGAAATTTCCAATGGTAGGTAATAATCCACCACTCTCTATTTTCAATGGTAGTTCAATGACCCACCATTAGTTAAAAATTGTTTCCAAAATTTTTATTTCTTAATTTCAGTTAATGTTGTTAAAATAAATTACTTTGTTAAATGTTTTATTATTTTATGAAGAAATATAAATGAAACATGTGTAAAAAATAATTGTAACATTATTTTTATGTACACTCATATATACAGTTTAATAGTTAAAAAAATGATATATTTTTCACAACATTCTACTATATGTATAATCTATAGAATTATATTATTATTCTATTAATTTTTCAATTATTATTTTTTAATAATAATTATTATTAATATATTAATTTTTTCTTTTAATATTTAATGAATAATTATAAGACCCATTTTGTTTTGTTTTTAGTGAAAATTCAAAAACATAAGGTAATAATCATACTATATTATTGTTATACACTTACAGTCATCTGCTCAACTACTATTTTCAATTGTTTTTGTTATTTATACCCTATAATTCTTCCTACCATATATTTTTCCTCTATAGTCTGGTTTAATATTTTCCTATAAAAAAGATATCATTGGGTTATTCTTCCCATCTAAAAGGAAAGTTAGGTTGTTCCTCCCAGACAAAAGGAAGGTAGGTAGTGACTCCATTAAAAGTTAGAGGTTATACCAACAAGTGTGAAAAAGGTATGTTTTTATTTGTATGTAATCAGATTATCACTCCCATTAAAAATTTAGGATTTAGTGCATACCAGTATCCTTGAGGATTAGAGGAGATTAATGAGAGGACTAAGATCTTGGTGATCTGAACCTCTATAAAAATTTCTTATGTTATCTGTTTATTTCTACTATAACTTTTAACACTGTTATAACTCTGATAAATTCATGTTTTTAATAATAAATAAAAAAAGGACTATTAACCCCCTCTAGTCACTATTTCCATAACAAGGGACCTAATAATTTGTATTAGAGTGTGGTTACTTTTTAAGGATTTTGTTTTAGTTATTTAATTATCTATTTCTGAACTAACCATTATCCTAAACTTAAAAGTCTAAGGAAAATATCCACTTCTTTGTTATGGATAATAAGGATTTCAAGATGTTGAATCCCACCATACCACCACACTTTAATGGAATTGACTAAATTTTCTAGAAGGATAGAATGGAGGCATTTTTTAAAAATATTGGTCTTGATTTTTGGGTTATAATTCCAAATCCATATAAATTTCCATAAGTTTATTTAGAAACTCTCACAGGTAATGATGCTTAAAAATGTGTTTTAAATTACAAAGTTAAGAATTACTTATATTTCTCTATAATTAGAAATATGTATATTCATATTTTATCCTGTAAAACCACTTCTGGAATTTTTAGGACTTTAAAAGTCACTCATCAAGAGACTGTTAAGTTGCAGAGAACCAAGATAGGTATACACAGAGTTGAGTTTCAAGAATTCAGGATGAATGATGTAATGAACCAGCCTTAAGAATTACATAATCTAGTTAATTCAACAAGAATTTACATTCATACATTACCAAATATATTTTAGGTACATATTTTTATAGAATTATGTCATAAAATCATACATAGAAACCTATATTTTAAAAAGTAGTCACTTCTACTAAATATCCATTTTTTTCACAATATGAAACTTTTAGAATAAAAAATTATTTATTTATATAACAAAACTTCAAGATTTTAAAATTGAATTATTAATTTCCTTTAACCATCCATAAACTCTATGAAAAATATTTTAAAACTTTGGATGAGTACAAAAATCTCAGTAAGGGACATATAAAGGAATAAATAAACCATTAGTCCATGAATGAAAACATTTTCATAAAGTTATAAATTTTACACAAAAAACATAATCTCTTTAGCTTACCTTATGAAATCATAAGTTTCCTATAAAATCATAGAAAGAATACATAAATCATAAAAGGTTAATTTTTGAATCATTTTCAAATCACTCTTACATATAATGTAGCTCTACCAGCTACATAGGGAGTAACAATCATGGTTATACATGGAATAACCATCATATTATATTTCCATAATCTCTTAGGAGAAACCCAATTAGTTAACTCCATCCCTTTACCTAATGAATTGGAGAGATATAAAAGGCTAACCCACCATCGGTTTATCACAGAACCACCAATCATCATTAGAATGCCCAATAAAAATAACATGATCATGACATATAATTCTTGCATAAAAGAAACATTCTAGAGGAAAATAAATTTTCCATTTTGAAATCAATTTTCATTTTTAAGAAGTCGTGCACATATAATGTAAAGACACAAAAATTCCATGCAATGTTTTTAATTATTTGGAATTATTACGAGTCCACAAAAATTGACGGTGCATGATTCCGAGGCCTGGTGTGCCCGAAATTAATTTTTGAACTTTTTTTAAAGGTAGGTTTAGTAAAAATGCATACAAAATTTTTTATCTTTTGAACCAGTTCTCAGAATTGAAATATGAGAACATTGTTGAATCCATAGCATCAGTATTCACTTAAGGGAAGATTCACTTCGACTGCAATAGGTTGGGAGAAAAAGTTAAAATTTGGACTTTATAGAAAAATAATAAAATAACTTAACAAGTTATTTTATTTCTTTTTCTTCAGCGGATGACTGGAGGTGGTGGGACTGATGGGTTTTCAAGCCAACTAATGTCTCAACCCTCCAGAATTGTAACCTCAACATTGTAGAATTAATTACGATTCATAAATGAACCGCATTAATGACATGAAACACAGGTGGTTTCCCCTTCTATTTAAAATGATATCGGGGTGAGGTTTTGACATGGATTCATAAAGCGAGGAACCTCTGGAGAAGTCCTACAGCAACTTCCACCGATGGAGGATGGAAGCTTGGGCGGTGATGATCCGGGACCGACAAACACCGCTGACCTCACTCTGACAAGGACTCTCCTCCCTCCAATGACCACGATACCTTCAATGAATCACGAGGTAGGGGGTTTATTTTATTATAGTTATCTATGATGAATTGTTTATTTTTCCTTCCACTAGTTATCATGTTAATGCATAGAGAGTAGGCCATACGAACAAGGACTGGACCCTCTGCCGCTTTGTTCTTATTTTGTTCTTTGGGGGACAATTCTTCAACTCATCGGAATCTAGAATCCGGGAGCCGCGCAGTGACATCGACATCACAGGGAGCCCGTTGGCGCAATCAGAAGTGAAAATGGAGCTCTAGAGCATCGTCGGAGCCCTTTATAAGAAGCACCAGTGCGACACCGGTGCAATGACACCGGTGGATGAGAGTGGGGGTTGGAAACCACCAGCTGCGGTGGAAGAGCGGTGCCGTGGCAGTCAGACAGGCGGCCGACATTGGCCATCCGTGGAGGTGGAGGCGATGTGCCGTCACCAAGACTTTAAAGCCACAACGAATTTGTTAAGGGACCCGCACCCTATGGGTCCCGTGGGTGATGAGGAAGCGCCATGTGGAGCCGCCTATTAATGAAGCCGAATGGCTCCTTTGAGCCGTTTGGGAGCAGCAAACTGTGTGACCCTAAGTGGGTCGTGCTAGTCAGTGGGCCGAGTCCACCGCGACCGAGACCACCTGGGCCGAACCAGACCAGTTTGGATCAGGCTGGGTTGGACCTTGGGTGGGTCGGGTCTGGCCAGACCCAGACCCCTCTCAGGCCCAGTTACGCTTAAGTGACCGTATCTTGTGAACCGGATGTCCGTTTGACGAACCGTCTGTGGTGATGGGATCCTTAGATAGATAAAATCCTTTTAAAATACTCCAAGAGAGTTTTGTATAATGTTGGAGTATGACCGGGTTGGGTCGACCCCATAACCAACCGAGCCCTCGGCACTAAAATGCCTATAACTTACAGATCGGGTTTCCAGTTGACGCACCATTTTTTGCATTGAAACCCTTATGATGTGATGGATAATTGGGATACTTCTTCATGGGACTTCATGCCTATTAAAATATGACCAATGTATTGAGGATCGATTCTCCCAGAATCATGCGTACTGTGAGTGGGGATCCAATGGCTAGAATTGAGGAGGAGGCTTGAGAGAGATCATACAGAGGTTTGTACTGAGTGATCCTGTGTGGGTATGCACCTAGTGATCCTGTGTGGATCAGCACCAAGTGATACTGTGTGGATCAGTAGTATGTGACTCGTTGAGGATTATCCTTAGAGTAGCCCGTTGTGGATCAGCGACATATCGATCCTGTGTGGGTCAACGCTCATCGATCCTGTGTGGGTCAGTGCATACCGATCCTGTGTGGGTCTTGAGGGGGTTAGTACCTATAAACTCCAAGTAGGTTAGATTTTGTGTGGGTCTTGTGGGGGTTAGTACCTACTGATCCTGTGTGGGTCAGACTCCGTATGGTCAGTAGCAGTGCCTCTCGATAGAATAATATGATCTAGCTTCTCGACTAATCATATGTACTTCTGTGATTTACTTGTACTTGGTTTGAGCTGTGTCTATTTACTTATGTTTTGTGATTGAGATCATGATTTTTGGTTTTCCTTTTTTGAATTCTGAGAGAACTTCGGGGGTCTTGGGGTCCCTATTGGGTATTTTTATACTCACTCCTGCACGGGCTTCGCCCGCACCTTATTGTGTCTTCTACAGACAATGAACAGCTTGGATGGGACTTGAGGGATCCAGGACTAGGCGGTACACGAAGGAGATTGGATGATGTGCAGAGTAGTGGAGATGAGTTGTACCTCCCCTTCAAGTAGGATCCTCGGTGGATGATTCTAGGATATATTTTATATTTTTCAGTTATAGTTGTACCTTTCAGTTGAGCTTGTATTCCAACCCCTTTACTTTCCGAACACACATTTACTACTCCATTTTTACTTCATAGTTGCATATTGTTGTGTTATTGGACTGTGAGTTTGTACAGGTTTAAAGGAAATTCCCTTCCATTTTAGGGATATGCCTTTTCGGTGATAGTCTCTAACCCCTGGCCTATGGAAGGCGGGCATGAGGTAGTCACTGCACGGGCCCCGAGGGATGGGTCGTGACATATAAAAGAAAAAAAATTATTTGAAAATATACATGTAATCTTATATAGGAAACATAAAATCAATCAGGTATCATGAAAGCAGAAAAATATGCTTATTCCATATAAGGAAACAAATAATTCTTTAATAAAAAGAGTTGTAACTTGAAAAGACGGTTTTTAAAAAGAAAGTCTCTTGCCTTATATCCTAAAGAGTTCTTCACTTGTACTTAATTTCATGGATAATAAAATTAGATTCAATAATTACTTAATTCATAACCTTTTCCGGATATATTTTATTTATTACCATTTTATTAGGTTTATTTATGGCCATTTTTATGAGTTATAAATATCAAAATTTTCATTCCAAGAGCGCTCATTTCATGGATTTATGGTCCGTTTCCTTGAGTGTAATTAGGGTAGTTATTGTTAAATGGAATCAAAATTAAAAAAGTGGAAATAAATGGTATTAATATGTTTACATAATTTTAAATGATCCCATATATAATTTTTTTTGATATAATGACAATTTATTAGATTAAATATTAATGATAACTGTTTTGTTTGTTTTGGAGGGTTTTGACAACCATTACAAACTAGTTTCATTTTATTTAATATTATGTATATAAATGTGTTCCATAAAATTAAAAGTTTATAATATAAATATTAAAATTTGTTTTAACCATAATAATGGTTTTATGAACAACTTTGATGGTGATAATAGAAAATTAAAACTTGTCATCCACGAAGGCGGTGAATCAACACGTCACATACATTATTTTCATTTTTTTTATAATAAGAGAAGATGAGAGGAGGTTTGATGATGTATATTCCATTAAAAAAAAAATATTATTGTATTTTTATGGTACTAGTGTTATCAGATCACTTTGGATAAGTGAGGTGAGGTTAAGGTAGAAAGAAAGAAAAAATTTAAAAGTGAAATAATAGAGGATTTTACCTCTTGAATGTTGTCTCCTTGAGAACCTCCTTAAGGCACTTTGTTTTGGACTTTTGGTGAGACCAAAAGGTCTTGGAATATGGGAATAGTTTTGGGAAGGGAATTGGGCATAATTTTGACAATCTAAAAGGCTTTGGAGGTGTGAGGATAATAGGTGGCGAGGGGTGGTATTTATAGGGATAAGAGAGGGGTATTTTTGATTATTTTATTCATTGGTTTATTATTTTGTCTCAAGACTATCAATAGTGTTTATTATTGTGACTAAGTATAGTAACTAGTTCATGTGACTTAGAAATAATGGGTGATTACCTCATCAATTCATCATCCATGACTCAATAATTCATTTATTTAATTATATCGAAAATTACCATATTTCACTATTCACCAAAAATTCAACTATTTTAGAAGAGTAGCAAAAAATCACCCTAAAAATTTTTCAACGCATAGAATTTAAAAATGGACTCAATTTTTTAAAAATAATTTTCTTAATATGATAAATTTAAATTTTAATTAAAATCATTATTTATTCAAAAAATACCGATTTTAATATTATAAACGATTTTATGACACTTTGAAAAATTAAATAAGGTCTCATATAAATTATCTTATAATTGTAAAAAATAAAATATTTATTTATGAATCTATTTTAATATAATAAATTTTCTTTTTAATCATTATATTAATTATAAAATTGTAAATAAACATTTACCTTTTATAGAAATACCAACACTTAATTTATCATTTTTAAAACATTTACTTACTTATACCATTATATAAATATAGAATATTTTCATTTATAAGATAAATATATTTTATTTATACTTTCATAGGTGATGTTACTTTTCTATTAGTATAGATTCCTTAATTTCTATAAATAACACTTATTTCATTATACATATATAATGAAAGTAACTATTTAATTCTAGAATGAAAACAATTATTCTATAAGTACCTGGGTTGTTACATTCTCCCCCTTATGAAAATTGCATGATCACAATTTTTATTCACTTATTAAGCAAGTGAGTACACCTTTACCTCATAGCATTTTCATATTCCCATGTTTCTTCTTCAACCATGTGGTTTCTCCACAAAACCATAACTTAGTGAATTACCTTATTCCGCAATAATTTATCTCTACAATCCAGAATCTGAACAAGATTTTCCTTATATGAAAGGTTATATTCTAACTGAACAAATTATGGTTGAAAAACATTAGTTGAATCTAGAACATACTTTCTTAACATCAAAACATGACAAACATTTTTTAGTCGGGACAAACTCAGAGGCAAAGCAACTTGATAGGAAATTGATCCAACTTTCTCTAGGATTTCATAGGGTCCAATGAACCATAGACTCAACTTCCCCTTCTTACCAAAACACATCATAGTTTTCCATTGAGAAACATTAAGAAAGACATGATCACCTACCTTAGAAGAAAGATCTTTGCTCTAATTATCTGCATAAATTTTCTTCCTACTATGAGCTATCCCCAAGTGTCACTGAATCATTTGAACTTTATTTTTCATTTCCCCTACCAATTATGGTCCCATAAACTTTATTTCACATACTTTAACCCGAAATGATGGAGTTCAACACCGATTTCCATATAATGTCTCAAAATTCACTATATGTATACTGGAATAAAAAATGTTATTATAAAAAAAAGCAACCAAATAAAGATGTTGATCCCAACTTCCATGGTAATCTATTGAACAAATTCCAAGCATGTCCTACAATGTCTAAATTTTTCACTTTGACTATCCATCAAATTGAAGATAAAAAGAAGTTATGAAATTTAATTCAGTTCCCAATGAATTATTAAGGCCCTTCCAAAAGTTAGAAGTGAATCTAGGACCACGATCAGATATAATAGATAGAGGAACTCTATATAACCTGACTATCTCTTTAATATACAACCAAGAAAGTTGATCTAGAGACATAGTGTCTCAAATAGGAAGAAAATGTTCAGATTTCGTTTGTTGATAAATAATAACCCAAATCTCATTGTTACCACGAGAAGTTTTTGGTAATCCCACTAGAAAATCCATGGATATATTTTCCCATTTCCAATACAGCACTGTAAAAGGATAAATCACCCCCTTCGATAATTTTCATTATTATTTTACCTATTGACAAGTCAAACACCTCCTGGTAAATTTAGAAATATCTATTTTCATTCCACCCCACCAATAATAATCCTAAATGTCTCTATGCATCTTAGTGTTTCTAGGACGAACTGAAAACAAGGAACTATGATCTTCACTTAATAAATTTTTCTTCAACTATGAATCACAAGGCACACATAATATCTTCTCGAATCCCAACCCAAAATCTTTATCAATGTTAAATTCTAGAAACTTACCCTTTTTGACCAATTATACCTTTTTCTGTAACTCATGGTCTTCCTTCTATGCTTTATTAATTCTTTTTGATAAAGATGATTGTACCGACACCTGAAACAATACAGAGGAATTTACTACACCAACAACTTCCAATAAAAAATTCATCAAATCATTAACTTAGGGGTCATGTTCCAAACATAACATGGTTAATGTAGCATGATGTTTTCGACTCAAGGAACTGACAACTTTATTTTCTTTTCCAGGATGGTAATTGATCATGCAATCATAATCTTTTTTCAGTTCCATCCATCTTCTCTACCTCATACTCAATTAATTATGAATGAATATATACTTCAAAATTTAATGATCAATATATATTTTAGAATTTTCTCCATATAAATGATGTCTCCAAATTTTTAAAGTGTAAACCACAACTTCTCATTACAACTCACATGCGGGATAATTTAACTCACGAAGTTTTAGTTGTCGTAAATCATAAGAAATTACATGATCATTTTTCATCAGAACATAACCACATCCCTTTAAAGAAGCATCATTGTAGATGAAAAACTCTCCATTTCTAAAAGGCAGTTCCAAAATTGAAGCATTCACCAGTATTATTTTCAGTTCCTAAAAACAAACACCACATTCTTATGTCCAAATAAATTTAACCCATTTTCATGTTAACTTAGTTAGAAGGTTAGATAGTCATGAAAAGTTTTTTAACAAACCGTTAGTAATAAAATTAGTTGATGAATGTCCAAGACCTACAAATGTTATTGAGATTCATAGTCTTCTTGAATTAGCATGTTATTACCGACAGTTTGTTAAAAACTGTGATGACTATCTAACCTGCTAACTAAGTTAACATGAAAATGTTATTGAGAGGGTATGGAAACCGCCATCGAGACCAGACACCATGTAGCTTTGTACGGGGAAATGCTAGCCGATCATCAATTCAAGGTGGGGAGCTAGGCGATCAATGATGCAGAATCTGGGGAGGGGAATTTCTAGTGGGTTGGGCCTACTGGTCATGTATTGGGCATGGTATGCCTCTGGGCCTTCGAGTCATGTATTGTGAGTTGTTTCGGGCCCCGTGCCTTGGGTCTACGGGTCATGTATGGGTTCCCCTTAATCCCTTAAAAGGGGGATTATCTATAAAAGAAGGCCTTCGGGATATTTGGGTAATGTTCCCAAGAAAATAAATATATTGTAACCAAAAATCATATTTTCTAAATTTATAGTATAACTTATTTTCCTTTAGTGTTTGAAGAACAATCCTTATATGTTTTTTATAATCCTCATAAATTTTTGAATAAACCAAAATATCATCAATAAAACAACAACAAACTTATCCAAATATTCATGGAAGATTCTATTCATATGATCCGTAAATATAATAAGAGAATTTATAAAAAGGGAATAACTACAAACTCATAATGCTAATATCTAGTATGGAATGATGTTTTTAGAATTCATCCCCCTTCACCTTCAACTAATGGTACTTGGATCTCAATTCAGTCTTGGAGAAATAATGATCTCCCAAGATCTGATCAAACAAGTCATAAATATGAGTAAAGGATATTTATTCTTAACAGTGATATTATTCAATACTCTATAACTAATACAAATCCTTATAGAACTATCATTTTTTTAACAAAAAAATCAGTATCACCCCAAGGTGAAGTACTCGGATGAATGAAACCTTTATTTAGAAACTCCTGTAACCGTGTTTTCAATTCTAGAAGTTCAACTTGAGCCATTTGATAAGGTGTTTTGAAATAGTTTTAGCATTAGGGACTAAATCAATAGTAAACTCAACCTCCCAATTAGGTATAACACCAGGAATCTCATCAGAAAAAACATCCAGATACCATTTACCACAAGAAAATCATTAATATGAATAGTTCCCTCATTTTCAAAAATATTTTCATGATAAAATTCATTTCTATCTTTTAATAATTTCTCATCTTCCTAATATGTTATCAATAGTATGGCTTCATTATTGTATACAAATTGAGACTCTTTTTGAAAAAAAAATCTTTAGCTCTACAATAAATCTTAGTATGGTAAATAGAAAGATAATCCATTCCCAAAATAAAATCACATTATACAAGGGGAAAGAAAAAATGGTGTGTAGATAACTTATTTTCACATACATCTAAAGGAAGATTATTATATTTTTTTGCCTTAATATTTCCCTAGGTGTTTTTACCATAAGTTCTTACTTCATTTCTTGAGGTGAAATTTCCAATTTACCAGAATATTTATCAAATATGAAAGAATGTGTAAAAACCAAATCAAAAAAGACATTAGAATAATCTGAGTAAACAAAAAATGTACCTAATACCACTTCATTGTATTCCCCAACATCCATTGAAGTAGTTTCAAAGTATTTCACCACACCTTTAAACTTTTATTGTAGATACTTTCCATTATCTAGGTTCCTATTTGGACACTTTTTTTCATAATGACACATCTTATTACATTTAAAACATTTATCTATCTATATATTAGAATTGTTCATTCCAATACCATGATATTTTTTATAGAAATTACAATCCATATTCCCAAACCTTCCACATCAGAAACACTTACCATACTTTAAAAGGCATTCCCCAGTGTGTTTTTACCAAAATTATTAAAAATTGAAAACTTAATTTTCTTACCATAAAACTTTTTTGTTGCATTATTTCCTTTTTTTTCCACATTGACCTATTTTTTTGTTTATTTTCAAGGTGCTCATAATCATTGGGAAACTAAATTTCCACCTTCTCTGCATATTGAACAAGTTTTTCATAAATTTTTAATTCACAAGAACCCAATCACCTTCCATATTTAGGCTTCACCCCTTGGTAAAAATATTTGATTTTACTATCAAGATCTCAGATAAAATTTGGAGAGTACCTTTCCAATCGAGTGAATTTTTCTTCATATGTAGCTATTGAATCGTTCTCCTATCTCAATTCCAATAATTTTTTTCCATCCTAAGTTGAATCACCTTAGGAAAATATTTCTCAAGGAAAATATTTTTGAATCCATCCCATTGTAAAGAATCAATCTCGTTGATATCCCTGATATAATGGACCATCAAAAACAACTGGTTCGATTCACCTTCAAAATAGTAAATAAAAAGACTATCCTTTTAATGGTCTGACCACCCCATGACATAGAAAATACTTTCAAGGGATTTAATCCACCAATTTTCTACCACCGGGTCAGAAGATCCACTAAATGAAGGAGGGTGTTGCCTCATAAAATGTTCCACCATTGACATAGTCTTCTCTGGTTGATCTAGCTAATCTCATGCATGGATTCTGATGCCAATTATAGACCATGTCAACTGAAACATTACTATCACAGACTTCTTGGTTCCAATTCTCACTATTCTAGGTTGCATATTTATAAGAATATTATCCTCTCTATGACTTCCTACTTCATCTTTCCCATTTCTTTTGCAGAAATCCATTCTGAATAGACAAATATTAGATGAAGAAACATGGTAATATTTAAATGATATATCATTTCAAATTAAAAAAAATATAAAAATAATTTATGTGTATTCTATTAACATTATACTAACCCCTAATGTTATCTAAACCTTTCTCTGATTCCAACTATAAGGAACCGACCTTAAACATTATATAATCTAGTTAATTCAAATAGAATTCACTTTCATACATTCCCAAATATTTTTTAGGTTTAGAGTTTTAAATAATTAGGTTATAAACTCATACATAGAAACCCATATATTACAGTTTAGGCACTTCTACTCAATATCCATTTTCTCACAATATGAAACTTTTAGAATAAATATGATTTCTTTATGTAACAAAACTTCATGACTTTAAACTTGAATTATTCCTTTCCTTTAAAGATACATAAACACTATAAATACATTTTAAAAATTATGATGAGCACAAAAATCTCAGTTAGGGACATATAAAGGAAAAAAGAAACCATTTGTCCATTAATGAAAACATTTTCAAAAAGTTATAACTTTTACTTATAAAACATAATCTTATCTTATAAAATCACAAGTTTCTCATAAAACCATAGAAATCATACATAAATAATAAAATGTAAATTGTGACATCATTTTCATATCACACTTACATATAATTCATTTCTCCTGGCTATATAGGGAGTAACCATCATAGTTACACATGGAATACCATCACAGTATATTCCCATTATCTCTTAGAAGAAACCTAACAGGATAACTCCGTCCCTTTACCCAATGAATTGGAGAGCTATAATGGGCTCAAATGAACTTAGTTTATCATGGAACAACCCATAATTATAACAATTACCAAGGACCATAACTTGATCATAACACATAAATATTTCATAAAAGAAATATTCTTGAGGAAAATAAGTTTTCCCTCTTGAAATCACTTTTCATTTTTAAGAAGTTGTACACATATAAATGAAATAATTTTATTTTAGAATAAACTTTTAAACTTGTAAAGTAAACATAAAATAAATAAGGTGTCATAAAATTATAAAAATACACTTATTATGTATAAGTATAAAAATAATTTCTTTCATAAAAATATTTTTAACTTGAAATGAGGATTTTTAAAAAGAAATTCTCTTACCTTATGTTTAAAATCATTCTTCACTTGTACTGAATGTACTAGATAATAAAATTAGATTCATTAATTACTTAATTAAGAAAATTTTCCACATATATTATATTTATGAACATTTTATTAAGTTAATTTATGGCCATTTTGATGAGTTATAAATATTAGAATCATCATTCTATGAGTGTTCATTTCATGGATTTATTGTCGGTTCCCTTTAGTATAATTATGAGAGTTATTGTAAAATGGAAGAAAAACTCCAAAAGTGGAAATAAATGGTATTAATATGTTTCCATAATTCTAAATGACCCAATATATCAGTTTTTGGTGATATAAGGATGATTCATTCAATAAAATATTAATGATAAATGTTTGGTTTGTTTTTGGTAGTTTTTTCGACCATCACAAAATAGTTCTATTTTATTTAATATTTTGTTTATAAATTAGGTATAGAACATTAAAAAAGTTATAATATAAATATTAAAATCTGGTTTAACCATAATAATGGTCTTATGACCATCCTTTATGGTGGTAATAGAAAATGAAAACTCATCATCTATAATGGTGGTGAATCGACATGTCATAGACAATGTTTTCATCCTTTTAGAATTAGAGGAGAAGAGAAGAGGTTTGATGATGGATATTAAATTAACATAATAAAATTATAGTATATGTATGATACTTGATTTTTGATGTCACTTTGGATATGGTAGTTTAGGATAAGGTAGAAATAAATAAATAAATAAAGAATTTAAAAGAGAAATAATGGAGGATTTAACCTCTTGAATGTTGTCTCCTTGAGAACCTCCTTAAGGAACTTGGTTTGAGATTTTGGTGAGATTAGTAGGTCTTGGAAGTAGGGAAGATGTTTGGGAAGGTAATTGGTTAGAATTTAGACAAGATAAAAGGATTTATAGGTGTGATGAGAAGAGGTGGTGAGGGGTGGTATTTTTAGGGAGAAGAGAGGGGTGTTTTTGATTATTTTATTCATTTGTCTATTATTTTGGCTCAAGACTGTCAATAGTGTTGATTCATATGACTATGTATAGTAAATAGTGCATGTGAGTTTTAACTAATGGGTTCTTAACTCATCAATACATCATTCATGACTTTATAATTCATTTATTTAATTATACCATAAATTACCATATTTCACTATTCATAAAATTCAACTATTTTAGAAAAATACCAAAAAATAAACCCTAATTTTTTTTCAATATGTATAATTCAAAAATAGACTCAATTTTTTGAAAATAATTTTCTAAATATGATAAATTTATTTTTAATTAAAATAACCATTTATTTAAAAAATACTGATTTTAATATTATAAATGATTTTAGGAAACTTTGAAAAATTAAATAAGGTTTCATAAAATTATCTTATAATTAAAATAAAACAAAATATTAATTTATGAATCTATTTTATGAAAATAAATTTTCTTTTAAATTATTATATTAATTAATAAATTGTAAATAAACATATACGTTTTACAAAAATATCAACACTTAATTTATCATTTTTAAAACATTTATTTACTTATACAATGATATAAATATATCATATTTTCATTTATAAGATACATAAATTTTATTTATACTTTAATATGTGATGTCACTATTCTATTTTTATAGATTACACAATTTCTATAAATACCACTTATTTCATTATACATTTATAATGAAAGTAACTACTTAATTATAGAATGAAACAAATTATTCTATAAGTACCTAGGTTGCTACATTATCCCCCCTTCTGGAAATTATATCCTCCTAATTTTTATTCACTTATTAAACAAGCGAGGATACATTTCCCTTATAAAAATTTCATATTCCCATGTTGCTTTTTCAACCATGTGTTTTCTCCACAAAACCTTAACCTGGTGAGTTATATTATTTCACAATACTTATTGTATACGATCCAAAGTCCATAAAAGATTTTCCTCATATGAAAGTTTATCTTATAACTTAATAAATTTAGGGATAAAAACATGATATGAATTCTGAACATAGTTTCTTAACATCAAAACATGAAAAACATCGTGTACCTAGTAAAAACTCAAAGGGAAAGCTACTCAGTAGGTAGCTTATCCAACTTTCTATAGGATTTCATAGGGTCCAATGAACCGTGGAAGCATATTCCCTTTCTTACCAAAACAAATCCCAATTTTCCATAGGGAATCTTTGAGAAAGACATGATCACCTACCTCAAAATAAATATCCTTCCCCCAGTTATCCACATAAATTTTCTACTACATTTACTTATCCTCAAGTATTGCTAAATCATATCAACTTTTTATGTCATTTACTCTACCTATTCTGGTCCCATAAACTTTATTTCACCTAATTAATTGAAAAATGTTGGAGTTTGTAACTGCTTTCCATATAAGTCTTCAAAATGCGCTATCTGTATACTGGAATGAAAACTGTTATTATAAGAAAAATCAACCAAAGAAATATGATGATCCCAACTTCCTTGGTAATCCATTGAACAAGCTCAATGTATATCCTCCAATGTATGAATTATTCACTCTAACTATCCATCAAATTGAGGCTGAAAAGCAGTGATGAAATTTAATTCAGTTCCCAATGACTTCTGAAGGCCCTTCCAAAAGTTAGAAGTAAATTTAGGATCATGATGAGGTAAAATAGAGATAGGAACTATATTTAACCTTACCATCTCTTTAAGATACAACCTATAAATTTGATCCAGAGAGAGAGTGTCTCTAATATGAAGAAAATGTGCAGATTTAGTCAGTCGATCAAAAATAACCCAAATCGAATTGTTACCTTGAGAAGTTTTTATTAATACCACTACGAAATCCATGGATATATTTTCCCATTTCCACTATAGCACTGGAAAGGGCTGAAGCATCCCATTCTATAATTTTCATTATGATTTTAACTATTGGAAAGTCAAACATATCATAGTAAAGTCAACAATATCTATATTCATTCCATACCACTAGGAATACTCCTAAAATTCTCTGTATATCTTAGTGCTTCTAGGATAAACTGAAAATAGAGAACTATGATCTTCACATAATAAATTTTTCTTCAACTGTGAATCACATGGCACACATAATCTCTTCCCAAATATCATCACAAAATCTTTATCAATGTTAAATTCCAGAAACATACCCTTTTTAACCAATTATACCCTTTTTTTACTCACAGTTTTCCTTTTGCGCTTACTAAATTCTGTTTGATAAAGATGATTGTGCTGAAACCTAAAAAAATAGAGGAATTTCCTACACTAGAAACTTGCAAGAAAAAATTCATCAAATAATTAAAAAGGGGGTCATGTTCTAAATGAAACATGGTTAATGTAGCATGATTTTTTTGACCAAAGGAATCAACCAATTTATTTGATTTTCTAGGATGGTAATTGATCTTGAAATCATAATCCTTTATCAGCTCCAATCATCTTCTCTGCCTCATGTTCAATTATTTTTGAGTGAATATATACTTCAAATTTTTATGATCAAAATATATTTCACACTTTACTCTATATAAATGACATATCCAAATTTTCAAAGTAAAAACCTACGATGATACTTATAAATCATGTGTGGGATAATTTAACTGATGAGGTTTTAGTTTCCATGATTCATAACAATTACCTGATAATTTTTCATCAGAATGAAACCAAGTCCCTTTAAGGATGCATCATTTTGGATGAAAAACTCTTCATTTCTGGATGGTAGGTCCAAAACTGGATTATTCACCAATATTCTTTTCATTTATTGAAAAAAAAACATCACATTATTATATACAAATAAATTTAACCACTTTTCATATTAACTTAGTTAGCGGGCTAGATAACCATGAAAATTGTTTAAAAAACTATTGGTAATAGAATGTTAATCCAAGAAAACTATGAATCTTAGTAACATTTGTAGGTCTTGTCCATTCATCAACCACTTTTGTTTTGGAAGGATCAACTTTTATTCAATCCTCATTTAAAATATTTCCAGGAAAAGAAATCTATTTTAACTAAAAATCACATTTGCTAAATTTTCCAAATAACTTCTTTTCTTTTAGGGTTTGCAGAACCATCCTTAGATATTTTTCATGATCCTCATAAATTTTTGAACAAATAAAAATATCATCAATAAAAAAACAATAACTTTATCCAAATATTCATGGAAAATTTTATTAATAGGATCCATAAATATAGAAAGATCATTTTTCAAACCAAAGGTTATAACTAAAAACTCATAATTCTCATGTATTGTACAAAATGCTATTTTCAAAATGTTATCCTCATTCACCTTCTGCTGATGGTACCTGGATCTCAAGTAAATCTTAGAAAAATACTAAGCTCCTAAGAGCTGATCAAACAAGTCATATATATGAGGAAAAAGATAATTATTCTTAAAAATTATGTTAATAAATACTCTATAATCAATAAAAATCCTCATAGCACCATCTTTGTTTTTAAAAAACAAAACAGGCGCACCCCAAGGTGAAGTACTTCTACAATTGAAACCTATATCTTGCAACTCCTGTAACTGCATTTTCAATTCTAGAAGTTCAAATTGAGGCATTTGATAAGGGGGTTTTGAAATAGGTTTAGTATCAAGGAATAAATAAATATTAAGATCAACCTCCTAATAAGTATAATACCAGGAAACACATTAGAAAAAACATCCAGATACTCATTTACCAGTGAAAAACCATTAATCATAACAGTTCCCTTGTTTTTAAAAATATGTGGAAGATAAAATTCATTTCCATATTTTAATATTTTCTCATATTCCTAATATGTTATCAATGGTAAGGGTTAATTATTGTATGAAAACTAATACTCTTTCTTAAAAAAACATATTTATCTCTATAATCAATCTTAGCATGATAAATAGAAAACCATTCCATAACCAAAATTACATAAAATTATATCAGGGGAATGAAAACAAGGTTTGTAGGTAAATTATTTACACATAAATCTATAATAAGATTCTTATAATTTCTTTTTGCCTTAATATTTCCCTTGGTGTTTTTACCATAAGTTCTGACTTCATTTCTTGAGGTGAAATTTCCAATTTACCATAAAATCTCTCAGATATGAAAGATTGTGTAGACCCCAAATCAAATAAGACATTAGAAAAATATGAGTAAATAAAAAATGTACCTGATACCACTTCATTAGATGACCCAAAATCTATTGAAGTAGTTTCAAAGGATTTCACCACACCTTTCTATTTACAGTCTGGTTTCTTCCCATCATTTGGGTTCCTATTACAACACTTGTTTTCACAATGAACCATCTCATTACATTTAATTTTTTTACTATCTACATATGAGAATTGTTTTTACCACTACCATGATCTTTTTAATTTAAATTAAAATCCATATTCCCAAATATACCACATCAAAGACACTTACTATATTTCAAAAGACATTCCCTAGTGTGTGTTTTTACCAAAATTCCCACAAACAGAAAACTTAATTTTCTTACCATCAAACATTTTTGATGCATTCTTTTCTTTTTTTCCTTCGACATCAACCTATTTATATATTGGTTTTCAAAGTAAAAATGATGATCAGAAAACTCCATTTCCACCTTCTCTGCACATTGAATTTTTTTTTCATAAATTTTGAATTCATGGGAATCCAATGCCCTTCCATATTTTGGCTTCAATATTGAGTAAAAACAACTATTTTACTATCAAGATATCAGATAAAATTTGGAGCGTACCTTTCCAATGGAGTAAATTTTTCTTCCTATGAATCCACTAAATCCTCCTCCTATCTCAATTCCTAGATTTTTTTTCTATCTAAGTAAAATCGTCTTAGGAAAAATATTTCTCAAGAAAATATTTTTGAATTCATCCTATTCCAAAGAATCAATCTACTCGCTATCCCTGATATTCTTGATCATCAACCACAACTGGTTAGATACACCTTAAAAATGGTAAATATAAAGACTAATGGTTTAATGATCTAACAAATCCATTACATTATAAATATTTTCTAGGGCTTTAATCCACCCTTCAGTTACCACCGGGTTAGAAGATCCACTAAATGCAGGAGGTTGTTGCCTCATAAAATATTCCACCACTAACATATTTCTTTGTGGTTGATATAGATGATATAATTCATGGATGCTTCCACCATTTATATATTTATTCAACTGATCCATTACTATCACAAACTAATCGGTTCCAATTTCCACCATTCCAGGTTGCAGATTCGAAAGGATATCATCCTCTCGGTGCCTTCCTACTTCATCTTCCCTATTTATTCTATA
Source organism: Viscum album (assembly GCA_963277665.1). Lineage (NCBI taxonomy): Eukaryota > Viridiplantae > Streptophyta > Magnoliopsida > Santalales > Viscaceae > Viscum > Viscum album. The sequence continues at coordinate 832,370,317 of OY728147.1, read as the reverse complement.
GAAAACCATTCTGAACAAACATATATTAGATGAAGAAACATGGTAATATTTAAATAATATATCATTTAAACTTTACCATAAATTAAAATAATTTATATGTATTCTATTAACATTATCCTAACCCCTAAAATTATCAAAACCTTACTTTGATACCAATAGTAAGGACTCGACCCTAAACATTATATAATATAGTTAATTGAAATAGGATTTACTTTTATACATACCCAAAGATATTTTAGGTTTATTGTTTTATAGAATTAGGTCATAAAATCACCCATAGAAACCCATATATCAAAAATTAGACACTTCTACTCAATATCCATTTTTTTCACAATATGAAGCTTTTAGAATAAAACACGATTTATTTATGTAAACAAACTTCATGAATTTAAAATTAAATTATTACTTTACATTACCCATCCATAAACCTTATGATTTTTTTAAAAACTTTGGATGATCAAAAAAATCTTAGTAAGGTACATATAAATGAAGAAAGAAACCGTTCATCGATCCATGAATGAAAATATTTTCACAAAGTTATAACTTTTACACATAAAATATAATCTCTTTAGCTTACTTTATGAAATCATAAGTTTCATGTAAAACCATAGAAAGTATAAATAAATTATAAAAGGTAACTTTTGGAATCATTATAATATCACTCTTAAATATAATGTATCTCTCTTGGCATTATAGGGAGTAAACATCATGGTTATACATGGAATAACCATCATAATATATTCCCATAATATCTTAGGAGAAACCTAACTAGTTATCTTTATCCCTTTACCCAATGCATTGGAGAGATATAATGGTCTCACCCGAACTTGGTTTATCATTGAACCACTAATCATCATAACAATTCCCAAGAACTATAACATGATCATACCATATAAATACTTCATAAAAGAAACATTCTTGAGGAAAATAAATATTCCATTTTGAAATCACTTTTCATTTTTAAGAATCTATGCACATATAAATTAAAATTTTTTATTTGAAAATAAACCTGTAAAATTGTAAAGGAAACATAAAATCAATAAAATTTCATGAAATTAGGAAAATACTCTTATTCTGTATAAGTAAAAAAAATCTTTCATAAAAAGAGTTTTAACTTGAAAAGAGGTTTTTTAAAAAGAAAGTCTCTTACCTTATGTATGAAAGTGTTTTTAACTTGTACTTAATTTCATGGATAATAAAATTATATTAAGAAATTACTTAATTAAAAACCTTTTCCACATATATTTTATTTATTAACATTTTATTATGTTCATTTATGGTCATTTATATGAGTTATAAATATTAGAATCATCATTCCAAGAGCGTTTGTTTCATGGATTTATGGATGGTTGCCTTGAGTATCATTATGGGAGTTCTTGTCAAATAGAAGAAAACATTTAGAAGTGGAAAGAAATGGTATTAATAAGTTTCCATAATTTTAAATGAAAACATATACCTTTTTGTTTTTTGATATAAGGATGATTCATTAGATAAAATATTAATGATAAATGTTTTGTTTGTTTTTTAGTGGGTTTTTCGACCATCATAAACTTGTTTCATTTTATTTAATATTTTGTCTATAAATTCGTTTTAAAACATTAAAAAAGTTACAATATAAATATTAATTTTTTAACCATATTAATAGTTTTATGACCCACCTTTATGGTGGTAAGAGAAAATGAAAACTCGTCAACCATGAAGGTGGTAAATCGACACGTCAGAGATGATGTTTTCATTTTTTTAGAATAAGAGGAGAAGAGAAGAGTTTTGATGATGAATATTCCATAAACATAATAAAATTTATGTATATGTATGATAATGGAGTTATCATGACACTTTTTATAGGTCAGGTGAGGATAAGGTAGAAATAAAGAAATAAATAAAGAAAGAATTTAAAAGAGAAAGAATGAAGGATTTTACCTCATGAATGTTGTCTCCTTGAGATCCTCCTTAAGGCACTTGGTTTTTGTATTTTGGTGAGACCAATAGATCTTGTACACAGGGAATAGAGTTGGTAAGAGAATTGGGAATAATTTATATAATATAAAAGTATTTGGAGGTGTGAGGAGAAGAAGTGTTGAGGGGTGGTATTTATAGGGAGAGGAGAGGGGTGTTTTTGATTATTTTATTCATTTGTTTAGTATTTTGGATCAAGACTATAAATAGTGTTGATTATTATGAATAAGTATATTATCTAGTTCATGTGAGTTTGAAATAATGGGTTCTTACCTCAACAATAAATTATCCATGAATCAATAATTCATTTATTTAACTATACCATAAATTACCGTATTTCACTATTCACAAAAATTCAACTATTTTAGAAAACTACAAAAAATTCACTGTAACCATTTTTTGATGTTTATAATTAAAAAATAGACTCAATTTTGTGATAATAATTTTATAAATATGATATATTTAATGTTAAATTAAAATCATCATTTATTCAAAAAAAATACAATTTTTAATATCATAACCGATTTTATGACACCTTGAAAAATTAAATACGGCCTCTTAAAATTATCTCATAATGAAAATAAAACATAATATTAATTTATGAATCTAATTTATGAAAATACATTTTCTTTTAAATAATTATATTAATTATAAAATCTTAAATAAATATTTACGTTTTACAAAAATACCAAAACTTAATTTATCATTTTTAAAACATTTATTTACTTATACCATGATATAAATATATCATATTTTAATTTGTAAGATAAATAAATTTTATTTATAATTTCATAGATGAGTTTAATATTCTATTATTATAGATTCTTTATTTTATTTAAATACCACTTATTTTATTACACATTTATAATGAAAGTAAATATTTAATTCCATAATGGAAAAAAATTATTCTATAAGTACCTAAGTTGTTACAACTACTCAAGAAAACATAAATGAGATGTACAATAGATTCACCAAAATTTTCAACAACATGGTTTCACTCTAAGAGACCATGAAGAATGAATCTCTCATCGAAAGATTAATTTGAGCTTTACCCAATAAATGATATTCAAAGAATGTTGCTATTGAAGAAAGTAAGGATTTCACTGTATATTAAATGGATGAGTTTATAGGATTACTACTACAATACAAGTTGAAAATGAAAAATAAAAATTCTTATGAACATGAAAAAATTAAAGGTATAACATTTTAATCAAATATAAATTTTATTGCTAATTATTTTGATTCTGAGTTATAACAAAGTGAAACAGATGAAATTGAAAATTTCACCAAAGGTGTTTATAAGTACACAAAGGGTAAGAGAGTATTTAAGAAGAATCATAGAAGAGATCATCAAAATTATGAAAGAAAGGGTATTAAAAGAGGTTAAAGTATTAAAAATGATGTTTCTGAATTAATTTTCTAGGAGTGGAGGAAAAAGGGCCTATAAAATCAGAATATACCAAATTAAAACAAGAAGAAAAAAACAAGCAATATAATAAGGATAAAAGAAAGGTGTATCATGTAGGACAGAGTTTTATAGAAGAGTATGATTCAAGTGACGTTTTATTCTAAAGTGAAAAAGAATATTCCAATCTATGTTTGATGGATACTACTATAAAATAGGTACAATCTGATTATAATTTTAGTTTTGGATATAAATATGATATTGAAAATGAAGTTAAAGAATTAGCAGCTCAAAATGAAAATGTTTAAAGTAATATCTTGAGAATGGATGAATTATATAGGGAACTGTAAAGATAAAATAATAAGATCAAAGAAGAAAATAAAAAATTTAACGATTCTACTTTATGTAATATATAAGAGAAAAAGGTTGTAGATTCTGAACCGCTTAAAGTTAAAGATGATAATATAAGAATAAAATATTTATTTTCAAAAAATGATGAATATAATCACATAATATTTAATTTAGTCTATAATTATTTAGATAAAGTTGAAAAGGAATGAAATAATCTTAAACATGAAAATAAGAAACTGAAAAATTCTGGATCAGGTTTAAATGTAAAAAAATCTGATGACTTTGAAGTTATTTAAAAAGAGAATGAAAACCTTAAAAAGGAAATTATTGGTTTAAAGAAAACATTATCTATTTTTGTTCAAGGCCAAGATATATTTTATAAAATAATGGATATGAACAAACCCAAATATGATAAAAAGGGTTGTGACTATAATAATCAGGTTCCTATGATGTATAGAACTATTTTTGTTAAAGGAAGAATTGGGAAAATTTCAAATGTTACTTTCTTTAATTGTAATTTGAAAGGGAATTATGAAAAAAAAATTCTTCAAAGTTTACTCAGTGTTTAGGATATATTAATAATATTATTTCAAAAAAAAATTATAGATTAACCTACAATAAATGTCTAAAAAATATATGTACACATAAACTTTTTCTACTAATCTAGTTGGACCCAAACTGTTTTGGGTACCAAAACAACCATATGATTGATTTGTTTTATAGGAAACCTATCCTAAGAGTTCCAAAGTCACATGGTATATGGAAATTGGGTTCTTAAGGAAAATGACTAGTGAAATATATAGCTTCTTATATTTTAACTCTTGTAATTGAGGTATTTTCACTTTCTGTAACAACTCTAAAGGTATGGTTAAAAGTTTTGGAGAAGTTGGTATTTTAATTTATGTTATAATTTCTAAAGTAGTTTTTATAGAGGGATTACAACATAATTTAATTAACATATCAAAACTTTTTGATTATGGTATGTTTGTAAAATTTGAAGATAATAAATATATTATTTCTAAAGATAATAAAGTTTTATTTTATCCTAATATAAAATAAAATATATATTCTATTGATTTTTCAAAACTAACCCAATAGAATGTAAAATAATTAAATGTTTTAGATATAAATTAAATTATGTGTCATAGGAGGTTGGGGCATGTTCATCTTCGATAGTTGTACAAGATGGATAAATATGAATAGGTTTTGGAACTTCAAAAATTCAGTATATGTAAGTATTATGTATTTGATTCTTGTCTAAAAGATAAGAAACACAAAGGGTCATTTAGATCTTTTAATATGGTTAATACTACTATATTCTTAGAACTACGCCATATTTATCTTTTTAGACCCATGAGAACTACTAGTTTAGGTTCTAAAAGATATGTTTTTGTAATTTTAGATGATTTCATTAGATTTACGTAGACTATTTTCTTATCTCACAAAAGTGAAACCTTAATTTTTTTTAATTTCTGTAAGAAAATTCAAAATCAGAAAGGCTTATTAATTTATTCTATTATAATTAATAAATTAGGAGAGTTTTTAAACATTGAATTTGAAAAATTCTATGAAACTAATGGATATTTTTGTCACGACCCGTCCCCCGGGGCCCATGCCGTGACTACCCCAAGTCCGCCTTCCATAGGCCAGGGGATGGAGACTAGCACCGAAAGAAGTATTCCCTAACACTGATAAGGCATTTCCTTTATATCCTGTAAACACACGCAACCAAGCATAGAACTAGATACGAACATGAGTAAACTGAATAGTTAATAGAGTGAGTACAGTAAGTAAAAAGAGGCCAATATACAAGCCCAACTAGAAAGGTACAAGCACAAATGAAATATAATACAACTGAATAAAGATAAAGACAGATTTTGGGTTGACCTCAGAGGTTCCTACATGAAGGGTAGGTACAGATCACCTCCTCAGCACTCCACATCTACCAGTCTCCTCTGCGTACCGACATGCCGTATGGTCCACCTATGGCACCATCTAGTCCTGGTACCCTCACCCTTGGTCAACGCTGTCCGTCGTCTGCACCTAACACAACAAGGTGCGGGCATAGCTCATAGAGGGGTGAGTATAACGATACTCATTAGGGACCCCGATACCCTCAAGTTCCCAAAAAATCCAAAAAGGATAAACCAAAAGTATGAAATCAACTAACAATCATACTTAGGTATATGCCCACACAAATACCTAAGTTATCAAGTATACCCATCCCAATCATGAGGAAACACAGGGTCCAACCCAAATCCCCAAAGCTCAACTGTTCCACAGAGGAAGGAATACCACAAATTTAAGTACCACATAGGTACGCCACTCAGAAGAATACCACCAAGGTATTACCATGAAGGAAAGTAACAAACATGTACAATCTTAGATCACATCAGGTATAACTTAGGTATAGTAGTAGAGATGATTATATGTAACTAATGAATTATCTTACTCCGTTAAAAGGAAGACCCACAAAGTATCCCAAATTACAGACCCACATAGGATCCTAGTACATCGTCAGGCTCTCACATGATCCTAGTACACCGTCAGACCCACACAGGATCCTAGTTCAATGTTAGTACATCGTCAGACCCACATAGGATCCTAGTACAACATCAGAACATCGTCATACCTAGAAAATATCCTAGTACATCTTCAGTACATCATCATACCCACACAGGATCCTAGTACATAGTCAGTACATCGTTAGACCCACACAAGATCCCAATACATCGTCAGACCCACGAAGGATCCCTTTCTCATGTTGCAGCCAGCTACAGGGTTCCCGCACTAAGATTTCTTATCTTTAGGAGTGTCCGCTCCTAAAGCCACAGATCGATACTAAAAATTCCACAAATTCCAACAAAGAAGTATCCTAAAGGAACACCATGTAAAAGGGGTCTCAACACAATAGACAGTGCGTTAATCTGACTCCCGATCTGTAAGTTATTGGCCTTTTTGTCTCAAGGGCCCAGTTAGATTCGTAATCGATCCAAACCGAACATAAACTAACTCAAATCGTAAGTGGGGTATACCAAAAGGACCGTCTCGCTCCAAGGTTTCCAAGGATATAGACGGTTCGTCAAACGGATGCCCGTAGCTCAAGTTATGGCCGAAAGAACGTATAGGGTTGAAACTGGTCTAGGTCCGGTCTAACCCGGTTAGACCGACCTGGCCTGGGCTGACCCGGTCCAGGTCGACCCGGCCCGACCTTCTAGGTTCGGCCCAACCCACGGTATGACCCGGCTTGGTGGCCCGCGGTGCGGCGGGGCGGCCGCGGCGCATCGGTCCACCGCGGCTGGCCGGTTGGCCAGCCGTCCTCCCTTCGTCGCCGCGACACAAGGCGTGACCCCCTTGTTCGTCGAGCAGCGTGGACGCACGCCACCTTCTTCGCAGCCGTCCACCATTCCCTAGCCCTATTGGTGCCAATAGCCGGTTCCAGTTTCCATCTACCTCAATTGCAAACATTTATCAAAAACCACAAGGTATTAAGGAGAGGTCAGACCATGTTTATTTGGCCCGCACCCTCTGCGTTAGAGCAGTATCAAGTGGTTCAATAAATTTTGAATCATGAAGAACATCATGAACAGGTAAGGGGGGGGGGAGGTATTAAAAAATCAAACCTTACCTCAAAGGTTTGTTGTTGTGTTGGGAGATGAAAACAGTGAAGGTGAAGAAGGTGTCAACATTCGTTTCTTCCGCAATCATGCTTCCAAAGCTGGCTCGTGCATCGTCCTCATTCTTGATTCTGAAGAACGTTATTCGATGGCGTTATTCATTTGGAGGAAAATTTATTCATTGGTGAGGTAGAATTTCTCCACATCTTTCTCCCAATTCTCCACACTTTGCCAACCAATCCTCAAAATAAAGGAGGTTCCAATATAAATTAAATTAAGTATACTAATTTATGTTTGCATAATTAAATGTTGGAACATTTAATTAATTTAAGTTGGCTCCAACAAATAAATGGGGATTTGAAAGGGGTTACTCCCATTAAAGAGGGTTCAGGTGGTCCCCGCCTTTAATTTGAAAATGGGGGTTTTAGTTTAGGTGGTCCCCACCTACTTAACATTAATGAGGGAGGTTTTATTAGAAATAAAATAAAATAAAATATTATTTTATTTTTAATCTCCACGAAAAACAAAAAATCTATCTTTCCCCCTTGACCTACTGCGGTCAAGGTGAAGGTATCCTTATGTGAATACCAGTACTACGCGTTCAAAAATGCGCTCATATTTCAATTTTGAGCACCAGTTTAAAAGTTACAAAAACTCACTCATACGTTTACTAAACGTACATGAAAAATGTTCAGAAATTCATTCTAGGCACACTAGACCTCGGAATCACGCGCCGTAAATTTCCACGGACTCGTAAAATTCCCATATAATTAAAAAAATTATATTGAAATTCCAGGTCTTTACATTCTCCCCACCTCAGGGATTTTCTTCCCCGAAATCCACATCACAAAACTAGGAAAAACATTGGGGGTACTGAGCCTGAATCTGAGCCTCCCTCTCCCATGTTCCCCCCTGGAGGTTCCCATGCTGCCAACAAATGCGCACTAGAGGTATCGACTGCCCATGAAGGACCTGCTCCTATCGATCCTCAATCTCTACTGGCACCTCCATAAATGTCACTCCATCATTGATGTCCATCTCTCCATGGTCGATGATGTGAGAAGGTTTGTGCATGTATCTCCTTAGCTGGGATACATGGAAGACGTCTTGTACCCAGTGAAACTGAGGTGGAAGATCTTGGCGGTAAGCCACCTCTCCAACTCTGCTGAGGACCTGGAAGGGGCCGATGAACCTCAGAGATAACTTGAAGCCCAAGCCTAATCTCCACAAACCTCGTCAAGGTGAGACCTGTAGAAAGAGAAAGTCACCATCCTCAAACTCCAGAGGTATTCAACTTCTGTCGCCATAAGACTTCTTCCTGCTCTGTGTAGTATTCATCTGCTCCTGGATGATCTGCACCTTCTCTATGGTAGACCGTACCATCTCTGGTCCCACTAGTGATGACTCCCTTGAGTCAGTCCCGCACAAAGGTGATCTGCAAGGTCGGCAGTACAAAGCCTCAAAAGGTTCCATCCAAAAGGTGGAGTGGTAGATGTTTTTTATGAAAACTACACCGATGGAAAATGCTCCTCCCAACTGCGACCGAAGTCAAGGACACAAGCATGTAGCATGTCCTCGAGGGTCTAAATGGTCTGCTCATTCTGGCCATCCGTCTGAGGATAGAAGGTGGTGCTCAAATGAAGATGCATCCTGAAAGCCTCCTGAAACCCCTTCCATATCCAGGAAGTGAATCACGTATTATAGTCGAAGACAATCGTCGAGGGTACTCCATGTAGCCGCACAATCTACAACAGATAGAGGCGTCCCAAGATCTCTACTGAACCCTGCTCTCTAATCGATAGGAAGTGAGACGACTTGGTGAGTCGGATGAAGATCACCCAAATAGAATCATGAAACCTGGATGTACATGGGAGTCCTATCATGAATTCTATGTATATCTCATCCTACTTCCACTCTGGGACCTCTAAAGCCTGAACTAAGCCTGCTGGTACCTGATTCTCCACCTTCACTTGCTGACAAGTGATGCACCGAGAGAAAAACTCTGTTACTTCTTTCTTTATTCTCAGCCACCAATGCTGTCATCGGAGATCCTGATACATCTTCTCCACTCCTAGATGTACCACTAGAGGGGATGTGTGGAACTCCCTCAAAACTTCCTCTCAAAGCGACATTGGTACCATGATACGTCCTCTGAAAAGGATTTCGTGCTCCCCACCTTCAGGAAATCCATCAGGTGCCTGTCCTATGGATATCTGAGCACGTCAAGCCTCATAGTCAGTATCCCCATGCTGAGCCTCCCTGACTCACTGAATAATTGGGGGAGTGACTATAAGAGATTGATGAAAAACTGATCCATCTTGATCCACAAAGTATATCTGCAAAGCGGCTAGCTACTCCGTCTCCTCGCCTAGAAGCTGTATACCAGATCTTCGGCTGAGTGAATTTGCTACAATGTTCCCCTTACTATGAGTATAGACTATATTGAAGTCATTTTCCTGGAGGAACTCAAGCCAACACCACTATCTTAGGTTCAGGTCCTTCTGTGAGAAGATATAACTAAGACTCTTGTGATCTGAGTAGACTGTAAAACGCTTTCCCATCAAGTAATGTCGCCACATATTTAAGGTGAAGAACACTAATTCTAACTATAGGTCATGGGTAGCATAGTTCTACTCATGTTGTCTCAATTGACGAGAACCATATGCAGTCACTTCTCGCTCCTGCATCAAGACACATCCGAGCCCAGTCCCTGATGCATCACAGTAGACTACGTACCCTACGCCCTCCTCCAGTAGCCTCAAGATGGGGGCACTAGTAAGACTCTGCCTCAGCTCCTGAAAACTCTAATGGAATCTCTCTGACCAATAGAAGGGTTGAACCTTCTTCGTCAATGCTGATAAATGTGTTTCAACTCTGGATAAATCTGGCACAAACGTTCGGTAGTATCCAGCCAAACCCAGGAAACTCCGTACCTCCGTCATAGTCCTGGGTGGCTCCCAAGAGAGTACCACCTCAATATTCACTGGATCCACTGCAAATATAGCCTCTAAGATGACGTGTCACAGAAAGTGAACCTCTCGGATCCAGAACTAGCACTTCGAGAGCTTACCATAAAGATGGTGCTCTCAGAGTGTGTCCAGAACTATTTGCAAATGATAGGAATGCGCCTCCTCAGTAGCCGAGTAAATCATAATGTCATCAATGAATACCACTAAAAAGAGATCAAGATATGGCTGGAAGATCTTGTTCATGAGTCCCATGAACACTACTGGGGCTGGTGGCATCGGTGGCCCAATGGGTAATGGTACCGCTGGTGCCTCTACTGGAAGAGGGCCCTACACCGAGGCCTTGTCGCTCGGTGGGCTATCAGTGCGTACTATACCAGGAAACCTAGATGGTTGTCTGTATGGAGGAATCCTAAAAAGAAATAGGTGCACCACGGTGAATAAGTTATACCTGGTGATCTGACTCAAGAGATCACAAAGAAAACTCTTGAAAAACCCACACGCAATCAGTGTTTTCGTGCACTGAGTCGGAAATCAGAAGTTAGGGTCCTGGTGTATAGATACGCTGGCCGCCGCACCAACACTGGATTCCCTAAACTAATAACCAAACTCACTACACTTAACACTATAATCATTAAAAGTATCAGAGTCCTATTTTCTATAGTAGAACTGACTCCTCTGATAGCAATTTGTCATGACTCGTCTCCCAGTGCCCGTGTTGTGACTACCCCAAGCCCGCCTTCCATAGTCTAGGGGCTGCCGACTAGCACCAAAAGGTGTATTCCCTAAAACTAGGAAGACATTGTCTTTATATCCTATAAACATACACAACCAAGCACATATATAGATACGAACATGAGTAAAATAAATAGTAAATAAAGTGAGTACAGTAAGTAAAAAGGGGCCCGTATACAAGCCCAACGGGAAAGGTACAAGTATAACTAAAATACAATACAACTGAATAAATAGAAATATATCTTCTAGTTCGACCTATGAGGTTCCTACCTAAAGGGTAGGTACAGATCACCTCCTCAGCACTCCACGTCTGCCCGTCTCCTCTACATACCGGCACGTTGTATGGTCCACCTATAACACCGTCCAGTCCTGGTACCCTCGGCCTCGATTAGCGTTGTCTATTGTCTGAACCAAACGCAATAAGGTGTGGGCATATACTGTGTAGGGGTGAGTATAATGATACTCAGTAGGGACCCCGAGACCCTCAAGGTCCCACAAAATCCACAAAGGATAAACTGAAAGTATGAAATCAACTAACAACCCTACTTAGGTATATGCCCATACATATACCTAAGTTATAAAGTATACCCATCTCAATCATGAGGAAACACAAGGTCCAACCCAAAATCCCAAATCTCAACTGTTACAAAAATGAAGTAATACAATAAAGGTAAGTACCACACAGGTACGCCACTCATAAGAATACCACCAAGGTATTACCACGAAGGAAAGTACCACACAGGTACGAACTCAGCTCACATCAGGTATAACTTAGGTACAATAGTAGAGATGATTAGATGTAACTAATAAATCATATTACTCTATTAAGAGGAATACCTACGAAGGATCCCAAATTACAGAACCACATAGGATCCTAGTACATCGTCAGACCCAAACAAGATCCTAGTACACCGTCAGACCCACACAGGATCCTAGTTTAATGTTAGTACATTGTCAGACCCACACAGGATCCTGGTACAACGTCAGTACATCGTCAGACCCACACATGATCCTAGTATATCATTAGTACATCGTCATACCCACATAGGATCCTAGTACATCATCATTACATCATCATACCCACACAAGATCCTAGTACATCATCAGACCCATGAAGGATCCCTTTCTCATGTCGCATCCAGCTACAGGGTTCCCACACTAAGCTCGCTTATCTCCTGGAGGGTCTGCTCCTCAAGCCACATATTGATACTAAAAATTCAATGAAGTCCCAAAAAGAATTATTCCATATGACAACCATTTAAAAGGGTTCTCAATGTAATAGATGATGTGTCAATCGGATGCTTGGTTTGTAAGTTATTGGCCTTTTAGTCCCGAGGGCCTAGTTGTATTTGTACTCAATACATCCTAAACATACCCCAAATTAATACAAATCTTAATTGGGGTATACCAAAAGGACCGTATCGCTCTAAGGTTTCCGGCACCGTAGATGGTTCATCAAACAGATTCTTGTAGCTCAAGTTATGGCGAAAAGAACGTATAGGGTCGAAACTGGTCTGGGTCCGGTCCGACCCAGTCGGACCGACCCGATCTGACCCAGACTAGAACGACCTGGTTTGGGTCGACCTGGACTGACCCGCTAGGTCCGACCTGGGTGGCCCGTGGTGTGGGGTGGTCACGGTGCATCGGGGCGGCCGCGACGCGGCGGTTTGCCGCGGCTGGCCTGTTGGCCAGCTGTCCTTCCTTCGTCACCGTGACACAAGGCGCGACCCCCTTGTTCGTCGGGCGGTGTGGATGCGCCCCGCCATCTTCAAGGCTGGCCGTGGTGATGGACACCATTCCTGAGCCCCATCGGTGCCAATATCTGGCTCCGGTTACCATTTACCTCCATTGAAAATATTAATGAAAAACCACAAGGGATTACGGAGAGGTCGGGCCATGTTCGTTTGGCCCGTACCCTCTGCGTTAGAGCGGTAGAAAGTGGTTCAAAAACTTTTGAATCATGAAGAACATCAAGATCAGGTGGGGGGTATTTAAAAATCGAACCCTACCTCGAATGTTTGTTGTTGTGTTGTGAGATGAAAATGGTAAAGGTGAAGAAGGTGCCAACGTTCATTGCTTCCACAATCACACTTCCGAAGTTGGCTCGTGCATCATCCTATTTCTTGATTCCGAATAACGTTCTTTGATGACATTATTTATTTGGAGGAAAAGTTCTTCATTGGAGAGGTATGATTTCTCCACAACTTTCTCCCAATTATCCAAACTTTCCCAACCAATCCTAAAAACAAAAGTGGTGCCAATATAAATTAAATTAAGTATACTAATTTATGTTGGCATAATTAAATGTTGACACATTTAATTAATTTAAGTTGGATACAACAAATAAATGAGGAGTTTAAAGGGGTTTCTCCCATTAAATAGGGTTCAGGTGGTCCTCGCCTTTAATTTCAAAATGGGTGTTTTAGTTCAGGTGGTCCCCACCTCTTTAACATTCATGTGGGAGGTTTTATTAGAAATAAAATAAAAGTTTATTTTATTTTATTTTTTCTCTCCACAAAAAACACAAAATCTATCTTTCACCCTAGACCTACTGTGGTCGAGGTAAATGTCTCCTTAAGCGAATACCAGTGCCGTGAGTTCAACGGTGCCATCAGATTTCAATTCTGAGCACCAGTTAAAAAGTTACAAAAACCCGCTCGTACGTTTACTGAACGTACCCGAAAAAAAGTTTAGAAATTCATTCCGGGAACACCGGGCCTCAGAATCAGGCGCTATAAATTTTCACAGACTCGTAAAACTACCATATAATTTAAAAAAATTAACAAGGAAATTCCAGGTCTTTAAATTCTCCCCATATCAGGGCTTTGCGTCCCGAAAAGCCACATCACAAAACTAGGAAAATAAGTGGGGGTACTGAGCACAAATCTGAGCCTCCCTCTCCCTTATTCTCTCCTGGGGGTTCCCGTGCTGCCAGCGAATATGCACCAGAGGTTTCGACTACCCACGAATGACCCGCTCCTATCGATCCTCAATCTCTACGGGAACCTCTATAAATGTCGCTCCATCATCGATGTCCAGCTCGCCATGGTCGATGATGTAGGAAGGGTCGTGACCATATCTCCTTAGTTGGGATACATAGAAGACATCGTGCATCTAGTGAAACTGAGGTGGAAGATCTAGGTAGTAATCCAGCTCGCCAACTCTACTGAGGACCCGAAAGGGTCTGATGAACCTCAGAGATAACTTTCCGCCCCGGCCAAATCTCTCAAACCTTGTTGAGGTGAGACCCGTAGAAAGACATGGTCGCCATCCTTGAACTCCAGAGGTCTCTATCTCCTGTTGGCATAAGACTTCTGCCTGCTCTGTGCAGTCTTCATCTGCTCCTGGATGATCTTCACCTTCTCCATGGTAGCCTGTACCGTCTCTGGTTCCACTAGAGCTAACTCCCCTAGGCCAGTCTAGCACAAAGGAGAACTGCAAGATCGGCCATACAAATCCTCGAAAGGTGTCATCCCAATGGTGGAGTGATAACTTTTTTTGTATGAAAACTCCACCAATGGAAAGTGATCCTCCCAACTGTGATTGAAGTCGAGGACTCAAGTACGTATCATGTACTCAAGGGTTTGAATGGTCCACTCACTCTGGCCATTCGTCTAAGGATGGAAGGCGGTGCTCAAATGAAGCTGCATCCTGATAGCCTCCTGTAACCCCTTCCATAGCTAGGAAGTGAATCGTGTTTTCACGATAGGAGACAATCGTCTAGGGTACTCCATATAGCCGCACAATCTTCTGCACATAGAGGCATCTCAAGATCTCTACTAAACCCTACTCTCTATTTGGTAGGAAGTGATCCGACTTGGTGAGTCAGTCGACGATCACCAAAATAGAACCATGACCCTTGGATGTACCTGGGAGTCCTGTCACGAAGTCCATAGATATCCCATCCCACTTCCACTCTAGGACCTCTAAAGGCTGAACTAATCCTGCTGGTACCCAATGCTCCGCCTTCACTTGCTGACAAGTGAGGCACTAAGAGACAAACTCTTCTACTTATTTCTTTATTCCCGGACACCTATGCTATCCTCAGAGACCCTGGTACATCTTTGCCACTCTTGGATGTACTGCTAGAGGGGATTTCTGGAACTCCCTCAACACTTCCTCTTGAAGCAACACTGGTACCATGGTACGTCCTCTGAAAAGGATTTCTTGCTCCCCACCTTCAGAAAATACATCAGGTGCCTGTCATGTAGATATATGAGCACTTTGAGCCTCATAGTCCGTTTCCCCATGCTGCGCCTCCTTGACTCACTGAAGAAGTGGGGGGGGGGGGGTGACTGTAAGAGACTGTAGAAAAACAGCTCCATCTCAATCCACAAAGGATATCTGCAAAGAGACCAACTGCTCCGTCGCCTCGCCTAACAGCTGTATACCAGATCTTCAGCTAAGTTCATATGCTACAAAGTTCACCTTACTAGGAGTATAGACTATCTCGAAGTCATAATCCTGGAGGAACTCAAGCCAACGCTGCTGTCTCAGGTTCAGGTCCTTCTACGATAAGATATACGTAAGACTCTTGTGATCCGAGTAGACTGTAAAATTCTCACCCATCAAGTAATTTTGCCACATCTTTAAGGCGAAGACCACTACTACTAAATCCAAGTCATGGGTAGCATAGTTCTTCTCATGCTGTATCAGCTGATGAGAACCATATGCGATCACTGCTCGCTCTTGCAGCAAGACACATCTAATCCCGGTCCCTGATGCATCATAGTAGACTACGTACCCTACGCCCTCCTTCGGTATCCTCAATATGAGGGCACTAGTCGGCCTCTGCCTCAGCTTTTGAAAAATCTGCTGGCATCTCTCCGACCAATTGAAGGGTTTCCCCTTATTCATCAACACTGATAAAGGTGCTGAAACTCTCAATAAATCTGGCACAAACCTCTGGTAGTATCCAGCAAAACCTAGGAAACTTCATACCTCCGTCACAGTCCTGGGTGGCTCCCAAGCGAGTATCACCTCAATCTTTGCTGGATCCACCACATCTCCAGCTTCTAAGATGACATTTCTCAAAGAGTGAACCTCTCAGATCAAGAAATGGAACTTCAAGAGCTTATCGTAAAGCTGGTGCTCTCAGAGTGTGTCTAGAACTATCTGCAAATGATAGGCATGTTCCTCCTCAGTAGCCAAGTAGATCAGAATGTCATTAATGAAGACCACCACAAAGCGATCAAGATATGGCTTGAAGATCCTGTTCATGAGTCCCATGAACACTACTAGGGCGTTGGTTATGCTGAATGACATAACCAAGAACTCATAATGGCTATACCGACATCTCAAAGACGTCGTCTGCACATGCTCCTCTCGCACTCTGAGCTGGTGATAGCCTAACCTGGGGTCTATCTTCGAGAACCACCATGCTCCCTTTAGCTGATCAAAGAGGTCGTCAATACTTGGGAGTGGGTACTTGTTCTTCTAGGTCACCTGGTTCAGACACCGATAGTCAACCCAAAGCCTCAAGATCCCATCCGCCTTCTTGGAGAAAAAAATCAGGGATGCCCAAAGAGAAACACTAGGCTGAATGAATCGCTTCCCCTGTAAGTCCTCCAGCTGTACCCGCAACTCATGAAGCTCCGTGGGATAAATCTAATATGCTAGTGTAGATATAAGCGCCGTCCCAGGGTACAATTCAATGTAAAACTCCACCTATCTGTAGGAGGTAGACCCAAAACATCATCAGAGAATACATCCACGTAATGGTCCACCACTAAAGGATAACTCAGACTCTCCATATCAACTGCTCTGAGGGTAAGGATTTCCAAATGATGAGTGATCGGCTGCACTCTCCTCCAAGTAATTACATCCTGTGCTGCTAAGTCTTTCTTCTCGCTGGTGAAGGTAAACCTAGTCCCATCCGTGTGGATACACCGCACTTTGTTCCTAATATAGTAAATCTGAGCATGGGATGTAGATTACCAGTCCATACCCAAGATGACATCGTAAGGCCTCGACACTGCTACTAGAAGATCCCAGCTGATGCTCTCGCCTCCTAGAGTAAGCTCACACTACCAGCACCAGTGCGTATTCGTCGAATCCGCTCCTGTCGAAATATCTAGCTGTAAGAATTGAGCCAATGGCTCCGTCGTAATCTCCGAGCTCCAAATGAGGAAAGTGGAAATAAAATAATGATTGGAACTTGTGTCTATAAGTACTACAACTAAGATGTAGTAGACAGAGATCGTAACTTATATCATCTCTGGAGCACCATGATCATAGGCCTCAACTGCCTGGAGATGAGCTCGCCCCTATCCACCTGCTCCCTATGGTCTGGGTGGACCACCTGGTAGTGGTGGCAGTAACACCTCGAATCATCACCCACCACCAGCTTCACAGCCAGCTCCTCTTCCACATTCGCCTTCTCCTTGCGGACCTCCTCGATCAAACCTCTGTCTCTACCTGGGCAGTCCTTCGACCGTCTACTGATCATACGTAAAATGGGTAAGATAGTCACGAGCCATGTAACCCTGACCGCCACATGTGAAACACTTCTTATTCCTCACATGGCTGGCTCTATCTCCAGTACCCCATACAACCGATCCTGAGTCATGCGGTTATCCACCTGTAGGTCTGGTCCTCTTGGACCTCTATGAAATCTGTCTGCTGCGAGTTACATAAGACTCTGCTACATGACAACTGGTGGTGGGTCTCACTGCTGGTGACTAGTCAGCAAGAAAACTCTCCACTAAGAGGGATCTCTCTAACACCCCTACATGCATCGGGATGCTGAGTGAGATCATCGAAGCCCTGATCTCCCGCCTGAGTACCCGCTCGAAGGTCCGAGCCCTGAAGAATGGGTCCCATAACATATCAATGGAGTAGCATGAGAGGTCAGTGAAACTCGTTGAGTACTGAGCCATAGTCATGCTGCCCTGCTGGAGATGAAGAAGCTCCTGTATGCACACTGCGTGAAGAGTAACTGAGAAAAACTCTGCCTAAAACATGTTCTCGAAGTCTTCCCAGAGAAGCGTCACCTCGTTGTGAACCTGGAGACTCAAGCTCCACCATCTACCTGCTGCTGCCTGTAGAAGACTAGTGGCAAGGATCACCATAAGATCAGCTGGTGTCCCCACCAGTCAGAAGACTCTCACCACGACCTCCATCCAATCCTCAGCCGCTTGTGGGTCCGTCTCTGCCCTGAACCTGGGTGGACTCTGGTGCTGGAACTCGTGCAACACGCCCAAGCAGCGTGCACCCTCTGCTGCTAGGGCTGGTGGCATCGGTGGCCCAACGGGTAATGGTACCGCTGGTGCCTCTACTATAAGAGGTCCCTACACCGAGGCCTCATCACTTGGTGGTCTATCGGTACATACTATACTTGGAACCCTAGCTGGCTACTTGCATGGAGGCATAATGAAAATAAAAAGGTGTGCCATAGTTAATAAGTTATACCTGGTGAGCCGACTCAAGAGATCATAAAGAAAACTCTTGAAAAACACACAGGAAATCATTGTTTTCGTGCAATAATTCAGAAATTAGAAGTTAGGGTCCTGGTGTATGGATACATCAGCCACCAAACCAAGACTGGATTCCCTAAACTGATAACCACACTCACTACACTTAACACTATTTCCATTAAAAATATCATAGTCCAATTTTATATGGTATAACTAACTCCTCTGATACCAATTTTTCACAACCCGTCCCCTGGGGCCCGTTCCGTAACTATCCTAAGCCCTCCTTCTTTAGGCCAGGGGTTGACGACTACCAACGAAAGGCGTATTCCCTAAAACCGGAAAGGAGTTTCCTTAATATCCTGTAAACACACGCAACCAATCACACAACTAGATATGAACACGAGTAAACTGAAAAGTAAATGGAGTGAGTATAATAAGTAAAAAGAGGCCAGTATACAAGCCCAACTGGAAAGGTACAAGTACAACTGAAATAAAATACAACTGAAGAAAGATAAAGACAACTTCTAGGTCGACGTACAGGGTTACTACCTGAAGGGTAGGTACAGATCGCCTCCTCAACACTCCACGTCCACCCGTCTCCTCTGCGTACCGACACACCGTATGGTCTACCTCTGGCACTGTCCAGTCCTGGTACCCTCAGCCTTGATCAGCGCTGTCCGTCATCTATACCAAACACAACAAGGTGCGGGCATAGACCGTGTAGGGGTGAGTATAACGATTCTCAGTAGGGACCCCGAGACCCTCAAGGTCTCACAAAATCTACAAAGAATAAACCACAAGTATGAAATCAACTAACAACCCTACTTAGGTATATGCCCATACATATACCTAAGTTATCAAGTATACCCATCTCAATCCTGAGGAAACACAGGGTCCAACCCAAAATCCCAAAGCTCAGCTATTCCACAAAGGAAGTAATACCACAAAGGTAAGTAACACATAGGTACGCCACTCAGAAGAATGCCACCAAGGTATTACCATGAAGGAAAGTACCACCCAGGTACGAACTCAGCTCACATCAGGTATAACTTAAGTACAGTGGTAGAGATGATTAGATGTAACTACTGAATCATCTTACTCTATTAAGAGGCAGACCCACGAAAGATCCCAAATTATAGAACCACACAAGATCCTAGTACATCGTCAGACCCACACAAGATCCTAGTACACCATCAGACCCACACATGATCCTAGTTCAATGTTAGTACATCGTCAAACCCACACAGGATCCTAGTAAAAGGTCAGTACATAGTCAGACCCACACAGGACCCTAGTACATTGTCACTATATCATTAGACCCACACAAAATCCTAGTACATCGTTAGTACATCGTCAGACCCACACAGAATCCTAGTATATCGTCAGACCCACGAAGGATCCCATTCTCATGTTTCAGCCAGCTACAGGGTTCCCACACTAAGCTCTCTTATATCTATAAGGGTCTGCTCCTCAATCCACAGATCTATACTACAAATGCCACTAATTACCATGAATAAGTATCCCAAAATACCTCCATGTAAAAGGGGTATCAACACAACAGACGGTGCGTCAATCAGATGCCCGGTCTTTAAGTTATTGGCCTTTTAGTCCCGAGGGGCCGATTGGATTCATACTCGATCCAACCCAACCATACCCTAACTTAATCAAAATATTAAGTGGGGTATACAAAAAAGACCGTATTACTAAAAGGTTTTCAGCGCCATATACGGTTCGTCAAACTGACGCCCGTAGCTCATGTTATGGCCGAAAGAACGTATAGGGTCGAAACTGGTTTTGGTCCGGTCCGACCCGACCCGACTCGACCTGGGCCGACCCGGCCCGACTCGACCTTGGCCGACCCGGTTTGGGTCAACCCGGCCTGACACGCAGCGTGACCCAACCCTCTGGGTCCGGCCCACCCCGTGGCATGACCCAACCCGCACTGGGTTCGGCCCGACCTGTGCTGGGTGGCCCGACCTGCACTAGGTCCGGCCCAGCCCGTGATAGGTGGTCCAGCTCACACTGGGCAGTCCGGCCCGTGGTGCGGGGTGTCTGTGGTGTGGTGGTCTGTTGTGGCTGGCCGATTGGCCAGTTTTCTTCCCTTCATCACTGCGGCACAAGCCGTGGCCCCCTCGTTCTCCGGGCGGTGCGGACGCGCGCCGCCGTCTTCATGGCTGGCCATGGTGCCGAATGTTGTTCCCGAGCCCCACCGGTGCCAATATCTAGCTCCAGTTGCCGTCTTTCTCCATTGAAAAGATTCATGAAAAACCACAAGGGATTACGGAGAGGTCGGGAAATGTTCGTTTGGCCCGCACCCTCCGCGTTAGAGAGGTAGAAAGTGGTTCAACAAATTTTGAATCACGAAGAACATCAAGAACGGGTGGGGGGAGGGGGTATTTAAAACATAAAACCCTACCTCAAAGGTTTGTTGTTGTGTTGCGAGATGAACTCAGTGAAGGCAAAGAAGGCTACAACATTCATTGCTTCCGAAATCACGCTTCCGAAGTCGTCTCGTGCGTCGTCCTCTTTCTTGATTCTATAGAACGTTCTTCGATGGAGTTCTTCGTTTAGAGGAAAAGTTCTTCATTGGAGAGGTAGGATTTCTCCACAACTTTCTCCCAATTATCCAAAATTCTCCAACCAATCCTCAAAAGAAAAGATGTTCCAATATAAATTAAATTAAGTATATTAATTTATTTTGGAATAATTAAATGTTGACACATTTAATTAATTTATGTTTGCTCCAACAAATAAATGGGGAGTTGAAAGTGGTTTTTCCCATTAAAGATGGTTTGGGTGGTCTCCGATTTTAATTTCAAAATGGGGGTTTTAGTTCAGGTGGACCCCAACTCTTTAACATTCATGTGGGAGTTTTTATTAGAAATAAAATAAAAGTTTATTTTATTTTATTTTTCATCACCACAAAAAACACAAAATCTATCTTTCACCCTTGACCTACTACAGTCGAGGTGAAGGACTCCTTAAGTGAATACCGGCACTACGAGTTCAACGGTTCCCTCAGATTTCAATTCCGAGCACCAGTTTAAAAGTTACAAAAACCCGCTCGTACTTTTACTAAATATACCCGAAAAAAAGTTCCGAAATTCATTCTGGGCACACCGGACCTCAGAATCACGCACCGTAAATTTTCGAAGACTCATAAAATTTCCATATAATTAAAAAAGAAATTACATGGAAATTCCAGGTCTTTATAATTTTTATAAAATTTTCACCCCTAGAACACCACAATTGAATGGTGTTGTAGAGAGAAAAAATCAAACTATTCAAGAAATAACAAGAACAATACTTAATGAATTCAACCTTTCATAATATTTTTGGGATGAATATGTTAACACTGCTTAATATATCTTAAATAGAGTTTTCATGAGACCTGTGTTAAATAAAACTCCCTATGAAATATTTAATAATAAGAAAACTAAAATTGGTTATTTTAATGTTTTTGGATGTACTGTATGTATTTTAAATACCAAGGATAATCTAGACAAGTTTGATTCAAAAAGTGATGAAGGTATATTTTTAGGACACCCTAATAATAGTAAGTATTACAGGGTATACAATAAAATAACTGTGAAAATGTAAGAATATGTGCATGTTATATTCATTGAAAACAATGATAAACGTAGTAATGATTCTGTTAATAATGTTGAATATTTTAAAGACTTCTACTTTGATGTAGATAAACCTGAAAGTAATGATGCATTAGTTGAGGGGGAGAATATCTCATCTCAATATAATCATTTAATATGGAAAACTCACAAAGATCACCCTTCAGAAAATGTTATAGGAAATATTGAATCTGGAATTAGAACTAGACATTATATTTTAAATCTTTGTGATAATTCTGCCTTTGTAGATGATTTTGTTCCTGTTAATATTAATGATGCTTTGAAATATTATAATTGGGTTAATTCCATGTATGATGAACTTTAATATTTTGATAAAATAAAGTCTATAATCTAGTTGAGAGTCCTAAAGAAATAATTTATATAATAACCAAATGGATTTTTTAAAATAAATTGGATGAATCTAGTAATATAGTTAGAAATAAGGAAATATTAGTTTCCCAAGGTTATCTTAAAGAATAAGGAATTGATTTTAAAGATTCATTTTCACCTATTTATATATAAAAATCCATTTTTATTTTATTAGCTTTTTCCAATTTTAAATTTTTTTAACTTTTTAGAATGGATATAAAAAGTTCTTTTTAAATGGTGTAATTTTATAAGAGATTTATGTTAAAAAACCACATGGTTTTGAAAATAATTAATTTCCAAATCATTTTTTCAGACTTTCTAAAGATTTATATAGTCTTAAGCAATCACCTCAAGCTTTGTATGAAAGACTAACTATGTTTTTAATTCAAAATTATTTTTTTAAAGGTAAGTTTATCCAACCTTATTTATAAAAAGAGTTTCAGATGATATACTGGTTATATGGATTTATGTTGACGATATTATCTTTGGTTCTACCAATGAAAAACTAATTAAAACATTTTCAAAATTAATGAAAAATGAATTTGATAGGATTTTAATGGGGAATTATTATTTTTTGGTTCATAAATTAATCAAAGGAAAGATGGTATTTTATTAAATCAAGATAATTATTCTTGATAACTTGTTGAAAATTTTGGACTTCATACTTGTAAAACTTTTAGAAACCCTATGAGAAAAAACTATAAAATAGATGTAGATGAATCTAGAAAGTCTATTTGTGATAAGTTTTATAGAGTCATGATATGAATCCTTCTGTATCTTATTGCTTATAGGCCATATATTATGTTTTCTATTTGTACGTATTCTAAATATCAGTAAAACCCCTAAGAAAGTCACTTTAAATATGTTAAAAGAGTAATTAGGTATATCAATGGTAATTTTAGTACTGAGCTATTCTATTATAATGATAATTTCTTTGATTTACTCTCTTACTCTAATTCTGACTTTGGTGGTTAGAGAATTGACTAGAAAATCACTTTAGGTATGTGTCACATTTTAGGAAAAAGATTAATTTCATAGAGTTATAAGAAACAACTATCAGGATAACTACCAATAATTGAGTCTAAGTATGTTTCTGATGCTAGTTGTTGTTCATAGAGTATTTGTATAAAGAATTGTTTTATGATTTTAATATTAATTTTTATAAAATTTCCATATACTATGATAACACAAGAGCTATTTCAATATCTAAAAAACCTCTTCAGAACTCAATAACTAAACACATTGATGTTAGATTTAATTTTCTTATGGATCATGTAAATAATGGCGATATATGTTTAGAATTTTTCCAACTGAGAAACAATTAGCTGATATCTTCACTAATCCCTTGGATTCTGTTAAATTTGAGAAAATGAAGTTTGAATTGGGTATGCTGGAAGCTTAACTTTTTCTTAATAATTTTTATGTTTTGATAAATCTATTAAATGTTGTTACTGGATTTTTATATCTTACTGATATTTTATACTCTACTTAAAATGATAATTAAATTATTCTAGTAAAAAATTCGTTGTTAAAATAACATTGTCTTAATTTGTCATTATATGAATACTATATTTTTTTTGTCTATCTTGATAATATATTACCTTTTTACCTTTATATTAATTGTTTTTCAACTAAAATAAATTATTTTTTAAATAATATTGTACTTTTTTATAAATTTAAAAAATGGGGAGATATTTTTGAATATTTAATAATTTTATACATAGTTGTTTAAAAATTTAATAAATATTATGTTTTGTAATTTAAAAAAAGAGGGAGATTGTTTTTAATTTGGTATTAACAATTATATATTTCTCTCTTTTTTTGATAAATTAATCTTACATAACATTTAATTCAATTCTGTTTTATTTCAACAATAATTTTTCTCTTTAACAGGTATTAATATTTTATTATGATCTCTAGTTGTTTTTACTTTATACTCTTTATATTTTGTTTTATTTTTGTTAAGTTCTAAAAAATATATCCATCTTTGCAAACCCTCAATCCAAACCTTCAACCACTCTTAAGGGGACCCGAAGGTCTACCCTACTGGGTGGTCTACCCTTGTGGCCTGTATAGAGGCTGGGAGAGCAGAGTGCACACTTGTAGTGTGCAGGCCCATGTATAAGGCCCAATGAGTGTGCCCACAAGGTTTGGGAATAGGTCGCCTGCATGAACCAAAGGCTGTGTATGTGTGCTTGTGTTTTAATCTGAACCAATGTTCAGTGCACCTTAATTAATTTACTGATTGGCCTCCTTCATCTGGTTTCGATGAGGGACAATGTTAAAAAACTGGGATTTAATCCCGACCATTGAATCTTTTAAATATATTTCATCCAATTTTCTTCTCATCGCACACTCATTTTCTGAACTCTCACACTCATTTTTTCAATCTTATTCGTATCCTTCAAATGTATGCTGGTTCTCCTATACACTTTCAAGTGAAACTTTGTCTCTGCCATTCATAACAGAGTTTCTTCTTACCTTTGGTTTAATCTCATTTTGTTTCACTGGTTAGAAGGTTATTCATCTCTTTAGTCTTATACTTCGGCTATCTGACCATCAACATTGTTAAATGTTTTATTATTTTATGCTGAAATATAAATGAAACATGTGTAAAAAATAATTGTAACATTATTTTTATATACACTTATACATGCATTTTAACAGTTTATATGATGCTCTATATTTCAAAATATACTACTGTATATATAATATATATAATTATATATTAATATTTCATTTATTTTTCAATTTGTATTTGCTTAATAATAATTATTATTAATATATTAAATGTTATTTTTAATATTTCATGAATAAATATAAGCCCGATTGTGTTTTTTTTCAACACAACTTCAAAAAAATAAGGTAACAGTCATATTATATTATTTTTATACACTAAGAAGTGTCATGAAATCATTGGGCATGCACACACTCATATAGATCTTAGTTTTAATGTTTTCAGAGATCTATTCAAGGATAAAAACATAAACCAGTGTAGATGATTAATTTTTGATGAGTATATGATGATACAATTCTAGATGCTCTGAATTGATCAAGAAACTTCCCCAAATTCTGCTATTATACTATGATCACTGGAAATCTTCATTGATTTCATCTTCCGCCTTTGAAGTGATCAAAGAACATGAGTTACACTAAATTAATAAATCATCTACTCAACTACTTTTTTCAATTATTTTTGTTATTTTCCATTATAACTATTCCTACCCTTTGTTTGTACTCTATAGGACAGTTTAAATTTTTTCCATACAAAATATTTCTGTGGGTTATTCTTCCCATCTAAAAGGAAGGTTGGGCTATTCCTCCCATACAAAAGGAAGCAAGGTTATGAATCCATCAAAATTCAGGGTTTATACCACTAGGTGTGAAAAGGTATGTTTGTATTTGTATATAATTGGGTTATCACTCCCATTAAAAAGTAGGGATTTAGTGAAAACTAGTCTTCTCTAGGTGTAGAGGATATTGATTAGATTACTAGGATCTTGGTGTTCTAAACCTCTATAAAAACTTCCAATGTTATCTATTTATTTCTGTTGTAATTTTTAACACTGTTATAACTCTGATAAATTTTTATTTTTAATAATAAATCAAAAAGGGAATATTCAACCCCTCTAGTCACTACTTCTATACCAAGGGACCTAAAAAGAACCTATATCCTCTAACATTAGGAGGGTATCCAAGATTGATAACATCAATAACTCTTTGATCAAACTTCCTAAGATTTTTACCCCTCACTTTGATAATATATGGATTGTAAAACACCCTTAGGTATTTCAAACTTGGGGTTTATTTGTAGTACATCTCATAAGTATTAATATTAAAGTTTTTTCCTATAGAAAAAATGGTTCTAAATATGAAATGCATCTACAATATCTTATCTCCAGAAGAAACAATAGGTATCATGTTCAATCAGCATAGTTTGATCCATCACAACCAAACTCCTACTCATTCTTTTAGAAACCGTATTTTGTTTGTGTATATGTTTCACTTTTTATATAATGAATACCATGATTTTCAAGATGATATTTTAAATTACCATTAGTTCATTCATCACTGTTATCAGTTTGAATCTTCTTTATTGAATATCCACATTTTTATCACTTCTCATGAAAATATTAAAAATTTTGAGTGCCTCTAATTTATGTTTCAAAAACATAACACATGTAATATGAGTAAAATAATCAATAAATGAAATAAATTATTTATCTCTATTTGTTTATTTCTTTCTCATAGGTCCACATATGTCAAAATATATAAGCTTTAATGGACTAGTTGAATGTATCTCAGCTTTTTTTATGTACAGAGTTTGTAATATTACCTTTATGACATATCAAACAAACCTAATCTCTTATTATAATCATATAAATAATACCACAAATAATTTATCTCTTTTCCAAAAATTTCATATTACTCTGGAACACATGTCAAAGTCTCTTATTCCATAACTGATTTTCTTCCATCATGCTCATATATCATTATCTCCGTGTATCTTCAACTTGAAACAAGTTTCCCTTGGTTCATTTTCCTCTCATTACAAATTTCCCATATTTAATATTTTTTATAGAAAAACCACATTTTATGAAAAAAAACTTTATTATGTTTATCAAAAATATATAAAACATTAACAGGTTGTGTTTTAGTCCATCAACAAATAAATCACTTTTGGATATCATTTTTTCATTTCCAATGATTGAATATCCAATTCCTTTGATTCTAAATGACTAATTATTTCCAAAATTCATTGTTTATTCTTTATAATATTTTACATTTTCAATAACTTTAAATATCTTGTCATATGTTAATAACAACCATTATCCAATATCCAAATTCATTATCCTTTCATATATTTAAGAGAAGTTTCAATAATAAAGGATTTTTCCTTACCTTTTTCTGCCTTCACATGAGGCTTCTGAGATATATCATAGAATTTTTTTGAACTTGAAAGATAACAAAACATCCTTTGGAAAAATGTTTAGGATGATCACATATTTCATAAAAAGTTTCTAGTGGTTGAAATATAATTTCAATTTTTAGACTAGATTTTTTAGGTTTCCTTCATTAAGTAGGTTAATTACCTCTCAAACTTCACCTATAATACCTCCTATATTCATTTTATTATTAATGATTGAACCAATACATCTTCATTATATGACTAAATCCACTACCAGTAGTTCCATAAAAATAATATTTTCCTCTATAACCTATATTCTTTTTATAACTTTTCACCTATTTTCTATCATCTTTATTTATATTAGACTTATTCTTAGCCTTAAAAAACTCTCCAATTGTGGAATTTTCTGATTCAAACTTTTATTTCTAAACAATTTAATTATTTTGAATTTTCTAGTTTTGGATGAATACGTGGTCTTCTTAACTTTCTTCTTCTTCTCAAAATTTTCAACCTTGTTATTAACCTTTGAGGATGATATTTATTGATCCTTATAAGGTTCACATTTCTTATAATTTTCACCAACTTCTAAAACTAAGTTTTAGAAATTTGTGATTAATTTCTTATCTTGGATAAGTTTCTATAGAACATGAAATAACTATTTCTATTTCACCTTAAAATTCTATTAAAGCTTTATGTTGATATTTCTCTCTTTATCAAGAAAATTCTTTAGATCATCGAACTCTTTTAAAAGCCTGATTTTTCTATAAGAGATAATTATTATTTTTTACCAATAGATCTTATTTGTACAAATTATCATTATCCTTATCAAGTATTACAAGACATTATATCAAATATATTTTAAGAATAAACTCAATATGTGTATCTTCTTATCCTTCTTCAAAGATGATGTTTTCATCACTGGTAAAGTTCCCATCATTCACTTTTGTAATGAGTAACTTCTCAACAACATCTTCACTGGAGTCTTCATCTTCCACTTTACTATCATTATCTTCCTCACATTTGGAAAAAAAAATTATTTTTTTATTTTGAGAACTTATTATCCATTTCTTTTGAAAAAAACTTTTATTTTTCCATCTTCTTCTTCAATGATCTTGTTGAATTTCTGTCATCTTAATAACTATATTTATCTTCCTTAAGTGTTGGGACGTTTGCAGCAAAGTGTCCTATGGATTCACAACTAAATCACTTCAATGGTAAATTTTCTTTATACTTTCCTGTACCAATTTTTACCTTTCTAGAAAATGAATACATGAATTCATAATTTTTTTACTTACCTCATTTTGGTGTTGGATTCATCACTGAGTTCTTCCTTGGAATTTTCTTACAATTTATTTTTATTATAGCTTTGAAATAGATTTTGTGATCAAAATTTTCTTTGTTTTTGATTTTTCTCTCTCTTCTCATTTCAAATTTGATAAGGATACTATGTAGATCATCCAATGAGAGAGTTTCAAGATCTGTATCTTCTAAGGATGATACCTTGACATAAAATCTATTAGGAATAATTCATATAATCTTTTCAACAATATTTTAATATTTTAATTTTTCAGAAAAACATATTATGGTAATTAAAATGCCTTTGACCCTTGTAAATAATTCACCAACAGATTCTTCATATTCCATTTTAAGATCTTCATACTTCAATCTCTAGATCTTCAACTTAGAACTATTCACTTTAATATTTCCTTAATATATATTCTTTATCTTTTCCAACATGCCTTTAGTATTTCCAATTCATTTAACCCTTATTAATTCACTTTCATAGAGGGATGAAAGTATAGAATTTATGGATCACCCATCATTTTTTAGATTCTTCTTATCAGCAGATGTTAGAAGAACCCTCAAAAGGAGGGAAACCATATGTAACAGCTTCTAAAACTTCATATCCAAAGGATATAAGATACGATAAAATTATATCATTATATATATTATAGTTTTTTTCATATAATAAAATAATACTCTTACTATTAACAGAGTTTTTAATATCCATGGAAACCTTACATACCTTCAAACTTTAGAAAATAGTTAATGAAGGATCCCCTTGCATTGATACCACTTGAAAGAACCAATCATGATCTATGTGATCATTATAAGGGGGAGTGGGTTAATAAATGATATTCCCATTTTGTGTTTTCTTACTTAAGAAAAAAAATTCTCTTATGGTTAGTGATAATCAATTCTGCTGGAAAACAATAAAAAACCACACCCATAAGAACACAAGTATTTACAAGGTTTACTACTCAATAAGAGTAAGTAGCCCATGAAATGGTTTGAAAATAATCCAAGACCACACAACCACTAGAAAATAATACTTTTGGTGGTTTACATTAAGATAGGAATATCCATAACTTGCATAAAACTATACTTCTTCAACAGTGCATGTGATCATTGCACATATAATATGATATAATATTATTTTGTGATAATAATAAGAACCTTAATCAACAGGATTCAGTATGTTTCCACTGTACTGCTTGAAATTTATTCACACTTTACTTCTTATAAAATATTCTTCTTCATCTTCATTTTATTCCATATCAATGAGTGATAACTTATTTGTAAACTTTTCCATCCAATGCCTTCTCTGTCCAGTAGTAGTCTGCTCATTACACTCAACCCAATCACTCAGTTCGATGACCTATTCATCCAATACCAACTGATTTCATGATATAACTCTATCTAGTATCCTATGTCTATTAGCTTCTTCAAACTATTCATCTGATGATAACTTCTTTATACCCTCATTTCGGTACCACTTTTTCTGGTGCTACTATATCCGATACTTGGAAAATTAGTCAGTACCTCAATTATTTAACAAAACCCACGACATAATCTACTCATCTAGGTGTAACTACTCACCATTTATATAGTAATTGATTCTTTGAAAACATATAAATGAGAAAAAAACTTCAGATTCAAAGTTCTCACTGAGAATTTGAATATCCAACTCAAAACTTTTAACATCTGATCACCTTCAAACTTCATAAAAGATAAGAGTCAAAAAAACTTCATAAGAAAATTTCTATAGATCCCCATGTTAAGAAACTCTTAAAACTTCCTGAAATATCATATTGAATCATTATATTCACATTATGGTTGTTTTGTATTTGAACATCCATTTTAGCATCATCACAATTAATAACTTTACAAAAACTTTGTAATTATTTTAAAAACATCATCCGATTCACCTTTATCAGAACTTCTTCATCAGATAACCTTGTAAGGTTCTTCTTTGTCTAGTCACAATATATTTGGTAGAATTATTATTTTTCTATTTAAAAACACTTCCATATTTATTCTATTTGGTTATCTTTTAGTTAATTTGATTATATAATTTTCTTGGAATTATTTTTCTAATGCCTCCGCACACTCTTCATCCGATGGACTCTGTCTGAAGATACCATGTCTGATGGATTTATTTAGAGACCTATATTTGTTTCCTTAAATTGTATAACTCTATATTAAACCTTATTAAAAATTCATTTCATTACGAGATTCCATAATAAATTATATATTTTATGATTTTGAGTTTCACTGCCCAATGGACTTAATAAAAATATATCTGATGGACTTGCAATGATCATTCAATAGACTTTATACTCCTATTTGTCCAATCCAACTTGGTTAGTAGTTTATTTAACTCTTATATCCATTGTTTTTATAAAATTTATTCCATTAAATAACTCAATCTATAATCATGAATATCTTTTTGTAAACATGATGTTTGTAACTTTTGAAGATCATAAAATCATCACATGATTTGCCTCCATTTCATAAAGGTTTTTCTTCTTCCAATATTCATCTTGAACCATAACCATAAAGTGTTGTGATATTTAACCAATGAGTAATAAATCATAAATAATAAGATGATATAAATTTACTCAAAATATCTATCTAATATCATAATAATAATTTTTTCTATTCACATTAGTCTGATTGCCTCAGTTTGTTAGCCTCGGTCTATTCAACTTGATATATCTATTCAGAAAATTTTATTTAGAAACATTATAAATAAGGATTTTTTTTTCAAGTTATTTATTCATGGAAACAAAATATAATACTCAATAAATCCATCATTCTTCACAACCATATTCTTCTTAACACCTCAAAACCTCTTAGTCTCAACATTATTAATAGTTTATTTTTCAATTGTTCCCTCTAAGAGGGAATAAGTTTCATTTATTGACATAAAATAGTTTTTGTATCTTATCATAATATTCTAAGGATAATATAGTTTTAAAGAGGCTAGTGGATTATATTTAAACTTTAATAAGTTCAATTACAACAAATAAAAAATCATACTGTTCAAAATTCAAAGTGAACATCACTTAATATTCTAAGAGAGTATAGGATATTTCTATAAATAGAATTATAAAGAGTTATATTTAGTTACCATAACATAATTACTATCACTTTATATACTAAAAGAGTTTAGTATGTGTTGGTAAATGATGATATCAATGTAAATTGATGCATTTTGTCACCAAATTATATCAAATAAAAGTTATAATAGAAATGTTCCAAGAGGATGATGATGTACTTAAAAATAGTTCTAAGTAGATAAAAAAACTCATTAGATTTGTAACATTTGATGTTGTGAAGTGAAGATGTTTGAATACTTTGTTAAAGGAGTTAAATAGTAGGAATATGATTCCAAAGTCACTATATTATTCAAACTAGCTTTATTGATAGATGTTACCCACTAAATGAGTTCAGTGGGAGGTTTTATTAGATGGTAACATAGATATGTGGCAAGAATTACATAAATATGTAATGAGTTTTAAAAAACCCAAAAAGTGTAGAAAATATAAGGCCTCTATGGTAGCTTATCATATAGGATATGATATGACAAACACTTATATATGGTTTTTAAGTATTCATAAATATGTTTAACACCATATAATATATCAATTTATAAAAAATATAGTCTCCACTGCATATATTTCATAAAGTGAAATGATAATTTATGAGTCAATGTATGAATTTGAGTTATACTTAACTAATATTTGTCCTGAAATATTATAGTTTATGATGAAATATTAAGTTTATCATAGGTATGATTTCATATAAAGATATAAAATATGATTATGAGATACAGAAGGAATTTTGTGTGTTCTATGACCCACCAAATACACCACATATAGTGTCATACACTATATATTTGGTATAATAGTGGTGTATGTTACATATTAAATCCCTATACCCAAGGATAGTAAATACCTAACATGATAACCTTCATAATTTTATACTTTTCTTACACAAGCCTTGAAACTTAGCTAATTGGGGGGGGGGTGGTTGGGTATATCATTGATCATGTCATTGGTTGAGTCTCAACCAAGATGATATTTCTCCTCTCATATGATGAGTTTGACATATGGTTCCTCG
Source organism: Viscum album (assembly GCA_963277665.1). Lineage (NCBI taxonomy): Eukaryota > Viridiplantae > Streptophyta > Magnoliopsida > Santalales > Viscaceae > Viscum > Viscum album. Next base: position 832,337,562 of record OY728147.1, on the reverse strand, counting down.
ATAAAAATAGATCAAGGAAGAATATATACATACCTAGATAAGTCACATGCGATGTGCTTGTGTATTTGGATGAGGGGCATGTCATGTTCTCTTCCACTTAGCTAAATGTCATACAATGTATTCATCAACCTGGCTAGTTTATACATGGAGAATCAAGAACATTTAAGTAGGCTATATGGAATTGATATAATCTGTGCCCTATGGTCACCTGATATCTTAGACAAAGGGGTTATATGATTATGTATACCTACATATGATTCAACTGGTGGATATAGTTATAGAGATACATGTGTTTGATAGAGATCATGCTAGATCCTTTTATAACTTGATTATTATTGAAAATTTTATAGAGGTTTCTCATTGATTACATTTATGGATTAGGGAATTAATAATTATTTTCAATTCTATAAAGTCATGTGGGGTAAAACTTTTTGGTTAGGTGAATGAGGATCAAGTATATGAAACTTTGAGAACTACCCCAATAGTGTTTTGGAGGATATTCAGAAGAATTTTTGAATGGATTTTCATGAGGTGCTTTATATAATATAACATAAGGTGAAAATTTGTGATAAATTTTCCAAAAGGTGATTTGGAAGATATGTAAAAATACATTTAGATATTATTTCACAAGTTTTTGCATATCATGTGACATAAGATGATAGTGTTCTAAGTCAATATGGATTTAGTGAAAGTGGGAGTTTGATAAAAATATGCACTAAATAACTTAATCATAGTGTGATGGTTTAAACCACACCCTGGTTTATCATTTCATACACCATGATATATTTTATGACATTATTTTTTGATGAATCATGCATAATCATACATGTTATAGGATAACTTGTTGATTTCTTTGGTCTTCTATACTAAATTCTATAATAATCAATTATATAATGATGAATTTAAGGATTTTTAATTGCTTTTATAATTTTTAAACATTACATAATTAATTAATAGATTAAACCAAACATTTCAAATATTTGAAACATTATTAAGTGTTTATGAAGTATTCATTAAATAAGTCAAATGTTTTGAGTTCGTGGGATGACTATATAAGTGGTTTTGATTCCTCAAACATGGTGTGTAACACCATAAAACACCTCAGATGAAATTATCTTACTCTCAATACTTTCATCCTTTAACCTTAAGGTTCTAGTAGACTATGGATAATTAGGAGTTTATTTCTAGATGTTGGTAGATACACAAATCCCATGAATACCATAGAGTAAGGATTACTTATACCGAGTCTTTGTGTTTTCGATCAAGTTTGTGTGAAGATTGGACATGAAAAATCATTAAAGTATAAGGTATGATATTTTTCTTCATTATATAATTCATTACAAATGTATAGATATAACCAAAACATTTTTAGGTTTTAGTGTTGTTTTTAACTTTGTTTAGGATGCTATTCATCCCTCCAAATCCTTCCATAAACTAAGGATTTTGGTGTGCATGTTTTTTTGGGTAAATACAAATGGAGGTTTTTGAGCACATGATTGTTTTCCATAAAATGTAGAGAAATGATGAAATTATAGGGATCGTGTTTAGATAAAGAGAAAATGGGGATAAATTTAGTTGGTTTATAGAATTAATGGATTTTTAGTATATTTTGAGGTACTTGGAAGAGTGGGTAAGTGATGGGTAATGTTTAAGGGTTTTGGGAGAGCTAGAGGAGATTTGGAGGGTCTGAAAGAAAGTAATAGAATACGAGTGTATAATCCCCTAAAGTAATATGAAATTTTTTTTAGGGAAGATAGATAGGGTTTCATAGTTAATGCATGCATAGTCACCCAGGATAGTATAGTTGGGCCATGCATGCTCAAACTTTCTCAAACTGTGTAATTTTCATAGTCCACATGTGGTATTTGGGATTGTGTAGACAAGCCAAGAAATCAATTAAAAAACCTCCCAATAATTCTATTTTACCCAATTTTATATAGGTTTTACCATTTTCTTCTAGAAATGTGAGGCTATTGACTCTTGTATGATTTTGGTGAATTCATCCCTTCACATATCTTTTTCTTTGGATTTTGGTATGTTTGGGTGCCTAATGTAAGGTATGGCACTCCATTTTATCCTTTCATTATTATTATTATTATATCTATGGTTTGACTTATTGGTTTCATCAATACATATATGAACCCTTTATATTTATTGGGTTTTTGTTTCTATGGGATTGAGGAGGTTATAAGGAGCAAGGATATTAGGTTTGGTGGCACAATTTGGATTCTTAATTGGGTGTAAGTAATTAGATTCTAACTCATGGTATTTTGTGACAAATGAATGAGATTTAATGTTGGTTTTTGTTGTTAATGTGGGTTCCCTAAACACAATAATACTACAAATAAAGGTTGTAACCATGACCATATACTAAAAATTTGGCTAAAACACTGGTATAGGGGGATCTGTACTAATAGTTTACACAAACCAATTGTATAAAGAAGAAACCAATCAACTATTCCAATGGGTTTAAAAACCCATTGGTATAGACAAACCCCATAATAATGGTTTTTAAAATATATTGGCATACCTCCCCCCCAAAAAATACAAATGCACACCCCTCCCCTCCCCCTTGCCGTTAAATCCTCTTCATCTCCAGCCACCACCTCCCCTCAATATCCCTAAATCGACACATGAAATCCTAAAATTATTTTTTTGTTCATTTTAATCTTCTTTGACATCAATTTTTTAGTTTTGGGTCCATCATCTCCAATTATGGGTCTGAGTTTTATCTTTTTCTTGGTATCATATAAAAATTGAGATCTTGCTAGTTTTTGATTCTTACTAATTCATTGAACCAAGGATTATTTAGAGTATTTTTTTTATAATAATGAAATATAAATATGATTTCAGTCCTTCTATGTTTTTTTTAAATCTTAGTTACTCACTATATATTCCTTAATCTAATGTAAAATTGTTTTAAAGGTTATATTTATCAAGGGATTATGAAATTAATCATTGCATGTAGTGAGTTTTATTATTTTCTAGGTACTATATGGTAACCAATATCCTGGTGTGAGTTTTATATTATTCTAAACTAAATTTTATTATAGTCCATTTATTTTTTTAATCTTAATTACTCATTTCCTAGACCTTACTCTAATGTAAAATTATTTTTTAAGTGATATTTATTAGAGGATTATAGAATTAATCATTAAAGTATATTTTTGTTTTGTTAATGTATTAGGTGGTTATGAATATACTAAAATGTTATCATGTTAATGGAATATTCATCTTTAACCCCTTTCTTTCATTTCTAAAACAAAAGCATTTTTTATAATATAGTTGGTTCACCACCTCCATGAATAATGCACTTCCTCTTCCTCCACCGCCTTCAAGGATGGTCATAAAATTATTATTATTGTTAAATAAGATTATAATAAGTATATTATACCTTATTTAAAATTATATAATAAATATATGTCTATAATATTAATTAAAAAGAATCTAGTTCATTACGGTTGGTAAAATGGCCTAAATTAACTAACTACACAACATTTACATTTTTACTCAATGATTTCTCCCTATGTAAGAACACATATACATACATAGGGACAATTAAATTTATTAAAGGTAATAAATACCATTTAATTTCAATTTTAGAATGGAATATCCATTTTAAAAGAACTTTAATATTTAGCCATAAGTGACTCGACCTAGGAACCATGAAACGAATGCTACCAGAACAAAAAAATTAAACACTACATCTCATTGAAATGGTTATAAATGAACATAATAAAATTATAATAAATCAAATATAGATGTATTTTTTTAAATTAAGTAATTAATTAATATAATATTATTATCCAAGATATTAAGTATAAGCACATAATGATTTTGGAATATAAGGTAAGGGATATCTTCGAACCACCATTTTTCTTTAAGTTATGAACTTTCTCACTCTAAATAACTTTATATATATCATTGATGTTATGAAATGATTTTAAATTATATATATATGTTTCTTAAATATATACATACCTTATTCTATGTTCTTTTGATGGGGTAATATATGACATAACTTATTTTCTCAAATGAAATCCATTTCCTTCCATGGTTAATTTTTATGTTTATACCTTAAGATTGACTTACATTTGTGGAACACATAAACAAGTATATGTTATGATGGGTACAACCAGATAGATCTCAAATGCATTGGGTTTTTTTTCCTTCTGATATGTTATATATATTATTTGGGAGTAAACTTAATCCATTATCGGACTCTATCCACCACGTGATGTTGTCTTAGTTGTTAGTATTGAATTATGTTTACATAATGTTATATGTTGCTTCCACTTTCCTATGTTTCCATGATAATATGATACCATGTTAATTATTATATTCTCCCATGTGATTATTTATGATCCTTGACTTTTATGATACCATTTTTTGTCATTTGAGTCACATGTTATGATTCATTATCATGTATGTTCCTTTACTAGGATTTTTATCTCACCCCCTTATTTATGTATTTTCTCAGGTTATCCTATGCAGCTTTAGAAGATCAATGGGATATAAGATATCATTATAGAGAATAAAATAATTATTTTATGTTTTAGTTTCTTTGATGCATTATGAACCTAGTATTCTAAAGTCACTAGTATTTTTGATCCTTTGATTATATTTAATGGATATTTATGTTAAAAAACATGTAATAATATGTTTATAAGTCTTATATTTCTATAAATTTTATGAATAAGTGAGGAGAGTAGGTTCCCTTTTATAAGAGAGGGGAGTGACATAATTGTAATTTTTTAAAGTTTTAAAATAATATAAAGTTTTAATAAAGAAAAATTGGATATAAAAATATATAATTTAAAAGATAATTTGATAATTAAGATAATATCTTCTGACCTCATAACTTAGTTTTTTTCTTAATTAACCCATTTTACCCTTTTAACCTTTATCGAGGTGATAAAGTTTTACCAGGGTTACTATTCATAATAACCAAAAATGAAATTGAGCACATAAAAAAAATTTGAACCTCATGGTTCCAAATATTAAATATAATTTTCAATATTCAATTTTTAGAAGTGTAATAAATTAATTTTAATATAAAAACAAAAATCGCAATGAAAACAGTTTTTAGAAAAATGCCCTTTTAAGCATAAAAATGATTTCATACCAAAATAAAATATAAGGCTAATTAATATGGAATTAATTGGATTTTTTATTCAAATGGGAATAATTTAACTTTAAATATAATCCAAAATAAAATTATACTTTTTAAATACTTGAAGAGAAATGAACATTTAAATAAAAATTAGTATTTTTCACTATTCACAAAAAATCATTCTTTTCAAGAAATACCAAAAATTCACCCTAAGATAAATTGGATATGATTATATTAAAAATTAAATGCATCTTATCAAATTCAAATTCTAAAATAAATAGATTTAACTTTTGAATGAAACCATGAAATACATGGAAAAACATTTAGTTAAATAAAACTATTCCTTCTTCAATTGATAAATTATATAAATTAATATATAAAACTATAATGAATATGAATCCATAAAATGAATAATTATAAATCCTAATATTTATTTATGTCTATTATTACCTACATTTTCACATTCAATCTATGAAATATGATTGAGGTTATGAAATTTTCTAGGGGAGGCCTTTCAGGCAATGAAATATGTTTCAGGTTGTGAAAATTTTGAATGGGGAGACCTTTCAGGTAGTGAAATATGGTTTAGGATATGAAATGTGTCTACATCCAAATTTTTATTTATGTTTTTTTCTTATTTTTCCACTATAACCATTTTAATTTCCCCCTCTCACTCTAACTCTTGGTCGAACAAGGAGACTCCCCTCCCCATACCTCCTTTGTTTCTCCCTATATTTGGGTGATTCCGGGTGTGATTTCAGGGCATTTAAGGTGAGTCTCTCCTAAGGTTTTCCTCTATTATTGGTTTCCCTTGATTTCTTCCTGATTTGGTTTCTCTAGTTAAGGTTTTTGGTTTTGATTCCACTAGATCATGGTGAAATTGATTGTTTTTATAGGTATTTCATATGGCTTAGCTAGAGGACATCTCAAGATGATGTTTGTATGTCGCCGCACACCATTTGGATGGAGGTACATCACTGTATAAATTTTTAAAGGCATTAACTTAAATTAATTTAATTTGGCTAATGAAGTATTAACAATGGTAAGGGATTTTTCCTAGGATGGTGTTGAGAGTGTGTTTTAGACATTCCATATGCATTTAGTTGTGATTTAGGTGCAACAAGAGCACACTTTGAGTTTTTTTTAGAATTATGCCAATTTTTATTAATTATAAAATTAATAAATATTGATATAATTAATTAATGGAATTCCATTTCCTTGGTTCAGGTGTGTTTTCGGAGTCTACCTCACCCTATTTCTAAAGGGTTCGACTAGTGATTGATGTTCGATGGGATTTTAGGCTTTATTCCTAATTAAATAAATTTAAAATTAATTATAAATGGTTAGAATGTGTTTAATAATTAATTATAAATAATTTATAATTAATTATTGTATATTATTTCGTAAGAAAGGTTCTTAGGATGTTGATGCAATCTTATGAAAGCTTTTGTGGGGATTATTGAGCATTATTTTAAAAAGGGAAAAGACTCTAAATTGAGGTATGTGGTCCCTATGAATGTCCTTATGATATTCACATTTGTTTATATATATGTGGTATGTGATATGTGTGGTCTCTAAACCATGGGTGATCAATTTTTTTGATTAAATAAATTATTTTTATTTAAAATGAACATTATAGATTTAACAAAGTGCCAAGGGCCATGATAGACCTTTGTAGACAGGCTATAAATCTCAACCACCAATGAACAAGTGTATAGTTTTAGTTATATGCCTTGAGAGACAAAAAACCCATGAGTTGTATAAACTAAATAAAATGAAATGGATGAGATGTAGAAGGCCTAGTTATAGGTTCCCTTAGTGACCTCTAGGTATAGGTGAGTGATAAATTGAGATAGATGGATTATATATTGGTTATGTGTTAACCTTGAGATACCTTAGAACTATCTGGATAGTTGTGAGATGACTGTGGGGAGAGAGATACTCCCCCAATAAGATGTTATTACCTGTGTTGGTAGAAGCTATGGAAATTTATGGTTAATTGAGTGTGGGAACTAACATAGTGATGACTTGGGATATGATGTGGGCTTTATGTCATCTCCATGGAGTGGTTCCAATGTGGCTTTTCCCAAGTGTCCAATGAGGCCATATTATGTTTATGAATATTCTGAGTAATGCTATGACCACTGAGTGGTGGTATTGGACTAAGGGATGAGTATGAGATAGATCAGCCCATGCAGGGTTTCCTCATAATGCTGTGACCCCGGGGACCCTGAGGTAGGTCCCCCAATGTTATGTTGACTCCAAAGAGGGTAGTACGGAAAACAAATAATGATGATTCTAGGTGTCAAATTAAAACCTGAATCAATGAAGTAATCCCATTTTATATGGATTTTCTAGGGTCACTCCCTATGAATCAATAGTTATGATGATATTATTAATTGTATAAGGTCACCCCTATGAATTAGTGATGACACCTAATACTATGGGATGCCTTGGACATGATCCTGGGATCTGGAGATGATACCTGGTATTTATTGGATCATCTAGGATTACCTCATTGGGATTGTATTTAAGACTAATGAATATGATTATTACCTAGGTTTATTCTCATATGAATCAATAGTTTAGCCTAACAATATGGATTTCCTAGGGTCATCCCCCTAGGAATCAGTTGTAGAGAATGATGCTTGTTTTCTTTATTAAAAATGGGTGACCTAGACCCAACTTGAATAGTAATTTTTGATTAACATATCACGTATACAGTGAGTTATACATGATGTACACTTACCATAATAGTGTTGATATTTATACCTCCACTATTTATATGGTAATTTCCATAGATTATTTGTAGTATTAAAAGGTTATAATAGTTCCCATACTATAATGAGAACCTAAAGATACCATGACAGTAATCTTAAACACGTGTTCTATGGTATAGATACATCATACTGACTAGGAATAGATAATGTTTGACTATCAAGTACTATGGGCTCATAAGAATTGAGACTTATTCTCATAAGTCCATACTTGATGATTTTGATTAGATGAGATCATGAGGACTAACCTATCAATACGAACACCACATGTTTTCAGTGTCATTGAAAGCTTCCATCTTTGAACACATGTAATGGTCTCCTGACTTGATATTATTATCAGTGCATACCATTTGATGAATTAATTTTCTGAAAGAAAAAACCATGACATTTATATCATGGTGAGGTAGCATGCATTGGGTGTTCTATTAGAGGTATGACATTGATTGAATAATCAAGAAAAAAAATTTATTGCTTCTTAAAGGAATTGATATCTCAGGCCTAGTTGATCAGTATGGTAGTACCTTCACTAAATCCATGTCCATAGTAGAAGAAGGTAAGTACATCCAGTTCAGTTAATGAAAAATAAATCAAAAAAGGATGATGACAAAGTGTGTATCCTAATTTATGAGTTATCATGAGAAAAAGATATTATAGCACATGATGTGTGTTCATAGGAAATGTTTTCTTTTCCATTATTTTTCTTTATCTTTTTATGAGCCTTGATGTGTTACTAGACTCAACTATTGATCTGTGAATAATATTCACTTCTATCAAGATAAATTCCTTGAGGGTCACATATAAAGAATATTCAAAATTCTATCCCATTCATATGAATAGGATTATAAGACATGGAAAGCCCCACCACAAAATTTGAGTGATGTCAGAGAATATAAGATCACCATGAAATAAATAAATTCATATTATTTGATTTTATAATAATTGGTATTGAATTTATTGACTAAAATTATTCACTAGATATTAAGTGAATAAATGAAAAAATATTTAAAAAACAAATATTATTATTCAAGGTTTGTTTAATATGTATTGGAATGAAAATTCAAGTTAGTGGATCTATTTTATCATTTAATATATCTTTTATATTATAAGAAAGTGATAAAAATATAGATGAAGTTTATGACATAGTTAGTTGGTCATAACATGTCGTTTATGGATTATTTAGTGGGAAACAAATACTTGGGGGATGGGGAGCCTTTTATAGTTATTTTGTAAATCTCTATACATGGAGAAGGAGGCTCTCGTTCATAGTAAAATTCCATGAATGATTTTGAGAGCCTATCTATCCTCTCTCCCACTTCTTAGATAGAATCTCTTAATCCAAAAAATCGATCCGAGTTCTTCTTTATAGATTGAAGAATTATCACAGCAGTGACCATAAGGATGTCAAAGGATTCATCAGATCCTCATGCTAGCACCGCGATATTAATGATAGATGTTCCTATATACTTTCGAAGTATGTGTGGTCAATCTAGAAGGATATATCTTTAGTTACTTTGAGAAACGATCACTAGTGATGATCTGTTGTCGAACATGTCTTAAAATCAGATTAGTTTTTTATTAGATTTATTTTCATGATTAAAATACTCACATGGGATCCTTGATTTTCATACCATTCCATGAATCATCAATGATTATGTAGTTACATTTATCAATGATGAAATTTTTTAAATCTTTAGTCCATCTACTTCCACTGCATTCCAAAATACCTAAAATTTTTATTAGAGATATCATGTGAATTTTTAAGCCAAGAATAATCATGTTTTCCTTAAATTCATAAAGATGAAATAATTATGGTACCACCATCTCAGATGGTGATCCAGTCTAAAATCATATGGCTGAGATATGGTTTTTCAAAGATTAAAAGGTGGATCAAAACTATTTTTGTGAGTCTATATTTAAAAAAATTAAATTATCTTTAGTTGCATCGGTAGTTGGAAATAGCTATTTTAGGGTGTCCCTGATTCTTCAACCACTTTTTGGTGTCTAGAACATTTCTTTCTATCCATAATAATATTTCCTAAATTTGTGGAATTGCTTATTGTTTTATTTTCTTCCACAATCCTAAGTATCAGGCTTTGAAAAACCTTAAAGAAAACAAAAATAATATAAAAAATGAAAAAGGGGGAATTGGTCATTATATAGACACCTAAAATAAATAAATAAAAATGGTATCCAAAATGGAAGTGGGGAATCACTGTCGGTAAAAAGAAAATAAAAAAACAATTTTTTTTTAAATTTGGGGAGGTTTTTCCACCAACCAACATTATGAGACCAACCCGCCACCTTGCTGTTGCTAGCCAAACACCACCGACTGCTGCTCAGCTAACCATAGGCCCCCTTCCATTAGCTAACCACCATCATGCCACTGACCCACCTCAACCTCGTATCGCATTATCACACTCCTTGACCCATCGTTGCATCATTAGCCTTCCTTGTCCCACTATCACGCTTCCACCCTGCATTGAATGGCCTTTCATAAACACCCCCATCAAATTTCCTTCCACTAGACCAACTCCCGTAGCACCTCTGGCCTTCTAATGACTATCCCCATATCTGGACAATACTTTTATGCAACCTACCCTACTAGACATCCCCACCTATTATATTTATCAATCTTCTAAACTTCCACCATGACCAGCCTCCCACTATATGGCCTCCCATTGCACGAACCCCTATAGTGTGGCTGTCATACCAATAGCCCAGCCGAGTTAGGTCGACTCATAATGGGCTAGTTTTGGCCTTTCTAAACCCACTCAGCCCCAACCGGGATACTCGAGGGCCTGGGAAATTTTTTTATAAAAACAATTTCAAAATGTTAAGTTAACATTTTTAGAATAAAATGGGATTGAGTGATATAAATTATTTTAAGTAAATAAAAAATAAAAAATAAAATATTTCAATTAATTTAACTATCCTTGATGAAAATTTATCACAAATTTAATTTTTATTACACATTTAATTTACATGTCTAATGATCAGGAGCGGTGACCAACCAATGTATGTTTGAGTTTTATTAATTAATTAATTATTTATTGTGATTTATACTGGTAGTAATTAATTAATTACATAGATAGTCTTCACATCTTTTATCTTCCTCATTATATGTATAAGTGTTTGTGTGTCTTTAAGAGATGTATTTCATGTTTATTATGCATTCGAGAGACCCCCTAACTTGAGTGTAAGTATTTATGTATTATAATTAATATTAATGAATATGTGGATTGTTATGAGACCAGATAAAGTTCTATAAAAGACATGGATACATTGGAATGAGGTGAAAGTTGTGATATGAGTCAAACAAGACTCAGGTATTTTACCCCTAGGATATCAGTTGATCCATTTACACAGAATGAATCAACTGGTAATAATTAATCATGATTATTAATTTTTTATTTAATTTATTCACAGTTTATTATTATTTTCTGAGTATGCAAGTGAGTGCGTTCACATAAAAAAAAATCATAGATTAAAATTGATAGATATATAATGAATGTTTTCTATTTAATGAATTTTCAAGATGAAAGTGTGATCACTAAGTAAATTCATATCAAATAGAAAAATTATTTCATTGATTGAGAAATAATAAAAACCCTCAAGGTAATATTAAGCCATAATGCCTTCCATCATTTGAATTTGAAAAAAAACTAGGTGTATGGGGTGCTCAACAGCCATAGTTGAGGGTGCCTCCCACTAATTGGGAGTTCTCATGAGAGTTATGAGTTGACATAACTAAATATAGAAATAAAAAAGTATCCATAACTAGATTATTATGATTTTAGATGAAAATATTTGAGTAAATAAAGTTTATCATTTATAGAAGATGAGACTTCACTCAATAGTTCAAAGAGCCATGAGTTAATATGGTTGGCCAATCATATGTCTACCTTGAAAATCTATGAGAAGTGGAATAGCCATGGCTTATACTATGATGAGAGAGTTTAGGGATCCTTTCCACTAAAATACTAAAGTTAATGGTTACTTTGAATCTATTAGTGAGGGATAATGGAGTTTGATAAAATAATAGGAGATATCTAATGATTTAATTAATCAGTAATGTCTAATTGGTAATCAATATAAAAGTTAATAATATGCTTATGATTATTTTTTAGAAAAATGGAAAGTAATACCATGATACACCGTGATCTATATTGTAAAAATAACCTGTTCTAGTAAGAAAAAATTTTATGAGTGGATCTGGTGCTTTCACATTGTACTGCAACATGAAATAAAATTATATATGTTAAAGTCCCCAGTACCTGATCCTCCTCCTTTGTAATCTAGTGAGGATGATAAATTTTCACATAGGAGACTCATGAATGATGAATTTTATGTTTATATCATAATGCTAAGATAAATTTCCATAGAGTTTCAAATGAAACATAAGTACATTTATGTTTATACCATGTTTTCTCATCTCTAAAAAGTATGTGAGGAGAAATTGAAGCTAGAAATAAATGAGATAATGATAAAACTGATAATATATAGACTAACAGATGAAATTCAATCTGGTCCTCCCGTACTTAGAATAATAAATTACATTGAACAATTAGAATAATTGGGATTCAAGTTAAATCGATGAATTTTAGTTCATCTCATTATCTCATACTTACCAGCTAGTTTTTATTGTTTCATTAAGAGTTATTAAATTAATATTTTGAAGAAACCACTTTATTATATTTTTTAATTGGATCACTAGGATAATGAGAATTTAATAAAGACAAATCTTTAATTCTTAAGGTGAATAATAAGAAAAACAAGGGAAAAAATCAAATTTCAAGTACACTACCCAAGAAAACATCATAATGTCTTTCTAAAAATACAAAGATAAAGAGTGAGAGTATTGAACATGAGGCTATTTTGTTCATATGTGGCAATATATGTAATGGGAAGAGAAAATACAATAAGATGAAGAAGAAGTAAGACGTAGATTTAAATTCATGTAAATTCATCATTAAATATAATATATAATTTATAATCATTGAGTATAAGGTACAATATGTATCTACATATTTGTTTCTAAATAAAAGAACCAAGAAAATCATGAAACATTACTATAAGTCAAGGTATGTTCTCCAAGCAGCACAGAAAGGATGATACCAATACCAGTGGAGAGAAGCAAATGATATTATTTCCATGTGAATGGTTCTTGTAAAATTAGAAGTATTAAATGAATACTACCAGAAAATTTAGGAATGAATTTCATTTATAATATTTAATACACAACCAATACTTTAGTAATACATAAATCATTTGAAATACATGATGAATATAAAATGTAGGACTCTAATAACAAGTTGTGGAAAGATAATTATTTTTTTGGTAAAACTAAGTAGTTATTGTAGATATAAACAATAGTTTTTAAAAATTTTTGAAGCTAAATAAATTTGGTATTATCTACAAATTTAATTTTTTTAGTTTTATAAAAATAAACCTTTAGAAATATAGGCCACAATGATTTTGGAATACGTTCAGCTAAAGAGAGTGAACTATTCCAAGTTCAATATAGCGATAAATAGACTTCATAATAATTCTTTAAGTATTTTATTGAATGAAAAGTGAATTACATAATATTTATAGTTAGAAAATATGAGTTTCTTTAGGATTTTTTTCGGAAGAATATCTTGACCAAGCCTTCATCGATCATTATAATATAGTGTGGAGTAATTTCTAAATGCACATTTCCTTAAGAAATCAAAGATATGATGTTATTAATGAGGATAAATGATGAGTATTAAATTAAAACATTGGTCAATAAAATGCATCATGGAGTAATTCAAAAATTTAAATTTCCTTATACACATCAGAGTTATGATGTAAGTGAAATGAAAATCTGTAACACCTCAAGATTTTGTGTATTTTTTCCGAATTAATTTAAACTTTTGATATTTTACATTTCATTAAAAACTGAATATAGCTTATGTTATATGAAAGAACCAAGTTATTCTTGTTTTTTAATCTACACAAAGTTAATCTTTAATTATGTGTTACACCAAGAAAAGCTTGTACTACACGTAACACTGAGTTAGCTTACATTACACGCAAAACCAAGTTTTACCACCTTTTAGTATAACACCTATTTTAAAACTATATTTTGACAATTTTATAAATTTTATTTGTAAAAATAAACTTCATTTTTGAATTAAAAATTTCAAAATTATCTTAGTATGATTTTTTGATATTTTTCTGAGAAGTTTCACTTTTTGATGAATAGTGAAAAATAATGCATTTTAGTTAAAAAAAACATTTTCATTTAAATAATTAAAAATGTTAATTTATATTTTAAATTAGTTCTTAAAGTCAAAATATATCAATTATACATATATTAATCCAATTTAGTTCATTGGAATTATTTTTATACTGAATTTAGATATAAAAAATAATTGAACTTTTGAACATTTTCACTTTAAAAACTCGCTTTGTCACCACATTTTCAAGATTAACATTAAATTTAATTTTTCCACTTTTGTGAATTGAATTTTAAAAAAAGAACATACATGGTTGTAATAATTATAATATTTATATTCTAATAATATCAACTTAGTTTTTGACCAAAAATATTAGTGAAAGTTATTAAAATTAATTACAGTGATTAAGGTAAAATTAAGCTTAAAACAGGGCTAAACCTTAAACTTAAGGGATGAAATGACCTAGAAACTTATCCAAAACCTATTAGATAAAATGAGTTCGACCATATACCCTCTTGGTTCAAATTTTTTCAGTTAGTGAGATACTATTCCATGAAAGTGACCTATATAATAAGTTAGGTAATGAAAAAGACAAAAATGAAACTTTCTTAGCTTTAACATTTATAAAGATTTAGAGTATGTAATAAGCAGAAAAATTTCTGTTATAAAGATTATTTTTAAATGTAAATGACTTGTTTTTATCATGATAATTTAAATTTAAATTTTAGATATGATATATGTAAGATCCTGGTTTTTCTTAAGGTATGTTTTTGTTTAAGTTTCAATTTAAGTCTCTTCTCTTTGGATAAATAAATGTTTACTAAGTTCATGAGGAGTCTCAGGGGTGTCTTGGGGGTTTGTAACACAAAGTAGATGAAATAAGTAGATTTATGGGCATGATTCACTGTTTTTTCATGGTTAGTGAAAACTGTGCGAGGGGAGGTACAAACCGTGCAGATCTTCCAAGGTAACCATGCGACCCCTTTTCCCTTAGATAGAGGCATGAACATGGTTTGGAAAACTATGCGGATAAACCATGAATCCCTTTAAAAGTTGTAAAAATTAAGGTTTTTCTATTACATGATTTTAATAACCTCACAAGAATTTTTCTCCCATTTCCTCCCATGTAACCTTATGGATGAACTATGGATCCCAAATCTTCCAAGGGGTCGATATTCCATGTTTCTAGGATATTTGGAGTACCATTGGTTGCGAATCGAAGATTTGAGTGGGTCTAATCTTCTCCTATTTTCTCTTTTCTGGATTAGGCCTTATATCTTAGGCGATCTTCTTCTGAAGCTCTAAAACTTTATTCCTCTAGTGGAATCTAGGTTAGAGATTCAAGGGGTGATGTAATTTGGATATTATGAATCTATTAAGAGTGAATTCATCAATGGACTCAGGTTAGGTGGTCTACAAGTTTTATTCCATATATTTTATATAGATTTGTGCATATGAGGTTATGTTTTTTTTATTCCTTTGTTATGTTCTTGGTTATGTTTTTTAGATTTGATAGAATGGGTGTAAAAATTAAAAATTTAACCCCTCATTATCCTCGTGGGATGCTTGGAGGATGACTTGAATGATTTAGGGCCACCCATGAGGTGAACCGACCTACCCAAACATGGTTAATGGAAATATTAAATGTGAAAGTTACTTGTAATAAAATAGATCCCATGATGAACATGTTGAATGATTAAATTGTTGTTTAAGAAGGTAAAATGGATAATTGTGTATAGATGTGGTTAATAGATAAGGGATTGTTTGGGTTTCCATAAAAATGGGTTAAATGGAATTTAATGGGAATGTGAAAAATGGTTTGTGATTTATATTTGGAATGCATAAGGGGGTTAATACAAGGGAAATGGTGAATGGGTTAAGTGAGTTAACACATGGGAAATAGTTGAACGTGTTAAATGGGTTAATGTATGGGATTTGGTGAAATTACTTAATGAGGTTAGGCATAAGAAATGAGAGTTGGGATAAATGGAAATATTTTGTAAATGGAAAAGTGAAAATGTTTTATAGCACAATGATTATTCCCTTATTGAATTTTGTGGGTTATGATTAGTATTTTTATTTTTTTTGATATGATTTGTGTGGTAAATGGATATATATATATATAAAATCATGTGAAAATGGATTGGTGGTGGGATAAAGGACCGAGGCTCCTCCCACGAGATGGGTTGGACTGATGCTCTAACCCCACCCAAGAATTCACGGGTTGGGGTGTTGGACTGATGCTCTATTCCCCCAATAGTTATATTCTATAAAACTACCTGGACCAAGGCTTCAAGGTAAGTGATATTTATTGATTGTGAAATGTTTATCCCTAGTGATATAGGGACCAAAACTATCCCTTATTCATAGTTAAGTAAATTCTTAACCCATGTAAGACATATTGATAATGAATCAAGTAATAAATACGATGGAAATGATGGGATTTAGTGCTAATTTTAGAAATTGTTAAAGTAAATATTGTTAATTAATGGAACCCAAACTATTATTTATTTACATGTCATTTATTTCATACATGAATGAACTACCTATTTAGACTGGATATTTTGTATACACCATTGGTAGTGTCCTACGGAGTTTTACTCACACCCTTCATAGGCCATCGTTGGGTACTCAAGAAGAATTCATGGTTACATGTCAGGAAAAGGGAAAAGGCCCCATGCTTGGGATTTGAGTCGGGCTTGGAATTTACACGGATGAGGTTCTAGACTTTGAGTTGGTACCATTTTGGGGATTCTTCTATTTGTCTTTAGTTTAGGTTTTTTTCACTTATCACGGTTATCATGACATGACATATCTACTACTAGCTATAGTTTGTACCTAATTTTAGGTGTTAGTTATTTATGAATTTTCATTAGATAATCCATGTTGTTTCTGATATTATATTTATTTTTTGATGTAGATTAATCTGTTAAAGAGGGTATAGTCTCCCCATATGACTTTCTAGACCCTCACTGCTAGTCGGAAAGATCTTGCATATGGGGATGTGCTCTATAGGCCATGTGGTGACCCAACTTGGGGTATTGGTTTAGTGGATCTCAAATCAGGGGCATTAAAAAGTGGTACCATAACATTATTTTCTATAGAATTTATATTTGGGATTGTATAAGTAATACTAGGATATGTTGGTCCTTGGAAATTAGCTTGTTCTTAGGAGTAGCTAACCCATTTATGAGGGGAAATGCAAATGCCTAGGGTGGGAATTGTTGTTTTTGTTGTGCATTGTTACATTTGATGATATTTCACCATTGGGTGATGCAGTTGTTGTGTGCTGTGAAATTTTTATGATATTTTTCTCATGGTTGGAATTTAATGAGGTTGTTAATTTATGCATCATCCTAATAACCTAAGTATATAGGTGGTGCACGCCTGTCATAGTGCGTGGAAAAAGCAATTTCTATGTTTTCCTAATGCAACACAGTGGTTGACTAAGGTCGTCTCACTTGAAGAGATTTATCAGTTGTTCACCTAATTAATCTATATCACCTAAAATAATCATTGGTTGCTTGTATTTAATATAGGAAAGTAATTAAATTTAAAAGAAATAAAAGTTAGAACTATCATGCAGTGATAGAATGTAATTAAGGAAGAAAGATCTTGATCCTAGGGTTGGATAACATGGGTTCATTCATTATTTATTTATTGTTTAAATTCAATTTAATAATTCATTTATTGAAACATCATTAATGAATTACTTTCCATTTATTTATTTAGTGCATGATTTTATTATGCGTCCAGCACACCAAACCACACCTCTCGCAATAGTCAAATAGGATAACACCTCAACCGAGAATGTTATTCCTAAAGGACCCGAATCCACCATATTGCATTTCATCCCTTATGGAAACCAAAACTCCACCGTATAAAGGGTTTTACTAAGATAAGGGAGGGAAAATTAATTAATCAAGGAAAACGAATGGATTTGGGAATAGTTTCATGGTGGACGACCGCCGCACCCGTGCAATATTCCTGCCCCCACCACAAATAGATTTAAAACATTTCAAATTTAAAGTGCAATAATGAAGATCACCGTGAAACCAACCCCAGGGACAAGCCTTGGGTTATCCCCTCATTATTGATTATAATAGGTCATGGTGGATAGGATAAGAAGAAAAGATAAGAATTAGATTAGTGTTGGAAGAGAAAGGGATATGGAAGAAGATGGAAACACTTGAATTAATAATATGAAAATGCATTACATGAGAAGATAAAACTAAAAATAAAAAGAGAAGAAAAGAAAATTCCTATATTAGAAGCATGTCCCTAGGCCTCTACTAAAATGTTTTTGTCGAAATTCCCCTTAATCATGTGTGAAATCCTCTTTATATAGGCCAAGGGGGTGCCAACCGCCGATCTTCAAATTTAAGATCCTCATAATTGCTCTTTAAACTTTTCTGCAGATTCTCTCCACTGAAAGATTGACCATGTTCAGCCCATTTAATGGTATAATTGTGAAATTATGTCTTCTATAAAGATCTTCAAAAATATTTTCTACGTTTCATCAGAAAATAACAGATTTATCCTCCATGTGTATTACGAGATATGGCCAAATAAGGCTGAGCATTTATTTCATAGGAATGTTTCTTTTTTTTCTTCCCCAAATTGTCAGCATCTATGGACCACCTTAATGAAAGAAAATCTTCAATATCTTCAACAGACGATCACCTTATTTAATTCTCGTTCCATTCCAATTGGAATCACCCCAATTTTAGGTGCGTATACCGAGTTATTATTTATTTAGTAAGGTGGGGTGCATACAGTCGTCCAGAATAAATGTCCAACTTGATTGAATTTTTCAGACCCTTTCATGGCTGAATTAAATCCTGGTCCAAACACAAAAGATGAAGAAAATAAATATATGAACCCAATAAAAAAGAAATCACATAAATTTTATGTATATTTTAAAATATATTCATGAATTACCAAAGTGATTAAAATCTGTCAATATTTCCAAATTAAGCAATTTTCGAATTTTAGCCCAAAACACATCATAAATCCAAAATTGATGTAAATAACTCAACTTTTTCAATTTTTTAGGGATTAAATAATTTAATTACATATATAAAATTATGAAAATATTATCTCTATCAATATGTGACATGCATCATGGTAGGCACAAATATGGGACAAGTGTGTGGGACATAAAGGCAAGAATGCATTTGATTTTCTTGAAATGGATGAAAATGGTGTCTAATGAAACAATGAAGATAAGTAAAAAGGGAAGTAAAAAATTGAATAATTATTAAAGGATCGTGCTTAATAAAAGGGGTTGTAAGTGAATTAAATTTTTTTGAAGTAATTTGTGATATGGGGATAGTTTTGAAATGGTTTTGAAGGTAATGTTTATAACCGTTTAAGTTGGTTTACCCATTTTTGGTCATGACCCATGGTAGGAATAATTGAGGGTAGTGTTTGGGATGTGATGGTGACCCTTGGAATATTGTATGCAAATGATATTTTTTATGGATAGTAGGGAGATTTCTTTTATACAAATTGTGAAAGCTTATAATTTTTGTTATAAAAATAGTGTTTGACATTGTAGAGAAATGCCACCATGAAGATGCGTACTGGAAGGTAAATAAGAGGATGTTTACGATAATTCTCCTCCAGTGGTGGAACAAGAAAATATGGAGATCTAGGGTAGTAGAGAATAATAGTTCAGTGGGAAATTTTCTCTTTTCATAGAGATGATGGAGTAGAACTTGGGTGGGTTGCACTGAGTATGTTTGAGCTGACCAGAGTATTTTAGTTGTAAAACCCTCCAACATTTGCTGGAGACGGTGGACACAAGGATATATAATTTTAGATAGAATCTATTCATATGATTTTGGACCACTTTTAAACTTCTGTAAAGAAGAGGGTTAAGATGGAAACATATATGCTGTGAGACTAGGCGAAAAGTTGGTGGGATGTTCTGGTTCAGACCCAGCAAGATAATAGTATGGGTTGGAAGGATTTTCAAGATAAGTTTCTGGAACAATTTTATCCTGAAACCTTGATGAATTAAAAGGCTACAAAGTTTATGAGGTTTACCCAGGGATCTATGATGGTCATGGAATATTCAAGCCATTTCAGTGAACTACAACATTTTGTTCCAACTTTGGTGAGAGATGAGGCAACCATGGTGAGATGTTTCCAAGATGGGATCATGTATGAGATCAAGTTGCAGGTGAATATATTTTTCTTGAGAGAGACAGTGAATTTGTGGATCAAGCTATTATATCATAAGGAAACCTTAGGGAGGATTTTAGAATAAGACATGCAGTTCCAGTTTGGTGAACCAGTTGTGCATTTTCTGATAATAAGAAGCACTGATTCGAGAGTTTTCACTAGGGTGGTGGTGGATAGGAAAGCCATAAAAGGTAACTAGTCCCTCAGGTTAGTGATCATGTTTGCTACTATCAATGCAGTGGGATTGGAAATCTGCGTAGCCAGTGTTCTCAAGAACCAGTCGAGTGTTGGACATGAAATGGATTAAGACATGTGCAAAGGTTATGAAGGAACCCATGACAGTTAGGAAATCATGGTGGACAAAGACTAGTATAGAGTACAGAAAGGGGGCCAGTTACCCCATATTATGAAATCATTTGGAGCTCCATGGTCCGTATCGGTAGGGGTGGTGGGAATGGTACTATGAGCCAAGATAATCCACACCGGTAGGGTAGTGCAGTACTAGGTACTCAGGTTAGAGCCTAGGGTAGAGGGTCAAGCCAAATTCATGCAGTCTTGTCTACACCTAGAGGTGGTGAGCCCAGACCATCTACTGTTTGAGGTATGATCCTTTTAGATTCCATGCTTTCTAGTGTTTTATTTGACATAGGTGCCACACATTATTTTATCTATGATTATTTTGTATTTGTGTTGGGCCTAGAAGTGGAATGTGTGTGTGGGGTTATGCCAATTGATACCCCATTGGGGGTGTGATATGTGAATATCAGGATATATAAGGGTTTTTATATAGAGATTGGTGGGTACTATTTTATATGGGGATTTTTCTTTCTCAAGATGCTAGGTTTCTAATTGATTTTAGGCATGGATTGGTTGGTGTTGTACGAATATCATATCGACTGCTACCATCATCGGGTAATGTTTGAGTATCTTTAAGGAGATATATATGTCCACCATTGTGATTAGGATTTTAGAGAGAGCCATGGGAGGACAAATTTCCAATATTTGAGAGAACTCACAACCAAAGTGTCTTGTCTTGTGCTGAATGATGGAGGAGTTGAGCAGCATGCATTCCCTCCTGTGGTGGTTGATTTCAAGATGTGTTTCCTGATGATTTCTCAGGGCTACCACCTAATAGGGACAATGAATTTATGATAGATTTACTTCCAAGAGTGGATCCATTTTCCATTCTACCACATAGAATGGCACTGGTAGAAATCTTGGAACAAAAATATCTGTTGGTTGAGTTAGAGAATAAAGGGTTTATTCTTCCTAGTATGTTTCCTTGGGGGTCTCCTGTGCTATTTTCTAATAAGGATAATGGTTTTTTGAGGTTATGTGTTGATTATAGAAAGTTGAATCAAATAAAATTCAAGAATATATATCCTCCTCCACTAATTGATGACCTATTTGATGAGCCGATGTGTGCTTTGATGTTTTCTAAGATCGATTTGAGATTAGGATACCATCAGTTGAGGGTGAGACCTTTTGATATATCACATATAGATTTTATGAGGAGGTGTGAGTTGTATGATTTCATGATGATTCCATTTGGGATAACAAACTCACTAGATGTTTTCATGGATTTTATAAACTGAATATTTTACCCATATCTGAATAAGTTCATGATGGTCTTTGTTGATGACATCTTGGTGTACTCTAAAACTCATTATGAACATGAAAAACATATTGAAATCACCTTGAATACACTAAGATATCATAGGCTTTATTAAAAGATATAAAAATGTCATTTATGGATAAATTTAATTTATTGGGTCACATAATTTCTGAGGTAGGTGTGTTGGTGGATCCAGAGAAAGTGTAGACTATGGTGTTATGGGAGCAGCCCAAGAATGCTTCTAATGTTCATAGTTTTTTGGGTTTGGGAAATTATTATAGAAGGTTCAATAAATATTTCTACCATTTGGCAGTGTCACTTTTGGGCTTAACCAAGAAAGGTGTCAGGTTCGAGTGGTCTGAGTCATGCAAGATTTCCCTTCCGGAATTGAAGAAGCGATTAACGACCGCACCAATCCTGATCTTACCCTGAGCCTGGTAGAAGGTACACTTTGTTTTGTGATTCGTCCGGTGTTGGGTTTATGGTAGTGTTGATGTAGGGTGATAGGGTTATAGCTTATGTGTAAACATAGTTGAGGATTGATGAAATAAATTACCCTAATCCTGATCTTGAGTTTTCCACTGTGGTTTACACCTTAAAGTCTTGGAGGAATTATTTTATGGGAGAGTGATTCACAGTGTTCATTTACCACAAAATCCTTAAGTATATCTTCTCTTAGCTTGATTAAAATCTTTATCAGTGAATATGGGTTGAATATATGTAGTTTTTTTTACTTTGAGTTGGTTTAAACACCAAGAAAAGGTAACGGTGTTGAGGATGCTATGATATGGAAGACTCAGAATTAGGTAGTTCAGGAATCTAGTTTTGAGTGGAGAATGATGGAATTGTTTTTTGAGATACATCTGGTGGTGCAAGATGGGAACATGTAGATGAACCTGATATCCATAGTAGTTGATTCAATACTTTTGATCTAGATCAAGGAGAGGCAGCTTGAGGATCGAGTGTTTGGATATGAAGGAAAGTCTTAAAGGTAGGGAGTCAACTTCTAGATGGGATTTGGGTGATAATGGTATTGTCAGTTTTTGTGGTTGTGTGGTTGTGCCAACGTGTATGCTGAATGATTTGATGCATGAATTCCATGAATTGAAGTGGGAAGTTCATTTATGTTTGACTAATATGTATCATGATCTTCATAGGTAGTATTGGTGGTTGGGAATAAAGAGGGAGGTTGTGGGTTTTGTATCCTAGTGCCTTACCTATCAGTAGGTGAAGGCTAAGCATCAGCGCCCAAGTGGTTTTTTACAATTATTACCCTTACTAGAGTGGAAGTGGGATAATTTATTAATAGATTTTATAGTGGTCCTTACAAGGACACCTTATAAGAATGATGCGATCTGGGTGGTTATGGATCGATTGAATAAGGTGGCTTATTTATTGCTAACCTGAGAGACCTTCACTATTGACCAGTTGGGTGAGTTTTATGTTTATGAGATAGTATGGTTTCATGGAGTTCTACAGACCATAGTTTCAGATCATGATCCATGTTTTACTTCACAATTTTGGCAGGGACTTCAGAAGGCACCAGGTACTCAGGTGTTTTTGAGTACGGATTTTCATCTATAAACAGATGGGCAGTCAGAGCGTACAATTTAAGTACTGGAGTATATGTTGAGAGATTGTGTTCTAGATTCCAGTGGGTTGTGGAAAAACACTTTTTACTTGTTGAGTTTTCATAAAAAATATTTTTTAGGCTACAATTTAGATGGAACCATTTTAGGCACTTTATGGGAGGCCGTGTAGATCCTCATGGGGTTGTTTAGAAGCTAGGGAGTCAGAGTTGTTGGGACCAAGTTACATGCAGGAGATGTCAGAAAGGGTTCAGTTGATTCATAAATGTATTGAAATAGATTAGAGTAGAAAAAAAATCATACACTGACTAGCATCATAAACTTCTCAAGTTTTTGGTGGGTGACAGTGTTTTTCTTTAGGTGCCTCTATGGTTGGGTCATTGTCAAATTTGAAAACAGGGAAAGTTCGCACCTAGGTATGTGGGGTCATTTGAGATCGTGGAGAGGATCAGATTGGTGTCTTACCAATTGGATATTCTATGGTGGTATAGTGGAATAAAAGATGTGTTTCATGTTTCAAATATTTGGAAGTATCGCCCCAGTCCATCTAATGTGGTTAATGTTGAGGATGTAGAGATGGAGGCTGGCGCCTCCTTTGGGGATCATCTGGTTTGTATCATGGATCATAGTGAGAAAATCTTATGAGGCAAGACTGTACCCATAGTTCGAGTTTTATGGAAACATGGGAAAGTTCAGGAAGAAACATGGGTGTGAGATTCAGATGTCTGGGCCTAGTGTCCCAATCTCTTTTCTTTGAAAACTCAATAATTATTGCAAGCGCAGCTTGAGGATGAGCTACTATAAGGTGGGGAGGTTATAAGATCTCTGTTTTTCTTAAGGTATTTTTTTAAGTTTCAATTTAAGTACCTTTTGTTTATCTAAATAATTTTTTTCAAAGTTTATGAGGAGGCTTTGGGGTGTCTTGGGGGTTTTGGACACAAAAGAGAAGAAAGAATGATTTTTCTAGGAATTCTGCACATTTTTCATACGGTTAGTAAAAACCATTCGAGGGGAGGGAAAAACCATGTTATTTGAGACAATAGCACATCGTATAGTTAGAACATGGTTTGTAAACCATGTGTGTCTTCTCAGGTAACTTTGTAGCCCCTTTTTCTATATACAGTGGCATGCACACAGTTTGCGCATAGTTTGAAAAATCATGTAGACAAACCGTGCAACCCTTTAAAAGTTAGAAAATTATAGTTTTTTACATTATGGTATTTTATGAAAATCACCCAAATTTCACCCCCATTTTTTATCTTGAATCTCTATGGATTAAACAAGGCTCCCAAATCTTCCAATAGATCAATCTTCTACATTTATAGGCTATTTATAGCATCATTGGTTGCACATTGAAGATCTAGGTGAGTCTAATCTTCTCCTATCCCATCTTTTCTAGATTAGGGATTGTATATTAGGACATATTATTATGAATACCTAAACATTTCTTACACTAGTGGGATTTATGTTAAAGCTTCAAGGGGTGCTTGAATCCATATCTTAGGATCCTATTAAGAGTTCTTTCATCAACAAATTCAAGTTAGGTGGTCTACAAGTTTTATCCCATAGTTTTTATGTAGATTTGTGCATATGAGGTTATGTTTGTATTCTACCTTTATTGTGGTATTGGTTATGTTTGTGAGATTTGATATAATGGGTGTCCAAATGACAAATTGAACACATCATGATCATTGTGGGATGCATAGAGGATGAATTGATCGATTTAGGGTCACCCATGAGGTGCACCGACCTACTCGAACATGGTTAACAGAAATGTTAAATATGGAAGTGAATTGTAATTAAATAGAGATCATGATGAGCATGTTGAATGAGTAAATTTTTAATTAAGAATGGAAAATGGATAGTTTTTTATAGAGGTGTTTAATGTCTAAGGGATTGTTTTTCTTCCCATGGAAAGGAGTTAAATGGAATTTAATGGGAATGTGTCAAATGGTTTTTGGTTTATATTTGTATTGCATAAGGGGTTTAATGCAAGGGAAATGGTGAATGGGTTAATTTATTTAACACATGGGAAATAGTTGAACATTTTAAATAGGTTAATGTAACGAAATTTTTGAAATTTCTTAATGAGGTTAGGAATTAGAAATAAGAGTTGGGATAAAGGTAAATTTCATGTAAATGGAAAAGTGAAAATGGGTTATGACACAATGTTTATTCCCTTATTTATTATTATGGGTTATGATTAGTATTTTTATTAGTTGTGATAATATTTTTGTGGTTAATGTATATATATAAGCATGTGGACATGTCTTAGTGGTGGGATAGAGTACTGAGGCTCCTACCACGGGATAGGTTGGACTGATGCTCTAATCCCATCTAGGAATGCATGGGTTAGGAAGTCAGACTAATTTTATATTCCCCCAATGGTTGTATTTGACGAAACAAACTAGAACGAGGCTCCAAGGTAAGTGAGATTTATTGATTTTGAAATTCTTATCCCTATAAAGATAGGTACCTAACCTATCACTTATGAATAGTAAAGTAAATTCTTAACCCATGGAAGACATATTGATAATGAATCAAGTAATGAAGAATATGAAAATTATGGGATTTAGTGATAAGGCTAGAAATGGTTAAAGTAAATATTATTAATTAATATAACCCAAACTATTATTTATTTAATACTTTCATGCATTACCTATTTAGACTGGATATTTTGTAGACATTATTGGCGGTGGCCTACTGAGTTGTACTCACACACTACTCGGACCGTCGTTGGGTACCTGAGTAGATTGCATGGTTGCAGGTTAGGAAAAGGTAAATGGCCCCTTGCTTGGGAGTTGAACTGAGCTTGGGATGTATGTAGATGAGGTTCCAAACTTGGAGTTAGAACCATTTTGAGGATTCTATAATTTTTTTATTTTGGGTTTTGTTCACTTGGAATGATTAGAATTACATGTATTATCTAATATTGGCTATGGTTTGTACCTAATTTTAGTAGTTAATTATTTATGCATCTTTATTGGCTATTCCATGTTGTTTTCTATATTCTATTTATTTTTTATTTTGGATTATTTTGGTAAAGAGGGCATAGTCTCCCCACATGACTTTCGAGACCCTCACTGTTAGTCGGCAACCTCTGGCATATAGGGAGGCGTGCTAGAGGTCATGTAGTGACCCAACCTAAGTAACTAGTTTAATAGATCCCAGGTTGGGGATGTTACAATATAATTACATTAAATTCTTACCAAATGCTAACACATGTATTATTTTTTTATTAATAAAATAAAATAAATGACACTAAAAACATTAAAAGGAAAGTAAATTTAATGAAAAATTATGTTCCATTATTTTTTAAGATGAATATATCATGTTAAACATATGAAAAATTAATATATTTTAATTCCAATAATGTTTTTATATTTTTAAATTAAAATTAAATAAATAATGTCAAAATTGACATTGATGTTATTTTATAATAAATGATATTTTATTAAAAGTATTAAAATTACTAAAAATACTATATTATTCTAATTTATTTTTAAATTTTAATAAATATAAAATATTTTCCAATAATAGAACGATTAATCTTTTATAATTAACATATTGACCTTAAAATAGAAAAAACATTGTTAGCACAGTTCGAGTTAAAGTAGTGTTTTTGCGCGTTATATGTGCTTGTCTTAAAATTAATTTACAACCCACATGAGAATTATTTTTTGTAAATTAGATATATTATATATAATTAATTGGGTCTATATTTTCTAATAAATCTCACTTTAAGTTATTCTTAATGGTTAAATTACTTAGGTTATAAAACTAGTTTCCTAAATAAAAACCAAAATGATAAAAAAAAGGAAAATTAGAAGTTAAGGAACAAAATTGTAAAAATACACTTATTTTTGTGTGTTATAAATTTTAATCAACCATAAATAAACTTTAACTTATTATTTTTACATTTATGAATCACATGATTTAAGGGAGATCTCCCAATAGTGTTTACCTTTTTATATTTACAAGAATTCCACTCCCCCTCCACTATAAAAAGACATTCACCCTTCCCATTTTTTCATACCTAAAATCCCATTATACCATCATAACCATACCAAAATAATCTCCCAAAATCCATCTTATCACCCTATATTCCTCACTTTGTGCAAAAATCCAACCAAGGAATCCCTTTGGTACAAACCAAAAAGAGTTACCCGAAAAAGAGGTAACATTCTTCATCGCCCATTTATGTTTTATTTCTTTATCCACCAATTAAATTATTATTATTTCAGACTTATATAATAACATTATCATACTAAATATATTTATATGTTTTTTTGTTAAGGGTTTGACCTACACCTACATACACTTCCATTAAATGGGTAATGAAATTACCGTTCGTGAATGGAGAACTACCGCCTCGTGAAATGATGTCATTCGTTTTTCCTTTACCACATCTCATGGATGGAAATTATGATGGAAATAATATTTTTATATGATATATATGATATTTATGATTTCATTATTCTTTTTTAATTAATATTTAAAACATACCTTCATACTTTATATTTTTTGTAAATATGATAACTTCATTTGTGGACTGTTGACTACCGTCATCTCAAAGCAATGTGATTCATTCACACTTTACATGGAATGTATTAAGGATGAGTTTAGTAAAAGTATATGATATATATGAAATAATTATTCTACTAGAATTATCATATATAAATATATGTTAATATATTTCATTTACTTACTTTATTTTAATATGAAAATAAAATGAAAACAATGTTTATGCATACATACGACCTACCATCTCCATGAACAATGCATTCCATTTCATAATTATATATTTTATATATTATTATAAATATTTATATAATGAATATATATGATATTAAAATCATGTTTTACATTCTTTAAATAATCAAATAATGATCTAAGTAAGAGGGTTAAGAATAAAAAGTCAAAACATATATGAAAAACAAAGCGAATATTACCTGAAACGTTACATTAACATGAAATTTTTAATAAAAGGTTAATATAAATTCATAATAAAAAAATATATGGTATGATATATAAGAATATGGTTTTTTGGTTGATGTATAATAAAATACTGGAGGTTTTAATGTGTAAGAGGAAATTCAAGACTTTAGGTAAGAGCTTTCTCATCTCACTTTTATTTCAGTGAGATATATACTATATTCACCACTTATTATTTTTATGTAGTGTATATAATGACATAAGAAATTTTATATCCTTAATTTAATTTATTTCATGGTATTTAAAGTTTTAATTGATGTTATTATTTAACGGGGATCATGATTTAAAAGTTACTCATATAGTAAGGGGATTTATAGTCTCACTTTTATTTCTATGAGACTTATTCCATATTCACCACTCATTTATGTTGTGTGTTGTATATAATACCCATGAATGTATTATATGATTATTATTCCTAAATTTATGGAAATTTATATATCCATTTTATGATCTCTCTTTCATGGGGTGTATGGTTTAAATTTACCAAGTCAGTAAAGTAATTTTGTCTCAATTTTCCTTCACTAAGACACATGACATGTTATGCACCTATATTATTATACGATGTGTATATAATGAAATTTGACATGTTATATCATGAATACCATTTTTTGTGATATCATAATCTTCATTTAATGTTATTATTTCATGGGGATTATGATTCAAATGTTTCAAAGTGGTATGAGACACTTTAAAATGTTTCAAGATTATTTTTCCTTATGAAATATTTTAAATGATCCTTTAAAAATTATTTTCAATATAATATGAAATACTTTGATATAGTTTGTGATTTATTAGGGATATTATATAAGTACACCATTCTTATTCCTTATTTGAATGGTTTATGTTTATGATGACGAGTTTCTTATGAAACCTATTTCTCTTCTATGGGTTATGCCATGATAAAATGATTATGAAACCCTTTTATTTTCATTGGTTATTCTATGATGAAATTATTGTGAAACATATCTCTTTTCCATATGTTATGATAGGATGAAGTGTTTATAATATCCATTTCATTTAATGGGTTATGATATGGTATTTATGAAACCCATCTCTTTTTATGGGTCGTGATATGATGAATGTTTTATTATTTTGTGTCACATGAATGTATAAATTTATTATGTGACATGTGGGATTTATATCTCCCAAAAATTAATTGGGTAAAGATTTATATCTCATGAGTATGCCATGGATAGAATGAGAAGTGAAATCAATTTAGTATTATAGGATTGGAATAAGAAGTAAACTCGGTTTTGTTTGACAGGGCTGGAACAAGAAGGGAACTCATTTCAGTATGAAAAGGATAAAACGATAAGTGAAATCACTTCAATATGATAGGGATGGAATAAGAAGTGAACTTGGTTCAGTATGAAAAGGCTGGAACAAGAAGTGAACTTAGTTCAGTATGATAGGGATAGAATGATAAGTGAACTCAATTCAGTATGAAAAGGATGGAATGAGGAGTGAACTCGGTTCAATGTGATAGGGATAGAATAGTAAGTGAACTCATTTCAGTAACATAGGGCAAGAATAGGAAGTGAACCTAGTTCAGTAATAAAGGACTGGAATGGGATGTGAACTCAGTTCAGTAATATAGGGCTGAGACGAGGAGTGAATCTGATTCAATAAAAGACTTTTTTCCATTAATATGGTCTTAGGAGTGAACCTTGAATACTAATATAGTTTGGGGAGTGAACCCATAACACTAATATAGCCTTGGAAAAGAGTCCTTGACTATAATGGAAATCATTTTATATATTTACGTGTCTTCCATAATCCCATGGCTTATACTTATGTTATGATTTCATGGATTATTCTCTTCATTACCTTATTATTATTATCTTTTGAACAACCAATATTTTTTCAATGATTCATGTTTATGTTATTTTATATACATGGTATGATTTTCCATGTTATTCTCATGTTTTCATAAGCTTATGCTTATGTTATTATTATGTAACTCCTTTATTTTTACTCTTACTGAGCATATTAGCTTACCCCTTTCTTATGTTTCCTTTCCCCAAGTTATAAAGAAAGGTATTAAGTAAGAGTACCAAAGGGAAAGTGTAGAGCCCCAAAGCTTGACGTACATAGACATTACATTACTTTTTCTGAATACTTAATACATAACAAAAAAAGAAACACAAGGACCGTAATAGTTTAGTGTCTTTGGAAACTCATAATATAATCTTCTAATCATGGTGAAAGATCTTCAACATCTCCCATAAAGATATTCCCCTTTTGTTTTCTTACCTAAAACCTTTATTTAAATCCTTGGGAAAAGAAAACATATAAAGGGTGAGCTCAAATTCTCAGTAAGGGTAAGCATGGAGAAAATAGAACAAATCATATACATTTGAACTTAAAAAAACATGAAAATAATGTTTAAACATCAAAATCTAGAGAAATGACATAAAACATGGCAATATGTAAGGCATAGATCATAAAGAAACATTAATCACGATAAAATAGCATGGAAATAAAACATGTAATTGTGGAAAACCATTAATAACTTGATATGATTTCCATAGTAGCCAAGGCATTGATGCCAAGACCATCTTAGTGGACAAAGTCCCTTTCTTAATCGAGTTCACTCTTCGTTCCAGTCCTGTATCACTGAACTGGATTAAATTACCTTTCTAGACATGTCTATATCATGAGATATAAATCTTTACCCAACGCATTGGAGGGATATATAGGTCCCAGCCATCTCATAATGAAATTATTCTTACATGTTCCACAAAACAATTATAAATCATTCATCATAACCCAAAGAATAAAATGAGTTTCATAAACATCATCTCTTCATAACATAATCCATATAAAACAAATGGATATCATTTCATCATAAGAAAAATCAAACCATGTAAATAATAGAGACATTATACTTGAAACATACACATATGAAATAATGTCATCTTGGATGGAAAATGGTTTTGATAAAACACTTGAAATGAATTCTTGAGGAAAATATCCTTTCTTCTTCAAAAAAATTTTATTTTCACAAAATTACATGAAATTTTAAAAGAAAAGGATTTTTTAAAAATAATCATGAAATATTTTAGAGTAAGCTTCATGAAAATAAGGCATTATGAAACCGTAAAAATCCGTTCATGCCGTATAAGTTAAAAAAACATTTTTCTCGTACTTTTTCTAGAAAAGTCAAAAAGTACCTCATATAGTAAAAAAAAGAAAGATTACTTACATACCATGTAGTAAAAGTAAAAAAATGGGTAAAAAGGACTTTAAACCTATATGAAACCATTTTTAGAAAACAGGGACATGGATGATCAATATAACCCCAGTAAATACTTACGAATAAACAATCTCAGATAAAAACGCGATTGGAAAAGTTATCCCTTAACTTATGTCTGATATGATTTTTATGTATCCAAAAATCCTGTATAATGATTTAAATAATATCATTTAATTATTACAGAATCATATACATTGTTATGATATCATATATGGTTCACTTATGACTTTATATTACCCGTTCTTTTGTAAATTCCATGTTAAAGCAGTGTTTTGGGTAAAATCGTTTCATTTATCATCCGTGTTTTGACTTGTAATTATTAATATGATTACTTAGATCATGATTAATTACTTAAAGAATGTAAAACATGATTTATATATAATATATATTCAGAATATACATATATATAATATATCGATAAATGGAAAGAAATACACCGTTCATGGAGACGGTAGGCCGTACGTATGCATAAACGCTGTTTTCGTTTCCTTATTAAATTGAATGGAAGTAAGTAAATAACATATACATAAGTAAAGTATCATTAATATGTCATATATTTCATGATTATTTAATATATATACTTTATAATCATTCTTGAATGGTTAACTTGGAGAATGAATCTCATCGCCTCGTGGAGATGGTAATCCGTATGTACGCACGAGTGATGATATCATTCCCATAATTATTGAATAGAATTGGAGTGGATGATATAATGACTCAGAATCAGTATGATGTTATAATAACAATATATAGTTATTTTTTACACCATTATACCCATCCAAGTAAGGTGGTGGTGGAAAAACTGATTACACCACGGTGTGGAGATGGTATTCCGTACGTATGCACGCGCGGTGATTCTGTTTCCCGTAGGATGGATAGAAGGTGAAATGGAGTTATTTCATATTTATAATAAAATATCAGTATATTAGTGATACATAAGTTATTACTTTATAATGAAACAACTAAATAAGAATAAGTTGAAGAAGAAAGAAACTTGAAAGAATCGGTAGAAGAGATTACCTCTTCTTCGACGCACCTCTTTTAAGCTTCCTCTTAAGGCACTAGAGTTGGTATTTTTAGGAGACCAGAACCTCTATAATGTTTCTAGGGAAGTTGAGAATGGAAATGGGCAGGGTTTTTCCGAGATTTAAAGCTCAAAATTGTGTAAAGAGAAGAGGAAGGAGGTTCCCTTTTATAAGGGAGGAGAGGGGAACCTTTGGAAACCTCAATAATATTAATTTATAATAAATCAAAACCCACTTAAAAACCTCCAAAAATGACTCATATTCTAATATTAGATGATATAGGGTTGTAATATCATCAAACAATAAAATTTAGACATATTTTGAATTTATTTTAAACCATATAAAATTGATTTATCCATATTTAATCTATTTAATTTTATTTGTGGTAATAATATTCTAAATTTTAAATTGATATAAATAATTACTTATGTGATGTGAATTATCCATAATTATATAACCTATGACATTTTAGACCATATAAATTTAAATTTATCATTTTTAATTTTTTTTGTGATTCTTAATTTTTTTTATAATATGTTATTTTTATAGAATAACAATAGTGTCAATTTTGACACTATTCATTTATTTGAATTTAAATAAAATATAAATAGAGGATATATTCGAAATAAAATCATTAATATATTCATAACATGTCATATTTATCTAGAAAATTATTGGATCACATTAAGTAGTTCATATAATATTTATTATAATATTTTTAAAATCATTTATTTGATATTTCAATCAATAAAATAATTTCAACATCACTATTGTGTCACGTTTAATGATAATTATTTAATCCCTAAAAATTATAAATAAATTCAAATGATGTATATAATTTTATTATCTTTCTGTATACTATTCATTTTTGAAGTTTCATGAATTTTATCACTAAATTAAAATTATTATACTTATAGGATTTAAGAGAGTGACATGTTGTCACTTTCTTTGGTTTTAATAATAATTAAATTATTTTCATAGTCAAAAGTCCATAAAATGAATCTAATCAGACCCTTAGGTGATATGGGTCGACTTTTAGTCATCAAATAGAATTTTGACATGTGTTAGGGTAATTTGATAATCTTAGGTTTACTCTTAATTAACAGATTTATCTTTAACTAAAGTAAATAAAAATTACCGTAGTTACTATTCATAATATCAAAAAAAATAAAAGTAACCTATTAAAATAATTTATAACCACTGAATCCAAATATGGAATAAATTTTTTAAAATTCAAAACTCATAATTTTCAGTAATTAAATTAAAATTTATCCCGTTGTTATGAAAACGGGTTTTAAAAGTTAAAATATTGCCAAAGATTGAAATGTTTTTACCTATGAATTCAATGTAAAATAAATGGTAATGACATAAATTATATTAAATGATAAAAATATATTCTATTTAGACTTTAAAACCATTAAATATTATAATTTAACCATATAAATTATTGCGATGAGAAAAGTTGTTTTTAATTAAAATATAGCATGTTTTTACTATTCATTAAAATATGAAAGTTATCAGAATAATATGAAAAATTTATCCAAAGTAAATTTTTATATCCTGATTCAAAATAAGGATTTTATTTTTTCAAATTGAACTTATAAACATGTCAAAAACTAGATTTAAAGTGGGTGCGCCATCAAAAGGTGGCAAAACTGCATTTTTTGAAAAATACATATTTTACCCGAAAATTTTATTTTGTTCTCATACCATGTTCTAAAAAATGTGTAAGATAAATAATAATGTTATTAAATTCAAAATGTAGTTAATACTATTCATAATGGCTAGTCCATTATAATAATATAACAATATATCATTGTTTAGTTAAACCCGGTATTGCGTACTACACACGCTATTGAGGAAGGTTGCGATTGCATGTAATGCAAGACAAGTCAGGGATGCGTGTAGTACAAGATCATTTTGGTGTGGCGTTCAAAACAAGGAATAAATGAAATTAAAAAGAATAATTCATATTAAATATCGGGTTTTTACATTCTACCCCCCTTAAATTGAATTTCGCCCTTGAAATTCGTCGGGGTTATAAATGGTTTACTACTTGAAAGTTTATTTAATAGAAACCTACATCGTAAAAAGGAATACCAAAACTGAACTTTAAAAACTAAATCATGAAACATAATGGTTACTCAAATTAACTAATCATTGGGTTTCCACATAAGAGAATATATGAGAAAATATGAATATAACCATCATGTTCTGATAGAGAGTGGAAGAGAACCTGGCTATGAAAAATCCAACAATCACAAATCCATAAATTTGCGATGATCTAAGGTACCATCTGATTCATTAGATATGAGGACATTAGGACAAATTTTTTGTTTTTCAAGATCATTTCCCTAAAGTTGAAGAATAATTAAAAGAAATAATTACTTGATTTTTGGTAAAATCTCACTGTTGTTTGTGCCTTGAACAATTTCCACATCATCTCTTAAAGAAATGAAGTTGAATTTGTCATCCGTGAAGTGTTAGAATATCATGCGATAGAATGATGGGTCATTCCATCTGTATCAAACAAAATGTTAGCAAAAGTTATCAAATATACATAAGTCCATCTATGGTGAGGTTAATCGTATGTGATTCCAAAAATGGACTTATAATTCATCTATCATACCGATTAATATAATAAAACTAGTTTCTACTAACCATGGACTTCCTGTAGGCCAGTGGTAGGTGATAAAGGCCTGTCACAATTCAATTGTGGGTTCGATTCCCACATCCTTCTCTAACGTGACAGGTTTTCACCCTTTCTGCAGGTTGTCCCTTTTCTTAAAATACACTATTATAACATTCCATCAATAATATCGAAAAAAGTTCTAGCCTTAAACAATACTAACTTATGTTCAACATAATCCATTCTAATCTTTAGTCTTATCCAAAATACTTCTTTCCAAACTCATAGTACAAATAGAATGATTACTAAAAAGGTCATATAATAAGCACGTGAATACCATCATTTATCCCTCATATATCACAAGATATATCTTGTTGGACACATTACAAACATGTGAATACCTTAATCATGTATTCTATTGAAAAATGAATACCCATTGAACCTTAGTGAAAACATGAATACTGTCAAAAGTTAACTCTTTCCACATACCAAAATCCAGAAATTCTATATACTCAAACCATGATATAACTTTGTCCTTATATCAGTCATGAGCTCATTAATACTATCAAACATTTCATTTTCTCCTTATCCCTTCATTATGCGCATATCATCTTCTTTCCAAAAATATCTCAATCACTTTTCATGGTTACTGGTACCATAAAAATATTGAAAACCACAATAGACTAATACATAAATATCCCAATATTCCACGATACTATATACAACATTATTTTGGAATCCCATTACATAAACACTTAATCATCCCACCACATCGTTTTCATATTCAACATCACCAATAGTGATTGTATGTGACTTCCCTTTGTTCTTTTCCTTAAGAGGTTACTCATGTCGATCATCATTAACCCTTGGATTAGGGAATTGATTAGTATAATGCCCCATTTCCTTGCACTTGAAGCATTGAAGTGTTGCTGGAGCGTTCTCTGTGGTCTTTTCTCTATTCACTTCATTAGCTACTGTTTTCCCATTACTTCGACACTCAACTGCTCGATGACCTTCTTTCCCACACTTAAAACATTTTCTAGTACCTTTTAGGAAATCTCCACCATGCTTCTTTCCACACTTTGAGCATAAAGAAGAATTCATCTTCTTCTCTCCAGTGTTCTCAGATTTTTCATTAAACTCCATATTTTGTTTCTTGTCAAAACCATGAGATGGATATGTAACACCAACTTCCAATTCTACCTTGATAGCACAACACACAATTTTTTCATAGCTGCTGAAGTCTCTTTTAGCTAATTCCCTTCAAAGACTTGGTTTTAAGTTACTGAAGAATCAATCAAATTTGCTTTCAGGTTGGATGATAAATCCAGATGCATACCTTTCAAGCCGTGTAAAATTCCCCTCGTATATGCCAATATATTCATCATACTTTTTCTTAAGCTCTAGAAACACCTTTTCCATATTTGTTAGAAGAATACGAGGGAATTACTTATTGAAAAACAAGTTCTTGAACTCTTCCCATTCCATGGATTCAATTTCATGTTGGGGCCGTGTATTCTTAATTAGAGTCCACCACTGGTATGCTTCACCTTCTAAACGGTAAACAACCAAAATTACTTTTTCATGCTCTGAACAGAGAAGTATGGAAAATATCTTTTCAATGGTACTGATCCATTTTTCAGCAACAATTAGATCAAAAGACCCACTGAAAGAATGTGGACATTGCCTCATGAAGGACTCAATATAATATTGTGTAAAGACCCATAAAAATTCAAGGGAATTTTTTTTCTAATTTTCTTTGGAATTTTACAAGAACACAGTTTCTGACGGAAACCTGATTCCGAGGCCCGATGTGCCTGGAATCATTTTCCGAATTTTGGCTCGGGTACGTTCAGTGAACGGATGAGCGGGTTTTTCTAACTTTTGAACCGGTGCTCGGAACCGAATTCCGAGGGCACCGATGGAATCGCAACGCCGATAATTTCTTAGAAACGTCCCTTTCGGAGCTGCGTTTGCTCGGGTGTGGTTTTTAATTTTTGGGCTTTAAGTTAAGAAATAAAATAATGTGGTACGACAAACTTTATTTTATTTCACTTAAAGCCGCTTAAAACCACTTAAAGTTGCTTAATCTGAGTTTAATCGGATAGGGTGGAACCCAAAATATCCTACCCTCTTGTTAGGATATTTTTGAGGTGGGCCCGCATGGGCCCCATTGTTTCTTTTCCGCTAAGTAACACACCCGCGAAAACCCCTATTAAATGAAAGTCAACTGACGCGTTTTCTAAATTCTTAACGCCCCTATTAATTGGGTGGTTAGTTCGTTGCAATTAATTCTATGAATTAATTGTTCGTTACTTATCTTTGTTTTTCAAATTCTTTAGTTGATAATAAAATAAGATGAGGACTTAGTTTATTATCGGGTTGTTGTGTTAAACCTTTGGAGAATCTCTAAAGATCTTCATCCTCCTTCGCGAAGAATGCGAAGAACGTGAAGAACGCCGGCCTCCGACGAAGGGCGACGAAGAACGCCAGACCCCCGGAGATCGACGACGTGATGCCGACAGTTCTCCCTCTACGACGCTTCTTCCACGACGATCCATCCCCGCGACAATCTTCGATCGACAACTTGAGGTAGGGGGTTTACGTGATTTTCCTTACGTGATTTTCCTTACGTGATTCTCTTTCGTATTTTATCCTCGATATTTGGACCGCATGATATCAGTTAACGGGAGGAGGTCAGACCGCACAAACACGGTCGTCCCCCTCCCTTTTTGTTTTTCTTGTTGTTGCGGATCGAATTAATTGATGTGGTGCCGTCGCGCCATGCGGGATCGAGCGGAAAGAATGCGTGACGTCGTCACGCCGCACATTCAAATTTTAAACTCTCGTGCGTGGGTATTTTGATTTCAAGGTGTTCGTATAATTTATTTTGGATAAATTATACCCTCATCAATGATTAAAATCATGTGTTTATTATTTTCCAATTGATAACACCTAACGCGGAGGGCGCGGGCCGAACAAACACGGCCCGACAACCCTCCACAGCTTGTTTATCAATGTGCGGATCGACGGACGACGACAAAGAAGGCCGCCATGGCGTTTGAGGGCCTTGTAGTGAAGATCGGGTCCCGGGAGGACCACTGGCAAAGACAACACGCAAAACGGACCACCGGAGCGCGTCCGGTGGTCCGCGGAAGCTCCCACCGGCCCCCGGCGCTCCGCCGGCAAAACCCGTCGTGGCTTCAGCCGCGGCGGCGAGGTCGGTTCCACAGTCGCACGAAACCGAGGGGCGGGACGTGGTCGGCATGCCGCGTCCGGGTGCCGAGGAGCGGCCCCCGCGCGGGGGGCTGCGGTTCCCTCGCTCGGTCGGTCGACCGAGCTGAGCCGACCTGTCGGGCCGGGTCGCGCCCAGGCCGGGCCAGGCCACCCTCGCCGGGCCGGGTCGCGCCCAACCAGGTCGGATCCAGACCCGGGTCGGGTCGACCTAGTTCAGGCCGACCCAGGGGGGTCGGGCCGGGTCGGTCCGGGCCCAGACCCCCCTTTTTCAGTCTTTTGCCCATATCTTGGGCTACGGACCTCCGAACGACGCGTCGTCAGCGGAAATGCGACCCTTGGATCGAGACAGTCGTTTTGGTATATTACACTCAAGGTTTTGGAATGCCTTGGGTTCAGCTGAGTTGGTTCGGATACGAAACCAACCGGGCCCTCGGAGCGAAAACGCTTATATCTTGAGCTCCGGACGTCCGATTGACATGCCACAGACTTTGATAGATTCCTCTAAGTGAGACAGATCTTTTGGCTTACTCCGCTCGAGGTTTGGATGCCGTCAGAGTGCGGTCGGGTTGGTTCGCTCACGAAACCAACCGGGCCCCTGGAACGAAAAAGCCAATAACTCACAGACCGAGCGTCTGATTGACGTGTTGTCTGTCTCGTTGTTTTCCTCTTTTTGAGACGGAACTTTTGGCATACCCCGCCTGAGGTTTGGACGCAGTTGGAGTATGACCGGGTTGGATTGTACCCGAAATCCAACCGGGCCCCTAGAGCGGGAAAGCTGATATCTTTCAGACCAGACGTCCGTTTGACGAACCGTCATCGGCGTTGTTGATCCCTTTGAGAAACGGTCCCTATGTGTATACCCTATGAGAGTTTGGGGTACATTTGAGTTACGTCCGGGTTGGTTCGCACACGAAACCAACCGGGCCCCGGGGACGAAAAGGCTAGTAACTCACAGACCGGGCGTCCGATTGACACGTCGTCTGTTGTGTTGAGACCCCTGTAATGAGGCAGTACTTTGAGATACTTCTTCGTGGAACCTTGTGATACTTGTAGTATCGACCAGCAGCTCGTGGAGCGGAACCTCCCGGAGACGATCGTGCGAAATTCGGAGACCGTGTAGCCGGCTGAGACCTGACGACTTCTTGACCAATCGACTCGGTGTGTTTCGGATAGCCCAGTGGGGAGCTCTTGGTTGTAGTGGCAGACCCACGGCGGAGGAGCGCATGGTTGTAGCGACAGACCCGCGGTACTCAACAGAAGGAGTACCTCTAGAGGCTATGAGGGGGAGCGCTTGGTTGTAGCAGCAGACCCACGGCGGAGGAGCGCTTGGTTGTAGCTGCAGACCCGCGGTACTCAATAGAAGGAGTACCTCTTGAGGCTATGAGAGGGAGCACTTGGTTGTAGCGGCAGACCCATGGTGGGAAGCACTTGGTTGTAGCAGCAGGCCCACGGTACTCGACAGGAGGAGTACCTCAGCAGTCTTAGGTTAGTGAGCAGTACCTCGGAGTCATGATAGGACCACTGTACACTCTAGATATGGGGCTCTTCAGCAGTTACAGTTTCGATAATGAAAATCCTGGTTTGAGCTGAGTCTATGACCTTTGTGTTTACCTCTTGATTGAGATGGGTTACTTGATAACTTAGGTATATGTATGGTCATATACCTGGGTAGTGGTTATCCGTTGATTTCATAATCCTTGTGTTTCCTCATGATTGAGATGAGTTACTTGGTAACTTTGGTATATGTATGGGCATATACCTTAGTAGAGGTTATCTGTTGAGATCTTCTTTGTGGTTATCCATGTTGGTTTTAGTGAGACCTTGAGGGTCTCGGGGTCCCTACTGAGTATCGTTATACTCACCCCTGCACGGGCTTTTCCCGCACCTCATTGTGTTGGTTTCAGACGACGGACAGTGCTGACGGAGGCCGAGTGTTCGAGGACTGGACGGTACCCGGAGGTGGACTACACGACGAGTCAGTACCCGGAGGTGGACTACACGACGAGTCAGTATCCAGAGGTGGACTTCACGGCGAGACGACACTCGGAGGAGGTTGATGGGCGAGAGCGTTGTGGAGGCTATCTGTACCTACCCTTCAGGTAGGATCCGAGGAGGACGACCCAGGAGCCGCTTCCGTCCTTCCAGCTGTTATACTTTGTTCAGCTGTAGTTGTACTTTCTTTTGGGTTTGTATTCTGGCCCATTTACCTTTCAGCACTTCTCTTGTACTCTGTGGTGTTTTGTTTACTTTTATAAAGGAAATGCCTTCCCAGTTATCGAGATTTACGCCTTTGGTGCTAGTCGCCAGCCCCAGGCCTATGGAAGGCGGGCTTGGGGCAGTCACAGCATGGGCCCCGGGGACGGGTCATGACAAATTGGTATCAGAGGGGTCGGTTCTACCGCAGAACTTATAACTCTGATATTTCCTTTCTGTGAAGCAATAGTGTTAAGAGTACCAAGTGTGGTTTTCAGTTCAGGGAGTCCAGTGTTGGTGCGGGCGACCGACGTATCCATACACCAAGACCCTGACAACTGATTTCCGACTCCGTGCACGAAAACAATGATTGCGTGTGTGTTTCCAAAAGTTTTTAAATGTCAGATCAAACCAGGTCAGCTCACCAGGTATAATCGTTTGACAATGTCACGTTGTTTCTTTCAGGATTCCTTTTCACGGACGACCAGCTAGAGCCCAGGGGGATGTGCATACTGACAGCCTGGTGAGCGACGAGGCTTCGGTACAGGGCCCTCTTGTAGTTGAGGCACCAACGATACTACCATACGTTGGGCCACCGATACCACCATCCCCCGCAGTAGGCGATGCACTCCACTTGAGCGCGCTGCACGAGTTCCAGTGCCAGAGGCCACCCAGGTTTCGGGGAGAGACGGACCCGCAGGCGGCTGAGGATTGGCTGGGGGAAGTGGTGAGAGTCTTCAGGCTAGTGGGAACGCCGACAGACTTCATGGTGATCTTTGCTGCCAGCCTTCTTCAGGCAGCAGCAGGTAGGTGGTGGAGCCACTTGTTCCAGTTTTGCGACGGGATGACCTTCACATGGGAAGACTTCAAGACCTTCTTCAGGGTGGAGTTTGTGCCAGTAGCTCTACACCCCGAGTGTGTTTAGGAGCTGCTGCCTTTGCCGCGTGTTTTTCGATCAGTAGCTGAGTCATCTGTGGGAAGTAGATAGATGATGCAGAGGTCCAAGAAGACCAGAGCCAGCCGTGCGAGGAGCAGGAAGTGTTATGAATGCGGTGGAAAGGTTCACCTGGCACGTGACTGTCCGACTCCTCGTATAGTTGATCCGCAGGCTTTGGAGGAGCCACCGAGGCAGAAGCAGCGGCGGGTTCTTGAGCAACAGCCGAGCAGTGGACAAGGTAGTAGAGCTCCGAGAGAAGGTGGACAGGAGAGGAACTATTGGATACGTCCCTTGTACTTCTAGTTCCATGTTGCGGTTGTATTCGTGTCTTTGTACTATGGGCTGAAATAATAAAAAGACACTTATCTTTGTGATGTTTGCTTTCCTGTCCTTTTTTTTGGTTGATAGTGAGTGGTCCCAGTTGAAACCGTTGACTTGACCCTCACTTTAGAGATTTCTACTAGAGGAGACCCAGTGACCTCACACTGATGCCGACAGTGTGACTCGACCCTTGGAGGCGAGAGTGACAGTTGGATCTCTTGGTAGTTACGTTGAGGCCTTACGACGTCATCCATGACATGAATGCATCATTCATGTCAGGATTGACTGTATTAGGCAATGGGCATGGTTCATCCAGGGGGATGAGACCAGGTTTCTCTTTTCAGCAAAGGAGAAATTTTAGCAGCTCTTCCAGATCGTAGGCAAAGAAGGTGCAGATCATCTAGGAGCAGATGAAGACTGCACAGTGCAGTAAGAAACAGGAAACCGGTGCCAGTCTTAGAGACTCGGGCGTGTTAAATGTTTCAAGAAGTGCAAGCTTTAAGGAGAGATGAGTCTGAGAAGCAGCATACGTGGCTAGGGTAGCAGCATGAGGTGGTGTACGTTTTAACATTCTACAACCACCCGCCTTAGTTGTCCCCGCCAAGCTCAGGGAGCTGGAGGGCGGAGGAAGAGTGCGGCTGCATGCGGTCAAGGAGTGTGACCCAATGGCTCCAAAAATGATTCAAGGGATAGTCTGTGTCCACTACTAGCTGCCGTAGTAATAGACGTTGATATGAATCATTCCTTCCTTCCACAAATCTTGTCCCAGACCTAGAGTTTCTGGTAATCCGTAGACTTGACCCTCACATCTAGAGATACCTTGGGAGGAGACTCGATAATCACACTTACGCCGACGGTGCGGTCAGACCCTCGAGGCGAGAGTTTCGGTTGGAATCTCTTGGTGGCAGCGTCGAGGCCTTACGACGTTGGTTTGAGTATAGACTGGGCAATCACAGTTCATACACAAATTGATGGTATTAGGCAAAAAGGTTGTGGTTTAACTACGACGTTAGGTTGGGTTTTCCTTGGTCGGCGAAAAAGGAAACCCAGGCAGCACATGATAACTCATGCACAGGAGGGTGCGACCGATCACTCTTGAGTCGGTCAACCTTACCCTCATGGCAGCAGTTGTTTTGAGTTTCAGTTCTAACAGGAATTGGAGGCCTCTTGAGTTCGAGGATAACGATCTCGTCCTTATATGGGTCTCAACTCGATGAGGTTTACGGAGATGTGGCCAAGGCGGAAAGTTATCTCCGAGGTTCAGCGGACCTTCTTAGGCCCTCAGCTTGGTAGGCGGGGTGGTTTACCGCTTGACCCATCCACCTCAGTTGCACCGGGTGCACGACGACTTCCACGTATCTCACCAGAGGAGATACGTGCTCGACCCCTTCGCATATCATCGACCATGGGGAGCTGGATGATGGAAATGGGGTGACTTTCATGGAGGTTCCAGTGGGGATCGAGGATCAACAGGGGTGGATCCTACGAGAACGGTCTATCCCTCGGGTGCGCTTTCACTGGCAGTACGGGAACCTCCAGGTGAGCACATGAGAGCGGGAGGCTCAGATGCGTGCTCAGTACCACTTTTGTGACCCTAGTTTGTGTTAAAGCTTTACGAGGACATAAAGCCCTGAGGTGGGAGTAATGTAAAGACCCGTAAAAATTCAAGGGAAATTTTTTTCTAATTTTCTTTGGAATTTTACAAGAACGCAGTTTCTGACGGAACCTGATTCCGAGGCCCGGTGTGCCTGGAATCATTTTCCAAAGTTTGGCTCGGGTACGTTCAGTGAACGAACGAGCGGGTTTTTCTAACTTTTGAACCGTTGCTTGGAACCGAA
This sequence comes from Viscum album, assembly GCA_963277665.1. NCBI lineage: Eukaryota > Viridiplantae > Streptophyta > Magnoliopsida > Santalales > Viscaceae > Viscum > Viscum album. The sequence goes on along the minus strand of OY728147.1, from coordinate 832,293,645 downwards.
TTCCGAGGGCACCAATGGAATCGCAGTGCCGGTAATTTCTTAGAAATGCCTCTTCCGGAGTTGCATTTGCTCGGGTGTGGTTTTTAATTTTTGGGCTTTAAGTTAAGAAATAAAATAATGTGGTACGACAAACTTTATTTTATTTCACTTAAAGCCACTTAAAACTGCTTAAGCTGAGTTGAAGCGGATAGGGTGGAACCCAAAATATCCTACCCTTTTGGTAAGATATTTGTGAGGTGGGGCCCGCACGATCCCCATTGTTTATTTTCCGCTAAATAACACACCCGCGAAACCCCTATTAAATGAAAGTCAACGGACGCGTTTTCTAAATTCTTAACGCCCCTATTAATTGGGCGGTTAGTTCGTTGCAATTAATTCTATGAATTAATTGTTCGTTACTTATCTTTGTTTTTTAAATTCTTTAGTTGATAATAAAATAAGATGAGGACTTAGTTTATTATCGGGTTGTTGTGTTAAACCTTTGGAGAATCTCTAAAGATCTTCATCCTCCTTCGCGAAGAACGTGAAGAACGCGAAGAATGCCGACCTCCGACGAAGGGTGAGGAAGAACGCTAGACCACCGGAGATCGACGACGTGACGCCGACAGTTCTCCCTCTGCGATGCTTCTTCCACGACGATCCATCCCCGCGACAATCTTCGATCGACAACTTGAGGTAGGGGGTTTACGTGATTTTCCTTACGTGATTCTCTTCCGTCTTTTATCAGCGATATTTAGACCGCATGATATCAGTTAACGGGAGGAGGTCGGACCGCACAAACACGTTCTCCCCCATCCCTTTTTTTCTTGTTATTGCAGATCGAATGAATTGATGCGGTGCCGTCGCGCCACGCGGGATCGAGCGGCAAGAATGCGCGACGTTGTCACGCCGCACATTCAAATTTTAAACTCTCGTGCGTGGGTATTTTGATTTCAAGGTGTTCGTATAATTTATTTTGGATAAATTATACCCTCTTCAATGATTAAAATCATGTGTTTATTATTTTCCAATTGATAACACCTAACGCGGAGGGCACGAGCCGAACAAACACGACCCTAAAACCCTCCGCAACTTGTTTATCGATGTGCGGATCGACGGACGACGACGAAGCAGGCCGCCATGGCGTTTGAGGGCCTTGCAGTGAAGATCGGGTCCTGGGAGGACCACTGGAGAAGATGGCACGCAAAACGGACCACCGGAGCGCGTCCGGTGGTCCGCGGAAGCGCCCGCCGGCGCCGGAGGCGGCAGCCGGCAGCGGCCGACCGCCAGGCGGCGGTGGCGCCCGGCACTCCGCCGGCAAAACCCGCCGCGGCTTTAGCCGCGGCGGTGAGTTCGGTTACGCGGTCGCGCGGAACCGAGGGGCGGGACACGGCCGGCATGCCGCGTCCGGGTGTCGCAGAGCGGCCCCCGCGCGGGGGGCCACAATTCCCTGGCTCGGTCAGTCGACCGAGCCGAGCCGACCCGCCGAGCCGGGTCGCGCCCAGGCCGGGCCGGGCCGCCTTGTCCGGGCTGAGTCGCGCCCAACCGGGTCGGACCCGGACCTGGGTCGGGTCGACCCGGGGGGGGGGGGGGGGTCAGTCCGGGTCCAGACCCCCTGTTTTCGGTCTTTTGCTCATATCTTGGGCTACGGACCTCCGAACGACACGCTGTCAGCGGCGATGCGACCCTTGGATCGAGATGGTGGTTTCGGTATATTACACTCAAGGTTTCTGAATACCTTGTGTTCGGCCGATTTGGTTCGGATACGAAACCAACCGGGCCCTCGGAGCGGAAATGCTTATATCTTGAGCTCCGGACGTCCGATTGACGTGCCGTCGACTTTGATAGATTCCTCTAAGTGAGACAGATCTTTTGGATTACTCCGCTCGAGGTTTGGATGCCATCGGAGTGCGGTCGGGTTGGTTCGCTCATGAAACCAACCGGGCCCCTAGAACGAAAAAGCCAATAACTCACAGACCGGGCGTCCGATTGACGCGCTGTCTGTCTCGTTGTTTTCCTCTTGTTGAGAAGGAACTTTTGGAATGCCCCGCCTGAGGTTTGGACGTAGTTGGAGTATGGCCGGGTTGGATTGTACCCGAAATCCAACCGGGCCCCTGGAGCGGGAAAGCTGATATCTTTCAGACCAGATGTCCGTTTGGCGAACCGTCCACGATGTTATTGATCCGTTTGAGAAACAGTCCCTATGTGTATACCCTATGAGAGTTCGGGGTACAGTTGAGTTACAACCGGTTTGGTTTGCACACGAAACCAACCAGGCCCTGGGGACGAAAAGGCTAGTAACTCACAGACTGGGCATCCGATTGACGCGTCGTCTGTTGTGTTGAGACCCCTGTGACGAGGCGGTACTTTGAGATACTTCTTCGTGGAACCTTGTGATACTTGTCGTATCGACCAGCAGATCGTGGAGCAGACCCTCCCAAAGACGAGCGTGCGGAATTCGGAGACTGTGTAGCCGGCTGAGACCTGACGACTGCTTGACCGATCGACTCGGTGTGTTTCGGATAGCCCAGTGGGGAGCGCTTGGTTGTAGCGGCAGACCCACGGCGGAGGAGCGCTTGGTTATAGCGGCAGACCCGCGGTACTCAACAGAAGTAGTACCTATAGAGGCTATGAGGGGGATCACTTGGTTGTAGCGGCAGACCCACGACGGAGGAGCGCTTGGTTGTAGCAGCAGACCCGCGGTACTCAACAGAAGGAGTACCTCTTGAGGCTATGAGGGGGAGCGCTTGGTTGTAGCGGCAGACCCATGGTGGGAAGAACTTGGTTGTAGCAGCAGTCCCACAGTACTCGACATGAGGAGTACCTCAGCAGTCTTAGGTTAGTGAGCAGTACCTCGGAGTCGTGATAGGACCACTGTACACTCCAGAGACGGGGCTCTTCAGCAGTTACAGTTTCGATAATGAAAATCCTGGTTTGAGATGAGTCTATGACCTCTGTGTTTACCTCTTGATTGAGAGGGGTTACTTGATAACTTAGGTATATGTATGGGCATATACCTGGGTATTGGTTATCCGTTGATTTTATAATCCTTGTGTTTCCTCGTGATTGAGATGAGTTATTTGATAACTTAGGTATATGTATGGGCATATACCTAAGTAGATGTTATCTGTTGAGATCTTCTTTGTGGTTATCCATGTTGGTTTTAGTGAGACGTTGAGGGTCTCGGGGTCCCTACTGAGTATCGTTATACTCACCCCCCCATGAGATTTTCCCGCACCTCATTGTGTTGGTTGCAGATGACAGACAGTGCTGACGGAGGCCGAGTGTTCGAGGACTGGACGGTACCCGGAGGTGGACTACAAGACGAGTCAGTACCCGGAGGTGGACTACACGACGATTCAGTATCCGGAGGTGGACTTCATGGCGAGACGACACTCGGAGGAGGTTGACGGGTGAGAGCGTTGTGGAGGCTATCTGTACCAACCCATCAGGTAGGATCCGAGGAGGACGACCCAGGAGCCGCTTCCGTCCTTCCAGCTGTTATACTTTGTTCAGCTGTAGTTGTACTTTCTTTTGGGTTTGTATTCTGGCCCATTTACCTTTCAGCACTTCTCTTGTACTCTGTGATGTTTTGTTTACTTTTATAAAGGAAATGCCTTCCCAGTTATCAGGATTTACGCCTTTGGTGCTAGTCGCCATCCCCTGGCCTATGGAAGGCGGGCTTGGGGCAGTCACGACACGGGCCCCGGGGACGGGTCGTGACATATTGTTCCCTTCTCTGCTCATTTGGAAGTCTAGAATGATTCATAGCTTGTGTAATTATAGAAATAAGATTTTGTACTCTATCTCCCATAACATTGGTTTGTTTAGGAGGAAAATCATTGCATTGTCCATTACATTGATCAACATGGTTCCTTTGGGTTCCAGCCATCGTCTAAAACCCAAAAAGAATTGTGTGAGAGACAAAAATCATGCTAGGAAAACAACATAATAAAGGGGGAGTACCTTCAATATCTAACATCTTAGGTTTAATTCTAATATCATTTCCGTTATTCTAGGACTATAAACTATACTATACTTAACCTTAGGTACATCCCTAGACATACCTTAGAAATATCTCTAGGGATCTCACTAAAGTTCTCGCATCCTAGTTTCCAAAGGTTGACTAAACCTTTCCTCTGATACCAACTGTAGCGGTTTGGAATTACTTCTAGTGGACTATAATTGATACCTATCAGGGAACTCCATGGGTGGCTACACCCCCTAGGCGGGGCACACCACCATCTCCAGTGGAATCCATTTCCTCATGAAGACCTTGGGTAGAGATCCATGCTTCGTCCAATGCTCACATGTGAGAGTTCCCAAGGATCAGATTCATTCCTACATCCTTTTCCTCTGATACCAACTGTAGATACCCATACTTGATGTACATGGAAATTATATTACTTTTTCGGAATACTTAATACATAACAAAAACAGACACACAAGGACCATAATAGTTTAGTGTCTTTGGAAACTCAGAATATAATCTTCTAATCGTGGTGAAAGATCTTCAACATCTCCCATAAAGATCTTCCCCTTTTGTTTTCTTACCTAAAACCTTTATTTAAATCCTGGGGAAAAGAAAACATATAAATAGTGAGCTCAAATTCTCAATAATGGTAATAATGGAGAAAATAGAACAAATCATATACATTTAAACTTAAAAAAACATGAACATAATTTTTAAACATCAAAATCTTGAGAAATGACATAAAAAATGGCAGTATGTAAGGAATAGATCATAAAGAAACATTAATCATAATAAAATAGCATGGAAATAAAACATTTAAATTTGGAAAACCATTAATCACTTGATATGATTTCCATAGTAGCCAAGGCATTGCTGCCAAGACCATCTTACTGGACAAAGTCCCTTTCTGAATTGATTTCACTCCTCATTCCAGTCCTGTATCAATGAACTAGATTAACTTACCATTCCAGCCATGTCTATCTCATGAGATATAAATATTTACCCAATGAATTGGAGGGATATATAGGTCCCACCAATCTCATAATGAAATCATTCTTACGTGTTCCACAAAACAATCATAAATCATTCATCATAACCCAAAGAATAAAATGAGTTTCATAAACATCATCCCTTCATAACATAATCCATATAAAACAAATGGATATCATTTCATCATAAGAAAAATCAAACCATGTAAATAATAAAGACATTATACTTGAAACATACACATATGAAATAGTGTAATCTTGGATGGAAAATGGTTTTGATAAAACACTTGAAATGAATTCTTGAGGAAAATATCATTTCTTCTTCAAAATCATTTTATTTTCACAGAATTCCATGAAATTTTAAAAGAAAATTATTTTGCTGAAAATAATCTTGAAATCTTGTAGAGTAATCTTCATGAAAATAAGGCGTTATGAAACCGTAAAAATCCGTTCATGCCGTATAAGTTAAAAAACATTCTTCTCATACTTTTCCCGGAAAAGTCAAAAAGTACCTCGTATGGTAAAAAAAGAAATATTCCTTACATACCATGTAGTAAAAGTAATAAAATGGATAAAAAGGACTTTAAACCTATATGAAACCATTTTTAGAAAATAGGGGCACGAATGATCAATATAACCCCAGTAAATACTTACGAATAAACAATCTTGGATAAAAACGAGATTAGAAAAGTTATCCCTTACCTTATGTCTGATATGCTTCATATGTATCCAAACATCCTGTATAATGATTTTAATAATTTCATTTAATTATTATAGAATCATATTCATTGTTATGATATCATATATGGTTCACTTATGACTTTATATTACCCATTCTTTTGTAAATTCCATGTTAAAGCAGTGTTTTGGGTAAAATCGTTTCATTTATCGTCCGTGTTTTGACTTGTAATTATTCATATGATTACTTAGATCATGATTACTTACTTACATAATGTAAAACATGATTTATATATAATATATATTCAGAATATACATATATATAATAGATCAATAAATGGAAAGTAATACACCGTTCATGGAGACGGTATGCCATACGTACGCATAAACGCTGTTTTCGTTTCCTTATTAAATTGAATGGAAGTAAGTAAATAACATATACATAAGTCCAGTATCATTAATATGTCATATATTTCATGATTATTTAATATATATACTTTATAATCATTCTTGAATGGTTAACTTGGAGAATGAATCTGATCGCGTCGTGGAGACGGTAATCCGTACGTACGCACGAGCGATGATATCGTTCCAATAATTATTGAATAGAATTGGAGTTGATGATATAATGTCTCATCATCAATATGATGTTATAATAACCATATATAGTTATTTTTTATACCATTATACCCATCCAAGTAAGGTGGTGGTGGAAAAACTGATTACACCACGGCGTGGAGACGGTATTCTGTACATATGCATGCGCGGTGATTTAATTTTTTGTAGGATGGATAGAAGGAGAAATGGGGATGTTTCATATTTATAATAACATATAAGTATATTAGGGATATTTATGTTATTAATTTATAATGAAACAACTAAATAAGAAGAAGTTGAGGAAGAAATAAACTTGAAAGAATAGGTAGAAGAGATTACCTCTTCTTCGACGCAGCTCTTTTAAGCTTCCTATTAAGGCACTAGAGTTGGTCTTTTGAGAAGAAGAGAACCTATATAATGTTTATATGGAAGTTGAGAATGTAAATGGGCAGGGGTTTTCTGAGCTTGAAAGTTCAAAATTGTGTAAAGGGAAGAGGGAGGAGGTGCCCTTTTATAAGGGAGGTGAGGGGCACCTTTGGAAACCTCAAACATATTAATTTATAATAAATCAAAAACCACTTAAAATCCTCAAAAAATGACTCATATTCAAGAATTAGATGCGATAGGATTGTAATATCATCAACCAATAAAATTTATACATATTTTGAATTTATTTTAAACCTTATCAAATTGATTTATCCTTATTTAATCTATTTAATTTTATTTGTGGTAATAATATTCTAAATTTTAAATTGATATAAATAATTACTTATGTTTTGTGAATTATCCATAATTAGATAATGTATTAAATTTTAGATAATATAAATTTGAATTTATATTTTTTAAATATTTTTGTGTTTTTTAAACAATTTTATAATATGTTATTTTTATAAAATAACAATAGTGTCAATTTTAACACCATTCATTTATTTGAATTTAAATAAAATATACATAGAGGATATATTAGAAATAAAAGCTTTAATAGATTCATAACATGTCATATTTATCTATAAAATTAGTGGATCACATTAAATAGTTCATATAATATTTATTTTAATATTTTTAAAACCATTTATTTGATATTTCAATCAATAAATCAATTTCAACATCACTATTGTGTCACCTTTAATAATAATTATTTAATCCCTAAAAATTATAAATAAATTCACATGATGTAGATAATTTTATTATATTTATGGAGATTATTTATGTTTTAAGTTTCATGAAGCTTATCACTAAATTAAAATTATTATACTTATAAGATTTAAGAGAGTGACATGTTGTCACTTTCTTTGGTTTTAATAATAATTAAATTATTTTCATGGTCAAAAGTCCTTTAAATGAATCTAATCAGACCCTTAGGTGATATGGGTCGACTTTTAGTCATCCAATAGAATTTTTACATGTGTTAGGGTAATTTTATAAACTTAGGCTTACCCTTAATTACCTGATTTATCTTTAACTGAAGTAAATAAAAATTACCGTAGTTACTATTCATAAAATGAAAAAAATAAAAGTAATATATTAACATAATTTGTAAACACTGAATAAAAATATGGAATCCATTTTTCAAAATTCAAATAACCGAAGTTTCAGTAATTAAATTAAAATTTATCCAATTGTTAAGAAAACGAGTTTTAAAAGTTAAAATATTGCCAAAGATTGAAATGTTTTTACATATGAATTCAACGTAAAATTAATGGTAATGACATAAATTATATTAAATGGTAAAAATATATTCTATTTATACTTTAAAACCATTCAATATTATAAATTAACCATATAAATTATTGCGATGAGAAAAGTTGTTTTTAATTAAAATATAGCATGCTTTTACTATTCATTAAAATATGAAAGTTATCAGAATAATATGAAAAATTTATCCAAAGTAAATTTTTATATCCTGATTCCAAATAATAATTTTATTTTGTCAAATTGAACTTATAAACATGTCAAAAACTAGATTTAAAGTGGGTGCACCATCAAAAGGCGGTAAAACTGCATTTTTAAAAAAATACATATTTTACCCGAAAATTTTATTTTGTTCTCATACCATGTTCTAGAAAATGTGTAAGATGAATAATAATGTAATAAAATTAAAAATTTAGTTAATACTATTCATAAAAGCTAGTCCATTATAATATTATAACAATATATCGTTGTTTAGCGAAACCCGGTATTGCGTACTACACACGCTATCGAGGGAGGTTGCGATTGCGTGTAATGCAAGCCAAGTCAGGGATGCGTGTAGTGAAAGCTCATTTTGGTGTAGCGTACAACACAAGACATCAATGAAATAAAAAATAATAATTTTCATAAAATCTCGGGTTGTTACATGAAGATCTTTAGGGGATATGTTTAATATATTTCACCCATTTATAAGATTTTGTTCCAAGATTCCTAAGACACTAAACTATTATTGTCTATAGGCATGTATTTTTGTAATGTGATGAATATTCATCTTAAATGATGTAATATCCATGTATGTTAAGTCTAGGTCTCTATAGTTGGTATAAAAGGAAAGGTTTATTCATTTATAAAATAGGATGAGAAAACTTTAGCGAGATCCCTAGGGATATTTTTAAGGATATTTATAGTGATATCTCTAAGGATAAGTCTAAGGATGATTTAATGTTTAGAAAAATTTCTTAGAATTTTGGTAAAGGATAGAGTGAACGGTCTCTTAGATATAAATCATTGTCTGGATACTATAAGTGTATATGGATCTGGCATAAATGTATATAGTGGTAACAACCCTAAAAATAATGTATTGAGCCAGACCCGATCGGGAACTGGTGCATGAAAACTGGCCTTGCTGTACACCTGGTTTGACACTACTAGGGGATATGCTTTGGAAAATCACAAACTCTTTATAATACATTAGGAAGTATTTCAATAAAATACGACTATAAATAACCTAGGATAAACGTAATATGTCATATATTAAATAAGATTTCATGATTTAGATATCATATAAGTAATTTTTCATGATTATGTGGTTTTATTCCATGATAAGTGTTGATCACAATATGATTTCTTGATTTAGTCAATGGAAGGTACTATAAATAAATGGGTTTACATTGAATGATTCATATGTGGAAAGTATGGGAATTATGAAAATTGATTTCCTAAGTGGAAATCTCATGGAGAGAATCAAGAAGCTCTACAAGTATTTGTTATAATACTAAAATGATGTGACCAAAAATGACATGTGAAAGGTATGGGATGTTTTAAAAGTATTTTTTACATTAAACATAAGAAAAATTTTTAAATTGAGGTTGAGGAACCTTAAGAAAAGATTCATATTTCACATTATAGAAAAGGGGTATTAAGGAAAAAGATGATGAAGCTTGAGTAATGGTTTAAGAATACAGTTGGATAAAAGAATTTATTATGTTTTAGAATTCAATGATTATGTTATATGAATCATGAAATATATAAGTATTTTCAGTATACAATTTTCATTAAGGATTGAAAAGGATATATTGAATTTTGATGAAGACTTAGAAAATTGATTTAATGGAAAGGTGATATTTTTATTAAGGGAAGGTAACCTGTAATGTGTTCAAGATGTTGAGAAAATTTTGTTTAGATTGGATAAATAGATGATTGGTTTAGATAAAGTAAATTGGATAGTGTCGATGAGCTTAGAACTGATTAAGGATTTTTAGAAAAAGTGGTTCATGTTATCATGGATGAAGTTAAAAACTTCTTGGATTTAAGTAATATATCCAGTAATCTTTGAAATAAGGAAGCATGCATGTTTCCCAAAAGGATTTATGGAAATTAAGGTTATTAACATGTTTCAAGAAAATACATGATTAGGGTATTCACATGTTTAGAATGTCACAACCAAGATATACTTTATGGTATATAGGGGTGGAAATGTTAAGCTAATTTAGTGACCATCTTTCTAAAGTTTTGGATTTTATTCCCTGGAGTAAGAGATGAAGTGGGAATTGATCAAGGCATAACCAAAGGGTGATATTATGAATATGAAATGGAATTAAATCATGAAATTATATTTTCTCATGAAAATTATTCAACTTTAGGAAAAGATTAATGAAATAAAATGTTTTCCTATCATTATCATTTATTGATGACATCAAGGACATCTTTCACACTTCTTCAATTTATGGTTTTTTGATTGTTAACTTTCTATAGATCACCCACTTTATTATGATCAGTTATTTTTATCAATATATATAATTATTTACTCTTCTCTTCTATGTCCAATCTTCACTTCCAACCTATTTTCTCCTACGTGGAAACACAATTATGAGTTACTTTGGATAACCATTATGGTTTCAACTTTATTTTTTTAAAGGAAGTTTTAGTATTCATTTTTATGATGTGGGTTTCTATGAAAGGAACTTTCATGTATTAAAAATTTTATAACCTATATGAATTTCTAGGGTGAAATTAATTTTATAGGGGGTTAAATGTAATGCCCTGAGATTTTGTGATTTTTTTGAATTAATTTAAACTTTTTATATTTTGCATTTCATGAAACACTGAATATAGCTTCTGATATATGAAAGAACCAAGTTATTCTTTCTTTTTAAACGACACCAATTTAATATTTCATTATAATCTCCACCAAGATAAGCCTGTAATACATGCAACACTGAGTTAGCTTTCATTACATGTAAGACTGAGTTTTATAACCTTTTAGTAGGACTCCTATTTTGAAACTAGATTTTGAAACTTTTATAAATTTTATTTTCCAAATAAAATTTATTTTTAAAATTTGAATGTCAAAATTATCTTAGGATGATTTTTTGGTATTTTTCTGAGAAGTTTCCATTTTTTAATAAATAGTGAAAAATACTGCATTTTAGTTAAAAACTGTCTTTTCATTTAAATAATTATTAATGTTAAATTATATTTTAAATTGGTTTTTAAAATTACAATATATAAACTATACATCTAAATTTAGGTCATTGGAAGCATTTTTATATTTAATTTAGATATAAAAACTTACTGAACTTTTGAACATTTTTACTTTAAAAACTTGTTTTCTCGCCATGTACAGAGGATTAACTCTAAATTTAATTTTTCCACTTTTGTGAATTGAATTTGGAAAAATAGAAATAAAAGGCTATTATAATTATAATATTTATAGTTTAATTATATTAATGTAGTTTTTGACCCAAAAATATTAGTATAAGTAATTAAAATTAATTATAGCGATTAAGGTAAAATTAAGTTTAACAAGGGGATAAACCTTAAACTTAAGGGCCTAAATGACCTAGAAACTTGTTCAAAAGCCATTGGATACCAATAGTAAGACCATATAACTTGTTGGTTTTAATTTTATGAGTTACTGAGATACTATTTCATGAAAGCGACTTATATAATAAGTTAAGTAAGGGAAAAGACAAAAAAACAACCATCCTTATCTTTTCATTTATAAAGATTTAGAGTACGGAATAAGCTACATAGTTTTTGTTATAAAAATTATTTTGAAAGGAAAATGATTTTTTATCATCTTAATTTAAATTTAATTTTTAGATATTATATAATTACATTAAACACTTAATAAATACATACATAAGGATTATTTAGTTAATAATTAATGAAAATAAATGATGATAAAAATAGTAAAAGTAAAGTAAATTCAATGAAATATTATGTTCAATTATTTTTGTAGATGAATATATCATTTTAAATATATTATAAATTAAAATATTTTAATTAAAATAATTTTTTGATATTGTTAAATTAAAATTAAATAAATAATGTCAAAATTTATATTAATGTTATTTTCCAATAAATGATGTTTTATTTAAGTAAATAAAATTAATAAAAATAATATATTCTTCCATTTGATTTTTAAATGTTAATAAATATAAAATATGGTCCAATCATGGACCAATTGATCTTTTATAATTAAAATATTCACCTTTAAATAGAAAAAACATTATTAGCATAGTTCATGTTAAAGCAGTGTTTTTGCACGTTACATGCGCTTGTTTTAAAATTAATTTACAAAAAACAAGGGATTTAATTTTTGTGAATTAGATATAATATTTATAATTAATTTTTTATATATTTTCTAATAAATATAATTTTAATTTAGTTTTAATGGTTAAATTACATAGGTTAGAAAACTAGTTTCCTTAATAAAAACCAAAATGATAAAAGTGGGGAAACTTAGATGTTAAGGAACAAAATTATAAAAAACACTTATTATTGTGGTTTAGAGGATTTTATCAATCATATTTCATCTTTAATTAATTATTTGTATATTTTTTACGCACATGAGGTAAGGTAGACCTCCCAACAATGTTTATATTTCTATATTTACAATAATGTCACTTCCCCTCCACTATAAAAAGACATTCAACCTTCCCATTTATTTACACATATAAATACATTTTGATTATCCAAAACCTACCCAAAATAATCTCCCAAACTACATCCTCTCACACTAGAGTACTAAATTTGGGTATAAATCCAACAAAGGAATCCATTTTGTGAAAACCAAAAGGAGTTACCCCAAAAGAGGTAACCTCCTTCAACGTCCATTTCTGTTTTATTTATTTATCCACCTATTAATAAATTTTTATTTCATTATTATATAATAGATTCAGTACCCTAAATATATTGTGATTTTTTATGTTAAATTTTTTACCTACACATACACAGACTTCCATCGAACGAGTAACAAAATTACCATTCATGAACAATGAACTACCACCTCATGAAATGATGTCATTCCTTTTTTTATTTACCACCTCTCATGGGTGGGAATTATGATGAAAATAGAATTTTTATATGATATATATGATATCTATTATGTATTTATTCCTCTATAATTATTATTTAAAACATACCATCATACTTTCCATTTTTTTGTAAATATGATAACTTCGTTTATGGACGTGCGAACTACCGCATCCTCAAAGCGATGTGATTCATTCACACCTTACATGGAATGTATTAAGGATGGGTTTAGTAAAATTATTTGATATATATGAAATAATAATGATAATTTAATGACAATATATATATATATATATATTTAATTTACTTACTTTCTTTCAATATGACAATAAAACGAAAACGATGTTCATGCATATGTACGAACTACAATCTCCATGAACGGTGTATTCCATTTCATATTTATATATTTTATATATTATTATAAATATTTATATAATGAATATATATAATATTTAAATCAACTTTTAAATTATTTTAATAAATAAATAATGATCTAATTAATAGGATTAAGAATAACAAGTCAAAACATATATGAAAAACATAGCAGATATTACCCAAAATATAACATTAACATAAAATTGTTAATAAATGTGTAACATAAAGTCATAATAAAATAATATATGGTATGATATATAATAATATGGTTATTTGGTAGATTTATAATAAAATTATACTTATTATATAGGAGGTTTGAATGTGTATGATGAAAGTCAAGACTTAATGTAAGGGTTTTCTCGGTTTACTTTTATTTCTATGAGATATATGCTATATTCACCACATATTATTGTTTTGTGGTGTATATATGAACCAAAGAAATGTTATATAATGAATTTAATTTATTTAATGGTATTAAAAGTTTTAATTTATGTTATTATTTCATGGGAATCATTATTTAAAAGTTACTCATGTTATAAGTGGATTTCTAGTCTCACTTTTATTTCTATGAGACTAATGCCAAATTCACCACTCATTTACATGTGTGGTGTATATACTAACCATGAATGTATTATATGATTATTATTATTAAATTTATGGGTATTTAAATATCCATTTTATGATATCTATTTTATTGGGTTTATGGTTTAAAAGTTACCAAATCAGTAAATTAATTGTGTCTCAATTTGCCTTCATTGAGACCCATGCCATGTTATGCACCTATATTTTTATACGATGTGCATATACTACCCTTTGAAATGTTATATCTTGAATATAATTATTTTAATGATATTATAAGCTTTATTTAATATTATTATTTCATGGGTATATGATTCAAATGTTTTAAAGTGGCATGAGACACTTTGAAATGTTTCAAGATTATTTTCCTCAAGAAATGTTTTAAATGATCCTTTAAAAATTATTTTCCATATAAGATGAAATAATTGGATATATTTTACACTTTATTGGGGATAGGGTCCAATTAAACCATTATTATTCTTTCTTTGAATTGTTTATATTTATGATGATGAGTTTCTTATGAAACCCTTTTCTCTTCCAAGGGTTAAACCATTATAAAATGATTATGAAACACACTTATTTTCATGGGTTATTCTATGATGAAATTATTGTGAAACCTATATATTTTACATAGGTTATTATAGGATGAAGTTTTTATAATATCCATTTCATTTCATGGGTTATGATATAATATTTATGAAACCCATCTCTTTTTATGGGTCATGATATGATGAATGTTTTATTATTTTGTGGCACATGGATATATGATTTTATTATGTGATGGTTGGGACCTATATATCCCTCCAATTAATTGGGTAAAGATTTATATCTCATGAGTATGATATGGATGGAATGAGAAGTGAACTTGGTTTATTATGACATGGCTTGAATGAGAATTGAACTTGGTTCAGTATGACATGGATGGAATGTGATGTGAAATCGATTAAGTAAGATAAGTCTAAAATGAGAAGTGAAATCGGTTTAGTATGATAGAGATGGAATGCGAAGTGAACTCGATTCAATATGATAGGGATGGAATGAGAAGTTAACTTGGTTCAGTATAACAGGGATGGAATAAGAAGTGAACTCAATTCAGTATGATAGGGATGGAATGAGAAGTGAACTAAGTTCAATATGATAGGGCTGGAATGAGGAGTGAACTTGGTTCAATATGACATGGCTAGAATAGGAAGTGAAATCAGTTCAGTAATAAATGGACAAAAAGGGAAGTGAACTTGGTTCAATAATACAAGGTTAGAAGAGGAAGTGAACCCAGTTCAGTAATACATGGATGAAATGGGGAGTGAACCTGATTCAGTAAAGGACTTGGTCCACTAATATGGAATTGGGAGTGAACCTTGACTACCCAGATTGTTTGGGGAGTGAACCCATACCACTAAGATAGCCTTGGTAGCAATTCCTTGACTATTGTGTAAATTATTTTATACTTTTATGTATCTATCACAATCCCATGTATTATGATTATGTTATGATTTCATGAATTATTCTCTTGATTCCCTTATGATTCATGTCTTATGAACTACCAATATTGGTGACATGATTCATGTTTATGTTCTTTGATATATAAGGTATGATTTTCCATGTTATGGTCATGTTCTCATTCCCTTATTCTTCTGTTATTCTTATGTATCTCATTTATTTTTACCCTTAATGAACATGGGCTCACCCATTTCTTATGTTTTCTTTCCCAAGGTTATAAAGAAATTTATTAAGTAGGAATAAAAAAGGGGAATATCTTTATGGGAGATGTTGAAGATATTTCACCCAGTTATATGATTTTGTTCCAAGTTTCCAAATACACAAAATATTATGGTCTTTAGGCATGTATATTTTTATTGTTCTGAATATTCATCTAAAATTATGTAATATCCATGTATGTTAAGCCTGGGTTGCTGTAGAATCAATGTTAATATTCATTTTCATTGCATATACTTCCCTTATTTTTCAAGACATTATTCACAAATAGTGGTGTTATCCCATAATGATATGCCAACTATAATAAAAAATGTATATCCTATTAATTATAGTATGATATAAATCCATCATGTCCTTATAACATGTGTTTATATGCCATGAGTTTGTTACAGATAAATCAATAGAAAAAATTTCATCAAGAAAAACATAATGTGTATATAAAGTAATTATACTAATTTTTTTAAATATGCTACATAAATACCTAAGATAAAAAATGTACATTCAAGTGATAGAATATATTTCTATAAAAGGGTGAACATATATATTTGAGAGAGTGAGAGAAAGATTTACTTGGATTTATTCAATGTTGAAGATGTAAAAATAGTTGACATTGGAATAAGTTCAACAAGATATTGTGGAAAAGGAATGTTCCACAAATACATACTATATAGGAATGGTAAAACCATAGAAGTGGTTTTACATTCACCATAGATAGTGATACATTATTCATTTAGAGAAATGGATCATAAAAGTTAGTAGTAAATGACAATAAACTATGATTATAAAGTATGTATAAATTATTTAAATGGATTCCATGTATCAAAGTATAAGTGCTTAGTATTTTGAATTTTTCAAATCTTGATATTGTGATGGTATTCAAGAGAAAAAATAAATAGATGGTAAATTTTGGACCAATGTGAATGATTAATGGTTGAAAGGTTTAAACATTTGTGTATAGACATAGTCTAATACAAAACCTTTTCACCAATTATAATGCTCAATACATTTGAATTCTACTAATCAAATCTAATTTCTATGAACATTATATTTGGAATTGGATGTCAAGAAAACCTTTTTTGTAAGGTTTCTATATGATACAACTAGAATGATTTCGTGACACCATATAATTCCAATATGGGGTGTAAGTTACCCAAAATATAGTTTTGGATTTAAGTAAATAATAAGATTATAAAATATTCATTTGGAATGATATTTTTACATGTTTCCCCAAGAGTTTAGTGGGAGTGAGACTATTTTCAAAGGAAACATATGTTTGATAACATATGAAAAATAGCTACTGGTATTATAGTTAGTGTATACCAGAATTAAAGTAACTATCTTGAGATTTACTTAAAGTGGAAACCTAAGTTTTAGGGAATGAGATCTACTGAGGTAGATCTGATGGGTTGCTTAGACCAAGTCAAAGTATATGTACTAACAAGTTATTGAAAAATAAAAGTTGGAAAAATTAGAGAGAGAATTATTACCAATGTCACATGGCATGAATATATCTAAGAAGACATGTATAAGAAATAAAAATAGAATAATTTGGTGAGTAGAATTCTATACGGTTCTATGACGGATCAATCAAATATTCCATGCTATGTACTAGATGTGATATTGAAAATATATACTTTATGGTAGAAAAATATTAGTATAATCAATGGGAAATTTATGGGAAGCAGTCAAAACTATCCAATTTTACTTGAGGGGGTACAATAGATATGTTCTTAGTACTTGGATAGGAATGGACACTAGTTTAAGGGGGAAAAAACTAGTCTCAATTTAGATCAAAATGATCTAATATCATATTTAGGCTATGATAATGAGAAATATAATCTTATTAAATATAGTAGTATCTATATATATAAATAATGAGTGCTTTGAGGCTTCTAATACAACTACAGAATCAATATAAAATATGAAATTATTTGTTCTAGTTCTATTAATATCATCTAGTAAGTAACATTTTATCATAATTTAAATTATGAAAATCCTACTATAAATACTAGACATGATGTTAAGTTTTGATAGATGTCAAAAAGAATATACTTGATGATATCATCTCTTGAAAAGTCTTACTCAAGGAGGTGAAGTCAAAGATAGAATAGTAGCCACATAGTGGTGACATGGTTGTCCGAACCACTAAATCCATAAATCAACAGAAGCATGATCATATCACGTGAGAGCTAATAAGGTTAGTTACCAAGATGGCTCTAGTTTAAGTGGGAGTGTTGTAAAAATGGGTGACTTTGACCCAACTTGAACAATATTTTTCGATTAACATATCATGTATGTTGGATCGAAATATAGATTTAAATGTATATGAGATGGCAAAATACAAGAAGGGGGGGGTGAATTGTAGGTTTAAAAACTTTGTACTTAAACTCTTAGTTTAAGTGGTCTTAAACTAATACAATTCACAACCAAAACAAATGACCATACGGGTCTTGGATCTGATGGATATGATATGATATGATATGATAGGTTAATCCATCCAAAAGCCCGAAGGCCTTCAATTTTTATTATTATTATAAAAATAAGACCCCATTTGAAGGGAATAAGGGGGGAACCCAATAGACATCAAGACTTAAAGACAAAACAAGATCCGAAGATAAAACCAGATTAACAACATGAAACTGCCCCTCCCCAGTATATGATCTTGAATCTCTCTATCGTTGCATACCTGATCAGCAAGCAAGTGTCCTGTGTCAAAGCATAGGCCCAATCCGATGGCTGATTCCATACCCTCTCAAACATCCAAATCCAAACATCACTACAAAGATGAACTGCCAGCTCTAATCCTCCTTGAGGTTGATCCCATGTGATCAAGTTCGGCCAAATTGGGTCATCAAAAAACAACATACCAAATAAAACCAGACACCAAAGGCCACTGTCACAACCCACTACCAATGTGGCAAACCAAGAAACCACAAATACAAGATTCAAAAAGAAAGACATCAACAACCATCCCGAAGAACCACCCTACCGCAAGGCATACACCAGATCACCGGTGATCTTCACCAGCGTACACCGTCACCGTCAAGAAAATTCATCAACACCGAGATCACCACTAACGTCACAACATCATCCTCAACTGAATGCATCTCCCAATCGTGCCTGGAAATCCCTACCGCTCGCACAAACATGACCTAAAACGTATGATGATACCAACACACCCGACCGACCTGGAAGGGGAGTGGATCAAGAATCCAGAGCCGAGTGAGATCGGCAGAACCCCACAACCAAAACTTGAAGAACATAATAAGGAGGGAAACCAAAACCAAGCACAAAACATAAAAGAAACCATCACCACCACAACACAGATCCAAGCCGGAAGAAGACCACCTCAAAACACTAAACCATAGCCCATCACTGCCAATGATAAAGGAGCCCGCAGATCCATCCAAGCACACAGATGAGACATGCGGCCGCACCCTCATACCATAGAAAACTGGATATTGACCACAGACTTCACCACGCCGCCAAGGAAGCCGATCCCACCAAAGATCGCGAGGCTTCGACGCCGTAGAAGCCCATTGTTGGCTAAAACCCACGACGTCGCCAGAGTCCTCGAATCCCCAAAACCAGAAAATCCCTAACCATCAGCGGCGTTGGAATCTGAAATTGAGCCTCGTCATCACCAGAACAGGAGAAGCATTCCACAAACTCGCCGTGAACCGAGGAATGAAGCTGCAGTCGATTGAGGATGAAAAGGCAGCGACGGGGAACCCCTAGTGCTGCGGAGGATCCCCTTATAGGCCCTTATCTCTTGGTGTCACTATAGGTTTGTACATATGATATTATAGGTTATTGAAACAACTGTACTTTTATAGAATTCAATGATCAAAGTAAAACAAATGTAAATGATTCTACCATACAACATATAGAACCTTTTATTACAATATTTAATGAATGTATCATAATTAAAACAATTACAATAGAAATGAATATTAATAGAAAGAGGAAACAATAAAATTACCTTTCTATTACAAATAGCAGTGGAAAATAAAATGTATTACAATTCTTTTTTCCCAAAGAGTAGGATATCCTTTCACCCAGGATAAAAGGTCTATCTTACCACCACCCAGGTAATACCTCGATACGATGATCATCATATTTGTCTTTCTATCCCTAGATGTACTTGATTAAGAAGTTAATTAGCACCTCTTTCTTTCAAATACCTGAAATCCCTATTTACAATGATCAATAGAACTGTATTCCTATCCCCATAAGCCCTCGATTGTTATCACAATGATCAGTCACACAAAAAAACAGAGAACTTATTGAAATATAAAAACTAAGAACAAGTCATTCATGTTTTGTAATTTCAAGGCTTTTACACAAAGCAAGAGAGATGTCACACAATCTCTCTCTAGAACTTGGAAGTTTCAAAAGTTGTGTTCTCTAATTCGAATGACCTCATATTTATAGGCCTCAGGTTCTAATGGTCACATTTCCTCCAATAGTCATATTTCTCTGGAAAATTTGGGGGGGCTTGGACACGTATAATTATAACGGTAAAAAAAACAAAATACCCGACATCATTTTGATTGGTATATAACTAACTTCACAACATATTTTTGGTTAGAAAACAATAATTATATAAGTATGAAATAATTTGTAAGATTAAATATAATGAAAAACATATATGTGGTATTGGAGTAAGATATAAGTTCAATGCATTACATGAGTACAATACATAACTTGGTTACAATGCTTAAAATGGATTTGATTCATATCATGGTTATGATTCATATCGTGGTTATGATACATAACACGATTAATATGCATAATGTGATTACTATGTATTACCTGGTTACGATGCATGATTATGATGCATAATATGAATATGATACATAACTTGGTTACACTGCATGATTACGATGCATAATATAAATATGATACATAACCTGGTTACGATGCATATGATTATGAAAACATCATATGTGGTTATGATTATAAAAAAATTTATGTGGTTACGATGAAAAAAATATATGTGATTACGATTGAAAAAAATAGCATATGATTACAATGTAGAACAATAGCATGTGTGGTTATGATAGAGAACAAAATATGTGATTATAATTGAAAACAAACAGCATATGATTACAATGTAGAACAACATCATGGGTGGTTACGATGGAGAATACAACATATATGAAAAAATAAGTAATTTGGGATTTCCAAAACAAAAAGATCAATGGGAAAGTCAAAAAACATTTTGACTCAACAATATCCCCCCTTTTGGAAAGCACGACACAAAACAAATAAAAAAACTTATCTCCCCCTGATTTTAGTAACTCTTCTAAAAGTAATAGTGAATACAACTAATTCCATCCTAGGATAAAAATATCACTAAGTATCATATTCTCTTTATTTTTACTTGTGAGTTATCCCCCTTAATAAGGTATTCACCCTTTTTCCTTTTTTTGAAACAAACTTCTTATCTTACAAATTATTCTCCCCCTTTCTGTTTTTTAAAAAGAATAAGGTAAAACATTCATGTACTACAAAGAGTTAGAGAAAAAATTACGAAAAAATAGACATTAATTTGAATGAAATAAGGTTTTATTACAACAAGAGTTCAAAATTCATTCTTTCCCCTTTTGTTTTTCTAAGAGGTTGAACATAGAAAGTTTCATCTTCTTGAACTATTTTCTATCATCTATCTCTTTATCAATATCTTCTTGCTGAGCCTTTATCTTCACATCCCATTCTTCAATAATTCTTTCTTGCTTCCAGATCCTTTATTCATAAAGCCAATTGATTGATTCCTATGCCTTAAGCCTAACTTCTTGGGCATTCAAATCATCCAGTCTAAGTCTGTAGGCCTTATCTAGGATTAAAATTCTATTTGATAACAAAACAAAATCATTACATTCATTCTCTAATTTTTACTTTAGAAGATCAAATTATCCAGAGGCTATTCCTTTTGAGGTACGTGGCCTTTGAAAGACTTAAAGTTCTTCATTCAAATCAATGACCAACTTTTGGTAGAATGAATTGAGACCATTTACCCTCTTCACCAATTCGTCAAGCTTATCCACATGATACTTGAGATTATCATCAATGTTTTATGACCACTTGATAACCTTATTACAAGCCTTGCTATGCTCAGAAACATGTTCCTTGAATATCTTGAAATTTGATTCAAGATTCAGAAACCTGTCCATTAGAATCTTGACAGAGTTCGTTCTTTTATTAAGACTATTCGAAATTATTTCTATCATGGCTTAAATTTTTGGAATGAATGGTATAATATTTTCCAATCTGTTCAAATCTTGTTCTATGTATTGAATTCCCTTCACTGTGATTGTTCTTTATGAATTCTTATCTTTAGTGTATTTACGACGATCTCTAAAATGAGTCTGAGTGCCAATAAATTGAGATGGATGATTCCAATTCTTATCAGATTCTTATTCTTCTTCTTTATATGAGATCTTAATGACTTTATTTGAAGAAAAACTTTGAGAAACATCCTTGGATAGTTGAGGATCTAGAGATGTAAACCTAAAAGATAGAACTTCTGATGATTCTACTGAAATATTTCTCTTGTTTCCATTTTCATTCTCTTCCACTTATTCTTCTTGTCCTTGTTCTTATTCACCTTGTTATTATTATTCTTCTTTATATTATTTAATGAGTCTTTGTGTAGCTGATCATTTGTATGCCTATTTCTCTTTTTCCTTTCTCTATTGAATTCGACTAAGTCTGAACAGGTGGCTCCCTTATTATAATTCTGATTCTGGATTGCTCAACTATTTTGAGAAGACTATCAATGTCAATATCTTGGGACTTTCTATTCTTCATTCTCTTCTTCCCTTATTCTTATTTAAAAGTTTCTTCTGATCTTATTTTTAGAGCCAATGATTTAGCTGGATCTAAACCAAATTGAGAATCCCCTTCTTTACTTTATTCTTTCTTCTTCCCACACTATGAGACAACCTCATCGAATAAACCTTTTTTTTAATTGATTTCTTAGGAGTTGCAGTCCTAAATACCTTTCTTTTTCTTGAAGAAGACTTGGATGGATTAAAAGTTTTTTCATTCCCTTCAGATACTTACTTTCATTTCTCAGCTTCTACATCTTTCTCAAACTTTTTAGATTCAATATTGAATCATTAATTGAGTCTTATTATCGTATCCTTGCTGATGAGAGGCTCCTTGAAAGATGCATGATCTGACTTGATTGATATATTTCAAAAACTCAAGAATTATTTCAAAAACATACTCAGAATGGTGGGAAACATGATTAAATGATACTTTATATCACTTGATTTAAGCTTCTTAATTGTCAAGAAACTGAATCCCATTAAATTTAACTTCCTCATATTCACTAGATAATCAAGCACATAAATATCTAAAACTTTCAAAGTTTCCTTATCACCCTTTCTTGGAACTAGGAAGCCTTTCATATAGAGGGCTATGAGTTGATTATCTCTTGATAAATGACTTAAATTTCTCTTTTCCACATGAATTTCAAAAAGATATTCTTCATCTTTTCATTTATCAAACGTTCCATCTAGTTCTGGTAATTTATGTGAAGAACAAAGAGCATATATCTCACATGAAACTCCTACCAAAGTGGATGATAGTTTTAATGAAGTTGTGTACTTCTTATCATACGTCATAAAAGAAATCTTGAGACCATTGTCTATCTCCGTTGTTTTATATAATTGATAAACTTCCTCATAATATACAAAATTGTGATCTAAATCTGGTCTTTCAACACAAATGGATTCTCACCCTTGGAAATTTATTATCCTTTTCAACGATGAATCAAAAGTACCATAAAAGTCTTGATAGACTAACCTTTCTCCTTGAAAAGTCATAGAAGAGAAATATTTTGGATACATTTTCTTTGGATAAGAAGCAGTTGACTCAAACAAGAAAGACTATCTTGAACCTTGATGATTCTCTGGTTATGAAAGCTGAGGAATTCTCTGATTATGGAAACAGAGGTAAAAGTTGATTATGAACCATGATGGGTACTTATAGAGCATCAGGACTTGAGATAAATTTAGAGGAATTTTATGTGGGATAGGTAGAGAGGGGTTCTTTAAAAAAATTAACAGTCAGGATTATATATAAAAGATCTAATGGTTGAGAATGACTTCAAACTCTTGAGGTTTTCCTTAAAATAAAATCTTATTCAGAATGAATCTGATTAGGAGTTAAAAAAATGTATTGAAAAACACCTATTTGAATAACCAAAATAAGGTTTTATAAATTGTACCTATTGGAGTATCATGATATATTTATTGGTTTCAGTATATTTTTCTTATTATAATAATAAAAAAATACCGAAAATCATATGAGACAGATTAGAATTCTAAAACCGATAAAAATAAACCGATTCCGGTAAAATATTCTAATAATGATAATCTAGTACTGATAACATGAAGCCAATAAATATGAGACTGATAGACATGAAACTGATAAAATGGTGAAACTAATAAAAGTGAAACCGATAAAAGTGAAACCAATAAAAAAGTGAAACTGATAAAACGTGAAACCGATAAAAGGTGAAAGCGATAAAATGAAACCAATAAAAGGTGAAACCGATAAAAGGTGAAACCGATAAAAAAGTGAAACCAATAAAAGGTGAAACTGATAAAATAGTGAAATAGATAAAAGGTGAAACCGATAAAAGGTGAAACTGATAAAAATGAAACCAATAAACATGAAACTGATAAAATGTAAAACTGATAAAAAGGTGAAACCAATAAAAGTTATGTATACTCCCCCTTTGAGAAGGAGTAACTTAATGTAAGGAGATGGTTTAAACAATAAATAGATGTGAATGATTAATTTATATTGACCATTCATAGTTTATATTTAATGTATTTAAATCTATCAGAAGATAATGGTTTTGTGAAAATATCATCAAGTTGTTCTTGAGTTATGATGAATTGTAAAATAATATCTCCTTTTTCTGTGTGATCTCTAAGAAAGTGATTCCTAATATATATGTGTTTTTCATATGAGTGATGTGTAAGGTTTTTAATAAGATAAATGACACTAGTATTATCACACAATGTTTAAGTTTTGGAAAAACTAATGGCATAGTTAGTGAGTGTGTGTTACATTTACAAGACTTGATCACAACAACTTCCAGCTGGTACATATTCAGCTTTAGTAGTGGAACATGCCACTGGATGTTGTTTTTTGCATGACCAAAAAAACTAATGAATCTCTTAATAAATGAAATGTTCCAGATTTAATTTTTCAATCAATTATACAACCACCATATTCAGTATCTGAAAAACTTTTTAAAACAAAATCATTTCCAGAAGAATAAAGTAGTCCTAAATCCATTGTTCCATTTAAGTAGCAAGAAATTATTTTCACTAATTTTAAATGAGATTCCTTTGGATTATGTTGATATATTTCACATAATTATAATAAAAACATTAAGTATTTCCAACTAGATATTAAGTATAACAAAATTCCAATCATACTTTTAAAAGATGTTTGATCTACTAGTTTCCTAACTTCATCAAGATCAAGTGTAATTGAGGTACTGATTGGAGTGATTATACTTTTAGTGTTGTCATATCCATAATTTTTAAGTAAATCTTTTATATAATAATATTGGGATATATAGGTTCCTTCTGGTTTTTAAGAGATATAAAAACCTAAAAAATAATGTTAACTCACCCATCATAGTCATTTCAAACTCAGAAATCATGAGATTCGAAAAAGAATCTGTTAGGGATTGTTGAGTTGATCCAAATATAATGTCATCAACATAAATTTGAACAATCAAAATATTTTTGTTTTCCATTTTTATAAAAGGATTCAGATCTACAGTACCTTTTGCATAATTATTTTGTAAAATAAATCTTGTAAGTCTATCATACCAAGCTCTAGGGGATTGTTCAAGGCCATATAAAGCTTTAGTAAGTTTAAAAACATGATCTGGATGTTTTGAATCAATAAAACCTATAGGTTGTTCTACAAAAACTTATTCTTGTACATATCCATTTAGAAAAGCACATTTTACATCCATTTGACAAAGTTTAAATTTATAGAATGCTGCAAAGGCTAATAGAATATGAATAGATTCAAGTCTATCTATCATAGCATAGTTTTCTTCAAAGTCTATTCCCTCTTGTTGATTATAGCCTTTAGTAACAAGTATTTATTTATTTCTTATAATTAATCCATTTTCATCACATTTGTTTCTTAAAACCCATTTTACACCAATTAAAGTTATTTCTTTAGGTATTTCAACCAATGTCTATAATTTATTCCTTTCAAATTTATTTAGTTCATATTACATTGCTTTAATCCAATATTCATCACCTAAGGCCTCATTTGAAGTCTTAGGTTCAAATTGAGATAGAAAAGAAAGATGTTCTATTTTATTTCTCAAGGAATTTCTAGTCCTTAAGGGTTAATTTACATCACCAATGATATTATCACTAGGACGATTCCAAAGAAACAATTGATTTGGGTTTTTTAAAACCTGTTCATCTACATAAGATAGAAATTATTCTAGGGTAAATATTTCAGAAATATTTTCTTGAGTGTTTCCCTTTTCAGAAGAGTTTTCAATCAAGGGTTGATAATCGGTTTTTGAAAACACATCTATTGATATAGGAAGGGTTTGTTGAAAAAAAAGGTTTAGTTTCATCAAATTCAACATGCATTGATTCCTCAACAGTACAAGAGTTTTTATTAAAAAATCTATAAGCCTTAGAAGTAGTGGAATAAACTAGAAATATTCCTTTATCAAATTTGGGTGTGAATTTATGTAGATTATATTTAGTATTTAATATGAATACTTTGCATCAAAATACTCTAATGTAAGAAACTATAGTTTTTTGTCCAGTCCACAATTCATAAGGTGTTTTATTAAGAAAAGGTCTAGTTAAAACTCAATTTACAGTATAACATAAATTACTTACATCTTTATCCCAGAAATGATTAGCAATTAAGAATTCACTCAACATGGTTCTTATCATTTCCTGAAGAATAAAATTTCTTATTTAAACAAAACCATTTTTCTGAGGGGTTCTTGGAGCTGAAAAGTTGTGAGTAATAACTTTCTTACTACAAAATGTTTTAAAATATGAATTTTGAAATTATCCACCACGACCACTATAAATAGTTATCAGTGGTAGTCTTTTTCTCATTTTTAACTTAGGATCTAAGAATTTCTAAATAGAAAAAGGCTTATGATTTCTTTTCTAGAAAATAAACCCATGTAAATTTGGTGTAGTCATCAACTAAAACAAATATATAGTATTTTACTCCAATTCTTCAAGTTTGTGTAGGACCAAAAATATCCATGTACACTAAATGTAATGAATTAGAAGTTGAAACTTCATTAATTGTTTTAAATATAGTTTTATGTTTCTTTCCATATTAAAAAGGGTCATAGAATTTTGAAGAATCATTTATGAGATCTGGTAGATCCTTAAAAGGTATTTTCTTTGAGAGTTTACAAAGGTTCCTATGGTTACAGTTTCCTAACCTTCTATGAAATAACCAAGATTGATATTCCATTTCACTTAAAAAAGGTGAGTCTTGGATCCTAAGGTCTTCTATGTTATGTGTGGACACATTCTCATGCCTCTGGGCAGAGAGAATGAATTCATACTTGGAATTATGAACTAAACATTTACCATTCCTAAAATTCACAAGGTAGACTTCATCACATAATTGAATTATACTTATAATGTTGTTCTTAATACCTTTAAAAAACACAACATTTAAAATTAAAACTTTTATTAAAAGAACAAAATTACCTATACCAATGATCTTTCCTTGAGAATTATCTCTAAAGGTCACTCTTAAACATTTCATTTCAATGATATTTTTAAAGAAATATTTGTTTCCCGTCATATGTCGAGAACATACACTATCCATGTACCAACTATTCTTGTTTTAGGTACACTGTTTTTCCTAAAAAAGAAATAATTAGTTTTTTAGAACCCAAACTTGTTTGGTTTCGGAAATTTTAGATAAAAGAACTTTAGAAATATATATTTCTTTTTACAAAGTGAGCCTTATAAAATCCAAAATATTGAGTTTTATTAAGCGAGAAATTTTTTCCCAATGTCCACCACATTTTTATTTAGTGCATAATGAAGCACTTTGGGAAACAAAATAGTTATGAATACAAACCGGTTTTGAATGAGTATAACCAATTCCAGAACTATTCCATAGAGGAAAAATTTGTGAATAAATTTTTTCAAATTCTTTCCTTACAGAAGTGTAATTTTATTAAAGTTTATTTAAGGATTTTTTTAGATTTTAGTCTAATGACCAAATTATCATTCTCACAAAAAATTGTTTTTCGGATTGGTTTTTGTTTCAAAATTTTTTTTCTTTAAAACAAGTTGTTCAATGTCCTTCAAAATTTAACCTTCTTAGAATTTACTTCCATAAGGTTTTTTGAAATGTTTTCAAAATCAATAGTTTTCTAATCAAGATATTTTGGAAGATCTGATACTTCTTTTGTAAGAATATATATTCTAGAATTTTCGTTATCAAACTTTTTCTTGAGTTTGTAATTTTCATTCTCAGGTAATTTGGAAAATCTAGATATTTATTCAAAAGAAGGTAAATTATCCTCTTTTGAGGAATATTCTTCATTGGAAGAGTAAGAATATTTATCATAAAGGTAATTGGAATTTAAAGATACATTTTTAAGAGATTATACATTATGTAACTTAGCCACGAGACAATGATTTTCAATAGGTAATCTGGATAAAAGTATCATATTCTTCTGACCAGAAGATTTATATATAAAAGATTCGCCCGATGAATCACCACCATTTACACTCCAAGTATCATTTTCATTCAAGTTGTTCTTAGTTTTTGACTTGTAATACTTTTTATTGTTTCTTTCAAAAATTTTATCTTTCCTATATTTTCTTTTAAGAAAAGGACAATCTAGTCAAATATGAATTGCTCTTTTACATTCATAACAAGTTACTTCTGAGTCTTTCTTGTCCTTTCTACCTTTGTTTTTGAATCTGTACTGAATGTATTTCTTTCCTAAAATCTTTTTTATTCTTCAAGAAATATTGGATAATTAATTCTTGGAATGATCACTTTCACTGGATTCTGATATAAAAATAGCTTTCTAAGCTTTGGATCTTGTTACCCTTTCTCGTGTCATGGATTTAGATGTAGTAGTAAAAACTACACTTCCATTACCATTCTTCTTCTTATTAAAATCTTCACCTCTTTTTATTCTTGTCTTGTGCTGTAAGAGAGTACTAAATAATTTATTAAGAGTAATTTGAGTAACTTTAATATTCTCATCAATAGTTTTCCTTTTTTATTACAATGCATTAGGTATTATATCAATTATTTTGTCCATAATAACTTCATCATCAAGACCTTTTTCTCCCATAGATTTAATACTATTAAAAATTGTCATAAATATTTTTTGTACTTTGAAAACAGGTTCTCTATAGGGAAAAAACCACGATATTCAGCATGGAGCATGGCTCTTCTTGTTTCTATAACTTTAAATGTACGAAAATGTGCGACTTCCAATTTTTTTCAGATACAGTTGGCTTATTTTAATGAAGATATCTAAATATATATATTCCTGGTCATAGAACATAACAAAGTATTACTTACTTTATAATTTAGTTGATATTCTAGTTTCTCTTGGTTGGTGAAGGTTTTTAATTATTTTTCTATAATTTTGTAATATCCAGTGAGAATTAGAAAATTATCTACTCGAGTATTAATAAAAAAAGACTTCATTCAATCTCTCCAGTACTCGTAATAATTCCTATAAAAAATAGGTGGTCTAGTTGGGTTCAGATTCTCAATTGATCTAATATTCATTCCTGACATCTTATAAAACAACACTTTTCCACTCTACAAATTAGTGTAGTAAGTAATTATAAAAAAATATTTGTAATAGAAATATAATTGTCTTACAAAAATAAATAAAGAAATTAATAAAAATCAGTGGAAACCTGCTCTGATACCAATTGATGGATCAAGATATAGATGTAAATGTATATGAGATAACATAATACAAGGTGGGGGGGGGGTGGATTTTCGGTTTAGAAACTTTTTATTTTAACTCTTTGTTTAAGAGGTCTTAAACTAATAAAATTGAAAACCAATAAAAATGACCATACGAGTCCTGGATCTGATGGATATGATATGAAATGATAGGTTATTAAAACAATTGTATTTGTATTGAATGCAATGATCAAAGTAAAATAAATGTAAATGATTCTACTGTAACAACCCAAACTTTTTAATAATATTTGTTTCCAAAATTTTTGTGTTATTTTATACTCAACATTACTATATCCTTTTATTAATGAAGTGAGTATAACTAAATGAAGCCATTGGGTTTCGACTATTATATGACTGTTGGAAGCTAAACTATTAACGTTACAATTATTTTTTATAAATACAAGTGATCTTGGTTAATTAATATAGAAAGAAGAGTCGATGGCCTCATCCAGTAGACTCGGGTTATACGAAGCCCATATGTTAGAGCTTGGGAAGAAGGTAGCATCTCTAGGCTTTGATCTGGACCAAGCCCAAGATGAGCTTCAACATGTGAAGCTTTAATGGAATCGCCTAAGGGAGAAGTTCAAGCTGATAGAAATCACCACTTGAGCAATGTTTTCTGAGCCGCCCCAAGATTTTATCACCATAGCACACCTTACACTTAGGTCCTATGCAGGTGTTATAAGGGGCTATGTAATGAGGCCTTAGATAATTTTTGTAATCCCTTGGTATAAATAAACTTGTTATTTCTTATTACGGTAGAATTTGTGATTTTCAAATGTCCAGATAAATATGGGATGCATATTATTTATTATTTTGGAAAAAAGGTATTTTAAAATATTTATGTAAACTTTAAATAATTAATAATGTGAAATGATTTTCAGAAAATGGTCTTCTACAATTATGACCAGTATGAAATTTAGAGTCTAATAAGATCAACTTAA
Organism: Viscum album; assembly: GCA_963277665.1. Lineage (NCBI taxonomy): Eukaryota > Viridiplantae > Streptophyta > Magnoliopsida > Santalales > Viscaceae > Viscum > Viscum album. The sequence goes on along the minus strand of OY728147.1, from coordinate 832,263,079 downwards.
TTTTTGGTGAATAGTAAAGTATGAATAGTAATATACCATTATGAATAGTAATGAATAGTAATGAATAGTAAATCAGCCAAAAAAATTAAACTTCACCCTTGAATGTATAAATATAATTTAGACATCTTAAATGTAAAAAATGGTCATAATATAAGTATTAGAATTTTTATATGTCATAAATATTTTAATTAAAATTTTATAATTAATTTAATAATTTAAAATAAAAATTTATTTTCATAAAATTTAATAATAAATTGTTACTTTATTGTCTTATAGTTATACGATAATTTTATGGGACCTTGATTACTTTTTCAAGGTTTTACAAAATAAGTTATAGTTTTAGAGTTTTTTTAATAAATAATGATGTTATTTAAAAATTAAATTAAAAATATTTAGAAAATTATTTTCATAAAATGGAGTTCATTTTTGAATTCATGGCATCGATATTAGGTTAGGGTGAATTTTTGGGATTTTTCTGAAATAGTTGAATTTTCGGTGAATAGTAAAAATATAGTTTTGAGTTTCGGGTGTTTAATGACATCATTGATGATGTAATCATGAAGTAATAAATCTCTTCAACTTGTTAATAGTATGATATGTTATGATGTGTCTCAAATGGCCAATACCATGTGCAAATACCATGGGAAAGCCCATGGTTTTGCCAATACCACAGATGAGGTGTCCCTTGGAAATTAATTAAATATTCCCTCACTTTTCCTATAAATACCACGCCATTAACTCATTCATTTCATTCCAAAATCCTCCTCAACTACGATCTGGTCTTTTTACCTCCCAAGGAGTCCTCCCAAGGTGCCCTCAAGCCCCCCAAGGTCCCAACTTTTGAGCTTGCGAAGAAACTCTTCAAGGTAAGGGAACCTTTCACCCTCCTCTTTTTAGTCATGATTTCCTTTATATTATGTCTTCTAGTATCCATATTCTTATGTGGGGGTATGTTATTGTATATTCTTATTACTTTCCATTTTATGTACAAATTATGAGATACCCTTTCCACTCTCATTGTAACACCCCGAGATTTTATGAAAAATATTCTTTTTAATTTCATTAATGTCTTGTGTTATACGTTATACAAAAAGGAGCTTGCACAACACGTATCTTTGATTTGCCTTTCATTACACGCAATCACGACCTTCCTCGATAGCTTGCGTCGTACGCAATACCGAGTTTCACTAAACAACGATATGCTATTAAAATATTATTAAAACTAGCCGTTATGAATAGTAATAACCACTTTTTGAAATTTTGTAAATTTTATTTTTCAAAATGGAATTCATTTTTGGATTTGGAATACCGAAATTACCCTAGGTTCAAATTTTGGTATTTTTCTGAAAACTTTCAATTTTTGATGAATAGTGAAACTACTAAGTGGTAGGTTAAAAACTGAATTTTGCATAAAACTTAATTTTACCGCTTCTGTGAATGGAATTTCGAAAATCCGACAGACACGGTTGATATCAGTAAGTAAAATGTGGTTCAATGAGATAAAAATAATTTTTTTGGTGAATAGTAACTTTTTACTTTTTTTACCGCGGTTAATAGTAAATAGGGTAACTAAGGGTGAATATGATATTACTATTACCCTAACACATGTCCTAATTCTATTGGATAAGTGTAATTCGACCAAAAACAACCTTATGAATATAATATGACCATTTAGGTCCACTTGGATTAGATTATGACATTTAATATTATTTTATTTAATGAATAGTTAAAATAGTTAAAATCAAAGTTTAATAACTAAAACATTTTTAATATGGGGTTATACATAAGATAAATTCGACTATAAATATTCATTAGAAATCTAAAAATATTTCCTACATAATGGTATTTTATTTGTAATTTTTAGACATTAAATATCTTAATTTATTTATGACACAATGATGATGCAGTAATTATCTTATTAATGAAATATTGACATAATTGATGTTATAAACACAAAAATAAATGTAATTTGAGACTTTATATGAATCCCACTAATTTTATAGGTTAATATGACATGTTAGTATTGATTTAATTAACTTGGTTCGAACTAATAATTCTGTTATGATTTTCACAAAAATCAATTACTAAATAGTGTCAAAATTGACATAAAATAGTTTTTAAAACAAATATTATATTATTACTTTTTATTTTATTCCTAAAAATCTAAGGTTCGGCCAAATGACTTAGATAAGGTTATATATATTAATAATAAACAACTTGGGGTTCGTTTGGCTTCTTATAATAAGTTTATTAACATTATAGTATAAGAACACAAGAAGACATGGTAAAAGTAAAATTATTTAACTTAATGTTAAATCTAAATGATAAGGTTAAAATAGGAACCTAAACTTGTCTAAATTCTATTGTATGAGAGTATTTCGACCCATCCCCACCTTAGCTTCGAAATATATCAATTTGGAGCTATTTAAAACCAAACTTGACTTTATAATAAAATAATAGTTTTAGTTATTCCAAAGGTGCCCCTCTCCTCCCTTATAAAAGGACACCTCCTCCCCCTCTCCCTCACACCACTTGGAGCCTTCCAGCTCAGCCAAACCCTGCCAATTTGTCCTCTCCACTTACCTAGAGACATCCTAGAGGTTCTGGTCTTCTTCAAAGACCAATTTTAGTGCCCTAAAAGAAGGTCTCAAAGAAGAACTTCAAAGAAGAGGTAATGTCCGTTACCGATTCTTTCATCTTTATTTCTTCTTCCACTTCTTCTTCTTTAGTTGTTTCATTATGAAGTAATAACATCAGTATCACTCATATACTGATATGTTATTATAAGTATGAAACAACCCTATTTCACCATCTATCCATCCTACGGAAAAGGAAATCACCGCGCGTGCGTACGCACGGAATACCGTTTCCACGCCGTGGTATAATCTATTTTCCACCACCACCTTAATTGGGTGGGTATAATGGTGTAAATAATGACCATATATGACTATTATAAAGTGATATTGATTCTGAAATAGTATACATATACTCCAATACAATTCCACGATCATAGGAACGATATCATCACTCGTGCGTACGTACGGAATACCGTCTCCATGATGTGATGCGACTTGTTCTACATGATATTCATTTCATAATGAATATATAAATGAATTTAATGAATCAATATGATATATATTATACTAATACCATTTTGGAAATGAGGTATCTATAACCTAAAGAGAAAAATAAGAATTTATTCGACAAAACACGCATAAGAACAAAAAGTTATAAACACCCAAATAACAAGTAGCAATGAAATATTACTACTAAGAAGCTAAGAATATGACCATATATGATATCATAAAAATTAGTATGATTCTGGAATAAGTCAATAACATTATTTAAATCATTATACAGGAGGTTCGGACACTTACAAAGCAAGTCGGACCTAAGGTAAGGGAAATATCACAATCTCATTTTTATCCGAGATTGTTTATACTTTGGTATTTACTGGGGTGTATTTTATCATCCAAATCCTTGTTTCCTCAATATGTAATATTATTTCCATCCACCTACAATTGTTTAAATCCTATTTTACCCTTAGGTGAGTTTTTAGTAAAAGATATGAAAGGAATCTTTTGACGTTTTTCGTACGAGGTACTTTTTTGACTTTTCCGACAAAAGTATGAGAATAATGTTTTTTTAACTTATACGGCATGAATGGATTTTTAAAACATTATTTTCCAAGAAGCTTCCTTTACAAGTTTTCAAGTTTATTTTTAATCAACTTCTTTTAGTTTAAAATTGTATGACATGTTAAGAAAGGAAAATGTTTTTGAAGTAGAAATGATATTTTCCTCAAGAATGGAGTTCAAGTGTTTTATCAAAATTATTTTCCATCTAAGATAATATAGGGTTCTGTTTATATCCCTATTATTACATTTAAATGATTATGTTGTGATGGAAATATTTTTATGAATTTCTTTATCTTATATGAATTGTTTTATGATGTCATGATGTTTAAGATTCCCATTTTTATTACATGGGTTATGCAATGTTGTATGATTTATGATTTTGTGGAACACATAAGAATGGTATCATTATGAGATGGGTGGGACCTATATCTCCCTCCAATGCATTGGTTAAAGATTTTATATCTCATGAGATAGACATGGCTGGAACGGTAGGTTATACCGGTTCAGTGAAAGAGGACTGAAACGAGGGTGACTCGGTTCAGAAATGGACTTTGTCCACTAAGATAGTCTTGGAAATGAGTCTTGACTAATAAGATATGATTCTCTATGATTATGTGTGTATGACACAATGTTTCATGTTTTAAGTTATGATTATTGTGATTACATTTCACTGTCATGATTTATCCCATGTTATGAAATTATGATCTCTTTTGCAGGTTAAGATTTCCAAAAGTTATGTGCTTATGTATACAATGTGATTGATATTTCTTTTGTTTACCCTTACTGAGCATTTGAGCTCACCCTTTTTTATGTTTTATTTCCCCAGGTCAGGAAGAAGGTTACTAAGTAGGATATGCCAAAAAGGGACTCTAGATATGATGAAATAAGTGGGAGGCAAAGTTGATGCTTTATGAACCAGTTGTTTATGTTTCCCAGTTTCTAAAGACACTATACCTATACGGTCCTTTCATGGTTTTGTTATATGTTGTAATAAGTATGCTTCAATTTTGAAGTATTAACAATGTATGGAAATTATAGGTCGTTATAGTTGGTATCAGAGGAAAGGTATAGTCAACCTTTGGAAACTAGGATGTGAAACCCTTAGTAAGAACCCTATGGATAAGTCTAAGCATAGAACACAATATTAGTGTTTTAGAAATGGCCATGAATAACCTAGGATAAGAACTTAAGTGTGAAATTTTATTCTTGATTATGTGGTTTTCCTATTATAATTTGTGTTGCTCACATTATTCTTCTTGGTTTTAGTCAATGGCTGGAACCCGAAGGAACCGTGTTAATGCGGAATGCGACGGGCAATGCAATGATTGTCCCCCTGAGCAACCAAACATTATGGGATCTAGAATGCAAAATCTTGTAGCCATGATCACACAAATTTCTCAAGCTATGAATCATGAAGGACTTCCAAACGAGCAAAGGAAGGAGCAACATTCTGTTGAATCCTTCATGAGGCAGCGTCCACCTTCTTTCAGCGGGTCTACTGATCCATTAGTTGCTGAACAATGGATTAGTACTACTAAAAAGATATTTTCAGTTCTTCAATGTTCTGAACATGATAAAGTCATCCTAGCAGTGTATCGTTTGGATGGAGATGCTGATCAATGGTGGAATCTTATTAAGAATACGAGGCAAAGGGATGAAATTGAGTCCATGGAATGGGATGAGTTCAAGAACTTATTTTTCAATAAGTACTTCCCTCGTATTCTCCGAACAAAGATGGAGAAAGAGTTTCTTGAACTGAAGAAAAAGGATAATGAATCTGTTGGTACCTATGAAGCAAATTTTACAAGACTTCCAAGGTACGCTTCTGGTATTATTATCCAACCTGAGAGTAAGATCGATCGATTCTTTAGTGGCTTAAAACCAAGTCTTCGAAGGGCGTTAGCCATAAGGGACTTCAATATCTACGAGGAAATCGTTCGATGTGATCTCAAATTCGAGATGGAGATTGGAGTAACCCATCAGTCATATGGGTTTGATAAGAAGAGGAAAATGGAATTCAAAGGAAAATCTAAAGAGCACACTGGAAAGAAGATGAGCTTTCCCTTATGCTCAAAGTGTGGAAAGAAACATGGTGGAGATTGTCTTAAAGGGACTAGAAAATGTTTTATGTGTGGAAAAGAAGGTCATCGAGCAGCTGAGTGTCGAAGTAATGGAAAAAGGGTTTCTAATGATGTGAATAAAGAAAAGACTGCAGATAACGCACCGCCAACACTTCAATGCTTCAAGTGCAAGGAAATGGGGAATTATGCTAATAAATTCCCTAATCCAAGGGTTAGTGATGATCAACATGAGAAACCACTTAAGGCAAAGGACAAAGGGAAGTCACATGCGATCACTATTGGCGATGTTGAATATGAAAATGATGTGGTGGAATGATTAAGTGTTTATGTAATGGGATTCCAAAATAATGTTGTATCATGGAGTATTGGAATATTTATGTATTGGTGTAATGTGGTATTCAAAGTGATTGAGATATTTTTGGAAATACGATGATATGCGCATAATGAAGGGATAAGGAGAAAATGAAATGTTTGACAGTATTCTTGAGCTCATGATTGATATAAGGACTAAGTGATATCATGGTTTGAGTATAAATAATTTTGAGGATTTTGGTTTATGGAAAGTGTTAACTTTTAACTGCATTCATGTTTTCACTAAGGTTCAATGGGTATTCAAGAGAATACATGATTAAGGCCTTTGAATGTTTGGAATGTGACCAACAAGACATATCTTATGATATATGGGGATCAACGATGGTATTAAATCTCTGGTAGTCATTTTCACTATATTATGAGAGTGGACTGCAGTATTATGGATAAGCCTAAAGATTTGAATGGATTATGTTGGACATAAGTTAGTATTGTTTAAGGATGTAACTTTTGATATTATTTATGTGATGTTATAGTAATGTAGTTTTAGAAAAAGGACAACCTGCAGGACGGGTGACAACCCATCACGTCGGACAAGGCCGTGGGAATCGAACCCACAACCGAAGTGCGACTGGCCTTTATCGCCTACCACTGGCCTACAAGAAGTCCTTGGTTAGTAGAAACTAGTTTTATTTTATTAAGCGATATGATATATGAAGTATAAGTTCATTTTAGGAACCATATATGATTAATCTCACTATAGAATGACTTATGTATATTTAATAACTTTTGCTAACCTTTTGTTTGAGACAGATGGAATGACCCGTCATTCTATCACATGATCTGCTAACAGTTCACGAATAACAAATTCAACTTCATTTATTTAAGAGATTAAGTGGAAATTGTTCAAGGTAAGAACAATAGTGAGATTGTACCAAAATAAAGTAAGTATTTATTCTAATTCAAATTCTTCAACTTTAGGGAAACGATCTTGAAAACAAAAAATGTTGTCATAGTGCTCTTATATCTGATTAATCAGAAGGTACCTTAGATCGTCACAAATTTATGGATTTGTGATTGTTGGATTTTCCATAGCCATGTTCTCTACCACTCTCCATCAGAACATGATGGTTAGATTTCTCTTCCATATCCATATTTTCACCTATGTGGAAACCCAGTGAATAGTTTATTTGGGTAACCGTTACGTTTCATGCTTTTGTTTTTAAAGATTGGTTTTGGTATTCATTTTTACGATGTGGGTTTCGATTAAAGAAACTTTCGAATAGTAAACCATTTATAACCCCGACGAATTTCGAGGGCGAAATTCATTTTAAGGGGGGTAGAATGTAACACCCCGAGATTTTATGAAAAATATTATTTTTAATTTTATTAATGTCTTGTGTTGTACGCTACACCAAAAGGAGCTTGCACAACACGTATCCTTGACTTGCCTTTCATTACACGCAATCACGACCTTCCTCGATAGCTTGCGTTGTACGCAATACCGAGTTTCACTAAACAATGATATGCTATTAAAATATTATTAAAACTAGCCGTTATGAATAGTAATAACCACTTTTTGAAATTTTGTAAATTTTATTTTTCAACATGGAATTCATTTTTGGATTTGGAATACCGAAATTAGTCTAGGGTGAAATTTTGGTATTTTTCTGAAAACATTCAATTTTTGATGAATAGTGAAACCACTAAGTGGTAGGTTAAAAACTGAATTTTGCATAAAACTTAATTTTACCGCTTCTATGAATGGAATTTCGAAAATCCGACAGACACGGTTGATATCAGTAAGTAAAATTTGGTTCAATGAGATAAAAATAATTTTTTGGCGAATAGTAACTTTTTACTTTTTTTACCGCGGTTAATAGTAAATAGGATAACTAAGGGTGAATATGATATTACTATTACCCTAACACATGTACTAATTCTATTGTATAAGTGTAATTCGACCAAAAACAACCTTATGAATATAATATGACCATTTAGGTCCACTTGGATTAGATTATGACATTTAATATTATTTTATTTAATGAATAGTTAAAATAGTTAAAATCAAAGTTTAATAACTAAAACATTTTTAATATGGGGTTATAAATAAGATAAATTCGACTATAAATATTAATTAGAACGCTAAAAATATTTCCTACATAATGGTATTTTATTTGTAATTTTTAAACATTAAATAATTTAATTTATTTATGACACAATGATGATGCAGTAATTATCTTAGAAATGAAATAATGACATAATTGATGTTATAAACACCAAAATAAATGTAATTTGAGACTTTTTATGATTCCCACTAATTTTCTAGGTTAATATGACATGTTATTATTGATTTAATTAACTTGGTTCGAACTAATAATTCTGTTATGATTTTCACAAAAATCAATTACTAAATAGTGTCAAAATTGACATAAAATAGTTTTTAAAACAAATATTATATTATTAATTGTTATTTTATTCCTAAAAATCTAAGGTTCGGCCAAATGACTTAGATAAGGTTATATATATTAATAATAAACAACTTGGGGTTCGTTTGGCTGCTTATAGTAAGTTTATTAACATTATAGTATAAGAACACAAGAAGACATGGTAAAAGTAAAATTATTTAACTTAATGTTAAATCTAAATGATAAGGTTAAAATAGGAACCTAAACTTGTCTAAATTCTATTGTATGAGAGGATTTCGACCCATACCCACCTTATCTTCTAAATATATCAATTTTGAGCTATTTAAAACCGAACTTGACTTTATAATAAAATAATAGTTTTAGTTATTCCAAAGGTGCCCCTCTCCTCCCTTATAAAAGGACACCTCCTCCCCCTCTTCCTCACACCACTTGGAGCCTTCAAGCTCGGCCAAACCCTGCCAATTTCTCCTCTCCACTTCCCTAGAGACATCCTAGAGGTTCTGGTCTTCTTAGAAGACCAATTTTAATGCCCTAAAAGAAGGTCTCAAAGAAGAACTTCAAAGAAGAGGTAATGTCCGTTACCGATTCTTTCATCTTTATTTCTTCTTCCACTTCTTCTTCTTTAGTTGTTTCATTATGAAGTAATAAAATCAGTATCACTCATATACTTATATGTTATTATAAGTATGAAACAAACCTATTTCACCATCTATCCATCCTACGGAAAAAGAAATCACCGCGCATGTGTACGTACGGAATACCGTCTCCACGCCGTGGTGTAATCTATTTTCCACCACCACCTTAAATGGGTGGGTATAATGGTGTAAATAATGACCATATATGACTATTATAAAGTGATATTGATTCTAAAATAGTATACATATACTCCAATACAATTCCACAATCATAGGAACGATATCATCACTCGTGCGTACGTACGGAATACCGTCTCCATGATGTGATGCGACTTGTTCTACATGATATTCATTTCATAATGAATATATAAATGAATTTAATGAATCAATATGATATATATTATACTAATACCATTTTGGAAATGAGGTATCTATAACCTAAAGAGAAAAATAAGAATTTATTCGACAAAACACGCATAAGAACAAAAAGTTATAAACACCCAAATAACAAGTAGCAATGAAATATTACTACTAAGAAGCTAAGAATATGACCATATATGATATCATAAAAATCAGTATGATTCTGGAATAAGTCAATAACATTATTTAAATCATTATACAGGAGGTTCGGACACTTACAAAGCAAGTCAGACCTAAGGTAAGGGAAATATCACAATCTCATTTTTATCCGAGATTGTTTATAATTTGGTATTTACTGGGGTGTATTTTATCATCCACATCCATGTTTCCTCAATATGTAATATTATTTCCATCCACCTACAATTGTTTAAATCCTATTTTACCCTTCGGTGAGTTTTTAGTAAAAGATATGAAAGGAATATTTTGACGTTTTTCGTACGAGGTACTTTTTTGACTTTTCCGACAAAAGTACGAGAAGAATGTTTTTTTAACTTATACGGCATGAATGGATTTTTAAAACATTATTTTCCAAGAAGCTTACTTTACAAGTTTTCAAGTTTATTTTTAATCAACTTCTTTTAGTTTAAAATTGTATGACATGTTAAGAAAGGAAAATGTTTTTGAAGTAGAAAGGATATTTTCCTCAAGAATGGAGTTCAAGTGTTTTATCAAAATTATTGTCCATATAAGATAATATAGGGTTTTGTTTCTATCCCTATTATTACATTTACATGATTATGTTGTTATGGAAATATTTTTATGAATTCCTTTATCTTATATGAATTGTTTTATGATGTCATGATGTTTAAGATTCCCATTTTTATTACATGGGTTATGCAATGTTGTATGATTTATGATTTTGTGGCACACATAAGAATGGTATCATTATGAGATGGGTGGGACCTATATCTCCCTCCAATGCATTGGGTAAAGATTTTATATCTCATGAGATAGACATGGCTGGAGCGGTAGGTTATACCGGTTCAGTGAAACAGGACTGAAACGAGGGTGACTCGGTTCAGAAATGGACTTTGTCCACTAAGATAGTCTTGGCAATGAGTCTTGACTAATAAGATATTATTCTCTATGATTATGTGTGTATGCCAAAAAGTTTCATGTTTTAAGTTATGATTATTGTGATTACATTTCACTGCCATGATTTATCCCATGTTATGAAATTATGATCTCTTTTGCAGGTTAAGATTTCCAAAAGTTATGTGCCTATGTATACAATGTGATTGATATTTCTTTTGTTTACCCTTACTGAGCATTTGAGCTCACCCTTTTGTATGTTTTATTTCCCCAGGTCATGAAGAAGGTTATTAAGTAGGATATGCCAAAAAGGGACTCTATATATGATGAAATAAGTGGGAGGCAAAGTTGATACTTTATGAACCAGTTGTTTATGTTTCCCAGTTTCTAAAGGCACTATACCTATACGGTCCTTTCGTGGTTTTGTTATATGTTGTAATAAGTATGCTTAAATTTTGAAGTATTAACAATGTATGTAAAGTATGGGTCATTATACTCATCAATTTATTTTCTGAATTTTTAAGCGATGTCGTTAGGCTGCCAAATTTTTCATAAAAGAAATAACATCTTCTCTTTTATTTCATGTTTCATTTTCATGTCGTATGTCATTCAAATATCCATACCATGATCTTATTATGTCCCCATAATATATTATGAATTATTTATGAGTCTTTGAACCTTTCCCCCACACTTTTTAATGTTTTCTAAAATGATGTTATGTAGCCGTTATGCGACAGAATTTTCATCTCAAAATATCTCTCTTTTTCTCAAGAAATTATCTTGTATTATTTATGTGGATACCCAAATATATTTTCATTTCTAGATTTATTCATAAATACATAAAATTGATCTATTTTATTCTATAATTTACATATTCCATAGGTTATAAATGACATAATGATCATATTTTTAAGTACTTTTTAAACGTTACAATTTTGACATGAAACCCATTTCTTTGATTCTATTTGGGTTATTTATGAAATGTTTGAGTATGATCTATGTGGATCACATGAAAATAAGTACATATTAAGGGTTTTCCATCATAGATCTCCAATGCATTGGGTAAATAATTAATATCTAGAGATGACACGTTTCACAATACCTTGGTGAATAACCTTTGTAATGTTTTTATGAAACCTTGGGAATGAACCTTGGTGATATGTTCATGAATGTCTAAATGAAATTTGGTAGCCACATATTCAAGTTATTATTTATGTTCTTTTTATTATTATATGACCCTTTTTCCATTTCTCATGTCTTATGGTTTTCATCATGTTCTTATTGATATCACATGTAAACTAACTCCCTTGCTTTCCTTACTGAGCCTTCAGCTCACCCTTTCCTTTGATGTATGTCTCCAGGTTATAAGATGCAGTAATTGTACATAGGATTAACTTTTAAATAATCTTTTAAAGGGTATTTAAAAGAGTGTTTTAATTTTTCATGTTTTATTATTCCTGATTTCCAAGACACTAAACTTTAAAGATCCTCTATTTGTAAAATGTAATGAAACGTTATGTAATAAAAAAGGAGAGATGCCATATCTACCATATAGAGTATATAAAATTTTATTACAATATGTAATGAATTTATTGTAATTAAAACAATTACAATATAAATGAATATGAATATAAATAGGAAAAAATACAACTCCCTTTCTATTACAAATAACAACGATAAATAAAATGTATTATAATTATTTTATCCCAAAGAGTAGGGTATCCTTTTGCCTAGGATAAAAGGTCTATCTTACCACAACTTGAGTAAGCCCTCAATATGATGATCGAAACATATGTCTTCCTATCCCTATAATCCCTTGATTAATAAGTTAATCAGAACCTCTATCTTTTAAATACTTGAAAGCCCTCGATATAATGATCCGTAGAACCGTCTTCCTATCCCCAAAAGACATTGATCGTTATCACAATGATCGATCTCACAAAGAAAAACAAATCACTTATTTAAATAAAAAACTATGAATAAACTATTCAAGTTTTTTAATTTCAAGGCTTTCACAAAAATCAAGAAAGATGTCACACCGTTTCTCTCTAGAACTTATAAGTTAAAAAATTTGTGTTATCTATTTCGAATAACCTCCTATTTATAGGCTTCAGGTTACAACAGTCACATTTCCTCCAATAGTTATATTTCTTTGGAAAATTCATAGCGACTTGGACACCTGGCATTATAATGGTAAAAATAAACAAAATACATGGCATTGTTTTTATTTTTATATAACTAAGTTCATGACATCATTTTGGTTAGAAAACAATAAGTATAGAAGTATGAAATAATATGTAAGGTGAAATATAATTAAAAACATGTATGCAATATTAGAGTAAGTTAAAAGTTCAATGCATTACATGAGTATGGTACATAACTTGGTTACGATGATTAACATGGATAAGATGCATATCATGGTTATGATTCATATCATTGTTATGATACATAACACAGTTATGATGCATAATGTGATTACGATGTATAACCTGGTTACGATGCATGGTTACGATGTATAACATGAATATGATACATAACATGGTTACAATTCATGATTACGATGCATAATATGAATACGATACATAACCTGGTTATTATTAATGATTATGATGCATAATATTAATACGATACATAACCTTGTTACGATGCATATAATTATGAAAACATCATATGTGGTTACGATGAGAAAAAAATATATGAGAACTTAAAATCATGTGTGGTTACGATGAGAAAAAAAATGTGATTACAATTGAAAACAAATAGAATATGATTATTATGTATAATAAAATCATGTGTGGTTAGGATGGAGAACAAAATATGCGTTTACAATTGAAAACAAATAGAATATGATTATGATGTAGAACAACAACATGTGTGGTTATGATGGAGAATACAACATATATATTAAAATAAGTAATTTGTGATTTCCAAAACAAAAAGATCAATGGGAAAGTAGAAACACATTTTGACTCAACAATGTATATAGTGAGTTGTGAATGATTTACACTTACCATAATAGTGTTGATGTTTCTTCATCTACTATTTATATGGTAATTTCCATTAATTATTTTTCATATAAAAAGGTTATAGAAGTTCCCAGTCTATAATGAGAACTTATATATATCATGAAAGTAATATTAAACAGATGTTCTATGATCTAGATACATCATGATGACTATGAACATATGATGTATGACTATGAGGTGTTGTGTTATCAAAAGCATTGAGACTTCTTCTCATGAAGTTTACACTTGGTGATCTCAAGTAGATGAGATCATGAGGACTGACTTTCCAATAGGAACACAACATGTTTCAAGTTTCAATTTTTTTTCCTATCTTAAAACATGTTTAATGGTCTCCTAACTTGAGATTATTATCAGTGTATAAGAATTGATGATGTAATTTGATACAAGGAAAAATATATGAAATTTATGTCATGGAAAGGTATCTTGTGTTGGGTGATCCATTGGTGGCGTGACATTGATTGAATAATAAAGAAAGAATTTTTCACTTCTGAAAGGAAGTGATATCTTGGTCCTAGTTAATTAAGATGGTAGTATATTCAATAAATCCATGACTATGGTAGAATAAGGTAAGTTTGTCCCGTTAGGTCAATAAATAGTAAATAAATAAAGGATTATGAAACAAAGTATGCATCCTTCTTTATGAGATATCATGAGATAAAAATATTATATTACACAACATGTGATTGTAGAAAAAGGTGTTATTGCTATGACTTTTCCTTATCTTCTTTGGATCCTTGATGAGTTGCTACACTTTTCTCATAGTATGTGATTAATATGCACTACTATTAAGATAAGATCCTAGAGGGTTAAACACTAATCATATTCAAAAGTCTGACCTATTCATATGAATATGTGTATAGAACATGGTGGGACCCACCATGGGGTCCGAGTGATGTTTAAGAATATGTAGTCACTATATAATAAATAAATTCATATTATTAGAGTTTAAAATAATTTTTATTGAATTTATTTATTAAAATTATTCAAATGATATTACGTTAATACATGAGAAAATATTTAATGAATGAATATTTTTATTTAAGGTTCATTTAATATTTACGGGAATGAAAAGTCAAGTTAATGGATTTATTTTATCATGTAACATTCTTATTATATTATAATAAAGTGATAAAAATATAAATGAAATTTATGACATATTTATTTTGTTATAACACATTGTTTATAGATTATTTAATGGGAAATAAATATTTGGTGGTCAGGGATCATTTTTCAAGTTTTTTGTAACTCACCATATAAGGAGGAGGAGGCTCTCATTCATGGGACTATTTTCTATATGATTTTGAGAGCCTCTGACTCCTCTATATCACTTCCTAGAGAGATAATATCTTGATCCGGTTAATCAATCCTAGTTATTATTTATGTATTGAAGGATCAACATAATAGTGATCATCGGGACATCGAAGGCTTCATCAGATATCCTTGATAGTACCAGGATATCAACAATTGATGTTCCTATAGACTTTTGAAGAACATGTAGATGATCTAGAGGCATATAGATTTAGTTCCATAGATAAATAGTCTTTGGTGGTGTGTGGTTATCAAATGCATCTTCAAATTAGATGATATGTTTATTCAATTTGTTTTTATTATTAAAATCTTCACATATGAACCTCATATTTCATACTAGGATACACATCATTGGTGATGGATTTATTATATTGATCAGTGGTGAAATTTTTTAAATCCTAGCCTATATGCTTCTATTACACACCCTGGTACCTCCAATATTCTCAGTAGGACAATTTCATTATTTTTTGGATGACCTGATATTATAGATTTCCCAGGATCATCCCCTATGGATCAACTTTTAATCTTGATACTAGATTGCCTTGGGTCCTCCACTAAGAAATTAGTTATGGAGATTCATGTTATTATTATAACTCATAGGGTCATCATCTTAGGGATATTGTTATTAAATGATGACTATGGGATCACATTGTATTTCTTCCCTAGGATTGAAAATGGAACCTAATTACTATGAGTCGCATAAGATCACATCCTAGGGATAGAATTTGAGCCTGGTAATTTTGGGATGATTTTGTATATTTATAAGTATGTGATGGTTACAACTAATACTATATAGATGTTGGGACTGATATTGGCTATCACGGTCCCATGACATTCTCATAGACACTTTGGGGCTAGCATTAGTATGTATACTCATACCCTACTTGAGTGACAATTACACTTGGGTTCCTGAGCAGACTTCACTAGTTGTAGGTTCAAGTTGGGAAGAGGCCCGAGGTAGATAGATCAAGTAAGATGGATTTGAAGGGATTAGATATTTTAATTATGTGAGGCTCAAGGATGTAAGTATATCCTCAATTTATTTTTTTCTTTTAGTGAGAATCAATTGAGTTTGTTTGACTGTGTGCTTCCACATTCATTTTTATATTGATGATTATCGTCTTATTTATTATGCATAATCTGATCGATATTTATTATTACTATCGATGTTTGGTTTATTTATTGTTATTGTGAACTCTAATTGGGGTATATTATCCTAAATTCACTACCCTAGACACCCATTTCTAGTTAACAACCTTTGGTGTATGAGGAGAGGTGTCAGAGGTCTAGTGGAAACTACCAGTCTTAGCAGTGATGAGTGGTCTAGGGTGGGAGGACATTACAAAGTGGTATCAGAACATTTATGTGACCAATAACATAGAATTTACAATAGTTTCATTTTGTATTACTATTTTGGGAGATGGTATAAAGGTGATATAGGAATGCGTCAGGGCTTGTGATGGATTTCTCACTGGTGCATCATGAACACCTTTTCTAGTAGGAAGTATAGGTTACCAATGGAATGGGATTTATATTCTTAGTTTCTTCTTTTATGGTTGTATGAATTCACCGATCATGACACACATGATTTTTTGTATTTATGATTTATTGTTTTTGGGTCTTATCCCATATTCAAGAGGCATGTTCACATTCATCATATTTGGTATGTAGGATTCACATGACATTCACATGCATGTGTGTGATTGATAACATAGAAAATGAGAGTTCTATTATTTAAAGTGTCAGTAACAACTTATATAGTGTTTTATCATATAACTTGGTGGTGTAATCCTATACAACTAGACCAGAGTACCATTATTTTTTATAGAAGGTCATGTGTATATATTTTGAGATGCTCCTTGATAATAGATATGTAGTCCCTCAGTGTAAGGGATGTATAATGAACCTAGTAGGTCGTTACAGGCACATGATGACTAATTAATGAACCTATACTAGGTGATTATGAGACTAGGTATGAAAATAAAATATTTATAGTTATTTAATGTTTCAATTACTACTAAAATAAAGTTTTCCCATTTAGATTCTTGGTGGTATTCTACTTAGTCAAACCATAATTATATGAGTTACCCAACATGGATCATGTTAGGGAGACACCATTATATAGATATAATAACTTATGAGATCATGGTTCCTTAAGGTGGTGACTCCCATATGTGGAGGCCCAGTGTGGATTAACTTGAGATCATGAATCTTGAGGGGGTAGTCCCGTATGCTGGTTTTTGGTGAGAATCAATTCCCTTGAGTATGTGAATGAGTTAGCATGAGATGCTGAATATATATATGTATAGACGAGACCCTAAAGTTGTTATTTGGGTGTTTGAGTCACCATTTGACACTTGATATGGGGGTTGTGATGTTTCCTATGAGTTATGATTTACATGATATGTGACCTATGGTTTAGGTGAGACAGTCTAGTGGTTTTGAGATATGGCTCAAGTGATTAGTGATCCAGGTGGTATGGTTGAGATGAGATGTGACATGTGAGGGTAAATTGAGTGAGGGACTAGCCTAGATTCCCAAACCTCATAGATATGAGAATATCAGGAATATGATTTGGGTTATTTGATCACTGTACACAAGGTTAAATTAAGTATATGGTATAAGTATAGATAGTCGTTAGATTTTTATGAGGAAATCACCTTGAGTGTTGGGACTTTTTGTATCAAGGTTTAGTTTCAAGGGAAGGATCAATGTGAATCCCAAACCTGTGTATTTTGGATTCATTTTCGAATGGTTCAACAATAGATCATGGATGGATGAAAGTGATTTTGAGATGATTTCATTTGGTGGGTGATTGTATGATAGACCTTGGAATAGGTGAGATTCCATATTTTGAAGGGGAGTGCTGAGGGTGATTTTGGATTGATGTGTTTGAAATTCCATGGAGTATGGTAAGATATTTAGGCACATGGGAAACTCATGAAATAATGAGTTAGGATATATGACTTGGTTGTACTGGAGAATAAACCCATTGGCTTTAGATGAGATCATGATAATGTGTGCTGGGTGTGTGCAGTACCATTTGAATTGGAAATTAGTGAGTGGCTGTATAAAAGTTGAGGGCCAATGGTCTTGAAGATAATATTATGGGACTGGTTACCTGATGTTTTGATAAGAAAGGGAAATTTCCCTTTATTTGATAGGGATATCAGAAATGGATTAGGTACTTTATAACAGTCCACCTGAGTGTATGATTTGAAAATAATTTTTAGAGAGTCACGATGTTTGAACCCATTCAAGTTTGGAACTTGAGGAGTGGTATAAGAAAATCCATATGGTGGGGATCACACCATTGGCTATTCGAGGGTGTAACCCTTGTTATAATTGTATTTTTATATTAATTCAAAGGATTTAATTATTATGATCTATTAATGTGAAACTATTAATGTTTTATATTGGTGCTCTCCTATGAGAGGGAAATCCATTTCTAGTCATTACATGTTGTGATAGATAGAGCATAGGTCGTGAGGTATGAGCCCACGTGGGTAGGATCATGGGTGTGATGTGACCATTCATTAGATGGTCAAGATAGAAATAGGATTCTAGTGAGTAGATGTATCTAATTTTTATATGGTTTCTAGATGAATACCATATTAGGGATTTAAATGTGGTAATTTCTAGAGTTTGGTCATTGGAATCATACTCTGGACGATTTTGATGTGATCTAAGTGTGATTTGGATCAATTATGCATTGATTCTTGGGTGAGAGAATGATAGTTGGCTTTCTTGGATGAGGACCCAAATGTGAAAATTACACTATAAGTTAAATTCATATTTTTTTGTGAGTGATTTGAATTATCTTGTGGTGCCTCAAAAGATTTAGGCATTGTTTTTGGATGATGTGATGGTGCGCCAGAAGGTGTGACCAAGCGTTTTCAAGAATGGCCAGCTAGAGGAGGCCCAATTGGTTATGTTTCATGAGATTAGATGAAGTGGTTTGAAAATTTACTTAGGAAAATTATATTATATATTACATATGTGTTTTAAGGTTGGATTGGGGCCTTTCGAGGAAGGGTTAAAATTTTTATTTTTGTGCTTGAATGGTGGAGGATCGTCTTATTTAGTTTGGAACCAAAGGCGAGGAGTCATACAGAATTTTTTATACATTTTTCACTTGTAATTGAGTTTTGTGAGATGGAAACTGAACCCAGTGTGTCATTTGACCACTAAGAGTGTGTTTTTATAGGTAATTTTGATGGTGGGAAGCACCGTGGATTAGAATTGGAACATGTGAGATGAGTCCTATAATGGGGATCACTGTAAGATCAAGGATGAATTGATTTATTTCACCATGGTTTCTCAATTTAGATGGGTGAAAGCAAGAACTATCTCGATGGTTTGGTAGTTTGTATGAGCGGTGGCTTGAGCTTTGGGAATTTGAGTGCCTCGTGTTTGGTGTCACACAATAGAAAACTGTTCAGCATTCAGAGATAGTAAATGGTGAATTAAATATGAATTTACATCCATGTTAGGTTAATATTTTTAGTTAAAAGATTGACGATACTTATTAAGGATTTTAAGTGTTGTGGTGGGGATATTTTAACACCCCTATTCAGTACCAGTTGTAATAATTCAGAAGGAATTTGATTTTTTTCATTTGGTGAGAAAGAAATTTTTATAAATGGGTTTAAGATTGGAATTTTATGTGTTGAGATGTCTCAAATATATTTTTTTAGATGTGGTTTCAGATCTGGGTGGTGTTATGGGTTCTTGAGTGAGAAATGGGGAAGGGTTCCATGGTCTAGGAGCTAAATTTTCTGCTTCTACAACCATTAAAAATATAAAAAATGGGGCTAATTCCATGAATGGAGTATGGATGAGGTTAAGATATATTTTCCATATAATTTTATGGTGTTAACACATTCTTCATGCTCTTAATGGTTGTTGGGTGTGCTTCTTGGGGTGATTTAGGGTGTGAAATATGATTTAGGATGCAAAATTTCTAGGGTATACATTTTAGTCATTAAATATGTTTCAGGACATGAATCTTTCAGGGGGGACCTTTCAAGACATGAAATATAGTTCAGGACATGAAATGTGTCTATACACAATTTTTTATTTTTGTGTTTTTCCTATTTTCCCCCTCCAACCATTTTAATGGGGTTTCCCCTTTCTCTCCCTCTCATGCACAACCAAAATTAGAGACTACCATACCCTTGAATCATTTGTTTCTCCAAGGATTTAGGGAATTTTGGGTGATATTACTTGGAGTTTAAGGTGATTATATCAACCATTTTCCTCTAATATTGGTTTTCATCAATTTTTTACTTATTTTTTTCTCTGGTTTAGGGTTTTTGTTCTGATTCCACGGGATCTTGGTGGAATGATCTATTTTTAATGGGAATTTCATATGGATTGGTTAGATGGAATCTCATGATTACTTTTTCATGATGTCACATGAACTTTTGATGAATGTATATAAATTTATGAATTTTTCAAGGGTTTAATCTTAAATTTAATTAATTTTCCTCATGAATCATTGTCGGTGGTTATGGATTTTCCTTAGGATGGTACTATGAGTTCATTGCAGACCTTCCACATGTTTGTGGTTGTAGTTTTGGAACAATAGGGGAGACCAATGAGTTAATTATATAATTAATTAATATTTATACAATTAATTAATGGGATTTGGAGGCCTAGGTTCAGGTGTGTGTTAAGAATAAACTACACCCTATTTCTTGAGGGTTAGATGAGTAGTTGATGTTCGGTGAGATTTTTGGCTCCATACAAAATTAAATTAATTTTTTAATGAATTAAAAATTATTATAAAGAGTTTAATAATTAATTATTAATATTTTATAATTAATTATTGGATATTATTCCTTGAGATAGATGCTAGATATGCTAATTCAAGCTTATGAGGGCTTGAGTGGGGATGGGTGAACATGATTTTAAAAAGGGAAAAGACTCAAATATGAGGTAGGTGCACCCTATGAATATCAATATGGACTTTTAATTTGTTTATATATATATATATATTGAATGTGATATTTTTGGTCTTTATACCATAGGATACCAAACTTTTTAATTGAATAAATTATTTTTATTTAAAATGAACTTCCTAATCTAAAAAAAGTTCCAAGGGCCACGATGGACCCTTGTTGACTAATTGGACATCTCAACCATCGATGGTTGAGAGTATAATTTTTGTTGTTTACATTGAGATATAAAAACCCCATTAGGTGTGTGGATTAAATAAAATGAAATGGATGAGATGTAGTAGACATAGCCATAGTTTCCCTTAGTGACCACTAGGTAGAGGTTAGTGGTAAATTGTAATGGATGGCCTAAGGATTGGATATGTGGGAACCTTGAGAAGACTTAGAGATTCCTGGATAGTTGTGAGGTGATTTTGGGGAGAACATTCCTCCCCCACAAATACATGATTACTTGGGTGGGTAGAACATGTGTATATTTTTTGTTAGGTTGGGTATGATAACCTTAAGAATCCATAGAGCTACCTGGCTAGTTGTGAGGTGATCATGGGGAGAAAGTTCCTCCCCCACTAATATGTGATTACCTGTGTGGGTTAAATATGTATAAATTTTGGTTTAGGTTGGGTGTAAGAACCGACCTGGTGATGACTTGGGATGTGAGATAGTTTTATTCCATCTATATGAAGTGATGCTAGAATGGATTTTCCTTAGAGGCTAATGAGGCTGTGTTATGTATATGAATATGTTGAGGGAATATTACCCTCTAAGTGATAGGCTCAGACCAAGGGATGAGTATGAGATAAAGGAACCCATGCAGGGTGTCCTAGTTATGTTGTGACCTTGGAGACCCTGAGGTAGGTCCTATGGTGTTATGTTGAACCCTCAGAGGGTAGTGTAGAAAATTGATAGTGATAATTTTGGTTATAACCTTTGAAGGGAGTATATATTTGTATGATGTGAGGCTCAAGGATGGAAGTATATCCTCAATTTATTTCTTTCTTTTAGTGAGAATAAAGTGAGTTTGTTTGACTGTGTGCTTCCACATTCATTTTTATATTGATGATTATCATCTTATTTATTATGCATAATCTGATCGATATTTATTATTACAATCGATGTTTGGTTTATTTATTGTTATTATGAACTCTAATTGGGGTATATTCTCCTAAATTCACTACCCTAGACCCCCATTTCTAGTTAACAACCTCTGGTTTATGAGGAGGTGTGTCAGAGGTCTAGTGGAAATTGCCAGTCTTAGCACTAATGAGGGGTCTAGGGTGGGAGGACATTACAAATTGGTATCAGAACATTTATGTGACCAATAACATAGAATTTATCATAGTTTTATTTTTTATTAATATTTTGGGATATGGTATACATGTGATATAGGAATGCATCAGGGCTTGTGATAGATTTCTGACCGGTGCATCATGAACACATTTTCCATTAGGAAGTATAGGTTACCAATGGAATGGGATTTATATTCTTAGTTTCTTCTTTTATGGTTGTATGAATTCACCTAGAATGACACACATGATTTTTTGTATTTATGAATTATTGTTTTTGGGTCTTATCCCATAGGCATGAGGCATGTTTACATTCATCATATTTGGTATGTAGGATTCACATGACATTCACATGCATGTGTGTGATTGATAACATAGAAAATGAGAGTTCTATTATTTAAAGTGTCAGTAACAACTTATATACTATTTTATCATATAACTTGGTGGTGTAATCCTTCACAACTAGACCAGATTACCTTTATTTTTTATGGAAGGTCGTGTGGATATATTTTGAGATGCTCCTTGATAATAGATATGTAGTCCCTCAGTGTAAGGGATGTATAATGAACCCAGTAGGCCGTTACAGGCACATGATGCCTTAGTAATGAACCTATACTGGGTGATTATGAGACTAGGTATTAAAATAAAATAGTTATATTTATTTAAAGTTTCAATAACCACTAAAATAAAGTTTTCCCATTTAGATTATAGGTGGAATTCTACTTAGTCAAACCATAATTATATGAGTTACCCAACACAGATCATTGTAGGGAGACACCATTATATAGATATAATAACTTGTGATATCATGGTCCTTAAGGTGGTGACTCCCATATGTGGAGGCCCAATGTGGATCAACTTGAGATCATTATTATTGAGGGGGTAGTCCCATATGTTGGTTTTTGGTGAGAATCAGTTCGCTTGAGTAAGCGAATGAGTTAGCATGTGATGATGAATATATATATGTATAGACGAGACCCTAGAGTTGTTATTTGGGTGTTTGGGTCACCATTTAACACCTGATATGGGGGTTGGGATGTTTCCTATGAGTTATGATTTACAGGATATGTGACTAATGGTTTAGGTGAGAGAGTCTAGTGGTTTTGAGATATGGATCAAGTGATTTGTGATCCAGGTGATATGGTTGAGCTTAGATGTGACATGTGAGGGTAAATTGAGTGAGGGAATATCCTAGATTCCCAAACCTCATAGATATGAGAATATTGGGAATATGCTTTCGGTTATTTGATCACTATACACAAGGTTCAATTAAGTATATGGTATATGCATAGATATTCCTTAGATTTTTATGAGGAAATCACCTTGAGTGTTGGGTATTTTTGTTTCAAAGTTTGGTTTCAAGGGAAGGATCAATGTGAATCCCAAACCTGTGTATTTTGGATTCATTTTCGAATGGTTCAACAATAGATCATGGATGGCTGAAAGTGATTTTGAGATGATTTCATTTGGTGGGTGATTGTACGATAGACCTTGGAATAGGTGAGATTCCATATTTTGAAGGGGAGTGTTGAGGGTGATTTTGGATTGATGTGTTTGACATTCCATGGAGTATAGTTATCTATTTTGGCACATGGGAAACTCATGAAATCATGAGTTGGGATATATGACTTGGTTGTACTGGAGAATAAACCCATTGGTTTTATATGAGATCATGATAATGTGTCATGGTTGTGTGCAGTACCATTTGAATTGAAAATTAGTGAGTGGCTGTATGAAATTTGAGGGCCAATGGTCTTGAAGAAATTATTATAGGACTGGTTACCTGATGTTTTGATAAGAAAGGGAAATTTCCCTTTATTTTATAGGGGATATCAGAAATGGATTAGGTACTTTATAACAGTCAACCTGAGTGTATGATTTGAAAATAATTTTTAGAGAGTCATGATGTTTGAACCCATTCATATTTGGCACTTGAGTAGTGGTATAAGGAAATCCATATGGTGGGGATCACACCATTGGCTATTGGAGGGTGTAACCCTTGTTATAATTTTATTTTTATATTAATTCAAAGGATAGAATTATTATGATCTATTAATGTGAAACTATTAATGTTTTAGATTGGTTCTCTACTATGAGAGGGAATGCCATTTTTATTCATTATGTGTCGTAATCGATGGAGAATAGGTTGTGAGGTATGACCCCACGTGGGTAGGATCATGTGTGTGATGTGACTATTCATTAGATGGTTGATATGGAACTAGGATTACAGTGAGTATATGGATCTAATATTTTTATGGTTTATAGATGAATACCATATTAGGGATTAAAATGTGGCAATTTCTAGAGTTTGGGAATTGGAATCAAGCTCTAAACGATTTTGATGTGATCTAAGTGTGATTTGGATCAATTATGCATTGATTCTTCGGTGAGAGAATGACAGTTGGCTTTCTTGGATGAGGATCCAAATGTAAAAATTACACTGTAAGTTAAATTCAAACTTTGTTATAGGTGATTTGAATTATATTTTGATGCCTCAAAATATTTAGGCATTGTGTTTGGAGGATGTGATGGTGTGTCAGAAGGTGTGACCAAGCATTTTCAAGAATGACCAACTAGAGGAGGCATAATTAATTCTTTTTCATGAGATTAGATGAAGTGGTTTGAAAATTTACTTAGGAAAATTATATTATATATTATCATCTTATTTAATTTGGAACCAAAGGTGAGGAGTGGTATATAATTTTTTCTATATTTTTCACTTGTAATTGAGTTTTGTGAGATGGAAACTGAACCAAGTGTGTCATTTGACCATTGAGAGTGTGTTTTGATAGGTAATTTTGATTGTGGGAAGCACCGTGGATTAGAATTGGAACATGTGAGGTGAATCTTATCATGGGGAGCATTGTAAGATCAAGTATTAATTGATTTATTTCACCATGGTTTCTCAAGTTAGATGGGTTAAATTAAGCACTATCTCGATGGTTTGGTAGTTTGTATGAGCAGTGGCGTGAGCTTTGGTGATTTGAGTGCCTCATGTTTGGGGTCGCACAATAGAAAACTGTTCAGTATTCAAAGATAGTAAATAGTGAATTGAACATGAATTTAAATCCATGTTAGGTCAATATTTTTAGTTAAATGATCGATGATAATTATTAAGGATTATAAGTGTTATGGTGGGGATATTTTAATACCCCTTATTAGTACCAGTTGTAAAAATTCAGAAGAAATTTGATTTTTTTCATTTGGTGAGCAAGAAATTTTGATAAATGGTGTTAATATTGGAATTATATGTGTTGAGATGTCTCGAATATATTTTTTTTGGATGTGGTTTCAGATCTGGTTGGTGTTATGGGTTTTTGAGTGAGAAATGAGGAAGGGTTCCATGGTCTAGGAGCTAAATTTTCAGCTACTACAACCATTCACAATGTAAAAAATTTGGTTAATTCAATGAATGAAGTGTGGATGAGGTTAGGATTCATTTTCCATAGAATTTTATGGTGTTAACACCTTGTTCATGCTTTTAATGGTTGTTGGGTGTGCTTCTTGGGGGTGATTTAGGGTGTGAAATATGATTTAGGATGAAAAATTTCTTGGGGATACATTTTAGTCATTAAATATGTTTCAGGACATGAATATTTTAGGGGGGGACCTCTCAAGACATGAAATATAGTTCAGGCCATGAAATGTGTCTACACACAATTATTCATTTTCGTGGTTTTCCTATTTTTCCCCTCCAACCATTTTAAGGGGGTTTCCCTTTTCTCTCCCTCTCATGCACAACCAAACATAGATACTCCCATACCCTTGAATAATTTGTTTCTCCTTGGATTTAGGGAATTTTGGGTGATATTTATTGGTGTTTAAGGTAATTATCTCAACCATTTTCCCTCCATTATTGGTTTCTATCAATTTATTACTTATTTTTTTCTCTGGTTTAGGGTTTTTGTTATGATTCCACTGGATCTTGGTGGAATGATCTATTTTTAATGGGAATTTTATATGGATTTTTTAGATGGAATCTCAAGATTACGTTTTCATGATGTCACATGAACTTTTGATGAATTTATGTAAATGTATGAATTTTTCAAGGGTTTTAGCTTAAATTAAATTAATTTGGAAAATGAATCATTGTCGGTGGTTAGGGATTTTTCTTAAGATGGTACTATAAGTTCATTGCAGACCTTCCACATATATGTGGTTGTAGTTTCGGAACAACAGGGGAGACCAATGAGTTAATTATATAATTAATTAATATTTATAAAATTAATTAATGTGATTTTGAGGCATAGGTTCAGGTGTGTGTTAAGAATGAACTACACCCTATTTCTTGAGGGTTCTATGAGTAGTTGACGTTCGGTGAGATTTTTGGCTTCATACAAAATTAAATTAAATTTTTAATGAATTAAAAATTGTTAGAAAGAGTTTAATAATTAATTATTAATATTTTATAATAAATTATTGTATATTGTGCCTTGATATAGATGCTCGATATGCCGATTCAAGCTTAGGAGGGCTTCAGTGGGGATGGGTGAGCATGATTTTAAAAAGGGAAAAGACTCAAATTTGAGGTAGGTTCACCCTATGAATATCAATATGGCCTTTTCATTTGTTTTTATATATATATATATATAATGTGATATATTTGGTCTTTATAACATAGGAGACCAAAATTTTTAATTGAATAAATTATTTTTATTTGAAATGAACTTCCTGATCTAAAAAAAGTGCCAAGGGCCACGATGGACCCTTGTTCACTAGTTGGACATTTGAACCATCGATAGTTGAGAGTATAATTTTAGTTGTTTACCTTGAGATATAAAAACCCCATGAGGGCTGTGGAGTAAATAAAATGAAAGGGATGAGATGTAGTAGACATAACGATAGTTTCCATTAGTGACCACTAGGTAGAGGTGAGTGGTAAATTGCAATGGATGGCCTAAGGATTGGCTATGTGTGAACCTTGAGAAGACTTAAAGATTCCTAAATAGTTGTGAGGTGATTATGGGGAGAAAGTTCCTCCCCCACTAAGACATGATTACTTGGGTGGGTAGAACATGTGTATATTTTTGGTTAGGTTGGGTGTAAGAAGCGACCTGGTGATGACTTGGGATATGAGATAGTTTTATTCCATCTATATGAAGTGATGATATTGTGGATTTTCCTTAGAGGCTAATGAGTCTGTGTTATGTATATGAATATGTTGAGGGACTCTTAACCTCCAAGTGATAGGCTCAGACCAAGGGATGAGTATGAGATAAAGGAACCCATGTGGGGTGTCCGGGTTATGTTGTGACCTTGGAGACCCTAAGGTAGGTCCCATAGTGTTATGTTGAACCCTCAGAGGGTAGTGTAGAAAATTGATAGTGGTAATTTTGGTTATAACCTTACAACCTGAATGAATGATTTAATCCCATTATATATGTATTGACTAAGGTCACCCCTAGGAATTGATAATTATGATTAATATGAATGATTACCTAGGTTCATCTCCCTAGGAATTAGTGATAATGTCTAATGTTTATTAGATAACCTTGGATTATGGCTAGGGATTAGATTTATTCCCGATGATTTTGATGATTTAATAGGTCCATCCCCCTAAGAATTAGTTGTTGAGCCTATAATTATGGATTTCTAAGGGTAATCTCCCTAGTAATTGGCCATGGAGACTGATTCTTTTTTTCCTAACATGGTAATTACCTAAGTTTCTAAATGACCTAATATTATAAATATCCTTGGATAATCCACATTAGAATTGAGTATTGATATTGATAGTAGATTTCCTAGGGTCACCCCTAGGAATCGAATTTGGAGCCTGATTCTATTACTAGATCACCTAGGTTCATCCCCCTTAGGGATTTACTTATTACCTGATAACTATGAGATCACTTATAATTTTCTATTAGGGTTATACAATGGTACTTAATTACTATTGAGTGCCTTGGATCACCTCACAGGGATTGAATTTGAGCCTGAAACTATTAGGATTCATTTGGATATTTCCAAGGATCCATCAGTTTCAGCTAGTACTATATGGTCATTTGGACCGGTATTAGTTCACATGATTCTATAACATGCACAACGATATTACAACACTGGACGAATCAAGTATAGTCGATCCTGGGTGTCATGTTAGAACCCTAGGATTAGTAGGTTTTAAATAATTTACAATTACCAAATTTATTCATTTATTTATCTAATAATGTAACATACACATACACTGCATTTACTAGTTATGTATGAGACTACATCGGTGGTTTCCTATTGAGTTGTACTCACACCCTAATTGGGAGACCATAATACTTGGGTACCTGAGTAGACTTCAATATTTGTAGGCTCAGCTTGAGCAGAGGCTTGGGGTAACTAAAACAAGCATGATGGATCATAATGGATTAAGTATTAATATGAGGTGATGGTTAGGGATGTAAATAGAGCCTTAGTTTCTTTTATTTTTTATTATTTTTTGTATATGTTGTTGGGTCAATGGTCGGATAGTGAGTTTGTATAACTATATACTGCCATATTCATTTTGATATTTATGATTATTTAATTATTGATTATTAATAATATGATGAATGTTTATTATTACTATCGATTCTTAGTTTATTTTCTATAACTGCCCACTTTGATATGAGGGTATAATCTCCCCATGGGACTACCCAAGACCACCAATGCTAGTCAGTAGGCTTTGGAATATGAGTAGGTGATCCTAAAGTCCAGTGGAAACCGTTGGTACGAGCATTGATGAGTGGTCTGGGGTGACATGATGTTATAGTAATGGTTGTGCTTAGCCCCCTAAAATATTAAGGAGTTTTGTTCATGATAATTATAAGTAAAAAATAATAAGTGGAGTAAATAAAATACAGAATAAAAGTTATCATAAGTTGATAAATATTTTATACATTTCACCTAAATATAAACTATATATAATCTGAAATAATAGTGTGACTATTACAAAGACCACTACTAATTAATAATCATCATTACATTGTATAATATAGTGTAAGGAAAGAATTCCATTATATTTCCTTTCTCATTTTATTTTTATTTCATCAACCTCTCACCACCACCATTGTACTTAGATCTCCTATCTATATTTACCAAACTCATAGTTATATATCTGTCTACCAGTGTGTTTGATAGTTTACTATAGACCCTTATTTATAGCTTCCCATACCCTCCAAAATTCATTATAATTATCTTATTTTAAATAAAACAAATTTTCATGACCTTTCCCCACTAGAACCCCTCCAAGACTGGTAGTAAAGTCAAGTATGACCCTTGAAGTCTTCCATCGATAGAACATGACTTAGTGGTTTTCATTGAGGGTATAAAACACATATATGGTAGGACCTACCCTAATAAATCATAGAAAAAATAAGAAAGAAACCCCTAATAAACTCCATCACATGATATAAAATAATTTATTATCCTAAAATGTAAAATGAATGCAATTTTTTAAATAAAATATCTAAAATAAATTCCAAAAGGATTACTCTTATGAAAGTTATTCCATGAGATAATAATATAAACCAAATTACCAGAACTCTCTTAAAAATCTTTAAAAAGAAGTATATATAAGATAAGAGTAAGAATAAAACTATACTCAATAGGTTTCTCTCCAAAATCTCTTGTGATGATGTAGATAAAGAATACCAAATACTAAGTGAATAAATAGAGAGAACAACTTATTATCTAGATTAGTTCAACCACTTCCCAACATCACCAAGTATCACTCACCAAATCTATATACAAATAATAATGTAATAATCTAGAAAATATAGGAATAAAAGGTAAATTTAACCCACATGCCTATTAAAATTGATTCCTTCACACCTCAATAAAATATGTATTGGAAATACCATACCTTATATATCCACAAAAACTCATACCAAATAAACACATCATAACAACATCCACAAAAAAAAACCAAATCTAATATACCATATCCATATACCACATCACTACCCAATACCATATCACTACCACATATCATATAACAAAACCACATCATCAAATCTCTACTATATTTCCACATATCATAACCTTAGGACATCAAAACTTATGCCACATCTGTAAGAGAGATTAGGGGGAAGGGGAGTATGAAACCATATATACCACTTACATATTAGATATTGGGGGTACTCTTGTAACACAAAACCTTATATGAGAATTTCATGTGTTACCTGAATTGTAAGGTTGTGCATTAAAAATAAAAAATAAAATAAATATAACATAATATACAGTGACCAAACTAAGGGTCAAATATTTACTACAACACCTATATTACCACAACTATTGCCTCACCATTACCACTACATGTAAACATCCATTTCTAACACTACAAACTAAAAATAGCTATACATAACCACATAAAAACCACACATGTTATTTATATTTCATATTAATTATTAATTATCATTAAACCATCCACATTACATTTAAATTACCATATTTATTTCTAGAAACTATTATTACACATAAACCACTTCCATTTTAATGTTTTAATTATATTTCCACATACTATTAAATACATTTTATTTTTTATATACAACCCATTACCATTTCACTTTTTATCACATTACTTTTCATAATTACAACCTAATTCCATATCAAGGAAACTATCACACACAATCTTATTAACCCCTCACATGACCATATCAATAGAAACCATACAACCACAAATTATTTAACCTCATAAACCAGACATAATAAATCCTCCACTTATAATCTGATAAAAATTACAACAATAAAAAAACAATAAAATAATATTCATAATAATCTTTAAAATAATAAGAATCCCATAAGAAAATACTATCTCTAAAAAATAAATCCTATTTACCCTATCTTTATTTTACTGATCATTAACAACTCAATAATCAAACAATAAAAATCAACATGATAAATTTCTTAGTTACTTATTATTAAGTTATTATATTTATCTTATTCATTACTTTTTAAACATGATTTTTAAAACCATGATAAAAACTTTAATTATTGTATCAAGGGAAAAAATAGAAAATAATCACTAAGTAATAACAATATACAAAGAAAACAATAACCAACACCCATATTACTTCATTTTTTATATCAAGTTTATTATATTTTTAGGATAATTACATCTCTATAAACATTTAAATCTAAATATTGATTAATCCACTTTGACAAAAAAATAAAACAGAAAATCTAAATCACTTACCTTGATTGAAGCTTCAACAATAAAAACACTAGAGTGGGAAATAAATGATGATTAAACACTTACAACCATGAAAGGATTCACCAAAAGGCCTATCCATATAAATCCCTCAAGAAAACCTAGACCAAAAAAACCATGTGATATAAAATACTATAACCTCTATGAAGGGGAGAAAAAATGAGTATAAGAGATGGAGAAAAAGATAACCTTGAATTGAAAAGGGGTTGGACACATAATTTTATTGCCTAGAGATTGACCACTGATGTTTAGAACTACTAAGAAGAGAACCCAAAACCTCCTATGGTTTTATAGAAGATGAATAAAACTAGACAAGGGAACTTGGTTAACTTAATTTTTAATAAAGACTCTGGTTACTCCACCATGATGCAGAGAAGTACAAACCACATTGTGATGGCATTGTTAAAAGATATAAAAATACCCTAACCCTTATAATGTCCATACCTGCCCCTTTATTATTATTATAAACTTATATCTTTAAAAACATGGTTAACCTCTACCACAACATACTGGATTTTTCCAGGATCATTTCTACCTCATACCCTGACTCGAGCCCTAGGCCACCATGACATATCTTTAGATAGCCCCACCATTTCCAACATGTCTCCATGAATCCACTATGGAATAAAGTCCCCATGAACACATCATAGTTAACTATGATGTCCCAAAAAA
Source organism: Viscum album (assembly GCA_963277665.1). NCBI lineage: Eukaryota > Viridiplantae > Streptophyta > Magnoliopsida > Santalales > Viscaceae > Viscum > Viscum album. The sequence continues at coordinate 832,231,114 of OY728147.1, read as the reverse complement.
CCCATTATAAACTCTATTATGGATTATAAGGGTCTCACCAAAGGAATACAACAACTAAAACAAGGAATACCATGGCATAAGATTTACTATGGCACAATGGATAACTACTATTCCTCTTTTATCCTAAAAAACCATTTCCAAAAATTCTCCTCATATTTATACATCCAAAATCCCTTTCAAAACATCTAACAACTGAAAAACATAAAGTGAAGGACCAAGAAAATTTAAGTCTCTATAATAAAATCTCATATTAAATTTTTATTATTATTTTATAACCAATAATAAAAATACTTGAATTCATCACTTTAATTAAAGTTTAATAACCATAATTATAATTACTTATTTTGGTTAAAATAATATACTACCACCATATTTCTTCATACCATGCTTCTATAATACTTATATTTAGTTCTTCATAATGTTTGAACCAAATCGATTGATAAAAATATTAAATGATTTCCTAAATTCTTGTTTTATAATATAGGTTAAATGGGTTCAATTTAAGTTTCATGATAAAAATTATATTCTAATAAGTAAAGGAATTTAAAATAAAATACTTATAAATGAACTTAATTTAAATCTATATCTATCACCTGATATGTGTGATTTAGTTAGCAAACCCTCTTATAGACCATAATCAACTGAAATAGTGTGATTTAAAGTTTTTTGGTTGGGTTTATATCTGAAACACCAAAAAACGAATAATATATTCCCATAATTAATTGATATTACTTATATCATATTACAATGGAGAATTGATGTCTCTTATTGAGAAATTATCTAAATATTTGAAATTAAATGGTTTTATTGTGCAATATATTAGGCATCAATGTAATTACATAATATTATTTCTTTTCTTTCATTTTTATAATATTTTTATATCCATCACACATGTCTGGTAAATTTCCTCTTATGAACCACCAACAAGTGAAATTGTGTGATTCCAGGATATATGGATGGATTTATATCTAAAACACCAAAAAATGAATAAATTTTTCCCAAAATTAGTTGATGTTTCCATTATATTTTTCCAATGAAGAATTAAAGTCTCTTCATGAGAAGGTATCTTAATAGTTTAAATTTAATGGTGTTATTTTGCAATATTTTAAACATTAAGGTGGTATTATAATGTTATATATTGATTTATTTTTTTAACCAATATTCATTTATTAAATATGTAGAGCATGTTTGCTTAAAATTTATAAAGAAATTTCATGTTTTCAACATTTTTGGTGTTTTGTTTGAAATGAATGTTGAAATAATAATAAGTCCAATGGTTTATAAAATCAGAATAAGTTACATATACTAGAATCATGATGAGTTCTATTTATTGAAAGCCCCAAATGAACATTATGAGGTTCTAAAGAAAAAGTCAAATGAATCTATTTAATATTTCCATGAGTTATCATAGTATAAACTATTTAATTTTCCATTTTTAGAAATATGAAATTGGTGTCATGTCATTAATGATGTTTTTATTTTGTAAAAAAACAAACACTTTAATGCGGATGTAATTGGAAAATAACTTTTCAATTTAACTATAAAAGTCTATATTTTTCCATGTTTCATTTATTTTCAAGTAAATTTTCCACATATTAAACAATTAATTAAATATTCATAATCACCATAACATAAGATGAAATAATTTAAATATGTGTAAATATTCTAATAACCACAACCTAAATTATAAAAAATATTCTTACTCTCATATTTTTTTGTAAATGTATTTCTATATGTAAATAGTGATTCAATTAAAGAAAGTAATTGATTAAAATAACTATTATGTATTCCAAAATCTAATTTAATAACCATGAATTTTATAATTGATTCTAATGTACTAATCTTGTTTCCAAGATACACTAATTACTTAACTGATTTAAACATATCATAAAATATAGATGATTTAAAATGATAATTTCATCATCATTCTAATTTTCTATTTATTAAAAAATAGCACAACAACATCATGTACTATATTTTAAAATTTTAATGAATTAAAAAAATATGAATTTCCTGATCAGTGATGTTCACCATATTGATATCAAAAAATATAATCCATCCACCAAAAAAAATAGAATAGAATAATTCAAAAAATATAAAAAAGTAATATATTTTAAGATCATATTTCTTATAATGACACTTAATCATACCTTTTTAAATAAATTTAATATTTGAAAAAACAAATGCAAAAATGTTTCAACACCCTCTATATAAATATAATTTATAACATAATTTGTTTTGATGAAATATATAATAAAGATAATGTAATAGACATTATTATTTATTTTATCCATCAATTATTTTTTAAAAGTAATAAAAACAAGTAAATTTTATAAAAAAATATTCATCATAAAAATATTAAGTAACATTCATATTTTAAAAAAATTAATTTAAAAATCATACTAATTTTTTTGAATAATAAATAATTATTCTTAGGAAATAATAAATAAGTTAAATTGTTTAGTTTTTTATGAAAATAAAACTATCAAAAATATTTTGATATAAATATATCTAAAATAAAATAAAAGTGACGTGACTTAAAATCAGGTTGACAATATGAATACTATTTAGTTTTTTAAATATTATAAGTTTGCAAATGTAAATAATTTTAAACATTCAAGTGAAATTTAAGATACAATAGAAATGAATTTTTTAAATATCATTTCAAGATAATAATTGAAAAATAATTTATCATATAAAAAAATAAATTAATTAGCATCAAATGAAGAGTTTGATATTTTAATTCCATAGAGTTTGATATTTTAATTCCATGTGATAGGAGATTTTGAAAATATTCAATATAAATTAATTTATACCATCTCTCATTACGTAAAATTAAAAGAATCTTCTTTTGAAAATAGTGAATTAATTATCATTAATGATAATTATTATTCTCCAATAGTTAACATGGAGTGATATTTACAAAATTACTTTTAACAACATTTTAAATATAAAATATTTAATTAATTACATATTATTCATATTTTTGAACATATTTAAAGTCAAACCACACCCATTTTTCTCCAAAGATATTTAATTTACCCTGTCAATATATTTTGATAAATTAATTTTCACAATAGATAAAATAATTGAATTATTTATTATTTCTCGTGACTACATGTTTATTATTCATATTTTTAGTTTAATTTTTTAATATTTTATAATAATTATACTTCTCTATGCAAAAAGTGAATTGATAATTTTAATACTCACATTTTATATTAATAATATTTTTTAAATTTTCTATATATATATATACACATATTGTATTTATATTTTAATATTCACATTCGAGAATAATTATATTTCTTTTTATCAAAAAGTTATTTGATAATTAATAATTATAATAATTTTATTTTATAACTGATAATAATATTTACATTATATATATATGTTTTATTTTTTATTATTTAATAATATACTTTGATTTTTTAATGTTATACTATATCATTTAATAATATTTATTTATTTATTATGATATAGGAGGTTACAAGAAAAAGATACAACACATGTACCCATCATCCAACAAGGACATACCACACCCCCACCAAAGGTTTACCAAATCTATAGCTGACCCATTACAATTTGATGACCCAAAGGCCTTGTGGCATAAAAGCATTTATTTCTATCCTAAGGGCCCCTCCCTATATCTTGCACTTGCATCAACATATAATTGGGTCTGCACCCCTACCTGCATCATCACCTATATAATCATCCATAAATGGCCTAGAAATCCTCCCTAAGGGAGGCTGTCAAGGTTTGAATCTTGGTCAGATGAAAAATTACAGGGTGACTTTACCACTCCAGCAAAAATCTATATGTAAATGGAACTGTCTACGAATATTTATTAGTAATTAAAATTGTAAATATATTATATTTTAAAAATTATAATATTTATAAAAATAATTTCAAACACCTTTAATTAAAAAATTATAATTAAAATTGTAAATATATTATATTATATTATATTATTTAATTCACAAATTATTATATTTTTATAAATAATATTACATAAAATAAACTAATTAAAATATGTAAAAAGTGTGGTCAAAAAAATATTTAACAAGTAAATTATAATATTTTATTTATTTATAAATAAATTATATTAATACATTAACTAATGAAGGAATTATTGTTTCTAATAATTTAATATATATTTTATGATTTTTTTCTAATTCCTAACATATTATTAAATAGTCTATATTATTATTTAAATATATATTAATTAATAACAATTAGAGTATTTTATAAATAATAAGCATACATAAATTATTTTAAAATAATATAAATAATAAAGAAAATTAATTATCATATAAAAAGTATTAAAAAATAATTTCACGCCTCCCAATGCTGTGAAATCCTTCATATCCAACACCCATTCATAACCTTGAACTAATAGTTGAAAAAAATGGTTGAAATTAGAAGGGGGAGAAAATGAAATAGATTGTGATTTTCGAATGAGGGTAACTGGTTGTGTGCACTATTTATATAATAGTCTTATTTGTGATGGAGAATAGCGACATGTAGAAATTTATCACTCTTACCTACTTAGAAATTGTTACACATATTATAAATTTTTAGGATAGAAATTCATGAAATATAATTGATTTGAATCTAATAATAAATTCATTTTTTGACTTTGAAAATAAGAAGGTGTAGTGAATATTTGTGACAGAATAACATTTTTCTATAAAAAATATCTAATAATGAAAACTAATGGTGCCATTGCAAAAACAATCACCACCTTTTTACTTTTTCAATGCCTTAATTATGAAATATATTAGAGACAAAATAATTATATGTCACAAATAAGAACACATTGGGACCATTTTTTACAATGGATATATATGTTTTTTTGATATAATTTTAGTTAATTTCAATGAAATTATAGTCTGTTATAAAAGATACCCACTATTTATATCTAATTTCCATAGATATTAAGTTCATCAAAGATCTAAAATTTCATTTCAAACCTTTTTTATGAAATATTTAATTACGATGATTTTATTATTCATCATGGAAAAACAATGATTCAATTGTTGGAATATTTCCATATCATTACTAATATAATCATTAGTGATAAAATATTCCATTGAAAAAAGGAAAATCATCTCAACAAGTATTCCATGCAAGAGTAAAAACTTTTTTAGAGAAGAAGTTCATATTTTTCATTAGTAATCAAATAAAAAAAAATTATTTGTGATTGAAAATATTTCCTTTGTTAAAACCAATCACTGAAATAATAATTCCTAAAAAGTTAATAAACTATTCCAAATAAGTCGTCACTAATTCTTGTTTTTCTTATTGCACATAACCTATGAAGAAAATGAATATAAAATGTTTTTATATTAGTATTGGTTACTTTGTATATACAATGAATGTATGTTGGTGTTATATTTTAGCACTGAAGAAGAAAGATAAGAATGTATCAATGAGGAGATAACTAAATGGGGGACAATAAGATTAGTATTTAGAAAATAACGACTCTTAAATAAAATTAATATTGGAATATACCTTGAGTTAAATAAGAGACCATCCTTGAGAAGAGATGTTGAAAATTTTTAGATTTATAAAGCTCATCCTACCTTGTATAAATAAGAAAAACATGTTGTTGGTGGAATTTATATACTAAAATCCCATAGCAGTGGAGGTTTTAATGCTCCAAATATAGATAAGTTAATGATATCTTATTAGAAAAAAATTGAAAATTCATAATTGTAATTCAATGTTTGAGATCAAACTTTTATAGAAATATTATTTAATTTTAATCCTATATAAAGAGTAATAATTATTGAGCTAAAAAAATTTAAAATTGTGTAAAAAATGTCTTAAATTAGACATTAAATTTAGTATGAATTTAAATCTATTACAAAAAATAAAACCACATCTAAAAATTTGAGGAATGAGTTTTAGAAACCCTTCCCTATATAATTTCTTAGATTATATTTAGAGAATAATCTTAATTGCTTTTAAAATCCAATGATGAAATTCAAGAAGATGGGGAAAGTCATTAAATGTTTATTTAAGGGGGAACCAAGTTAAGAGACTTTAATTTTATTATAAATAGTGTCATGGGGGGGGGGGTTGAATTATGAATTTAGTCACGATAAAATTTGAGAATAAATATATACCCTTACTTCAATTCATTATCATTATATTATGTTATCAGATATGGAGATAAATACTCTAACCTAATATTGATAAAGAAATGATAAAACCCAAAGGATGGATAAGGAGAGGTATAAATATATCGAAGGAGGGAAAATTAAATAACAAGGGAGTTTTATGTTGATTATATAAAGGTAACAAATAAATTGGGTTAATAAATTTTAATGCTAATCATATTGTAAGCATTTTTTCATATTGGTTCACAAGTGAAAAAAGATATGCGATGATCTTGATATTAAATTGGATTTAATGGATTTTAAAACAAATATAAAGGAGGGGATTAAAGAGACCATAAATCCAAGGTAATAGTGAAGAATACCTACGTTTATCATTATTTTACTTGATGTTAACATTCCATAAACATTATACATATGATGATGAGCTAATTATTGAATAAAATACTGTAAAACTATGACTTATTGAGATGGATATGAGAATAAATAGAGTATAAATATTCTATGTGATAAATATTACTCCATACGATAGAGATAAATGTGGATGGTGAGATCATATTCCAAGAGAATGTTTTCTCATTAATGGATGGAGGTTCCTTACAAATATCATTGCAACAAATGGTGTAATTGTAAAAACTTTTTGATTCAAGAGTATGTTATGATGTATCTATTATAATGAAAGGATTAATTTATATATTATATTAGTAATTAATATATTCTCATTATAAAAATTTAGTAAAACTTCATAGATAATAAAGGTAAATTTATAGCGTTGTATAAGTAAATTGATCATGCAATATATGCAGATCTTGCATCCATAATTACTAGATTGATTGTGTAGTACTCTTAGATTGGTTATCCATATCATGAATAACTAGTTGAGTGATTAATTAATGAAGGCTTATATTTTGTGTTTTTTTACTAAAATATTGAAGGAATAATGATGATAACAACATACCATGAGAGGGTATGTTTATGAGTTAAAGATAACCTACATATGATAAATTTTGATCCATAATTTTTTCCGTAGAACATATTCCAAAATTGAACACATAATGTGGACAGAACACATGAGTTTAAAGAAACATGTTTGAATACAATATATGTTTTGGAGAATATAAGTATTTATGTTAGGAAAGAGGAAAAAAAAATCAAAAGGGAACACAAATTTTTTTTATGAGGATTTATACAAGATTTAGCATGCACAAAACCTCTAACATTGAATACAAGTATCATTAAAATTTTCTTGATATAGATTTTAATTTAAGACTTATTTAAATAGAGTCTATTTAATGGAAATAAACATATATAGAACATTTTTAAAAAAGTGTTAAAAAATTATTTCTTGAGAAGATGACTACATAATATTTTTACATATTAACAAAACATTTAGATATAGAAAAAACATTTAATGAAGGAGGTTTCTAATAAATACCATTAATATTTTATGTGAATAAATGAATGAGAATAAATTATGGAGGTGAGTGATGAAGGATTTTCAAAAAACATATAAGAATTACATTTTAGAACATTATATATTTGGAAAATAAAGAAACCCATTTTATTTTTATATTGATTCTATAATAAGTTAGATTATGTTCACGGATATATAAAAAGGCTCACCAATATCATTGAAGTAATAATGAACTATATTTAAATATTTTATAATATGTAAAGGTGAGATTGAGATGGTAGAATATGTTTTTAAACATGTTTGATGCTCTAGTATTGAGTGAGAAAATGAAAAAAATTATTATGTATCAAGTGACTAGAGTAAAAGAGAAATTCTAATTTATATATAAAAGTTTCATTAAATAAATTGAATGATTGTTACTAGATATAATAGAAATTTTCTTAAAGTATGGTTCTCTTATAATTAATCCAAAATTCTACTAGACATAATATATTTCACTTAATAAAACTATTAATTCTGCCAAATATATCTTTTTAGCCCAAAATATCTAATATATGAAAGTTAGCTTCATTAAAAAGAATTGAGAATTATAACAGAAAAATTATTATTTGTGAGATTTATAGTCATTATTGAACAATTTTAATGAATAAATAAGAATTATCTACCTACTAAAACCATAACAACCAACACAATATATTAATTCCATTATACAAAATTCAATTGCATTGAAAATATTTTTTATTTCTACTAATTGGAACCTTGAAACATAATTTTTTTTACATACAATAGTGATTGTGAAATATACTCAATAGAAAATAGACATGGAGTGTCATTTTAAATGATAAATAATATTAAACATAGGTGATCTTATTTGGTGAGGTTTTATGTTCACATTTTTTAGATATTACTCTAAGTATGAGTTATATCTAACAATTATTAATATTTTACCAAATGAAAATGATTTTCACTAAAAAAATGTGAATTTCTACTAAATCCATCTATATGAACTTAAAAGATCTAAATAAATCTACAGTACACAAAATATATTCATTAATCAAATTTGATAATTAAATTATAATAAATTTCAATGTAGAAAAAGAACATGAACATTAGTTGGTTTATATAAATATAAATATTCAAATATTTGTAATATATCATGTTGAGATAGATAATAAGATAAGGGGAATAAGGTAAAACTCACTCCTTGATTTAAATATTAATGTATTATTTATGTATATTTTAAGGTTCACTAAAATAAAATAAAAAAACATTATTACATGAAAAAAGTGATGATCTCTCCCATAAGGGTTTGAGCTAGTCATTGGATGTGGGTTAAAACTATTTTTATTATAATATAAAAAAGTATTATCAAAACCATAAAATAATAATGAAATGGTTGTTGTAAAAATTAATAGGGAGATTCAAAGGTTGAGATAATGTGAGAGAGTTAGCTATGAGAGAGATGACCAATGACGATTTTCTAGAGAGCCTAGAACTGATCTATATATACAATAGGGTCAAGATCATCTGATAATATTTTTATATATAATAATAATATTTATATTATATATAAATAAGATCCATATATCTAACCCATGAGTATAGAATATTGATAACCTTTATATATGATTTTATTCACTACTTTGAAATAAGAGAAGGTTGATATCATTCAGGGAGCACTTCATTAAATCAATCCTTCCAATTAATATCCCTATAATACTGTAACTAACCAAGTAATGTTGATAGTAAATCTATTTCATTATTTATTAATATTCATGAAATATATTTTATATATTTATATTTATGATAATAATATGATGTAATTTTTCAAACAAAAAGGAAATAGTTTTATTCTTATTAAATTTATTTTCTTGTATTAATTTTATTTTAAAAGACTAATTTATAAATTTTATAAATTTAATTTAATAAATAGGATAATTTTTTTTGAATTTTTCATGTCAAAATTTTCTTAGGGTGATTTTTTTTTAGAAATCTAAAAAGTTGATTTTTGGGTGAATTGTGAAAAATACCGATTTTTAAAGAAAATTTTCTTTTCCTTTATAGTATTTTCAAGGCCCATTTTTATTTGGATTGGTTTTAAAATTTAATTATTTTTTTGATAAAGTTAATTTAATTTATACCCATTAGATTAAATTTAAACTTTATCTTGTTATATAGTCACTTTTATACTTAAAAATGCATTTTTCAGAAAAATGTTTTTTGTTGCATTTGGTGTTTTTATAAAAAATTAATTTATGAAATATTTTTATATTTAATCATAAAAAATGTATTCAATATTTTAAATCAAAACTTTTATATTTATTAATGTGTTCAGTTTCATTTTTTTCATTATGAATAGTAACCTCAGTAAAAAATGTGCCACCATAGTAAATGGGTAAATAAGGTTAACCATGGTTAAAACTAATTGACAAGGCCACCAAATTTCAACGTAATTTTTATTGGATGAATTTATTTTGACCCTTATCACCTTAGGATATAAATTTAATTTTTTTATGGGACACTTTTCCAAGAATATTACTTAATAATATTTTAACCTTTTGAAAAATTCCAAGTGTGTCCTCTACCTCACTTATAAAAGGGAACCACATCTCATATCTTCTCAACACTTTAAGATATTCTTAGCTCAGATAATCTCTACCCTAATACCATCCTAAAATCCCTCAAAATTTCTTAAAGGGACTTTTTTTTTCAGAATACCAGCCTAAGAGGAATTTAGTTGTAAACCTAAAGAGGTTGTTCGAAGAAGAGGTATAGTTTATAACTGAGCCTTTCTGTTTTATTTATTCTTTCATATCCTTAAAATACTCTTTAACTATGATGAAATAATAATATCATTAAATATGATATAATTTTATTATGTTTATGTTATAACCCTTTTTCATATACTTAGCCATCTAATAAAAAATAAATACATCACTTGTGTGTATATGAAGACTACCGCCTCATAAGATGATGCATTTCATTTTTCATTACCGAATATTATAGAAGATCATAATAATGGATTAAAATGAAATGAAATAATATTTATTTTATAAATTTAAATTTTTAATGTTAAATAAATATTCTAGTTATTTATTTACCATCTAAAAAAACAATAATATCACTCATGTGTAATTGTAGACTACCACCTTGCGTACCGATGAATTTTATTTTTCAATACCACCTCAATGAATTATATACATGGGTATATTTAAATACATAATATGATATTTATCATATAATTTTAATTTTGGAAATAAAAAATACTTATCTTCTTTCCCTCAAGTTCATTGAAAAATGGAAACATTACTTGTTAGGACCAAGCGGATTAGGAATGTTATTGTATTCAAGTATTGTCTTTTATTTTCAAATAATTTTAAGAAGAAAGGGAAAATCAACTCACTTTGTACTTAGTGAAATTAATATTGACCATCAGATTTAGAGAATCAGACTCACAATGCTTAATAAGGTTTATCATATTCAGAAGAGGATGTCTGGAAGAACTAATCAGATTCACACTAAATCCGGTATGAAATGATTGATCATATTGAGAATGCATCTTCCCGGAAGTAAATGGTCATCAGATTCATTCTGAATCTAGTTGATGGAATACCAGAGTCTGTATGACTATTATAAATCAAATGTGATGATTCCTTTTTTATCTTTGAGTTCTCATAAATCATAAATAAGTTATGAAACTTATGATGCAAGCTTGATAAACGAAAGGAGGAGTAAGAAAGGGAGTTAGAGATCATATTTGGCTAGGATCATATTTATAAAAATGAGATTCATGATAATTGTATTCATAATAAGAAGGAAAGATAGGTTTTTTTAAACGAAAGGGAAGTTATAATACTTTCCAATGTAAATCAGACGTTGATGAAGCTGAACTCAAATATATTAAAATTCATGAAGGAAGTCATCATATAAGCAGAATATTGAAGAATAATAAAGTTTATTAATCCATTGTATTAAGCTCATCAAATTCATATAGGCTGGGAACATTTGTGGAAAATGTGAGAAACTGAAGGTATTGGTTTTTAGTCACCAAAAGAAACAAATCTTCAGAAAATGAAGTTAATGGAAATATGGAAGAAGTTTCTCAAGTGAAATCATATTTAAAAGAGAAAGAATCTACTAATCAGATTCAAGATGCCATTATATTTAGAGAAATAATTTCTTGATACCGATGGATGAAAAGAAAATAAAAGAAGGTGATCAAAAATATATTCTACCATTTAGGGGTTGAATAACTTTGTTTAATTTTGAATAAGGTTTCAACTAGGTCAAGATAATAGTTGAAGAAGATTACTGAATGTGTTTTCAAGGGGGAGATTGAAACATAAAGAATACTTTTAAATTGGTATAGATAATTAGATTCAACAATAAGAATAAAAAAATCAGATTAAAAAAATTGGATTTAGAAATAGAATTCAAATTGGTGACTGAAAGGAAAGTAGAAGGAAGTGAAGAAGTTTTAAGAAGCTTTGAGAAGAGTTGAAAATCAAGATTCACCAAAAATTCAAGGTAAATAGAGTTTTTGGGGATTTTTTTTGAGTAGGAAATATTTTGGGATTCCCACCAAAGTCTCTTATGGTTCACTTATAAAATGTGAGTGTACTTTTCACTTTTTTGACTAATGTACTATTCACTACAGAAGAGAGAGAAGATCCAATGTTTAAGGGAGATAAAGAAGTTTTCTTATTGATCCTTTGTTGAATAAGTTTCAATGAAATAAGTGAAAGGAGAAGAGACAAGATCATAAAATTTTATTCATCTGATTATCATATTCCATGATTATCATATTCAGTTGATTACTGTATTTAGATTGTCAATCGTATTCAGATGATCATTATATCGGGCTAGATAATTAGATTATAGATTTCGGTATTTTTTTTCAGAATGAGGAAGGAAGTGTTCTGAATTGTCTTGATCATATACTAATAGAGAAATATCTATCATATTGGGCAATCTAATTTGAATATCGGAGTGGGAAGGTCAGAGTGGGAAATCAGATCTTTAGAATCAGAGTAGTTCAATTGGACTAGGAAATTAGATTTGAATTCTATATTAAAATTAGACGAAGTTCTTACCATCTTCTAAGTAAGAAATTTAATAATGTTCTCAAAAGGAATAAAATTATGGAAATTGAAAATAATCATAGGTAACATGCATTGTTACATAAATATTGTCTTACCCTATTTGTGCTAAGAGGGTGCACACACACTATTGGATTGTTTACATAGTGCAACAAGAGTGAAATGGTATATCCTACTAATTTTAATACAAGGATTATTTTCAAGTGAATGTTTTGGTGTTGGATTATTTTCAAACAATACTAAGGATGTATCTATTCTTATTGAATATTGAACCTTGTAAATACTCGTGTTCCCGTGGAAGTGTGTTTAAATTGTTTCTTCAGTAGGGAATTAAATCTTTAATAGAAGGTGAAGGTTGTTTCAAAGAACCATAAAAGAAAATAGTATCACTGATTCACCCCTCCCCCTCTCAGTGATACAAATACACTAACTAGTCACTTTTAACTAATGCGTATGTACGACCCACCATCTCTATGATTGTAGCGTAATTCATTTTTGATTTCCATTTTTTATGGTTGTGTTTAAATATATAATTAATGTATAAAAATAATAATTTTAACATTATTTAAATTATTTAAATTATATACTCATGATCTATTTGATCATAGTCAACCTATTAAAGACATTTTGGACATATGGGATAAATATCATCAAAACACCCGATGTGAACTTAATTGATTATGTAATTGAATATAACATGGTAATAAATAAAATTAAAGAAATAATAAAAATGAAAAAGGTTATTGAGAAATTAAATAATAAACATAATTTTATTATTAAATAATATCAATAATGTACATGATGATTCAGACTCAAGGTATGGGACACTTTACCTTAAAACCTCATTTTAAATGTTTTAAAGATTTATTTTCAAAATATTTTTTTTCCATGTACATATTATTAAAATTATTTTATGTATTTATTTATAATGAAATAAGTAAAATATAAAGGAAATTTTATGTTCATTTTATACTTTCTTTAAAAGTTTTTTAAAAGGAATATTTTTCCATATTTTATACGAAACATTTTTTACTTTAATTATAAAAGGAACATGAATGTTATATTTTTACATATATGACATTGATGGATTTTACCACCACTAAACCCATTATTTTATTTTTGGATTACTTTAGAAACTTCCTTTTTTTCTTCAAAGAAAAACCATTCTTCCCTTTGTTCTGGGTATTTTATTTTTGAAAATGGGTTTCTAAAATGAAAGAGTATTTCAATATCTGAAAATGTTTTTCTTATGGGTTCAAAAGATTTTTTTCAAGGGATTTATGATGAAAATTTGAAAGATTAAAATGTTTTATTCATGATATGGTACTTGATCATTATAAATGATGAAGTGTGAGCCTGATACAAATTATATGATGAGTGATCCCGATACAACATATACAGTGGGTGACCCCAATATAGCTCTCTAATGAATTGGGTAATGTTCCTTATCATCAAAGGAAAATATGAGGTGGTTAACCAATGATATTTCACCTATGGATTTAACTAGGATTTTTTTATTTTTGACATGAGTTATAGGAGTTATGGATATGATTATTTAAGTTGCCTACAAGGGTTTCTATTTTATTTATATGGGTTTTAGAGGTTTTATTTTAGAATAAAAAGTGTTTTCCTATAGATATGATTTATTTCATATAATTAAAGAATAATCTGATGAAGGTAAAATGTTTATGGGTTTTATTTTTTTACTGGAATTAAAAATCTATTTCTTTTATATCCCTTACTGATATTTTCTTTCTCATCCCATGTTTTCAAATGTCTTTTATAGGGTTTATGGATGATTAGGAATAAATAAGAAGACAAGTTGAAAGTCATGAAGATTTTTCACGACAAGAAAACATGTTTCCTTTTAAAAGTTTTATATTATGGGAAAAACTGATATTGAGTGGAATTGTTCACTTTGTAATGTATGGGTTTGTTATGTAAGAGTTATCAGCTAATTATCTACAACTCCAAACCTAAAAGGGCCTTTGGGAATGTAAGAAAGTGAAGAATAGTATAAAGACACAAGATTATGTAATTTTTAAGGTTAGTTCCATATAGTTGGTATTAGTGTGAAGGTTTAGATAAATTTATATGTTAGGATAATGTTAATAGATAAATTTGAGAAATTATACATTATGGTTAAGTTGAAATTATATAGTATAAGAAAATTACCATGTCGCTTAATCAAATATATGTATTTTTACAATATATTTCCATAGAGGATATATAGAATCTATAGTGGGAAGGTATCAAGAGGATAATGTCCTTCCAAACCAGTATCATGTAATGATTATAATTGGAACTAAGCATATTGTTGCAGTGATGACTTAGTTTACACTAGCTATAAATGGTGGTGGAATCCATGTTATAGAGAAACCAAATTTACCACAAAGGAATATACCAATAGTATATAATTTATTGAAATAACACCCTTTTACTTTAGATGGATCCTCATATTTAGTGGTATCCAATGGATGTATTAATTATGTTGAAATAATTTTCAAAGTCATGGTATGTTCAGAATATCAAAAGGAAACTCTTTCTATTTATTATTTTAAAGGTGAAGCTGATCGATAGTGGATTTGGTTAAGAATACCAGAGAGAGAGAGAAGATTTTTATTCCATATAATTGGATCCATTTAATAATATTTTCCTAGAGAAATAATTTCCTAAGGCTGTTAAAATTAAAATAGAGAAAATATTATTTTAATTAAGGATAAATGAGAATGGTTTAGTAGCCATGTATGAAGAAAATTTTATATGATTTTCCAGGTATGCACCAAAATATATTTGGGTCCTAGATTGTAAAATTAATATATTTTAATTTGGATTTAAACCATGTTTAGAAATATCTTTGGTCTCATGAGAGTTCAAAATTTAAGATAAAATTGTTTTTTGTGATGTGAAAGTTTAGATGGATTTTGATAACACTTATTTCCCTATGATGATAAGAGTAATAAGTTTTCAAAGTGTAAATAAATGAAGAAGTTGTCAACTAATAAATTTTGAGGTAATCCCAAAACATGTTCCATGTGTGGTAAAATTAATTTTAGGGAATGTTTTAAAGGATTTTTAAAGTGTTACTGGTGTGGTAAGTTTGGTCATATGGCTCATGAATATAAATAAAAGAGTCCTGATCAATCCAATAATGTGGTAACTGATAGACATCCAATGGTGAGATGTTTTAATTACAATGATTTGGGATATTATGCTAATGCATGTATGATGTTTTAATTATAATTTTATACTATCCTAGTTTATGTTAGTCCAACTAATGAGGCGTTGAAAGGTATGTTATTTTTTTATTTGAATTATATTTATTCCCTATTTGATTCTGGATCTTCACATTCCTTCATTTATGAGAAATTTTCAAGTAAAATGAGAATATAACTCATGAAAATATGATAAAATTTTTGATGAAAACTCATGGTCGAAGTATTATGGAAACCAATATTTATAGGAATATTTCTATTATTATTAGTGGGTTGATTTTTCCTACACATTATATGGATCTTCCCATAATATAGTTTGATGTTATTCTTGGTATGGGCTATATTTAAATTTATCATGATAAGATATATTATAGTGCTAAGAAAGTTATATTCAACGATTTCATATCTTTGACAATATATCAAGAAGTTGAGAAATTGATTAAGGATAATAGTGAAAGTTACCTAGATCACAATGTTGAAAAGAAATAAACTATAAAAATTAGTGATTTCCAATAGTGAATGAATATATTGTTGTGTTTCCTGATGATTTACCTAGTGTTTTTCCTGATCACAAGGTTGAATTTATAGTTGAATTAGTTTCTAATTGTAATCAAATTTCAAAACCCCCTTATCTAATAGATCAAGTATAAATTTTTGAATTAAAAATTAGTTAAAAGAATTGCTTGATAAAGGTTTCATTCATCCTAGAAATTCACCATGGGGTTATCCTATTTTATTTATTAAAAATAAAGATAGTTTAATGGGACTTTTCATTGATTATAGATCCTTTAATAACATTACTCTTACGAACATGTTTCCTTTACCTCATATCAATGATTTTTTTATTAGCTTTAGTAAGTGTAGTATTTTTCATAGATTGTTATTATATTAAGATACCATCATTTAAAGGTGAAGGGGGTATATTTTTTGAAGAACGAATTTTGGACTAGATATGGGCATTATGAATTTGTGGTTATGCCCATTGGGTTATCTAATTAACTAGCAGTATTCATGGATATTAGGAATAGATTTTCCCATGACTATTTATATAAGCTTGTGGTTTTGTTTATTGATGATATTTTGGTATATTCTAAAAGTTATGAGTATTATGAAAGAAATCTAAAGATTTTTTTGAAAATATTGAAATAAAATAAGTTATATAGAAAATTTAGTAAATGTTAATTTTGTTTATAAAATACTTCTTTCCTCTGACACATCATTTCTAAAGATGGAATAATTATTGACCATTCTAAAACTATGTGGTTAAAGAATAGACAACAATAAAAAATATCTTAGACATTTATAGGTTTCTTGGATTGACAGGATACTATTAGTGGTTTGTTGAAACAATTTCTCGGTTGTCTAGCCCAATAACTAAGTTTACTCTAAAAATATTTGAATTCAAATAGATGAAAGATTGTGATGATTGTTTCCAGAATATGAAAAGTAGAATTGTGAAAAATCCATTTTTGGACCTGCCCTCTATAAATGGTGATTTTTTCTTCTACAATGATGCTTCATTGAAGGGAACTAGTTTTGTTCTGATGCATAATAATCAGGTAATTGCTTTTGATTCATGTCAATTGAAACCTAATGAGTTAAATTATACTATACATGATCTAAAACTAGTTTCTATGATTTTTTACTTTAAAAATAGAGATAGATAATTTATATAGAGTAAAGTGTGAAATATACACTGATTATAAAATCTTGAAGTATATATTCACTCAGAAAGAGTTAAACATGAGGAAGATTATATGAATTTAACTAATAAAGGATTATGATTGAAATAGTCATTAACATCTAGGGAAAATACATAAAATAGTTGATGCACTGAGTCAAAAAGATAATGCATCATTAACCATGATACGTTTAAAACATGATACTCTAATAAATTATTTGATGAATGTTTTCCTAGAGAATTTTCAAGAAAAAACTTCCTCTATTTTGTTTTAGGTGTTAGTGCAGTCATCATTATCAGAAAAAATTAAGCAATCTTAGAAGAAATATTGTGATATAAAAGAAAAGATGGAATTGGTAAAGAAAGGTAAGTTTCCTTAATTTAACATTGAGAAGGAATGTCTTTTGAGATTTGGAAAAAGGTTGTGTGTTACAACTATCTCCCAATTGAAGAATGAATTATATATTGAATCTAATATCTCCCTATTTTCTATTCATCCCAGGAGTACTAAAATGTATAGGGTCATTCAATATTATTACTAGTGGGATAAACTGGAGAAAGATATAAAAATGTTTAGCATGAAACTTTTTACTTGTCAACTGGTTAAAGATGAATGATAATTAATAAAAGGGATGAATTATGCTTTTCTAGTACTGAAGTGTAAATGTGAAAATATATCTATGGATTTTGTGGTGGAATTTCCAAAGGCATCTTAAGGTAATAATGTGATTTGGGTTATTTTTAATTGATTGACTAAATCTATACACCTAATTTCTATTCAAGATATTATATCTTTATATTTGATTTATAAACTACATCTCAAGGAGATAATTAGGTTACATGGAATTCTTCTATGAATTCTATCTAACTGCGATATGATGTTTTACTTTTAATTTTTTGAAAGGCCTTCAGAAGTCAATAATTACTAAATTAAATTTCTGTATAACTTTTCAACCACAATATGATGGACAACCTGAGAAAATGATTCAGATTTTAGAATACTTGCTTCATGTTTATTTAATGTATTAATATGGAATTTTATATAAAAAAATTTCATTAGTTGAGTTTTCTTATAATCAAAATTTTCATTTAGTATATAGATGACACATTTATAGGAATTATATGGAAAGCGATGTTGAAATCTAGTTTACTGGGAATGAGTAGATAAAATGACTTTTTTGGGACCATAGTTGGTAAAAGAGATGGATGGGAATTTTGATATTATTCAATATCATATTAGGAAATCCTATAGTAGGAAAAAGGATTACAAAGATATATGGAGAATGATTTTTCATCCTAGGTAGTAAAACATGTTTTTCTACCGCCACACGAGATGATGTATTTCATTTTTCATCACAGAATCTTATAGATGGTCATAGTAATGGATATAAATGAAATAATATTAAATATATTATATAAATTTAATTATCTAATTATAAAAAAATATTATACTTTGTTCTTGACCACCCAATAAAAAATAAAAATATCGATCGTGTGTACATAAAGACTACCACTTCACAAAGCGATGTATTTTATTTTTCGTTAATGCCTCACATATATTTTATATATGGGATTTAAAATAATAATATGATATTTATGATATAATTTTCATTTTTTGAATATAAAATCATACTTACCTTCTTTCCATCATGTTCGTTGAAAAATGAAAATGTTACTCATGCATACGTATGACATACCATCTCCATGATTGTAACATAATTCATTTTTCATAACCATTTTTCATATATGGTTTTAAAAGTAAAATTAATGTATAATAAAAATAATTATAACTTTATTAATATTCAATAATTGACATACTCATGATCCATGCGATCATATTCACCCCATCGAATTCATTTTGGACATATGAGTTGAATATCATCAAAACACTCATCCTGAACTTAATTGATTAAGTAATTAAGTATAACATAGTAATAAATAAAATAAAAGGAAAAATAAACTTTAATTTTTTTAATCAATTAAATAATTAACACAACTTTTTTATTTAGGAATATAAAAAGAATACATGACGAGTCAGACTCGAGGTAAGAGACACTTTACCTTAAAACCTCATTTTAAATATTTTAAATATTTATTTTCCAAATCTTTTTCTTCCATGTCCATATTCTTAAAATTATTTTATGGACATATTTATATTGAAATAAATAAATTATAACTTAAATTTTATGTCTCTTTTGAAATTATTTCATTGTTTTTTAAAATGAATCTTTATTTACAAAAAAGAAATGTTATATTTTAACATATATAACATCAATGACTTTTACCAAAACCATAACTGTTATTTCATGTTTAGATTAATTTAGAAAATTCAATGATTTTTTCAAATAAACACCCTTCTTCCATTTTTTTGAGTATTTTAGTTTTGGAAATGAGGTTTTAAAAGGAAAGGGTTTTTCAATATCTGAAAGTTTTTTTCATATGTGTTCAAAAGAGTTTTTCAAGGGATTTATAATGAAAAGGTGTAAGATTAAAATTTTTTATTCATGATATGGTACTTGAGAATCATAAATGATTATGGGTGAGACCGATACAATTTATATGGTGGGTGAGACCGAAAAATCTCATATCATGGGTGAGCCTGATATAACTCTCCAATGCATTGAGTAATGTTCCTTATCTTCAAAGGTAAGAAGGGATGAGTTAACTAGGGAGGTTTTAACTATTGTTTTAACTATGATCCAGTTATTTTTTACATGAGTGAGCATGAGTTATGAATATCATTCTATAAGGTTCCTACGAGGGTTTCAATTTTCTTTCTATGTGTTTTGAAGATTTTTTAAGAAATAAGTGTGTTTTTCATGTTGATATGACTTATTTAAAATTCTAAAAAAATAATGTGATATAAGTAAAAATTTTATGGGTTTTTATGTTTTTATATTTATTGTAAATCCCTAACTAAGATTTTTATACATATCCCACTTTTTCAAATGCTTTTATATGGTTTAAGGAAGATTAAGAACAAATAAGAATCCAAGTCGAAAGTCATGAATACTTATCAAGAAAATAAAACATATTTCTTTTTAAAAGTTTTATATTGTGGAAAAAATATATACTAAGTGGAGGTGTTCAATTTTTATGGTATATGTTTGTTATGTAAGATTTATGACCTAATTCACTAAAACTCTGAACCTGAAAAGGTCTTTTGGAATGAAACAAAGTGAAGTCTAGTTCAAAGGCATAAGATTGTGCAATGTTTAAGGCTGGGTTCTAATAAATACATTGTGAATATATTAGAAATATTAAAAGGTGGAGTTATTCAACAACCATACTTTATTTTATATTTTTGAGAAGTGAATAACATATGGTATTCCTATGAGTTAGAATAATTATTTTCTGAATTATTATGAGTATTTTAAGGGGTTTAATGATGATATTTATCACACGAGGCATTTATCTACCCACAATGGTGAATAACCTTTTAAAAATAGTGATTTTTGATGTGATTGATTTTATTTTACTGTATATGATTGATTTTTTGTGAAAAATATAAATAATGAAAATAATACCCTAAAATTTTCATAATTTAAGTTTAATTAAATACCATAAAGGGATGTAAATGTAAGAGAAAATGTATATTTATTCACCCCAGTGTACATCACATTTCCTTGGTCTATTTATGAAGGATACATTTACTAAATTTGATCCAGTTTATATAAGATTGATTTTGTTTGACTACATTTATCTATATTTGACTGGGTTTGAACAAATCGATTAGTCTTTTCTATATTTTACTATATTTAACCAAATTGATTATATTTGAACATTTTATCCCAAATTTAACCATATGTGACAAAATCTAACTAGATTTTACATGTTTTGACTAGATTAACCATTTTTAACATGATTTAAAAGGATTGGATTAGATTTAAATGGTTTTAAAAGTTTTGACAAGGTTTGGATACGTGTTATTAAGTTTTCCAGAAATGTTAAGAAAACTCATGTTTAATATATAATAGATAATCAAACTTCATTTAGATATTGCGTGATAATGATATATCATGTAGACATCACATAAGAATAGATGATAGATAATGAGTCTAAATGAAGATAGGGATTTAGCTTAGATCCACATTTTTACAGTGTCATGATGTCATCACATTAAGTTATACATTAGAAATAAATACAATTTGGAACTGAAAACGGATAGATAACCTTTTCATGATTAATTTTATCCATTGGTGGTGAGGGTGTGTGAAAATATAGTGGGTTTTTCATAAAAAATAACATATATATATATATATGTGTGTGTGTAAATAATGTAAAATTTAAATGAGTGCTACCCTTTGGGTTTACTCGACATGACACATGATTTACCATTGATAGGGTTGGGAAACTAGAGATCTTTTCAGCTAAGTGAATTATAAAATATTGTTGATCTGATGTTGAGATAACTTTAGAGTTTATGACTATGAGATAACTTTAGATTCATTTGTTATTTTATAGACGAGTTGATTAGATTTTCATGTTATTCTTATTAGTACTCATGGATAAATTTTTAAGAGGTTGTGGTGTTAGGATGGACTACACATGTCATGATTTTGTGGTGTGAGATGCACCAAATTTGATAGTGGTTTGGTAGGGTTGCCTGATGCATGATAAGATCAGAACACAGTATTTAAAGTTATAATTCATTTTACCATCTAAATATAGTGATAATGTATGATTACTATTTTGGAATATGTTCTTATTAAATCCAATTAATTTTTTATTTTTATGAGTGAACGACATCTGGGGAGCTATGAGATTAACTTAGATCAATAGAGTTATTAGGGTGGGCTTGGATAGTGAGGACATTTGGTTTCATTTCACTTATATAATTCACTACACACATATTATACCTTGATTTATACATTTTATTCTAATTAGGATGATTATAAAAAGTATTCAAAATTGTTTTTACACATGCACTTATGGGATAACATGATCCTGACCGTGAAAACCTTTGTACAAGACCTGAGGGTGGTGTTGGTCTTAGTAATGGTGTTGGAGATCCACAACACTCAGTTATTATCATGAAACATGTAGAGTTTTATTTTCTTTAGTACCACATTGATGGATGTGGTCTATCTATATAAGTTATTTGGTATTTCTCATTTATGAGTTATATGTTTTTTGGATTTTGTGTTCACAACAACAAAACAATTTAATTATGATGGAAAAAGTGTCATTATAAACAATACTTCATACAGAAATTTACAACCACATAAGAAAAACTTATCACTAATAAGACTAATAAT
This sequence comes from Viscum album, assembly GCA_963277665.1. Taxonomy (NCBI): domain Eukaryota; kingdom Viridiplantae; phylum Streptophyta; class Magnoliopsida; order Santalales; family Viscaceae; genus Viscum; species Viscum album. The sequence continues at coordinate 832,208,325 of OY728147.1, read as the reverse complement.
GTTGAATTATTATGATAGAAAATAAATTTGACACTAATAGTTTTGGCACACATGTGCACACAGTGACACACCTATGTTATTTATGATGGAATAACCCTCGACTACTACAAAAGGAAATTAATTGAAATGATTAATGTATTTCATCACTATTAATTGTCAAATAATACTTATAAATAAGAGGGGAATGATTTCCATGGCCATAATATGTTATAATTACCATTATAAAAATACCATGTGACTGATGGATAGGTTAAAAATGGTCGTTGTTATTTACGTTGGATTGACTATCCATAAAAAAAATCATCACAAAAAAAATTATATTGGAAATATCTATTAAAAAAAGTGCCTAAAAAATATACAAAATTAAACTATTTAAACTAAAGTGTCGGGTTTCCCTTTGTCAATATTATTAATAAAAAATATAAATTATAAATACCTCAATCTGCTAACCTTTCATTCTCACTCTTTCAACATCTTTTTATTTTCTTCTTAAAAAATAAATAGTTGGGGATCCAGATCTAGAGTTTAGGACACATATCTAGAAGTCTAGTTGATTATTTTCTCATCAGCAATGTATTTTTATTAATATCTATTTAATTCAATTCTTAATTAGTTATTTTTATTTATCGCATTATGAAATTATTTTTTAGTTGTTAAGTTATTTAATTAGTTTGATGTTTTTATTCAATATTTTAGGTTATAATTTATTTTTTTACAAATTGCATGCAAAAATACAACTTAAGAAAATAAAAATATAATAAAAATATAATAATTATAAATTATTTTTTCTTTAAACTAATATAAAATAAAAAAATTACTACTATAAAATAAATATTTAAAACTAAAAAAATAATAAAATGATTTTAAAATAACTATCTATTTAAAGTATTTCTACAGTAGTTATTTTAAATAAACTATAATGATACAATATAATAAAATATAAAATAATTTAAAAATTAATATTATAATAAATAAAATAATTACATTAATTGAAGTAATTAAAATATTAATATTTTCAAAAAAATAATTTTTTTAAAGATGATATAATTAAAATAAATAATAAATAATTATTTTTTATTAATTTTATTACTAGAACGAAAAAATATATGACGAAAAAGTATAATTATAAAAATATAATTAATAAATATGAATGATGTTATATAATTATTTATTATTTTTAAGTTATTAACATAATATAATTACAATATATATAATTAAAAATGCCTCTTAGAAAGATAAATAATACATTAAAAATATAATTATTATAAACCAATTTTTTGATAAATTGAAAAAATAAAAATAAAAATAATATTATAAAATAATTATTAAAAACTAATAAAAATAATAAAATTATTTTAAAATAATCAATATTTGAATTTTTTAGTTACATTTACTTAAAATTAATTATAATTATAAAATATAATAAAAGGTAAAACAATTTTAAAGATGAGTTAAAATCATTATAATAAATAAAATAATTAAATTAATTCAAATTATTACAATATAATTATTTTAAAATAAATTCAAAAATAACATTAATAGATGATATGATTAAAATAATTACCATATAATTATTGAAAAATAATTTTAATATTATAATTAAAAAATATATATGACCAAAAAATATAATTGAAAAATATAATTGTTAAATATGAATGATATTATTAAATTTTTATTATTTTAAAGTAATTAAATTTCTATAATTAAAATATTTATAATTAAAAATATAACCTAAAAACATAAATAAGGTGATTTAAATATAATTATTATAACCCAATTTTTCATTAAAGTAATAAAAAAAGTTTAAAATTATTATTATATTCTATTTATAAAAAACTAATAAAAAAATAAAACAATTTAAAGTTAATTAATTAATTAAAAATTTTAAGTATCCATTATTTTTATTGTAGACAAGTTGTTTTTCTATTTTTAAAAATAATGTATGGAGAAAATAAACAATAGTTTTATTAAAATATTGTTATTAGATAGGTCATAATAAATACACATGATCTCAATATAAATCTTGTTTATATTGAGGGTGTGGAAACATTTATCACTTGTACATCATCAAATATAAAATTTATTTTGGAAAGGACAGGTCAATGTTCTTGTAATGAACCACTTATTCTTGTTGACTTAAGAATATGATGAATCATTACTTGGCCTTAAGTAACATCCCTAAGATGCTAAAGGCTGGAAATAAATGTTGAAGGGTTTCAAATACAAGTGGGGTACGATTTACACTTTAATAACTAAAACTATTAACCCAAAAACCATAACCAAACAACTCACTATATGATGCATGAATAAATAAAAGACAACTCAACAAATTCATTTATATCAAAACCACAAAAAAATTTACTATAGAGGAAGACAAGTAACCATCAAAGTAAACAATAGAAGATAACTACAAGAAACTCCAAGACAACCACTAGACTACATGCTCCACAAGATCCATGATCCAACATCACCAAACAACCCATGTATAATGAGGTGGTGCTAAAATATTTGTGATACTTTACCTCTTCCCATGTCCTGGAAGATAGTATCTAAAAAATTACCGAATTTTCAAACAAAGAGTGTGTATAAAACTCAGTAGGATCCCTCTAATGACTTTCCTTCTCACTCCACTATGATATAAAAGTTAGCAACATTTATATAAAATAATTTATATAAAAAAATTCTTCAAAACCGTTTATAACTAAATATAAACAAGTTCCAAAAACCCTTATAACCAAGAGTAGACAAGTTATTTTTCAACCAATTTTCTAGAAAGTCACATTTCTATAAAAACAACAAAATAATGCTTTAAAACTATTTCTCAATATCATTTTGGCAAAACCATTCCATGGTTTACAACACACCCACACATGCATACTTTGTTTCGACAATTCCACCCTCATGAGCAGTCTCTCGTCCAATTACCTTTTATCCTATTGACACATGCCCCTAATCTAGGGTCATTCACCTTGTACCCCAATGGTACACGTCCCTTATTCAGGGTCACATCGAACATGAACTCACACAAACAATGTATGCAAAAACCATTCAAAAAAACCAATTCAAACCATTTCAATTAAACCATTCTTTTATGCAAAACCAATAAACAAACAAATTCAAATCAACCATTTCATTTCAATAAAACCATTTATTTTATTGGAATTAATTTAATTAAATAAAATCACAAAAATTTCAGAAAAATACCCTTTTAAAATATTCATTTTAAAATCAAGAATCAAAGCACTTTATTCAAGGACACCAATTTTCCAGATTTCCACAATTTACCAAACCTTTAATTAACAGGGTTTCCAATAATTTCTAAAGAGAAAATTCACAATTAATTAAAAAAATATATTTAATTTGAAATAATACCAATTATTTCTATTAAGAGGAGTTGAGAGTGAATCCACCTACCTTGATGATTTTGGCGAAAACAAAAAATGGATGAAGAATGCACACGAAACCAAGTAAGAATTCCACGAAACTACCTTAGATCTCTTCTCCTATCAACAAAGAGACCAAATATAAATATATTTGGAATCCAAAATATTATATCTAACCATAATGGGAATATATATAAGAAATTGAGAGGAGAGGATAAGTAGATCTAAGTATATCTAAGAAAACATGATAAGAACAGAGTAGAATAATGACATACCTCAAGAATCAGGATTCTAAATGACAAGGAAAGGATTCAGATCAATTCAAATTCACTTGGGAGAGGTTCTCCAACCTTCAAGGGAGAATAATCCTGAGTTAGGGATGTAGATACGAAAAAAATGGATTTAGTGTAAAAAACATGTGAGATATAGTTTTTTAGTATCTTATTTAAACCCAACCACAATTTAGTCACACGGTTATACAAACTATGTACTAACCATGCATTATCTAGTTACTGGATAGACCATCGTACAACCTCCTTGCACGACCTCCTTAACTGTACACCCACTGTTCAAAAGCTACTGTCCAACTTCTACAACTATGAACAGTTTCTCCTAGGATTCCACATAGTTTAGGCAAACCGTGTGCATCCCATGCATCTTACCTTTAGCCCCCAAACTCTCCAAATGTTCTCTAAAATCTCCCAACCTTCACCCTTAAACTTTATATTCATGAAAATAATAAATAAATGGTTATGAGCCAGAAACTATGGGTACTAACTTATCCCCACCATTTATCTTTTCGTCCCCATAAAGTAGAAAACCATACTTCTCCTAAAAGTGTTCTGGCCATTGCTCTTTAATTTCCTTTTTGTGTTCCCAAGCCTCTTCTTAAATCTGAACAAGTTTCCATAAAACTTGTACTAGACTGATGCTTTTTCCATTCAAGACATTATGCTACCTATCCACAATCCGCATTGAGATATGTACCAATGAAGAATCCAGATCTAGGTCAAAATGATCCCATCTGATCATATGGTTTGGATCAGGCTGATACTTTTTCAACTGAGATACATCGAACACATTATGCACTGAACTGAACCGTGGTGGTAACACCATCTGATATGCCACCTTTCTAACTCGTTCTAGTATCTCAAGAGGGCTAATGTATTGAGGAGATAACATTCCCTCCTTCCCAAAATGATGACGTCCAAGCCTTGGAGAAATCTGAAAGAACACATGATCACTCACTGCGAATGATAAAGTTCTTCTATGATGATCCACATATGATTTCTAACAACTCTGAGCCATCTCCATCTATTTCCAAATCAACTGAATCTTCTCCATTATTTCTTGGACAAGGCTTATCCTAACTTGTGAAGTGATTATACACTAGATTAGTATAATATTAATTATTAATATATATAATATTCAAGTGGTTCATTATTTATAAATACCATTTTAGTTCATTTTACACTTTGAACATCATTTCACATTATGACTGTAAGTCCTTAAAATGCACTATTACATGGTATATTTTTAAACACCATATAAAATACCCAATGATCTTGATTTTATTTTCATATTTAATTTTCAGGTTTCTAATTACATTTATAATAATTCATACTATTGGAGTACTTGGAGATTCACATTCTAAGACCACCAAAGTGGACCTTGAACTAACAACATTCAGGGTGAAGTGAAATGGACAACAACCCAATAAAACCAATGTAGCATCCAATATATAAGCCCAACAATTCTGAAAATTTATCTTAAGATATATAAAATAAAGGGAAACATTTCATACAAAAGTTAAAAGATATACTTTGGATTTTTTAATGGAGTTATAGGAAACCCAAGTTGAAGATACAATCCTGGGTCGGATTCTGCATCCCATAAAAATATTCCACCATTTCGATCATATCTCACACAAAAAAATTAAATTTGGGCTGAAAGTTTACAATATGTTAGGATAAATTTGAGGGTCCATTTTATTATTTAATGGACCACTATAATTCTTCCATATAGAAGGTAATTTTGACGCTTCTATTTGGTAGATGCAAGCTGGATTCCACTTCGGGTCTAGGGTGAAGAAATCCACTATCCCTTACTTTCCACCACCCCAGGCCTACCATAGTCAAGTGGGATGATTTTTACTATTTTTAGTTTGATACAAGGCTTAAAAAATTCCTATTTAAGGTAGTGGTGGTGAAGGAATTGATCATTCCATTTTTGTTTTCAAGTGTAATGTTATGCTGCCATTTTGTATTGCCATGTTTGTGCTTTCACATGTAAGTTGTTCTAATTTACCTTAGTTTATTAATAAAAGTTATTCTTCCCCATTTATTTTGTTATTATTTATATCAAATTGATACTATTATCTCAAGGTGTGAATTTATTCACACCAAACCTTGTGAAACTTATCACAAAATGGCGGAGTGTTCATTATTTTGTTGTTTTTACTTCTTCAATTCCACCCTCATGAGTCTACTTTCTGCTTCCATTGATAGAATAGAATCAATGGAGGGATAAAAATTTTATGGGTTGATAAAAGGTAGTAGAAAAGGGATATATTGGATTTTATTTATCACTCCATTAATTTCTAATCACTTCTTTTAATTGATATTTTTATTTGACGATTTAAAAACTTTTTCGTCCTTGTTGAATTTAAAGGGAACACACTTCAAGTGATAAAAAGAACCTTTACTATAGAGTTATAATAAATATGATCCCCTAAGTGTATAGATGATTATTATTATGGTGTGTTAGTATTAAACTAGTAAGTGAATAAGTTTTTTGATCTTCTTATAAACCCATCTCAAATATAAGAAATTGAAATCTTTAAAAAAGAATTCATCTAATCCACCCCAAGCGATAACTTAGGATAAACTCATTCTATTAATTTGAATTAAATTAGGTCTATTAGTGTTCATTTAATCCATCTTAAAACAAACCCAATTTGGGAAATTTATATCCAAAAATCCATTTCTTTAGATTGTCTGTCTATAGGTTCTTCTTAGATCTCCGAGGATTAGACAACCCAAGCTACACTACAAGTGACCTTTTAACCCTTATAACTTGGGTAAATTTGAGTAAGACCAAATTTTGGAACCGTTTCCAAGGACCAAGCAAGTTCCTTAGAAAAAAACCTTATTTCCTCACATCCATTCTTCTATTCTCACCCAAATTATCTTATCTTTTCCCTTTTTCACTTTGTTTCTTTTGGCGCATGTCTGCTTACACCTGTGATAACTCAAACAGATTAGTTAGGGTGGAATGTCCTGGGGTTGGGGAGTCACTTACACCAAAATAACCCTTTCTATTAGATCCCAATATCCCAAATACTCTAGAGTCAAAAATTGAGCCCATTTAAATGGAGGTTCTTCATAGAAACCAACTCAAAAACCCAGGTGGGAACCAAAATGGAAATCCAAATGAGGTAGCCCCAAACTTGGGGAATGTAATCGATCAAACCATGAATGACTACCTCACACCTACCTGGACCAATGCCCCCTATGCATTAGACAAAATTCTCTAGGATATTTTAACTACATATTTCAACCCCATGTCCTAAACCACCTTCCCACATTCCATGGAATGGGGTTTGAGATGCCCTACCATCACGTTAAAGAGTTCAATGAAATTGTAGAAACCATGTGTCCCCCACATCAACTAGAATTAGCTAAGATGAGGCTCTTTCATTTTTCTTTAAAGGATCGAGCTAAAAATTGGATAAATAATTTGAGACCATCATCCATAAACTATTGGGACCAATTACAACGATAATTACACAAAAAATACTTTCCCTACCACAAAACAATTGCACTTAAAAAGAGAATGAAAAACTTCTTTGAAAAATAGGGAGAGTCATTCTATGAAACATGGGAGAGGTTCAAAGACACCCTAAACATGATTCCACACCAAGGTTTTTATATTACTGAACAAGTGATAATTTTATAGGAAGGTTTGGTCTCAGGGAACAAACAATTCATTGACATGATTTTTAAGGGGAACTTTAAAAAAAATCCCCAAAAGAAGTTTACGAGTATCTAGAAATCTTTTCTGAACAAAATCAAACATGGGGAACATCACCTTATTCTGAAAATCCACAAAGAAATACTAGAATGAATACACTTAGATAAGAGTAAATCCTTAGGTCTAAACTCGCAGCACTCACTAGGAAGGTTGAAGAGATATACCTTAGCAAAATCCATGAAATCCAAATTGTAGACCCTGTTTTCACAATTTGTGACAAACATGACCACAAAACAGACAAATTCCCAACCATACCATCCATCAAGGATGTTCTTATAGAAGGACCACCTTTCGCATTAAATTCCATAAAATTCCGAAATCCACAATACCAAAACATATTAAACCCAAGGTATAATGACCACACATGCTTCCGATAGAAAGATGACCAATAACCTATCCAACCATAAGGACCAAACCCCTACCCTACACAAAATTTTCAAAACCATAAAAAATTCCAATCACAACTATTCTAATACTAAAATCCTCTTGTCCAATGCCAACAACCCATCCAGTAGCCCATCTAACAACCATAGTATCCTCTTGGGATAAACCAACCAGACAAACCCCCTCCCAATACGTCCCTCTCCCAATCCTTGACAGTTGTATAAACAAATGAAGAAAATGAGATCAAAAGTCTCTTCCATTAAAAAAAACTTCAAACCATCAAAACTAGAAAAGAACCCATTCTTAAACAGGCCATTCCACAAAAAATATCAAGGTTAGAGTCAAGTTGCACTCAAACAACTCATGAAAAACCAAAGGCTGTGACAGTTTTAAGAAGTGGGAAGTCAATTGAGAAACCTGAAAAAATAATTCATAATCCAACTAAAGCTTCAAAGTCTAATGAAAATTCAAAAGAACAAAATGATAAAACTGAAAAAACTAATAACAATGTGAAAGAAAAAACTCTTCAACAAACAATCCCACAACCTACAATATTTCCTCAACACATGAGGAAGAAAACTAAGCCTGAATTGAGTGAAACATTGATGGAAATTTCTCACAAGGAAAGTTTAACATTCCACTCCTTGATTATATTCAAACCATTCCTTTATACTCAAAATAAAAAAATGACATATGAACATTTAAAAAGAAATTCTCACATAAGAACCAAGTCCTTCTGGCCAAAAATGTTAGCACAACAATCCAAGGAACCCTTCCACCAAAGATGAAAGACCCAAGATTCCCTAACATCAATGTTGAACTAAGAGAGAACAAAGATTTCAAATCCTTATGTGACCTAGGTGCTAGTGTCAATCTCATTACCAATGCTGCATACTTCCAGTTAGGCCTGGAAGAGATCTAACCCACATATATCACACTTCAACTTTCTGATCATATCATTAGGGTTCCAAAGGGGATTTTAAAGGATGTTCTGGTGAAAGTAGAAAACTTAATCTACCCAGCTGACTTCATTGTCCTTAACAACAATCCAAACATAGGAAATAAGGAACAAACCCCGATCATCTTTGGCCATCCCTTCCTTGTAACAATCAACTTTGTTATCTAAGTTTGAAATGGGAACATGACCATAACCTTTAGAAACATGAGTATGGACTTGAAAATCTATAATGAAAGCTCACAAATAGGGGGTGATAAGGATATTCATTAAGTAAACATGATAGGAAGAGTTGATAATGAATCCATAGAACATAAAGGAATATTTGAGGAATGTTTAAGTCAGGACGAGATTAATTTACATTGTTCACATGAAGGAAGTTTATCTCCTTGGCTAGAATCACTTTCAGATTTCTATGATAAAGAAATCTTAAGATCAACAATAAGTGAAATATTTTAGGAAACCACATTCATGGGGAACACTCCAACTCCCTTCCCTAACACTAATCAAAATAATATAGTAGCTAAAACTTCTACACATGGGGAATAAATCCTATCTAAAACTCTTAAAGAAGAAATTGATCTTGATCCAATATCCCAATCTTCTACTAAAATTTTGAACCAACCCGATCTTGAATTGAAATAAATTCCTACTACACTTAAGTATGCCTTACTAGGAGAAAATGGAACACATCCTATTGTAATTTCTCTTTCTCTTCAATCAGATCATGAGAGGATGATTCTAGATGTCTTTATGAGACCTAAAAAATCCATTGGATGAACCCTATTTGATATTATTGGGATTATCCCACTTATCGGGACTCATAGGATTGTTCTGGAATCTGATTCAAAGCCATGTCATCAACCTCAGTGGTGACTCAATCCTAATATCATAGAAGTAGTGAGAAAAGAACTTTTGAAATTATTAAAAGATGGTATCATTTATCCCATAGTTGAGTGTGAGTGGGTCATCCCAATACATGTGGTTCATAAGAAGTCTAGAATCACAATGATAACCAATAAGGATGGAGAGATTCTTCTAACTAGGGTGAGTAGTGGATGGAGAGTTTGTATCGACTATATGAAGCTCAAATCATTTACCAAGAAGAACCATTTACCCTTACCATTCATTTACCAGGACCATGAGAGAGTGGGAGGTCATGCCTTATACTATTTCTTAGATGGGTACTCGTGGTACAATCAGACAGAGGTCTCCCTAGAGGATCAAGGGAAGACTATATTTACCTATCTATTCAAGACCTTTTCCATAAAAAACATGCCCGTAGGGTTATGAAATTCTCCTAGAACCTTCTAGAGGTGCATGATGGGAATATTCTCAGACATAGTAGGAGATTTTATAGAGGTCTTTATGGATGACTTATCTATGTTTGGGGATATATTTGAGGGATGTATGAAGAATGTGGAGAGAGTTTTGTCAAGATGTGAAGAAAATAATCTGGTCCTAAATTGGAAAAAATTCCATTTCATGGTTAAAGAGGTACTGGTCCTTGGTCACTTAGTCTCAGGTAGGGGTATTGAATTTGATAAAGCCAAGGATGATATCATTCATCACCTTACATCACCCAAAACTATCAAGAAAGTGAGGTCTTTCTTAATACATGCTAGTTTCTATAGAAGTTTCATTAGGAACTTTAGTTAAATTTCTTGTCCCCTTTGTGGTCTCCTGGTAAAGTATGCTCCATTTGTTTGCACAAAAAGATATGAGGGTTCAATATCAACCCTCAAATCATCTCTCACGTCTTCTCCCATAATGAAATACCCAAATTGTAACCTTTCGTTCAAAATCATGTGTGATGCCAGTTAATTTTCTTTAGGAGCTTTGTTAGGAAAACATTGTGGTAAAACTCCTTATGTAATTGATTATGCAATAAAATCCTTAAATGATTCCCAAATCAACTGCACCACCACTGAGAAGGAGTTACTTATTATTGTGTTTTCCTTTGAAAAGTTTAGGTCCTACCTCTTAGGATCCCCCATCACTGTGTTCACTGACCATTCTGCACTGAAATACCTCTTCTAGAAACAAGATGCTAAGGCTAGACTGATTAGGTGGGTCCTTATGTTACATGAATTTGGCTTGAAAATCAAGGGAAAAAAGGGTGTTGAATTTTTTTAGCTAATAATATCTATAGGATAGAATTTAATGACAAATTATCTCACCTTTATGTGTCTGATTCGTTCCCTGATGAACACCTATACTCTGTGAGTGACTTCCATTGGTATGCCGACATAGCCAAATTCTTATTTAATGAGTCATTCCAAAATTCTTAGGGACTCAAGCTAGAAGGAAATTACTTTTTGATGTTAGGAACTATGTGTTCGATGATGCATACCTCTATAAGTTCTTCCCTGACCAAGTCATAAGGAGGTGTGTCCCAGATTCTGAACAAGAGTCCATCCTTAAATTATATCATAGTGAGGCATGTTGAGGTCAATTTTCCTCTAAGAAAACTTATACTATGGTTATTTAGTGTGGTATCTTCTGGACCACCCTCTCAAGGGACTCTTACACATTTTTTCAAAGCTGTCCTAGGTGTCAACAAGTAGGGTCCATCACAAAAAGGAATCAAATTCCACTGACTACCATTTTTAGTGATTGAAATCTTTAACTATTGGGGAATAGATTTCATGGGTCACTTCAAAAAATCTAAGCAATATCTATACATTATTTTATCTGTCTATTATGTATCAAAATGGGTTGAGGACATTCTTAAAAAATCCAATTATCATCAAAATATGATTAGATTTCTCAAGGAAAAAAAATACTCTCTAGATTTGGAATTCCTGGGGCTATCATTAGTGACTGTGGAACTCATTTGTTCAATTGTCCTTTCTCAATAGTCATGGACAAGGATAGAATTTCTCTGAAAGTATTTACTGCTTACCACCCATAGAACAATGGTCAAACTGAGTTAGCTAACCATGAAATCAAAAAAATTCTTGAGAAAGCTGTTAATCCATATAGTTAAGATTGGTTAAGCAAACTCTGAGATTCTCTTTGGGCCTATCAAACCGCATTTAAAACCATTTTAGGAATGTCCCCATATAGGCTAGTTTATAGAAAAGCATGACATTTTCCAGTAGAGATTGAACATAAGGCCTTTTGGCCAATTAAGAAAATTAATTATGGCCTCTCATTGGCTAAAAAAAGGAATTTAGATCTCAATTAACTTGAGGAACTTAGGATGTAGGCTTATGAAAATTCAAGGATCAATAAAGCTAAAGTTGAAGCCTACCAATCTGGAAATATTAAAACCAACCACATTGTACTGGGTAAACCTATTCTTTTTTATAGTTATAAACTTCATTTACACCCATTAAAGTTGATATCTAGATGGTCAGGTCCATACATAGTGCATAAGGTGTACCCCCATGGGGCTGTAGAAATTCATGATCCCACCAATGGTCAAACATTTAAAGTTAATGGTCATAGAGTCAAACTATTCATTAAACCATTCCAAAAACATGAAGATTATGAAGACTTGTGTGAACCAACCATATATGAGGAAAATACTTAAACAATTAAGGGTCTAATTCAAGCTATATATGTTAAAAAAAAGCACTGAATGGAAGGCAACCCGTGGTTTTCATATTTCCAATCTTTGTGAATCATATTTATTTTTCAAATAGGATTAATGAATCATTTTGATATTTAAAAAAAATACTTAATCAATCAACTTTGAATATGATAATACCTTATACTGTTGACATGTTCTTCTATTATGAGTATGGATGGGTATGGAAGGGGAGCACCGTATTCATCTGTGTCACGTGGTGTGATCCTTGAGTAATATGTTACCCAGAAATTTAAAAAGTAAAAAATTTATTAGCAGTTTAATTTATTTTATATTTATTTGTAGGTTAAAAGAAAACTAAAAAAATAATAAAAAAAATAAAAGGATACATTTTAGGTCTTGGGAAAAACCCTGTCACAACCGGTGAAGCTGTGTGGACTCTAACCCGGGACCGAAGGGAGATAGGGGCACGCGCTTTCCACTAACCTATGAATTATATTGATTCTTTATTCTATAATATATATATATATATATATATATATATTTTATATATTGTTTTGTATTGTTTGTTTGTTTGTTTTTCCTTTTTCTACTATAGAACTCTACGGGTGACATGGATATCAAAGGATTAAATTAGAGAAACATGAATGTTAACCTCAACCACCAAGTTAATTCTTTCTATGATTCTCACTTTCAATGTCCTCTTTGAACCCCTCTCCTCTACCCCCTTCTAAGTTTTATTTTCTTTAAACACAGGGTATAATTTTATTCTAAGTGGGGGGGGGGGGGTTAAAAGAAAGAAAAAAAATACTTAAAAATGTGTGTAAATGGAAGGAAAAATTCCTTTAACTTTGAACATGATAATACACATTAAAGACTTTGAAATTGAATATAAAATAATTTAGCATGCTCTGATTCTGATTTTAATCCATGTATAATTTCATGAGCATATATTTTGGAAAGTGTGGCTGTTTAATGTGATATTTCATCATTTATATATTCGTCCAAAGAAAAAAAATCACAACGCACGTACTTTCTATAGTGGGGTATTAGTTTGAGTTCATGGGGTCCCTTAAATAAGTAGCATAGGTTTGGTGATCATTTTAATTTTAATACGAGTTTTAAAAAAAATCAAAAAATCAAAAAAATAAAAAATAAATTTGCACGTAGAGAAATAAAATGACCTAATGCATAGATTTCGACACTTGGGGATTGTGAATCCATAGTTGTATGACTCGAGTTAGAAATTTTATCTCTATTTGTAGTAATTTGACTTTTTTTTGACTGAGTTAACTTTAGATGATGTCTGAGTATGTGGGTTTCACTTGGTGCCCTAATCTCGTTGATCTTGAGAGTCATTGGTAAAGCCTCGCTACATGGGTTGACTTTATTGAGTGAAATTTAAATTAGCATGGAAAAATTGCAACAAAAAAATTAAATACTCATATTAATATTGAATTATGATTCCACCTAGCACTTCCATAATTTGCTCCTTGAATAAAGATGAATCCCCCATGTCTATTGTGATGCACAACACATCATCATGCTTAAATGATATTGGATGAAATATGGAAATGAATTTGAACAAAGGAATGGGCTTGGGATTCAGATCTTCTTATGAAACTATCTTGTATTAAAATATTTTGATGGGTTTCATGATTGTTTGGTATAAGTGTTTTTGGTGATAATTGTGTATTAAAATGTTTTTGGAAAAGGGAATTCAAATTTCATGTTTTTGAGATATATTTTGCTCGGGACTAAAAAAACTCAAGTTGTGGGGTGTGATTAGCCACTAAATGAGTCTAATATTTATTGTTAATATATATAATATTCATGTGATTCATTATTAATAAACACCATTTTAGTGCATTTTTCACTTTGAACATCATTTCACATTATGATTGTAAGTCCTTAAAATGCACTATTATATGGTATATTTTTGAAAACCATATAAAATACCCAATTATCTTGATTTTATTTTCATATTTTATATTCATGTTTCTAATTACATTGGTAAAAATTAATATTTTTGAAGTACTTGAAGATTCACATTGTAAGACAAGGAAAGTGGGCCTTGAACTAACAACATTCTGGGTGAAGTGAACTGGACAACATGCCAATAAGACCACTATAGCAGCCAAGATATAATACCAATAATTATAAAAATTTAATTGAAGATATATAAAATTAATGGTAAAATTTTATACAATAATGAAAAGAGATAATTTGGATGTTTTAATGGAGTTATAGGCAGCCCAAGTTGAAGATAAAATTCTGGTCTGGATTTTGTGGCTTAGAAAAATATTCCACCATTTCGATCATATCTCGCACACCAAAATTCTATTTGGGATGAAATTTTACAGATTTTTAGGAGAAATCCAGGTCTCAATTTTATCATCCTATGTCCCACTCTAATTTGGCCATATAGAAGGTCTTTTTGACACCTTTGTTCGGTGGATGCAAGATGACTTCCACTTCGGGTCAAGGGTGAAGAAGTCCACTCTCCCTTACTTTCCACCACCATAGGCCTACCATAGTCAAGTGGTATGCTTTGTAATGTTGGGAGTTAAACCCAAGGATTCAAAAATTCCTATTTAAGTAAAAGTTGGTGAAGTATTTGGGCATGCTTTGTTTATTTTCAAGTGTAATGTTATGCTTCCATTTTGTATTTCCATGTTTGTGATTTCACATGTATGTTGTTCTAATTAAGCTTAGTTGTCTAATAAAAGTTCTTATTCTCCTTTTATTGTAATCTCCTCTATATCACATTGACATTGTTGACTAAAGGTGTGAATTTATTCACATAAAACCTGGTAAAACTTATCACAAAATGGTGGAGTGTTCGTTATTTTGTTGTTTTTTTACTTCTTTAATTCCTCCATCATGAGTCTACTTTCTTCTTCCGTTGATAAAATAGAATCAAAAAAAGGGTAAAAATTTTATGGGTTGATCCAAGGGAGTAGAAAGGGTCTATATTGGATTTTATTTATCACTCCATTAATTTCTAATCACTTCTTTTAATTGAGATTTTTATTTGATGATTTTAAAACTTCTTCATCCTTATTGAATTTAAAGGGAACACACTTCAAGTGCTAATAAGATTCTTTACCATAGAGTGATCATAAATATGATCCTCTAAGTGTATAGGTGATTAGTATTATAGTGTGTTGGTATTAAAGTAGTAAGTGATGAATTTATTTGATCTTCTTATGAACCCATCTCAAATATAAGAAATTGAAATCGTTAAAAAGGAATTCATCAAATCCACCCCCAAACAATAACCTAGGATCAACTCATTCTCTTAATTTTAATTCAATAAGGTCTATTAGTGTTCATTTAAACCATATTAAAAAAATCCAAGTTGTCCACTTTATAGCCAAAAATAAATTTCTTTAGATTGTGTGTCTATACGTTCTTCTTAGGTCTCTAAGGATTCGACAACCCAATCTACACTACAACGAACACTTAACCCTTATAACTTGGGTAAATTTGGGCTAGACCATGAAGTTTCACCCTTTTCCACCAAATAAAGTGGATAACAACAAGGAACCCTATAAAATGATTCAAAATAGTCATATGTATCAATGCCTAATAACGGTTATTATATGAGAACTCCAATAAGGGTATATGCTCTTCCCACAAGCCACCAAAATCCATTATGCAAGCCCACAACATGTCTTCAAAGATCTGTATCATCCTTTTGAATTTCCCATCCATATAATGATGATACTCCGTACTCATTGTCAACTAAGTGACAAGGTATTTCTGTAATTATTTCCAAAAATTAGATTTGAACCTCAGATCTCTGTTTGAGACTATCGAAAATGGTACTCCATTTCTCTTTTCCACCTCTTGGATATAGATTTTGGATAGACCCTTCACCGTATGAGTTTCATGAATAGGGATGAAATGATCTAACCTTGTGATATGATCCATGATAACCCATATGAAATCATGTTTCCAAACCATTCTTGGGAGACTTGTAACAAAATACATGCCCATCTACTCCAATTTCCTCACTGAAATAGGTAAAGAATGCAACATACCTACTGGTCGATGATGTTATACCTTAACTTTCCAAAAAGTTAAACACCTTGAAATGAACTCATCCACTTTCCATTTCATACCAATCCACCAAAACCACGCTTTCAATGCCTTATACAACTTATATATACCCAGATGTACAGACTATCTAGAATAGTGGTAAGCATGAAGAAGTTGTTTCTGAAAATCCATAAGTACTACCATCCAATCTCTGAACCAAAAAAACAAACTCCCATCAAATTTACAGCCCTCAATGGTCTCCCCACCATTGAGTTTTGAACTCACAACTAGGAATTCTACTTCAGATGTTTGTGCCTCTTTAGCCATCTATACAAAATCACGAATCTTATAAACCTAAAAGAAAACTGCAAGATCACCTCAGTCTTCACACTCGACATGCATGTCTTCTAGGACCGAAATCAACTGCCATTCATCTAAACCTTCTTTTTCCAATAGATTATATGACTTTCAATTTAATGCATCATCCACTGAATTACCTTTTCCTGGTGTATAAATCAAGTTAAAGTTGAACGTTTGGAGATACTCTATCCATCTTCTTTTCCTCAGATTCAAATATCACGATGAGAAAATATGTTTCAAGATATTATGATCCATGAACATAGTAAATTTATCACCAAATAAATAGTGAAACGAGGTCTTCAGAGCATGGATGACCATAGATAACTTCAAATCATGTGTTGGGTAATTCTTCTCATGAACTCTCTACATCCTTGAACCATAAGTAACCACATGGTCTCCATGAATGAGAACACATCCCAACCCAGATACCGAAGCATCACTATACACCATGTACCGCTGTCCTAATTCTAGAAAAATCAAGATAGGTGATTATGTAAGAAGAACATTCCGCTTTTGGAAATAATTCTGGAATTCCTCATTCCTTTGTAATGGAGCATTCTTCTTTGTCAAAGCTATAATTATTGAGGCTACTCATGAGAAGTCATGAAAAATGAATCGATAATAATGATCTAGACTAAGATAAATTTGTATCACAAATACATTCTTCAGTGATTGTGAAGAGATAAAAACTTCTATCATCTCTAGATCCACAGAAACTCCTTTTTCAAAAATTATAGGGATGAAAAAGCATACCTATTTTATCCAAAAATCACACTTTGACAATTTGACACACAAATGATGATCTATCAAGATTTCCAACACCATCGTCAAGTTTTCTCATGATCATCACTTGTCCTTCAATATACCAATATGTCATCCACCAAAACCACAACAAAAGAATCCATATATCTCTAAAATATCTGATTTATCAATTCCATAAAGACTATTGGTGCATTAGTAATACCAAAATACAAGACTACATATTCGAAGTGGAAATATCTACTTCTGAAATCTTTCTTCAAAATATATTCCTTTCAAAATTGCAATTGGTGATATCTTGATCACAAGTCAATTTTAGAGAACCACTAGGCTCCCCTCAATTGTTCAAACATATCATTAGTGCATGGAAGTGGATATCGATTGTAGAATAGGAATAATGATGTAGATGCTCAATTAAAAGAGGGGGGGGGGGTGAATTGTAAGTTTAATAAATTTTGTGTTTAACAAAGTTAAACAAGGTAAATTCACAAGACCTTTTTAGTTATACTAAACCAAATTTCTAGGTTCTGAAAATATGATTCTGGAAGTGAAACCTAAGGAAAGTTTATAAGGAAAAGATTCTACCATAAAGAGTATAGAATCTTACTTATCAGATTACATAAATGAATATGAAAGTATAAGAAGGTTATAATTTATTCCTTTATCAAAATACAACAGAAATAAACTTGAAACAAAACAAGTAACAATTATGAAATCTTTTAACCTAAAGAGTGGTGTATCCAACAACCTTCGATAAAGGTCCCTTGATTTATACTTTCAAGAAATTATGTCTCACCCACACCAGGGTAAACCCTCAACAGAAATATTGAAATCTGTCTTGTTATCCCTACGAGTCCTCGATCTTTAAGGTAATCGGCACCTCTGTCTTCCTATCCCCAAAAGTCCTCAAACTTTAAGGTAGTCAGAACCTATGTCTTCCTATCCCTGGAAGCCCTCGATTGTACTCAACAATAATCAGAGTTGAATGAATCATGTTTAACAAGATATTCAGTACACACAAATGATGAGAGTTCTCTCTCTAGAAATCAATTCACAGAATGAAATATCTAGAGTGATCAACATGTAATGAGCTCATTAAAATAAGATCCTATTTATAGGCACTTCTCCAATGGTCATCTCCCTCCTCCAACGGTCATATTTTTCCTTGAATTTTGGAGGGACATGTACACGTGTCACTTAAAAAACGGTTAGTTAGAAACAGATTGTACGACATCATTTCATAACAGTTGTAAGGAAAATGAAGTTACTTAACCAAATCTATTTTTTGGAGTCTAAGGAAAAATAGAATTTGGAATCTAACCAAATAAACATTCAGAGTTAATAAGACATGGATATTCAGATTCTGTTTTACAAAGAATTCAAAATTTGAATTCTATGGATTCCAGATTCTGAATCCCAATGAATTCAGAATCTGAATTCTGAGGAATTCAGAGTCTGAATTATGAGGAATTTAGAGTTTGAATTATGAGAACTCGTAGTCTGAATTCCAGAGAATTTGGAGTCTGATTTTTTTGAGAATTTGGAGTCCAAATTTCATATAATTTGGAGTCTGAATTTCAGAGAAGTTGGAGTCTAAATTTTAGAGAATTCAGAGTCTAAATTTCAGAGAATTCGAAGTCTGAATTTTAGATAATTTGGAGTCTGAATTTCAGAGAATTCAGATCCTAAAAATAGAATATTATAAATCTAATAATTTATATTATTATGAGTATTTAGATGGGAAACTAAATTTTATACTTATGAATAAAATGAGTTAGATTTAGGGATATTATGAAATGAACAATGAAAAAAATATAAGGATAAAAATTTCTTTAGAGAAGGGAAATTTTCCTTATGAAAATAATCCTTAGGGAAAATATAATTTTCCTTAAGATAAAGTTTTTTTGATTTTCAAAAAATAGATAAATGGAAAAGTCATAAGGAAACCTTATTGACTCAATAATCTCTCTTTTTTTGGAAAGCACAAACATCCTTATGAAAAAGAATATAAGGACTTAGAATTTTTCTTTATGAACATAAAAGAAAAACATATCTTTCATTACTTATGAATCATGATGAATATGAATAATGACCCTTTAGGTTTTTTAAATCCCTATGGATCGTATTCTTGACTTTCTTAAAGAGATTTTTCTTTTTTTTCATAGGGAACTCTTCTTTGATAAGACTCCCCCTTAGATAGACCCCCTTACTTAGGAAATTATTTTCTTTATTTAGTATTCTTTTTATCATTCTTTTCTCACCCTTTTTGATTTTCAAAAAGGAATTAAGAGAATGAAAAAAAATTTGGTACCTAAAATATTTGTACTATAAAACAAAACATATGAAGAACAACCAAAATTTTCATTACGATTGGAAAAATTTGTATAAGAAAGGTAATATAACTAAAGATCTGAGTTAAGGAAAAAAATCATCCTTATTTTTTCCTTCCACATAAGCTTATTGAAAATGGTCTTCAACTTTTTAAGTTCTGTATGATCCTCTTCAAAATATTTGAGCAGTTCATCTCGATCTTCATTTTTCTTCTCCAATGCTTTGATCTTTTATTCATGAGCATTAAGAATTTCTGCCTGAGTCTTCAAAAGTTATTCTTGATTATTGATCTTTTCTTCGAACTCAATTTTGAGATCTATTTCCCGCTTCATATTCAAATCAACTGAATTAAGTTTCCCATTTAGATCCTTGTCTTCCTACTTCTGAGATGTTTTTTTTCAATATTGATATTCAAATCAAAACTTGTAGTGATGTATTTGATCTTGATATCTTTGGTATCAAAATAATGCTTCACATTATCTTAAATTCATCAAATATTATCATCTCTTAAATTTTCTTCTTCGACCACATAGTAATTTCCTTGCAAGACCTCCTGTGTGCATCATACCCAATGTAGAAAGATTTAAAATTGGCCTCAAGATGGACAAATTTTTCTATAAGCATGGAAACAAAATCCTATTTCTGATTAAAATAATGTTGAAGAATCTAAAATCTCAAGTCAATAGTTGGAAACAAAGTAATTCTATCAACTAATTTATTTAGGGACTGAACTATAATATCATGACCCATGGAGGACAATTCTGAATCAGATTCTCTTGTTGGTGAGGATTCTCTCTCTATCTCAACACATTTTCTTTTTTAAGATCCACTAACATCATTCTTTTCCACCACTACCTTTTTAGGTGTATCAACTCCCACATAATTTCCTTTATCATCTCTCATAATGATTTCAACAGCCTCGGGAAATTCATTTTCACTATCTGATAGTTGGACTATCTTATCTTCCTCAGCCTTTACCTTTTCAGCATCTGCCACCAGGTTCTCTCATTGAACAAAATCATCGTTGTTGCTATATTATTTTGATGGTTTGTTTACTTCTTCTTTACCTTCATCACCTTTTCCAAGGTTATCATGTTTAGAAGATCCTTCTTGGGAAGTGTGGATTGATAATTACTCATAAGGACTATCCTTCTCATGATGTTCTTAAGCTATCATTATTGTATCATCTGTTTCATCACTTCCTTCCTCTTCTTCTCCTTCCACTTCCTCTTCCTGCAAAATATGTTCCTCTTCATCAGGTTCTGGAATGATTATCTTCTTTCTCTAATTCTCTACTATTACTGGTTCATTGAGAAATGCTTTTGGTACCTGAATCTGCTCAAAATCTTTCTCAGTATCCTTGAGAAGATATTGAACAGTCTCAGCTTCAGACATTTTCTTCCTTTTCTTCATCTCTTTTTCTTGCTTCTCAAATTCCTCAGGAGCCTTGATCTTTAATGATTTTTCCTCAGTAGGGTCCAAACCAAATATAGGCACTCCTTCCTTCTTGTTCTTTTTATCTTCTTTCTATTTAGCAACATCTTCATCCGGATAGGTCTTTTGCTTCTTAGATTTTGGAGGTGCTGATTGGGTTTCCTAAACTGTAGAAGTTTTTTATTTCACTTCTCTTTCCTTCACCTTTCTCTTCTAGGTACCCTTTTTTGGAAGTCTCATCTAATTCTTGATTTTTGTATAAGACTTCGATCTCACTTTCGGACAAGTCCTAAAATTCTACAGATTTATCATTGAAACCGACTTTCATTCTCCTCAAAGTATCATCACTGAGAAACATGACTTTGAAAGATCTGGGCTTTGAAATACAAGGGATTTTGAACGATTCTAGGCATAAGACAATGATCTTGGATAGGATTTATGGATATATAATGATATACGATTTGAGGGTTCTATTTTATATATTTGAAATCATTATCAAGATATACTCCACTAATTTTATCTTTCTCAAGTTGACCAGAAAATCCAAAACATAGATTTCACTTTTCTTTAAGGATTCATTGTCTCCTTTTCTCGGAATGAGAAATCCATGAACCCATAAAGATAACATTATGAAGTTAGTAGATATATGGTTGACTTTGAGGTTTTCAATCCTTTGAGTCTGAGGAACTCTATAACTTTTTCTTTATAAAAAATTCCTTCATGATCAGGTAGTTTTTGGGTACTGAAAATGGCTTCAACTTCGTACGGAATTCCAATGATACTAGCTACCTTGCTGTAGGAAAGAGAATAAATTTTTCCATAACTTTTGAATGAGAAATTATCTCTCCCACCTTCATTAAAAAAACTAACAGATTCATAGAACTCAAAAAGAAACTCTAGATAAACCGGATCCTGTCCTTTCAGTTTTTCTATGCATAGGCTTTCCCATCCATTCAACTTGATATTCTTTGAAATGAGAGAATCATACTTTGCAAAGAACTTCTGATCAACTAACCTTTCTCTTTAGATTTTCCATTCATAAATTTTCTTAGTTGACGAAATTTTCTTCAATGAGGATGCTTCCAAAGACATTTGGAGTTGAGTAGATTAGAAATACGGAATGACGCTAAAGTAAAGAGGAAGATCTTTGGCACATTAGGACTTGAAAACTGATGTGGGACAACCATTAGGGGGTCTTTATATATATGTTGAGGCGACTGTTCATATTCCCTAATTGATCCAATGGTTGAAACTGGATTGATATGATCTGATGGTTAAGATGAAATCCGAAGAAGGATTTTGGAAGATTTAGATCTTTTGAGGTTTTTAAGATAAAAATTCAGATTTAAGGAAAGTGGATCCGATTTTTTTTTTAAAAAAGATGAAAATAACAACAAGTAAAATTTGATTATGAAAATTTAAGCAAGGAATCATACCTTCCAGATTGCTATAAAAATTATCAGTAATGAGGAAAATTATTATTGTAGAACTTTAGATAAAGAAAATTTATATTAAAAAAATGATTTTTTTGAAATTTAGAAATTTTAGACTATGGAGATTTTTTATCAGGAAAAATTTTACCTACAGAAAAATTTTAACTATGAAAAATTTTAACTATGAAAAATTTTAACTATGAAAAAAATTTTAACTATGAAAAATTTTGACTTTGAAAAATTTTAACTATGAAAAATTTTTACTTCAAAAAATCTTGACTACAAAAAATTTTTACTACGAAAAATTTTCACTACGAAAAAATTTTAACTATGAAAAATTTTATCTATGACAATTTTTAACTACCAAGAAAATGTACCCCCCTTTGAAAAGGAGTTTCTTAATGTACGTAGATATGTTTCAAAAAAAGGTTAATATGGAATATTACCTTATGGTTATAATTCCTAACTTTTTTTTAATATATTCAAATCTATTGGAGGGTTAGGATTTTGTAAAAATATCAACAAGTTGATGTTTCATTCTGATAAATTGAAGAATGAAATCTCTTTTCAGTGTGTGATCCCTTAGAAAGTGATGCCTAATATATATGTGTTTTGAATGAGATTGATGTGCAAGGTTTTTTCTCAGGGAAATAGAACCAGTGTTATCACACATTATTTGCATTTTGGTAAAATTCATGCCATAGTTTTTGAGTGTGTGTTGCATCCACAACACTTGACCACGACAACTTCCAGTTGGTACATATTCAGCTTTAGTAGTGGAAAGTGATAATGTGTGTAGATTTTTTCATGACGAAGAAACTAATGAATCTCCTAAGAAATGAAAAGTTCAGATGTTCTTTTTCTATACATTCTACATCCACCAAAATCAGAATCCAAAAAACTTTTTAAAACAAAATCATTTCCAGAAGTATAAAGGAGTCCTAAATCCATCATTCCCTTTAAATAGTGAAAAATCATTTTCACTGCTTTTAAATGAGATTTCTTAGGATTGTATTGATATCTTGCATATAAGCATACTAAAAACATTAAATCTAGACGACTATCTATCAAGTATAGTAAACTTCCTATCATACCTCTAAATGATGTTTGATCTACTGGTTTCTCAACTTCATCAAGATTAAGAGAATTTTAGGTACCGATTGGAGTACTTATACTTTTAGTGCTGTCATATCCATATTTTTTAAGAAGATATTTAATATACTTATGTTGAGATATAAAAGTTCCTTCTGGTTTTTGAGAAATTTGAAAACATAGGAAAAATTTTAAATCACCCATCATACTCATTTCAGAGTCATATTTCCTTATATTCACAAATGAATCAGTTAAAGATTTCTTAGTTGAACCAAATATAATGTCATCAAAATAAATTAGAACAATCAAAAAAATTTTCTTATCTTTTTTTATAAAAAGAGTTGGATCAACAGTTCCCTTAACATAATTGCTTTGTAACAAAAATCCTGTAAGACTATCATATCAAGCTCTAGGGGCTTGTTTAAGTCCACATATTTGGTAAGTTTGAAAACATTTTCAGGATGTTTTGTATCTTCAAAACCAAGAGGTTGTTCATCGAAAACTTCCTCTTGAACATATCTATTAAGAAAAGAACATTTTAAATCCATTTTAAAATGTTTGAAATTAAATAATTCTACAAAGGCAAGTAAAATACGAATAGATTCAAGTCTAGCTACTAGAGCATATGTTTATTCATATTCTATTCCTTCTTGTTGATTATATAATTTAGCAACTAATCTAGCTTTATTTCTTACAATGATTCCATTTTCATCATACTTATTTCTAATGACCCATTTTACTCCAATAACAGAAGTTTCCTTAGGTCTTTTAACCAAGGTCTAGACTTTGTTCCTTTTGAATTCATTTATCTCATCTTACATGGATTTTATCCAATCATCATCACCCAAAACTTCATCAGTTTTTTGGTTCTAATTGGAAAAGGAATACTAGATGTTATAATTCATTTCTTAAGGAACTTCTAGTCCTTAGTGGTTGATTTACATCACCAATGATACTATCACTGGGATGATTCTTAAGAAACAACTAATTTTGGTTTTGTAAAACCTATTCATCAATATATGGTAGGAAATATTCTAGGGTAAATTATTCAAAAATATTTTCTTGAAAATTTTCCTTATAAAAAGTGTCTTCTATCAATGGTTGATAATCAGTTTTTGAAAACACATCCGAGGATATTGGTTGGGGTTGTTTAAAAATAAAAGGATCGGTTTCATCAAATTTAACATGCACTATTTCTTCAACAGTACAAGTATTTTTATTAGAAACTCTATAAGCCTTAGAAGTTGTGGAGTAGCCTAGGAAAATTCTTCATCATATTTGGGTGTGAATTTATGTAAATTATCTTTAGTATTCAGAATGAATACTTTTCTACCAAATACATTGAAGTATGAAAGTTTGGGTTTTCTACCATTCGACAATTCGTAAGTGGTTTTATTAAGAAAAGGTCTAATCAAAACTATATTTATAGTATAAAAAGTAGTACTTACAGCTTCATCCCAAAAGTGTTTAGCTGTAGAATATTCACTCAACATGGTTCTAGTTATCTTTTTAAGACTCCAATTTATTCTTTCAACAACACCATTCTATTGAGAATTTTTTGGAGTTGAGAAGTTATGAGTAATTCATTTTTTACTACAAAAAGTTTTAAAATCATAATTTTGAAATTCTCCTACATGGTCACTATGAATAGTTACCAATTGAAGGTTTTTATCATTTTTAACTTGAGCTCTGAAAATTTTGAAATAAAAAAAATCTTAAGACTTATTTGTTAGAAAATAGACCCACGTAAATCTAGTGTAATCATCAACTAAGACAAATACATAATATTTTCCTCCAATAATTTTAGTTTGTGTTGGACCGAAAAGATCCATATGCACTAACTATAATGAATCCAAATTTAAGACTTCACAGATTTATTTAAAATTCAATTTATATTTCTTTCCATATTGACAAGGATATAAAACTTTTGAAGAATCAAATCCGAGCTCCGATAGATCCTTAAAAAGTCTTTTCTTCGAGAGTTTTCATAGGTTCCTATAGTTACAATGTCCCAACATTCTATGCCATAACCAAGATTGATCTTCCATTTCACTAAGGAAAGGTATATCTTAGCTCCTAATGTCTTCTATGTTTAGTATGTATACATTCTCTTTCCAATGAGAAGAAAGTATAAAATATTACTTGGAATTGTCTATTGAGAACTTATCATTCCTAAAATTGACAAGGTAACCTTCATCACATAATTGAATTACGCTAATGAGGTTGTTCTTAAGACACTTAACAAATACAAAATTTGAAATTAAAGTTTATCCAAGAAGAAAAATTTTACCTAAACCAACAATTTTTCCTTGAGCATTATCTCTGAAAGTTAATTTTCCTCCTTTCGTCTTGATAATCTTTTCAAAGAAATTTTTGTCACCAGTAATATTATGGGAACATACACTATCCATTTACCATGTATTTATGTTGGTACTATCTTTATTTTCATGAAAATAAAAGATTTACACTTTCGGAATCCAAACTTTATTGGTTCTGTAAATTTCAGAAAGTAAGATTTTAGGAATCCACATTTTCTTAGTAAAATATACTTTATGAAAACCTAAAGATTGAGTTTTATTTAAAGAAATTTTTTTCACCCAATGTACAACACACTGAAATTTAGTGAAAAATAGAGCACTTTGGGAAACAAAATAGTTATTACTAAAAATTGGTTTAGAATGAGTAGAACCAAATCTAGAACTATTTCTCAAAGGTTGGATTTGAGAATACATCTTATCAAAAATTTTCTTACCCGATGTAAAGTTTGATAGGAATTTCATTAATGAAAATATTTCTAACATTAATTTAATGACCAGATTTTTATCCTCACAAACATTAATTTAATCACTAGAGTTATCCTCTAAAATATTTTTCTTAGAAATTACATTTTCAAGATCCTTAGAAAGTTTATCCTTCTCCGAATGAACTTTCTCACAATTTTTATAAATATTTTCAAAATCAAAAAGTTTCTGATCAAGATCTTTAGAAAGATCTGATACTTATTTGGTTAAAATTGATAATCTAGAACTTTCTTTATCAAGTTTTTTCTTGAGTTTAGAATTTTCATTCTCATGAAGTTTAGAAAACCTATACACTTCTCCATAAAGAAGGTAATGTATTATATTATGATGAGTAGGACTCATCATATAAAGATTCATAGTATTTATCATCAGTATAATTTTCATTCAAAGATAAATTAGTAATATATTTGGCATTGTGTACCTTGGACATTAGAAAATGATTTTCAATGGATAGTTTGGGTAGTAGACCAAGATCCTTCTGACCAAAGGATTCGTAATCTGAGGATTTGTCTGAAGAGTCACCTCCACTGGCACTCCAGGTGTCATTAGCTTTCGAAAATTTCTTATCTTTATCATTGCAATAATTATTTATATTCCTCTCAGAATTATTTTCCTTTTTATAATTTTTCTTAAGCATAGGACAATCTGTTCTTATATGACCATCTCTTTTGAATTAATAAAAAGTGACTTCTGAGTCTTTCTTGTATTTTATTTATTTCTTCTTATGTATGTACTGAAATTATTTCTTCCCAACTATATTGTTCATCATTTGATCAAGAATAACAAGTTCATTCTCAGAATGTTCACTTTCACTAGATTTAGATAGAATAATAAACTTTTTTTGAATTGGATCTTGTAATACATTCAAGAGTCTTGGATTTAGTAGTAGTAAATGATACACTTCCATTACCATTCTTCCTCTTATTTATATCATCATCTCTTTTTCTTTCTTGTATCATGTTTAAGAAGAGTTCTAAAAATCTCATCAAGAGTTATTTGAGATACTTTCCTATTCTCATCAATAGCTGTTCTTTTGGATTCCCACTCATTAGGCATAATATCAATAATATTGTCCACAAGTGCATCATAATCAATACCTTTCTCTCCCATATATTGTAAACTATTGACCATGATCATAAATATTTGTTTCACTTTATATACTGGTTCTCCATAGGGAAATATAAATCCATGATATTCTACTCTAAGTATAGCTCTTCTAGTTTCTATAACATTGGAAGTACCAAAATGAGTAACCTCAAGTTTCTTCTAGATATAATTTCCAGCTTCACAAGAAGAAATATGACTATATATATTCCTTTTCAAGGAACACAAGAGAGTATTAAGTACCTTGTAATTTAGTTGATATTCTGAATATTATTGGTTGGTGAAAGTTTTGACTTCCATGTCAGGAATTTTGTAATCTCCAGTAAGCATTAAAAAGTTTTCCACTCCAGTATTAATAAAAAATGTCTTCATTTGATCTATCCAGTACTCATAATCATTACAATCCAATATAGGTGGTCTGGTAGGATTTATATTTTCAATCGAACCGACATTCATTCCCTCCATTCTACAAGAAAATATATTTCCACAAAATCTTGTTAATAGTAAAAGTTTGTAAACAAGGATAAAAATCTCTAAGAAGAACTTAAGAAAGAAAATTTAAAACAAGGAAAACTTGAGCAAGGAAACATATATGTGAATATAAGTAATTTAGATACCTCCTCTGATACTAATTGTAGGATCAAAGTAATGATGTACATACTCAATTATAAGAGGGGGGGGGGTGGATTTTATTTTTAAAAACTTCTGTGTTTAACAAAGTTAAACAAGGTAAATTCACAAGACATATTTTAGTTCTACTAAACAAACATCCTAGGTTCTGGAAAAATGATTCCGGAAGTGAAACTTAAGGAAAGTTTACAAGGAAAAGATTCTACCTTAAAGTGTATAGAATATTACTAATTATAGTACATAAAATAATATGAAAGTATAAGAAGGTTATAATTTCTTAATTGATCAAAATAATGCGGAAATAAACATGAAACAAAACAAGTAACAAGTATGAAATATTTTAAACTAAAGATTAGGGTATCCAATAACCTTTGATAAAGGTCCCTTGATTTATACTTTCAAGAAAGTTTGTCTTAGCCACACCAGGGTAAGCCCTTGATTGGAATATCCGAATTTGAATTGCTATACCTGAAAACCCTCAATCTTTAATGTAGTCAGAACCTCTGTATTCCTATCCATATAAGTCCTCAAACTTTAAGGTAGTCGACACCTCTATCTTCCTATCCTCGAAAGCCCTCAATTATACTCAGCAACAATCAGAGTGTCACGAAGCATGATGATCAAGATGTTAAGTACACAAAAAGCATGAGAGTCCCTCAATCTAGAAATAACTTCACAACATGCAATATCTAGAGTGATCAACATGTAATGAGCTCGTTCAAATTAGCTCCTATTTATAGGAACGTCTCTAATGGTAAGGTCCCTCCTCCAACAGTCATATTTTTCCTTGAATTTCAGAGGGAGATTTACACATGCCACTCAAATAACAGTTAGTTAGAAACAGATTGTATGACATAGTTTCATAACATGTGTAAGGAAAATGAATTTACATAACCAAATCTATTTTTTGGAGTCTAAAGAAAAATAGAATTCAGAATCTTAACAAATAAAAATTCAGAGTCTATAAGAGATGGATATTCAGATTCTGTTTTACAAATAATTTAGACTTTGAATTCTATAGATTCCAGAGTCTGAATTCAAATGAATTCAGAATAGGAATTCAGAGGAATTCGGTGTCTGAATTCCGAGGAATTTGGAGTCCAAATTATGAGAACTCGGAGTTTAAATTTCAGAGAATTTGGAGTCTGAATCTCAGATAATTCAGAGTCTAAATTTTAGATAACTTGGAGTCTGAATTTTAGAGAATTAGGGTTCTGAATTTCATATAATTCAGAGTTTGAATTTCAGAAAATTCAAAGTCTGAATTTCAAGGAATTTGGAGTCTGAATTTCATAGAATTCATAATCTGAATTTTAGAGAATTTGGATCCTGAAAAAAGAATAATCTATATCCAAGGATTTATTTAATTCTTAGGTTTTAGATGTGAAACAAAATTTAAACTTAGGAATAAAATGAGTTACATTTATAGATATTACAAAATGAACAATTAAAACAAAGATAAGGATAAAAATTTTCTTAGATAAGGGAAATTTTCCTTATGAAAATAATCCTTAGGGAAAATATAATTTTCCTTAAGATAAAGTGTTTTTGATTTTTAAAACATAGAGAAATGGAAAAGTCATAAGGAAACCTTATTGAATCAACACCGATTCATTATAGTAACTTAGTTAATCTTACGATAATCCATACATAGCCTTAGAGTTCCATCTTCTTTATTCATGAACAATACTAGTGCTACACCTAGAGACATTCACAACTGAATGAAACCTTTTCTTTATAGATCTTACAAATACACTTTAAATTCAATTAACTCTGTTGGTTCCATCCTATAAGACGGAAGAGAAATAAGACTGGTCCTCAGGAGGAGATCAATCATAAACTCCACTTCCCTTAAAGTGGTAACCCTAAGAAGTTATTGGGAAATACATCTATAAATTGACCCATAATTGCTGGAAAACTGATATCCTTGATCTCTTCTATCAATGGAAAAGACAACGCTTCCAAATTGTAAGAAATTGTTCCCACCGCTAGTGCCAATAATAATTTTGCACTTGTCTTTACAACCCTTTTTCCTATGAAGAGATGGTCAACACCATCCTCAGTTGTAAAACTGAAAGTTCTGCTATAACAGTCGATGTGAGCCTTGAACATTGTCAACCAATCCATACCCAATAATACATCAAAGACATTCATCTCCAACACTGAGAAGTCACACTTTAGCTCAACTACATCAATGGTTATAGAACATTCTCTGCAAACAAATGATCAACATTTTATTTTACCAAGAGGAGTTTGAACTTTTTAACGTGAAGGGAATAATCTCAAGTTTTAAACATAGAAAATAAATAGCACGAGAAGCAATGAAGGAATGTGATACACCAGTGTCAAACAACACTTTCATAATAGTAGAATTCAATAGAATCATACCTCTCATCGTAGATAGTCTAACATGATCATGCACAATCACTTACTCATCTCTATACAATTTCTTTATTGCTGTAATATAATCCTTGTTGCCTTGCTGAGATTTCCCTTAATGAGGAGTCGTGGTGTTTCTAGAATCACCATGGCTAGCCCTATTCTACCGACGAGTCTGATTTGAATGTCCTTTCCCCGTTAAAGCATATGATGCTTGTGACACCTGATAAGTGTCTCAAGAGCCTAAACTTGGAGCACTATAACAATAGCACTAAAGATTCCCCATCCACTTGTAGTTATGGATTTCTCTAGGTTGTTCCGTACACTCTCACTTCATGTGGTCAAACGAACCACATTGGAAACATCCATCTTTTCTCTTAGGTCGTAGAGGAAGGTTCACTGATCCAGCCATTTGATTCTGATTTCCTACTCCTACTTTGAAATAGGTGTCCCTCTTCTGATTGCTCCCATAATTCAAGTTCCCAGCATTTCCCATTGGTATCACCATACATACCCCTCATATAGTTCTTGAGATATCACGTTCAGCCACTGTCGCCCTGTTCACCATATATGTATAATCCATAATACAGAGCACCATAATCATTGATAGAATCTCCTACCTTAGCCCTGATTCAAAGATGCATTCCTTCAAGGCTTCACTCATTGAATCTTTGGGTGCGATGCACACTAAATTCATAAATTTATCTACATAATCTATGACAGAGAGATTTTCCTACTTCAGGATAAAGAAGTATGTCATTCTTTGAATCCTAAATGTATGAGGACATAATTGTTTATTAAAGAATTCTTCAAAATCCTCCCAACTAAGACCGTGATCTAGTTTAGCCTGTACTACAAGATCCCACCATTGGCATACAAGATCCTCAAGCATATAAATTTCCGGTTTAACTTTCAACTCTGCTGGGGTTCCGATGAAATCAAAGATACGATTCATTCAATTCATCCAAACCTCCACCTTTTCGAGTTCTGAATCACCTTAGAATATGGGAGCATTATGCTTCATGAACTAGATCAAATGATCCACTCATCTTGGTTCATCCCTCTGGTTCCCTATGTCCACAGCTTGAAATGCTTAGACGATACTCCGAACTAGCTCTTAGTTCACCTATGGTTCAGGTGCAACCACATTCTCCGCAACTTCTTCTAGTTGGTTTATACGACCACAACGGTAAAAAACTGGCTTTTGTGACAAGATTAATTCCCATCGCAAATAGTCCATCCCTGAGGTTATTTGCGACGGGTTTTGGGGTCCCGTCGCAAAAAGTAATGCGCGGTTTGGCACGGGATGCGCGCTAAAGCGCGAGAAGATTATTTGTGACGGGGGGATCCCCCCATCGCAAATAGTGTGTCGGTTTGAGGGTATTTGCGACGGGACCCATGGCAAATATAGGCGGCGGTAAATAGGTATTTGCGACGGGATGTTGTCCCGTCGCAAAAGGTGTGTCGGTAGGTCACTTTTTGCGATGGGGCCCATCGCAAAAAGTACCTTTTTTGACGGGCTTAACGTCACAACTAGTCCCGTCGTAACTAATCTAACCTATATATACCCCTATGTTTTTCTTTCTCTTCCTCTCATTTCTCATTTCCTCTCTCTCTCTAAACTCTATTTTTAGAGTGAAAATTTCTCTGAGTTAGTTTTTTATGAAGAAGTTGTGAAGTCGCTTGCATCAATAAGAGATTATGTTTAAAGGTATTTATATTTTATTTAATTTAGTATTTATTTCATTTTTTATGTTATTTTTAATTATTGTTGATTAGT
This sequence comes from Viscum album, assembly GCA_963277665.1. Classification (NCBI taxonomy): domain Eukaryota; kingdom Viridiplantae; phylum Streptophyta; class Magnoliopsida; order Santalales; family Viscaceae; genus Viscum; species Viscum album. Next base: position 832,175,889 of record OY728147.1, on the reverse strand, counting down.
TGTAATTAAATTATATTTAAATTATTTTGTTATCTTTTTTTATTTGTAACAATAAATTGAAATTATTAATATTAATTCTTAATAATTATTAATAATTAATAGCTATTAATAATTAATAATTTTTAAAGAAAATTAGTATTGTCTATAAATAATTACTTGTAATTAGTAATTAGTAATTAGTAGTTGTAAATTGTAGTTATTAATATCAATTAACGCTAATTAGTAATAGTTATGTTTAATTAGTAATAATTATGTTTAATTAGTAATAATTACGGGTAATTAGTAAGAAAAAGAAATAATTAGTAATAAATAGTAATAAATAGTAATAAATAGTAATAAATAGAAATAAATAGTAATAATTAGTAATAAATAGGAATAATTAGTAATAAATAGGAATAATTCGTAATAATTAGTAATAAATAGTAATAAATAGTAATAAATATTAATAAATAGTAATAAATAGTAATAAATAGTAATAAATAGTATTAAATAGTAATAAATAGTAAAAAATATTAATAACTAGTAATAATTAGTAATAATTAGCAATAATTAGGAATAAATAGTAATAAATAATAATAAATAGTAATAAATAGTAATAATTAGTAATAATTAGTAATAAATAGCAATAAATAGAAATAAATAGTAATAAATTGTAATAAATAGTAATAAATAGTAATAATTAGTAATAAATAGAAATAAATAGGAATAAATAGAAATAAATATGAATAAATAGGAATAAATAGGAATAAATAAGAATAAATAAGAATAAATAAGAATAAATTGGAATAAATAGGAATAAATAGGAATAAATAGGAATAAATAAGAATAAATAGGAATAAATAGGAATAAATAGTAATAAATAGGAATAAATATGAATAAATAGGAATAATTAGCAATAATTAGCAATAATTAGCAATAATTATGAATAAATATGAATAAATATGAATAAATATGAATAAATAGGAATAAATATGAATAAATATGAATAAATAGAAATAAATATGAATAATTAGTAATAATTAGGAATAAATATGAATAAATATGAATAATTAGTAATAATTAGGAATAATTAGTAATAATTAGTAATAATTAGTAATAATTAGTAATAATTAGTAATAATTTGTAATAATTTGTAATAATAAGTAATAATTAGTAATATTTAGTAATAATTAGCAATAATTAGTAATAATTAGGAATAATTAGAAATAAATAGGAATAATTAGTAATAAATAGTAATAAATAGTAATAATTAGAATAATTATCAATAATTAGGAATAATTAGGAATAATTAGTAATAAATAGTAATAAATAGTAATAAATAGTAATAAATAGTAATAAATAGTAATAAATAGTAATAAATAGTAATAATTTGTAATAATTAGTAATAATTAGTAATAATTAGTCATAATTAGTAATAACTTGTAATAAATAGTAATAAGTAGTAATAAATAGTAATAAATGGTGATAAATAGTAATAAATAGTAATAAATAGTAATAATTAGAAATAAATATGAATAATTAGTAATAAATTGTAATAACTTGTAATAACTTGTAATAACTTGTAATAACATGGCACAATTTCCAGTGGATTGACGATACTTCTTTTTCTCGACGACTCTTCTCCTTTCAACTTTCACCGACTCAAAAGATTATGAAAAGTATGCTTCTATGTATGCATATCCAATGTCGTATGCATGATTTTGAATATGCATTCGTAGGACCACATTTTTCATAATGTGTTCAGGATGTGACAATTGGAAGAAGATGATTCATCAACGAAAGGGGGATCTTTTGTCAGAGGGCTCATTTACTTGCAACTTTATCAGAGAGAAATCACAATGAAGAATCTGCTGGGAGGTACGCATATTCATTCTCGTGCATACGAGAATGAATATGCGTACCTCTGAGGAGATTCTTCATTGTTATTTCTATATGATAAAGTTTCAAGTTAATGAGCCGTCAGACAAAAGAGGAGTCGTCAATCCACTAGAAAATGTGTTACCCATAAGTAATGGTAATTATTAAGAAGTCGTTGTAATTATTTATCTTCTTTTTAGATAGTGTTTTTATATTTTCAAATAATTCAAAAATAGTAATGATTTTATATTTTTTAGAAAAATATAGAACAAGGAAGTCAACAACAATCATTATTAGATGATAACGCTTGGATAAATCAGCATAGAAATCCAAACAGTTCTGGTTTAAATCCTGTATATATTGAGGGTGTTGAAGCTTTCTTGTCATTTTCATCATCAAAACCATAATATGTTTCAGAAGGCAAAATAAGGTGTCCTTGTAAAAAATGTGCTCTGAGAACGTTTGACACATTTGACAAGGTTGGGGGATATCTCTTACGGTTTGGTTTTCAACCAAATTATGTTTTTTTGTATCAATATGGTAAATGATATTCCATAGAAGATACTAATAACTTGATTCTGGATCCATCACGATTTCAAAATTTTGTACATGATGTTGCAGGTCTATCTATTCAACAAACTGAAACTCAAGATGATATTGATTTAACTTATGTGTTGGCACTATCCGAATTTAATTTTTAGTCAGTTGAGGTTTGTAGAGGATTCATTATATCCTGGTTGCAAGATAAACAAATTAGAAGCAGTTGCAATATTTATGTCTATTAAATAAGATAATGCAATGTCAAACAACTGTTTTGATCAGATATTTTCTATGGTTAAAACACGGTTACCTAAAGAAAATGTGTTGCCTATAAAATACTATGAGAGGAAGAGACCGGTTCATAATCTGGGCCTTAGTTATCATAAGATTCATGCATGTCCAAATGATTGCATCTTATATTCTGGTGAAAATGATTCGTTGGATAGTTATCCCACATGTGGACAATCGAGCTATAAAGAAGCCCAACCAGGGAAGTCTAGATCGATTCATGTAAAACACTTGAGATATTTTTCCCTTACACCAAGGTTGCAGTGTTTATTGATGTCTCAGAACACAGCAACAATGATTTCATGGCACAAAACCAAGATTTCAACAGATAAAATCTTGAATCATCCATATGATGGTAATTCATGGAATCATTTTGACCGTTTGAATCAGTCTTTTGCTTTAGAAGCCCGAAACGTGCGATTGTGTCTTTATAATGACAATTTCTAACAGTTTGGTTCTTATGGTAGTTAGTATTCATGTTGGCATGTCTTTATAACTCCGTACAATTTACCTCCATGGATGTTGATGAAGGAGCCCTATATCTTTTTGACCTTATTAATCCCAGGATATCTGAAAAATAACATTGATGTTTATTTGAAACCATTGATTGAATATTTAAATGCATTTTGGAGTGATGGTGTTAGTACACATGATGTTGCTGTGATTTTTTTTCATATTAATAGGTGCATTGATGAGGACGATTAGTGACTTTCTAGCATATGGCATGTTATCTGTATAGAGTACACATCGTCTGAAATCATATCCTTACTATATGAAAGATAACAAAGCCTTTATGCTCTTTAATGAAAAAAAACCTTTCTATTTTGACTATCACTGCAGATTTCTTCCAAGTGATCATCCTTTTTAGCGGAACAAATCTCATTTCAGAAAAGGTACAATTGAAAGGGATGAACCTCCAAAAAATATATCAGGTACAGAGTTAAAATCAGTTTTATTTTCATTACCTCTATCACATTTGGGCCAACAGTAAACCAACAAAAAATTTATGGCTTTGGGAAAGAACAAAATTGGATAAAATAAAGCATTTTTTGGGATATTCCATATTGGTCTAGTTTGTTGGTCCGCCACATGTTGGATTTCATGCATATTGAGAAGAAATATTTTGATAATTTATTTCATACAGTTTCAGATACACCAGGTAAGACCAAAGATACTGTAAAGGCACGATTAGATATTGCCCAAATTTGATGGTGACCAGAACTTGAACTATTTGAAAATGTTAGATCATAGAGGTTAATGAAGCCAAAAAAAGCTTATACACTATCCAAATAGAGTCGCTTGCTATTTTTGTAGTGGATTGCATAATTGAGACTTCCAGATGGCTATGATTCCAATTTGGGCAGATGTGTTAAGAATGGTTATATTACCGGATTAAAAAGTCATGATAGTCATATTATAATGGAAAGACTTATGCCAATTGGATTTAGAGGTTTGTTGAATTATATGATTTGGTATTCGATAATAGAAATTTCATATTTTTTTCGAGAAATTTGTGCAACGACAATAGACTACGATGCACTAAGAAAATTGGAAGAAGATGTTGCTGTAATTATATGTAAACTAGAAAAAATATTTCCGTCTGATTTCTTTGACTCAATGGAACATATGATATTACATTTTTTACATGAAGCTAAATGAGGAGGTCCAGTATAGTTTCGATGGATGTACCCATTTGATAGATGCATGAAGAAATTGAAGAAAAATGTATGTAACAAAGCATCAGTTGAAGGCTCAATTACTGAAGCTTATTTGCGAGAGGAAATTTATTTTTTCTACTCTCATTATTTTGAATCTCAATATCCTTAAAAAAAATCGCATGGGGTTAAATTAGGGGAATGTTAATAAAGAAATGGACAATCAATTATCAATTTTTAATCATCCAAATCTTGGTTTCGGTGAAGTTCATGAATGATGGGTTTCAGATGATGAACATCATAGAGATCATACATATGTTTTACTCAACTGTGAAGAAATGACATAATTTGTACTGTGATTTCTTCTATCACTTATTCTATACTTTATGTTACAGTATGTAAACTTATTTTTTATAGGTTATATGATAATGATATCAAGAAACAACTTCCAAAAATTACAACTACTCTTGAAGAACGCAGACAAATTTTTTTTCTCTCAATGGTTTCAAAAACTAGTAACATAAAATATTGATGGTTTAATATCAAATTCCGCTTATTATTTATCATATTAATAATTTTTTTTTAAAAATTTTCAGGTCCCTCAACATGATGATAAAATTGATAAGCTACTGTGTATATTGAGTAACCCGCCATCCAAAATGGTTAAATCTTATAATGCATATATGGTGAATGGTTTTCAACTTCATACATGTGCATATGGAGAATCAAAAAAATAATGAACAATGGATTTTTCTTAAGAGGATCGCATCACAAAGAAACTGAAGTTGACTTTTATGACATTCTGGATGAAATTATTGAGCCGTGTCATCTAGGACATAATTACATAACGATGTTTAAATGTCGGCGGTTGGATACTAAGAGAGGCATGCATGTTCATCCGACTCATGGAATCGTCGATATTAAATATAAAAGTTATCTTGCAGTTAATGAACCATTTTCTCTAGATCAATAGGAACATAAAATTTATTACACAATGTACTGTGCTACTTCAAGAGACTTGAGTGATTGGAGGAGCATAATAAAAATGAAATCTTGGGAAAATCAATTTACTCAAACTGAATGTGGTTCTGTTGAAGTGGAAGGAATTGAAATTTTTCAAGAGAATGCTCAAAATCCATCTTTTTCACAAAGAGACGTGAATATCAATAATGAAACTACACAATTAAGGATCAATGATGAAGAAAATGTTAATGATGTTACAAATGAATTTGAAATGAAAAGAGATAATAAAACTGAAACTCATATGGATATTGATGATGCTGAGGAGGAAGATGAAGTCATTGACATTGATAGCTATGGAGATGAGTATGAAGATGAAAATCCACATAGTTAAATTCTAGTTATAATCATAACTAATATATATCTATATATAATAGTTATTTTCAAATATCTGCTAACAACAATCATTTTTTGTTTTAGATGGATCCTGATCTATTTTCCGAGTTTTAGTAGGCTGATCTACCTTTGGATGAGGGGGATTGTGGACCATCTGACCCTCAGCCTACTGACAGTTCAGGGGGTACAGAGAGGGGGTAGGGTCTTGCACGACTAATGATTCCTGACCCTATCCCCGAGCGACGTCCACATCTTGGCTTCGATCCATGCACACAGAGGTATGGTAACCGGTATATTTTAGTTAGCTTTCATTAATTTATTTATATATATACTAATTATTTGATTATTTATTCATTTTTCATAGTTTTTCACATGTAGCTATTGGACAGGGGAGCGCTATCTTGCAAAATTATTTTTCTCATCGATGGATCACATGCGAACAGATTCTCATTGATGTGCGGTGTGACATGTTTAATCATTGGCTAGTACGTAAATAAGGAATATTTATTTTGAAATTTATTTTATTAATAGCTTGATATTATAAATTGTTTGTAGGGTTTATGGTATCCCATCGAGGATAGAATGCGTGACGTTATCCACGCGGCATGGTAGGTGTCTATGCATGACCGTTTTCATCAGTTTTTTCACAATTTGATAAGAACAACCATTAAGAAAGAAGGAGTGATAGAATTTGACGAGTCATGTAGAGCCCACTGACTAGAGTACGTTTTATCTGAATTTTGGGATGGATTATGTTTACATTAGTTGGGTGGTGGATTTTAGAGGATATCATCAGTGGGACGGCAGAACCGGGGGAGACAAGAGGTGACACAACGAGATGGTACCCGTATATTCATTACGCATAGAGTGAATCTGGTAAGTATATTTTTTAAATATTTTATATAACATTAAATATAAATAGTTTATTTTATATTTTTGTAGGCAGTCGAGCATCTTGATATTACAGAGTTCAACATTTATCAGAGGATGTATAGTGATCCAACCACTGGAGAGATTAGTGGTGATCGCCAGTGTCAGATTGTGGTTAGTATTATTTTTTTCAGTTTGTAAATTAACTACATGTAATATTTTTACCATTTTAATTTAAAAGTGGAATTGAAGGAGTCATATGAGGCTGCAACCTCTCAGACACAAGCTGAGAGTCAGGACGAGACGACTGAGCAGACCAGTGACCAACATTTCGATGAGGCTACATGGATACAGGTGACTCAGTATGGTTTTGAGAAGGACTGATTAGTTGGTATTGGCTCTCATTTGACTCATGGTACTTATTATGGTACTGCTGCGATGTCAGAATCCAGCTCAAGAGGAGCTCGTGGAGAGGCATAATCTTCTACCTCACAGTATCAGGAGCAGTTGTGAACTCAGTCTATGCTTATAGAGAGTTTGTAGAAGTAACATGAAGAGATGTGTCAGCAGTAGCAGTATGAGGAGGAGATGAGTCGATGGTATTAGTAGCAGCAGTAGCAGCATCATGAGTAGATGGAGTACATGTGTCGTATGACTCGCAGTTTAGGGATGAAGTTTCCTCCACCATCTCCTACAGCTCCTCCACCTCCTCCAGAAGATGACCCCCAGTGATTTTTTTATGTTAAAAACATTTAATTGAATATTTATTGTAATATGAACTATTTACAGTTTCTGTCTTCTATATTGGTGCAAATACTGTATAATTTAATTTTTTTATTATTAATTATTAATTATTAGTATTATATTTTTTAATATTTGTTTATTTTACTAATAATAATAACTTCTTATGATTTTTTTATATTTTTTTTGTAAATATTGAGAATTGTAATAATTTTTTTTTTATTATTTTAATAAAATAAATATTAATCTTTTATTAAAAATAATTTTATTAAATAATTTTTTTAGAATTATATTTTTTAATGTTTGTTTATTTTACTAAAAATATTTTTTTATTTTTTTTATTTTAATAATATTAATATAATTTTTTCATTAATCATAATTTTATTAAATATTTTTTTATTATGTTTAGTATTTGCGATGAGACCTTTTGCGACGGGCTCCCGTCGCAAATAATTTAAATATAATTTTTTATTAATAGTATTTATGACGGGATGATGGGCCCATCACAAATAGTATTTGCGACGGGCCCATCGTAAAAGCTTTTTATATATATAATGTATATAATCGGAGGCTTATTTGCGAAGTGGCAGTTCCCCATTGAAAATATTATTTTCGACAGACCCATCACAAAAAGTTTATTTATATATAATGTATATAATCAGATTCTTATTTATGACGAGGACTTTTCCCATCGCAAATACATTTTTTTGAAATTGGCCCGTTGCAACAAATAATATTTGCAACGTCATTTTCTGCAATGGGATATTTACAAAGAGTCCTTGTCGCTAAAGCCTATTTGCAACGGGATCCCGTCACAAATAGCCCATTGCAAATACATCTAATTCCAGTGGTGGTTATCTACCAGGTTCCATTTTCTAAATATACAACAAACTTTGTAAGTCTCACTCTCTAATAATGGAAGGCTTAGCATTTCAAATTCTATCACATCAACTATCACACATTATTTTCCAAAAATAATCTTTTCCAATTTTAACCATTTTTGAAAAATCAATTCTTACTTTTCGAAATTAAACCATTTTCAAAATGCATCAACCATTCTCTTTTCAAAATCTTTTATTTGAAAACAATTTCAATATTTTTAAAATATTTTCACCCTTTCAAAAAATCATAAATCATTACTCAAAATGAAATATGAAATCCTAGTGGGAAGTTATTCCTCTACAATGCATTCCATTCTCATCTCGTTGGCTAAACCATGACAATGAGATTCCAATATCCTATAAGTGTATCAAAAAAACTTGTGTACCCAACTCCATGGTAACTTGGTATTTAGCATAAAAAGGTTAAATATGTCTTTTTTATGCTCTAAATTTCAAGTCCCGACAACCCTACTCTTTTCTAATATCACAACCCAAGGAATAGTCAAGAACAAATTTCAACTCCAAGACCAAGAAAGCTGATGAATACATGTTCCACAAGGAAAGAAACAAGATGATACCACTTATCTCAAAAAAGGTTTTGGATAAAAAAAATTGATACCATTTGTAATGACCCACATATTCTCATTGGATTAATAATATGATGAATCATTAGTTATCCTTAAGTGACATCCCCAAGATACCAAAGTCTAGAAATAATTGCCTAACGGTTTTAAATGCAAGTGGGGGATGATTTACCCTTTAAGAACTAAAACCATTAACACAACAAACATAAACAAACAACTCACTATACGATGCATGAATAAACAAAAGACAACTCAACCACTTCATTTATATAAAAACCACACCAAAGTGTACTACAACAGAAGACAAGTAAATATCAAAGTAAATAGTGGAAGATAACTACAAGAAACTCTAAAAGAACCCCAATAATCTAGGCTTCACAAGATACATGCTCCATGATCACCAAAAAACACAAGTATCATGAGGTGGTGCTAAATACGTGTGATACTTTACCTTTTCCCATGTCCCATATGTTAGCACCTGCAAAAGAACCAAAGTGCCAAAGAAGGGGTGAGTAGAAAACTCATCAGGCTTTCCCCAATGACTTCCTGACTCATTACACTAGGATAGAAAAGTTAGAAACATTTATATGAAACCATTTATATAAAATTATTCTGAAGAACTGTTTATAACAAAATATTAAAAAGTTCCAAAAACCATTATAACCAAGAGTAAACAAGTGCTATTTTCAACCAATTTTCTAGAAGGTTGATTTTTTATAAAAACAACCAAACAAGGATTTAAATCCATTTCTCAATATCATTTTGTCATAACCATTCCATAGTTTACCACACACCCACACATGCATACTTCGTTTCGACAGTTCTATACTCATGAGCAGTCTCTCTTCCAATTACCTTGTGTCCCACTAACAGACACCCCCGATCCAGGGTCATGCACCTTGTACCCCAATGGTACATGTCCCTTACTTAGGGTCATGTAAAACATGAACTCACACAACCCATGTATGCCAAAACCATTCAAATATTAAATGTTTGATATTATTTAAGTTTATCTATTACATTTTGGATTTTAGGTTGATTATGTTTTATAGTATCAACATTGTAACGTCCCGATTCCGGAAGCCACCTAGAGGAGCCCCATACCCGGTTGGTCAAATGGTCTCACGCGCATTTCCCCGAATGCCAGAGGCTACCAACTAGCAGCGAGGGACTTGGGTGTGACAGTGGGGAAACTATGCCCTCATTGGAAGAGTACACAAAAAAATTAAACAAATACATACAATAACGGAAGCAGTAAATATTCAATAATAGTAAATAGTGGAAGGCTGGAACAATAAAAAACCGGAGAACATATATATATAAAGTGATGCATGATACATATGTCTAGGAAAGCATCCAAACAAGTCACAATACAAGAAATACAAACAGTGCTAAACCAAAGTAAAAAAAATAGATAAACTCTTCAGTATCGCCCGCCATAGCTTGGTCCCATGGGCGCTTGCCCTTATCTATACCCGCAATAATATAATCTATTTTGGGCCCAAAATCATGGCCCAAACAGGGTGTGAGAATAAATCCCAGTAGGAAACCACCCAAAAATCTATGCCTAATAGTCATTGAATATATGGCTGGTAAAAGTACAGAAAATATTAAATAGGAAGGTGCTTAGTAGTAAATAGTTCCATAAGTCATAAAATCAATCAAGCAGAGTAACCCTCTAGAAAGTGCTCACAACCTATCCTCTCTGGTTCAGTATAAGAAGACTCTCTGAGGAAGCACTGACAGTCAATTCCCCTTATAGTCTAAGGTAGTCAGAAAATCTCTGAGGAAGATCACTCAGTCAATTCCTCTTATAGCCCCAAGGTCAAGGACTCTCTAAGGAAGCTCACTCGGTCAATTCCCCTTATAGCCCAGGTCGTTCATAGACTCTCTGAGGAAGCAATCACTGTCAATTCCCCTTATAGTCTAAATAGTTCAAAATTAAAATCAAAGACTCTCTGAGGAAGCTCACGCGGTCAATCCCCCTATAGTATAAAGAAATCAAGGAATCTCTAAGGAAGCTCACTCGGTCAATTCTCCTTATAGCCCCAAGTGTTTCTAGTCTCTCTGAGGATACTCACTCAGTCAATCCCCTATATAGCCAAAAGTGCTCAAAGTCTCTCTAAGGAATCCCACCCGGTCAATTCCCCTTATAGTCTACTACACCAGTTTCTCATGGCCCTGTGTAGGTCAATGAGCATAGTAGTGTAATATGGCCAAGTAAACCTACAGAACTACTTGGCTAAACAATCTACAACATAACAAGAATGTCATAATACAAACTCTATATCCTACAACAATAGGCATGGAAAACATGCAAGGCAACCAAACTGGGTAAAATAGGACCAACCGGTCGTAAACAGAACATGCAAGGGAAAAACATCCAAAGCATAGAAACCAACCCAATTCATATTCAAATTACCTCTACACAAACATACAAAAATGGCCGAAAAACAACAGGGGTAAAATGGTAAACACACAATACCCCGTTCAAGGGTATTGGTGGAATTGGCACATAATACTCAAAGACTTACAATGGAAAGGCACAAACCACCTACCTTGGGGTTAGGAGATCGCTATATGTTAACCTAAAAGTTTGAATCTCTTTAGAACGTCAAGGATATATAAAAACATATAAAACGTTCAACCCATGATAACTTGGAAAAGAAGAGGAATTGGAAAACAATGCCCTAGGAGAAGGAAGAACTCACTGATGCGATTACAATACAACCATGGGTGTTTTATTCAGAGGACGAACATTGTCCCAAGGGTTCATTAAAGATCCGCGACCGTACCCTCGCTCTCGGATGAAACAGACCTAAAAGGTGTCGGTTCTGTCTGTCAGACGCGACCCTGATGTGTTTTATAAAAAAAAGAAAGTACACGGTGTGTACTTTTGAAGTACACGATGTGTACTCACATTTTCCGTTCTCTAATTTAATCGGCCTCCAAGTCACTCCCACATGACCGTGTGTGTGGCTACTACATGGATAGCACATGACCTCTTGTGACAAGGAAGTACATGGAGTGTACTCAGAAAATTTCCAAAAGATGCTCTTTTCCCAAAAATGAATAGAAAAGGAAAACATACCTGAAAGGAAGGTCTAGGTTCTTACAAACTTCCCCCCTTAAGGAAATTCATCCCCGAATTTCCCTAGCACATCGTAGAATAATAAACCCCAAACAATTCCTGCCACTATGCTCGTACATCGGCCTCCCTCTCCCAAGTCTCCTCCAGCACCCACCCGTGCTGCCATAGCACTCGTACCAGAGGAATAGACTGGCCATGAAGAACATTTGTACTGCGACCCACAATCCGAATATGATTCCCCTCAAACGACGCATCCACTTCGAGATCAACCTCCTCAGGTTGAAAGACATGATATGGGTATGAAACGTAACGTCGAAGCTAAGAAATGTGGAATACTTCGTGCATAGCCCGATACCTCTGAGTTAACTGTAACCGATAAGCAACCAGCCCAACTCTCTCTAACACCTCAAACGGCCTGACATACCTTGGAAAAAGCTTACCCTATCTCCTAATCCTCTTGTGTCCCAACATTAGTGTGACACGAAGGAAAACCTAATCCCCTACCTCAAACTACAAAGGTCCTCTCCGCTGATACGCATAAGACATCCGTCGAGACTGTACAGTATCCATCCTCTTCCGAATCAACTCTATCTACTCTGTGGTCTCCTGAACAAGATGAGGTCCCAGAAAAGCTACCTCTCCTACCTCCATCCAACATAAGGGTGATCGACATGGCCTACCATACAAAGCCTCATAAGGTTCTATCTTAATAGTTTCTTGAAAACTATTATTATAGGAAAACTCCACAAGAGGTATTTTCTTCTCACAAGAACTTCCAAAATCTAGAATGCATGCTTGAAGCATGTCCTCAAGAACCTGAATCATATGTGTAGAGACCCAAAGCTTGACTTACATGGAAATTACATTAATTTTTCGGAATACTTATTACATAACAAAAACACACACACAAGGACCGTAATAGTTTAGTATCTTTGGAAACTCAGAATATAATCTTCTAATCGTGGTGAAAGATCTTCAACATCTCCCATAAATATCTTCTTTTTTTTAAAACTAAATCCTTTCTTTATGTCCTGGGGAAAAGAAAACATAAAAGGGTGAGCTCAAATTCTCAGTAAGGGTAAACAAAAGAAATATCAATCACGTCATATTCATAAGAACATATCTTTTGGAAATTTTAACCTGCAAAAGAGATCATAATTTCATAACATGGGATAAATCATAGTAGTGAAATGTAATCCCAATAATCATAACTTAAAACATGAAACTTTGTGGCATACACACATAATCATAGAGAATCACTTATTATTAGTCAAGACTCATTGCCAAGACTATCTTAGTGGACAAAGTCCCTTTCTGAACCGAGTTCACTCCTCGTTTCAGTCCTGTTTCACTGAACCGGTATAACCTACCGTTCCAGCCATGTCTATCTCATGAGATATAAAATCTTTACCCAATGCATTGGAGGGAGATATAGGTCCCACCCATCTCATAATGATACCATTCTTATGTGTGCCACAAAATCATAAATCATACATCATTGCATAACCCATGTAATAAAAATGGGATTCTTAAACAACATCACATCATAAAAAAATTCATATAAGATAAAGGAATTCATAAAAATAATTCCATAACAACATAATCAAATCAATGTAATAATAGGGATAGAAACAGAACCCTATATTATCTTATATGGAAAATAATTTTGATAAAACACTTGAACTCCATTCTTGAGGAAAATATCATTTCTACTTCAAAAACATTTTCCTTTCTTATCATGTCATACAATTTTAAACTAAAAGAAGTTGATTAAAAATAAAATTGAAAACTTGTAAGTGAAGCTTCTTGGAAATAATGTTTTAAAAATCCATTCATGCCGTATAAGTTAAATGAAAACACTCTTCTCGTACTTTTGTCGGAAAAGTCAAAAAAGTACCTCGTACGAAAAATGACAAAAGATTCCTTTCATATCTTTTACTAAAAACTCACTGAAGGGTAAAATTGGATATAAAATATTGTATAATGATGTAAATATTACATATTTAGGAAACATGGATGTGGATGATAAAATTCACCCCAGTAAATTCCAAAGTATAAATAATCTCGGATAAAAATGAGATTGTGATATTTCCCTTACCTTAGGTTCGATTTGCTTCGTAAGTGCCCAAAACTCCTGTATAATGATTTAAATAATGTTATTGACTTATTCCAGAATCATACTTATTGTTATGATATCATATATGGTCATATTCTTAGCTTATTATTAGTAATATTTCATTATTACTTGTTATTCGGGTGTTTATTACTTTTTTGTTCTTATGCGTGTTTGTCGAATAAATTCTTATTCCTCTCTTTAGGTTATAGATACCTCATTTACAAAATGGTATTATTGTAATATATATCATATTCATTCATTTAATTCATTTATATAATCATTATGCAATGAAGATCATGTAGAACGAATCGCATCACATCGTGGAGACGGTATTCCGTACGTACGCACGAGCGATGATATCGTTCCCATGATCGTGGAATTGTATTGGAGTGTATGTATACTATTTCAGAATAAATATCACTTATTAATAGTCATATATAGTCATTATTTAAACCATTATACCCATCCAAGTATGGTGGTGGTGGAAAATAGATTACACCACGGCGTGGAGACGGTATTCCGTACGTACGCACGCGCGGTGATTTCTTTTTCCGTAGGATGGATAGATGGTGAAATTGGGTTGTTTCATACTTATAATAACATATAAGTATATGAGTGATACTGATTTTATTACTTCATAATGAAACAACTAAATAAGAAGAAGTGGAAGAAGAAATAAAGATGAAAGAATCAGTAACAGACATTACCTCTTCTTTGAAGTGCTTCTTTGAGACCTCCTTTTAGGGAACTAAAATAGGTCTTTGAAGAAGACCAGAACCTCTAGGATGTTTCTAGGGAAGTGGAGAGGAGAAATTGGCATGGGTTGGCCGAGCTTGAAGTCTCAAAGTGGTGTGAGGAAGAGGGGGAGGAGGTGCCCTTTTATAAGGGAGGAGAGGAGCACCTTTGGAATAACTAAAAATATTATTTTTTTATAAAGTCAAATTCGGGTTTTAATAGCTCCAAATTGATATATTTAGAAGCTAAGGTGGGTATGGGTCTAAATAATCTCATCCAATAGAATTTAGACAAGTTTAGGTATCAATTTTAGCCTTATCATTTAGATTTAACTTTAAGTTAGATAATTTAACTTTTACCATGTCTTCTTATTTTCTTACACTATAAGGTTAATAAACTTACTATAAGCAGCCAAACGAACCCCAAGTTGTTTATTATTAATATATATAACCTTATCTAAGTTATTTGGCCAAACTTATATTTTTAGGAATAAAATAACAATTACTAATATAATATTTGTTTTAAAAACTATTTTATGTCAATTTTGACACTATTTAGTAATTGATTTTTGTAAAAATCATAACAGAATGATTAGTTCGAAAAAAGTTAATTAAATAAATACTAACATGTAATATTAACCTAGGAAATTAGTGTAATTCATAAAAAGTCTTAAATTACATTTATTTGGGTATTTATAACATCAATTATGTCAATATTTCATTAATAAGATAATTACTGCATCATCGTTGTGTCATAATAAATGATAATTATTTAATCTCTAAAAATTCTAAATAAATTTCTATGATGTAGATAATTGTATTAGATTTCTGGATACTATTCATGTTTGAATTTCCATGAATCTTATCACTAAATTAAAATTATTATACTTATAAGGTTTAAGAAAGTGACATGTTGTCACATTCTTTGGTTTTAATAATAATTAACTTATTTTCATGGAAAAAAGTCCCTTAAATGAATCTAATCCGACCCTTAGGTGATATGGGTCGACTTTTAGTCATCCAATATGATTTTTCCAAGTGTTAGGGTAATTTTATAATCTTATTTTTACCCATAATTACCCGATTTACCTTTAACTATAGTAAATAAAATTTACCGTAGTCACTATTCACAATGCCCAAAAATAAAAAGTATCTTATTAACATAATTTGGACCCACTGATTCCAAATATGGAATCCAGTTTTCCAAATTCAATACACAAAATTTGCAGAAATTAAATTAAAATTAATCCCGTTGTCGAAAGAAAACGGGTTTTTCTTTAAAACATTGCAAAAGATTGAATTGATTTAACCTACGAATTCAAGGTAAAATCAATGCTAATGACATAAATTATATTAAATGGTAAAGATATATTCTATTTATACTTTAAAACCATTCAATATTATAATTTAACCACATAAGATATTACAATGAAAAAAAGTTGTTTTTAATTAAAATATAGCGTGTTTTTACTATTCATTAAAATATGAAAGTCATCAGAATAAAATGAAAAATTTATCCAATGTAAGTTTTTATTTCTTGATTCCAAAGAATAATTTTATTTTTTCAAATGGAACTTATAAACATTTCAAAAACTAGATTTAAAGTGGTTGCGCCATCAAAAGGCGGCAAAACTGTATTTTTTGAAAAATACTTATTTTACCCGAAAAATTTATTTTGTTCTTATAACATGTTCTAGAAAATGTGTAAGTTGAATAATAATGTTATAAAATTCAAAATTTATTTAATACTATTCATAACGGATAGTTCATAATAATATTATAATAATATATCGTTGTTTAGTAACACCCAGTATTGCGTACAACACATGCTATCGAGGAAGGTCGCGATTGCGTGTAATGCAAGCCAAGTCAGGGTTGCGTGTTGTGCAAGAATCCTTCATTGTTTTTTATAACAGAATCCAACCATATTTCATTTATACATTGAATATATATATATACTCAATGTTGCGTAGAATAACTATTATCAAAATTGTGTGTAACACGATCCAAGAATAGTGTTGCGTATACTGCAAGCTAATACAGTGTAGCATACAACACAAGACATTAATGAAATTAAAAGAATATTTTTCATAAAATCTTGGGGTGTTACATTCTACCCCCATTAAAATGAATTTCGCCCTTGAAATTCGTTGGGGTTATAAATGGTTTACTATTCAAAAGTTTGTTTAATCGTAAAAAGGAATACCAAAACATGGCTTTAAAAACTAAAGTATGAAATGTAACGGTTACCCAAATTAACTCATCACTGGGTTTCCACGTAGGAGAACATAACTGAAAATATGGATATGGAATAAAAATCTAACCATCAAGTTCTGATGGAGAGTGGTAGAGAACATGGCTATGAAAAAGCCAGCAATCACAAAGCCATAAATTTGTGACGATCTAAGGTACCATCTAATTCGTCAGATATAAGAGCACTAGGTCAACATTTTTGGTTTTCAAGATCATTTCCCTAAAGTTATGAAATTGGAATTAGAAGAAATACTTTTTTGATTTTGGTATAGTCTCACCGTTGGTCGTTCTTTGGACAATTCCCACTTCATCTCTTGAAGAAATGAAGTTGAATTTGTCATTCGTGATGTGTCAGCAGATCATGTGATAGAATGATGGATCATTCCATCTGTCTCAAACAAAAGGTTAGAAAAGTTATCAAAAAATACATAAGTCCATCTATAGTGAGATTAATCATATATGGTTCCTAAAATGGACTTATACTTCATATATCATACTGCTTAATATAATAAAACTAGTTTCTAATAAATAGGGACTTCCTGTAGGCCAGTGGTAGGAAATAAAGGCCAATCGCACTTCGGTTGTGGGTTCGATTCCCCCAGCCTTGTTCGACGCGATGGGTTGTCTCCCGTCCTGCAGGTTGTCCTTTTTCTAAAGCTATATAACTATAACATCCCATCAACAAAAAAAGTTTTATCCTTAAACAATGCTAACTTTTGTCTAACATAATCCATTCCAATCTTTAGGCTTATCTAAAATACTTCGGTCCAAGCTCATAGTATAAAGAAAATGATCACGTGAATGCCATCATTTATCCCCCATATATCATAAGATATATCTTGTTGGTCAAATTACAAACATGTGAATACCTTAATCATGTATTCTATTGAATAATGAATATCCATTGAACCTTAGTGAAAACATGAATGCAGTTAAAAGTTAACACTTTCCACATACCAAAATCCTCAAAATTCTATATCCTCAAACCATGATATCACGTAGTCCTTATATCAATCATGAGCTCATGAATACTATCAAACATATTAGATTCTCTTTATCCCTTCATTATGTGCATATCATCTGCTTTCCAAAAATATTTCAATCACTTTTCATGGTTACCGATGCCATAAAATTATTGAAAACCACAATAGACCAAAACATAAATATTCCAATATTCCACGATACTATATACAACATTATTTTGGAATCGCATTACATAAAAACTTAATCATTCCACCACATCATTTTCATATTCAACATTGCCAATGGTGATCGCATGTGACTTCCCTTTGTCCTTTTCCTTAAGTGGTTGCTCATGTCGATAATCACTAACCCTTGGATTAGGGCATTTATTAGCATAATGCACCATTTCCTTACAATTGAAGAATTGAAGTGTAGTAGGTTCATTCTGTGTATCCCTTCCTTTGTTTGCATCATTAGGCATCTTCTTCCCATCATTGCAGCATTCAAATGCCCGATGACCTTCCTTTCCACATTTGAAACATTTATTTGTCCCTTTAAGACAATCTCCACCATGATTCTTTCCACACATTGATAATAAAGAAACATTTATCTTCTTTTCACCATTATTCTGATATTTCTCCTTGAACTCCATCATTCATTTCTTATCAAAACTATGAGATGGATAAGTAACACCAACTTCCATTTCTACCTTGATAGAACAACACAAAATTTCTTCATAGCTACTGAAGTCTCTTATAGCTAATGCCATTTGAAGATTTTGTTTTAAGCCACTGAAGAATCGATCAACTTTACTTTCAGGTTGGATGATAAATCTAGATGCATACACTGCAAGCCTTGTAAAATTCGCTTCGTATATACCAATAGATTCATCATCCTTTTGCTTTAGTTCAAGAAACTCCTTCTCCATCTTTGTTCGAAGAATACGAGGGAAGTACTTATTGAAAAATAAGTTCTTGAACTCGTCCCATTCCATGGACTAAATTTCATCTATTTGCCTCGTATTCTTGATAAGATTCCACCATTGATCAGCTTCACCTTCCAAATGATATACTGCTAAGATGACTTTATCATGTTCAAAACATTGAAGAACTGAAAATATATTTTCAGTGGTACTGATCCATTGTTCAGCAACAAGTGGATCAGAAGACCCACTAAAAGAAGGTGGACGTTGCCTCATGAAGGACTCAATAGAATGTTGTTCCCTTATCTACTCATTTGGAAGTCCAGAATGATTCATAGCTTGTGTAAGTATAGAAATAAGATTTTTCACTCCATCTCCCATAACATTTGTTTGTTCAGGAGGACAATCATTGCATTGTCCATTACATTGATCAACACAGTTCCTTCGGGTTCCAGCCATCGTCTAAAACCCAAAAAGAATAGTGTGAGAGGAAAAAATCATGCTAGGGAAAACAACATAATAAAGGGGGAGTATCCTCAATATCTAACATCTTAGGTTAAATTCTATGATCTTTACCGTAGTTCTAGGATTGTATCCTATACGTAAACTTATCCTTAGGGACATCCGTAGACATACCTTAGAAATATCTCTAGGGGTCTCACTAACGCTTTCGCATCCTAGTTTCCAAAGGTTGAGTAAACCTTTCCTCTGATACCAACTGTAGAGACCTGAATCTTGACGTACATGGACATTACATTACTTTTGCGGAATACTTAGTATATAACAAAAACACACACACAAAGACCGTAATAGTTTAATGTCTTTGGAAACTTGGAATATAACCTTCTAATCGTGGTGAAAGATCTTCAACATCTCCCATAAAGATCTTATTTTATTAAAACCTAAATCCTTTGTTTATGTCATGGGGAAAAGAAAACATAAAAGGGTGATCTCAAATGCTCAGTAAGGGTAAAATAAATAAATATCAATCACGTCATATTCATAAGAACATATCTTTTGGAAATCTTAACCTGCAAAAGAGATCATAATTTCATAACATGGGATAAATCATAGTAGTGAAATGTAATCCCAATAATCATAACTTAAAACATGAAACTTTGTGTAATACACACATAATCATAGAGAATCATTTCTTATTAGTCAAGACTCATTTCCAAGACTATCTTAGTGGATAAAGTCCCTTTCTGAACCGAGTTCACTCCTTGTTTCAGTCCTGTTTCACTAAACCGGTATAACCTACCATTCTAGCCATGTCTATATCATGAGATATAAAATCTTTACCCAATGCATTGGAGGGAGATATAGGTCCCACCCATCTCATAATGATACCATTCTTATGTGTGCCACAAAATCATAAATCATACATCATTGCATAACCCATGTAATAAAAATGGGATTCTTAAACAACATGACATCTTAAAACAATTCATATAAGATAAAGGAATTCATAAAAAATAATTCCATCACAACATAATCAAATCAATTTAATAATAGGGATAGAAACAGAACCCTATATTATCTTAGATGAAAAATAATTTTGATAAAACACTTGAACTCCATTCTTGAGGAAAATATCATTTCTACTTCAAAAACATTTTCCTTTCTTAACATGTCATACAATTTTAAACTAAAAGAAGTTGATTAAAAATAAACTTGAAAACTTGTAAGGGAAGCCTCTTGGAAATAATGTTTTAAAAATCCATTCATGTCGTATAAGTTAAAAGAAAACATTCTTCTCGTACTTTTTTCAGAAAAGTCAAAAAAGTACCTCGTACGAAAAATGACAAATGATTCCTTTCATATCTTTTACTAAAAACTCACCGAAGGGTAAAATTGGATATAAACTATTTTATAATGATGTAAATATTACATATTTAGGAAAGATGGATGTGGATGATAAAATGCACCCTAATAAATTCCAAAGTATAAACAATCTCAGATAAAAATGAGATTGTGATATTTCCCTTACCTTAGGTCCGATTTGATTCGTAAGTGCCCAAACCTCCTATATAATTATTTAAATAATGTTATTGACTTATTCCAGAATCATACTTATTGTTATGATATCATATATGGTCATATTCTTAGCTTATTATTAGTAATATTTCATTACTACTTGTTATTCGGGTGTTTATTAATTTTTTGTTCTTATGCGTGTTTGTCGAATAAATTCTTATTATTCTCTTTAGGTTATAGAGACCTCATTTACAGAATGGTATTATTGTAATATATATCATATTCATTCATTCAATTCATTTATATAATCATTATGCAATGAAGATCATGTAGAACGAATCACATCACATCGTGGAGACGGTATTCCGTACATACACAAGAGCGATGATATTGTTCCCATGATCATGGAATTATATTGGAGTGTATGTATACTATTTAAGAATCAATATCAATTTTTAATAGTCATATATAGTCATTATTTACACCATTATACCCATCCAAGTAAGGTGGTGGTGGAAAATAGATTACACCACGGCGTGGAGACGGTATTCCGTACGTACGCACGCGCGGTGATTTCTTTTTCCGTAGGATGGATAGATGGTGAAATAGGGTTGTTTCATACTTATAATAACATATCAGTATATGAGTGAAACTGATGTTATTAATTCATAATGAAACAACTAAAGAAGAAGAAGTGGAAGAAGAAATAAAGATGAAAGAATCGGTAACGGACATTACCTCTTCTTTGAAGTGCTTCTTTGAGACCTCCTTTTAGGGAATTAAATAGGTCTTTGAAGAAGAAAAGAACCTTTAGGATGTTTCTAGGGAAGTTTAGAGGAGAAATTGGCAGGTTTTGGCCGAGATTGAAGGCTCAAAGTGGTGTGAGGAAGAGGGGGAGGAGGTGCCCTTTTATAAGGGAGGAGAGGGGCACCTTTGGAATAACTAAAAATATTATTTTATTATAAAGTCAAATTCGGTTTTTAATAGCTCCAAATTGATGTCTTTCGAAGCTAAGGTGGGGATGGGTCGAGATCCTCTCATCCAATAGAATTTATACAAGTTTAGGTATCAATTTTAACCTTATCTTTTAGATTTAACTTTAAGTTAGATAATTTAACTTTTACCGTGTCTTCTTGTTTTCTTACACTATAAGGTTAATAAACTTACTATAAGCAGCAAAATGAACCAGAAGTTGTTTATTATTAATATATATAACATTTTATAATTCATTTGGCTGAACCGTAGATTTTTAGGAATAAAATAACAATTACTAATATAATATTTGTTTTAAAGACTATTTTATGTCAATTTTGACACTATTTTGTAATTGATTTTTGTGAAAATCATAACAGAATGATTAGTTAGAAAAAAGTTAATTAAATAAATACTAACATGTCATATTAACCTAGGAAATTAGTGGGATTCATATAAAGTCTTAAATTACATTTATTTGGGTATTTATAACATCAGTTATGTCAATATTTCATTAATATGATAATTACTACATCATCGTTGTGTCATAAAAAATGATAATTATTTAATCTATAAAAATTCTAAATAAATTCTTATTATGTAGATAATTGTATTAGCTTTCTGGAGACTATTCATGTTCTAATTTTCATGAATTGTATCACTAAATTAAAATTAGTATACTTATAAGGTTTAAGAAAGTGACATGTTGTCACATTCTTTGGTTTTAATAATAATTAACTTATTTTCATGGAATAAAGTCCATTAAATGAATGTAATCCGACCCTTAGGTTATATGGGTCGACTTTTAGTCATCCAATAGGATTTTTCCAAGTGTTAGGGTAATTTTATAAACTTATTTTTACCCTTAATTACCCGATTTACCTTTAACTACAGTAAATAAAATTTACCTTAGTTACTATTTACAATGCCCAAAAATAAAAAGTAGCTTATTAACATAATTTGGACCCAATTATTCCAAATATGGAATCCATTTTTCCAAATTCAATACACAAAATTTTCAGAAATTAAATTAAAATTAATCCCGTTGTCGAAAGAAAACGGGTTTTTCTTTAAAACATTGCAAAAGATTGAATTGATTTAACCTACGAATTCAAGGTAAAATCAACGCTAATGACATACATTATATTAAATGGTAAAAATATATTCTATTTATACTTTAAAACCATTCAGTATTATAATTTAACCACATAAGATATTACGATGAAAAAAAGTTGTTTTTAATTAAAATATAGCGTGTTTTTGCTATTCATTAAAATATGAAAGTCATCAGAATAAAATGAAAAATTTATCCAAAGTAAATTTTTATTTATTGATTCCAAATAATAATTTTATTTTTTCAAATGGAACTTATAAACATTTCAAAAACTATATTTAAAGTGGGTGCGCCATCAAAAGGCGACAAAACTGTATTATTTGAAAAATACTTATTTTACCCGAAAAATTTATTTTGTTCTTATAACATGTTCTAGAAAATGTGTAAGATGAATAATAATGTTATAAAATTCAAAATTTAGTTAATACTATTCATAACGGCTGTTCATAATAATATTATAATATTATATCGTTGTTTAGTAACACCCAATATTGCGTACAACACACGCTATCGAGGAAGGTCGCGATTGCGTGTAATGCAAGCCAAGTCAGGGTTGCGTGTTGTGCAAGAATCCTTCATTGTTTTGTATAACGGAATCCAACCATATTTCATTTATACATTGAATATATATATATACTCAATGTTTAATAGAATAACTATTATCAAAATTGTGTGTAACACGATCCAAGAATAGTGTTGCGTATACTGCAAGCTAATACGGTGTAGCATACAACACAAGACATTAATGAAATTAAAAGAATATTTTTCATAAAATCTTGGGGTGTTACAGTATGCTCAGACTGGCCATCTGTCTGTGGGTGGTAAGCTGTACTCAAAAGTACATGAGTACCCAATGCCTTCTGAAGCCCCTGCCAGACTCGAGAAGTAAAACTCACATCCTTGTCTGAAATGATTGAGTGTGGAACTCCATGAAGACATAAAATCTCTCGGATGTACAATCGTCCCAGCTCATTAACACTAAATATCTCCTTAATTGCAACTAAGTGATCAATCTTCATGAGTCTGTCAATGACAACCCAAACTGCGTCATTCCCTCGAGCCGACATCAGCAAACTCGTCACGAAGTCCACCGCGACGTCATTCCACTTCAACTCGGGAATGGGCAACTGCTGTAAAAGTCATGTTGGTCACTGATGCTCCGCCTTCACCTACTAACAAGTGGAACACCTCATGATGAAACCAGAAATGTATCTCTTCATACCTGGCCACCAATACTGACGGTGTATATCACGATACATCTTGGTGACGCCAGGATGAACTGCCCAAACTGATGAATGAAAACCCCGCATCAACTCCTCACGTATGTCTGCTGGCACCCATATGCGTCCTTGTAAATTCAAGATCTCATCCTCACCTATGGTCCATCCAAGAATAGGGTCCTCTCTTAATACACTCTCCCTTAAGACTTGGCCTTCATAATCTGATAGCTTTCTCATTCAAACTCAATCAAGAAGGTTAGAGGTAATAGCTATAGAAGATAGAAAAATCTGCCCCTGTCTATCATGAACCTCCCAATGCATCTTAGTGAACAGATCCATAAGCTTCCACTCACTGCTGGCCTCCTAAACTGCATGTATTTGAGTCCTCCTTCTCAATTCATCAGCCACTGTGTTTCCCTTCCCAAGCATATAGTCATGATCAAGGTCAAAGGACTGTAGGTACTCGACCCACCTTCGCTGTCTCAAATTCAGATCACACTGAGTGAATATGTACTTAAGACTTTTGTGGTTGGTGAAACCCCAAAAATTCTCTCCCAGAAGATAATGTCTCCAACAACATAGGGCATGAAAAATAGCTGCCAACTCCAGATCGTGCGTCGGGTAGTTCCTCTCATGTGGCCTCAACTACCAAGACCCGTACACAATGACTCCATAACCCTGCATATGCACAGCTCCCAGCCCAATACCTGACGCATCATAATAAATAGTATAGCTCTTTCCTGGATTTTTAAAGACTAGTATTAGTGCTGAATTCAACCCCCCCTTTTAGCTCTTGAATGGCTGACACACAAGAATCTCACCATAAGAACTTCGCACCCTTCTTAGTCAAACCTATCAGTGGTGCTTCCAAGCGTGAAAAGTCCTGTATGAAACGTCTATAGTATCCATCCATCCCTAGAAAACTATGCACCTCAAAGACGTTCTTCGGCTGCTCCTAGGAAACTAGAGCTGTCACTTTCTCTAGGTCTACTGATACTTCTACCTCTGAGATAACATGACCCAAGAAGTGAATCTGGTCCATCCAAAAGTGGCATTTTGAGAGCTTAGCATATAACTGATGCTCTCTCAGTTTACTCAAAACAATCTCAAGATGGGTAGCATGGTCATTTCGAGTGTGAGAGTACACAAAGATATTGTCCATGAAGACCACCATGAAGGAATCCAAGTATGTATGGAACACTCGGTTCATCAGTTCCATGAAAACTACAGACGCGTTTGTGGGACCGAACAACATAACCATATACTCATATAGACCATACCTGCTTTGGAAGGTTGTGAGAGGTATATCAGATAGTCTAATGCGCAACTGATGATATCCAGACCTCAAGTCAATCTTTGAGAACACACGGGCTCCTCGAAGCTGATCAAAGAGATCATCAATCCTAGGCAAGGGATATCGGTTCTTGACCGTCAACTGGTTCAGCTTCTGATAATCCACATAAAGACTGAGGGTGCCATCTACCTTCTTTGCAAACAGAACAAGAAAACCCCCAGGAGAAGTACTGGGTCAAATAAAAACCTTTTCCTTCAACTCTTCCAACTGATTCTTGAGCTCCTGCAACTCTAGTGTAATCATCCTATAAGGAGGGATGGAAACCGGTTCCGATCATGGCATAAGCTCAATAGAAAATTCAACCTCACACTCTAGAGGAAAACCTGAAATGTCCCCTGAAAAAAATATCTGAAATGATCCACCACTGGAGGAAAGTCTAACTGTGAAGTCCCTTAGTCATCCAGATATAGACTAGTAATATGGGTTGTAACTCCTCCCAACCCATGATTCTCTGGACCCTCTTTACTCGCCTGGACATTGCATCCGCCTTTATAATGAAAATATCCCCCCTCTGGTGATACAAAACTCACCCTATGATGATAACAGTCGATGAAGGCCTGAAAGGGAACTAGCCAGTCCATTCCGAGAATGACATCATAGCCTGTCATCTCTAGGACATAGAGATCCCATAAGAAGTGACACCCACCAACCTCTAGAGGGCACTCCTTGCACTGACATACACTAGCCGTTCTAGTCCCCAACAGAGTGTCTAGCGTCAAGATATCGGTAAAAGAAAAGATGTATAGCCCAAGGCTCTCCACAACAGCAATAGAGATAAAGTTATGGTAATCCCCTATATCGAAAAGAGAAGAATCTAAAATTGAGGCTAATAAGATCGTACCTCGAATGGTAGAAGGTTCGGGATCCTGATCCTGTTGGGTCTTCTCCACTGAAAAATTCTAGCCTATACCGTGAACCTATGACCCTGCCTGACCGCTCTGAGATGATCCACCCTACTGTCGCGGAAGAAACAATGACTGACTACCATGGTCACGACCTCCACCTCGGCCCAAACGGCTAGAAGAACTCCAGTTCCCCGACTGGGGGGAAACTGGTGTCACTGCTCCTAAATGCGGAGTCATAGAAGAACCCCTATCTCCAACTGCTGGTGAGAAGAACTAGTAAAAGAGACGAAGATTACCCATATTTCTAAAATATCGGCACTCCATTGGGTCTCTCAGGAAACGTGGCCTCATATGTCTGCTTCTCCCACACTAGTAGAACACTACCTGGCTACCGGAAGATGCATCCCACCTTCTCTGATCTCCTCGTGCAGTCTCCCTATGATGCTTCTTGCTATCAGCTGGTGGAGCGGTAACTCTGGATTCCGAATCGCCCTGGCTCATAGCTCAAGAATCCCTCAGATTGGGCTCTGTGATCAGCACCTGGTTGACGATAGAAGATATCAAAGTCAACCTGATGATGTTCACCTGAGATCAGATGTTGTGCCTTAGACCATCCTCAAACTTCCATTCAAGGAACAACTCATCACCTCCTGGAATAGGCATGAAACAATGCAGCTCTTGTGAAGTGAGAGGAATACTCTATAATAGTCAGAGTACCCTACTCTGGACTCATGAACTCTCAGTCTAGATCGGCCCTCAAGGTCTTCGAGTAGAAGTAATCATAGAAGATGTGCCAAAACTCTTCCAAAGACATATTCTGCTGGCGACCCACCTGTGAGATCACCTCCCACCACCTCTTGGCGGAGTCTTGAAGCATGTTGGTAGTGAGATTCAACCTCTTCTCTGGAGGTATCTCCAGATTCTTGAAAATCATCAGCGTGGCTTCTAGGCGTGACTCTATAGCCTGAGGTCCTCCATCCCCTGAGAAAGTAGGAGGATGCTGCTGCTGGAAGACTCGGGTTAAATCAGACATCGATGGGTAAAGAGGTGGTGCTACCTAAAAGGTTTGAATAATCCTCCGAAATACCTCCCTGAACTATACATCAGCACCTATGTTAGGTACAACAGCTGGTTCCAAGGATGGAACAACGGGAGGATCTGTAGGTAGTCCCTGATCAGCCATGTCCGGTGTCTGATCACCATCTGGAAACTGGCGCACAACCAGAGGACGTCGCGGTGGAATGACTCTCTATGGTCAATCACACCTTAGACCAATATTATCAAGGACTGAAAACAAGGAGTGTAAGAAGGGAGAATTTTAAATCAATCACTCAAGTTTTACAAAACATGACTACACAGCCTGTATATCTCCTACACGGCGTGTTCTATGAAGTCATCTACATGGGCGTGTACTCCTGCCTAAACTGGCCATGTAACACCCCAGACACATGGTGTGTTGTCTTAATACACAACATGTACTTGAATCCTATTCCCCTTCCTGAGTCCTTCTGCAAGGTTAATCCACACAACTCTCCTAAGAAAAAACTACACAGCATGTTCCAGATGGACACGACGTGTACTCAACAAGCTTCACCTGGCCTGTGTTGTTAGTGACATGACCTGTGTACCCGGGTTACACTACACGGCATGTTCCAGACTGACATGACATGTACTAAGAAGTACCAATAGGCCGTGTGGTTAGATACATGTCCGGATATACGGCTGACACTACACAACGTGTTCCAAAAGGACACAACATGTACAAGATGGCATAACACCGACCCGTGTTGTTCGTGAGACGGCCAGGTACCTGGGTTAAACTGCACGGTGTGTTCAATGAGAACACAACATGTATAGCTTAAGGTCTTCTCCGTCCATGTTGTTCGTTACACGGGTGGACACTGGGTCAACACTACACAACATGTTTGAACTATACATGACATGTTCCTAACAGATTTCCCTCATCCCGTGTCTCTGCCCACACAGCCTATGACATGGTTAGAGACTACATGGTGTGCACATAAAGTACATGGTGTGTACTTAAGAAAAATAGTTTCTTCCTAAATAGAAGAACACATGGAATGTACTTAACACTACACGGTGTGTATTCTAGGTTTTTCCAGACAGTAAGCCTCAGAAACTACTCCAGAACCAAGAAAACATTGAAATGAACAAAGAAAGTTCCAAATTCTGATACGTGAGGGCCCATACTCCCCATGAATCAAAGGATGACATCTTATACATGTTCTAACAAGGCAAACAGAGTAATGATCCACCAAATTCTGGTTCATGAGGGCCCATAACACCTCAAGAACCAAAGTTTGGCATCCATTCAAGAAACAATTTACACAAAACAATACCCTATCAAATATCATGTATTTTATCAAGGCATCTATCAAAACAACATGCATATTCTACACAACATCTATCACAACAACATGAAATCGCTAATGCATCCTAGATGACATGGAAAGAATGCATGACATGTGATTTCTAGAAAGTGCCTATATGATGCATGAGATGGAATACCCTCATCTCATCAGGTTGTGACAGAACTAGAACCCAAATATCATCAACGATAACAACACAGTACATGCGAGTCACCCAATGGTGAAAAACAAATCAACCGTAAAATTGAAAACTAGAAAAAATTAGAATAAACAAGGTAGATTAGATTTTACCTGTACACAAGTTAGCTACTCCCAGGTACAACTTATTACCAAGTACCTATTCCTTCCTATCCCTAGATATAGGCTCCAAACAATAAATCAAGAGAAAATAATTCCTCTGATACCACTTTGTAACATCCCGGTTCTGGAAGCCACCCAAAGGCACCCCGTACCCGGTTGGTCACATAGACTCAAGCACATTTCCCCAAATTCCAGTGGCTGTCGACTAGCAGAGAGGGCCTTGGGTGTGATAGTGGGGAACTATGCCCTCATTGGCAGAGAACACAGTGGAAGTAAAAAAATACATACAATAGCAGAAGCAGAAAATATTAAACAACAGTAAACACCGGAAGACTGGAACAATGAAAAACTAGAGAACATACATATATAAAGTGATTCATGATACATATGTCTAAGAAATCAGAAAAACAAGTCACAATTCAGGAAATACAAACAGTGCTAAACCGATGTAAAAAAACAGATAAAATCCTCAGCATCACAAGCCATAACTTAGTCCCACACTCTCCATCTCCACAGCAAGTTCAGTACATGAAGTTGAAGGGAGCTTTCCCTTATCTATACCTACAATAATATAATCTGTTTGGGCCCAAAAGCATGACCCAAATAGGGTGTGATACTAAATCCTAGTAGGCAACCACCCAAATATCTTTTCCTAATAGTCAATGAATATACGGCAGGTAAAAGTACAGAAAACAGTAAACAAGAAGGTTCTCAGCACTAAATAGTTCCACAAGTCATACAATCAATCAAGCACAGTAACCCTCTAGGAAGTGATCACAACCTATCCTCTCTGGTTCGGTATAAGAAGACTCTCTGAGAAAGCACTCATAGTCAATTCCCCTTATAGTCTAAGGTAGTCAGGAACTCTCTGAGGAAGCTCACGCAGTCAATTAATCTTATAGCCCCAAGGTCAAAGACTCTCTGAGGAAGCTCACTCGGTCAATTACCCTTATATCCTAGATCATTCATAGACTCTATGAGGAATCAATCACCGTCAATTCACCTTATAGTCTAAATAATTCTGGAATAAAATCAAAGACTCTTTGAGAAATCTCATGAAGTCAATCCCCTTATAGTCTAAAGCAATCAAGGACTCTATGAGGAAGCTCGCTTGGTCAATTCCTTTTATAGCCCCAAGTGGTTCTAGGCTCTCTGAGGATTCTCACTCGGTCAATCCCCCGTATAGTCAAAATTGCTCAAAGACTCTCTGAGGAAGCTCACCCGGTCAATTCCCCTTATAGTCTACTATACCAGGTTCTCACAGCCCTCTATAGGTCAACAAGAATATCAGTGTAATATGGCCAAGTAAACCTACAGAATTACTTGCCTAAACAGTATACAACATAACAAGCATGTCAGAATACAAACTCTTCATCCTAAAACAATAGGCATGGAAAATAGGCAAGGCAGCCAAACTGGACAAAATAGGACCAACCAGTCATAAACAGAACATGCAAGGGAAAAACATCCAAAGCATAGAAACCAACCCAATTCATATCCAAATTACCTCTACACAAGAATACAATCATGGCATGAAAACAACAGGGGTAAAATGACAAACACGCAATACACCGTTCAAGGGTATTGGTGGAATTGGAACATAATACACAAAGACTTCGAACGAAAAGGCACAAACAACCTACCTCGGGGTTAAGAGATCGCTATATGTGAAACTAGAAGCATGAATCTCCTTATAAATTCGAAGATATATGAAAACTTATAAAACTGTCAACCCATGATAACTTGGAAAAGAAGAGGAATTAGAAAATGATGCTCTAGGAGAGGGAAGAACTCACCGATACGATTCTAACGCGACTGACGATGTTTGATTCAGAGGACGAATGAAGGATTGGGGGTTCATCGAAGATCCATGACCATACCCTTTCTCTTGGATGAAACAGACCTAGAACGAGTCAGTTCTATCCATCATACGTGACCCCGATGCGTTTAACAGAAAAAAGAAAGTACACAGTGTGTAATTTTTATGTACACAGCATGTACTCGCCTTTTCCGTACTCTACTTTAAGCGGCCTCCAAGTCACTCCCACACGGCCGTGTGTGTGGCTACTATACGACCAACACACGAACTCTTACGAAAAGGAAGTACATGGCGTGTACTCATAAGGTATATGATGTGTACTTAGAAAATTTCCAGAAAACCCTCTTTTCCCCAAAAACGACCAGAAAAGGAAATCATACCTCAAAGGAAGGTCTAGGCTCTTACAAACATGGTGAATATAATTCAAAGGTAAATTTAATGTTTTCACTTCTTGATCTGTCATAATTTAAAAATTTATTACATGAGGTTGTTGGAACTTATTTTTAATAGAAGTTTCTATAAAACTTATTACAATTAAATTATATTTTTTTCAATATCTAATATCCATTTTGATCAAAGACTTTGTTGGGTCAAATCTTTGTTGTGAGAAGAAAATTAAGTTTTATTAAATTTTTATGAAATTAAAAGCTAGTAAATAATTTGGGTTTTAGTTATCATAAAATTCATACATGTTCAAGTGATTACCTTTTATAATTTTTTAATTATGAATCTTTAGTAAATTGTTTGTCATATGGATAAACGAGGTATAAAGACATTCAAAATGGAAAAACCAGAATTCTTCTTATAAAATAGTTGAGGTGTTTTTTGATTATATTTAGATTTATGAATCTATTTTTGTCCAAATATACATCTTTAATCATGAAATGGAATTTATTAAATATTTTTGTAAATATAATTGTAAATCATATATGTGATTGTCAATCATGAAAAGAATTGAATGGTTTTTCCAAATGTTTCTTAAGAATCATGTATTGTCTGGTTAGTTCTATTTATATATGTTTTTTTCATTTTAGTGCATATGGTAGTCAATATTCTTATTGTACCATTTTTATATCTCCATACAACATACCTCCATATATTCTGATGAAGAAACCATATTTATACATTTTTAACATTATTAATTCTAGGTTATTCAAAGAAGAATATCAATGTTTATTTTGAAACCACTAGTTGATGAGTTAAAATTATTACAGAGTGATGGTGTAATAATAAATGATGTAGTTTTACAAAAAAAATTGCCATTAGATCAATATTATTAGGATAATCAATGATTTTACAATATTTTTTAGGTTATTAAATGGATTAAAAATGTTTAGAAATCCTGTCTGTACTGTATGGGTGATAGTAAACCTTTTTTTCAAATGGAAGAAAACCTTGTTTTTTTTACTATCATCAAAGAGTTATTCCTGACAATTATCCTTTTTAAAGAAATAGAAATTATTTTACAAATGGTACACTTGAATGTGATCAAACTCCATCATTTCACTTAGTTATTTTGGTAAAAATTATCATATATTCATTATAAAATATTAATTTTAGGCCTACTATAAACCAATAGAAAATATGAAATTTTAGGAGAAATCACAACTTGGTAATGTGAATTATTTTTTAGAATTTACCATATTAGTTTTATTTTTCAGTCTATCAAATACTGTATATAATGAATATTGAGAAGAACTACTTTAATAACATTTTTTATACCATATTACACACACTAGTAAAGACAAAAGGCACTATAAAGGAATGATTAAATATTTCTTAGATTTATAGGTGTCTTGAACTTGAGTTATTTAAAAATGACAGGTCATCATGTTTAATGGATGAAAATGTATCTTATGCCCTTTTAAAAGAAAATTATTTATTATTCTGTTAATGGATTTAATATTTGATATTACCAAATAGAAATGTTTATAATTTAGTATTTTGTGTCATAAATAACTATATTATTGAGTTACAGAGTCATGATTGTCATCTCATAATGAAAATATTACCACCTATTAGATTTAGAGGGATGTTGAATTTATTAATTTGATATGTTTTTACTGAAATATTGTGCCTTTTCTATGAAATTTGTGTTGAAACATCATACTATGAGACATTGAGTAAGCTATAAGAAGTTATTAATCTTTGTTTATGTAAATTAGAAAAAATATTTCCACCAACCTTATTTGATTCAATGGAATATTTAATATTATATTTTCTATATGAATCAAGATATGCATGGATAATACAGTTTATATGGATGCAACCATTAGAGATTTGTTTGTAGAAATTAAAGAAAAAGGAATATAACAAAGTGACAGTTATATATTCAATTGAAACTGTATACTTATGAGAATAAATTTTAAATTTATCCCTATATAGTTTTAATCTAAATATAGGTCAAAATAAAATAAAATGTTTCTTAATGAGGAAAATGTAGATGATGAAATACATAATAAATTATCAATATTTAATCCCTTGAAACATGGTTTTCATGGTAAAAATGAATGATGATTTTCAGATTATGAAAAAAAAAGATATGATACATATGTTTTTTTTATCTATTTTAAATAAATGACATGATTTTTATAGTAATTTATATTTTTAGTTATTATTTTATTTTTTAATGCTTTCATAAATAATTTTTTTAGATTATATGATGAACATATCCAAAAAAATATGGATTATCTAAATTTATCTTGGAGAACATGTTCAACAAATTTTTTATTTTGGTTTCAAATATTGGCAAGTTAAATTTTTTTACCACCATATATATGAAATCAATATGCTATATATTATTATTAAAATTAATTTAATTTTTTTAGGTATAAAAATATGTAAATATAATTGATAGTTGATAATGTGCACTGAGTACACCACCATCTAAATTGGTAAAATCCAATAATACTTCTATGATTAATGGATTTTAATTTCATATACACACATATAGAGAGTAAAAAAAAATAATTAATAGTGATGTTTTTTTAAAATTAAGTCAATATAAAGAAAGGGAAATTAATTTTTTTAGCGCACTGGATAAAATAATTGATTTATCTTATATGAGATAGAAATATGTAACAATATTTAAATTTCATTGGTTTCATATTTCTCAAGGTCTACATGTTTATTCATGACATGGATTTTTTGTCATTAAGTATAAAAGTTGTCGTACATTAAATGAACCATTTATATCTGCACATCAAACACATGATGATCATTATGAAAATTATTATATTTTTATGAGATATTTAAATGATTTGTGGGGTGTAATAAAAATAAAATATTATAATAATAAGTGTATTAAAAGGGAAAATGGTTCCATAGAGTTTATAAATATTAAAAAAATTTAAGAAACATCACCAAATACACATTTTACTCAATGATATATAGATATCACTAATGTGACATTATAATTATGGGATAATAGTAAATATAATGTGGATAATGTAACTATAAATGAATTTTAAAAAATTATAGATGATGAAATTGAAGATTTTATAGAAATTTATGATGTTGATAAAGAAGGTGATGAAAATGATTGTGATGAATACAAAGATGAAGATGAAGATTGTTATCCTATTTTTTAATACAATCACAAAGAATATATATTATTATTTTTTCAATAATTATATATAAGTTTTCCATATTTGATTATAATATTAAAACTTATTCATAGTTAAGATTATTTATATGTTTTAGATTTCTATATATGACTAGGATGATTTATTTTATAGCTTGTCCAGTGATGACCATCTTATTTCATCATCTGATCATTATAACAAGTATTTATCCACTACACCATAAACTAGAAGGGTTTGGGGCCTTTCTATATTAATTATTATAGACCCTATTCCTAAGTGGAGTCCATTTCATGACTTCTATATTTTTTTGAAATATATATATTAAAATATATATTTTATATAATTATCATTAATTTATTTAACTGATCATATTTTGTATTGGTTTCTTATTTTCACAATTTTTCATATATAGAGATTTTTCATCCATCTATGACACTGATGAATGCTTTTTCTACTCCATGGGTGTTATGGGTCCATGTTCCCATTGATATGCATTATTATATGTTTGATCATTGTATGACGTATAAATAAATATTGATTTTATTTAAAGTTATATTAATTTTTAACTTATTATTATTAATTATTTGGAGGTTTTATGATCACTTATCGATGACATTATGAGACTATCTATATGGGAGGAATAATAGGATTTTTATGTAAGAGTGTTTCCATTAGTTTTTAAATAAAATTTAGAGGAGAGACATATAAAGAGATTCTGTTATTGTATTTCAAGAATATTGTATGGTTTATCAACCAAATTATACTCCCTCCCAGTATTTGGAGGGATTATGTGACTACTAGATATGGTAGAATTTCAGGATAAGATCATCTACAAGCTGATATATTCTTGTTAGGCAAGATGTCACTCATAGAGTTAGAAGTCATACTTTTAGTCTACATTATTAGGAAATGATATGCTGAATTGATTATTATTTTTTATATATTTTTATATATTTTTAATAATAAATGTATGTGTTAAATTTTTATAGTTTTAGATCGATCTTTCAATTATGGAAATGGATGTGTATAAGTGGATTTACACCGATATACTCACTGGAAATTTTTTGGAAAGAGTAATTATTAGATCATGATTAATATTTATTTTTTCATATTTTAATTAACAAAATAAAAATTTATTTAATTTTATAATTAATTACCATTTATAGGAAATATATGAGTTAGATGATCCTCACATACATGAGATTCTGGCTGAGATTGATGGAAAACAAGTTAATGGATAGGGATTATACATATCATGATTT
Organism: Viscum album; assembly: GCA_963277665.1. Lineage (NCBI taxonomy): Eukaryota > Viridiplantae > Streptophyta > Magnoliopsida > Santalales > Viscaceae > Viscum > Viscum album. The sequence goes on along the minus strand of OY728147.1, from coordinate 832,140,201 downwards.
GACAAGGATATATAACAATGGGAGACAAAAACTAGTATTAGGATATTTTGGGTGATTAGTATTGGTTTAAGATCAATTTCTACTGGTTATTATAGTACTAAAATATTATATTCATTGGTCAGTTTGAAGGGAAGTCATATGAGATCATCCTTTTAGAATACACAGTATGAGGAGAGGCTAATATTTTGGATGATACTATACCAAGGTTAACTAGGGAGTAGGAATATAAGTAATAGTGTTAGCAGTATCATAATGAGAAGAAGTTTGAGTATATGTGATGACTCACATGAGGTTTAAGGATGTAGTTTCCTATGCCTACTAATGATTCTGTTGCAACTGATCCCTCTCATATATATTAAATAATCTATTTTTTTTCAAGAAACAATATATATAATTTTATTTATGGATGTTTTTTATATATTTTTAATATTATATATTTTCTTGTTTATTATTTTTTTAATAGTTTTTGTGGTTGATTAATTTTTTCTTATTAATGATTAAGAAATTTATATTAAAATATAATTTTTTTTTATTTTATATTAATTATTTCACTCATAACTCAAGTTACCTCTTGTTATCATAATATTGAAGTAGATTGGAATTACATTATTTTTAATGAAGTTATTAATTTTTCCAATGTACTCAGATATTTGTGTAAATGTACAGATGTTCTTCATGAAATTAAAACTTCTATTATAAAATAAATTTTATGGATTTTATGGATTTTTAATATATGTGGAAAGAAAAAATAAATTAGTATTAATAAGGCACATGATTTTAGATGAGGTTCACATTATAGTGTATTAATACACATGATTTCTTTGTACACATGTTATAATTTATGTTTCTGATATTTATGAGGAAGACAATATAAATTTAGAATAAAAATATTGTGGATCTCAAAAGACTTATCAAGTATAATATAAAATCAGTTATTATAGGAACTATAGATGAATTATCATGTTTTAGGAATATGAAATTATTCATAGTGTCTAAGCATAAATTACATGTTATAAAAGATAATGATTGATTTTTTTTTCTCAATGAGATATCATTATTTTGTAAAGAATATAATATTTTCAATCTAAATATGAATAGAACCTTTAAAAAATAAAGAAAATGAATAATAAAAATGAAAAAATGTTTTTATTTAAATAACATTCAAATTTAATTATTATATCAATTAATTTATCAATAAATAATTGAATAATGATTTTACCAAGTAAAATCATCAGTATCTTATTTTTATGACATTATTAAATTTAAATAATTCATTTCAGATATTTGATAAAGTCAAAGATGATTTATTTTACTCGATTTAATTTCCTAGAAATGTAGAGTCATGGATTTTTCTACTCATCTACTTTGTTGTTTTGAGGTGTCATAGGTGGTGAAAGAGAAGGGATCGAAGTGATATGAAAGATATTATCATGTTATTCCATAAGTTTCCATTCCACAACCAATTTATGGAAGTTTTGTGTAAGATCCTATCACAATGATACTCTTTAAGTGTTTCATAACCTCAGAATAATAAATTTTCCAAAATCCATAACAATTCAACACACATAGAATTTATCATGGAGAATGCCTAAAATTATTTTAGGACCCCATTAGAGTATGTGGGATATTTAATTTTGCATCAAAGAATAAATTTCAACCATGCCATGAAGACTAAATTCATACCAATATGGGTGTTCAGGTTAGAAACAATTGAGATTAGTTTGAAAAATTTTTCATCATGGAGTTTAGAGTCATTCCATGAGGTGATGAATTTGGCCGAGATAGGTAGTTCCTTACAAATCATGACCATGAACAATCAACCTTCACGTAGTGGTGTATATGTATTCAAATATATTGGAATGAGATCTCTTTTATTTTTTTGGGATATCATGCTATGAATCTTGGTGGGACTCAATGTTTGAATGAGAAGTTAAATCCATTTCATTTTGGTGGAGGAAGCCACACTGTGATATATTAAGATAGAGATATCAAAAAATAGTTATTTTTCATGGTTCATGTTGACACATGCCCTGAAACCTCATGATATTACATGAATCATGTACACCCTATAAATAGAAATCATTTCTAAAATTTAGAGGCATGACTTTATATTTTATTTTATTATTCTTCTTGTTTAGTACATCATATACCATGTGCCTTCCTTTCACTCTAGTACTTTAATTTCTTTATCAAAACCAATAATTAAAGTTAGTTACTTCATTCTTAGTTTTAATTTTAATTTGTATTTATAATTTTTTTGTCAGAATTTATTTCTTAGTATGAGTTACTCATGTGATATGGGATTCTCCTCCATTATGCATGGATATTTCACTTAGGGGAAGGGTGATAAATAGTAGAAGGATGTGTGCATAATCGTTATTCACAATTTCATTCACGGAAGAATTATTTAATTAGGATTATTTTTGGAGCTTTAAATCAATCATATTTATACACAGGCATCTATATAAGAGATTCATGGAGAAAGTAACCCTGAAGTAGTTGAGTGAATTGATATATTAATACTATCTTGTATTCATTTATTAGGTTAAATATTGAATTTAATGCATCTTGGTTAATGAACTTCTTTGATCCCTATGTTTATACTGACATAGGTAGAATCAATGAGCTTGACCATAAGGAATTTGTTACTTTATAATGATCTTTTAACCAATCTAATGAATAATCTATGAGTGATAGAGGTAACATCCTTAGAGATCATCCTTTTAAATCAATCCATTATCCCTACTTTAATAGAAATTTTTTTCCCTTATTAATCAAGATTTAATTTTTATGATCTATAATTTTGATAAAATAGTTGAGTCAATGAGAGAACTTAAAAAATATTTAGGATAACATTACTTCCTCATGGGAAATATCTCATAATCCATTATTCAATTAATTATAGTTAGTTAAGGATTGAGCAATTAAATTTCTAACCTTTTGAAACCCAATCAAAAGTAATAACAATAATGGTTCCTACCAACCTATATCTTTTTATTTATTTTTACTTAATAATTTTTTTAATCCCTTTATTTATCTCATAAATTGGTCATGAAATTTGGTTTACTTGATGGATCATGAGGTTTTCTTATGATAAATAGGGATTTTTTGAAATTAGGTTCAAGATCTATGAACATTATTCCATGTGAGATCTAGGATATCAATGAAGAAGTGGATTATAAAATTTATATTTCTTCATTATTTTAATTCATATAATTTTATTAATGTGGTAATGGGTGAATGTTTTAATCATATACAATTTTATAACAATAAATAAATTTGGTGTAAAACACTATTTTTAAATACTTGATGTATATAAAATAAATGGAAGAAATTAATTAGTGATATCAAGGGATAACATGTGTAGATTGAGGATAATGGAATAAATTCATTATGTATATTGACTATGTGGAATTGTGGTGTTTATTTGTTGAAATTTTATTTTCATGGAATAACGGAATAATTAGAAAAGTTTGAGAAATGCGGTTTTCTAGATTCAAAGAATTAATTTTGGTTTATTTAAATTAACCATGATTTAATCTATTTGATGATGATGTGTGAAATATTATTTCATTATATTGTCTTTATGATGTTATGATGCATTTTAATTGTTGACTAATGGTTTGATGGATTCTATGAAGATTAGAGGTTAAAATTGATATTTTATAATAAAATGTGAGGGTGAAATATTATTATATGCATGGAAAATTGATATAGGTTTCCTAGGGATATATGGATGTTTGGGAAACATGGTATAATTTGATAAATGATGTTCATAATTTCTAGTGATTAATTTATATTACCTAAAAAATGATTGAATTGGAATTTATGTTTTATGAGTAATGATATATCATGAAATTTGGTATGATAATTTGATTTATATGGTGATTTAAAAAGTGTAATTATTTTATGTGTTATTGATGATATTTTTACGATATGATAAATTGATGTTTTATTTTTATGCCAATGTATGATGAGGTGGTATGGAGGGATGTTTCACTCCTAGTAAAAAACATAGGTATGTTTTTTGTTTTTGTAGATGTACCACTATACAATTTTTGTTGTTGTAGTGTTATGTTTCTTGTTACATTTTTTTTGTTATTATAGATCTAGTGGTGGATGGTTGTTGTGATTGTAAGAACTATGTCACGATGAGAGGACCACTTTAGGATATAATCAACACCAAGATGGGGGGGGAATTAGTGTTGAGAAACTTTTATCCAATTATAATTTTTTATCCCTTTACCTTATAGAACTATTAGGATCTTAATTCTCTTATTCTATTTTCCTTGTCATATGAAAGTATATGAAAACAAGTAAAAGATGAAATATGATATTTTTACAAGGTTTTAAACTTAATAAGAGTAGCTATCCCACATCATGTATGGTGATGATCAATAAATATATTATCTACTATAATGAGATACCTATTTACAGTGGGTTAACTAGAAAAAAATACTTAGCCTAAGTGTGATTCCTTACACTTTTGGAGGGGAGATAGAAATAATATTGAATACCTAGACAAGTGATGACCTCATTCAACTAGTAGATCCACACTGGTTTTTTATACTATCTATGTTGATAGTCTCCAAATTCTTCAATAACTTTATAACTCCAAGAAATTATTCCTCATACTGAGACTTTATTTGGATATCATATTGCTTCTTTTTTATTATCTTACTTCTTCTTTTACTTGCATAAAAGTGATAAAGAAAGTCATTTTATTCTCAGAAGAAAATTGAAATATTCTCTTTCCTTCATCTTCACATTAATCCAGAATAATGGTTGTCAAGTAACTCATATTTTTCTGAATCTATCTATCCATTATATCCATATGATAATGATCATTCAATGATAGTTCGTCTAATACCTTATTCATAACTTCGTTTGGTACCTAGTTTTTTGGTGATCATGATCCATATGATAAATTCTACTCCATAATCTACCTATACATATGACGCCAACTAATGGTAAATATCTACCTAGTATCACTTCATCACTTCTTCCCTTCTTTAACTGGTGCTCGATTGCTTAGTTCAGTTATTTCTCTCTATCTGGCACCCCCAGTTCCATCTGATACCTCGTCTTCTGATTCTTTGACCTAAATGATTATTACTCTCAAGATTATTTGGATGACACCTCCTCACAGTGCTATAATTTTTTAGCACAACTCACAACTCAAGTAACCTATTATTGGAACATCAACTCCCCTTCATACAGTTATAGTTTATCTTAAAATTTAGGGATAGTCGTAAAATCAAATTAAAATTCCCTACTTCAAAATTTTAATATACCATTAGATTATTTATTCATTTTACTTCCTTCAAAATTCCTGAAATATATGATTCAACCAATCTTCATAGGAAACTTCCATATATGTCAGTATCAATGTTCTTCAATTTATTAAAATATCATCTAGAATCACAATTGTCCTTCATGATTATTTAAGGATTGAATGTCCCTCTCAACATCAGCACAATTAAGGACTAAAAAATCTTTATAACGACATTCAAACCTTCCATTTAATAAAAACTCTTAGAACTTCTCCCATTTGGTGAAAACTTAAACTGGTATTCCTTCACCACTTTGTTGTAACATATTATAAACCTTTTTGATGAATCTTTTTTAAACAAAAACTTATTATTTTGATGAATCTGTTAAGTAAACCCTTGAATGATTATCCATCATAGTTTCAAAAGGATTTTAATCCATCCAATGAACTCTTATATGTTTTTTAGTTTTCAACCAACTGATTAACCCTAAAAGATATACTGTGATTATTCTATATGATGACTTGATAGAACTTCATTAGATGACTTTGTAATACTCAACTTTATGTCCATGTAACAATTTTTCTTATGGAAATTATTAGTGACTTATATCTAATGAAACTTTTTAGAAACCTCGTAAACCTATGTCTGATGATATTTCATAGAAACTTCAATACAATGAGCATCACATTGAAAGATTTGTTTGATGACTTCATATAGAGAGTTCTTCATTCAATTTTCTTTATATGTTTCCTCAAATATTGACTTAATTAGGAAACATATTCTTGAAAATTTGATAACATCTACTAGAGAGGGCTTGTATGATGACACAATACGTCAATACAACAAAATACATACATCCTTTCATTAGCTATAGCATCATCAACACTTTATTCATTCATTCAACACAAATTCTTAAATTTCATTTATTTATTTTTATGAAATTACATTCTATAGACTTTATCAAACTCTTAGTTCATCTTCAATTAGTATATCGTAGTGTTTGGAAATTGTAATTCTACCAAGTTTTTCAGAATCCTTCCTCTAAACCACATCAAGATACAATCATGAAACTCTTCATGATGTTTGATGCATTAAAGACCAATAACATGTCACCTAATTTATCTCTATTTTAACAGTGGTTTTTTTCTTCTTCCAAAATTTATATTGGAATCAATTCCATAAGGCATTGTGATGTTTAAACAATAAATTTCACATCAATAAGAAGTGAATAATATCATTTGTATGACGATTATTTGTTTTTTATAACTATTTATGTAATCATTCAAACATTTATTTCCACCTATTGTCAAATCAACGTAGTCCATTCACATCAGTCTGATATTACTATGAACAATCATATGGTGGTATCCCAAAATTTCCTCTATCTAATGGAATTTACATTTTGGTCCAACTGATGGAAACTCCATCCAATGGTTCTACTCAAAAACATCTCTCCGATCACCTTGGTTTGATTAACTTTGTTCGATCAACTTGGTATGCTATCCTCTACCTTCAACGCCTCTGGTCTCAACTATCTTCTTTATTTAATCACTTACTTCTACATCCATTCAACGTTTACTTGTCTTTCAGGTTAAAAATTGGTTGTAAAATTCTTAATGAAACCCCTTAAGGAAACCTTATAAGTTTTAGAACAAACATGCTTCTCTAAATATCATGAAAAAAAATACAACTCTCATTCATCCATTCATCCAAGATACTTCATCTTTATTACCAAACTTGGATACTTCAATAAAACTTTCCCACAACTTCTTCTTTACAACCACTTTAATATATTGATATTAATGAAATATTTATATTTAATTGAAAACCATTAAAAACTAATGAAAACCATTGATAAAAATTACAAACCACACACAATGTGGGATCTTAAATCTCTCCCTTTTTATTTATTATAAATACCTTCAAAGTATTTTCCAAATGAATATATCATTATGTAAAAATTTATCTCCATTCTCAAAATTTCTCCCCCATTTACTTTTAAAGACTTCTTTTCATTTAATTCTCCCTCCCACTTATTGAAAAGAAATACAAAGTTCCTGGGAAAAGGGTATCAGTTAATTCCTAAGCAATATTCCACCCATAATTTCACTCTAATTCTATGTGATCCATGCTCAATATAGAAAACAAGAGGATTTGATTTATACAAAAAACCTGTCCCTTACCAAATGATCTTGATACCTCAAGGAATAAGAATTAATAAAATTTTATTCAAGGGTTTTCTACTTTTATCATGATATGAAGATACTAATTTATATATGAAACAATTATAATATATATCAACCTAAAACTCTTTCACTCACATTGAAAAATAGAATAAAAAAAATTCAAGCATAACTATAAGTACAAGTTTCCTTGGATCGCTTTTCATATATTCATTTTTCTTATGTCATTTATTAATTCAATTTCAACCCATTTATGTTATGTTTTTTATTTTTTTAACCAAGTATGAGAGATAAAACATGTACCTTTCTAATAGAATTTCTTTAGGCACATTATAAAATAATTAGATTTATATGAAGTAATGATTATGGTAGAAACATTTATCATACTTCACTTGTATCTCCCTTAAAGAGACCTTATTTATAATCTTTAAAAATATGAATATATTCAATAGATATTATTTAGAAACCATATATTGAGAAATCACAAAAATAGATCTTTCTCATGTGACTGTGCAGACTTTTTAGAATTTCCACATCTTTACCATAGATGATGTTTTTCAATGTATTCATTTGGAATTAAAAATATAGGATCAAATCATTATGTGATATTATTTTAGTTTTCTATCATTTATTGAATAGACCACATTAATTTATTCAAGGATGATCCACTTTTAATTTTTCTATTAAACCAACTTAAGATACATTCTATGATGAAAACTTCCTTAAAAAATGTTGTCTATATGTTCTGTGTATTCTTCTAGCTGGGTGATCTCTTCTTGCATGATTTTAAAGACACTAAAAACAAGGGAGACTATTTATTTGGGAATACAATGTATAATATCTCATAATCTAGTAACACATATATCTTGAGAAGTTGTTGATCAATCATTGTCACCATTTATTCTAGATTCTACTTCTTGATAAAAATTTATACAATAATTTTCACATACCTCAGGGCCACTAGATCTTGAATCAATAAAAGTTGGTATTCTTACCTTCTCCTTAGTGGAAACTTTCCCCACCTTCTCTTCACTTTATATGTTATATTTATCTTATTTGTTATCATGGAATGAAGAAACTAATAATTCTACTTCTTTATGCAAGAGGGACATCTTCTTCAACTATCTTTTTTATTTCTTTGTCCTATTCATCGTAGTCTTGGTAGAAATATAATTATTATTTAAGATAACTAAATATTAACCATAAATCCACTTCACTATTAATATAGTAAAGATACCTAAATATTTAAAACAGAATAACTTCAATGTAGAGAATCAATAGTGGTGAACCAACCCTTTGATCCTAATTGAGAGGACTAGTTAGGGATATACTCAAAACTGAGGGGGGGAGGTGAATCAGCGTTGGGAAATTCTTATACCTTTACCTCTTAGACCCGTTAAGATCTTTATTCTCCTATTATTTTTTCCTTATCCCATGTAGGTTTATAAAAGAACGTAAAATATAGCACAAAATATTTTTACAAGGTTCACTACTCAATGACAGTATCTAGTCCTTTCCATGTATGGTGATGATTAGTACAACGATTCTCCACTATAATGTGATAATTTTTTATAGTGGTTTGGATATAAAATAGTCCTTATACTAATTTTGGTTCAATAAAATTTAGGAGGGGGATAGAAATATTCCTAAATCACTGGACCAGTGATGACTTCATCCAACTTGCAGGTACTCACTGGTTATTTATACAACCTATGTAGATAGTCTATAAAATTTTTAGTTACTTTATAACACCAAGAAGTTCTTCCACATATTAAGACTTATATTGGATGTCACAATTCTACTTTTTTATTTTATTACTTCTTCTCTTACTTGAACAAAATTGAGAAAGAAACTTGTTTTCTTCTCAGTAGTAAAATAATTTACTCTTTCCTTCATATTTAATTTAATATGGAACACTATTTTTCTAATAAATACTCTTCATCCGATACTATCCATTTGTTCTATATATCTAATGATGATCGTCCGGTGACAGTTCATCTGATCCCTTCTTCTTCCCTTCCTTTTGTACTTGTTCATCCAATTCTCATGATACATTCAATACCTTCTACTCCATTTGGTACCTATATGTTCAATACCACATGTTGGGAAATATCTTCTTCGTATTACTTCATCACTTCAACCCTTCTTTGACCAGTGCTTGATTTCCCTGTCTAATAATTTCACTCCTTCTGGTACCCAATGCTCCATATGGTACCTCTTCTTCTGATGCTTCAACCCAAATGAGTATTACACCGAAGATTATTTGTCTAGGACATCCTCACAATGATATAATTCTTCAGTGTAACTCATAAATCAAGAAACCTATTCTCATAATATCAAATTCCATTTATTTAGGAATATATTTTTTGCAGACTCAGGGAGAGGTGTGAACTAAAATTATGTTTTCTCACTTCCAAATTAGAATCTCCTTGTTAATTATTTCTTCATTTGACCACATTCAATCTTTCTACAAGATATAAGTCAATGAATATTTATATGAAACTTCCATAGATCTTGATATTAGTGTTCATATTTAACTTTCTTAAAATATCATCTAGAATCACAATCTTCCTTTGTGATTATTGAAATGTTGGATTCCCAGATCAACATCACTACAATTAATTAATTTAGGAAATATTTGTAAAGTCCTTAAAACCTTACATATGGTACAACCCGTAACACTTATTTTGTCCAATGAAAACTTTGATCGCTGTTCGTTCACCAATTCATAGGAACATTTCAAAAATATTTTACATGAATTTTATTTCATCTAATAACTTCTTTATTAAATGAATCTATTCGATCATACATTGAAAGTATATCTATAATAATTTTACAAGGATCTTCCTCTGTATGATTATTTCTTAGATGGTTGTTATATTTCCCCCCTCTGATGAACCCTCAAAGATCTGCTCCAATCCTTATATATGATGGATTCATAGAACTTCATCATATGGATTTATAATACTCATCCTGACATCTTTATAACACTTTTTAATGATGATTATTGGAGAATTTTGTCTAATATGGATTTTTGGAAACTTTAAAAACCTATATCCAGTGATCTTTTAGGGAAACTTCAGTCTAATGAGTGTCACTCAAAAACCTTTCTCTAATGACTCCATATAGAGACTTATTCATTTAATTATCTTTACCTATTTTCTTTAAATTTTTTACTTCATTAGGAATCCTATGATCAATAATTCTACAACTTCTATCCAATAGAGTCTATCATATGACTCACCAAGTTTGTATGATAGACTTTTAACTTCCTTTCATTAGTTAAAACCTCGTCAAAATTTTCTTCATTCTTTTAAATATTATTAACTTCACTTTTTTATTTTCATACAATTCCATTTGATATAATTTATATAACTCTTCATTAATCTTCAATCATAACTTCATGATGTCCAAGAACAATAATTCCACCAAGTTCCTCCGAATCCTTCAACAAACTTCAAGATAGAATCCTGAAACCCTTTATAATGTTTGATACATTAAGGATCAGTAACAACTTTTATAACTATATCTCTTTTATAGAGGCTTTTATCTTCTTCTAAAATTTATTTTTGAATCACATCCATAAGGAATTGTGACTTTTAAACAATAAGGTGTAAATGACCAACTTGGATGGATGTATTACTAAGAGGGGGAGGGGTGAACTAGTGATATTTTTTCTTTTATTTTTCCTTTATTTTAAAAAACCTTCACCTCATATTAAAGATTCATCACATTACTAAAAAAAATAATCACACATCTACATGAACAATTTTTTTTACAAGTTCAATACTCAACAAGAGTAACTACATCCTTAGCATGGTTAGTAAACAATACAATACCACACAATCTACTAGAAGTCAATACATTTTTTGGATAAAACAAGTAGGATATACACATACACTTGTGTAACACTATATTCAGTACAATAACCCATGTTCTTCATCTATCAAAAATGATATAATACTAGTTTTTGTAACATGTAATGAAACCTTGAACATTTGGTTCAAAACAAGTTACTGTGATGCCTTATCAACTTCCATTAGAAAACATTCAAAACACAATTCTTCACTTTACTACCCAACAGAAGATAATAAATTCACTTTTAGACTTTATAAAAAAACAAAGTATGATGGATCAGTATGATTCCCCAGTCCAATTCCCTAGTCTAGGAAACATATAAGAACATATTTCTCTAGAGACAGTTTTGAACCACTTCAAAATTTCTCTAGAAATCTATGTCTAATGGTTCAGTTTAATTTGATGAATCTTTCTAACTATTTTTCTATATGGAAATCTTTGTTAAGAAAACTCCATCAAAAAACTTCCTCTATATTCCAAAACTTTCATAACATTCTCTCTTCACACGTGAACATTACTTCATTGTCATAAAGTAAAATGTACTACCTTATATTTATAAGCGTACTAAGAGAGGAATGGGAGGGAAACTAATTACACTTTCCCTCTCAACCAAATTTACAAAAACTAAAATTTCACATTTATTTAAACTTTAACTTTGACTCTTTCAGTGTTTCTCAACTCTTTGGGATTATTTTTGAACATTATTGAATCTTCTCACAACTTAAACTTCAAATTTTCAAACAATTCTTCAGTCCAAAACCAAAGTCATTCTGATTTTCTTCATTACGACGAAAAAATATGTAAGATTGAAGACTTATCATTATTATGAACACTTAATAAAAATAATACCTCATTATACTGATTCTCCGTACCAACTAAAAGACACTTTTTAAAAACATTGGAAACATTTTTCCATAAAATTTTGCAAACTTAATTAGTCCTATGTTTTCTTTTTCCATATACATTATCACAACTTCTAAAGACACCATTACCTTGCCCTCTTTTTTTTTTAAAAAAACTCTTCAAACAAATATCCTTTTATTATTTTTCTCATACTGATGATCCTGCTTTTGATGAAGTGCATCATATGATGAATTTATCACTGTCAATATGTGTGTGATGGATCAGTCTCTGTCTTAGTATGATGTATCGACATCACTTATGTTCTGATGACTTTTGACCCACATTGGAAAAAAACAACACTTTTATTATTTTTTCTATTGAACCAATTATAATACAATTCAACCTGGTGAAAATGGTTTACTAAATCATTGATCATCATCCGGTTGATCGGTCTCTGATGTTCTTATATACATCGGTCCCAAAAAATCTTCATACTGATATTCTTCAATAGACTTCATAGCCTCTGATGGATTAGTAGCGTAATGCATCTGATGGACCAATTGATCAATAATTTATAAACACTTAAAACTTTATAGCCTTTATTCTTCCAAAAACTCCTAATTGTATCCTAATAAATTAATGAATTTGAGAATATAAGGATAAAAATAAAATCATCTAAATTAAAGTACCAAAAACATACTCTCCCCTAATCTTTCATATGGATTTCATCAAAATTTTCTCAAACAACTTATGATTTTTTAGAATTAAACCAACAAAAAAGAATCATAAAATTTAGTATAGATCCATTCAGACTTTGATACAACTTCTTATTACTATTGAAACATTTATTTTAGACACAATGTGTATCCAAAACACAATATCTTTCACAAAACTTCTTTAGAACAGAAAACCGAAAAAATGAACTTTATTATCAAACCTTCGTCTAATATTATGATTATGATGTATAATTTTGTTCATATCATCCAATCATCAAAACTGAAAAAGTGAATTGATTTTTTCCTAATAATAATAAAATATAAAACATTCAAAAGAAACATAATTTAAAATCCAAAAAAAAATTACATCCAACATGGTCCCAAAAATCTCCCCATTTGGATTTAATTTTCAACCAAAATTAATAAATAAATAAACTTTTAAATCTCAAGAAATGGATCACTAAAAAAAATTCCAAGCCTTCGTGAGCTAACCAGTTGTAGGAAACAAGAATCATCGATAGTAAAACCACACTGTCTAAAAGATGTGACTTAAAAAAACTTCTTCATCTTTCAAACATTCTATATATTCAAGAATTATTTATTTATTTCTTCCTATAATTTTTTTTAAGTCCATCTCAATTTTTTTGAATAGTTCACACACTTACATGCAGAGTTCACAGCTTACCCAGAAACCCCTACATACATGATTCATTAAAAGGTTTAGCACATATCAATGGATATATTTATGAATCAAAACTCCCCCCAAGATATTAATATCCAAAGAAAAGATGAGAACAGGGATAGAAGCATATAACTCAACCTTGAATAGAATGTGGTTGGACACCCATGTTCTGCCTCATCTTAAAAAATGATTCATTTGGTAAAGGTTTTGTGAATATTTATGTATCTTTTTCTAATATAGGAACATTATACAGCTTTAATTCATTATTCTTCATATAATATTAGATAAAGTGAAATTTGATATCAATATTTTTTTAATGAGAATGTTGAACTTTATTTCTTGTATGGTTAATGGAACTTTGATTATCACATCCTAAAAGAAGAGTTAACTTCACTTCAACAAGTAATTATTCCAAATAAATCTTCATCCACATATGTTGTGTGGTATATTGAGTGGAAGAAACATGAGAATCTTTAGCTATTCTAAGAGTTACTGATTTTTTTAGTATGCCAACTTAAAAATACTTCCCCTAGAAAGAAAACTCCACCAGATGTGGATATTTAGTCATCAATACTTCATTACCAATAAACATATATGTAGCCAACAAAATCAATTATTTATGTGTTATCATACATAATTCCAAATTTTTTATTCCTTTGATATATCTGAGAATTCTTTTTTTGTCCAGTAGATGTGATTATTTTTGAGCACTTTGGAATCTTTCACTTAATGTAAAAAAATAAATAATGTATGGGATTGAGGAAGTCAGATACAAAAAACATCCAATCAGCTTCCAAAACTCTTTAGATTCAACTTTCCTACCTTCTCCATCATTGATCAAATTGGTTCCCATAAATTTTTTTGTGGAAACAGGTTTCAATTATTCCATGCCAAACGTCTTAAGAATTTACTTTGAATACTTTTCTTGAGAAAGAAATAATTTTTTTTCTTATTTTGTGAGACTTATAACCCAAGAAAGTATTTCATTTAACCAATAATATAAATTTTAAACAATTTATTCATATCTTCCAAAAAACATTCACAGTTCTTTCATTATTCCCAGAAAAAATAATATCCTCAATATATTCAATAACAATAAGAAAAATATCTTTACTTTATTTGACGTACAAATTACTATCAATCCTTTCTTGAAATTAAAATTTCTTAAACAGGTATCCAATTTATAATACCATGACCTTATATCTCTCTTCAGCCCATAAAAGTATTTCTTCAACTTACACATATAAATTTATTTTTTTCCAACTACAAATCCACATAGCTATTAAATATAAAATTCTTCTTCAAGTTCACCATTCAATAATGCCAATATCACATCCATTTGAAATATTTTGAAAATTCATTGTGAAATAATATAAATAAAAATTATAATTATTTCTAACATTGATACTGAATCAAAAGTATCAACAAAATCAATGCCTTTAATTTTTGAATAACCTTTGCACCCCAACCTTGCTCTGTTTCTTATAACTTCTCTATCATAATTCATATTTATCTGAAAAATCCACTTTGTACCAATAAAATTTTTGTCATTTGTTTTAGGTATGAGTTCCCAAGTATCATTATTCTCAATTTAATCCAACTCTTAATTCATAGGTTGAATCTATTCCAGATGCTCATAATCTTCACTAAAATATTTTGGATCAACTTTTAAATAGAAATAATTATGTGCAACAACTTTTGATCTTCTTATTGTCTAAAACTTTTGATGTTGGTAACCAATAATGTTTTGATATTCAATTTTCTTCCCCATAATAGGATGATATATATGAAATTATTCCACATCACTGGAAATAGATGAGTATGATTATTCCATTTGTTTGGTATCAATGTTTTTAATCCTTATCAGGTTTCATAATAACATTTGATTCATCATATTCATCTTCCTAATCTATATGTTTTATTAAACATCTTCATTACCTTTTTTAATAAATTTTACAAAAATATAATAAATTATTCTTCCTATATCTTTGTTGAAACATAAATATCCTCTTCCATCTAGAGCATATCCCAGAAAGATTTCATCTTCACCTCTCTGATCAAACTTTCCAAGGTTTCAATTTTTTTTCTTTATAGTGATAGGAATCCCAAATACTACTAAGTGTTTAAAACTTGAAGTTTTTTCAAGGAGAACATTATAAAAATTCATATCATAACTTGGACAATAGAAAAATAATTTCTAAATATAAACATCTGTGCTCATAGCTTTCCTTAAACTACAATGATAAAGTCTATGTTCAAGTAACATAGTATTCCCCATTCCAACTAAAATTTTATTATTCCTTTTCGAAGAACCATTTTGTTGTGGTGTGTATAGTGGACTAAACTCATATCGAGTTACATTTTTTAAATATAACTTTTTAAATCTTCATTCTTGTACTCACCACCATTATCAGTTCTAAACTTCTTCAGAGAATACCCACATAACTTCCTAGCTCTCTTACTAAAACTCTTAAACATATTTAGAGATTACAATTTCTGTTTCAAATACACAACACAAGTAATGTGAGTAAAATAATAAATGAAATAAATAAAGTAATTATCTCTGAATGTTGATTTTTTTCTCACCAGTCAACAAATATCAGAATGAATAAGTTCCATGGGTCGAGTTGAAAGAATATCAACTTTCTTATGCATAGAGATTTTTTATCACTCCCTTATGAAAAATAGAACAACACAAATCTCTTATTATTGACATATTAGGATTATATCAAACACTGTTTCACTTTGATAACTTTCTCATGTTTCGCTGACACATATGTCCTAATATTTTATGCCATAATAATTTTCATCTATCATGCATAAGTAACATGAGTTTTTAACATCACTAACTTGGACCAAGTTTCCTTTTTTGTATTGGCCTCTTGTAATAACTTTTACAACTTCCTATCCTTTCACAATAAAACCATATTCTCTAAAAACAACTTTATTACACTCATAAAAATGTTTTGAAATATTCAAAAGTTGTGTTTCAACCCATCAACGAAAAATTATTTCTTGTATTTCAACTTTTCTTCTCCAATAATAGCGAATCCAAAACCTTTGATCTTGATGGATTCATCATTGCCAAATGTAATTATTCCTTCTTTGAAATATTTCACATTCTTCAACAATTTCAAATCTTCTATTATGTGAGAAGAATTCCAACTATCCAAGATCTAGGGTCATTATGCTTTTTTAGATTATAGAGCAGTTTCTACAATAATATATTTTTCTTTCCCTTTATATTTCTTCACATCTAGCTTCTGAGAATTGTTATAAATCTCTTTCTGTGCCAATAACAAAACAAGACACCATTTTGTAAGATGTTAAGGTTGTTCACATATTTTACAAATAGTTTTCAAATGTTGGAACATATTCTCAACTTTCATGCCAACCTTCTCAGATTTCTTCAGAACATTGTTCCTATATTTTTTCCTTTGAGAGGATTGACTCCCGCTCAAACTTTTATTTCTATAACTCATGGGATAATTGTAATGTTTTTTGTTGGAAAAAAACATATTTTTCATATACCAAAATCCACCAAAATTACAACTGCAACCATAGAATGAATACATTTTTCTATAACTTCCATACTATCTAAATTTTTTGAACATGTTTCTCAGTAACCTTATTATCTTTCTCATCAAAACATTTTTGAGCCCAAAACTTTCTACCATCGACTGAAATATTCTTCTTAAACTATGATTTCTTTCCAAATTTATCAAAATTAGAAGTTATTTTTTTTCAGAATCATAATTTTTAGAAACTCTTGAATTTATAAATTTATTGGTTTAGTCCACATACATGATTTTATCAACTCTCTTGTTCTTAGAAAAAACATCAATTTTATTTTCAAAATTTGAATGTATATTTTTTAGATCCTTCTCACGTTCACAATTTCCAAAACTTTGACCAACTTTAGATATGAATTTATTGAAACTTGTAAATCCCTAATCATATGTAGAAATTTTTTTTGAACAGGTTCCAACTATTCTTCATTTTCTTTCAAATTTACTTCGAGACATTCATTATGATTCTTTTATTCCTCAAGAGACTTTTTCAAAAAATAAATCTATTCAAGTAACACAGATTTATATTTATGAAGACATTATTTATTATTTTATTTAATAATTTTCTTCTTTAACTTCTTGATATATCTTTAAAGACTAATAATATATCTCAAAAATTATTTTAGTTTTATATTTAGATGAAATTATAACTACATCTCTTCATCTTCATAACTAATACTTCCAAACTCTTCATGATTAAAATTTTCAATGTAAGTACTTTCTCCAGCAACTTTAATAAATTTTTTGACATTAGCATCACTTTATTCCTATTTATAATCTTTAAATAAAAATATTCGCTTATTTGATTTTGAGAAATTTATATCTTTCTTCTTAGAATAAGATTGTGAATTATCACTCTATTTCTTCCAAGATCTTCTTGTCCTTCTATTATCTTCAACACTATCTTATTTATTATTTCTTCAAGGTAAATTGGAAGAAAAGTTCCCAATGACTCCGTATTCAAAAAATTTCAAGGGAAGCATCCCTTTGTACTTTCATGTACCTAATTTAAAATTTTTAGAAAAAAAGATAAAAACTCATCAATATTGTTATATACATCATTTTTAGATTTAGATTCAACAAATTCTTCTTCTTTAAGAATCTTCTTATAAATTTTTATCTTGGAATCCTTGATGGACATTTCGAGATCAACTTTTGTTTTTAATTTCATATACTCTCCCTTATCATTTCATAATTAATTAGAGTATTATGAAGGTCATCCAAAGATAGAGTTTTAGTATCTATATCTTCTAAAGATGAAAATTTGGTATCAAACTTATCTGGAAGAATTATGAAGATATTTTAAACAACAGTTGAGTCTTCTAACATTTCACCAAGACATCTTATGGTTCTCAAAATATCATTTACCTTTATAAAGAAGTCACAAATAGATTCATAATCACCCATTTTTATATCTTAATACTTCAACCTCCAAATTTGTAACTTGGATTTTTTTACCTTCGTATTGTATTCATAAATGTTCTTCAACTTTTCTTAGATACCTTTGGCAATAGAAAATACCTTTAATCTTAGAAAATAACTTTCAAAAAGTAATGAGAGTAAAGCATTATCATATATTCCATCACTCTCAATAATTTTATTATCCATAGAAGTGAGAGGAATTTTTCCATAAATAGGATGAAATATATCTATAGTATCTTCTAAAACATCATACCTAAGATACATAATATATGATAACATTCTATCATTCTATATATGATATTTCTTACCATCGAAGAAAAAAATTCTCTTACTGTTAAGATAATTTAGATTCTCCATAACAAATTATCTTTAAAAACTTAAGAAAATATAAAATGAAGGAAACCATCACTCTGATACCAATTATAAATTTCCAACTTGGATTTATTTATCAATGAAAGGGGGAGGGGGTGAATCAGTGATATCTTTTTCAAGTTTTGTTTATTATGAAACAACCTTCTCCTCCTATTAAATATTTATCACTTTGATAAAAATAAAACAATCACACATACACAAGAACACAAGTATTTATAAAGTTAAATACCCAAAAAGAGTATCTGTATCATTGCAATGGTTTTGAAACATTACAATACCAAAAAATCCACTAGAAAAAAATCATTTTGTGTGGATATAAAAAGTAGGATATACCCTTACACTTGTGTAGAACCATATTTAATACAATCATGAATGTGTATCATCCATCAGGAATGATTTAATACAAATTTTTATAACAAGTAATGAAACCTTCACCAATTCATTCAAAAAAAGTTACTATGATACTTTATCAACTTCCATTAGAGAAAATTCGAAACAAAAGTCTTCAATTTCCTACCCAATAGTAGGAAATAACTTCACTTTTGGAATTCGTACAAAAACTTAGTCTGATGGATGAATACAATTCCCCAGTATGATTCCTTATTTTGAGGAATACAAAGGTGAAAAGGGTGTTTCTGTTGGTGATTCTAGCATGGAGGTTGAGCCATCTGGTATGTGGCAGGGGAAGTCCTTCTTGCTTGCTGCTATAGAACTTATAAGGGCCAAGGAAGGAAGGATTGGGCCAGTGTATTGGGGCCCTTAGACCAAAACATTCCCACCTATAAGTCCCCATACTTTCAGAAGACTGAGAGTGATGAGAATAATACTAATAGCATGGAGTTTAAATCAGGAAAGGTGGACTCTCCGTGCCGGCTGAGGCCTCTCAAAGAAGGCTTAGGGGTTGAGATGAAAACCCGTTTTGAAGGTCTGGCGATTCAAGAACAAATGTTGACATCTGAGGAAGACGATTCAGGTGATGACAATTGAATCCAAATTTCAGTGGACAGTTTGGATAGTTTCCAAGGGAAAGTTCCCCACAGCCCAAGAAGGAAGAAGGGGAAAAAAGGAAAGCGCGACTTAGGGAAATTCATTGTGGTCCAGGGGAAAAATCCTAAGGGACGCAAAGACTATTATCACTTACCTAAACAAATGGAAACTGGGTAGGCTAAGAAAAGGGGATGTAATGAATGCAAATATCCACAAGTAGGGGAATTTTGAGATCAAAGCAGAGAACCAAGAGTGATGTAAGAAGATGTAGGGGAATGTCTAAGGCTCATACTCCACTCCAAGGAAGAAATTACTGAAAAAGTCCTTCGGCCCAAAGCTTCAAATAAGGATATTCTAAGGATTTATGAAATAATGTTGCAGGTTGAGGCCACTGAGGAGATAGAGGTGTGGATCAATAAACAAGACCGAATCATCGCCCAGGGCTTCAACCAAGGCAAAATCACCCTGGAGGAATTCATCTAGACAATGGACGTAATGGTTTCGTACATCGAATAATTCATCAAGGAGAATCCAGACACCCAGGTTAGTAATCATCACTAGGAATTATATAGAGTGTCTGATTTAAATAATCTTAGTCTGGTGTTTAATAATTTTGTGAGCTCTTCCCGCACGTAATGGTCCTTGTTTTGCAAACTATGGTTTCCCACTTTCCCTTAAAGTGGCTTAATAAAAATTTATATTTTGATGGATTCCTCAGTTTGAAAAACATATAAGAATAAATTACTCTAAAGACAATTTCAAATTAATTAATGCTTTCCAAAAACATCTATGTCTGATATCCCAGTCCGATCTAGTGACTCTTTATAACTCTTCTTCAATTCAAAAAAAAATTTCAGGAAAAATCAGTCTAGAAACTTCTTCTTTCTTCCAAAACTGTCATCACTTTCTCTCTTCAAACATGATCAATACTTCATTTTCATAAAGTAAAATGCACTTCCTTTTATTTATAGGTGTTCTTAGAGAGTAATGTAAATGAAACTAATTCTTATTTACCACACAAAAAAATTCCCCAAAACTCAAATTTCACATTTATTTCAAATGTTTCTTTGATTCTTTCTACTCTTATAAACTTTTCTTGATTCTTCTCAAACGTTATCGAATATTCTCACAACTTCAAATTTTAAATTTCTAAAAATTCTTTAGTCCAATACCAAGGTTATTATGATTTTCTTAATTATGATGAAAACATATATATTATTGAATATTTCTCATTATGATGACCAATTAATAAAAATAATGCCTCATCATACCGATATTCCATACAAACTAAAATAAAACTATTAAAATAATTGAAAACTTCTGCCATAAACATTGTGGAAACATCGTTATACCACTGTTGCTTTTATTTTTCCACAAACATTGTTGAAACTTCTAAAGATATCATCACCTCATTCAACAACACTTTGAGAAAAATCTTTTAAAAAAATATCATTTTCATTTTTTCCTTAGACTGATGATCCTATGTCCGATGAATTCCAGTGTTCGATGAATTTATCAGTGAAACGCATGGCCGATTGTCGCCTATTGACCGGTCAAAATTCTGGTGCTCTGCTAATGTGTATAGCAGCACTCGGGTTGAATCCTCGGCGATGATACTTTGTAATAGTCGTTTGTTTTTAGTTGATTGTATTGTGATTAGGGGGGTTTGTTTGCAGAGCTTAATTGAAATGATTTATGGATGATGTTTGATTTACTAAATTGATAAAGATTGGGGTGAGTTCATCATTGTGGAGTTAAGCATGTGATATCCTTGAGCCTTACTTTGTATTGCATTAAATTAACACCCATGTTATAAGTTGACGTTGATTGGAATTCCTAAGTGTGAAGGATTTAATCCAAGACTTAACTTAACTTAGAGTTCTAATCTCAATCAAAACTTATTTATGGTAGTGTATTTATGGTTCCAATAATCCATGGAAACCACTCGTTAAACAAAACATATCATTAATCCATGAAATATTATGTTTAACATACACAATATTAATTTAAAGAATACTCATCGAGCAAAACTCTCAATCACTTAACATCCCCGAATTATAACTCACCCCAATGAGAGATTTACTCAGCCATTTGGATGTTTAATATTCTGGTTAAAATGATTATGATGATAAATTAAGAATAGAATAAAAACAAAGGGATTAGAAAAGAGTGGTACGTTGACACACACACGAAATATTTTGAGAATCAAAAATGGAATTTCGATTGAATGAGGAAGCAAGATAAGGTACTGTAATTTAAAATGATTCAAACTATTTTAAGACCATGAATATTATACTACAGAAGGTGGAGGAGAATAAGAGATATTGAAGAAGAAACTTTCATTAAAACAGAATTACAAAAAAAAGGACTTACAAAATTACAAAAATGAAGAACACAAAAGTAAGTGAAAACAAAGAGAGGAGGAAAGTTCTCTAAAGTAAAAACTTGAGTATGGAAGGTCCTCCCAAGCCTTTGTAAAATATTTGGTCGTGCCAATATGATCTCCTCTCTTCTGAAATGCCAACCCCTCTCAAGGAGAGAAGGGGAGAGTATTTATAGCCCAAGGAGTGGACTGTTTGCATTCCCAATATTTCCCTCCACTTGAATATCCAATTTGGCTATTCAGACAGCCGAATATTCAAATATCTCCTTCTTAAAAGTTGTAGAAAATAATGTTGGGAGACTACTCTCAAAATTTTGAGTCATTTGAACTTACGGATCAAACGTTATGGCCGGTTTATTAAACAAAGTTTAACTGTCCATTTCAATCCAGTATTTTTGAATTCCATAATGTGAAAGGGTTTTTGAATATGAATATTACTTCAAATACGAATGGTTTCTTCAACAAAGTCGGACACCTATACCTACTCTTTCACACCGAAACATATCAGCTCTATTTTATGCTTACATCAGGAGATATGTCATTCATACTATACTGATTTTAATTCTCGGCCAGAATGGTGGGCTGGACTGCAAAGAATTATTTGGTCCCCTTGTTCTTGGATTTGGGCCTTGAAATTTTTATCCAAGATGACATATAGTGTCCCCCGAATTATGGTGGAGAGTTAATGTTTTTGGACTTCTGGATTGAGCCCAGTAAATCAATCTTCAAGGCTGGTCCTGTTTGTTCACAGATTCTTTGGTCTTGTTTGTGAGGACCATATGGCCCTTACAATGACAGAGTTGGCTCATGGTACCTTGTAATGAAATGTTTTATATTGAAAGGAGAATCCTAAAAAACAAGAAACACACAATTTGGATCAGTATAGGTACAATTATTATTAAATTATTAAACTGACTCAATTGGACTACTTCTAAAAATGCTCAAAAATTATACTTAATATTAAAACATTAATATTTCACACAAATTATGCACATTTCATATAAAATCAGTAAAGGGGGAATATAATAAGTGATTAAAATATTAATAACATCAACTCCCCCACACTTAGTTTTGTGCATGTACTCATGTGCAACAAATATAAAAACATGGAAAAATCATTTTCACTCACCAACAAATATTAAAATTTTGTTTTCTCCAATTAGGGGAGGGTTAGACTATTTCACTCATCAAATTTTAAATCCACCACAAGTTGTTACAGAAACAATGTTCCAAAAATAATTCATTTTTCAATGCTCAAATTTATAAATGGAAAACGTGGACACTCAAAACTCACACCTCTCAAGATGATAAAATTCATTTGTGGAGGTTCACTCTTTCACCAACCAAAAGTGAAAATCTTAGAGTTTGAAAAGAGCTCTCAACTTCCAATCCCTATCCAAAGTGCAAAAGAATCAAGAGGTCTTTTTAAGGGGTTTTTTTGTGGCTATGGGACGGTAGGAATATAATGTCCAAGAGAGAGAATAAGAGGGTTAAAATACCAACATAGAAAAACAATGCACATTTTTTTTGAAATAAAACATGGAAGGAAATGAAAACAAATATTTACAAGGGAATGATTGTGTGAAGAAAGACACAATAGAGGAAGAAAATATGAAGGGGATGAGAAGATGAAATATTTACAAACCACCAAACTTCTCCCAATGATATAAGAATATAATGCAAGTGTTCTTTTCCCCCCCTTTTTTTTCTTTGTTTTTTCGAAAGTTGAACTTGAAACAGATCTCACACTCATATCCCAACCCATGTTTGATCTCCTCATGACACTAATTTTAATAGTTATAACAAGATCAAAGGTTGAGGAAGAGTGATTTTTGACCTACCCAAGACACAACCCATTTTTTCATTTTTTTTTGATTTTTTTTGATTTTTTTTGAACACTATTCAATATAATTTGTACAATACATTCCCAAATCCCACTGAATGATAACCTCCCCCCCACACTAAAATGGATGCTTGCCCTCAAGCATATGATAACACACCAGAAATTAAGGAAATGATACCCAAAAATTAAATCCATTCCCCCCCACACTTAAATTTCAAAAACTTATGCAATGAAAATCCATGTTGATATTGGGTGGGATAAGGTATTGGTCTTGTAATGTGTCTATCAAAGAAAAGGTTTTCATAGGCTCGAAGGGGATTTCAAAGGAGGATTAATGTAAGGGAAATGGGAGGCTATTTGGCTATTGTGATTTTCATGTGGTTCAGAAAATGCCTCTATCATATTAATACACACTAAGGCAGGAAATTCAGCTCGAAGGTCCACAAACTCAAGACTCACAAATGAGGGTGAAAACACACATTTTGAAAAGATGTCCATAGGTGGACTTGGCATGAAAGTAATTGTTTGTTCTCACAGTTTGGGAAAAGCATTTTCCAAATAAAAAATTGAGCATTCAAAATGTGTTGGTTTTGACACAAAATTCTTTATCCAAAGTCATGATGAAAATACAAATTTTTTGAGAAAAAATATGTTTGTTAACTCCCCAAAATGGTTGGA
The DNA here is from genome assembly GCA_963277665.1 of Viscum album. Classification (NCBI taxonomy): domain Eukaryota; kingdom Viridiplantae; phylum Streptophyta; class Magnoliopsida; order Santalales; family Viscaceae; genus Viscum; species Viscum album. The sequence continues at coordinate 832,115,392 of OY728147.1, read as the reverse complement.
CAAAATTTGAAAACTCGATGGTGAGTAAGCATGACTCTTTTTTTGTAATTTTTTTAATTAATTGTGTTTTTTTGGTTTTTTTTATTTTTTAAGGTTTTTTTAAAAAAATACACACCCACACAAGAAAGAGAAAAAGAAAGGGTTTGATGAATAAAGTGGTAAAAAAATGAAATAAAGAGGAAGAAGAAGAAATAGGTAGAGATAGGAAGAGATAGAGAGAGAGTTAAAGGGAAAGAGGTGCCCCCTGGTTTTGATTTTGTGGGTTTCCATCTCCATCCAGTGGTGGGTCTACTGTGGATCCAATGGAAGTAGATGATGATCCAGGATTGTGTGTCCTCTCATAGTGATGCTTCAACTGATGTCCATTTACCGTAAATTTCTTTTTGGAGGAGGGGTCTTGGACTTGCACTGCACCAAATGGGTAAACATTAGTAATAACAAAAGGACCATCCCAACGAGAATTAAGCTTACCTGGGTGAAGCTGAAATCGAGAATTGAAGAGCATTACCTTTTCACCTTCATGAAATACCTTTCTCAGGATGTGTTTGTCATGGAGTACCTTAGCCTTCTCTTTGTACATATTGGAATTCTCATAGGATTCAAGTCGAAGCTCCTCTAGTTCATCCAATTGCAAAAATCTTTCTTCACCAGATTTTTCAAGATCAAAATTACATGTTTTCACTGTCCAAAATGAATTATGTTGTATTTCAACTGGTAAGTGACATGCTTTACCAAAAACAATCCAAAATGGAGACATCCCAATGGGTGTTTTATAGGCAGTTCGATAAGCCCAAAGTGCTTCACCAAGTCTTTCAGGCCAGTCTTTTCTGGTGGGTTTTATAATTATCTCAAGCACCCTTTTCACTTCTCTATTAGAAAGTTCAACCATTCCATTTGTTTAGGGGTAACATTCAGTTGAAGTTTTATGTACAACCCCATTCTTTTTTAGAAGAGATTCCATGGTTCTATTACAAAAATGGGTTCCTAAGTCACTGATCAAGGAACGTGGTGTGCCAAATCTTTGGAAGATGTGGGTCTTTAGGAACTCACTAACAGTATGAGCATCATCCTTCCTAGTGGGTTTGGCCTCAACCCACCTTGAAACATAATCGACCGCAAGAAGAATGTATGAGAATCCATTGGAAGGGGGAAATGGTCCCATGAAATCAATACCCCAAACATCGAAGATTTCACAAAAGATTAAGGGCTTTTGGGGCATTTCATTTATTTTGGAGATTATGCCAAACTTTTGGCATGTGGGACATGATTGACAGAACTCATGTGAGTCCTTGAAGAGGGAAGGCCAGAATAATCCAGAGTCTAAAACCTTTCGAGAAGTCCTTTGTGGTCCAAAGTGGCCACCACCAGGCATTGAGTGGCAGAGTTCCAAGATGGAGGATTGTTCAGTTTCATCAACACATCTCCTAATTACCATCTTAGCCCTAGTTTTCCAAAGTTTATTATCTTCCCAAAAATAATTCTTTGAATCACTTTTCATATTTTCTTTTTGTTCTTTTGAAAAATATTCAGGGAAAACACCAGAAACCAAGTAATTGACAATTGGGGCATACCATGGTAACTTTGGAGTGAGAGATGAGAGGTGTTCAGTTGGAAATTCAGGATCAATTATTTCAGAATGAGAAGAATTAGAAATTCTACTCAGATGGTCAGCCACAGGGTTTTCTTTTCCAGGATTATCTTTTATCACAAGGTCAAACTCTTGGAGAATTAAAATCCATCTTATTAGCCTTGGTTTGGAATCACTTTTCTTAAGTAAGAACTTTAATGCTGAGTGGTCTGTGAAGATGATGATTTTGGAACCTAAGAGATAGGGCCGGAATTTATCCAAGGCAAAAACCACAGCTAAAAGTTCTTTTTCAGTCACAGTGTAGTGTGATTGAGTTTCATCCAATGTTTTTGAGGCATAAAAGATGACATGAGGAATGTCTTCTCTTCTTTGACCAAGAACAGCCCCAATGGCCCTATCAGAAGCATCACACATCAATTAAAATGGTAAGGACCAATCTGGGGGTTGGATTATTGGAGCAGATGTGAGAGAAGATTTGAGTTCAATGAAGGATCTCTTGCAAGTCTCATCAAAATTGAATGTGACATCATTTTGAAGTAAACGAGTGAGTGGGAGGGAAATCTTGCTGAAGTTATGAATGAATCGCCGATAGAAACCGGCATGACCAAGGAAGGACCAAATGTCTCGAACTGATTTGGGTTCAGGAAGTGATTGGATCACCTCAATTTTGGCTGGATCAACTTGGATACCCTCTTAAGAAATTATGTGCCCTAGAACAATCCCATTTGAAACCATGAAGTGACATTTTTCAAAATTCAGCACTAGGTTTCACTTGACACACTTTTGAAGGACCAAAGAGAGTGAATGTAAGCAAGATTCAAATGACTCGCCATAAATGGTAAAGTCATCCATGAAGACCTCCATGCAATTATCAATGAATTCAGAAAATATACTCATCATACACCGCTGGAATGGTGCAGATTTCACAAGATCCTTTATCACTAGAACATGAAGAACATGGTGGATTGGGGTTCGATTGACTCTTAGAAGTGTCCTCGGAAGCATGGATTGATAATGCAGAGTGATCCTCAGATGGGTATCGCATGGCTTGGAAAATGTTGAACTTGACCAGTTGGTCACCTAATTCCATGGATAAGATGCCTGAATAGACATCAATCTTGGTTCTCGCAGTCATGAGAAATGGTCTTCCTAGAATTAGGGGAGATCGAGAAGAGTTCATCTCACCTTCCATGTCAAGGACATAGAAATCAGCAGGGAAGATAAGATCATTGACTCGGACAAGGACATCCTTAATTATTCCCTCAGGATTGGTTGTGCTTCGATTGGCTAACTGAATGACAACACCCGTTGGGTGCCAGGGACCTAGACCAAGGTTGGAGAATATGGATTTGGGCATTACATTAATTGAGGCTCCTAGGTCTATGAGTGCATCAGCAAAGTTGGAACTTCCAATTTGGCATGGGACTGTAAAGGTCCCTGGATCTATGCACTTTATGGGATTAGACTGCTAGGTGGAAACATTTTCAAAGGTCCTAAGTTGCCTCTTCTGGGTACACAACTCCTTGAGAAACTTGGCATACTTAGGAATTTGTTTTATGGCATCTAAGAGGGGAATGTTGACTTCAACACGTCTAAACATGTCGAGCATTTCAGGATCAGGTTCAAAGGACTTCCTTGGTTTAGAAATGGCTTGAGGAAAAGGAATTGGATTCCTAAGTGGAATGGAAGGAGGTGATGAAATGGATTCAGATTCCTTTTCAATTTTCTTTTTCTTTTCTTTTTCTAGGTCAAAATTCAAAGGAGGGTTTGAGGATTTATCTTGAGGCATAGCAAGTTGCTTTCCTGATCTAAGTGCAATTGCACTTACATTACCCTTGGGGTTGGGTAATGGTTGAGCTGGGAGTTGGGAAGAATTTGATTGTTGTTGATGGCTCAGGTGGGATGCAAGTTGACCTATTTGGGTTTCAATGTTTTTAAGGCTAGAACGGGTGAAGGAGGCAAGATCTTCCACTGCACTTTCCCATGGTTTCTTGGAAGAAGAGGCTTGTCCCAGATTGGGATTACCTTGATTTTGGTTCTTGGGAAATCGATTGTATTGGTTTTGGAATTGGGAAGGCTCACTAGGATAATGGAATCCAGGAGGAGGATTGTTCCTTTGAGGTTGAGGAACAAAAGGATAAGGTTGATGGAAGTTACCACCAACTTGACCATATTGGAATTGGTTTGGGTTTTGAGGAGGGAATTGAGGGGGATGAGAGATGGTATTACCATACCTCAAGCCTGGGTTAAAGGTAGAAGAGAAAGGATCAGAGTGAGGTTGGTTGAATTTTCTAACAAACTGACCTGATTGTTGAGGGTTGGGGTTCCGCTGAGCATATGCTACATTGAGCTCCATTGGTCCAGATGAATCGGATTGATCCTCTTGAAGTTGTGGACATGTGTCAGTTGGATGAGATGAAGAGTTGCAGATTCCATAGTTTTTGACAGGTCTAGGAAATATTGATTGCGGAGAAGACGAGGTTGGGGATTTGGTAGCCACCGCAAGTTGACGCACAAGACCTGTAAGTTCACTCATCCACTCAGTCATCTTGTTAGGCTCTATGGATTGATTATCTTGGGCTTGTTTTACTTGAGCATGTGCTCGAGTATGGAATTGTTGTGTGTTTGCAGCCATGTTACTTATGAGATCTCTTGCAGCTGCGGGAGTTTTATCAACAAGAGCACCGCCACTTGCGGAATCTATGAGAGTTCTCTCCATAGCCAATAACCCCTCATAGAAGTATTGGATCAAGATTTGGTCAGGGATTTGATGGTGTGGGCAGGTTGCAACAAGCTTTTTGAACCTCTCGCAGTACTCATGGAGTGATTCATTTGGGAATTGACGGATACCACTTATTTCCTTTCGGATGGAAGCAGTACGAGAAGCAGGAAAGAATTTTTCTAGAAAGAGACGCTTCATGTCATTCCATGTAGTTATGGAACCAGGAGGGAGGTAGTAGAGCCATGACTTGGTAGAGTCAGCTAGGGAGAAAGGGAATTCTCGGAGTTTGATTTGTTCTTCAGAAACCCCTTGAGGCTTCATGGTAGAGTAGACCACCTGGAACTCTTTGAGATGTAGATGCAGATCCTCACCGGCTAGCCCCTGGAAATGAGGTAGAAGATGAATCAAACCTGATTTGAGTTCGAAGTCAGCATCTATGTTTGGATATTGAATACCAAGGGGTTGGTAATTCATATCAGGGGCAGCAAGTTCTTTTAATGTTTGTTCCCTAGGATTGACCATATCGAATTCAATTGGTAGGGAAATGATTGGTTCTTGGGTGATTTGATTATCCCTAATGGTCCTCCTAAGTCGACGAAGAGTTATATCAATTTCAGGGTCAAAAAAATCTGAGGGATTGTTTGGGAGGCTACGGGGCATTCAGAGATATTTTGGAAGAAAGAGGAAGATGGGTTTTTCTTTGTATTTTTTTCAGTTTATTATTTTAAAGAGAAGACGGGTTTTTCTTTGTGATTTTTTTTCATTTTTTTTTAAATTTTGTTTTTTTTGGATTTTTTGACAATAACCAGAAACTAATGACTACTTAAATCACCATCCCCGGCAACGACGCCATTTGAAACGCACGACCGATTGTCGCCTATCGACCGGTCAAAATTCCGGTGCTCTGCTAATGTGTATAGCAGCACTCGGGTCGAATCCTCGGCGATGATACTTTGTAATAGTCGTTTGTTTTTAGTTGATTGTATTGTGATTAGGGGGGTTGGTTTGCAGAGCTTAATTGAAATGATTTATGGATGATGTTTGATTTACCAAATTGATAAAGATTGGGGTGAGTTCATCATTGGGGAGTTAAGCATGTGATATCCTTGAGCCTTACTTTGTATTGCATTAAATTAACACCCATGTTATAAGTTGACGTTGATTGGAATTCCTAAGTGTGAAGGCTTTAATCCAAGCCTTAACTTAACTTAGAGTTCTAATCTCAATCAAAACTTATTTATGGTAGTGTATTTATGGTTCCAATAATCCATGGAAACCACTCGTTAAACAAAACATATCATTAATCCATGACATATTAAGTTTAACATACACAATATTAATTTAAAGAATACTCATCGAGAAAAACTCTCAATCACTTAACATCCCCGAATTATAACTCACCCCAATGAGATATTTACTCATCTATTTGGATGTTTAATATTCTGGTTAAAATAATTATGATGATAAATTAAGAATTGAAGAAAAACAAAGGGATTAGAAAAGAGTGGTACGTTGACACACACACGAAATATTTTGAGAATCAAAAATGGAATTTCGATTGAATGAGGAAGCAAGATAAGGTACTGTAATTTAAAATGATTCAAACTATTTTAAGACCATGAATATTATACTACAGAAGGTGGAGGAGAATAAGAGATATTGAAGAAGAAACTTTCATTAAAACAGAATTACAAAATAAAGGACTTACAAAATTACAAAAATGAAGAACACAAAAGTAAGTGAAAACAAAGAGAGGAGGAAAGGTCTCTCAAGTGAAAACATGAGTATGGCAGGTCCTCCCAAGCCTTTTTCAAAGCTTTGGTCATGCCAATATTATCTCCTCTCTTCTGAAATGCCAACCCCTCTCAAGGAGAGAAGGGGAGAGTATTTATAGCCCAAGGAGTGGACTGTTTGCATTCCCAATATGTCCCTCCACTTGAATCTCCAGTTTGGCTATTCAGACAGCCGAATATTCAAATATCTCATTCTTCAAAGTTGTAGACAATAATTTTTTCCGACTATAAAAATTTGGAGTCATTTTGACGTACAGATCAAAAGTTATGGCCGGTTGATTAAACAAAGTTAAACTGTTCATTTCAATCCAGTCTTTTTGAAGTCCATAATGTGAAAGGGTTTTTGAATATGAATATTCCTTCAAATACGAATGGTTTCTTCAACAAATTCGTCCGCCTATATCTCCTCCTTCACACTGAAAAATCTCAGCTCTATTTGATGCTTACATCAGGAGATATGTCATGTATACTATACTGATTTTAATTCTCGGCCAGAATGGTGGGTGGACTTCAAAGATTTATTTGGTCCCCTTGTAATTGGATTTGGGCCTTGAAATTTTTATACAAGATGACATGTAGTGTCCCCGGAATTATGGTGGAGAGGTAATGTTTTTAGACTTCTGGATTGAGCCCAGTAAATCAATCTTCAAGGCTGGTCCAGTTTGTTCATAGATTCATTGGTCTTGTTTGTGAGGACCATATGACCCTTCAAATGACAGAATTGGCTCAGGGTACCTTCTAATGAAATGTTTTATATTGAAAGGAGAATCCTAAAAAACAAGAACCACATAATTTGGATCAGTATAGTGACATTTATTATTAAAACATTAAACTGACTCAATTGGACTACTTCTAAAAATGCTCAAAAATTATACTTAATATTAAAACATTAATATTTCACACAAATTATGCACATTTCATATAAAATCAGTAAAGAGGGAATATAATAAGTCATGAAAATATTAATAACATCAATCAGCGTCCGCATTAATATGATGGAACAGTCTCTATCTCACTCTAATATATCAAAATAACTTCTAGTCTGATGACTCTTTACCCACTTGAAAAAAACAACACTTTTGTTCTTTTTCTCTTGATCTAATTATAATACAACTTAACATGATGAAAATGGATTTCTATATTATTGATCATCATCTAGTTAATCAGTATCTGATGTTCTTATATGCATCATTCCAAAAAAATCATCATACTAATCTGCTTCAATATAATTCATTGCCTTTGATGGATCGATAACACACAAAGTCAGATGTAATGGTTGATTAGTACTTTAGTAACACTTCAAAATTCATAGCCTTTATTCTTCTAGAAACTACTGCTTGTATAGTGATGAATTCAAGACTTTGATAACATAAGGATTGACATATAATCATCTGAATTAAGGTACCAAGAACATCTTCTGGCCCGTTATTTCATAAGTCTTGCATCACAAGTTTCTCAAAAAACTTATGTTTTTTTTAGAATTAACTGAATAATAAAGAATCATCAGATTTAGTATGGGGACATCTAGAATCCATTACTACTTCTTAAAGAACACATCACTCAAAAACAACTTCCATACAATTTGGTCCCAATATAAGGAACACATCACTCAGTAGTAACTGATATCCTTTTTTCTGGTCATTATCTGTTTTCTATAACTATGAATGTAATTTCCCAGAAATTTATTTCCACCAGTTTTCTAATTGACCTAGTCCATTCACATCAATCTAATGTTACCAGGAAAATTCATCAGTTAGTCTCCAAAACCTTCCTCTATTTAATAGACTTTACATTTTGGTCCATCTAATGGACACTATGTTCGATGATGATACTTAGAAACCTCAACCTGATTATTTTAGTCTGATCACCTCGATAGGTTATACTCTACCTTTGGGGAATCTCGTATTGGTTTTGTCCTTTTATTAATCAGATAATTCACCATCCATTTGGACACACTTTCTTTATATAGTAAAAAACTGATTAGAAACCTCTTAAAAGAACTTTATAATGTTGATAACGAGCATGCTTTACTAAATATCAAGCACAAAAATACACCTCTTATTCATCCATTCATCAAATATAGATCAACTTTATTACCAAGCTTTGATAATTAAAACAAAATTTATAATAGATTCTTATTTATAACCTCTTAAACATATTGAAATTAATGAAATATTTCCATTTTATTGACAACCATTGAAAAACAATGAAAACTATTGACAAAAAATACAACCCACACACAAAGTGGACTCTACACATGAGATATATGAAAATGATTTGATGTGGATAAATTCAAAATGGTATTTTTAGGATAGTGAATAACATGGGGTTAGTGGTTGATTATATTGATTAATTTATCTAGAATTTTTTTTAAAACATGTTAATAATCTATATCATACAAGAAAGATGGTATAAGACTGATGAAATAATAAAATAAAAAACCACTCCATAGACCACTTTTTTATCCAAGTCACCAAGGTCTGTTAAATAATAAAAGATGAACCCATAATATTGGAATCTAATATTAAAGTAAGGTACCTTTTAAATCATTTGAAAAATAAAAATATTAAAAAAAACAAAAACCTAAATTGAAAAAAAAATCCAAGAAAAAAATATAACAATGATAACAAAACCAAAGAAAAATCCATGTGTATTCACCAGAAAACACTACTATAAAATGTGACTATACGAATAATTTAAAACTATTGGTATAAGTGTGGAAACCATTGGCCTATATTGTAACACCCCGAGATTTTATGAAAAATATTCTTTTTAATTTTATTAATGTCTTGTGTTGTACGCTACACCAAAAGGAGCTTGCACAACACGTATCCTTGACTTGCCTTTCATTACACGCAATCGCGACCTTCCTCGATAGCTTGCGTCGTACGCAATACCGAGTTTCACTAAACAACGATATGCTATTAAAATATTATTAAAACTAGCCGTTATGAATAGTAATAACCACTTTTTGAAATTTTGTAAATTTTATTTTTCAAAATGGAATTCATTTTTGGATTTGGAATACCGAAATTAGCCTAGGGTGAAATTTTGGTATTTTTCTGAAAACTTTCAATTTTTGATGAATAGTGAAACCACTAAGTGGTAGGTTAAAAACTGAATTTTGCATAAAACTTAATTTTACCGCTTCTGTGAATGGAATTTCGAAAATCCGACAGACACGGTTGATATCAGTAAGTAAAATGTGGTTCAATGAGATAAAATTATTTTTTTGGTGAATAGTAACTTTTTACTTTTTTTACCGCGGTTAATAGTAAATAGGGTAACTAAGGGTAAATATGATATTACTATTACCCTAACACATGTCCTAATTCTATTGGATAAGTGTAATTCGACCAAAAACAACCTTATGAATATAATATGACCATTTAGGTCCACTTGGATTAGATTATGACATTTAATATTATTTTATTTAATGAATAGTTAAAATAGTTAAAATCAAAGTTTAATAACTAAAACATTTTTAATATGGGGTTATACATAAGATAAATTCGACTATAAATATTAATTAGAAATCTAAAAATATTTCCTACATAATGGTATTTTATTTGTAATTTTTAGACATTAAATAATTTAATTTATTTATGACACAATGATGATGTAGTAATTATCTTATTAATGAAATATTGACATAATTGATGTTATAAACACCAAAATAAATGTAATTTGAGACTTTTTAGGAATCCCACTAATTTTCTAGGTTAATATGACATCTTAGTATTTCTTTAATTAACTTGGTTCGAAATAATAATTCTGTTATGATTTTCACAAAAATCAATTACTAAATAGTGTCAAAATTGACATAAAATAGTTTTTAAAACAAATATTATATTATTAATTGTTATTTTATTCCTAAAAATCTAAGGTTCGGCAAAATGACTTAGATAAGGTTATATATATTAATAATAAACATCTTGGGGTTCGTTTGGCTGCTTATAGTATGTTTATTAACATTATAGTATAAGAACACAAGAAGACATGGTAAAAGTAAAATTATTTAACTTAATGTTAAATCTAAATGATAAGGTTAAAATAGGAATGTAAACTTGTCTAAATTCTATTTGATGAGAGTATTTCGACCCATCCCCACCTTAGCTTCGAAATATATCAATTTGGAGCTATTTAAAACCGAACTTGACTTTATAATAAAATAATAGTTTTAGTTATTCCAAAGGTGCCCCTCTCCTCCCTTATAAAAGGACACCTCCTCCCCCTCTTCCTCACACCACTTGGAGCCTTCAAGCTCAGAAAACCCCTGCCAATTTCTCCTCTCCACTTCCCTAGAGACATCCTAGAGGTTCTGGTCTTCTTCAAAGACCAATTTTAGTGCCCTAAAAGAAGGTCTCAAAGAAAAACTTCAAAGAAGAGGTAATGTCCGTTACCGATTCTTTCATCTTTATTTCTTCTTCCACTTCTTCTTCTTTAGTTGTTTCATTATGAAGTAATATCATCAGTATCACTCATATACTGATATGTTATTATAAGTATGAAACAACCCTATTTCACCATCTATCCATCCTACGGAAAAAGAAATCACCGCGCGTGCGTACGTACGGAATACCATCTCCACGCCGTGGTGTAATCTATTTTCCACCACCACCTTACTTGGGTGGGTATAATGGTGTAAATAATGACCATATATGACTATTATAAAGTGATATTGATTCTAAAATAGTATACATAAACTCCAATACAATTCCACGATCATAGGAACGATATCATCACTCGTGCGTACGTACGGAATACCGTCTCCACGATGTGATGCGACTCGTTCTACATGATCTTCATTTCATAGTGAATATATAAATGAGTTGAATGAATGAATATGATATATATTATACTAATACCATTCTTGAAATGAGGTATCTATAACCTAAAGATAAGAATAAGAATTTATTCGACAAAACACGCATAATAACAAAAAGTTATAAACACCCAAATAACAAGTAGCAATGAAATATTACTACTAAGAAGCTAAGAATATGACCATATATGATATCATAAAAAATAGTATGATTCTGGAATAAGTCAATAACATTATTTAAATCATTATACATGAGGTTCGGACACTTACAAAGTAAGTCAGACCTAAGGTAAGGGAAATATCACAATCTCATTTTTATCCGAGATTGTTTATACTTTGGTATTTACTGGGGTGTATTTTATTATCCACATCCATGTTTCCTCAATATGTAATATTATTTCCATCCACCTAAAATTGTTTAAATCTTATTTTACCCTTCGGTGAGTTTTTAGTAAAAGATATGAAAGGAATGTTTTGACGTTTTTCGTACGAGGTACTTTTTTGACTTTTCCGACAAAAGTATGAGAAGAATGTTTTTTTAACTTATACGGCATGAATGGATTTTTAAAACATTATTTTCCAAGAAGACTCCTTTACAAGTTTTCAAGTTTATTTTTAATCAACTTCTTTTAGTTTAAAATTTTATGACATGTTAAGAAAGGAAAATGTTTTTGAAGTAGAATGGTTATTTTCCTCAAGAATGGAGTTCAAGTGTTTTATCAAAATTATTTTCCATCTAAGATAATATAGGGTTCTGTTTCTATCCCTATTATTAAATTTACATGATTATGTTGTGATGGAAATATTTTTATGAATTCCTTTATCTTATATGAATTGTTTTATGATGTCACAATGTTTAAGATTACCATTTTTATTACATGGGTTATGCAATGTTGTATGATTTATGATTTTGTGACACACATAAGAATGGTATCATTATGAGATGGGTGGGACCTATATCTCCCTCGAATTCATTGGGTAAAGATTTTATATCTCATGAGATAGAAATGGCTGGAACAGTAGGTTATACCGGTTCAGTGAAATAGGACTGAAACGAGGGTGACTCGCTTCAGAAATGGACTTTGTCCACTAAGATAGTCCTGGCAATGAGTCTTGAATAATAAGATATGATTCTCTATGATTATGTGTGTATGACACAAAGTTTCATGTTTTAAGTTATGATTATTGTGATTACACTTCACTTCCATGATTTATCCCATGTTATGAAATTATGATCTCTTTTGCAGGTTAAGATTTCCAAAAGTTATGTGCATATGTATACAATGTGATTGATATTTCTTTTGTTTACCCTTACTGAGCATTTGAGCTCACCCTTTTGTATGTTTTATTTCCCCAGGTCAAGAAGAAGGTTATTAAGTAGGATATGCCAAAAAGGGACTCTAGATATGATGAAATAAGTGGGAGGCAAAGTTGATGCTTTATGAACCAGTTGTTTATGTTTCCCAGTTTCTAAAGACACTATACCTATACGGTCCTTTCGTGGTTTTGTTATATGTTGTAATAAGTATGCTTCAATTTTTAAGTATTAACAATGTATGTAAAGTATGGGTCGTTATAGTTGGTATCAGAGGAAAGGTATAGTCAACCTTTGGAAACTAGGATGTGAAAGCCTTAGTAAGAACCCTAAGGATAAGTCTAAGCATAGAACGCAATATTAGTGTTTTAGAAATTGCCATGAATGACCTAGGATAAGACCTTAAGTGTGAAATTTTATTCTTTATTATGTGGTTTTCCTATTATAATTTGTGTTGCTCACACTATTCTTCTTGGTTTTAGTCAATGGCGGTTACCCGAAGGAACCGTGTTAATGCGGAATGCGACGGGCAACACAATGATTGTCCCCCTAATCAACCAAACGTTATGGGAGCTGGAATGAAAAATCTTGTTGCCATGCTCACACAACTTTCTCAAGCTATGAATCATGTAGGACTTCCAAACGAGCAAAGGAAGGAGCAACATTCTATTGAATCCTTCATGAGGCAGCGTCCACCTTCTTTCAGCGGGTCTACTGATCCATTAGTTTCTGAACAATGGATCAGTACTACTGAAAAGATATTTTCAGTTCTTCAATGTTCTGAACATGATAAAGTCATCCTACCAGTGTATCGTTTGGAAGGAGATGTTGATCAATGGTGGAATATTATTAAGAATACGAGGCAAAGGGATGAAATTGAGTCCATGGAATAGGACGAGTTCAAGAACTTATTTTTCAATAAGTACTTCCCTCGTATTCTCCAAACAAAGATGAAGAAAGAGTTTCTTGACCTGAAGCAAAAGGATGATGAATCTGTTGGTACCTCTGAAGAAAATTTTACAAGACTTGCAAGGTACGCTTCTGGTATTATTATCCAACCTGAGAGTAAGATCGATCGATTCTTTAGTGGCTTAAAACCAAGTCTTCGAAGGGCGTTAGCCATAAGGGACTTCAATAGCTACGAGGAAATCGTTCGATGTGCTCTCAAAGTCGAGATGGATATTGGAGTCACCCATCAGTCATATGGGTTTGATAAGAAGAGGAAAATGGAATTCAAAGGAAAATATAAAGAGCACACTGAAAAAAAGATGAGCTTTCCCTTATGCTCAAAGTGTGGAAAGAAACATGGTGGAGATTGTCCTAAAGGGACTAGAAAATGTTTTATGTGTGGAAAAGAAGGTCATCGAGCAGCTGAGTGTCGAAGTAATGGAAAAAGGGTTTCTAATGATGTGAATAAAGAAAAGACTGCAGAGAACGCACCACCAACACTTCAATGCTTCAAGTGCAAGGAAATGGGTCATTATGCTAATAAATGCCCTAATCCAAGGGTTAGTGATGATCAACCTGAGCAACCACTTAAGGCAAAGGACAAAGGGAAGTCACATGCGATCACTATTGGCGATGTTGAATATGAAAACGATGTGGTGGAATGATTAAGTGTTTATGTAATGGGATTCCAAAATAATGTTGTATCATGGAGTATTGGAATATTTATGTATTGGTCTAATGTGGTATTCAAAGTGATTGAGATATTTTTGGAAATAAGATGATATGCGCATAATGAAGGGATAAGGAGAAAATGAAATGTTTGACAGTATTCATGAGCTCATGATTGATATAAGGACTAAGTGATATCATGGTTTGAGTATAAATAATTTTGAGGATTTTGGTTTATGGAAAGTGTTAACTTTTAACTGAATTCATGTTTTCACTAAGGTTCAATGGGTATTTAAGAGAATACATGATTAAGGAATTTGAATGTTTGGAATGTGACCAACAAGACATATCTTATGATATATGGGGATCAACGATGGTATTAAATCTCTGGTAGTCATTTTCACTATATTATGAGAGTGGACTTCAGTATTATGGATAAGCCTAAAGATTGGAATGGCTTATGTTGGACATAAGTTAGTATTGTTTAAGGATGGAACTTTTGATATTATTTATGTGATGTTATAGTAATGTAGTTTTAGAAAAAGGACAACCTGCAGGACGGGCGACAACCCATCGCGTCGGACAAGGACGTGGGAATCGAACCCACAACCGAAGTGCGACTGGCCTTTATCGCCTACCACTGGCCTACAGGAAGTCCCTGGTTAGTAGAAACTAGTTTTATTTTATTAAGAGGTATGATATATTAAGTATAAGTTCATTTTAGTAACCATATATGATTAATCTCACTATAGAATGACTTATGTATATTTAATAACTTTTGCTAACCTTTTGTTTGAGACAGATGGAATGACCCGTCATTCTATCACATGATCTGCTAACACTTCACGAATAACAAATTCAACTTCATTTATTTAAGAGATGAAGTGGAAATTGTTCAAGGCATGAACAACAGTGAGATTGTACCAAAATAAAGTAAGTATTTATTCTAATTCAAATTCTTCAACTTTAGGGAAACGATCTTGAAAACCAAAAATGTTGTCCTAGTGCTCTTATATCTGATTAATCAGATGGTACCTTAGATTGTCACAAATTTATGGATTTGTGATTGTTGGCTTTTCCATAGCCATGTTCTCTACCACTCTCCATCAGAACATGATGGTTAGATTTCTCTTCCATATCCATATTTTCACCTATGTGGAAACCCAGTGAATAGTTTATTTGGGTAACCATTACGTTACATGCTTTTGTTTTTAAAGATTGGTTTTGGTATTCCTTTTTACGATGTGGGTTTCGATTAAAGAAACTTTCTAATAGTAAACCATTTATAACCCCGACGAATTTCGAGGGAGAAATTCATTTTAAGGGGGGTAGAATGTAACACACCGAGATTTTATGAAAAATATTCTTTTTAATTACATTAATGTCTTGTGTTGTACGCTACACCAAAAGGAGCTTGCACAACACGTATCATTGACTTGCCTTTCATTACACGCAATCGCGACCTTCCTCAATAGCTTTCATTGTACGCAATACCGAGTTTCACTAAACAACGATATGATATTAAAATATTATTAAAACTAGCCGTTATGAATAGTAATAACCACTTTTTGAAAATTTTTAAATTTTATTTTTCAAAATGGAATTCATTTTTGGATTTGGAATACCAAAATTAGCCTAGGGTGAAATTTTGGTATTTTTCTGAAAACTTTCAATTTTTGATGAATAGTGAAACCACTAAGTGGTAGGTTAAAAACTGAATTTTGCATAAAACTTAATTTTACCGCTTCTGTGAATGGAATTTCGAAAATCCGACAGACACGGTTGATATCAGTAAATAAAATGTGGTTCAATGAGATAAAAATATTTTTTTTGGTGAATAGTAACTTTTTACTTTTTTTACCCCGGTTAATAGTAAATAGGGTAACTAAGGGTGAATATGATATTACTATTACCCTAAAACATGTCCTAATTCTATTGGATAAGTGTAATTCGACCAAAAACAACCTTATGAATATAATATGACCATTTAGGTCCACTTGGATTAGATTATGACATTTAATATTATTTTATTTAATGAATAGTTAAAATAGTTAAAATCAAAGTTTAATAACTAAAACATTTTTAATATGGGGTTATACATAAGATAAATTCGACTATAAAAATTCATTAGAAATATAAAAATATTTTCTACATAATGGTATTTTATTTTTAATTTTTAGACATTAAATAACTTAATTTATTTATGACACAATGATGATACAATAATTATCTTATTAATGAAATATTTACATAATTAATGTTAAAAACACCAAAATAAATGTAATTTGAGACTTTTTAGGAATCCCACTAATTTTATAGGTTAATATGACATGTTAGTATTGCTTTAATTAACATGGTTCGAACTAATAATTCTGTTATGATTTTCACAAAAATCAATTACTAAATATTGTCAAAATTGACATAAAATAGTTTTTAAAACAAATATTATATTATTAATTGTTATGTTATTCCTAAAAATCTAAGGTTCGGCCAAATGACTTAGATAAGGTTATATATATTAATAATAAACAACTTGGGGTTCGTTTGGCTGCTTATAGTAAGTTTATTAGCATTATAGTATAAGAACACAAGAAGACATGGTAAAAGTAAAATTATTTAACTTAATGTTAAATCTAAATGATAAGGTTAAAATAGGAACCTAAACTTGTCTAAATTCTATTGTATGAGAGTATTTCGACCCATACCCACCTTATCTTCGAAATATATCAATTTGGAGCTATTTAAAACCGAACTTGACTTTATAATAAAATAATAGTTTTAGTTATTCCAAAGGTGCCCCTCTCCTCCCTTATAAAAGGACACCTCCTCCCCCTCTTCCTCACAGCACTTGGAGCTTTCAATCTCGGCCAACCCCTGCCAATTT
Organism: Viscum album; assembly: GCA_963277665.1. Taxonomy (NCBI): domain Eukaryota; kingdom Viridiplantae; phylum Streptophyta; class Magnoliopsida; order Santalales; family Viscaceae; genus Viscum; species Viscum album. Next base: position 832,098,648 of record OY728147.1, on the reverse strand, counting down.
CTCCTCTCCACTTCTCTAGAGACATCCTAGAGGTTCTGGTCTTCTTCAAAGACCAATTTTAGTGCCCTAAAAGAAGGTCTCAAAGAAGAACTTCAAAGAAGAGGTAATGTCCGTTACCGATTCTTTCATCTTTATTTCCTCTTCCACTTCTTCTTCTTTAGTTGTTTCATTATGAAGTAATAACATCAGTATCACTCATATACTGATATGTTATTATAAGTATGAAACAACCCTATTTCACCATCTATCCATCCTACGGAAAAAGAAATCACCGCGCGTGCGTAAGTACGGAATACCGTCTCCACGCCGTGGTGTAATCTATTTTCCACCACCACCTTACTTGGGTGGGTATAATGGTGTAAATAATGACCATATATGACTATTATAAAGTGATATTGATTCTGAAATAGTATACAAATACTCCAATACAATTCCACGATCATAGGAACGATATCATCACTCGTGCGTACGTACGGAATACCGTCTCCACGATGTGATGCGACTCGTTCTACGTGATCTTCATTTCATAATGAATATATAAATGAATTGAATGAATGAATATGATATATATTATACTAATAACATTCTGGAAATTAGGTATCTATAACCTAAATAGAAGAATAAGAATTTATTCGACAAAACACGCATAATAACAAAAAGTTATAAACACCCAAATAACAAGTAGCAATGAAATATTACTACTAAGAAGCTAAGAATATGACCATATATGATATCAAAAAAATCAGTATGATTCTGGAATAAGTCAATAACATTATTTAAATCATTATACAGGAGGTTCGGACACTTACAAAGAAAGTCGGACCTAAGGTAAGGGAAATATCACAATCTCATTTTTATCCGAGATTGTTTATACTTTGGTATTTACTGGGGTGTATTTTATCATCCACATCCATGTTTCCTCAATATGTAATATTATTTCCATCCACCTACAATTTTTTAAATCCTAATTTACCCTTCGGTGAGTTTTTAGTAAAAGATATGAAAGGAATCTTTTGACGTTTTTCGTACGAGGTACTTTTTTGACTTTTCCGACAAAAGTACAAGAAGAATGTTTTTTTAACTTATATGGCATGAATTGATTTTTAAAACATTATTTTCCAAGAATCTTCCTTTACAATTTTTCAAGTTTATTTTTAATCAACTTATTTTAGTTTAAAATTGGATGACATGTTAAGAATGGAAAATGTTTTTGAAGTAGAAAGGATATTTTCCTCAAGAACGGAGTTCAAGTGTTTTATCAAAATTATTTTCCATCTAAGATAATATAGGGTTCTGTTTCTATCCCTATTATTACATTTACATTATTATGTTGTGATGGAAATATTTTTATGAATTCCTTTATCTTATATGAATTGTTTTATGATGTCATGATGTTTAAGATTCCCATTTTTATTTCATGGGTTACGCAATGTTGTATGATTTATGATTTTGTGGCACACATAAGAATGGTATCATTATGAGATGGGTGGGACCTATATCTCCCTCCAATGCATTAGGTAAAGATTTTATATCTCATGAGATAGACATGGATGGAACGGTAGGTTATACCGGTTCAGTGAAACACGACTGAAACGAGGGTGACTCGGTTCAGAAATGTACTTTGTCCACTAAGATAGTCTTGGAAATGAGTCTTGACTAATAAGATATGATTCGATATGATTATGTGTGTATGCCACAATGTTTCATGTTTTAGGTTATGATTATTGTGATTACATTTCACTGCCATGATTTATCCCATGTTATGAAATTATGATCTCTTTTGCAGGTTAAGATTTCCAAAAGTTATGTGCTTATGTATACAATGTGATTGATATTTCTTTTGTTTACCCTTACTGAGCATTTGAGCTCACCCTTTTGTATGTTTTATTTCCCTAGGTCAGGAAGAAGGTTATTAAGTAGGATATTCCAAAAAGGGACTCTAGATATGATTAAATAAGTGGGAGGCAAAGTTGATGCTTTATGAACCAGTTGTTTATGTTTCCCAGTTTCTAAAGACACTATACCTATACGGTCTTTTCATGGTTTTGTTATATGCTGTAATAAGTATGCTTCAATTTTGAAGTATTAACAATGTATGTAATGTATGGGTCGTTATATATATTATTCCAATGACTCACATAACTATTTTGAATTTGGTAACTAGGATACCCCTATACCAATAGTTTTATAGAATCTATTTTTATGGTTTTTTCAGATTTCCCTATACCAATGGTTTCATAACCATTGGTATAAGATCCCATTGAACACAAAAGCTTACCAACTTGTACTAACACATAAAAATATATTAAACAAATATATTCCAGACTATAAAAAAATTTATGTATTCAACCAATCATAATACATATTTAATAAAGAAAATATATTGTATAATTCATATTTAATCAACTGATAATTTAAAAAACAAGTCAAAAAACATAAATAATTAGTTTCCATCATCAAACACCATCTAAATGGTTGTTTTATACATAAAAATTCAAAAAATGGATGGGATTAATAACTCCCTCATGACCACCACTATCATAACGATCATCACTATCATCACCATCATCATGAACATCTAGATTAGAATCATTGGATTCAGTATCTTCATCACCATAACCTCTTGGAACTTTTCAATCCCCACCACCACTATGAATATCATAATCCTATGCATCATACAAGGATAAAATCATTTATATACATGTATAAAAACCATAGTAATATCTAATGTAAGTTACATGCATAAATCTATCATAGCTTTTAGGAACTGCTTAGGGACCATTTTACTACTTTCACACTTCTACATGGCTATATTTTTTTTGGCTTTAGGAGCTTCTACATGAGACACTTTTAACTCATTACTACCAGATTTGTTAAAGGTGAAAAAAGTGAGAAAATTACTAGTAGAGATTATATTCTTCCCAGGTTGATAGCATGATCTCCCTAGTGATTTTCACCTAATATCTATCTCAAATGATCATTTGGCCTAAATTTGTCATCTTCTTGATTATCATTGGCCTCCAAAGCATAATATTAACAATATGAATGAGATATTTTGTTATGAAATAGATATTACAATTTTAAATAAGCATAATAAAACTTATAATAATTTCTTGTGTCTATTCATTTACAACACTCACATATTTATTCTTTATGCTCAAACAAAAAAAATCATTCGAGGCACTTGTCCTTCAATGTACAATACTACCATCTATTAAAGAAATTGTATATAAGAAAAAATTATTCAATAATATTGTATTTATGAATAAAATTAACACATTATAATCCTTATTTAACTTATCAAAACAAAAAAAATAAAAATAAACCAAAATGAATCATATTAACACCACCTGAGTGAAAATGGAATCGATCATACCAAAATAAAAAAACATGGATTGTTTTAGTCAAGATATATTATTATTAGTTTTTATTATTATTGTATTGGATCAAGTTATATGGGTTTTATTAAATTTATTTCTATTAATTTATATTTATTTTGTAATGGTTTTACTAGTTTTGGATGAGTTCATTTTGAGTAAGTATTATTTAGTTTAATTTGTAACTTTTAGATCCAATTTATATTTTTTTCTTAGTTATTAATAAAACATACAAGTTATTTTTAGTTTGGTTCAATATGTTTTAGTTTTTTTTGGCTAGTTCAATTCAGATTAATTTTTCTTGGATTATTTTAGTTTAGTTCATTTTATAGTTGTTTTTTATTATTTAATTCAGGTCATATTTGGAAAGATCAATTAAAGTTGATTTGGTTTAGTTCAATTCAATTTTACTCATTTTGGATTTTTTATTTAGTTCCATTTCATATAGTTCAATTTAATACAATATGATATATATATATATATATTCATATATTGTATTACAATTAAATTCAGTTAAGGTTTGATTTTATTTAGTTTGGTTGAATTTAATTTTATCTAGGCATGGTTGGTTCTATTAGGGTAAGTTTATTCCCTATTGGATCAATTTGGTTTTGTTATATTGTATTTGGATTGGGTTAGTTATGAATAGTTAAGTTTATTTATATTTAGTTTCATTATAATCCCACTGGTTTAGTTATAGTTTATAATTTATACATTTATATGTTCATATTGAATGAATTTGTTTACATATTTATATGTTAATATTAATTGAAACTATGTACATGTTAACATACTTTAGGGTTGACATGTTTAAATGTAAACAATCAATATTTTAACATATTGATATTGTTTTATTTTTTTAATGTTTATATGTTATTTTTACTTAAATTTATTTTTATCTTTATATGTTAATATTAAGTCATGCTATTTATATTATTTAAAGTGAAGTCATATACATACTTTTATCATGTCATTTAGTTTTGAAACATATAGTTTTTTTACATGGGTTAAAAAATATGGTATAGGGCATGATACATCTATCTTATAAGAATATCCTCTAATTTTTTTCATTTACTATTAAAAAGGTTTTTTATATTTCTTTTAGGTTGATTTAGGGTTTCTGTGATATATAAATTTCTTATAATTCATTAAATAAACCTATCCTATATTCCATGATGGAGCTAATATTTTGGTAGGGTGTGGTGATGATAAGGATTTAATGAGAAGTGTTATCTAGAATAATATTTTTAGTAAAGAGGGAGTATATCATGCAAATTTCCATGTTAAGTACCTCATAATTTTTTTTCTAGAGATATTTAATTTCCTATACGATTTCGAATATGTTTGGAAATCCTAATGAGTAGATACATTAAATTATGTGGGTATTCAACCATTTCGTTATGATGTTTAGCTTTATTGGTTTTGTTTATGGTTGTAGTATTTAATGTGACTTTATGCTTGAAAACTATTAGATATCATTTAGGTGGATAGATTTCCAACCATTTTATTAAAAAGTTGGTCGGTAGAGGTGTGGAGTGTCCCAATAGATGGATACGTAATAATTAATGGAGTCCTTATATGTTGATAAATTCCCTATCATTATATTAAAAATGATATGGGTTGAGGTAGGGAGATTCCATGAGGTTGAGAACTTGATAATTGTAAGAGTCTATATTAATGGGAAGATATGAAGAAAATATATTATAGAATACATGGGTAGATTTGATAAGATTATCCTTCTGTGGAAATTTTTTCAAAATGTGTCCCATTGGTTTGAAATATACCAACACAATTATATTATAGTTATATTTCATTATAGGAGAGAAAATACTTGATGTTGATTATTTGTGTGGTCTTCTTGAGTAGACAACTACATAATATCTACTTATATATTTTTGATGCAATTCCGTAATGACAACTATATAATATTTTCTTATATACAATGTCTATTTTTTTGATAAATGTGAATGGACATGGACTAATTGAATTTATTTTAGGATGGATTATTATTTTAATTTTTTATTCACTTCATTTATGAATTCACTAGCATGAATTAATCAGATAAAAAAATTAAATTTATAGGGAGGAACCTAAATAAAATCATTTAGACATAAAAATCACATGGTTTATCTCATGCTCCTATATAGTAGTTCACCAAAAGTGTACATGGACTTCATAAAAACATTTTTTTTATTAATTTTTGATGATTCATTGAAATGAAAATTTAATTATACAAAACAACATATTAATAAAAATCATAATAATTTTATTTTCAATTAAAACCATTTAATTCGAATTATCCCTTAAATTGATTATTCTTCCATTAAGGGATCATTTCCTGGTATTGTCCAAATGGAAAATAATTGGTAGTTGTTATATCCTTTAACTCATTACTGATTCTATTGGTACAACCAATATATATCTCATGCTTATATGATCACCATAGTTCCCCTAATTCCATAAACCATGTCACTTTCACATTTTGACCATTAGGAATGTTAAAGTGAATCTATGGGAAACATATTAATTCATATAAATAAAATAATAATATATATTTAAATTTAACTTATTTTCTTACCCATATCCTATCCCATGTATTCTTCTTTATTTTCCTATCAACATGTCTCTATGAGATTGGTTGAACTCGAGTGATGTCACAATACTTGGCTAACACCACTATAACACTTCTATATTGTCAATCATTTTTACTTATCAATCGGTTGTATTCATTGTAATCAATTACTATTTGTGTATTATAGTTCTACACTTCACACATATGAGTATTCCCACTTTTTCTATTAGAAGATACCATAGGAAAAGGAAAAAAATTAATACAAATTACAAGTAAAATACAATTATTGTATTATAATTTAATGCACTTATTAACATATAACTAATCCATACCGATCAATAGGATTTTATGGATTCATGGGATTTAGTAGATTGGTAGAATTTAAAGGATGAGAATTCCCTAATACATGCTCTGGTTCATCTGAAATCTATGGAGTATAGCTGACAACAACATATTCATAAAATCCTGGATGGATAGAAGTGGGAAATAGAGGAAACATAGATGATTCAGGATAAGGATAGAAGTTATGCGAATCCATCATAGGATATGAAAAATGTATATGAGAAGTGGGGAATATATGAAATGTAGATGGAGGAATAGTTGGGGACATCCCAAATTCCTTAATTGGAGTAGTAGGAAGACAAAATTTGGTAGATGAGATATATAGTGGTAGGACTGGAAGTGAATGGGTACAAAAACTACTCCAAGTACCTATACTAGAACCCCCACTCTATTGGTTATACCAATGATCACTGTCAAAAGTTTAACTAGAGAGAAACTCTCGCCTAGTTTCATGTCCCTAAAGAAAATTTTAAAAAGAATAATAAAATGAAATTTAAATATTATAATTGATATATACTAGAAATTATATTATCACTACGAGAACTTGGGGTGGTACTCCCAACTATTACATTAGTTGATTATTATCAAAAAATATCTATCTATGTATTTTCTAAATATATTTTACATTCTATATATGAATTAAATATATATATATATATATATTTTTGACTTAAAATGACAATGAGGAAGGAATATATGATATAAAATGTGGAAGATAATAATTAAGGTATTATAATTGGAAATCCAAATAATGAAAAATAGGTGAAAAATAATAATCAAAGAACACAAATTGGAAAGTAAAACAAAGAATAAAAATGACATAACATAATCCAGGTATAAAAACTGTGTTTATAGTGAACATGTAAACTAATTTTACAACTTAAATCTATTTAATTTGTTTTATAAAATTTATTCAATTTTAAATATGTTTTAGGAATAGTTCTCCATGAATTCTATTTGGGTGTAATTTAGTGAAAATTTAAATATGTTTAAACTTGTTTTAAATACATTTTAGGACTCATTCTCTATAAATTTTGTTTATTAAGTCATGGATCGAATCGATTTACCGGTTATGTTTTTTTATTTGTATCAAACATATTTATTGAAGTGAAATAATACTAATTAAATTAAACTAATAGAAAAAAACTAAACCCAATTTACTCTTCCCAACCAAAACCAAATTAAAGTAATTTGAGTAGTATTAACATGAAAGACACAAGTTGAGAAAAATAATAAGCTTAAAACACATATTGTTTCTTTTATATATTACCCACCATTACGTTAGGTTCAAAATTAAAACAAAAAATTAGACTATTTAACTCATCATATGAAATATATTTATCTAGACCAATGGGGGTATAAATGGTGTAAATTTTATCCCTATAATTATCAAAAATATGTATTTGGATCACTTTAATAATGAAATAAAACTTTAGTCTTCAATGGTATTTCACATAAAATACTTGTTTAACAATTGATTTAAAAAATATATGACTTACTGGTAGCCAAAAAAATATTTATGCCAATAACTCTAAATAAACATTCATTAATAAATGTGTCATGTCACATCATTAAATCAAACCACTTACATTTCATCATAGAAACTCGACCATGGGATTAATAATCCAATATTATAATTGTCTCAACAACTCTATAATAAGACATATTTTTATATCGAGGCTTACTACCTAATACACTATAAAAAATATGTATAATTATAGTTAATATAACACCATCATGTTGTGTTCCCATGCTCACAACTCAATCAATTATAACATAGTTTTAATCATTAATGACCAATGATTTTCATTCATGAACCAAATAATTTGGGCTAAAATCCATTGATATTATTTCTTTAGAGATAGAGTCAACTTGTGAACTCAAAACCTGAATTATAAATGAATATTAAAATTAAATTAATATTCTTTTATTATACTAATGATCTCATACCATAAATTTCAACCAAGAAGGAAACAATTTTCCATGAAATGTATATATCATTCTTAAAGGTAAATAATGATTAATTCTAGATATAATTATTTATATACCCTATATACAAGGATAATAAAATTTTATGATATATGTGAAAAAAATTTGTATAATATAACATATACATGTTTAAATTACTTACTTGATATATCCATCAAATAAATCACAGTTAAATAAGACTATGTGTTGTTACATCTCCCACTCTTTAAAGATCAATAAAACAAATGAATAGGATTGTGGTATTACCCTTGTTCAAGGAAGTGATAGAAAAGTTGGATTAATTTAATCATATTTATCTTGTTCATTTATCATTATTCGGTTACGTCTCATTCTCATATAATCCAAATACATTGAATATTGATTCATACATTCTAGATCCAAGTAACCTTTCTTAATGGAACATTTAGGAATATTCTTATTAAATACATAATAATTCATTGTGTTTATATTTATTTTAGTTAATATATCCAATTAAAATAAACATGTCCCCCAATAAGTATTTCTATTATAAGATGAAAAATTATATTAAGTATGTATGTGAAAAAGTATGAGGGAAAATTTTCTTTAACTCGCATAAAATTAATGGTGCCTCTTATTATATTTTTTTCAATACTAAGAAAACCTTTTAGCATATAGATAAAGATAAAATATGGAATAAGTGAATCGTGATAACCATTAAATTATTAGATTTTAAATGAAAAATTATTATTATAATCAATTCATGATGAAGGATATGATATACATGATTTTTAGAGATTTCAATTTTAATTATTTTATATTGACTAGTTTTGATATATTAATAAAATATCCATGAGGAACCTTGAAAATACCTAGTAATTCCATAAATTTTAATCTCTCAAAATTTTTCACAACATAAGAAACATAAATAATTATCCAATTATTTTTACTAATACACACAAGATATAATTTTGGTCTGATACCCTAATACACCATGTCACTCCTAAATCATAAACCATATTTGGTAATTACCATAAAATTTTAAAGAACTAAAAGAAATATTTCACATATAGTTTTCTCAATTCTCATTACATGTAAAAAATTACATAATAAATTAGTTGACTAATAAAAAAAATCAAAGGGAATAATTTCCTTATTTTAATTTTGCTTTGATTTAGTGGAAAAATTATTCCTCTTTTTAGATTTAATCTAACCTTTCCCAAATGAAAAAAATGAAATCTTATAATTATTTAAGAACATAAATTCTAGAAATACACTGAGGTGGTTTCTCAATATTAATAGTATTGTCAAATATTTGGTGATTATTCTTGTATGGATAATCTATTGGAGATAATCATTGATGTCACATGAATTTGAAACTATAATGATATTTAAGTAATACAGATCATGTATTCTTAATAAAATTATGAAACGATAGTATTAAATTTATTCTCTTGCCAAAAATAATTTTATAAATAGAAAAATCATTTATAATGTACATAATAATAACACATATATGAAATAAGTCTTTCAAATAAGCATCATATGTGTGCACACCCACATTACAAAGATACTTAAACTATTTTATTCAATGTTTAAAGTACACATTTATATCATTTATAAGATAAAAAGGTATATATATGAGTTTACTCAAGAAATTTAATGTTTTTTTCATACAAATCCATAAAGGAAGGTAATAAATGTGAATGAAAACCAACCACATACTGTATGAAGTAAAAATCTGACCAAATGAATTAAAACCATCACATGATAGACTCGACATGAAATTACAAATCTCTGTTGAAAAATTAGGACACTATGCATCAAATATTCATCATTTTAATCCATATATAGGATGAAACAACAAATCATTTTTCTTAATTCTCTTAGTATAATTCCATCACTTATTTGTTGACATTTCACAAGACATAAATATATTTTAGTGCCTAGAAATCAATTGAAACTACCACATTAATTTTATATGGTATATGAGATAGTGTTTCATCTTTATTTTTCTTCCATCAAGATATTACACATTCTTTAAAATCATTTATACCCTTGGTTTCCTCCTAGAATAAGCTATAATATTTTGGGAATGCATGAATTTTATTAGTATAAAATCCGTGATGGTCAATTAACTTCCATGCCATATAATGATTTAAACCAATATCTACATCATTAGAAATAAATTCCTTAAAATATTTATAATACAATCAAAATTGTCATTTGAATTTCATACATGGTTTTCCCATGACACAACCACATAAAAAATTCAAGCCCTTTCACTTTACCACATTCATGATATACAAGAGTCCTGGAATCATCCATCAATTTATTCACTCTATCAACAAAATCATTTTCATTATTTACCTCATTTTTACTCATGAAATTATATTATATCACTGGAATAATTTATTTCTCATGATGGTGAGTAAACATAAACTGATAAAATATCATATTCTCTATTCTAAACCTTTCATTTTGATCATGAACAATCCAAGAATATCTTTTTTCTGCATCATGATACCAGAAATAATAGTTTGTTTGAAATTTTGTTTATATAGTATATACCTTCTTATTGACTTAACCAAGGTATTAAAATATAATTATAACAAATTAAGTGTATAATACCATATATGAAGCATTGTTAAATGTACAATATCAAAAAACCCAAATTATTTTAAAACTCAGTAGATATCCAATTAATATTATACATTCAAATTCTATCCATCCCATTATAAAAAAGTTTTTATTAATATCAATATATTATACTCTAATTATATAATTAATGAATTCCATGAATATTTTGAATATATATAATGAGAAAACACATTTCCACAACTAAATACATATGTTTTTTTTCATGCATTAAGTCATTTTAATTCTATGTGGTTTAATTCGATCCAGCTCATCTATGTTATTATTGGATTAAATTATGTTATTCTTGAAATTATATAAGTTAATGGGTTTTGATTTATTTTTATTTAATTAAAATTATATCAGTTCTTTTACATTAAATTCTATTAAGTTTTATTCATGTTTCTGTAATTTAGTTCATTTCATATTGGTTTGGTTTTATTTAGGTTTGGTAAGTTTATAATAGATTTGTTTAGTATGATTCTTGTTGGTTTGCTTCTATTCAATTTAGACTGGGTGAATTTTATTCAGTTTGGATTAAGTCAATTTCTTTTGTCTTGTTTTGTTTCTTATTCTATTTAGTATATTTTTTTCTGGTTCAATTGATGTTTATTTTAATCAAATTGGTTTGTTTTATTTTCTTGTTGGTTTTTCAGGTTCCAATATAGTTTGGTCCATTTATGTTATGTTTAGTTCATTTATTATGTTTGGTTTAGTATGTTTTGAAATCCATGTTCACCAAGATTAAAGGATATTGAGATACCCTAAGTGTCGGGGTGACAATCAAGCATATGAGTATCAAAAAAAGTAAGATAATTATGCTCAAACACAATCAAGTGGAGCTATTATAAAATTTTAATAGTTAACCATAGAAATATTCTTATACATTTATTAAGGATTTCAGTATGATAGTATAATAATTATCTATTAAGGGTTTTATAAACGAGTATCCTTATTTGTGATGTTTTAATTTTTTATTGAAGGGAAAGGAATGACAATAGTCATTATTAAAAAGGAAGATCCATTTAAAACATTGGAGTATTTAAAGGGAAAAAAGGAATGAAGGTTAAGGCCTACATTTACACTCTTCACCAAGAACTGTATTTCTATATTTCTAAATTGCAATAACACTTGGATGAATTGATATTAATATCCCAAGAAAATGATAAGTATGAGTTTTACTCAAGTGAAATGTTTGGGCAAGGCCAAATTAATTTAGAAATCATAATATTATAAGAACTCCGAAACCCTTCCAATTAGATGAAAACACACACGACCAACCATGTAATCTGACTATGGGGAAGTGAAAATTTCTTAAACTCATATTATTAAGGTTAGGTAAATCACTTGGACATGTTTTTGAGAGAAAAGGATGAATTATAGTAGTCAATAATTTATGAAAATATTTTCAAAAATAATTTAATTTCAAATAAATACTAATATAATTGGGGGAAAACAGTGACACTTTTTACTGTGAGCCTAATTAATTTAACAAAGATTGAAATTAAATAATTCAAGTAACATTTTAATACAATCAATACGAGAATCCTGAGAATAAATTTTCTTTCTCAAATTGAAAATATTTTACTTTGAGGAAAAAATGACTTACCCTTAAAGGATTAAAAGAGAATTAATCAATTGTGGAGTTGTGTTTTAATGTAGACCAGAAAGATATATGTATAAATTTAGATGAAACAAAAAATTATTTTGAATTTGAAATTTAGTTCCAATTGACTGTCTCTAAAATTAAAGAGGTATTCCATGTTAAACTAACATGGTCTCTAGCATCTTCAAGGGTGTTTGTCTCAAAGGATGTTTCAAAAATATAAGAAGAGATCATGTATATTATAGATTAATTTTTTAAATATCCTTTGAGAAATCATTTGGAACTAAAAAAATCCTTTGAAACATTTTAGAAAATTCCTTTTGGGTGTAAACCTGATTTTTAAGGAAAGACAATTTGAAACTACTCTCACATTCCATAAATATCAATAAATGAAACCAAAAATCTAAGGATATCTCTCCATAAATCATCATAGTCATTTTATATTAATGAAACCAAAGGAAATATAAAAATCTAAAGGTGTTCTATGGGAAAACCTATTATCTAGAGACACTTACCATAATCTAAGGCATGAAAATGTTGAAAGACAAAGATAAAATAAGAGAAAAGGTGAATAGAATCAACATACCTCAATGATTTAACCAAAAAATCATTGTAAGAAAGATGAATTGAAGAAGAATAAAATTATAATCATAGTAAATAAAATGAATTTTCATACCCCGTATTCTCTAAGATGAGGAAAGGGATGACAATGTTCCCTGCCCTACCTTCTTCTAGGTGAAGGAGAGATAATGACCCCCTGAGTTCTGCCTTCAGTTGGTCCCGTGCTGGAGAATAGTACCAAGGGTATAGAATCTCACATTAATGGAAGGAATTAGCCAATTTTTATTTTTGGAATAATATTAGGAGATAAGATATTAAATCCCCACAACACCAAAGACTAAATATAAAAGTAAAGCCAAAAATCCATTACCACATGCATGATCAAAAGTAAAACTGATACAAGGCAAGAAAAAAATCCCAAAAAGTACCAAAAAAGAAGGAAACAATGTAGAAAAAACAACTATACCAACCCCCAAGCTAGTAAGGTCCAACACGGTCCTTGAATTCCTTTTGAAAACCTGTAAACATTTTTTATACATTGGTTTAGAATACATGTATACTAAGTAGGGGAAAATTAAAGCTACTTGTGCAAAAGTGAGGGAACATACTAATTCACCCGTGAGAATACAGTAGAACCTCAAGATCCAATCAGGGAATACTAACTAGCCCATCCTCACCATGGAACACTCACCCATGTAACAAAAATCATGTAAAGTAATAATATAAGAACATCGAGATTTGGGCACCCCGCACACCTCTTTTCCCACTAGTTAACTACTCATTCCTAACGATCTCACATCTCAATGCTTCCACTCTTTCCACATGTAGTCCCGCTACCACAACCTTCCCAAACACACCTAGGCCCCGAACCACACACAACCACACCCATAGACGCCTGAGCCACAACAACCACCACCATGCCTAAAGACACCTGATCCAGAACAACCGCTGCCATGCCTGAAGACACTTGGGCGTCATACCGAATATACTTGGGAAAACAAACATGTCTTACAAGCACCTAAACCCCTCATCCAAAACAAACATTTTCTCAAAGAATCTTCGACTATGGTAAGCCTTAATCAATTACAACCTACCCAGATATGCCTGAGCAGCAATATCCAGAAGAGGGTGCGAGGAAGAAAAATAAGTAACCAACCATCCATCCTCCCACTGGGATGTCAGGAAAGACACCCTCTCCCATAAACTAGAGGTGTTTGGCATATAGTTCTCAACAAGGGTGGGATAAATATAGAAATCACAAGGAACTACAATATATATAGGTAACCAAACACTCAACCCCAAAATATGGGTTTCAACAACATCCAACAATACCACACTAGCACCGCTTTGGCTGCTACTCCTACATGCACAACCGCACAAAAACCACTTCCAAAGCATAACCCATCCAACTTTTTATTTAATTTATATTTATTTATTCAAGGGGATTCAATTAAATTATTCCAACACTACCGGGAAAATAAAAATTGTAACCACACCAATCAACCAACAAAAACCAAACTGCAGTCCCAATACACAACACAAAATAACAACACAAAACTAGACATTCCGAACCACTACATAACCGGTCCACAACCACGATGCAATCCCACTGATTGATTTTTCTTTTAAATCATAACACAACATAAAAGTATTTTAGCTACCTACAAGTTCATCCATTCCAAAATCAATCTATCTCTCAGACTGGGTTACCAACACCCCCCCTTGTACCACCCCACATACTAAGCCCACAAAACCCAGACCAGAACACAAAACACATAACCACAACCATCAACCAAGCGTATTCAAATTTAACCAATGAGGTTTATTTAATATCTACATTAATATAACTAGGGTGATCACAAAATAGGTTTGATCCTAGGGCATCCTTTTATTTAACAAGGTGTATGTGATTAATCACATTTCATGTTAGAGCAATTTTTCAAATCGCCACAAGAAAGTTAGGGTATTATTGGTGAAAAAGAAAAGACCACCAATTCTCATGATTTTTAGAAGTCATAAAGCCACAATAATCCATAAAAAGAATGAAATATAACATGTAAAACAAGCGACCAAACATCAAGCTACACCCTACCGATTATTTTACTTATACAAGTTATCTATTGATCGTATTAAATCCTCATTAAATTCTCACTTCAAGAAGTGTTTACAACCGTTCCTTACAAGGAACCATTAATATACCCACCTTCATGATGCATAATTGAATATAATAAAAAGAAAATCCCTACTTAGATGATCAATGATCAAAGTTCCCTCTTGTGCCAAGAACATGGGATGGCGCAACTTACAGGAAGAACTCAAAGGATGAGCGGGAATTGCTCCATCATGGGTGCATGACTCATCTCAGGAGTAAGTCTTGAGGTGCACTAAGAGAAATGAAAAGGAAGAAGGAATAGAGGACCTTGACTTAATAAGAGGCAAGATCCTAAAATTAGGTAGACTATTTCGAAGCACTTAAAAGTTGGATCATGTCTTTTCCAGAGGGATTTGTGGTTTCACATGTTGGAATTAATTAATATTTAACAATTCTATCAGATTTGGTTGAGATAGTCCAACACATGATGAAGAGTTGATAGGTTGCCTTTAAACAAAGGAGAACACCTAACGTGAGCCTAACTGGAAAACATGGGAGATTGGAAAACGCGGTAAAGGGTGTGACACCTATAAAAAGGCCACACGTTTTGGTAAGTCAAGGGTTGCCTGAATTTTATGGTATTTAAATATCTTTTATGGACCTTAAATCACTTTTAAAGGGGTATTAAAACACTTTTACGTTAAAAAAGACATTACGAGAGTGAAATTGAAAAGTCCTAGAGATGCTAGAAATGACTCACCGATGGGTGAGTCACCGACAGCCTGACACTGATGCCATGGCACCAATCGGTGTGGCACCACTGATGATCGGTTCCACCGATGCAGATCGGTGCCAGTGATACCGATCGGTGCCACCGATGATGATCAGTATCACCGATGGTTGATCAGTTCCACCGATACCGATCGGTGTCACTGATGGCTGATAGGTGCCACTAATGCCCATCAGTACCACCAATGGCCGATCAGTGCCATCGATGCTGATGGTTCCACCGATGCTGATTAGTGCCATTTTTCGTTCAAACGAAAATTCGGAAAAATCCTCAACTAGTCACCAATGATACCTAGGATACCTCAAACATTAGGATTTGGAAATGTAATCGACCAGGAGGGTCCAAATAATTACATCATATTCCTCTAAAACTATTCTCACCCTTGATAATTAAAGATTAAACCCAAATAAATGATAGGGGTCCAAACAACCACCTCATAAGATACCTATCAGGGACAACTCACCCTTGAGTTCTTCGAAAGGTAGAATAAAACCTCGACATCCAGGAACATATCTCTCACATATATCTCCTAAAAATCTTTAGAAACATTACCTCTCCTCTCCCTCAAGTAACCACACAACCACAAAAAGTCACACCATCCATACATATGGATTAGGGATCTCCTCCTCCCTGTCAAGATACTATCTGCTTTAGGCAGCACTAAATTGTCCTCAGGGGTTTAATCGCATAAAAATTAATGCATCTTTATTAGGGTTTAGGTTCCCCCCTCCTCATAGTTAGGAATTTTCACACAAATATAGAGAATAACTTATCATACAACAAGCGTGGTCGAACATTACATCATAAGAAAGGCACAAAAGAAAAACATAAGAGTAAATATCAAAAAAATCCTTGGGTACTGAGAATGAATTTGTGTCTCCCATTCCCAAGTACTCCCTTCGAGGCCACCATGCTTCCATAACAAACGAACCAAGAGAATTGTCCGTCCACAAAGTACCTTATCCTTACGACCCTTGATTATTACCGGTCGTTCCACTAATGTAACATCATCCTCAATACACAACTCTCCCCAGTATAGGATGTGGGAGTCATCGTGTAGATATCGACGGAGCTGAGAGACATAAAAGACGTTGTGGATCCTATCCAACTACGGTGGAAATGGCAGCTGATATGCCACCACTTCGACTCATCCCAACACCTCTAAGGTTCTGAAAAACCTAGAAGAACACTTACTCCCCCTTCCAAACCTCCTGTATCCATTCCTATGAGATACATTTAAGAACACATGGTCCCCAACCTCGAAATACAAGGGTCTCCTCCTAGGATTGACATACATATTCTTCCGGTCCTGATATGCCTTCATCCTTTCACGCACAAGATGAACATTCCCCGTCATGCTCTGCACAATTTTGGGGCCAAGAACACCTACCTCCCCAACCTCTGTCCAACACATGGGTGAACAAAATAGTCTTCCATACAAGGCTTCAAACGGTGCCATGCCAATAGTGGAGTGATAGATATTATTTTAAGCAAACTCCACTAGGGGTAAGTGTTGTACTTAAGATCCTCTGAAGTCCAAAACACATTCTTCGCAGCATATCCACTAATGTATGGATAGTCCTCTTTGTCTTCCCATCCATTTGAGGGTGGAAAGTAGTACTAAGGCATTATTGGGTGCCAAAGGCATGCTATAATCCCTTCAAGATTTGTGAAGTAAAGCGTGTATCCTGATTCAAAAAAATTGATCTAGGAACTCCGTGCAGCTGCACAACTTCACCCACATACCTATGTGCTAAGGCATCCACTACTCTTGACTCCTTAATTGCTAAGAAGTGAGATAATTTTGTCAATCGGTCCACCAATACTCAAATGGAATCATATCCTCCCTCATCCTTGGGTAGTCTTGTGATGAAATCTATCAATACGTCATCCCACTTCCACTCAGAACATCTAAGGCCTATAACAGACCGCCGAGAACACTGTGTTTATCATTTACCCACTAACACACGAGGAAACTTGCCATAAACTCCACCACTGCCCGCTTCACTTTAGGCCAAAAAAACTAACCTCTCATTCCCCAGAACATATTAGAGACTCTTGGATGTACCACCAATATTGAGTTATGGAACTCACCGAGAAGTCACTTGTGCATCACCACTGGGAAAAATCACTTCCTTCAGAACATCATCCGATTCTAGCTATCCTCTAACCATCTTTTCAGAGCATCACTCTATCTAATGTGATCAGACATTACTTCAGCCTTTGAGTCTCCCCACTAAGACTCCTCCACCTACTATAGCAAGGAAGACTACACTATCATCTAAAACAGATAGCCTCTACCATCTTCCACTCTCAAGCCTAGATGCAAAGCAACCAATTCCTCCATCGCCTCCCAAGAATATACAGAATCTTGAAATACATACATTTGTGACTTCCTACTCAAGGCATCATCCACCATGTTCCCCTTCCCTGAGGTGTAGGATATATTGAAGTCGTATTCCTCAAGAAACTCTAACCGCCTTCTCTTCTGGAAGTTCAGGTCCCACTGGGAGAAGATGTACCTCATGATTTTGTGATCCATGAAGACCACAAAGTGTTCCCTGATGAGGTAATTCCACCACATATTCAATGTGAACACAACTACTGAAAGTTCCAAGTCATGGGTGGAATAGTTATTTTCATGAGGGAGTAACTTCCTAGACCCATAAGAGATTACTCCTTGATTCTGTATCAACACACATCCCAATCCTAGCCCGAAATCCTCACAGAACACCTCAAACATCACCCCTTTTTCTAGAAACCTCAGCACTAGGGAAATTACTAGATTCCCTTTTAGATAACTGAAATCTGTCTGGCACTGCTCACTCCATTAGAAAGCCTGGTCCTTTCTGGTCAAAGATGTCAAAGGCACTATAACTTGAGATAATTCAAGTACGATCCTTCGGTAGTAACCTACCAAACCCAGGAAACTATAAACATGTTCCACGTTCTTGGGTGCTAACCAAGTTAAAAATGCTTCTACCTTAGACCGGTACACTACTATTTCCTTTTGGGACACCACATATCCAAGGAATTTCACCTCGCATGTCCATAACTTGGACTTGGAAAACATCCCATAGAGATGGTGGTGTCGGAGGACCTCCAAAAAATTCCTCAAATGCTCGGTGTGATCCTCCATTAATATTGAGTAGATCAGGATTTCTTCGATGAACACGACCAAAAATTGGTCAAGATAATCATGAAAAATAGAGTTCATGAGCCCCATGAACAAAGATGGTGCGTTCGTAATGCAGAATGACATGACCACGAACTCAAGGTTCCCAAAACTGCACCTGAAAGAAGTCTTCGGAATGTCACCCTTCTTCACCATCAATTGCTGATATCCAGACTGAAGATCGATCATAGATAAACAAAATCCTCCCTTAAACTAGTCAAAAAGGTCATCAATCATAGAGATGGGGTAATAGTTCTTCACCATCACCTAATTCAGTCTTCGATAGTCTATGCACAACCTGAGACCACTGTCTGCCTTCTTTGAGAATAATACTGGAGCACCCTTATAAGACACACTCATTCAGATGAAACCCTTCTTCATTAGGTCATAAACTAGAATCCACAACTCCCATAACTCAAGAGGCACCATTCGATTGGGATACATCAAAATCAGACGGGCACCAGGTTGTAAGTCTATCCCGAACTCAACATCACGTCGATGGGGTAGAGTCACAACCTCTTCAGTTAATATGTCTAGGAACTCACTAAAAATCCCCAAAACATACACAATATCTGAGTCTATGGATTCCACTGATAGATTAGCTAGCAAGGAAATAAGGGGATCCACACACCGACTTCCCTCCATACACCTCGATCACAAACGAAAGCTACATGTTGGCCTCCCATATCTGAGAACATGAACCTTCTCCAGAAGCAGTCAATAATAGCGTGCATAGAAAATAGCCAGTCGATGCCTAAAATGACATCATAAGACTGAATTTCTAGCAGAAGAAGATCCCCACTAGACTGATGCAGCCCCAACATGTGTCTGCATCCTCGACTAACATCTAATAGGCTAGCCTGACCTCTAACTGGTGTAATCAACACTAGGGGAATGAAAAGTCTCTCTAAGCCTATACCCAAGTCATGGGCTAGACTGGGTGTAAAAAAGGAGTGAGAAGATCTTAAATAAAACAAGTGTCATAAAAGAGTACTAAATAGACCAATAGTACCTCAAACGACTTCTAGACTAGCTGGAACTACTGCCTCTGTGGCATGAAAATGCCGATGCCCAACTCCACTACCCCTTGACTATTGGATGTATCCCCAACCAGTCCTTGTTTGAGGTCACTACAGAGCACCCAGAGGTCTACCTCCTTTGGCACCATCCGCCCTCAGTGGAGTGGGACCTCATTGCCCCTACTGCTAGAAAGTCCTGGCTGGAAACTGCTGCTACTGAGGTGGGTGCTCAACCTGCCCACCCTCACTGTATTGCACTTAGACAGAGAATTGATTCTGAAGATGACAACAACTTCCACAGATAAAGCACATCAGTCCTTGTCCTATGGAGAAAGGTAGAGGATTGGGAGATCAGAATTGAAACTACCTGCTCCCTATCGGTCGAAACATAGAAGGCGCTGATGCTAGAGGCCTATTGATGACGGATTTACCCTTTGACGAACTCAATTGGATCCCCTCTCACGGCACACCTACCATATTTTTCATCCTCTCCCCTAGTTCATCCTTCTTATGAACCTCCAAGTATGTCAGTAGAGTGAAGGGAGTAACAACATACTTAAAAGAAGGTCAGAGTTCCTCCTATAAGAATCTTTCCCATAAATCTTTATCCAGAAAGAGGTCCAGAGAAAAACAAAGGAGATCCTTGAACTTGTTCCCTATTTTCCTCACCATCATACTCCCTTGCTGGAGGGAGTGGAGCTCTTGCCTCTTTTCAGCCTTCATCGTTGAATAAAATAATTCCACCTGAAAATCCTTTTCAAAGTTAGTAAAAAAACCTCAGTTTCCTTCTTATCCCTAAGGTAAAGCATCCACCAATGATGTGATACTCCTCGCATCTAGATTTCTACTAGAGAAACCTAGCACTTTTTTAGATTTTGGATCAAGTTGAAAGCAATCACTAGCTCCTCAAGACATCTCTTCGTCTCCATATCCAAGACGCTGCCATCATACTTTCCCAGAGTTTTCCACTAGAAGAAACAAAGTGTTTTCTTCCAATAGTCATTGTCCCCCTCTCGATCATCCCTCTACTGATCAACCAGATCAACCCACTGAGCCTTGACTATTCACAATTATCGTGAACTATGCCCTGGTTCGATAGCTAAAAAAGAAATAAACTCCTAAGCCCGAGTAATGAGAAAAAATTCCTTTTTTTAAATCTTATTTTAACTATTTATTTATTTTAATTCCAAAAATACCCAAGAAAAACCAGAACACAAGTCATTATGATGCATGTACCTTTCCTAGAGTCTCTACCCTGCAATCAGTGTACCCTCACCTAGTCGTTCAGTAGGTCTAGATTCCTTGCATTGGATTATAGGGGGTCCTAAAATCCCATGTCCCAGTCAGTCTTCCCTTACCTACTTCACGCACCAATATTTACTAACACTATTTCCCTACCATACCACACAATCCTCACTATGCCAAACATCGAACTCTATCATATCTCTTAACCATCACCTATGATACTATTCTATTATGACCCTTCTTCTCCAAGATGAGGGAAGGGACGAAAAAGTGACCTGCCCTTCCTACTTCAATGTGATTTAGAGATAATGATCCCCTGAGTCCCGATTTCAGTAGGTTTTGGGGTGGAGACTAGAACCAAGGGTATAGAATCTCACATAAATGAAAGGAATTACCCCCTTTTTATTTTTGGAATAAGATCGAGAGATAATATAGTAAATCCCACAACACTAAAGAATAAAGAGAAAAGTAAAGACAATAATCCATTCCCACATGCATGATCAAAAGTAAAACCGATACAAGGCAAGACAAAAATCCAAAAAGTACTAGAAAGGAAGGGAACTAAGAAACAAAATCAACCATCACAACCCCCCATGAGCTAATAAGGTCCAGAATGGTCCTTGAAATCCTCCTGAAAACCTGAAAACAATTTTAAATATCTAGGGTAAGCATACAAGTATACTCAGTAGGGAAAAACTAAAGCTACTCGTTCACAAGTGAGGGAATATACTAATACCCCCTTGAGAATACAATAGAACCTCAAGCTCATACCAGGGAATACTAACCATCCCATAATCACTATGGAACAGTCATCTAAGTAACACAAATCAAATAAAGTAATAATATAAGAACATCGATATTTGGGAACCCACACACCGCTTTTCCCATTGGTTAACTGCTCATTCATAACGATCTGACATCTTAATGATTCCACTCTTCCAACACGCAGTCCCACTGCCAAAACCTTCCTGGACACACCTAGGCCCCAAACCACACACAACCATGCTCTCAGGCACTTGGGCCACAACAAACACCTCCATGCTTGAAGACACCTGGGCCAGAACAACCACCGCCAAGCCTGAAGACACCTGTGCCTCATCCTGAAGATACATGGGAAAACAAACCTGACCCACAAACACCTAAGCCCCTCATCCAAAACAAACTTTTTTCTGAAGAATATTGGACTATGGTAAGCCTCAATACATTATAGTCATCCCAGATATGCTCGAGTGGCAAGATCCAGAAGAGGGTGATATGATGAAAAATCAGTAACCATCCATCCATCCTCCCACCAAGATGTTGGGAATGACACCCTCCCTAATGCAATGAAGGTGTTAAAAACATAGTTCTCAACAATGGAGGGGTGTGTATAAAAATCAGAAGGAACTAATATATATATATATAGGTAATCAAACACTCATCCACAACGTACGGGTTTCAAAAATATGTAACAATCCCACAGCAGTACTGCTTTGGCTACTACTCCTACATGAACAACTACAGAACAACCACTTCCAAAGTATAAACCATCCTCCTTTTCATTCAATTTTAATTTGTTTACTGAAGGGGATTCAATTAAATTATTTCAACACTACCGGTAACTAAAGACCATAACCACACCAAGAAACCAACAAAAATCAAACTGTAATCCCACTGCATAACAACACAAAACAACAACACAAACATAGACTTGCAGTCCCACTACATAACCGGTAAACAACCACACCATAGTCCCAATGCTCGACGTCACTTTGTGACCAAAACACAACATAAAGTTAGTTATACTGCCTACCAGTTCATCCATTCTAAAATCAACCAGTCTCTCAGACTGGGATACCAAAACCCCCTGTACCACCCCACATACCAAGCCCATAGAACCCATACCAGAACATAGAGCACATTACCACAACTATAAACCAAGAGTATTCAAATTTAACCAACATCGGTTATTTAATTTCCACTTTAATATAATTTGGGTGATCACAGAATATGTTTGATCCTGGGGCATACTATTATTTAACCGAGAGTAAGTGATTAATCAGATTTCATGTTAGTACCATTTTTCAAATCCCTACAAGAAAGATAGGGTATTACCGGTGTGCAAGAAAAGACCACCAATGATCATGATTTTTAGAAGGCATACATCCACAACAATACATAAAAATAATTAAAGATAACAAGTAAAAAAGGCAATCAAACATCAAGCCACCCCTGGACATTATTTTACTTGTTCGAGTTATGTTTTGATCATATTGAATCCTTGTTAAATTCTCATGTCAAGAAGAGTATACATCCATTCCATGTAAGGAACTAGTAATATTCCCACCTTGCATGATGGAAAATTGAAGAGAAGCAAAAGAAAATACCTACTTGGATGATCAATGATCAAAGTTTCCTCTTACGCTAAGAATATGGGATGATGCGACTTGTAGGAAGAACTCCAATGCTAAGCAATAAGGGCTCCAACATGGGAACATGAATCGTCTCAGGAGGAAATATCAAAGTGCATTAATAGAAACAAAAAGGAATAAGGATTAGAGGATATCATCTTAAGAAGAGGCTAGATCCTAAAATTAGGGAGACCATTTTGATGTACTTAAAAGTCAGATCATGGTTTGACCACATAGATTTGCGGTTTCACACATTATAATTAATTGAGATTTAATAATTCCCTTAGTGATGATTGAGATAGTTCAACGCATGGTAGAGAGTTGATCGGTTTCCTTTAAATGAAGGAAAACACCTAACAGGGGCCTAACTGGAAAACAAGGGAGACTGGAAAATGCGGCCAAGGGGGTGACACTGATAAAAAGCCACACGTTTTGTTAAGTCAAGGGTCGCCCAACTCTTAGGGGATTTAAATATTTTTTATGGGCCTTAAATCAATTTGAAAGGGGTATTAAATCACTTTTACATTAAAAGAGATGTTACAATAGTAAAACTAAAAATTCTATGAGAGGCTCGAATTGACTTACCAATGGGTGTGTAATCGACACCCTGACACCGACGCCCTAGAACCAGTCATTGTGGCCTCGCTACTGATTGGTGCCATCGATGCCCGATCTGTTCCTCCAATGGCCGATCGGTTCCACCGATGCTGATGGGTGTTACCGATGCCGATCGGGCCACTGATGTCGATCGGTGCCACCATTCGTTCAACCTGTAATTTGGAAAACTTCTCAATGAGTCACCGATGGTCCCCAGGACACTTGAAACATTAGAATTTGGAAAAGTAATGGACAAGGATGGTCTGATCCATTATATGAATACCCAAGTAAAAAACCTAGTCATAGGGGGAATTGATTTGGTGAAGGGAAAGGGGGAGCCAGAGGTGGTATAGATGAGATCCTATAAAAATGTTGTTTTTTAAAACTATTGGTATAGTTAGGGATATAAAAGTGGTTTTAGGAATACATTGGTATAATCCATTTTACTCCACACTATACCAATGGTTAGAGAAACCATTAGTATAGTTCCGTTGGTATAGGTTGAAATTCTAATAGTGTAAGATGCTTTATAATATAAATAAGTGAGAATTAATCACACCACCATTTTCACCAATCATAACTCCAAGGTATACCCATTAAATTCTATAATTATATAACAACATTAGTTGGATTTTTTAGAAAATAGAAACCATACAAGATAAAATAACCAAAAATAACTGGATAAGTTAAAAAACATGCATTCATATTTACAAAACCAATATCCAATGTTCTTGTTTAAATGATACCCTGGTAATGGGAAAAAACTGATTAGAGGCGCCGTTATTTTTATGGTAGAATAGTTGGTTACAACAGATTGGGCCTAGGCCTGAATAGTTATATCCACTATTTTAACCCAGTTCACTAAACAAATATGATCTAGATCATTGATCTAATCATATATGTTCCAATAGACACATTTGTTCACTGGGCAGGTGTGATCTAATCCACATATTCAATAGGGTGTGATCTGATGGATGAGATTAAATATGGAAAGGAAACACTCTCTAGAATACGTATCTACCCAATTCTAAGGGGTTAGATAACTTATTTGAATGATTAATCCCATGACTATAAAATAGAGTCTCTATAGGATGGAAAATCAATTCAATAAATTCTCAATCATTCTAAACCCCTCTCATAAATCTATATTCCTTTAATTTTCTTCTACAAGAGTCCAAGAGTCCTTATTGTAGAACACTAATAAAGAATCATCCAATACTCTCTTTATTACAAAGTAACTTCGAGGGTTACTCTCCACTAATTACATGTATAGAGTAGAGAACCAATGTCTTACTCTATTTAGGATTCAATTTCAACCCATTGTACTATTAATTTAGTGGGGGAAAATATACTCTAAAGTAGAGAAACATAATTATGGTGACCATAAGAATGGTAGATGCACTGGGGGTGTATCAGTGAATAGTATACATTTTCTTTTATTTTATAATTTGTTATGAAATCAAACTCTGTTACTTATTTGAGTGATTGATCTCACTACTTAACTCACACACACCATGGAAAATAACAAACAAAGGACACTCAATGTACAAGGTTCAATAATAAAAATGAGTAACTAATACTTGGAACAGTATAGACTCACTTAAGACTATACGATACATAGAATCACTACCATCAATACAAACATGTAGGGAATATCTTTTACTCATGATACAAGAATATAATAGTACCATCTCATGATAAATATCTTGAAAAAAGGCACCATTGTCATGTATTATTGAGGAAAATATTATCCTTATTCCTATGAGGATTGTGTCATGAAAATATTATTATGATCATACACTTATTATTTATTAATAATAGGAATTAATGGGTTATTATTCACCAAATTATACAACTGTGATGATTAAACACAAACCAAAGTGTTCTTTCTTCTATTTGCACTGTTGTAAGTAATCTTCTTCCCCTTATCCCTTATTACTATGTGTACCACACAAAAAACACCTTATTTGTTCACACAACATTATTTCTATTCAATACAACTCATAATGTTCCAAATGACTCTTCACTAAAATTTACATACAAGACACTATACATTTTTTCCTTGCACAATAATAATATTCTCATTCTCATTTGAATTTCAATTTTAAATAACCAACTGCCTTTAAAAATATTTTCAACTTATTTTGTTCTTCCCACTTCTTTCAACTTACTATGATTCAATTACTAGTTCTATCTAGGTAGAATTAGGAATAACTCATAGTGTGATTTCATGCATTGTAATATAGTTAACCATTTATCCTCAACCACTTCTATCATTTATAGAACAACATATTTCTACATGACATGAATTTTCTTTCTTCTTAGGAATAATTAAAAACATATTTTTTATGTATATTCATCATGGTGCAAGAATAATCTCTTTCTATTTAAATATACATTCTTAAGGCACAATAATATTTTTCATGGCATGAAAATTTTTATCCTATAAATTTCATCATGAATTAACTTAATGATATTTACTCTATAAAATACCAACTTTAGCATCATCTAATTTAATTTATTATGAATTATATTTTAATTTATAGAAAATAAATCTTCATAAAATAAAATCTGACAATTTTTGAAAATAATTCTCTTTTATATTATAAACATGATGTTTTTTCACTAAGTTAGGTACCTTTATGGAACAATGGAGTGACCCTTATATAACTAGTCTATCCCTGAATTACTCTTTTATAATATAGAATGAATCTTATGAAAATTTAGAATGAATCTTAAATTTTTCAATCACCATTGAAATTAATCTTATGAAATGGTATAATGACTTTTTTGCAAGCTAAAATGACACTTAAAAAATCTTGAAATCACTCTTAAGCTTTTGAAATGGACCATAAAGAATTTCATAATTTATCTTATACTTATATCTGACCCTTTACAATCTTATATTTACTATTATAAAATTCCATAACCTCATAGATAACTCTTTAAAAAATTTATTTATACTCTTATAAAAACTAAGAGTTACTCTTACTAACAAAGTAATTGAATAAATTTTCAAGATCCAACAAAATGAATCTTAAGACATCGGACTTAGCCATTTTTTTGATCTAGACGTGATCAACTAAAAAAAAACTTCTTAATTAATTCAAAACACCCCCAAAAATATTCAAATCAATTCCAAACTATTAAAGAACCTTCACTTCACATAATCAAAATTATTTTATGTGAGTTTGAAAATGATTTATTATTGAAAACAAAATCCAAAAAAACAAACATATCTACTTCATTACTTCTGAAAATTATCTTCTCTAGAAAAATATTACATACTAGAGGATTATTATTTATCTTTATATTATAACAAAATATATTTGGGTATCAAAAGCATCCATATTTTCTCTTTATTCCTCATGGTAACAACAAGTCTACCCCAAAAAACTCTCGGTCTCAACAATCTCCCCCTTGGATTTTGATGTCGACCAAGGAACATAAATAACTTTTAAAATCATAAAATTTAGAAATGAATAATAATTCAATAATTCCAATCCTACTTGAGTGAACTCAATGTAGTAAAAAATAACATTTAAGAATAACAACATGATTACCATAACAGTTACTTACATCCATATATTAATAACTCTTGATACTTCTTGAAACCAATTGAAATACCCATTGATACCAATTATGAATCCACTAGATACCAATTTTGAATCAAATATAACACTTATTTCATTTCTCAAAATATTCCATTGAAACTGTGTATATCAATTTTCTACATACAGGTTCAGTAAACATGTTAAAATAATTTACATTCTATCTTCACAACTTCTCATTTTAAAAAATCTCTATAAATACATGCTCCCTTTAAATAAGGAATATTGACCCTATTAGGTTAAAAACACATTTTTGGATTATCTCAATATATATTTGTATTATAACTTTTTAAATATATTATAAGACTAAAAATAAATATATTTATGTTTCCTTTCCCCACCCTTGAAAAAAGTTTCCAAAGAATAAGTGAGAGAAAAGAAAAATTCATCATTCCTGTATATTTGATGAATGAAGGAGAATAATTATTCTTTGAATTCTATGGATTGGTATTTAAATTCACATTTGATGAAAAAATACTTTGATAAACTAAGTTATTTTTAACTACTACTTCAGAAAATAAGTACACATATTATTCTTAACTTTAACCAAATGGCAAGCAAAAGTCTCTTTTTTTACTTATCTTTATTTATTCATTTTCAAAAACTTTTAAAATTTTATCCTAAAATAGTATCACATTTTTCATCTTTATTTCTTCAATATCTTCTTCTTTATGTCACTTTTTTATCCTTTTTTCTTGATTTAACTAATTTTTCAACAAATTATAGAGTCAAAAATATCTATTAACTTCACAATATCTTTGTTCTTCCTTTAAGGAATCTTCTACCAAATTGTTTTCTTTATCATATCTACAACATTAAATTATTAATGATGTTGGTGTTGAAACTATTGAAATAGTAAAATCATTATATTATATTTATTAATATGACCTTGTCAGTCACATTTCCTTTACACTTCATTAAGGTTCTCAAAATGGTTCTTCAACTTCACACTTTATTATTGAATAACATTCTGCTTGACTTTTGTTTGTTTTAAAGGGATGTCTTCCCCTACATGTGTGCCTTACATCACTATTCACAAATTGAAATTTTCTTCCTTTGGACCATAAATACTGAATCATATTCCCATAGTATATACAGAACCAACATTGAACATAAAAGTACAGTCTTCTTCATGAACTTATAGGTTGTTCAAAAATAGTATTATTCTAAAATTTATCATATTTGAAGACTTTATAACCTCTATTTGATTAACCATAACCTTTATATACTCTAAACATGTTCTTGTTAGTTATATATATTTTTACCAAATTATTCTCTTCACATATAATAATATATTTTCCTTCCTAGTTGGAATTTATAGAATAAAATATATTCTGAATAATCATCTCTTGTGTGATTTTATTAATTTCTATCAACTTCTATTGGGAAACAACATTAAATTCAATGATTATATGATTTTAAGGGATAATTGGTTAAGATTATTATTTATTATAATAATATTTAATCCTTTAAGTTTCTTATCAACTAAAAAAATTTTCTCTTGACTTGGGTAGTCTCCACTTCATGCTTATAATTAGAAAAAATAAAACATAATTTTTTTGTTGTAGTATTATTTCTCTAGAAAACTCACCTTGAGATATTCAATATTTTTATTCTATAAAAATAAAATTATATTTATATAATTCCAAATTCTTCTTCTCCTTAGGACTCATTTGGTATGGAGAAAGTGGTTTTGATGGAAAATATATTATAAAGAGAAATGGAAATTGAAGATGAATTATAACCAAAATGGATGTTTGGTATTCCTAAAAAAGGAATGAGATAAAAACAATTTCCATATAGTTACACAATTATACCAGCACAACTTCAATTATGAGAGGATAGTAATGGTGGTGGGGCTGATAATGGGGTAATGATAAAAGGGCATAGGAGTGGGGTGTGATGATAGAGGTGCACCGGTTGGGTGTAATGGCAAGGTTAATAGAAAGAGAAAAATAATAGGGAATGCGTGATGATAAAATGGATGAATATGGGGATACAATGAAATGATAAAAATCATGCCATGATGGTGGGGTCACACTAGTGGGTTGTGAAAATGGTGCTCAAATGATGGTTTTGAGGTCGGTAATGGGGTGTCCATGATAGGGAACAGTAGTGGGGCATGACAATTGTGACATAGTAATGAAGGGGTAGATGATGTTGTGATGAAGGAAAGTAATATTACTGGGGGTGTGATGGTGGGGGTGTAATAGTAGGTCATCCAAGCAAGGTATAGGTTATGGTGGTAGGGTTAGTGATGGGGCGATGGCTGTAGTGTGGAATTGGAATTAGTGAAGGAGGGGGGTTGAAGTTGGAAATAAAAAAATATCATAGGGATTTTTTTTCAAAAAAAATTTGTTCCGTTTACATATGTTTCTTCTAATATTTTCTAGTTGGAAGGCCTTTTCACTTGGATAATGGAATGACTAGTTCCATTCATGTGTACCAAACATAGTTTTTTGAAGACTCCATGTAACACCCTGAGATTTTATGAAAAATATTATTTTAATTTCATTAATGTCTTGTGTTATATGCTACACCAAAAGGAGCTTGCACAACACGCATCATTGAATTGCCTTTCATTACATGCAATCACGGCCTTCCTCGATAGCGTGTGAAGTATGCAATAACGAGTTTCACTAAACAACAATATGCTATTAAAATATTATTAAAACTAGCCGTTATGAATAGTAATAACCACTTTTTGAAATATTGTAAATTTTATTTTTCAAAATGGAATTTATTTTTGGATTCGTAATATCGAAATTAGCTTAGGGTGAAATTTTGGTGATTTTCGGATAACTTTCATATTTTGATGAATAGTGAAAATTATTAAATTTTAATTAAAAACAACTTTTTCAATCGAAATAATTAATAGTGATAAATTATTAATTTGAGTGGTTTTAAAGTATATTTAGAATATATTTTTACAATTTAATAAAATGTTGGTCATTGGATGTAATTTCACATTTAAACCAGACATAAACAAGTGTCAATCTTTTGATAGTTATTATCTCTTAAGAACACGCTATTTGTTTTGATGACGGGAATTAATTTTTAAATTAATTAATGCAACTGATATGTTTTGAATTTGGTAAAATAGAAATCATTTTTGAGTTCATAATATCAAATATAGCTTAGGCCTAATTTTTGGCATTTTTCTGAAAACTTTCAATTTTTGATGAATAGTGAAACCACTAAGTGGTAGTTAAAAAAACTGAATTTTTCATAAAACTTAATTTTACCGCTTCTGTGAGTGGAATTTCAAAAATACGAGAGGCACAGTTGATGTCAGTAAGTAAAATGTGGTTCAATGAGATGAAAATAATTTTTTGGTGAATAGTAACTTTTTACTTTTTTTTACCACGATTAAAAGTAAATAGGGTAATTAAGGGTAGAAATGATATTATTATTACCTTAACACGTGTCATAATTCTATTGGACAAGTTTAATTCTACCAAAAAAAACTTAGGAATAAAATATGACCATTTATGCCCACTTGGATTAGATTAGGACATTTATTATTAATTTATTTAAAGAAGGGTTAAAAGAGTTAAAATCAAAGTTTATTTACTAAAACATTTTTAATATAGGTTTATACATAACATAAATTCTATTTTAAATATTAATTAGAAAGATAAACAGATTTCCTACATAATGGTATTTTATTTGTAATTTTTAGACATCAAATAATTTAATTTATTTATGACACAAAGATGATGCAGTAATTATCTTATTAATGAAATATTGACATAATTGATGATATAAATGCCCAAATAAATATAATTTGAGACTTTTTATGAATTACACTAATTTTCTAGGTTAATATGACATGTTAGTATTGATTTAATTAACTTTTTACGAACTAATAATTCTGTTATGATTTTCACAAAAATCAATTACTAAATAGTATCAAAATTGACATAAAATAGTTTTTAAAACAAATATTATATTATTATTTGTTATTTTATTCCTAAAAAACTAAGGTTCGGCTAAATGACTTAGATAAGGTTATATATATTAATAATAAACAAATTGGGGTTCGTTTGGCTTCTTATAGTAAGTTTATTAACCTTATAGTGTAAGAGCACAAGAAGAAACGGTAAAAGTAAAATTATTTAACTTAATGTTAAATCTAAATGATAAGGTTAAAATAAGAACTTAAACTTGTCTAAATTATATTGGATAAGAGTATTTCGACCCATCCCCACCTTAGCCTCGAAATAAATCAATTTTGAGCTATTTAAAACCGTAGTTGACTTTATAATAAAATAATATTTTTTGTTATTCCAAAGGTGCCCCTCTCCTCCCTTATAAAAGGGCTCCTCCTCCCTCTCTTCCTCACACAACATTGAGCCTTCAGGATCGGCCAAACCCTGCCAAATTCTCCTCTCCACTTCCCTAGAAACATCCTATAGGTTCTAGTCTTCCTCAAAGACCAATTTTAGTGCCTTAAGAGGAGGTCTCAAAGAGGCGCTTCAAAGAAGAGGTAATTTCCGCTACCGATTCTTTCAACTTTATTTCTTCTTCCACTTCTTCTTCTTAGGTTGTTTCATTATGAAGTAATAACATAAGTATCACTCATATACTGATATGTTATTATGAGTATTAAACAACCCTATTTCACCATCTATCCTTCCTATGGAAAACAAAATCACCGCGCGTGCGTACGTACAGAATACCGTCTCCACGCCGTGGGGTAATCTATTTTTCCACCAACACCTTACATGGATGGGTATTATGGTGTAAAGAATAACTATACATAGTTATTATAACATCATAATGATTCTGATATATTTTATCATCCACCCCAATTCAATTCAATAATTATGGAAATGATATCATCACTCGTGCGTACGTACAGACTACCGGCTCCATGATGCGATGAGATTCATTCTCCATGTTAACCATTTAAGAATGATTATAAAGTATATATAAGCAATAATAATGAAATATATGACATTATAAAGCTACTGGATTTATGTGTATATATATTTATGTCATCTACTTAATTCCACTCAATTCAATAAGGAAACGAAAATAGCGTTCATGCGTACGTACGACCTACCGTCTCCATGAACGGTGTATTTCTTTCCATTTATCAATCCATTATATATATGTATATTCTGATTATATATTATATATAAATCTTGTTTTATATTCTATAATTAAGTAATAATGATCTATGTAATCATATGAATAATTACAAGTTAAAACACGAACGACAAATGAGACGACTTTACCCAAAACACTACTTTACAAAAGAACGGGTAATATAAAGTCATAAGTGAACCATATATGATATAATAACAATGAGTATGATTCTGTAATAAGTCAATGACATTATTTAAATTATTATACTGGAGGTTCGGACACTTACGAAGCAAATCGGACCTAAGGTAAGAGAAATATCACAATCTCATTTTTATCTGAGATTGTTTATACTTTGGAATTTACTGGGGTGGATTTTATCATCCACATCCATGTTTCCTCAATATGTAATGTTTTCATAATTATACAATAGTTTATATCCAATTTTACCCTTCGGTGAGTTTTTAGTAAAAGATATGAAAGGAATCTTTTGTCGTTTTTCGTACGAGGTACTTTTTGACTTTTCCGACCAAAGTACGAGAAGAATGTTTTTTTAACATATAGGACATGAATGGATTTTTAAAACATTATTTCCAAGAAGCTTCCTTTACAAGTTTTCAAGTTTATTTTTAATCAACTTATTTTAGTTTATAATTGTATGACATGTTATGAAAGGAAAAGTGTTTTTGAAGAAGAAAGGATATTTTCCTCAAGAATGGAGTTCAAATGTTTTATCAAAATTATTTTCCATCTAAGATAATAAAGGGTTTTGTTTTTATCAATATTATTACATTGATTTGATTATGTTGTGATGGAATTATTTTTATGAATTCCTTTATCTTATATGAATTGTTTTATGATGTCATGTTGTTTAAGAATCCCATTTTTACTACATGGGTTATTCAATGATGTATGATTTATGATTTTGTGGCACACATAAGAATTGTATCATTATGAGATGGGTGGGACCTATATCTCCCCCCAATTCATTGGGTAAAGATTTTATATCTCATGAGATAGA
The DNA here is from genome assembly GCA_963277665.1 of Viscum album. NCBI lineage: Eukaryota > Viridiplantae > Streptophyta > Magnoliopsida > Santalales > Viscaceae > Viscum > Viscum album. Next base: position 832,064,575 of record OY728147.1, on the reverse strand, counting down.
CATGGCTGGAATGGAAGGTTATACCGGTTCACTGAAACAGGACTGAAATGAGGGTGACTCGGTTCAGAAAGGGACTTTGTCCACTAAGATAGTCTTGGCAATGAGTCTTGAATAACAAGAAATGATTCTCTATGATTATGTGTGTATGCCACAAAGTTTCGTGTTTTAAGTTATGATTATTGTGATTACATTTCACTTCCATGATTTATCCCATGTTATGAAATTATGCTCTCTTTTGCAGGTTAAGATTTCCAAAATGTTATGTTCTTATGAATATGATGTGATTGATATTTCTTTTGTTTACCCTTACTGAGCATTTAAGCTCACCATTTTATGTTTTCTTTTCCCCAGGATATAAATAAAGGTTTTAGGTAAAAAAAAGGAAGATCTTTATGGGAGATGTTGAAGATCTTTCACCACGATTAGAAGATTATATTCCGAGTTTCCAAAGACACTAAACTATTACGATCCTTGTGTGTGTGTGTTTTTATTATGTACTAAGTATTCCGCAAAAGTAATGTAATGTATATGTACGTCAAGATACAGGTCTCTACAGTTGGTATCAGAGGAAAGGTTTAGTCAACCTTTTGAAACTAGGATGCGAAAACGTTAGTGAGATCCCTAGAGATATTTCTAAGGTATGTCTAGGGATGTCCCTAAGGTTAAGTATACGTATAGGTTATAGTACTAGAATTACGCTAACGATCATTGAATTAAACCTAATATGTTAGATATTGATGGCACTTCCCCTTTATTGTGTTGTTTTCCCTAGCATGATTTTTGCCTCTCACACTATTCTTTTTGGGTTTTAGACGATGGCTGGAACCCGAAGGAACCGTGTTGATCAATGCAATGGACAATGCAATGATTTCCCTCCTGAACAAACAAATGTTATGGGAGATGGAGTGCAAAATCTTATTGCTATACTTACACAAGCTATGAATCATTCTGGACTTCCAAATGAGCAGAGAAGGGAACAATATTCTATTGAGTCCTTCATGAGGCAACGTCCACCTTCTTTCAGTGGGTCTTCCGATCCACTTGTTGCTGAACAATGGATCAGTACCACTGAAAAGATATTTTCAGTTCTTCAATGTTCTGAGCATGATAAAGTCATCTTAGCAATATATCGTTTGGAAGGTGAAGCTGATCAATGGTGGAATCTTATCAAGAATACGAGGCCAAGAGATGAAATTGAGTCCATGAAATGGGACGAGTTCAAGATCTTGTTTTTCAGTAAGTACTTCCCTCGTATTCTTCGAACAAAGATGGAAAAGGAGTTTCTTGAGCTAAAGCAGAAGGATGATGAATCTGTTGGTATATACGAAGCGAATTTTACAAGACTTGAAAGGTATGCATCTGGCATTATCATCCAACCTGAAAGTAAAGTTGATCGATTTTTCAGTGGCTTAAAACCAAGTCTTCGAAGGGCATTAGCTATAAGAGACTTCAGTAGATATGAAGAAATTTTGCGTTGTGCTATGAAGGTAGAAATGGAAGTTGGTGTTACATATCCATCTCATGGTTTTGAAAAGAAATGAAAGATGGAGTTCAAGGAGAAATCTCAAAATAATGGTGAAAAGAAGATGAATGTTTCCTTATGCACAAAGTGTGGAAAGAAGCATGGTGGAGATTGTCTTAAAGGGACTAGAAAATGTTTTAAGTGTGGAAAAGAAGGTCATCGAGCAGCTGAGTGTCGAAGTAATGGAAAAAGGGTTTCTAATGATGTGAATAAAGCAAACACTGTAGAGAACGCACCACCAACACTTCAATGCTTCAAGTGCAAGGAAATGGGTCATTATGCTAATAAATGCCCTAATCCAAGGGTTAGTGATGATCGACATGAGCAACCACTTAAGGCAAAGGACAAAGGGAAGTCAAATGCGATCACCATTGGCGATGTTGAATATGATAATGATGTGGTGGAATGATTAAGTGTTTATGTAATGGGATTCCAAAATAATGTTGTATCATAAAGTATTGGAATATTTATGTATTGGTCTAATGTGGTATTAAAAGTGATTGAGATATTTTTGGAAATAAGATGATATGCGCATAATGAAGGGAAAACGAGAAAACGAAATGTTTAACAGTATTCATGAGCTCATGGTTGATATAAGGACTAAGTGATATCATGGTTTGAGTATATAGAATTTTGAGGATTTTGGTATGTGAAAAGTGTTAACTTTTAACTGCATTCAACTTTTCACTATGGTTCAATGGGTATTCAAGAGAATACATGATTAAGGCCTTTGAATGTTTGGAATGTGACCAACAAGACATATCTTATGATATATGGGGATCAATGATGGTATTAAATCTCTGGTAATCGTTTTCACTATATTATGAGAATGGACTGCAGTATTATGGATAAGCCTAAAGACTAGAATGGATTATGTTGGACATAAGTTAGTATTGTTTAAGGATAGAAGTTTTTTTCGATATTATTGATGGGATGTTATTGTAATATAGTTTTAGAAAAAGGATAACCTGCAGGATGGGCGACAGCCCATTGCGTCGGACAAGGCTGTGGGAATCGAACCCACAACCGAAGTGCGACTGGCCTTTTTCGCCTACCACAGGCCTACAGGAAGTCCCTGTTTAGTATAAAGTAGTTGTATTATATTAAGCAGTATGATATATGAATTATAAGTCCATTTTAGGAACCATATATGATTAATCTCACTATAGAATGACTTATGTATATTTAATAACTTTTGCTAACCTTTTGTTTGAGACAGATGGAATGACCCGTCATTCTATCACATGATCTGCTAACACTTCACGAATAACAAATATAACTTCATTTATTTAAGAGATGAAGTAGAAATTGTTCAAGGCACGAACAACAGTGAGATTGTACCAAAATAAAGTAAGTATTTATTCTAATTCAAATTCTTCAACTTTAGGGAAACGATCTTGAAAACCAAAAATGTTGTCCTAGTGTTCTTATATATGATTAATCAGATGGTACCTTAGATCATCACAAATTTATGGATTTGTGATTGTTGCCTTTTCCATAGCCATGTTCTCTACCACTCTTCCTCAGAACATGATGGTTAGATTTTTCTTCCATATCCATATTTTCACCTATGTGGAAACCCAGTGATTAGTTTATTTGGGTAACCGTTACGTTTCATACCTTTTTTTTAAAGATTGGTTTTGGTATTCCTTTTTAAGATGTGGGTTTCTATTAAAGAAACTTTCAAGAAGTAAACCATTTATAACCCCGACAAATTTCGAGGGAGAAATTCATTTTAAGGGGGGTAGAATGTAACACCCCGAGATTTAATGAAAAATATTATTTTAATTTCATTAATGTCTTGTGTTATATGCTACACCAAAAGGAGCTTGCACAACACGCATCCTTGACTTGCCTTTCATTACACGCAATCGCGGCCTTCCTCGATAGCGTGTGTAGTACGCAATAACGAGTTTCACTAAACAACAATATTCTTTTAAAATATTATTAAAACTAGCCGTTATGAATAGTAATAACCACTTTTTGAAATTTTGTAAATTTTATTTTTCAAAATGGAATTTATTTTTGGATTCGTAATATCGAAAGTAGCTTAGGGTGAAATTTTGGTGATTTTAAGATAACTTTCATATTTTGATGAATAGTAAAAATTATTAAATTTTAATTAAAAACAACTTTTTCAATCGAAAAAATTAATAGTGATAAATTATTAATTTGAGTGGTTTTAAAGTATATTTAGAATACATTTTTACAATTTAATACAATGTTGGTCATTGGATTTAATTTCACATTTAAACCAGACATAAACAAGTGTCAATCTTTTGATAGTTATTATCTCTTAAGAACACGCTATATGTTTTGACGACGAGAATTAATTTTTAAGTTAATTAATGCAACTGATATGTTTTGAATTTGGTAAAATAGAAATCATTTTTGAGTTCATAATATCAAATATATCTTAGGCCTAATTTTGGGCATTTTTCTGAAAACTTTCAATTTTTGATGAATAGTGAAACCACTAAGTGGTAGTTAAAAAAACTGAATTTTTCATAAAACTTAATTTTACCGCTTCTGTGAGTGGAAGTTCAAAAATCCAAGATACACGGTTGATGTCAGTAAGTAAAATGTGGTTCAATGAGATGAAAATAATTTTTTGGTGAATAGTAACTTTTTACTTTTTTTACCACGGTTAAAAGTAAATAGGGTAATTAAGGGTAGAAATGATATTATTATTACCCTAACACATGTCCTAATTCTATTGGACAAGTGTAATTCGACCAAAAACAAACTTAGGAATAAAATATGACCATTTAGGACCACTTGGATTAGATTAGGACATTTATTATTAATTTATTTAAAAAGGGTTAGAAGAGTTAAAATCAATGTTTATTTACTAAAACATTTTTAATATAGGTTTATACATAAGATAAATTATATTTTAAATATTAATTAGAAAGCTAAAAAGATTTCATACATAATGGTATTTTATTTGTAGTTTTTAGACATCAAATAATTTAATTTATTTATGACACAAAGATGATGCAGTAATTATCTTATTAATGAAATATTGACATAATTAATGTTATAATTGCCCAAATAAATATAATTTGAGACTTTTTATGAATTAAATTAATTTTCTAGGTTAATATGACATGTTAGTATCGATTTAATTAACTTTTTACGAACTAATAATTCTGTTATGATTTTCACAAAAATCAATAACTAAATAGTGTCAAAATTGACATAAAATAGTTTTTAAAACAAATATTATATTATTAATTGTTATTTTATTCCTAAAAATCTAAGGTTCGGCCAAATGACTTATATAAGGTTATATATATTAATAATAAACAACTTGGGGTTCTTTTGGCTTCTTATAGTAAGTTTATTAACCTTATAGTGTAAGAACACAAGAAGACACGGTAAAAGTAAAATTATTTAACTTAATGTAAAATCTAAATGATAAGGTTAAAATAGGAACTTCAACTTGTCTAAATTCTATTGGATGAGAGGATTTAGACCCATACCCACCATAGCCTCTAAATAAATCAATTTTGAGCTATTTAAAATGGAACTTGACTTTATAATAAAATAATATTTTTTGTTATTCCAAAGGTGCCCCTCTCCTCCCTTATAAAAGGGCACCTCCTCCTTCTCTTCCTCACAGAACATTGAGCCTTCAAGATCGGCCAACCCCTGCCAAATTCTCCTCTCCACTTCCCTAGAAACATCCTAGAGGTTCTATTCTTCCTCAAAGACCAATTTTTTTGCCCTAAGAGGAGGTCTCAAAGAGGCGCTTCAAAGAAGAGGTAATTTCCGTTACCGATTCTTTCAACTTTATTTCTTCTTCCACTTCTTCTTCTTAGGTTGTTTCATTATGAAGTAATAACATCAGTATCACTCATAAACGGATATGTTATTATAATTATGAAACAACCCTATTTCACCATCTATCCATCCTACGGAAAACAAAATCACCGCACGTGCGTACGTACGGAATACCGTCTCCACGCCGTGGTGTAATCTGTTTTTCCACCAACACCTTAAATGGATGGGTATTATGGTGTAAAGAATAACTATACATAGTTATTATAACATCATAATGATTATGATATATTGTATCATCCACTCCAATTCAATTCAATAATTATGGAAATGATATCATCGCTCGTGCGTACGTACGGACTACCGGCTCCACGACGCGATGAGATTCATTCTCCATGTTAACCATTTAAGAATGATTATAAAGTATATATAAGCAATAATAATGAAATATATGACATTATAAATCTACTTGATTTATGTGTATATATATGTATGTCATCTCATTAATTCCACTCAATTCAATAAGGAAACGAAAACAGCGTTCATGCGTACGTACGGCCTACCGTCTCCATGAACGGTGTATTTCTTTCAATTTATCAATACATTATATATATGTATATTATGAATATATATTATATATAAATCGTGTTTTATATTCTATAATTAAGTAATAATTATCTATGTAATCATATGAATAATTACAAGTTAAAACACGAACAACAAATGAGACGATTTTACCCAAAACACTACTTTAACATGAATTTACAAAAGAACGGGTAATATAAAGTCAAAAGTGAACCATATATGATATAATAACAATGAATATGATTCTATAATAATTCAATGACATTATTTAAATCATTATACAGGAGGTTCGGACACTTACGAAGCAAATCGGACCTAAGGTAAGGGAAATATCACAATCTCATTTTTATCCGAGATTGTTTATACTTTGGAATTTACTGGGGTGAATTTTATCATCCACATCAATGTTTCCTCAATATGTAATATTTTCATAATTCTACAATAGTTTATATCCAATTTTACCCTTTGGTGAGTTTTTAGTAAAAGATATGAAAGGAATCTTTTGTCGTTTTTCGTACGAGGTGCTTTTTGACTTTTCCGACTAAAGTACGAGAAGAATGTTTTTTTTACTTATACGACATGAATGGATTTTTAAAACATTATTTCCAAGAATCTTCCTTTACAAGTTTTCAAGTTTATTTTTAATCAACTTATTTTAGTTTAGAATTGTATGACATGTTATGAAAGGAAAAGTGTTTTTGAAGAAGAAAGGATATTTTCCTCAAGAATGGAGTTCAAATGTTTTATCAAAATTATTTTCCATCTAAGATAATAAAGGGTTCTGTTTTTATCCCTATTATTACATTGATTTTATTATGTTGTGATGGAATTATTTTTATGAATTCCTTTATCTTATATGAATTGTTTTATGATGTCATGTTGTTTAAGAATCCCATTTTTACTACATGGGTTATGCAATGATGTATGAATTATGATTTTGTGGCACACATAAGAATAATATCATTATGAGATGGGTGGGACCTATATCTCCCTCCAATGAATTGGGTAAAGATTTTATATCTCATGAGATAGACATGGCTGGAATGGTAGGTTATACCGGTTCAATGAAACAGGACTGAAACGAGGGTGACTCGGTTCAGAAAGGGACTTTTTCCACTAAGATAGTCTTGGCAATGAGTCTTGACTAACAAGAAATGATTCTCTATGATTATGTGTGTATGCCAAAAAGTTTCATGTTTTAAGTTATGATTATTGTGATTACATTTCACTGCCATGATTTATCCCATGTTATGAAATTATGCTCTCTTTTGCAGGTTAAGATTTCCAAAATGTTATGTTCTTATGAATATGATGCAATTGATATTTATTTTGTTTACCCTTACTGAGCATTTGAGCTCACCCTTTTATGTTTTCTTTTCCCCAGGATATAAAGAAAGGTTTTAGGTAAAAAAAAGGAAGATCTTTAGGGGAGATGTTGAATATCTTTCACCACAATTAGAAGATTGTATTCCGAGTTTCCAAAGACACTAAACTATTACGATCCTTGTGTGTGTGTGTTTTTATTATGTACTAAGTATTCCGCAAAAGTAATGTAATGTATATGTACGTAAAGATACGGGTCTCTACAGTTGGTATCAGAGGAAAGGTTTAATCAACCTTTGGAAACTAGGATGCGAAAACGTTAATGAGATCCCTAGAGATATTTCTAAGGTATGTCTAGGGATGTCCCTAAGGTTAAGTATAAGTATATGTTATAGTACTAGAATTATACTAACGATCATAGAATTAAACCTAAGATGTTAGATATTGAAGGTACTTCCCCTTTATTATGTTGTTTTCCCTAGCATGATTTTTGCCTCTCACACTATTATTTTTGGGTTTTAGACGATGGCTAGAACCCGAAGGAACCGTGTTGATCAATGCAATGATTGCCCTCCTGAACAAACAAATGTTATGGGAGATGGAGTGCAAAATCTTATTTCTATACTTACACAAGATATGAATCATTCTGGACTTCCAAATGAGCAGAGAAGGGAACAATATTCTATTGAGTCCTTCATGAGGAAACTTCCACCTTCTTTCAGTGGGTCTTCCGATCCACTTGTTGCTGAACAATGGATCAGTACCACTGAAAAGATATTTTCAGTTCTTCAATGTTCTGAGCATGATAAAGTCATCTTAGTAGTATATCGTTTGGAAGGTGAAGCTGATCAATGGTGGAATCTTATCAAGAATACGAGGCCAAGAGATGAAATTGAGTCCATGGAATGGGATGAGTTCAAGATCTTGTTTTTCAGTAAGTACTTCCCTCGTATTCTTCGAACAAAGATGGAAAAGGAGTTTCTTGAGCTGAAGCAGAAGGATGATGAATCTGTTGGTATATACGAAGCGAATTTTACAAGACATTCAAGGTATGCATCTGGCATTATCATCCAACATGAAAGTAAAGTTGATCGATTTTTCAGTGGCTTAAAACCAAGTTTTCGAAGGGCATTAGCTATAAGAGACTTCAGTAGCTATGAAGAAATTGTGCGTTTTTCTACGAAGGTAGAAATGGAAGTTGGTGTTACAAATCCATCTCATGGTTTTGAAAAGAAACGAAAGATGGAGTTCAAGGAGAAATCTCAAAATAATGGTGAAAAGAAGATGAATGTTTCCTTATGCACAAAGTGTGGAAAGAAGCATGGTGAAGATTGTCTTAAAGGGACTAGAAAATGTTTTAAGTGTGGAAAAGAAGGTCATCGAGCAGCTGAGTGTCGAAGTAATGGAAAAAGGGTTTCTAATGATGTGAATAAATCAAACACTGCAGAGAACACACCACCAACACTTCAATGCTTCAAGTGCAAGGAAATGGGTCGTTATGCTTATAAATTCCCTAATCCAAGGGTTAGTGATGATCGACAATAACAACCACTTAAGGAAAAGAACAAAGGAAAGTCACATGCGATCACCATTGGCGATGTTGAATATGACAATGATGTGGTGAAATGATTAAGTGTTTATGTAATGGGATTACAAAATAATGTTGTATCATAAAGTATTAGAATATTTATGTATTGGTCTAATGTGGTATTCAAAGTGATTGAGATATTTTTGGAAATAAGATGATATGCGCATAATGAAGGGAAAACGAGAAAACGAAATGTTTAACAGTATTCATGAGCTCATGATTGATATAAGGACTAAGTGATATCATGGTTTGAGTATATAGAATTTTGAGGATTTTGGTATGTGAAAAGTGTTAACTTTTAACTGCATTCAACTTTTCACTATGGTTCAATGGGTATTCAAGAGAATACATGATTAAGGCCTTTGAATGTTTGGAATGTGACCAACAAGACATATCTTATGATATATGGGGATCAACGATGGTATTAAATCTCTGGTAATCGTTTTCAGTATATTATGAGAATGGAATGCAGTATTATGGATAAGACTAAAGACTAGAATGGATTATGTTGGACATAAGTTAGTATTGTTTAAGGATAGAAGTTTTTTTTCGAGAAAACCTGCAGGACGGGCGACAACCCATTGCGTCGAACAAGGTTGTGGGAATCGAACCCACAACCGAAGTGCGACTGGCCTTTTTCGCCTACCACTGGACTACAGGAAGTCCCTATTAAGTAGAAACTAGTTTTATTATATTAAGCAGTATGATATATGAAGTATAAGTCCATTTTAGGAACCATATATGATTAATCTCACTATAGAATGACTTATGTATATTTAATAACTTTTTCTAACCTTTTGTTTGAGACAGATGGAATGACCCGTCATTCTATCACATGATCTGCTAACACTTCACGAATAAAAAATTCAACTTCATTTATTTAAGATATGAAGTAGAAATTGTTCAAGCCACGAACAACAGTGAGATTGTACCAAAATAAAGTAAGTATGTATTCTAATTCAAATTCTTCAACTTTAGGGAAACGATCTTGAAAACCAAAAATGTTGTCCTAGTGCTCTTATATCTGATTAATCAAATGGTACCTTAGATCATCACAAATTTATGGATTTGTGATTGTTGACTTTTCCATAGCCATGTTCTCTACCACTCTTCCTCAGAACATGATGGTTAGATTTTTCTTCCATATCCATATTTTCACCTATGTGGAAACCCAATGATTAGTTTATTTGGGTAACCGTTACGTTTCATACTTTTGTTTTTAAAGATTGGTTTTGGTATTCCTTTTTACGATGTGGGTTTCTATTAAAGAAACTTTCAAGAAGTAAACCATTTATAACCCTGATGAATTTCGAGGGCGAAATTCATTTTAAGGGGGGTAGAATGTAACACCCCGAGATTTTATGAAAAATATTATTTTAATTTCATTAATGTCTTGTGTTATATGCTACACCAAAAGGATATTGCACAACACGAATCCTTGACTTGCCTTGCATTACACGCAATCACGGCCTTCCTTGATAGCGTGTGTAGTACGCAATAACGAGTTTCACTAAACAACAATATGCTATTAAAATATTATTAAAACTAGCCGTTATGAATAGTAATAACCACTTTTTGAAATTTTGTAAATTTTATTTTTCAAAATGGAATTTATTTTTGGATTCGTAATATCGAAATTAGCTTTGGGTGAAATTTTGGTGATTTTCGGATAACTTTCATATTTTGATGAATAATGAAAATTATTAAATTTTAATTAAAAATAACTTTTTCAATCGAAATAATTAATAGTGATAAATTATTAATTTGAGTGGTTTTAAAGTATATTTAGAATATATTTTTACAATTTAATACAATGTTGGTCATTGGATGTAATTTCACATTTAAACCAGACATAAACAAGTGTCAATCTTTTGATAGTTATTATCTCTTAAGAACACGCTATTTGTTTTGACGATGGGAATTAATTTTTAAATTAATTAATGAAACTGATATGTTTTGAATTTGGTAAAATAGAAATCATTTTTGAGTTCATAATATCAAATATAGCTTAGGCCTACTTTTTGGCATTTTTCTGAAAACTTTCAATTTTTGATGAATAGTGAAACCACTAAGTTGTAGTAAAAAAAACTGAATTTTTCATAAAATTTAATTTTACCGCTTCTGTGAGTGGAATTTCAAAAATCCGAGAGACACGGTTGATTTCAGTAAGTAAAATGTGGTTCAATGAGATGAAAATAATTTTTTGGTGAATAATAACATTTTACTTTTTTTTACCACGGTTAAAATTAAATAGGGTAATTAAGGGTAGAAATGATATTATTATTACCCTAACACATGTCCTAATTCTATTGGACAAGTGTAATTCGACCAAAAACAAACTTAGGAATAAAATATGACCATTTAGGCCCACTTGGATTAGATTAGGACATTTATTATTAATTTATTTAAAGAAGGGTTAAAAGAGTTAAAATCAAAGTTTATTTACTAAAACATTTTTAATATAGGTTTATACATAAGATAAATTCTATTTTAAATATTAATTAGAAAGATAAAAACATTTCCTACATAATGGTATTTTAATTGTAATTTTTAGACATCAAATAATTTAATTTATTTATGACACAAAGATGATGCAGTAATTATATTATTAATGAAATATTGACATAATTGATGTTATAAATGCCCAAATAAATATAATTTGAGACTTTTTATGAATTCCACTAATTTTATAGGTTAATATGACATGTTAGTATTGATCTAATTAACTTTTTACGAACTAATCATTCTGTTATGATTTTCACAAAAATCAATTACTAAATAGCGTCAAAATTGACATAAAATAGTTTTTAAAACAAATATTATATTATTAATTGTTATTTTATTCCTAAAAATCTAAGCTTCGGCCAAATGACTTAGATAAGGTTATATATATTAATAATAAACAACTTGGGGTTCGTTTGGCTTCTTATAGTAAGTTTATTAACCTTATAGTGTAAGAACACAAGAAGACATGGTAAAAGTAAAATTATTTAACTTAATGTTAAATCTAAATGATAAGGTTAAAATAGGAACTTAAACTTGTCTAAATTCTATTTGATGATAGTATTTCGACCCATACCTACCTTAGCCTCGAAATAAATCAATTTGTAGCTATTTAAAATCGAACATGACTTTATAATAAAATAATATTTTTAGTTATTCCAAAGGTGCCCCTCTCCTCCCTTAAAAAAGGGCACCTTTTCCCTCTCTTCCTCCCACAACTTTGAGCCTTCAAGATCGGCCAAACCCTGCCAAATTATCCTCTCCACTTCCCTAGAAACATCCTATAGGTTCTAGTCTTCCTCAAAGATAAATTTTAGTGCCCTAAGAGGAGGTCTCAAAGAGGCGCTTCAAAGAAGAGGTAATTTCCGATACCGATTCTTTCAACTTTATTTCTTCTTCCACTTCTTCTTCTTAGGTTGTTTCATTATGAAGAAATAACATCAGTATCAATCATATACTGATATGTTATTATATGTATGAAACAACCCTATTTCACCATCTATCCATCCTACGGAAAACAAAATCACCGCGCGTGCGTACGTACGGAATACCGTCTCCACGCCGTGGTGTAATCTGTTTTTCCACCAACACCTTACATGGATGGGTATTATGGTGTAAAGAATAACTATACATAGTTATTATAACATCATAATGATTCTGATATATTTTATCATCCACTACAATTCAATTCAATAATTATGGAAATGATATCATCGCTCGTGCGTACGTACGGACTACCGGCTCCACGACGCGATGAGATTCATTCTCCATGTTACCCATTTAAGAATGATTATAAAGTATATATAAGCAATGATAATGAAATATATGACATTATAAAGATACTGGATTTATGTGTATATATATGTATGTCATCTACTTAATTCCACTCAATTCAATAAGGAAACGAAAATAGCGTTCATGCGTACGTACGACCTACCGTATCCATGAACGGTGTATTTCTTTACATTTATCAATCCATTATATATATGTATATTCTGAATATATATTATATATAAATCATGTTTTATATTCTATAATTAAGTAATAATGATCTATGTAATCATATGAATAATTACAAGTTAAAACACAAACGACAAATGAGACGATTTTACCCAAAACTATACTTTAACATGAATTTACAAAAGAACGGGTAATATAAAGTCATAAGTGAACCATATATGATATAATAACAGTGAATATGATTCTGTAATAAGTCAATGACATTATTTAAATCATTATACAGGAGGTTCGGACACTTACGAAGAAAATTGGACCTAAGGTAAGGGAAATATCACAATCTCATTTTTATCCGAGATTGTTTATACTTTGGAATTTACTGGGGTGCATTTTATCATCCACATCCATGTTTCCTCAATATGTAATATTTTCATAATTATACAATAGTTTATATCCAATTTTAACCTTTGGTGAGTTTTTAGTAAAAGATATGAAAGGAATCTTTTGTCGTTTTTCGTACGAGGTACTTTTTGACTTTTCCGACTAAAGTACGAAAAGAATGTTTTTTTAACTTATACGAAATGAATGGATTTTTAAAACATTATTTCCAAGAAGCTTCCTTTAAAAGTTTTCAAGTTTATTTTTAATCAACTTATTTTAGTTTAGAATTGTATGACATGTTATGAAAGGAAAAGTGTTTTTGAAGAAGAAAGGATATTTTCCTCAAGAATGGAGTTCAAATGTTTTATCAAAATTATTTTCCATCTAAGATAATAAAGGGTTCTGTTTTTATCCCTATTATTACATTGATTTGAATATGTTGTGATGGAATTATTTTTATGAATTCCTTTATCTTATATGAATTGTTTTATGATGTCATGTTGTTTAAGAATCCCATTTTTACTACATGGGTTATGCAATGATGTATGATTTATGATTTTGTGGCACACATAAGAATAGTATAATTATGAGATGGGTGGGACCTATATCTCCCTCCAATGCATTGGGTAAAGATTTTATATCTCATGAGATAGACATGGCTGGAATGGTAGGTTATACCGGTTCAGTGAAACAGGACTGAAATGAGGGTGACTCGGTTCAGAAAGGGACTTTGTCCACTAAGATAGTCTTGGCAATGAGTCTTGACTAACAAGAAATGATTCTCTATGATTATGTGTGTATTCCAAAAAGTTTCATGTTTTAAGTTATGATTATTGTGATTACATTTCACTGCCATGATTTATCCCATGCTATGAAATTATGCTCTCTTTTGCAGGTTAAGATTTCCAAAATGTTATGTTCTTATGAATATGATGTGATTGATATTTCTTTTGTTTACCCTTACTGAGAATTTGAGCTCACCCTTTTATGTTTTCTTTTCCCCAGGATATAAAGAAAGGTTTTAGGTAAAAAAAGGAAGATCTTTATGGGAGATGTTGAAGATCTTTCACCACGATTAGAAGATTATATTCCGAGTTTCCAAAGACACTAAACTCTTACGATCCTTGTGTGTGTGTGTTTTTATTATGTACTAAGTATTCCTCAAAAGTAATGTAATGTATAAGTACGTCAAGATACAGGTCTCTGCACTCCATTTCCCTTTCAATTTCTTTGACTTCACTTTTTGTATACCAAACATGGACTTAGTGAGTATGTATTTTACTTCCTCTACTCTTAGGATTATATTGGATTCCTTCTTTATGAATTTATATTAATCAAATTTAACTATAATTGATGCAGTATTTATTTTCCATTATATTTATCTAACCTAATAACATTGAAGATTCCCTTCTTCAATTCCTTATTCAATATGAACTTTATTTGAGATTGATGTAACTATCCATCACTGCCTGTTGAAACCTATTCTTCTCTATTTGTGTAAAATTAAATAATTTAATCATTTAAATTTATTATTTAAATGAATATATTATCACATATAACAATTTAGGAAAAAAATATCTCCCTTTTATCACTTTTTGATTAATCCTTCTTTGATAAAAAACTATTAATTTTTGTATACTAATAGTTTTTTCTTGAATTACATGATAAAAATTTATCTCTTATTAAATTATTATAATTATTACATGATTTTTTTGAGAGAAGTCATCTTTATATTAACTTTTAATGTCTTTTATCTTTAGAAAATTCTCAATGAAATGTCGAATACTCCAACAGATAAAGCACTTCAATGTCAACTTACCATGAAATTTACCTCTACCTCTTCAAACACATCTTGAGATGAGTGACATGAGTTTATTGAACTTCACATCAATATATTCATATGAATATGAACTTAAAAATATATTTTTTCTTTTTCTTCTTCTTCAACTATTTCAATTTTCATTGAGGATCTTTCTTTCTTAATAGCTTTGAAAGAAATCTCTTTCCCAACCATTCTCTTATTTTTTTTCTGCATTCTTTTCTATTCTCATATGAAGCTAAGATATCTTGAAATTAATCTAAAGGAATTGTGTCAAAATAACAATCCTATAGTGTTAAATCTTCTTCATCAAATGTATACAAAAAATAAAAGGTATTTTCTAAACCACAATAGAATCTTTAAGAGTCTCACCAAATCCTCTAATGGTGCTCAACACATTATTGAACCATATAAAGAATTCATCAACAGTTTTGTCTTCAAGCATACAAATATATTCATAATTAAATCAAAAAATATACAACATAATACTTTTTAATTTATAATTCACTTTGTATACATTTTATATATTTTTCAAAAGGACTTTTATAGTCTTAATCCCCATAAAATTTAAAAATTACTTCTCTAAAAGTGAGGATATAATGACATTTCTGGAATTCTGATCAAACTCCAAATTATTCTTAGCGCACCAAGTCAAAGATTCTCCATTTAAAATAGTTGTAAATCCAATAGTAACAATATCAGTAACATTCATACCCTATAAAATAAAGCATGGTAACATTTTTTCCTTTCAAATATTGTAATTTTCCCATTGAATGTGGGAACTCTATTACTATTCAATGAATTAATATTATTAATGACATATGTAAAAAACACATATCAAAACACCAATAAAACTTCAAAAAAGAAACTAGGATAATGAATTACTTTTTAAAGAGAGATAATAAATCAAAAAAAAAATTATTTGAAAGAAATTCAAAGTAGAGTACTTCAAACTTTTAATATTTAGAGGAAACCAGATTCTTTGATACCCATTTTGGTGGCCCTATTCATAGTAGGTTCACTAAGATGGGGGGATTATAAAAAAATATCTATTTTCCTTCCCTTTATGATTTATTATGAAATCAAAATTTTCCTCTTATTATAGTGATTGATATCATTAATTAACTGATATACAGTAAGGAAAGAAATAAAAGACACTCGATGTACATGGTTCACTACTCAAAACGAGTAGCCAATCCTCAATATGATTCAGATGAACTTAATACTATACAATTCAAGATAATCTACATCATGGATACAAATTAATAGATAACATCCTTTACTCATGATATAAGAATATAATTGCACTATCACCTAAATAGTTACCCTTAAATAATACACTTATATCTTGTATTATTAAGGTAGGTATTACATTTTTTCCTCTGATAATTGTCTCATGATAATATTAAAGTTATCCTTCACTTATTCCCTATTAAGAATAGGTGGTACTGCTAACTTATTCACCACATGATACATATGTGATGATTAAAAATAAAGGAGTGTGTTATTTCTCTTCTTCTTCTTATTATATTTTTACTACTGTATGTTCCCTACTTCATTTTATCTCTTCTTCATGTGTGAACTAAAATACACACACCTTATTTTTTCACACTACAATATTTTTCATTAATACAACACACATTTTTCCTCATGTATCTTCACTATAATTTTCAAGCAAGACCCTGTTCATTTTTATCTTTCACAATAATAATCTTATCATTCAAATTGAAAATTCAAATTAAATTAAAAAAACCAATTTCCTTTAACTTATTTTTAAAATTATCTTCATATTCTCTATTATTTATTATTCTTCTATTTTAGTCATTGGATCTATCTAGGTGGAGTAAAAAATAACTGACAGCGTGACTTCATGCATTATAGCATGGTTGAATAGTTATCCTCAATTTCCTTGCCCTTTTATTGTGAAAAATATGTCTCTATGGTGTGAAACTTCTTGCTTCTATAAAATAGTATGAAGATTATTTTTCATTGTTGTTTAACATGAAGTAAGGATCCTCTCATCCTCTTAAAATCTATATGATTTAAATATAGTATTAATTTTCATAGTTTGAAAATTTTATCCAATAACATTAACCATAAAATACTTCAATGATATATATTTTATACAATACCGACACTAGAATCATTTGATTTAAGTTATTTTGATTTTTTTTTAATTTATAAAAAAAATTCTTCTGAAAAAATACTTTGATAATTTATCAAAAAAAAAATCATTTTAAGATTTGAATATCATACATTTTCACCAAGTCATGTATCCTTATTGAACACTAGAGTTACCCTTTCAAAATAATTATATCAAAAAATTACTCTTATGGAAATATAAATAAATCTTATATAAGTTTATAGTTACTCTTATGTTTCCCCTTCACCACTAAAATTAATCTTATAGAATACTAGAATAAATATTGCACAAAATAAAATTACTCTTAAAAAAACTGAAAATAAATATTATGATTACTGAAATAACCCTTATGAAATTTCATAATGAAAATAATACTTATAGATAACCCTTACACATCTCATATTTACTCTTAATAAATTACTTTTCCAAATAGTGGACGCATACAAAAGGTTAACGTTTCTCTTATAAAAACTAAGGGTTACTCTTATACACCAGAGTCTTATCCAAATTTCATTGATATAATAGAATAAATCTTATTAATTTGGATATTTCTAAATTTCACCAATCTAGTAGAATGAATCTTATGAATTTTTACTTAAAAGTTTCTTATGATCAAAATATTCTCAGCAACTAAAACATTTCCATATTAATTACCAACACCATAAAAAATATTCCAATCACCGTTAAACTCTTAAACAACATTCACCTCAAATAATAAACATTATTTTATGTGAGTTTCAATATGATCTATGTATTGAAAAAAAATACAAACAAATATCCACTTTATCACTTATCCAAATCATATTCTCTATAAAAATACCACTTTATTAAGGATTATTCTTCAACTTCATATCATAGAAAACTCTCATTGGGTCTCAAAAAATTACCTAAGGTCACCTTCTTCTTCATGGGATCAATAACATCCCTTAAAAATATCTTAGTATCAAAAATCATAACATTCCTCAATAGGCTCTATCTGCTACCATATAAAAAAATTATATACCATTACAAACCTCTATCCTCAATAATATTGAAAATAGATTCATTATAACATGGATATGGAGATACCTAACAACATGATAGAGGTGGAGAGATTCAATGGTAACAATTTCAAGAGGGGGAAAAAGTGGATTCATTTTCTTTTTTCAATACTCAAATTAGTGTACGTGTTTTAAACTATAAATACCCACATATCCAAAGATGATACACTCCAAGCCACTCAAATGATTGTAAAATAGGGAAATATCAACCACATGTGTCAAGTACACATTCTCAATTCATTAACTAGTGATATCTTTGACACATATCAATATCTTATAACTATGAAAGATATTTAGGATGATTTGGAGAAAAAAGTAAATAATTATGGATGTGGTGAAAATGAAATTCCTAGTAAGTATTTTTATTTTATTCAAGATGATAAATAATATACCTATCATAAGGAAATTTTATGAAATATATTACATATTACAGCAATTAAAGAAAAAAATATGAGCATGGATCATTCCATCATTATGACATCCATCATCAATAAACTCCCCCCCTTTTGGAGGAATTTTAAGCATGGTTTAAAACACAAGAAGGAATATATTTCAATCAATGAATTTATTAAAAATCTATAATTTGAGGAGGAATAAAAAAAGTAGGAGGAGGAAATTGAACCTAAGGATGATAAATCCAAGGTCCTTATGGATATGGGAGATGGTCTATCTAGGTCCTCAAAGGGGAAAAATTTCAGAACCGTCCTTTAATGGGAAATGTATAATTCAAGAATAAGAAAGGGGTATACTACTTCTATGAAATGTCAAGGCACTTTAAGTGGGACTGCTATCTCCATAAAAAGAAATACATTAATAACACTCCAAAGTATAAATTTTAATCCATGATATTTTATGATAATACACTCAAGGATATATTGTATAAGTGTATTTATTTTGGTGTGAAATGATATGTTTGTAATAAAAAATCTCCCTTTAAGAGGATTGATTCAATCAATAATGGGAAATCACACTACATGGGGAACTTTGCTTGAATAAATGTGTTAGGGAAGGGTGTGGTCGTTATTGTGTTTACATCAAGAATCTTCCTCACTCTAAAAGTTGTCTTATATATTATTGAAGTTTATAGGAACTCAATTGTTGGGAGATTATTGAACGATAATAGGTTCAATCTTGTTTTTAAGGAAGACAACTTTTTTCTATCCAATGGTGTGATCCTTGTTGGAATAGGTCACTTCTATGGTGGATTATTGAAATTAAATAAAAAAATTATTTCTTATTACTTTCTAAAGTATTTTAATTTATGACATTTATGTGGCTATTTATTCTGATATTTTTACACGTTATTTCTTTAAAATAATTATGTTTTAATTAAAAAAATTATGTTTTTATTTAAAAATTTATAATTATTATTGAATTTAATAAAACTCTAAATTTTATGTTAAAATATGTTTTAATTTTTCATTTAATTTTTTCTGGTTTATTTAAATATTAATGAGAAAATTATTTAAACCATGTTCTTTTTATTCTATTAACATGATTTAATTATAGAATATGTTTATTTATTTATTTTTTTTCTCTTTTTTTCTTTTGAAATAATAAGTTTATGTTTTTTAATTTTAATATTTTTATTTAATCAATTTAAACTTTCTTTTATTTTTTTACTGAAATAATTGATTTAAATTTTATTTTATTTTAATTTAGTTTTTTAATTTCCAATATTTTCTAATAAATATTCAAAAACAAAGTTTAAATTTAATTTTTAAACTAATGACATAAATAATTTAATAATTTATTACTTTAATTAACAAATTAATACTTTTTTAATTTTTTTTATTTTAATTTTTACTTGTTTAATTAATTAATTTTTGAAATTTTAATTTATGGTTTTACAATGGATGTGTTTTTCATGTTTTACTAGATTCTATCTATATGAGAATTATGTAGTAGATTTGCAACTTTAAAGTAACTACTTTTTAGAAGAATCTACATAATTGTTTTCCACTATATAACTACATATTCATTTCTATTTTCCTACTCACATAGATAATTTTTTCTGCAGAAGATACACACCCATTTTTTAGTGCTACACTTTATGAATCCATTTTGAAGATGAATAAAAAATCAAGACCTAAGGAACTCACAAATCAAAAAAAAAATTAGTTACATTAATTACATGTACCCATTTCTTCTATGAATGGAGTGTCAAAACCAATGCTTCTTATGGAATCATGAAACCTATCAAAGCTAGTGATTCCAATTAAGAAAATTGGTTCCACTACCACCACTGATTCCCATTATAGTTTGATAATAAAGAATAATCGAGATCCCTACTAAGCTAATGACATTTTTGATAAAGTTGATAAGCCAATCTACCTTCGAGATCGACACTGCCATCGTGAACATTCCATTTTTAGAGATAACTGATTCCAACACCTGAGATCTCTACTAAGCCACCAAAATCATTATTAATCACAGTTATGATCGAGTTCAAAAATGAAGAAGATGAATCCCACCTAAGACTCATATGAGCTCGAGGATATAGATGATGATGACATGTTTTGAAGATAAACATTAATTTTTTATAGCTCCTGAAATCATGAAAAATAATTCGTGATAAAATAAAATCCAACTACAACTATGAATGTTCATGAAGAACCTTGAAAACCATCTGAAGAGAATCCAAACAAAGGTAAATAGAGGTTGTAGAAGATGACCAACATCAATGATTATTTTTCTTGTTTCATTTGATGAAGATCAACCATGATCAATGAAGGGGGTTCTATGATTTTGAAGGTTGATAGAAGTGGGGATATAATGATTGAATTAATTCTAATATAAGATTTATGTTGACAAATAGTTTTCTATTTTAGTTTAATCTTGGTAGAGGGGGGCCTCATCCATTTCTATGAATTTCATGATAAAGATTAATCCATGTTACATTCTCGATGAAAGTCTTGAATGAAGTCCTGGAATTGAGTATGATCTAACTTCCAAGAAAAATCTATTGGGGTTTCCCATGGTAGTTTTACTACAAGATAGTGTGTGTGGACATGAAACACTTAGGTTGGAGATAACTATGAAGGTATCCAACCGATCAATTTTCAATAGAGAGATAATGATAGTTCAATGATATGGATGTTGTTGGATGTAAATTTGAAAGACCACTAGGAGGTTTTTGACTTCGTTTTAAGATAGCCATGTGTCAGAATAAAATAATAATCATTAAAAGAAGAAAATAATTAAAAAAGGGTATCTTTGGAAAGTAAATGTGAATGTAGGTGAAATTATATTATAGAAAAAATTTGGGGTTTATTAAAAAAAGGTAGAAAAAACTTGAATAGAATTTTAAGAGTGGAGCGACAAGATCACGTAATGGAAGATATTATGAAGTGATACTACTTGTTTGGAAGGAAATGATGATCACAGACTTTCTATTCTTCATGATCATAAGTGGCTAAGTTCTGTTGTGGCTGAATCATATAGATTCAAATGATGATTATTTTTTAAGATTTAATTTCTTGAAAATATTACTTTAATTTCTCTCCAGAATTATATACATTGAAATTCGATCAAATATTGAAGAATATATTTTATGAAATTTGGTTATTTATTTTCCTTCTATTTTGAAATACTCAATACTCTAATAGGAAAGTGTCAATTGATGAGTTTGGTCTATTATGTCAGGACAAGAAAGGGATTAATGTTGACAATAAATATTTTAATTTATCAATCTTTGATCTAGGATTGTGAGTGTACTAGGAGTATACTGTTTCCACGTACTCGATGATTGTTTAGTGCATTTATCATATTTTTTTTGAAAGGATAATGGCAAATAAGATTTTAATTATTATTCTAGATATTTTGAGTTTAATGAAATTAAGGTGTTGATATTTTAATTTTATCAATGAGAGGGATTTTAGTTTTATTAATTTTTAGTGATGAAGAAATATTGAAATAGGAGGTCTACTAGATTTGGAAAATTATCTACATTATCTTAACTTCTTATTATTTTACTGATGCACTTGTTTCATTGTTTTAGTTTCTTTTTGTCTGAAAATTAGAATATTTTATTTTTTAGCCATAAAAATCCATAAAAAAATATTAAAAACATTAATAATAATAATATTAATAATAAATTTTTCAACAAAATAACTTCTTAAGGGCAGTCTTATTGGGAGATAACATCAGGTACTTCTTTATTATAGTAACTAAGTTATAAAATTAAAGAAAGGATGATAGATATCCGAAAATATTGTGTATGGAAATAATCATTTTAGTTACATAAATTATAATAAAATTAATGAAACATATAAAATTTATTTTTCACCTAGTATAGATAAAAATTATAATTAGTGTATGACTTTCATGAAATCAAAAATAGTTAGGAAATAGTTTCCAACTATATAAAGGAAAAGTAATTTTTTAGAAATAATATATAGCGATGTTTGTGATTTTCATGATATACCCACCAATTGTAATAAAAATTAATTTTTATCTTTTATTGATAATAATTATATATTTTTCATGTTTATCATTTAAATGATAAATATTAAGTTATAGTTATATTTAGTTTCTATAAAAATGAGGTTGCAAATGAATGCGGGTTTATAATTAAATTCCTTAAATATGATAAGAGAGTATAATATTATAGTTAATAATTTTTTGAACTATAAGGGATCATACATGAAGTAATGAATCCTTACACACCTCAATAGAATGGTGTAGCTAAGAGGTAGAAGAAAACATTATTGGAAATGGTTAATTCCATGATTTCTATCTTTGTTCTCTCAAGAATAGTTCTATGAGAAGAATTAATAAACATGTTTCATATCCTAAATAGGGTTCCCAAAAAGGGAATTCTATGAATCTATATGAATTATTAAAGAATAGGAAACCAAGACACAATTATTTAATGGTCTTAGGTTGTTATATAATTTTAAGAGTACCTTAACCTAAAAGAGAATAATTGGTTAAAAGAGGCATTGATTGCATATTTCAGGGATATATAGAGAATTACAACACTTATAGATTCATGGTTTAAGAATATAATGATTTATTAGATATTAATATTTTTATATTATCAGGAGATAAAATCTTTGATAAATCAAAGTTTACCTATTTAACTAAGAAAGTCCAAATTAAGGAATAAACCTCAAATAAAATAGTATCTCAAGAAGATACGATCAATGAAGTTTATAAAATTTAAAAACCTCAATTAAAAAAGATATATGAATATGATTTATATATGTACTTATTAGAAGGAACTAATGATTGGATTTTTACATGGACTCTAGTTATAATTAATATATATTTTGATCCAAAAACATTCAAAGAATCCATACTTTCTTTAGATACATATCTTTTGAAGGAATCTATAAATGATAAAATGGTATATATAATTGGGAAAAATACCTGAATATTAATTTATTTTCCTCAATGTTAACAACAAATAGTTTTTAAATGGGTATTTTTATGGAGAAAAAGTTAACTATACAGTTAAAAAAATACAAATCTAGATTGGCAGATAAGAGGTTTATTCAAAAGGAAGGAATCAATTATTTTTATATCTATAATCCCATGGATTTGAATCCTTAAATTAGGATTATTATCACTTTAAATTATATATATAATTTTTAAGTTCACCAAATGGATGTTAAAATAGATTTATTAAATGGTTAATTAGATAAATAAATAAATATGGCACAAGTTGAGGGATTTATAGTACTTAGAAAATAAATAAATGTTTTCAAATTAGTAAAATACCTATATGGTTTAAAATAATATCCAAAACACTGGAATAATAATTTTAATGAAGTAATTTTTTCAAATTTATTTATAACCAAGACAATAAATGTTCTTATAACAACCCCGGTGTAGTTATTTGTTTACATTCTGATTAAATTTTATTATTTGGTACGGATATAAATCAAGTAAAATAGGATAAGTCCATTTTATTTAGAAAATTTTATATGAAAGGCTTAGATGAAGAAAATTTTATATTGGGAATTAAAAAATTTAGAAATAATAATTATATTTTTCTTTCTCAATATCATTATATTGAAAAGGTTTTATAGAGGTTTGAACAATATGATTGTTCACTGGTTTTTACCCCATTTGTTTTTTGAAGTAAAATGTTAATAAATCCTAGTAATGTAGTATCTAAATTAGAATATCCAAGTGTTATTGGGTGTCTTATGTATTGAATTACAAGTACAAGAACCAATGTATCATATGTTATTGAATATTTAAGTAGGTATATAAGTAATCTAGGTTATACACAATGGGATGTGATTAAAGGAGTAATTTAGAATCTAAATGGTATTATGTATTACTGTATATGTTATAGTGGAAGCCCTAGGT
Source organism: Viscum album (assembly GCA_963277665.1). Lineage (NCBI taxonomy): Eukaryota > Viridiplantae > Streptophyta > Magnoliopsida > Santalales > Viscaceae > Viscum > Viscum album. The sequence continues at coordinate 832,040,110 of OY728147.1, read as the reverse complement.
AATTGAAATGATTTTCTAATCCAAGATAGATTACTAATCTTATAGATCTATCTTCTCTGAGTGGTTGGGTATTTACACTTGAATGTGGTGTTATCTCTCAGAGATCAAAGAAAAAAACATGTATAACAGACTTCATAATGGATTCAATGTTTTTTTTGATTTAGTAGTTACTTGAAAATAATTAGAATGTATTAGATATCTTTTATCATATCTGCCATTTTGGCTTATTTTTATATCTTTGATTTGTATATATTTTGATGGTTGAGCAATGCTAGATGGTGAATATAACAATACTTATAATGAAAAATAATGACACAGTGGTCTAAAACATAGATATGTGATATTGTTGATAAAAGATGGTATAATAAATATGTAATTTTTTAGATTTTAAAAAAATTTATCTGACCCACCAACAATAGGACTTTTAAGGGAGTTATTACACAAAAATTACATAGGTATGGGTTTAAAATCATTGTAAAAAATTTACCAATGATGGGACCTCAACTTAATATGTGATAACTTTTCATATTGAAGTGTAATGTCAAAAATTATATCATATGTGTGAAGGAATCAAAAAAATAATGTTACATCCTTCGTAAATGGTGTTCGGTACCCATGAGAAAAGGAGGGGGAGGTTACAATTCTTAATGAACCAAGGATATGTCAAAATATGGGAAAAATATTTGGTTCACCTATGTGAATATAAGAGTGGGGACTATACAAAGAGATTATAAATTTTGATCTCAAGAATTCATGAAAAGATAAGTGACAAATGAACATAATGCTTTCTAGGGGTGGATAAATAGTTGAGTAAGTTGAGTATACTTGTATAAGATGAACCTAACTGATAACAAGAGTTCCATGTTCAAGGTAGTTCCCACCTATTTCTCTATTGAGATGTTATTTTTCTCTACTATATAAAAGTTAGAATCAATATATACCTTTATTTATAAAATTTCCTTCCAAGAGAGTATAATAATTGATTTTAAAAATATTCATTTTAAATATTTTTAAAATGTTGGGGTTGTTGAATTTTTGAAATATATTTTTTCATAAAAGGGGAAGTCCGGTTTAAATCCCGCATTGAAAAAATGGGATGGAGTGGGGTATCATTTATTAAGTGGACACTTTTATCATTATTTAAAATGACAAAGGAAAATGGAGTAATCATGTGAGGGATAGTGCACTACACCATCCCTGTGCACGTGATTAATCATATAATGTTCTGATTTGATGTCACACTTTGCACTTGTCACACAGTTTTAGTGTGAGGTGCTCAGAGGTGCATTTATTTTTCTAATATATTGGTTATTCAAACTAGTTTGGTCCTAGGTCTTAATAGGTATATCAAGTGGGTAAAACTAGTTCAATGAATGAGTATGATTTAGATCATCAATCTGATAGGGAATGATCTAATGGACATATCCATTCACTAAGTGGGTATAATATGGGCTATATATTTGATTGGATGTAAACCAACATACAATATTAAATCCGGAAAAGACTTGTCTTTCTAGAATATGTGTCTACCCCATTCCAAGGGTCAGGATGAATTAAATAAATTAGTACTTCCATGAATGTAAAAAAAAGTCTCTATTGGTTGTAAAATCAGTTCAAAAAATTCTCAAGAACATAAATTCCCTCTCGTAGATTGAGATTCCTCCCATTGTCTTCTACAAGAATAGAAATCCCTTAATAATGTAAAATAATAAAAAATATTCGAATAATATCGTGATTACAAAGGCTCCACAAGTGTTACTCTCCACTAAGTATAAGTGTAGGGTATGGATCCACCATTGTATTCTAGAGAGGGCTCACTTACAGCCCATTGTACTATCAGTTTGGTGTGAGTGAATTAACTCTTAAGAAGAGTGAGATCATAACATGCCTTGATGAGATCTATCTACTACCATTTGATCAAAGTATATACAAATACCCACCTATATCCTAAAAAATTATTCTAGTTAGTTTTGAATTGGGAACCCAATATAAGAAAATATATATACGAATCACCAACATCACCAAAAATGGATCTCAAGGAACCTAATCAACCCACCTGATGAAGATATATTCGAAGCATGTGATTAAGAACTAATTTATGCACTTATATTCTTGGAACCAGTTTTTATATTTTTGTGTGGGGAAATAAAACCACATAGACTCACAAAAATTACCCCAACGTAATCATGATACAATTTTTTAACCAAATCCAAAAACAAGGATAAATCACAAGAAAGAGAATAATTGAATAATTAAAATCCTCTATAATAAATAACTGGATTCCTACATCACCTATATTTCTGGGAAAACTTTCTTTTCATGATATAAATAAACAACGCATCAAAAAACATACCACGGATCTAGTACATACCTTACCTATCAAAATATAGAATCAAGAACCTATCCATTTTAAGTGAACTCTAAATAATGCTAGATAATAACATTAGAGGCTTGGATCAAAAGAAAAAAACTAAGAATCAATATGGGGATTAAATAGCTTCCAAAACCAAAGAAAACCAATGAAAAATAAAATAAAAACCAAAATAAACTCAAGTAAGATGAAAAGTATGACATTAAAAACTAAAATAAATAAGTAATATAGGAACTGAAATCATCAATAACAATCTTTTAATGGTTATACCGTGGGTGTGAAACTCTCCAAGAATCTATGTTATAATAGGAAATAACAGTACCACAACATTGTTATTATCTTTTCAAAATAAATCATTGATTAGATTTTATGTTCATAAAATGATGAGTCATGTATGTATCTTTTACTTACGTATTATTAGACTCACTAGCTTAACACAAGATAGGTTAGTGGGGAAACCTATAGATTATTCCGGTATATTTAAAGAAATATTATATGTTATTTTTATAACTTTTAGGATTGAGGTCAATGTGGTGTTGGATGACCTTAAATAATGAACATTTTGATCTAGTTAGGTTGAGAATAATATAACATGATTTTGTTAGCTACATTGGAGTATTATTTTAGTTTTTATAGTTTATTATATTTAAACCTAAAAGGATTGTGTGATATTTCATGCATGTTTTCATTTATCTTTTTGGATTTTATTTATGAAAATATATTTGTGATTATTATTAAATTTAGTTATTTTTATTTTGGATTTTAAATTAATAAAATGGATAATGTCTAATATAATAGATAATTCAGACGCTTAGTTTTAGTTATCACCTCATGGACTACTGGATGCAGGATTTTGGGGGTCATGTATGATTCAATTTCTAGATCATGAGGGGTCTTGATGGGGTTATGTTATGACATAAAACTTCAATAAAGGTTTATATACTTAATTTAATTTAAAATTTTAGTTAATAAAAATTAAGAAGGTTAAACCTACCATTACCAAACCAAAAAAATATATTATATAATATTTTTTAAATGATTGTATCGAAATATCTAATTTAAACTGAATTTTATTAGTTTTGTAGGATTAGTTTGGTTGATTCTGTCAATTCAATTAAATTTTCACACCTTTACCAATAAGGAAGATTTATGTTATGAATATAATGATCTAATTTTTTTTTATCTGAGTTCTTAATCCAAATTTGAAAAATAATTCTTCCTCCTATAATAAAATTATTAAAATTCCCCTATATCAGCAAAAAAACCCTAAAATTATCACCCATGAATCCCCACACTCGAAATGAAACTGAGAATTGATAAATAAGGGTTTTAAAAAGTCTGAACTCACTAGAGACAAGTTTCTCAATATGAAATAACAAATGAATTATCATCCATATTATTAACAGTCTCAAAACTAAGATCTCTTAAGAAATCTATTTATATTTTTGTGAAAATAATTATTTAATATCATGAAAATTATTCAAAAAATTATGAATAGATTCATTATGATTTATGATTTTTTATTTTAATAAACTATTTCATTGAAATAAATTAAAAACCATTTTTTATGTATAGTGGGCTTGATATGTTTTTTTTGCTTTAGAGCTTTAATATTTCTCTTTATTTGATTATGAGAATTATTAATATATTCAAATTGAATGTGAAATATATCATATTGTTTTTCTAATTTTTAAATACTTATATTATAAAACATCATAACTATATTTATATTCTTTAATATATGATCTTATAAGATAAACATATAATCAAAAATAAAATATCTTTATTTTAATTACAGCCTAAAAAATTTTCATATTTAAAATACAATAGTAGAATAAATTTTATTTAAACATTCCAAAATAATCTTTATCAAAATGTAAACTATTTTTATTAATAATGAATTTTATTTAGATAATTAATTATAATTTTATCTCAAACATCAATATGATGACCTAAAATTTAAATTCTCAAACAACAATCATCAAACAGTTTTTCCAAATCAAATTATACGACTATTTAATTTTTATAGTGAAATTGAATAATTCTTCTTGATCATTTGGTTCTAAAGTAAATGTTATTTGAATAACATTTTTAATTTCTAGTACCTAAATTATAATTAACCACAATTACTTTAACAAATAAAATATAAAAAATTATTAAAATATGCTAAAATGTTAAAATAAATATTCAAATATATAAACATTTGTTAGGTTGTTTTACCTCCTTAAAACTTATTAAAATGTTAAATAAATAATACAATACTCTAAATTGATAGTGAATGAACAATAAATAAACATATATGAATAAGTTTGGTTATTTTTAAAACTCTATTAATACAGTAGACTTAAAATTTAATTAAAAATAATACCATCACATATTGGGATAGATAATAGTTTTTCAGTGTAAAAAAATATAATAAAAATAAGTTTTTTATAAGAAAGTTTTTTTGGTTTATTTAGTTTTTTAAAAATATGATACAAATAGGATATTTTTAAGTGTGACATATCTTTTGTTTATTAATTTACAAAATCCATAACTGATAAACTTAATAGCACTTTAATTTTCTTTTGAAAAGAATAATTTCTTTAAATTGAAACTATCTTCCATGAGTGGGTGTATTGTAATATTATATAATATAATTAAAGTAAAATATATGGGTATTGAGCCACACTCTTTGACATGTGCACACCCTAGATGGTTAATATTTTGAATTTATATATAATTTATATTATACCACTTGTAACATTTGATTTTATACTTTTTTATTGAACATGATGGTAAATTGATATGATAATGATAATTTAACATTTGAAATGATATTGATATCATGTAATTATAGAATTAGGTTATATTAGGATTTTAATTATGATTTGATGATTTTTTTACAAAAATAAATAATTATTATGAGATTTTTTAAATATTAAATATTATTTGATGAATTTTTAGAATAATATATATATTTATGTTTTTTGAAATTATAAGCCTTTTAGACTCAAAGAATTACTGATCTAAAATTAAAGAATTCACTCAATTTTAACAATAATCACATCATGATCTTAACAGAATATTCAAGAATAAATATAATATAACTAATTTATCATGAGTTTAATTTAATAATGACATAAAAGGAATAAAAGAAAATAAAAAAAGTGATATAAGTTTATGTATTTGTCCATGTTGGATCTATATAAATGATGAAAACATGAAATAATTTCACTAAGAAATAATGAAATAATAGGATATAGGAACCCTAATCTAAATCCATTAAAAAATTGATATAATTTTCATCAAATTGATTAAACAATTTGACATGTTCCCTCAAGTAGGGAAAAAGGACATAAAGGATGAGATGATTATAAAATAAGTTGACTAAATCCTTGTTGATTAAGAAAATTTCATATTTATATCGTTGAATTTTATTTCGACAAGATAATATTTAATTTTTTTATGTGTACATACAAAAAAATGTTAGAATTTTATTTCTTTAGGACCCAGTATGATTGATATTTCACCCTAACTAGAAGTATAATACTGTTATCAAATACTAACTAACACGAAGAAATAACAATGTGAGTCTTTTAAAAAATATGAGAAAACCTCAAAGTATCATTGATTTAAACATTTCAATCTTTTTCTATTCAATTATACAATAATTTTGGATTTGTTTTAACTTTCTATTATAATTTTTTTTCTTCTACAGGTTTTATGGTGATTAGCTGTATAAAATTGATGTCCTACCCAATAATTTTATACTAGGGACAACATTTTATGGTAGAATAAAAAATTATCTGAGTTAATAATGATGGATTTATACAGACCAAACACATAAAACATGTATTTTCTCAAGGAGTGCACAACTACACATTAGTCATTGATTATAGTGGATCATGTATTTACCCACTTTGAAACATAATATACTACTAAAAAAATATAAAAAATTCTAAAAAAAATGAAAAAACATGATTAATTAAATTCATCATATGTAAAAAATATCATTAAATAAAAAGGTTTTTTAAGTTAATTTATTTTACCCCTAAATATTTTCATTCAATTGGCAATATATACAACACTTAAAAAATCACAAACATTACCAAAAAAGAGTGGGATAATATAAAACAAAGAAAAGGACCTTATGAAATTTATTTTTAGGATTTAAGTGGCCTATAAAGATAAAAGTATAATGAAACACAAGGGAAAATTGATTCATTTCATAAGGATATGATCACCTCAACTGCATCATATATAAGGGTTATCCAATATATTCTAATAATACTCATTCCTAATACTTTATAATTTTTATTTATTATAATTTGTAAGAATAAAATATTCTATAAAATAATTGAAAAAATCATCTTAACATTGAATAAAATCTAGTACTTAGTATAATTGATAATTAGGAAATATGTAATCTAAATTAAATCAAGCGAATGATTCAATTTTTGAGGACTGAGAGATCTTTTTAATATAGTTATCTATCAAAATGTATGCACGTTTCTTATCCTTAATCCTAAAATTCAGTTTTTGAATAAGGAGTATATAATATATGAGACTTAGTCTAGATTCTAGGTTCTTAAGGAGATATCATATGGCCACATGTTTTAAGAAAATAGTCACTTGAGAAGCTAAAATATAATACAAGAATCTATCTAAGATAAATACTGTTGAAATATTTTTCCTATAGTTGTGTTGTATTTTTTGAGTGGGTATAATATGTATGATTCATATATAATTACATGAGGAACTTAGTCAACATGTTCAAATATAATTGCTACAACTGTATAGTTGGATGCATCATACATAATATAAATTAATAAATCCCATCAAGGGGTCTAGATTATCAAGGTTGTGTTGGTAAAAGTAGAACAAAATAGAAGTGTGTGTGTGTGGGGGGGATGAATTGAATTTTAAAAATAAAAATGAAAATAATCCTTAGAGGATAAAACCATTATAAAAATTAAAAGATAGAATAAAAGAGTATTAATGTTTTTATTAAATATAAAAATATAATAGTAGAAGTGTATAAGTAAGAATATAGAAAAATAAAATGTTTTAGCATATTATAAATGAAATGAGTAGGTGTATCACCATTTAAATATTTAAGGGTAGTAAGTATATAAAAATTAATCGTATTTCTAATAGGATTATCAAATAAAAAATGATTAAGAATAAAAAAAATTTAAAAAATGAGTGATTAAATCATAAAATAAGTAAGGAGAATGATTTGATAAATGAGTTAGGATAAATTTATTTTATGAGACCTTACATTTTCTACCCCAATTTCTCGAGGGTTTATTGTATTATTACTTGGATTTAACAGTATCCTATATACCAGAACACCCTTATTTTTTAATTGGTTACAATAAAAAATTGGAATTACAATATAAATTATTTTTTTAATAATTTTATATTGAAATATAAAGGATAAAGATATCCCTTTAATTTTAGTGGTTTCAGAAAAAAACCCAAATCCACCACTTTTAATGGTTTTGAGAACTGATAATAAAGATGGAAGAAGAAAGAGTATTTTTTCGGAACAAATCATTTAAATCTCAACCTCAAACTCTTAAATAATATGAAATAACACTAGGAGAGATAGAGAAAAAAATATAAGTGAGAATTATTTATAAAGATTACATAGTTTTTAGTGGAATTAAGAACAAGAATCATAACCGGGAGAAAAATAATGACCATAGTTATTTTCCATTGATAATTGAATTTAAAGTTGTGTTTCCAGGTCTCTAATGAGTCTATTTTAGGCTCCAAGGTCATCAGGAGTCTTCTATTATATATATAGGTTCAAGGAAGTCATGAAATAGGAATTTATTAAAATTTTTACCATAATAAATGCACCCCTTGACTACCTATATTGATGCCACTTGTAGAGATCATCTCGAGATAGTTGAGAGACGATGTCTTCCATCAATTAAATTGGCATGATTAAAAGGAATCAAGCTCAAAAAGACAAATCAATTTAGTAGTCTTAGAAAACTAAATACATAAATTATAATTTTATTAAAAATGTATACCCTAATTACAACATATTGTTTTATTATAAAAAAACAAAAAACTTTGAGGATAAATCCAATACACCTAGTATATTCCTGTATATCTTTTATAGTATGATTCTGGGATTCCTGGGGAAAGAAACATAATAAGGGTGAGATCAAATTCTCAGTAAGGGAAAATTATATCAGAATCAATAATGAATCAATGAGAATAGTTAATAAGGAAAGTTAAATAACCAGAAATATAATCCATTCAAACTACTAGATAAGGTAAATAATTATGGAATTGTATGAAACTAAAAAACATTCCATTAATCCATGAACTAGAATGAAATGTATCCATAGATATCCCGATGCAAAATCTCATTGATGAATAATAACAGAAACTATGATGAGGGAAATTCTTTCTTAATATACATTATTTCTAAGAAACATGAGGGCATATTACCATCAAGGCATTTCATAAGATGATTTAAAACCAAGGTTAGAAACCCATTTGTGCAATTATCCATCTCATGAGAACCTATCGATGCATCGTGGAGCTATATAAAGTACATGCTCCACCCATCATTTCTAATCCAAATAATTTATCATACTGAATAACCAAAATATTACTTATCAAATAACCGTATTGAATTAGGAATATAGATCTATCAATAATTCCCAAATTAATAAAATAATTGTCAAAGTAGTCAGCATATGTATAATGGTATATGGTTTAAAAAACAGTAATATCCATGATAAATGTTATGGATAACTATGATAAATTCAATTCTAAATGATCATATGAATTTGAATATTTCAACAGGACTTAAATAATTAACCAAGGAAGTTAATTTGAATACTCTCCTTATCTAAATAAATAATAACCCATCCATAGAAAGAATAAGGATAGTATTAATACAACAAAACCAAGTGAAGTAATATAGAGGGTAGTTATCATTGATGAAGTAAATTATTAAATATTAAAAATATTCCAGAAGAAAATATACTTTTATTTGGAAAAACATATTGAAAATATTTTTATTTAAAAATAAACCTTTGAAACTTGAAAAATATGCTTCAAAGAAATAATGGTGGATGAATCCGTACATGTCATATGAGGTAAACAAATATTCCTTTTGTACGAGAAATTGTTAGTAAATTCCTAATTCAGAAATAAAAAAAAATACATTTGAAAAAATAATTAAAAGACAAAAAATGGTAAAAATTTCTTTACCATATAATTTTAAAAATAGTTGAAAACATTTTAATAAAGACTGGTTTTTAAAAGAAAATAGGTTCTCCGACTAAGAGAGAAATAAAGTTTGGTTTTCGAAAAATAATTTCTAGAAAATTTTGAGTACCAAAAGAATTGAAGATTGGTAATAATACTTGTAAATGGTTATTAATAAACATAGAATAATTAGAGGGTTTATTGAATAATGGTTATATTTTTCATTGAATAGAAATACTATTTAAAGATCATTAATGTTATTACTGAGGTTAATAATATTTAAACATTCCAAAGTGTCACATACCACTTTGAAACATCATAAATCTTAATGTCATGAATTTATAAATTAAATTAAAGTCATAATATCATTAGAGTAAGGATATTCATGATATATCATGAAAAGGGAAGTATATACACTATATAAAAGAAACTAGGTGCATAACAACAATTAATCCTCAATGGAATGTCAATTGAGACAAAAATCCCTTACATATGAATTGAAAGACACAAATGTGATAATAATAAAATAAAAAATCTAAATAACATGAAGATAAATTAATTCATTGTATAATATATCAAAATTTACAATAGGAACACCACACAAAAGAATTAAGTGGTGAATATGACATTTATCTCACAGATGTAAAAAGCGAGATGAAAATCCATACCATGAATTTCATTTCGGGTGAACGCCATTTAGATTACTTTATAATAAAATTACATTAATTTTATAATTTATTAATAAAATTTTTCATGTTTATAATTAATTTTATTTCAATTATTACCATTTTTTTACAACTAATTAAACAGTTAATTTTACATCAGGTGTTTTTGAACAAATTCAGTTTATGTGTCAAAACAATTATTGTTGGTCAAATATGGTGAAAGGGTTAATTATATAACATATCCATAATAATAACCATTAAATAATTATAATATTTATACATAAATTATACTTTTCAAATCAATCATAAATGATGGTTATGAAAATGAGCCCACATTACAATCATGGAGACGGTAAGTCGTACGTACACATGAGTAACATTCCCATTTTTAAATGATCATTATAAAAAGAAGGTACGTAACTCAAATATTTCTAGAATGGTAATTATGTAATAAATTCCATATTATTTAATCATATATAATTATATATATAATTCTATGATTTAATAGGAATCACATCATGTTGAGGTGACTATAGTCCACACTTTCATGATTGACATTATCTCATTTAAAGTGTGTGAAAGGGTAATAAATGATATAATATATACATATATAAATTATATTTAAAGAAATATAATTATTTCATGAATATATTATATATTTTTTCTCATGTAACTTATTTTTAATTATAACCATTCATTTATACATTCTATGTATCGTGTAAACAAATCACATCGCTTTGAGGGGGTAGTAGTCCACACTTCCTCAAACGATGTTATTGTTTTTATATAAAATGGATAGTATTAAATGAATGAATAATAAAAGTTTTACATAATCATAAATATATAATAAATATCATATATATAATATATAAACAAATCATCAATTATAATGTCCCCTATGAGAGGCAGTAAGGGAAAATTGAACAATCATCATTTCGTGAGGCAGTAGTTTGCCGTACACAGAAACAATATGTTCGTTTCCCATTAAATGGAGGTGTGTGTAAGTGTAAGTATAATTTTTATAAAAAAAAATTATAGTTTATGTAGGATAATGGTTTTTTTATTTAATCATATAATAATAATATTATAGAATGTTGAGAGTGGAATTTAAACTAAAAAGTTTGAGAGAAGGCGTCACCTCTTAATCGGGTAAGTTCTTTTGGATTGAACCAAAAGGATTCCTTGGGAAGATTTATTCCCTAAGGGAGTATTCAATTTATATGGGAGGATTTTTGGGAATCTATTTGGACAGATATTTTACATGATTAATTGGTTTTAGTGGTGAGAGGAATGGGGAGAGGTGGTGGTCTTTTATAGGGAAGGAAAAGGACTCACTTGGAATTTTTGGAAACAAGTTTGGTGTTAACATATTCATATAAAAAAAGGTCATAAAAAACCAACAAAACTAAATAATTGAAGTTTCATGGATGATATATTTCCATTTAATTTGTTTTGGACAAGTGGATAGGTTATTTGGTCACTTAAATTAATGGCTTAGTCCTTTATTAAGCTTAATTTTTCCTTAATAATTCTAATTAATTTTAATCACTTTGACTAATATTTTTGGAAAAATATTTTTATTATTATAAATTTTAAATTATTTTTATTAAAAATATGGAATCTAATTTTCCAAATTTTTATCACATAAGTGGAAGAAATTAAATTAAAATTAATCTCGCAGATGAGACGACAAAGTGAGTTTTAAAAGTAAAAACATCCGATAGTTGGCTGTGTTTTTTATTGTAAATTTTAATTTAAAATTGATTCTAATGACCTAAATTAGATTAATTAATAAAAATATTATCTAATTAAACTTTAAAACTAGTTAAAATTTTAATTTAACCTTATAAATAAATTAGTTTAAATGTTGTTATGAACTAAAATTCAGTTTTTTAACTATTCATTAAAGAAATGAAATGCCTCTTAAAAATAAAAATATTTTAACCTTAAATAATTATTATGTTCAAATTTCAAATATTAAGTTTATTTTCACATATTAAATCAATTAATGTGTCAAAATTCTAATTTAAAATGGATTCTCCATTAAAAGTTGGTAAAATTGCCTTTATAAAAATATAGGTTTTTATGTGTGAAATATGGTTCATTATTATCTTATGAACATCAACCTAATGGTTGAATATAAAAATTATTTGATTGAATATATACAATATATATTCCAGTAAAATAATTAACTAATTGTAATTACTTTAATTTATTAGGGTAAAACAGCTTCTTGAGCCTAAAAATTGTTTTATATAAAAACATTATGTTTGTATTCATTTGGTTCCTATATTAATTTATAAGTAATTTTCAACCTATGAATTAATTTTTTATTATTATAAAACCTATATTTTCGTAATTTAGTTAATACTATTCATAATGTATAGTTTATATATTATATTAATATTATAATAATATATCATTGTTTGGTGAAACTCAGTGTTGTGTATAACGCAAGCTTGTGATGAAGGTTTCTCTTGAGTGTAATGTACTCTAACTCAGTGTTCCATGTGATGAAATATATAGAATATATTTTAAATATATTATAAGGTAAATGGATATTATATTACCTTACACTTTTTCTATCTCGTTCCATACACGCTATTGAATACAAGGTTCTTACTTTAGTTTTTCAGGGCGTCACATTCTTCCCACCTTATTTAAATTGCATCCTCACAATTTAAAATTGATCATGGTGATAGATTATTTGATACTTATTATGTTTGAAATACTACATTTTGAGAAGGGTTCATAAATAATCCTCTTTGAAAGAGAGAATTCAAAGTATAAAGGTCACATAGAATGCCATGTAACTAGGTCTCTAAGTAGAAGAACATGAGTGGCAAGTAGAGATATGTGATTGGAGAAAAAACATAAATATTTATAGGGATTGAATGAGGTCATCAATAAAAAACAATTAATGATAAATATAATGTTTAGGGCCTCAAATCCATAAATATTATATGATTTAAAAGGATATCAGTTCAACATAAATTTAGGTATTTGGAAAATTTTCCATTTCTAAGTCATTTTACTAATGTTGGGTAATTCAAGAATATAATGAAATATTATTACATGATAGGTTTAAATATCATATGAAAAATACTAAATTTTGGTTGTGATTATATCAAATTCTAATTCATCCCTTTACTCTCCAAATATTAATTAAAAACAATGAATTTTTTATGCCTGAATCACTAAAAGAAACATTTAAAGGATTGTAAGGCCTATGAAAGAGTGAAAAGTCTTACAATTTGTCTTTAACCATCTATCAAAATAAATATGATTAATAGATTAATTTATAATCCTCAAAAGATATCCTACTGGTTCATAATTAGTATTTATTTTTTAAATTGTTTAACTATAAACAATGAAAATTAATAAGGACATTGCATAGGTTAGTGGTTGGTGTGAAACCCTTATTATCTTTCGGTCATGGGTTTAAGACCGCGACCTTGATGGATTTGATTGGTTTTCACCCAAATTATAGGTTTTACTTTTCTAAAACCATATAAATACAATTTCAAAAATAAATGTGATGTACATCATTGAAACTAGGTTAATCTCTAAATATCCATTTAACTAAGGTTTTCAAAACAATCTCAATACATAAAAACTTCATCCACTTATTTCCACAAAGATCCTTCTGTGTTCGAGTGTTTATCCTCTAGGATAGTGAATTGACTTAGGTAATGTCTGGGTTCTCCACATTTTTGATGAATAACTATAAAGTATTTCTTAGGATGAGCTTCTTTTACTTCCATCATAGTCTTCCTTTTTCCTAGACAATCTTTTTCTTTATGTCATTATTTCCTACACATAAAGAATTTAAATGTTCCATTGAACCAATTTCTTGGGTGTCTTCTTCCAAACATATCACAGTCAAAAGTCAAGTATTATTTTCTACATAGTCTCCACCACTCGATATTTTATAATCCTCCATACTTCTCTTCTTTTGTGCACTCGAGAGTTGGTTAAGGTATATATTGTTAATCATATTTCTAGAAAACTGATTTTGCATAAACATGCTATCCTGCACTCTTGTCTACAAATCATTTTTCTTCTCATTTTTACCACCTTTTCTTTCATGTTCTTTGTTAACTTTATTCCTTCGGGTTCTAGTCATTGACTAAAATCAGAAAGAATAGTGTGAGAAAAAATAGTTATAGTGAGAAAAGTGTATAATTATCTATAAGATATCTAAATCACGAGACTTTATTTTTAAATATAAAACACCTTAGGTTTAATCTTGATTTTTTATTATCAAAATACTTTCAATTTTTTATAATTTTTTGTAAAGAAATGTGTATTAACCAAAGAATATCCCTCGGGAGTGTCCAACCAGGTGCATAGTAAGGCCCATTGTCATATACCAGGTTACCCCAAGTCAGACCTAGAACACCTTGTCAGAGCTGTTACTCCTACATACGTCTGTTCCAGAACCAAATCCATTTATAGTATCCAGAAATAGATGTATTTCTAGGAAGACCCACAAAATATATACATCCCCAAAATTCAAGGGTTTTCATTTATACTTATCCTAAAATTCTATCTTACTATTATGTTATATAACCCAATTTTTCCAAAATCTAGTTCCTAAGGATTCTAATAAAATTACTTTGATACCAATTATAGTCACCCAACCCTAGATATCTCAGAGCCAATGTCTCTTATCAATTACATTGGCATGATTACAAGGAATCAAGCCCTGAAGGACCGACCAGTTTAGTAGTCTTGGAAAGCCAGATACATAAATTAGAATTTTATTAAAAATGGATACACTAATTAAAACATATTTTTTCCTTATAAACAAATAAAAAACTTCCTGTATAACTATAATTTATCTAGAATATTCCTGTATAAATTTCATAGTATGCTTCTTGGATTCCGGGGGAAAGAAACAAAATAAGGGTGAGCTCAAATGTTTAGTAAGGGAAACATTTAGCAGAAGTAATAACTAATCAATGAGAATAGTCAATATGGAAAGGTAAATAACTGGAAATACATTCCATTAAAATAACTATATTAGGAAAAATAAATATGACATGGTATGAAACTAAAACATATGCCATTAATCAATGAGATGGAATGAAATTTATCCATAGATATGGTGATGCAAAATCTCACGGATTAATAATAACTGAAACTGCTCTGAGGGTAATTATTTTTTAATGAACGTCATGTCTAAGGAACATGATGACATATTAACATCAATAAATTTCACAAAAAGGTTTAAAACTAATGGTAAAAACACATTTTCATAATTATTAATATCATGAGAACCTTTTTATGCATCATAGAGCTATATAAAGTCCAAACTCCACCAATCATTGCCAGTCGAAAGCATTTCTCATATTGAATAACCAAAATATAAATTATCAAATAATCATATTGAATTATGAATAAAAATATATCAATAATTATGAAATTAATCAAATAAATCTCAAAGTAGGCACCGTATGTACGATGATATATGGTTTAGGAAATAATAATAGCTATGATAAATGTTATGGATAATTAAGAGAAATTTAATTATTAGTGATCATATAAAGTTGAATATTTCAATAGTAATTAAATAATGAATCAAGGAAGTTAATTTTAATAATATCCTTGTCCAAATCAATAATAAACCATCTAGAGGAAGAATAAGGATGGTATTAATACAACAAACCCAAGTAGAGTAAAATAGAGGGTTATTGTCATTGATGAAATAAAAGATTAACTTTAAAAAACATTATTGAGTAAAAATATCCTTTTAATTTTAAAAACCTATTTCAAATATTTTTATTTTAAAAAAATCCTTTTAAACATGAAAATTATGCTTCAATGAAATGACGACAGATGAATCTGTACATGTCGAATGAGGTAAAAAAGGAATATTCATTTTGTATGAAAACAATTAGAAAATGCATTATTCAAAAAGTGATAAGAAGTTTACATTGAAAAAATTGGTGAACGAAAAATGGGGTAAATATTTATTTACCAAATAATTTGAAAAAAATTTGAAAACATTTTATTAAATAATTTTTGTTAGAAGAAAACATGTTCTCCGACTAAAGAGAGAAATAAATTTAGATTTTCTGAAAATATTTTCTAGAAACATTTGAGTACCTAATAATTAGATATTGGTACTAATAATTGAAAATGGTCATGAATAAAAATATAATGATGAAATGGTTTATTTAATAATGGTTATATAATTTCTTCTAATGGAAATACCATTGAAAAATCATTATTGTTATTGATGAGGTTAACAATCTTTAAACATTCCAAAGTGTCCCATACCACTTTGAAACATCCTAAATCCTACTCTCATGATGGTATAAATTAAATTAAAGTAATAAAATCATGAGAGTAAGGAGAATCAAGATATATCATCTAAAGGATAGTACATATACCATATAAAATAAACTATGTGCATAATAACAATTAAACCTCAATGGAATGTAAATTGAGACAAAAATACCTTACATATGAATCGAATGAATAAAAAGTGATAATAAAAGAATGAAACATCTAAATACCATAAATATAAATTAATTCATGATATAATATATAAAAATGTATAGTAGTGACAACACGTAAAAAAATTAAGTGGTGAATATTATATTTATCCAACAGATGTAAAAAGTGAGATGGAAATCCTTACCTTGCGTTTCCTTTTGGGTGAACATCCTTTAACTTACTACATAATAAAATTATGTTAATTTTATAATTTATTCATAACCTTTTTAATGTTTATAATTAATATTATTTCATTTATTACCATGTTGTGTACAACTACTTCAACAATTAAATTTACGTCATGTGTTTTTGACCAGATTCGATTTATGTGTCAAAACAACTATTGTTGGTAAACTATGGTCAAAAGGGTCATTATATAACATATATAGAATAATAACCATGAAATAATTATCATATTTACACATGAATTATAGTTTTAAAAGAAATCATTAAATATGTTTATGAAAATGATCCAATGATACAATCATGGAGATGGTAGGCCGTACGTACGAATGAGTAACATTCCCATTTTTAAATGATCATTGGAAAAAGATGGTAAGTAACTAAAATATTTCTAAAATTATAATTATATAATAAATTTTATATTATTTAATCATATATAATTATATATATAATTGTTTTATGTAATAGTAATCACATCATGTTGAGGAGGCGGTAGTCTACACGTCCATGAATGTCGTTATCTCTTTTAAAGTGCGTAAAAGTTTAATAAAGGAGATGATATATACATATATATATATATATATATTATATTTACAAAAATATAATTATTTCATTAATATCTTATTTATGTTTTTAATTTAAATTATTTTTAATTATAACTATTAATTTATACATTGCATGTATAGTGTGAATGAATCACATCGCTTTGAGGGGGCAGTAGTCCACACTTCCTGAAACGATGTTATTGAATTAACATAAAATGAATATTATTAGACGTATGTGTTATAAAAGGTTTAAGGAATTATATAGACATAAAAAATATCATATATGACATATATAAACAAATTTTCCATCATAACAGACACCATGGGAGGTGATAAGGGAAAATTTAACAATCATCATTTCGTGAGGTAGTAGTTCACCGTACATAGAAACAATATGTTCATTTCCAATTAAATGGAGGTGTGTGTAAGTGTAAGTATAATTTTTAGAATAAAATATCCTATTATAAGTAGGATACTGTTTTTGTTATGTATTCATATAATAATCTTAGCGTAGGATGCTTATCATGGAAATGGAACCGAAAAGTTTGATTAAAGGCGTTACCTCATAATCGAGTAACTTCTTTTGGTTTGAACCAAAAGGATTACTTGGGAGGTGTTATTTACAAAGGTAGGATTAAAGGTCGAGGGAAGGATTGTTGGGAATATATTTGGGTTAATATTGGTCTATTTTAAGTTGTTTGAGAGGTTTGAGGAATGGGTAGAGGTGGTGGACTTTTATAGGGAATGAAAGTGACTCACTTTTGATTTTTGGAAACAAGTTAAGTGTGCACATGTTCATACCTAAATAAAGTAATAAAAAACAAAAAAAATATAAATAATGGAATTATAATGGAAGATATATTTCTATCCAATGGGTTTTGGAAAATTGGATAGGTCATTTGGGTACTTAAATTAAATCCTTAGTCCTTTATTAAGCTTAATTTTGCCTTAATAATTGCAATTAATTTTTAATCACTTTCAACAATATTTTTTGTCAAAAAAAAAGTTAGTATTATTATAAATTATAAATTATTATGATTACAATTATTAAATTCATTTTTCTAATTTCCAATCATAGAATTTAAATAAATAAATTTAAAATAAATCCCGCATACGAGACGACAATGCAGGTTTTAAAAGTAAAAACATCCAAAAGTTAGCTACATTTTTATAGTTAATTTCAATGTGAAATTGATTAAAATTACCTAATTTGGATTAATTAGTAAAAATATTAACTAATTAAACTTTTAAATTAGTTAAAATTATAATTTATCCTTATAAATATATTAGATTAAATGCAGTTTTGAACTAAAATTCAGTATTTTTAATTATTTGTGAAGATAATAATTGTCTCTAAAAATTATAAAAATTTCAAACTAACCTAATTATTATGTTTATATTTCAAATATGATGTTTATTTTGACATATTAAATCAATTATCATGTCAAAATTCAAATTTAAAATGGGTTTTCCATTCAAAGACGGTAAAATTATCTGTATAAAAATATAGGTTTTTAGGTGGGTAATAGAGTACGTTCTTATATTATGGAAATAAAACCTAATGGATGAATATAAAAAATATTTGATTGAATATATAACATATATATTACATTAAAATAATTAAATAACTGTAATTACTTTAATTTATTAGGGTAAAATAGCATCGTGAGCATAAATATGGTTGAATATAAAAACATTCTATTTATATTCAATTGATTCCTATATTCATTTATAAATAATTTTTAAGATATTAATTAATATTTTATTATTATAAACCATATATTTTCATAAGTTAGTTAACACTATAGATAACTACTGGTTTATATCTTATAATAATATTTTAATAATATATCGTTGTTTGGTGAAACTTGTTCTTGCGTATAACGAAATCGTTCTAGGAAGGTTGATCTTACGTGTAATGAACATTAACACAATGTTTCCTGAGTTGAACTATATAGAATATATTTTAAAAATATTATAAAGTATACATATATTATATTACCTTATGCTCTTACTGTCGCATGTCATACATGCTATCAAATATAAGGTTCTTACTTTAGTATTTTGGGGCATCACACCACTGGGTTGCTGCTGGATACCATTGGATAACCAATATGATACTATAGCCTTTTTGATTTCGAAAAATCCCACTAGGCAGTCGATGAGATCTGCTGTCTAGCTGGTGGACTTTACAAATCAACAAATGCTTTTATTTTCTCTACCGGTTGGTCGACAGTCTTCTATTGTCCAACCTATATTTTTTCTTTGTGAGGGTCTTCAAAGTGAACCTCCACACTATTTTGACACCTTTTTTGGTCAAAAAATTCATAATAATGCTAGATTTTTTTCTCTTTAAATAAACACAATATTTTCAATAAATTTTAAACAATGTAAAGAGATTTCCTCACTTTTCCCACTCTTATCTGGAATTTATCATTTTTCACTTTTACCATGAATTTTGCCCTTTGAGATTATGAAATTGAACTTATATATAGGTTAAATAAATAATTATTAGAAAAAAATATTCCAAGTAAAAGAAACAAAATAAGTATGTAAAAATTTTGTTACACAACATGAATGATATTGAGATAGATGAAAATTTATAAAGAAAATATATTTTGAATTTCAAAAAACAAATTTCTATTAATTTTTTTTAAAAAGTTAAATATATTAAAAAGGGACTTGATGTATAAAATATATTTCAATTTTTAATGAAAATAAATCTCAAGATGGAAATAACACTTTGAAGAACATTTTTTCAAATAAACCTAAGATTTGAAAAAATTCATCTACTCTAGGAACATTTTAGTACTAAAATGATTATTTAACCCTCAATTAATGAATTATAAATATGATTAGAAACTGAAAATTTGTAATTAAGTAATAAATGAAATACTAAACTACTTATAAAAGTATAAAATATCATTATGTTTATATTTCAATATCAAGAAATTGCATGTAATATAAATAATTGGAAATTAAAAATTAAAGAAAAACTTTAACTTATAAATTCCTTTCCATAATTAAGGTTTAGAAAATATTAAGCTAATAAACGAGAGTAAATCCCCTAAGAGTGTCAAAACAGGTCTTTAGTAAGGTCCACTACTATTTCCTAGGGTGAGTATTGGATTAAAAACCCAACTAACCATTTCAAGGTAATAACCTCTAGGTGAATCTTGCTTAAACCACATCAAGTTTCTTTATCTAGACATGAACTTTTTTATTAGAGTATCATACTCACATAACACTAAAAAAATATGTAATTTTTGAAATCATTCTTTAATATATTTTAAAAAATAGATTTTATCTTTAGAACATTTAAAAATCTAATTAAAATTAAATTATAAAACTCATTCTTTCCAATGTTAAGGAAAATATATCATAATTTAACCAGAATAACTCACCTTTGATAAATATTTATCAATCAATATCAAGGGGTTTATTGAAGATATCATCCAATTCAAGGTTGATGCAAACAAAATCTAGAATGGTTTTACATTTTTAAAGTGATATCAAAGAATGTGGAGCCTTAATTAAATGTGATTAGTGTGAGAATTCTAGATAGGATTTATAGATATATTAATATTACTATAATTTTCACACTTTATAGGGACAAAATTATATATAATACCATATTCTAAGAGAATATGTTTCATCAATATTATTTGGGTGCAACATCTCCCAAAAAATATGTATTATGATTTAATTGTAGAGAGATAAATTGAGCTTTTCTTCTTAATAATCCATAAGATAAGGGATTTTACAAGTAGGTGTAAATCCTCACTAGTAATTTTATTATCTAGTTATCATCCTCTAAAATCAGTATTGGAAAAAAATAATGTTCAAAGAAATATCATTTAGATAAAATAATCCATGTTTTTTAGTTCTTTTCAAATATATAAAGGTTCTTTTTAGAGATTTCAAATTTGATTCCTTTTAATTTATTGAAAAAAATCATAAAGGAAAACATTGAACATGATGTCTGGTTGGGTCATAGCAGGGCAAGTAAGACTTGTAATCATACTTATATAAAAATTGTTATCAATATGTTTATCAGAGTTATCCGACATTAGTTTACAATTATTACTCATGGGTGTACTTATTTCCTTATCTTGATCCATGTTAAATCATTTTAAAATATCATTAGTGCATTTTATTTAGTTTAGAAAAGTCCCATCAAAATTTTGTAAAATTTGAAAGATAATGAAGAATTTGAGTTCTATTATAAAGTTTATTTAAAACTCTTTTTTCATTAAATTAGAAAATTCCTTACAAAAATATTATTTTTTTGAGTTGAAAATAACTACATCAATATAAATTTGAACCATTAATAAATCGTTTGTGATTTTTTTTAGAAAAAAGGTGTGATCAGAGTTTTCCAATTAAAAATAATTTGATAAATATAATTTTGTTAACCTTTAATGCCAAGACAAAGAGGCTTGTTTTAAACAGTATATATCTATGGTTACCTAAAAAATAAAATTTAGACAAATAGGATCTTCAAAAACTGGTGGTTATTCCACAAAAAACATGTTGATAAATAAAACAATTTAGAAAAATACTTTTTGAAATCCATTTAAAAAGTTCAATATTAATGTGAGAAGTGAATTCTAAAAATATTATAATATATTCTATCCAATAAATAGGTGTAATGGTTTGAGTAAAATCAATAAATTCTTCTTTATTATAAAATTTATCCACATGTTTAGCCTTATTACAAGTGATATTACATTTTTATTATTACATAATTCAAAAACCCATTTGGTCCCAATAGTTGAATGATCATTGGATGTTTCCATTAGAGTCCAAACATTGTTACTTAGAAATTGGTTTAACTCCGCTTACATGAAAATTATCCAATGTATGTTATTAATAACATTATCATGAGTTTGAGGTTCAAAGTGGGAGATAAAATCTTGATGTTCGATCTAACTCATTTAAGAAAAACCTTATGGTATGATTTATAGATTATAATTACCAATAATATTATCTAAGGGGTGATATTTTGATCATACCCAAGATTTGGGAAAATTAATAGTTGTGGGTTATTTTTACAATTAATTTTTTTATATGCTTGAGGATTGGGTAAGGTCAAAATATCTTGGTGGACACCATTATCATTACAAGGATATGGTTTAGGTAGATACTCGTAAAACCCAAAGTAAATTGATTCTTTTAGGGGTTTGGTCTTCTTATTGAATTCTTAGTAGGCTTTAATTGTGTTAGAGTACCCAATAAAGATACCTTCATCACATTTGGGGTTAAACTTTCCTATTTTTTCCTTGGTGTTAAGGATAAAATATTTACACTCAAACACATTAAAATAGAAAACATTAGGAAGTTTGTATTTCAAAAGATCATAAGGTTTTTTTTCTAACGACAGGTCATATGAGAATATGGTTAATGATACAACAAGTGGTATTTAAGACCTCAGTCCAAAAGTATTAAGGGAGTTTCAACTCATTTACAATATTTATAATAAAATCTTGAAGGTTTGAATTCCATCTTGTTACAACCCCATTTTTTTGATGAGTTCTAGGAGTGGAGATGGAACAATGGTAACCTTTCAAGG
Source organism: Viscum album (assembly GCA_963277665.1). Classification (NCBI taxonomy): domain Eukaryota; kingdom Viridiplantae; phylum Streptophyta; class Magnoliopsida; order Santalales; family Viscaceae; genus Viscum; species Viscum album. The sequence goes on along the minus strand of OY728147.1, from coordinate 832,017,049 downwards.
AACATGGTCCATCAAAGTATTTGTTATTAAACTCTCCACCATGGTTTGTTTTAAAGGATAAGATATCGTATCCCTATTAATTTTTTACTTAGAAAAAGTACTAAATACATTAAAAGAATCATTTTTATGATCTAATAAATAAAACCACATATATATAGTATAATCATAAATAATTACAAATGTGTAAGATTTACCTCATATACTAATAACTTATGTCGATATAAAAAAATAAAGGTGTACAATTTTTATGGATTTAGAGAAATAAACTTAATTTTTATATTTGATGAATGATTTTGGTTTCTTATAGAGTTCTTAAGGCCTAAAAAATGTTATCTTTGAAATAAAAATTGGGCAAATATCATACTAGTTGGTTACAGTTGAGATTGAATAGTGTGTGTGTGTGATACAATGACCAAGGAATATTTTCCAAATCCAAGATTCACAATCTTGTGAACTTAAACATTTAAATTTTTTTTCTTTAATAGATCTTAATTATACAATATATACATTATAAAAATGAGATATGGAGAATAAAAGTTTTACTTTAGAATTAAAAAATTTAAAAAATTAAATTTCAAAAGAAATTCTAAAACTGTTATCACATAATTGTATAATACTTAGTAAATTATGATTCAATAAATTAATAATTAAAATATATTTAATTAAATCAGACTTATAAAAACCGATCATACAAATACCAGTGATTTTACTTTTTGAATCATATTCGAACGTGACATGTCCTCCATAGATTTTATCAGGATGATTAAATTCAAAATAATTTCAATACATATACCTAAAACAACAGATCTCCATATACCAAGTTACTTTTAAGGTTTTATTCTTGAAAACATTTTCCAATAAATGATCAATAGAATAATGAATTTGGTACCCATATTTTAGGTCGACTTAAGTTAGCTAATAAATACATTGGAATCCAGACTTGTTTATAATTTTTTTTCCAATTACAAATTTGTGATGAGTGATGAATTATTTTAGGTCTAATATATCTATAATTCTTAATATTACATTCATAAATGTTATGACCAAATTTCTTACAATAATTAAAAAATATATTTTGTTAAAATCCCTTTTCAAAATTAACATTTTGAGAAATTTTGGAAGGATTGAATTATTTTTAGAAACAAATTATGGAATTAATTTTAAAAAAATAGCGAGTTCCCAAAATCATAATTATAAATCTTTCACCATGGGTGAATTGATAAATATTATTTTTAAGATCTTTAATTTGGTATTCCAAATTAACAAAATTTGGGTTTTCTTTCAATTTTAAAACCACATCATCTTTTTATATTGAAATTAAAACTTTTTAAAAAACAACCAGATTGTATTTTTTTTAGGATTCTTAAATTTTTAATAAATCTTAAAAAATCCATTATTAAGTTTTTATCTAGCATAAAATAAAAATTAATAACTTATATAAGATTTTTAAGAAGTATAATAAGAAGAGTATGTAATATAATAAACTATATTGACTTCATCACATACCTTGGTGTATTCCATAAAGAACTATTCACTTTCATTTCTTGATTTATATAAAGAAAGGTAGTCATCCCTTGTTATACAAGTTGCGAATTTAAGAGATTTAGTGCCCTGTTTATTTTTCTTATCCTTATTATTGTTCAAGGGAAAATACTTCTTGATATGAATTGTGTTTTTTCCACTTAATAAATTAACTTATGATTCTTGATTCTCCTTTTTAGTTCAGTAGTTGAATATTTTATTTTTGATGAACTTGGTCATATTACAGTAAAGATGAGTGATTTTGATGTTAATTATAGATGATTCATCACAAATATCATTGAATGAAACTCAATTTTTAACCACCATTACTTCCTTAACATCATTCTCATCTTGTCCCTTTATAGTTATCTCACAGGTCATGAGAAATCTAATAAGCTCCTCGAGCAACATGTTCTTTATGTATTTATCTTCTTGGATAGCCGTCACTTTAGGTTCCCAATTTCTATGTAATACCCAAAGGATTTCCTTGAATAAATTTTCTATTGAAATAGTTTTACTAAGATATTTTATACCATTTAAAATATTAGTAAAGAAAATATAAATCTTTGTAATTGACTCATTACAATTTATACTGATACTTTCAAAGTCCTGTCTAAACCTATACAATATGACATCTTTAACTTTATTTGTTTCTTCATGAGTGAATTCTATGAGTTTCTAGATTTCATGAACAATTTTTCATATGGATATATGAATAAAATCATTTTGTTCCAGACCACAATGCATCGTGTTCATAGATTTACCATCTAATTCGAAAGTGGAAATATTATCAGGTGTCCATTTTATTTATTTATTTTCATTATTTAGAATATAACCATTAATTAAAATTTTCTAAATAGGATAAACAATACTTCTAATAGAGGTTGACATATGTTTTTTCCAATATCTATAGTTGGAAATATCAAAATAAGGTGCATGAACCATATATTTTCTTTTGGGATAACCATGGTTATATCTTAATGTCAGCATTAAGAATTTTATATGGAGTGGCAACATCTTAGAATGAAAACTGGTCATAGATTCTTGGAATTATTATTATAAACCCATTATCAAGGGTGTTATGGGCATAAAAAAATCTCAGGCACTTCAATGATTCTTTATCATCCAAGTTTACTTGGAATCTTCTCTACAGTGACTCGAGGGCTCTTGGATTTCTAACAGACAATTTAATAGAAAATTTTATGAAAGGTAGAAGCTCATATATGGGTTGTTCTCTTTGGTCATATATGAAGTTTTTTCCTAGAAATTATGTCTCACTCATGGGGGATTTCTTGTAGGGATTCTACTCTTAATTTCTACCTTCATAACTAGATGTGAACTCCTGTTATCAACATGATTTCCCCGAAACATCTTCCATGGAGGCTAGTGTCTCAATTCATGAATTTATGGACTGTCACAATATGGATTTTCCTGATGATATCCACATACAACTATGAAATTATTTATTTTATCCACATAAGGACATCCTTTTATGGGAATTAGACAATAATAGAATTTTGGACTCAAAAATATTTTATAGACTCTGTATTAATTTGGATGTTGATTACTCTTGGCTAAGGAATTTTGATAAACCATGGATTATACCATCTTTACTATCTCTAATTTGGAGGATTTCTCATAATAAACTTCCAACTGATGATTACATACAAGTTTGTGTCATTCCATTATATTCTAGGTGAAGTTATTTCAATCGGCATAGGGAGGACATCTCTCACTTTTTCTTATCATGTGCAATGATTTTAGCACTACAGACAATGATCTGGGATATTTTTAAAGTCTAGCTTCCTCAAATTCCCAATGTTTTTCTTTTATTCCAATAATGTACAACTATACAAGAGTCTCTACAAATCAAGAACCTATTCATGGAATCCATTACTGAAAATATTCACATTATCTAGAGGAATAGTAATGATATTCAGCATGGGTAGAAGGCTGTATGCATGCAAGATTCCCTTGTCTTCCTCACCAATAATATAAAAAAAGGATAATGAAATGAAAACTATACAATGATGCAACTCAATGTAGGACTACTTGGTACTTAGGAAAATCAGATTTTTAGGTAAATACATGTAGTGAAATGGACTACTGGAAGTGTTTTGGAAGCCCCCCATATACTGCTAGATAAAAATTAATGTGGATAGATCTTCTAAGGGTAATCCCAGTTTGTTTAGATATGGTGCTGTTTTTAGAGATAATAATTATAGGATTATTGGATGTTTTATTGGCACATGTAGAGACTCCTAATATCCTGAAGCTGAATTATTTAGTGTGATTTACACTATTCACTATGCCAAATTCAAAGGTCTAGATAACATTTGGCTAGAAATAAATTCTAACATGGTTGTACAATCCATCTGAAATGGAATGAACCATTTATCTTGGAAACTCACTACTACCTGGATGCACTATCTTGCAACTATTTTATAGATCAACTTCATTATCACACATGTATACCGAGAAGCTAATAGGGTGTAAGATGGGATTGTAGGAAAATGAATCAACAATGAGATCACATGCCTTGAAGATCTACCTTTTTATTTTAATCCTTTTTATCAGAGAGACTATAATAAACTACATACTTTTCAACTCTTATAATATTTCTTTGTTTTTTAATTAATTTATGTTGGCCTATTGAGCCAGGAAAACCCCTTTTAAAAAAGTATTTAAAGAAAGAAACTCGAAATACAATAAACCCTATATTTTTAATAGTTGTATCTAGAAACTAAAAGTATAATGAAATCCATTACCTTTTGGGGATTTTGATAAGAAAACCAAATCTTTTACCCTTAATAGTTGTGATCAATGAAAATAAGGAGTGAATAAGATAGATTTTTTTTGGTATAATTACATTGATGTTTGGTATAAATATGTCAGTGAATAATAAATACCACAATGGGAGGTATAGAAAATGTCAAAGAAGTGAGAATTATTTACCAAGAGTATAATCTTTTGAATAGAATTGAGAGAACAATAAAAAATGGTATAAAATTGATTATTGTAGATATTTTTCCTTAATAAATTTTTCCAAAGTCATGTTTCCATGTCTATAAGGGGTCTATTTATAGGCTTCAGGGTCCCTAGGAATCTTTTATAATAAATTAGTGGTTAAGAAAGTATCAAAAGAATTATTTATATAATTTTTCCATAATGAATTCACCAATAAACATCTTGTATCGATGCCACCAAATAAAAAGTGTGTTATTATAGCCTTTTAGATTTTTTAATATTCCACCGAGTAGTTAGTGAGATCCACTGTCTAGATGGAGGGATGCATAGAGTTGAAGGTTATTTTGTTTTATATACTAGTTGTATGATGGTATTCAACATGTTGTTTGGTTCTATTGTCCAGTGCATGTCTTAAAAGTGACCACAACACTCATTTTGATCCGTTATTTTGGTGTAATGATTCCTTAAGATGATTTATAAACATTAATATTAAAATACACTCAATTTAAATGGTTATAACACTTCATTTTTTGTGATAATTAAAAATATTAATAAGTGAGAAGAACAAGGGGATGGAGTGATCATAATTTTTAATTTAGTAAATGAATCAAAATAGTTATCATTGAATAAGTATTATACATCTATTTTGAGTGATTGTAATATAAGGAGTGTACTCATAATAAATACATTAATGAAATATCAATAAAACCTAGTATAATATAAGAAAAATTCCTCCTCCATTAAATTTTTAGAAAATTATATGGTTGAAATTATAACTACATCAGATTTTTCCACTTACATACTGACATGATCCAACCTACTGGGACCACATGTAGTCTAGTGGTATACTAAGTGTTCCGCCCCAATGTCATCTTTAATATGATAGGGGTTGATGACTATCACCCAAAAGGAATAACACATAATGTATGTCTTAGCCTATAATAATATGTTATAAATAGAGAACTACGAAACATAATATAACAAGGAATCACGAGTAATATATTCAAGTAAACTGATGTGTAACAGACACATATATGAACAAAAAACTATTCAATGCAATGCCTCCTAGAAAAAAATTGGAATAAAATAAATATAAGGTATGATTTAAATATGAAAAAATGACATAAATCTAGGGAAATCTCCTCCTCATTAAAAGAACTTCATGGAAGAGGTCACTAATAGATACCAATATTGTTATTCCCCACCATGTTATACTAATTGTCAACATCACACAGTCTACACTAGCTCTAGTTCCACCAAGACTACCATCATACTATGCATCATCTTTATAAACACAACATGTGTGGGAATTAAGGATTATTTATGGGTGAATATAAAAATACCTAGTAGGATTCCTCAAAAACGACAATGGAAATACATAAATAATATGACATCTCAAAACTCTTGAACAATAGATAAACATGAAAAGTAACTAGAGATACTCATAAAAGCTTAAAATCTATAAATCATAAAGTTGAGAGCCCAATTAGAAGTTTTATCTCAAAGGAATTTGAGTATGCCTCACATACCATGGGACCTAAAAAATCTAAAAAAATATATTGATAAAGTTTATCATGTCACATCTTGACAACTGTAATGGAGAACCCACACATTTTCAATTTGTGTTAGTTGGTCAAGGGGGTTACTTAGCCCATTGATAGAGGACCTTCACACCTTCTCCTGGGGGGGGGGGGGTTCTACCCTTTTAATTACATGGAGTAAAATCACCATGCCAAGGAATTTTTAATGTGGGGGTTACCAAATACTATATAGGACTCTCACTTTTTTAGGAAAAAGGGGGTACCCACTCCATGACCAACAAAAAAAGTGAAGGACCCACACCCCAGATCCCTAAGGGGGTACTGACTCCCACAAGTGTATAAAGGATCCCCACCCAATCATCAATATACCTCTAGTGTGATTTTCAATTCTATTTCCACTCCAAATGCACCATAAAAACGTTTTCATCATTATTATGAAGCTAAAAGACTCCACTTGCTTAGCCTGCCAAGGAAACAATCCATAATTATGAGGAGATACTTACAATCACATTCTATTTTTAAACATACTAAAAAATACTCTATTTTTTTTCTAATTCTGACACCTATGTGAGAAGATACAAAAACACTAAGAATTGTAATGTACATAACTAATAATCTTATAGATATGAAATGTGAACCTAAAGCAGTAACATGGTGTGTACTATTGCTATGCTATCATGCTATCATAATATACATGGTGTGTCCTTTATATGAAAAAAGTGTCTTCTCTAAGGGTAAAATGGGTGTGTACCATGAATACCACATGATGTGAATCAACCTGTATGGTGTGTGGGGATCTAGGTTTGGTATATGTGTATCTATATGAGAACTAAGTTTTATAACATACAATACATGATGTATACTCCCCCACTATATGAATCGTGAACTAGTTAAAATATTTGAGTGTGAAATCAAGTTGTAAAGTAGAATACTCTTGAATGACATGATATATTTCCTACACCACATAGGCATGCACATAAAGGATGATGGTTTTACTTGTACTCTAGTAGACCCTGGGTCATGTGGTCTTCCAAACATGAATTTTAACTCCTCCAAACATGGAATGTGATCTAAAGTCTCACACATGTGATATTTATTTATTTATAAAAATTATATACACCAACCATACATAGATAACGATGTATTCTATGTGATAACATGACATGTGAAATGTGATATTCAATCCCTATAAGTAAACCCTACCAACAGACTCAAACTAAACATGATTTGTTCTCCTAAACTACATGTTTTGTAGTTACATAATGTTTTCCCGATATAGATTTTTCACTAATTCTCTATTATCTCTAGGGTTTTAAGTTTAGAAAATGACCCCCCTGACCACCCTCCATAATTACATCAATTTACATTTTATTTAAACATAAATTCATCTTGTACCATTATTCACCTCATTGTCCATCCACCCCTCCATTCACTAGCCTATACCAGCACTGTCATTTCCCTTCAACCTCTTTTCTAGCCACCATAAAGTTGAAATATTTTATTCAATTTACCAATATGATAATTGGATAATATGTAATATATAGAATGTGAGGGAGAGGTGTTACATTAGATGAAGAGAAGATAAAAATTTGGGGGGGGGGATGATTAATCAACCACTAGTTCCTCATCATTCATCATTTTTCAAATGGGATATCAAATAAAAATGATAATAATAATCACATAACCATTATATTTTTAAGTGTTACCAATAGATTAATCTAAAAAAATATTAAAATAAATTTAACATAAAGAATGTAGTAATTAAAAATAACAAATTACTACCTTGAAGGTGTAATCACCAAATCATCTAACTCGACCTTGATCCAAGATTCATTGGAATCTCCTCTTTGATGATGGGGTTCTCCCACCTCTATTCCCTTTAAACCATCACAGGGTTATCCAATGGTGGCAGATCACCATAATTTGGAAGACATAAGAAGATATATATATATATATATATCTTAACAACTAGTTAAACCCAATAAATAATGCTAAAGACCTGAAATGGGTCAGTCCAAAATCCAAAACCTAGATACATAAATTTTATCTATCATAGGTAAAATTACACATTACAGAGACAAATTCAGTTTTATAATTTCTATTCAGGGATATGTTTAGGATATATATACATTCACATGTGTTTGGTAATTTTTTATTTATTAAATAAATATTAAATATACCTTAAGATATAAATAGCTGGAAATTTCACCAAAACTCAACCCAAGGGTAAGCACCATGTCCTGTGATCCATGGGATGATTTCAAAATTTTTCCAAGATTGTTCACTAGGATAAAATTATATTCTACCCCTTTTAAGATTTGAGACTTCAAAACTCAAGAATAATATAATTCATGCCAAATAAAAAGTCTAGGCTACTAAATTCTCCCCACATTTTAACTTTTTATACCCAAAATGAAAACCACTAGAGTTACTAAACTAGAAAATTCATGAAAAACCATTATGGGAAAGGTTAATAATCCCCCACACATGGTTCATAACTATTACATGTGTCTATTTCCCAAAGCATAAAATTCATCATAATGATGATTAGATCATGTCCTAAAAGAGGTAGTAGCTTAGTAGGATCTCAAAATATCATTATGCAAACCTTATAGAGTTTTATCACCAAATAAATTTCTCATCAAATGAAAATACATCACTATAGAAATAATCGAAACTAAAATCAATTGATATCAACTTTAAAATGGGGTTTTAACAGGGTTACCTCATAGGAAGTAGTTTTTCAACAAATATTTAATGAGATACCGAGAGGGTTGTCACTTAAAAATAATACTTCTATAAAAAAAACTACTACTAAGTACAACAATAAAGATTCTAAACTGACCCCAGAAGTACTTAATGGAAACTTAATCCTTAATTTCTACTCCATTTTTTCATCATCTCAAGATAAATAATGTTTCTGAAACACAAAATAAAGATAAATTATATATTTTAACATAATATTTTCTCTAATATCATTGGAAACTACACACCCACACCTCCAAATCTAGATACAGTCACATCAACCACTAAAAATATCTAGGTTGGGATGTTTTCACTCTTATATGAATGCAACCATGAAGAACATCAAGAAAAACCCCCCAACATTCTCAAACCATCCACTAAATGACATTTTCTCAACAATGAACCATTCCACCATAATTTGAAGTGGATAGTTATGAATGTTCATATGACCTTGATTTGTTTTCTCTAGACCTTAGGGAAAAAAGTACCCCAACTTGAGTCACCTAAACCATGACCTATGGAAAAACATACCATGTCATGGAGCTATACATACCACATGATGAAGAAAAATAAGTGTTCTATTAGTCCTACACTTCCAAGGAATCATAACCCATTGGGATAACCCCATTCCAAAATCTCTTATAATGATACCAATATAAAGTCTCATGGGGATACCATTTCCAAATCTTAGAGGAGGATGAAGTAATCTCCCCTTTAGAAAAATCTATTAGGCGAGGATAATATTTTTTCATACAAGGTATTAACTATTAATAAAATATTGTGCCACTTTGATCAAAAAATTCATTATAGCCACGAACTCATGGATTAAAACCGCTAGCCCAATATTGAGATGACATTCCTAGGAGAGAGACTTATAAATCATAGGATTTATACATTGAATGATCATATAACAACTTGTTCTATTGAAATAAATTTTAAATATGATTCCCAAAATCTATGTATGATCATCCTATATGCTAAAATAAATTAGTATGTCATCAATGAAGACCAGAATGAATCAATTCTTGAGTCATGAATACATAGTAGGGGCATTTATTACTCCCAAGCACATCACTAAGAATAAATAATGTACATGGAAATACATGAACACTTTCTTTAGAATGTTTACATCATCAATACTAATATATTGAAATATATATTGGAGTTCAACCTATAAGAACCAATTTGATCCTTTCCATTGGTAAAATAGGTCACACTAGTATTACTAAAACCTACATTTAGTGGGTCTTCTACTTCACCAAATATTCCCTAAGAATGATCGTGCTACTCAATAGCCTAAAAAAGATATCAGTATGTACCCTAACTTCAAGTTTATGTAGAAATTGATCTCCCAAATGGGGAAATACTAGAATATTTTCTAGATAAATGTCAAATTTTCCTTCCACTATCGTAAAAAACCATTACTATATAGAAAACATAATACCAAAATCTAACCTCACCCTCACGTGGGTAATGAAATACAGCGCACTAAAGGTTTTCCCTACTTATCCTTCATGATATGACCACTAAATATTATAGGAGAAAATATAACCATCCATTAGATGTAATATTACTTAGAAATGAGAGAAATTTACCCAAGACTGGGCTTCTAACAAATCATTATAATTTCATTAATGATTTTTGTTATTAATTTACTCAATGATAATAATTACACAATTATATTTCACTAATTTTAATGGTTTATAGGTGAAAAATACATTTAAAATGATGCATTTTTCATTTTTTTTATTTATAACTAACATTTTAAATAATTTTATAAGTTAGTTATAAAATAACCGATGTGAAAAACATAAGGAGTATCTTTTGGGAACCAGTTATTATATAACTGATGTTGAAAACATGATTTTTAATATTTTTAATTTAATAACTGATGGAAAAAACCTTTAGATTTTTTAAGAAATATCATGATGAGTATTTTTTATCTATTCATTATCATGGAATGAATTTGTTATGTCTCACATAGCGAACCTTAACACTTTATTCTTCGATCTGGTTTCCTCAAATTAATTTCAGTTGGAATAAACCACCATTTTCCATCCTAATTCATTTTCATTCACCACTTTCTCTCTCTATTAACCATATTTCCCTTTTTTCCTTCTCATTTGTTCCCTTTTTGATATCTATTTGCAGGTTGTGTTTATTGTTTTAATTTTCCATGCATCCAAGGAATGCTTTAATTGATGAATGTTTTTTCAGTCTTTTTTCCTTGAATGATCTCTTATGATACTTATATTTTGACATATCATCATGATTTATATTTTAATTTATGATTATTCTCATATATAATGTATTTTTTAATTACTGAATGATTATTTTGAGATTAATGTTTGATTAATTGTTGAATTAGTGTTATAAATAATATTAATATACTAATTAATGAGTGTCTAAGTTATGTTTTTTGTCAACATTATTAATGGAAGTCTTCTAGGTATAGTGGATTATAGAGTTTGAATATAGAGTATTGATAATATTTATTTAGATTAGAATGTTGATTTCTTGATACTTTTTGTTTTTTATAAAATAAAAACAATGAAATATATTTAAATTTAATTTTTTTATCAAATATGTTTTATTTTTTTATTTGTGAAATCATTTTTGGTATTTTTGTATTATTATTTGTAAAATTATATTTGAAATTATATTTCAAAATATAATATCATATTTTAAATTCTTGGTATTTGATGATGATAATAACGAGTTTAAGTTTTATTATTGCACTATGAATAAGTGATAAATAGGAGGAAGGTGTTGATTCATTTTTGAAAATTTCTAAATGAAATTTACCAAAAAATGACTTGTTTTTTTCCATGTTTTATATTTTTAAACATGAAAAATTTGAAAAGAAGATAAATCAAGGATCATTAATTTTTTATGGTTTTAATCCAAACTACAAAACTTAGATTTGACATGGTGAAATTGGGCAGAATTCAAGATCTATTCATGATAATGATTTTCAAGATTATAATTCTGATCAATTTGAATAAATTATTTGTGATATTGATGTAAAGGCAATCAGTAAGGAAATAATAGTTGAGTATATATATATTGATTATGAAAACTCATTTTATCTAGGTTTTATGGAATTTATTATTTTATTAGTGTTGTTTATATATATTAAATTGAAGGTGAAAATGGATGGAGAAAAATATATTTTAAAATGTTACTATTTCTGTTGAAAGACATACTCAAGAAAACGATCTTCTAGATTCCCAATATAATGTGAATAAAATATTATGATGGTTGGGTTTGGGGTACAAAAAGTTACTTTCCTACCCAAATATCTATGTGGTATATAAGAAGAAATATTAAGGTATGTTAGAGTGTCCAAAATGTGGGATATCATAGTATACATTGAAATAAAAGTCATAGGATGATTTAGTAGTTACAAAGACTCCTACAAAAGTAATCTGATATCTTCCTATAATTCCCCATGTAACACATTTATTTTTAAATTCAAATAACGAAAAAAGTTTAAGGTAGAATAAATATGAGTGACTATCAGATGGAAAAGTATATCATAAAGCTGATTGTACATAGTGGAATAAAATTTATCAATAGTTTTTTATATTGAGAAATGAAGTTAGAAATATCAGACTTGGTCTATACCTCCGATGGAATGAATCCATATCTATGATTTTTTAAAAAGCATAGTTCCTGACCTGTTTTATTGGTAATTTACAACTCATATTATGAATTTTTTATATAGTGGGGATATATCATGTTGAGTTTAATGTTTCTTGGACCAAAATAACCTATAAATGATATTTATGTTTTATTATCACAATTAATTAATGATTTGAAACTTTATGCGAACAAGTTATTATAGTGTATAATTATTATAAAATCGAACATTTTCAACTATATGAAACAATCATGTTCATAATAAATGAATTCCAAATATATGATTTTTTTTCTAGAAATAATGTTAAGTAGAATGAATACTATCCAGTTTTTGAATAATGGAATTAATATTATCAACTACAACATGGGTGAAAAATAGTATACATGGGTTATCAAATGTTTTTTATATATGGATTCTCTTATTAAAGATTAAAAAATGTACTCAAAAACCCACAAGAATTTTTTATCTCCCTATAAACATTTTTCCACCGTTCAATATTTTAAGAGGGTGAAAAAAATTGAAGTCAAATTTAGAAAAGAAAAAAATATTGAAATGATAGAAATATAAAAATGTAAGTATCAATAATTTTGAGCTTCCATATTGGAGATAATACGAGTTCGAAAATATCATCGATAAAATTCTTTTAGAGAATAATATATGCGATAATTTGATTGGAACATTCCTAGACATTAAAGGAAAGACTAAAGGTGTGATGAATGAAAGATTATATTTACTCTCATTGGGAATGCGTTTGGACATAGTTCTGACTCCTAATGAAAGATTAACATACCTTCCACTAGCATGTTATACATTATCTAAGAGGGATAAAATTAGTTTATGTCAGTGTCTCCATGGTATCCAAGTTCCTCTGTTTTATTATTTAAATGTAAAATATTTTGCGTCACTGAAATATACGAAGTTGAAAGGAATGGAATCTCTTTATTTTTACACCAAGATGTAATAACTCTTACCAGTTTCATTATGTAGAATATTTCCCATCCATGTTATAATGACTATCATGAAGGTGTGATATTTTTTCAATTAAAATTTTAACATTTTAATAGATTTTAATTAGTTGAATATTTTAGATAATGATGAAGTTTCTATACTTTTTCAGCTGGAAATTTATTTTTATCCTTTTTTTTGATATCATGGTGCATTTAGTTGTTCAATTAGTATAGGAAATAAAGATTTGTAGGCCTATATATCTATATTGAATGTATCTTTTTAAAAGGTATATAATGATATTAAAGGGATATGTTAAGAATATATATCAACTTGAAGCCTCTATTATTGAGAAGAATATTTCTGACGAGTTTGTAGAGTTTTTTCTAATCTACTTGTTTGCAGTGGAGCACATTAGTTTTCCTAAATCTCATCATGAATGAGTCAATTATGGGGAAAAGGGAATCCATTGCATGAAATTAAAATTGTTTATAGGTGAATAAATAAATAAGGTATATTTATACATCTTGAATAACATATATTATTATCAACCATATATAACATTGCATATTATTGTGTTAAAATAATGTTATTTGAAGAAGAAAGATATGTGTATTTTCAATAAGAATAATTTTTTTATCATAGTTTAAAGAGACCATTAATGGTTGATTAAATGAATTATAAACATTGATATGGTTAGTGGGAGTCCCATGATTAAATTTGAAAACATGGTGTAAATATTAAATTAATGGATATATATTTCATACCAAAGAAGAAGACAACAAGAATGAAGTTAATAATAGCAATGTTTTGGTGTTTGTAGAAGCAATGATTTTTTTGAGTACCAAAGAAAAAACCCAATATACACATAAAGTGCATATTATAGAGTCATTTACGAAATATGAAAGGTTAATTAAATTAAATTTTGAGTTCCAATGTTTAATTGTAAATGGGTTATTAGTAACAATAGTGTTAGACACGATGGATTCACTATGACACTTGTAAATCTGAATAAATTAGAATATATATTTGATCCATTTATCTTGGAAACACATGCCAAAAAAATTTATATGTTCTTGATCCATCAAATTTATAGTGGTATATTGTTTTATAATAAAAGAAATAGTATTTTGGTGATGAAAAAATTGATGAAGATGATAATTTATGTGGGATACCTACTTCCACAGAAAGACTAATAAATATTATTGATGACTATGTCACAGACATAGGTTTTTCGATACAGAATGATCTTGAGGAAGTAATATGGTAAAACAATCCTTTAAAAATTTCCTAATATTATAGTTAATAAATATTTATTTAAATTTCATAAAATTATAGATATATTAGTTTTGTTTTTTTACATAAAAAAAGATATTATAACTAATATGTTTAATTACTTTCTTAGATTTTTTTAGTTTTGTTTGTATCATTTTTTTATTATTGAACTTTATTTTTAAATTTTAGTTTTTTATTAATTTTTACTTAATAAAAAGAATATTTTTGGTGTTTTTTAACATTATTGGTAACTAAACTAATTAATATTATAAAGAGTTGGTTTTAGTATTATTAATTTTTTATTTGTATCATTTTAAAATGGTTATTCAAAATTTTAAATAAAAATTAGATTTTTATAATATTTTACTTAATTTTACCCTTAATATATGTCATTTATTCTCTCATTAATGTTGTTATAATATTATTTAAATACATTAACAAATATGAATAAAAAATCATATAGTTTATTTTACTTTTTGTTGGATCATTTTTCATGATTTTTAAATTTTATGTGTAATAACTATATTTATATATTTGTATAGTAATTATCTGTTACTTTTATTTATAGGATAATGTCAAATAAAACACCTAAGTAACCTTAATATTTTTGGGAGGACAATACACATAATTTTATGAAGAAACATCCTTGTCCTTCTAAAAAAGTGCCATAAAATTCCACATAAAAAGAGAATACTTACATGATTGGTAAATGTGGAAACACATGATTACCAAAAATATCAGTTGCTTATAGTCGAGAACAGAGGATATTAGTTGAGTTTTAGGATAATGACATTTATAGGGGTTCAAATTCAAAACAATTTAAGACTTTGTTTTTCAATTTAAACTTTGTCCAAAGTTAGTATTTTGATTTGTGTTCTAAAAAGTGTCAAAAAATATTCAATATCTTAATTATAGGAAACAATCTTGGTAAACCCAATTTTTATTATTTTACTTATGTTGAAATAGTTTTACTTATATAGGTTTTACATTATCATAATATTAAACATTATATACTTGACACTAGAGAAGCTAGGAAGAAACATTTTGATTTGGATGCTAGGAGACACATGGATTTTAATTCAACCCCCACATTTGATTTCATTTTTAAGGGATGAAAAAAATAAAAATATATGTGATATATATATATTTTAGATAAATGTACATAGAATTGTTTTTCTTAAAGTATATGACATGAATGATTTTTTGTATCTGTATTGATAGCTTTTAGATTTATATATATATTAATGATCATATCAATTATTTTTTTATTCATTACTTATAATAACTGAGGATATGTAATTAGGATATCCAATAAAAAATTTATTCCCACATAATTTATATCATAAATGGCATATGTTATTGGAAGAAAAAATGATGGTAAAAATATTTCAAAAAATGAGAGTTGAGTCTTCATGCTCTACAGGGGTTGGCCCTCCTCCCCCCATGTTAAACATGAAAAATAGAAGAGGGACCCAAATTAGAAAAATAGAGAATATATTATGGAAGTGTCAATATTTTTAGTTGAGTGGATTATAAGAATTTATATAATTTATTTATGTTATTTAAGTTAATTCAAATATTTATATATTTTTATTCACTAATGAATTTATCAGATATTCTATATAGGAATCCCTTTAGGAGAAGAAAACCCTAGTGAACTTCATACCTAAGGGTAGGAATTATATTTTAGATACTACATTGGGAAATCACAAAAACTTATGTCACATATGAGGATATTGGAAGGTGTATTGGTAAAAAAGTTTGGTTATTCTGAAGCTTATACAAAGGAGGTTTTATACAAAAGAAAAAGAGAAGTTTTAAAATCTAAAGTTCAGGAGGTGGGTGAGATGATGGAGGGAATGATATGATCTTTTTTAAATTAAATGTTTAGAGATTTTTAAAGATAGTTAAAAACATAAAATCCCACTCCTCCACAACCTCCTATATATCTCACTCCTCCACCTCTACTTACTTATCCAAATCTTACACCTCCTTCTCTACAACTTCCCATCTATTATGAGTAATATTTTAAGGATACCCAACATCATATTTCTTTATATGGGATTTTATATTATGTTAGAGATACTTTTTTATCATCAACATATATATATGGACCAACTTATGGTCACCATGAAGGATATTATAGATAGATTAGGAAGGGTAATATTTCATATAGATGAGTTCACTATAGTTGGACAAAGTATCAACCCTTTTTTAGCTCGATCATCTAGAATTGTTTCACAATTTACCATGAAGGTATTTATAGATTATATCCTTTATTTCATATTGGAGTTAAATTTGTTTTAAAATATTATTTTTTTAATATTTATTTATTTTCTAATGGAATAATTTAGAGGTAAAGACATACAATATAAACAACAACCAATATAAGATGCTATGATTTTTGATAGAAATTATTATAGATTTAATAGAGTATCAACAAACTCATCTTTTTTATTGGAAGTTTATGAGCTTAAAATGGATTCTAATTTTTTTGGGTGTGAAATGAATGTGAAAATTTTAAATATAGATATCATGGAGCTTGTAACTAGGTTTTTTTGGGAATCAACACGATTAAGGTCTTTTCCATGTAAGTCAATTAGCATATAACTTTTGGTTATTTTAATTTATTAAAACTTAATAATTATGTTTTTTTGTAATAATTAACTTTATAAACTTAGTATTCAATATGATATGAAATCATTGTATGGATTTATGGACCAACAATTCATTCCACCAGTAACGATGACAATTAAAGATACAGAAATAATAGTGTATATTTATAAAAGATTTTAAAATAATGAAATTTAATGTTTGATTATTATTTATCATTTAGATTATGGAATATATATTTCATAAAGTTATGTTTTTATTAACTAAATAACTACTCACAATATTGTTTTATATTAAGGTCTATTGGTTGTTATGCGTTTATTTCTAAAAGATAATATTACTTACTAGTTATGATATATACATGGTGATGTGTGAGATAATTTTATCCAAGTATTGAAAATGAACATTTGATTATTTGAATACTTGTATATTATAATGAATTTTAATTTTATTTCATATATATCATTTTCAAATAGGTCATGAGATTAATTTAGAGAGATAATATGAAAGAGGAGCACAAATATAAAATATTTAAAATCAATGGTGAACTCACATTTATAATTACTAAAATTTAGCTACATGTACATAAAATGTTATTTTGAATTGAAAAATTATTTTAATTTTTTTTCATATTTATGAATGAGTAAATGAATATGGATATTATGTTATAAGTTTTAGGTTTTAAATAAATTCAACTAAGATAATTAGAAAATTACACAAGGTTAGATTTTATTATAACCCTTACTTCAATTTGCCTTATAATTATATAGAGGATACATGTTAAATTATTTATTTTTAATTTTTAGCTTTAGGATGACTGTATCCATTATACTAAATAAGAGATAAATCAGTTATAGATTGAACGAGTGGATTATTTCACATGTTTGATTGGGGTTTAGTTTATTTTCAATATATATTATAATGTTTAAATTTCAAGTTGTAAATTTAAAATTATTTAAAAATGAAATTTTGTTTTATTATTTTTTTGATACTATTTTCTGTTTATAATTCTTCTATGTTATAATTAGGATATTATATTTAAATTTAATATACAAAAATTAATTTTTCTTATTAATTATTTTATAATTTTTTTAAATTTAAGTAACTAATTTTTCACATTAGTATTAAAATAACTAATTCTAAATAAGAGTTCATGAACTCCATTATTTTATATAAGAAATGTGATAAAGGGGTTTTCACATAAGATTTTATATAACTGACATGAAATTTTTTTCTAATTCTATCATTTTAGGATAGTTTCTATGACAATTTTTTATAGATGATATGGAATATAGTTTTTCACATCAGTTAACAATAATTGATGTGTAAAAACATATTTACAATGACACTTTAAATAATTTCTAAAGTTAATTGATGATAAAATAAAAAAACAATATAGAAAAACATTTTTTTCACCAGCGGTATTAAGATTTAATGGAAGAAATTATTTCATGCTTGGATTTAAGGTGGTCGCAATAATTTGAATGAATTTTTGAAGATCCTAAATCTGACTATTTTTTTACAAATTACACTATGTTGGGTATCATATGTAAGATCCTAGTTTATAGAGAAATATAGAAAATTTCCTCATAGAGACTAATACATGAGAATAACCTCATAAGGAAGGGTGATAAATTTTAGCTTTTCCTAGGATCTGTTTTCTTGAGTACAAAAGGTTTTTACTGGGGAGGAACTACTTGTATTTAAAACATTTTCCATGCATCTGTGTTTTAACTAATCTACAAAATGGGAATTGATGATGCATAAGAAAATATCACTCTCTACCCTAGGATTTCACACCACTACACACCTGAATCCTTATATGTAAGAGTATATATTAGTAGATACTTTTGATGCCTAATCCTATTATTCATTGTGAATTTTAGTGTTTTGTGGAGTTATGGGGCGATATATTCTATCATTTTATAAGGGTACGCATGTATGGGAACATGTAAATTTTTTTATAAAGTGTTCACACTATGGGGAATGATCTCATAACTATGATGAAGTTGAAGGTGGTGAAAACACATGGTTTAAGAGTCGTGGGGTTCCAATCATTCCATGATAAATTTTTGGTCAACATGTGAATAAGTGCTCAAAAATTTACTGATATTGATGTGGAATGGTTTGGAAGATACAAAATTTTTAATATATTTGGGAATATTTTGTGGCCTACTCTCACAGTGTTATTCCAAGATTATAAAATTCTAGTGAGGAAGATATTTTGTCATGATGCGAAGGTCACAATCGTATTTTAGATTCTATATCTGCAATACGTATTAGATTTTCTCTATCATTATTTGATACTATTAAATATTTGTTTTGGGGAGATGAAGGTGATATTGGACTTGATTTTGGAAGCCTATCTACATGGAGATGGACTTGGAGATAATATGGGGTATATATATGTAAAAAATTAGAGATTCAAGGGATATGTTTAATATTAATAATGGAAAATTATCCAAACTAAAATATAATTCTTCATAGGGGAGGTTAACTCCTAGGACATGACTAGGGGTTTGAAGGTAGGTGTTTCAGGCTAGTTTTGGGTTTTTGTTTTTTCATATCTCATGGATATAATGAGGGAGTAGTTTATCTTATATTTCTTTTTGATGGATGATGATTAAGTATTTAAAGTATTCTTATTTTTAATAGTAGTTGTTTTTGGTTTTATCATTTATATTTCCATTCATATATCTTTTTCATTCTTTTGGCAAGATCATTACCTCTTTGATTGAGGGATTTCCTTTTTAATGTGTTCAATAATGATGAAATTTATTTAGGAACTTTGAGTTATTTATTTTTTGTGTTTAAATATGATTTGGGATCACCGAATTTCTAAATAACCCAATGTACGTGACCATAAGAGAAGGTATGTTTAGTGATTAGAGAGTGAAAACCAAAACAAATTCTTCACTTAGATTCAATTTTAATGAAAAATTCTCTATATATCATGAACTTTATGCTTCAATACATCATGAACCTAAAATTAAAAAATCTCACTTCATACTTATTCATAGTTCTTTAGGAGTATTTTTAGATCTATTACATTTTTTAATTTTTTCTTTACTATTAAGTTTGAGTTTTCCATGATAAGTTTACTTATCTCTATGGTTTTGACCTCGAAAATAGCATATTATATTCTACCCCTTAGTAGTGTTATTGATTTATTATTATGTTTTAAAATTTATTAACTTGATAACCTATAAGAATTAATGATTTCCCATGGGATGTTAAAGTTTAGTTTACCTCTACTGGGGACTTGGAGATTTATAGTATGATTCATTCTGATTGATTAAGATAATTACTTATCTCATCTCCATCTATTTTATTATTTTAGTTTAGGTTATTATTTTGTTTAGTTTTATGAACTTATATGTTTTTGGATGGGAATACAAATTCAATAAATCATGATTTACCAAATATTTTTGGTGATACAAATTGTGGATTTCAACCAATACATTATTTTACTTATGAAGAAAATACACATCTAGGGTTGGGTGTCACAACCAAACTTAGGTCAGGGACACAAATTCCTATTCAACATGGTATACACATTCAATATGAGGTTAGAATTATTTTATAGGATGAAAATGGGGGATTATGAATCAAACCTGGTACCCAAATAGGAATCCAACTTTTATTCAAATCATAAGGAGAAATCCTATTGTGATGCTGAGTTTTATGTAGAATACAAGGTGAGTTTTAACGATGAAGTTGAATATGAGATATAATATAGGGAGTAAACCCTCAAAATTGATGATACAAAGGTGAAATGAGATGAATATACCTTAATATAGTAATAAAATAGATATGAGTAGATTAAAAATACTATAACAAATAACATTGAATATTTTGATGGTGAAAAAGAAGAAGCTTTTGTAAAGGTTGAGTTTTATCAGGTTTGGACAACATAATGGTTATTTATTCATTATTCAGAACTATATAACACTTGCTCTGATCCTAAAAAATTTTGAAGATAGTTTTTCTGTGGAGGAGGATAATTATCACACTAAATGAGTGTAAAGTTTAGTAATGGTTAAATTTGTGAATGGTAACTTCTTTCCATTCTCTAATTACATGATAAAAATAGGTAGTATCTTTAACAAAGAAATAAAAAAAGTGTTTATGGGAGGAAACCCAAGTCTTTATACTTTATTTTTAATTATGTTTTTTTATTCTAAAGTCAGTTTTAGGATATAGATTCATTCACTCTAATAATTCTATGAGATTCAATGGAATATATCTAGCACTTTCACTTGTTTATTTTGATTATGTAGGTCCATGATGATGATGATGAAAGGAAAAAAGATAAATATGAAATAAAAAATAAAGGTAAAGAACTTTATTAGATAGATGATTATTTATTTAAAATCAATATCGCTTTTACCTTCCCTACCTTTTCAACATATGATTTATTTTAATGGAATTTTCACCCACATTCAAATTTATTACTATATTTTTTTTATCTTTGATGAAAAAGTTTCATAGAAATTTGGGCATTATATGTTTTAATGTCATTTTTAATGAATTTGAATGATTAATATAAGGCAGGGATGAGTAAATATAATCATGAGAGTTTTGGTAGCATGAATCATTATTTGAGATTATTTCTTGATTCATGTACATGAAATTACTCTAAAATTTTCATGTATTAATATTTTTAATTTTATATTTATTGATTTGTTATTATTATAAATTTCATGAGTAATATTCCTAATATGACTATTCTATTTTTTGAGAGTGTTATAGACCATTTTTTATTAATTAATATACCCAATTTCCTATGAGATACTTAGGGAATATAGAATACTATACCTTTTATTGATATCTTTTGAAAGATATGAAAGAAAAAAGTAACATTAAGATGGTTGGGGCATTTTTATTTGATCCCATTCTAACTTAGATACTAATATTTACATGTTATCTTTCTTTTAATCATATAATGGCCATCAATTACCTTGATTGGGAAGCCTTATTACAAGTCTAATTATCTTTCTTATCATACTATTGGTATTTTACATGATTTTGAATAGAATAATTATGGGGGAAGTGGGTTTTCCCCAATGTGAAGTGGTTGATGTGCATTGGAAAAGTTAATGGTGTGAGGTATTATAATTTGTTTTCATAGAAAGGTTCATCTCATTTAATTGTGATTTATTGTTGACCTTATGAAAGGGAAAATAAAGAAAAGAGAAAAATCCTTCTTGAAAAATAAAAGGTGCATGAAGGAAAAATGGAAAGAAATATTTTTTTTAAATTGGGTGTGCACTCCATTATTATAATTATCTTGATTTTTGAGCCTATTAGATGAGGAAGATTTGTGTTGGGTGATATCATTTTTATAGGAGGTTAGTTTATTACGATTTCTGTTGTTTATATGAATTTAATCTAGAATTTAACATCTTTTTTGAGATTTATATTTTTCACATGAATTACCTATTAACCGCCAAACTTTATATATTATTTAATCATTTAATAGAGGCCCACATGATTGATGATAAATATTTTTATTATTTAGAGATTTATATTCCTTTCAATATTATGATTTGGATGCATGTACTCAAGGTTTGATCACAACTATTGTAAAATGAACCATGAATGATTATTGTTTTTTATAGTAAGATAAGTCACAAGTGAAATGAATACTAAAAATAATTTGAAAATTTTAAAGGAAGTTAAAGATAGTATCATCATTTCCAGAAGAAACATAAAATTAATGGTTGATTATTTTTATTAAAAATGATAATTTATAGAGTTATATCTTATATGATACTTGAAATTTTATTATTTATTGATAATTGTTTGATTTTATTGACAATGTTGTCTAAATAATAATATTATTAATTAACTTTATGATAATGTAAATATTTTATGATTTAGGACAAGAAAGTGCTTATTTGTGGAGGGAATTACGAAACCCCTATTGTGGGGTGGTACAATTTTTTATATAATGTTGTGTAGTGACTGACCATAGTCATATCTATTAATAAGTCTTATGGTGTCAAGTTAATAAAATCTAATCCAATTAGTAATTGAACTTTTTTAAGTTAAAATTTATAAAAAAAGATAGTGTTGGGGTTTTAGAATATAATGAATGATTAGAAATAAAAGATAGTAGTAATGACTATACAAATATTATTAAAAAATAACTTGGTCCTGGAATTAGTTACTTGGGTTCCCCCATTATCCATTATTATTGTCTAAAATATATTTGATAGTTCAACTAATTTTACATGAATTATTTCACTTACTTTTTTTCTGAAACATATTATTCCCATGATATATGTTTGGAAAACCAAACCTAAACTCCTTAAATAGTCAATAATGATGAACACATCTCAATTGAGAGTGTGATGCCTTCCAATATTCGGCTTCCTTGTATGCCATTTTATAACTCAAACACACTAAAATCCATCTTATGAGTATAATTATTGATATAAGTGAGGGAATAAATATTTGGTAAGTAATATAACAAAATAGTTGATAACATCTTGGAATAGTGGAAAATCACCACACCACCCATCAATTCACCCACTTCCATGTTACAAATAGAAACTTAACATAAAATATTTTAGATAAAGAATTTAGGGACATTGAGAAAACCATCCCCAAGGACATGGATCATGTCAGCCACTCACCATCGTGAGTGTGAGAGAACATAGTGAAGAGATATTGGGAGAGAGAGTGAGATAGAAATAATATAAATAGAGAAGAAATTAATAAAACATGTGTTGATCCTAAGTTTAATTTGTTGTAAATAAGTCAATATGTGTTGGTGTATGAAGTGGTGATTCTTGGATAATTGTTATGGATTAATTTAGTGGAATTGGATGTCACACTTGAGTAATTATCCATGTTGTTAATTTTGATGATTTTTGAAAAGATCTTAAATGATTAAAAAAACGGGATAAGGAGTTTTCACACTGATATAACAAGTGGAATACCAAGAAAATGATTATTTACCTAAAGTAAAGAAGATGAATCGGAGGTTCCATGAAAAAATGAATAAAATTCTATGCAATATTTTCTTCCATGAAATGAAGAATAAGATTTAATGTTGGCCATTTTTCATGAAGTTGTTTTGAGGAAGCTTGGGTTGGAATTCAAAAATATTATTTCATATTTATTTTTTGCATGACATATTTGAATTTTTGGATTTCCATGTATATATTTGTACAACTATTATTAGGGAGTTTACCAAAAAAAATGACCAACAAGCAGTCCATGTAAGGGAAAATCGACCTAAGAATATGTAGGACTCAATGATTGAACATGTCCAGGGAACCATCCCCGACTATCTAGTAGGAATAATGAGTTGGCACATGAGAATTCTTATATAGAGGGCTATGTATAAGTTTCAAATAATTTGATGGGCACATGGTGTAATCCAAAAGTGCTGGTAGGATAAAGCTTGTGTAGAATGCAGTGTGGTGCATGGGGGTGCTGATCCCATGTGGACAACTCAATGTGTTTTCAGTGGGAATTTATTTATAAACCATAGTGAAGTGCCTGAGGAAAACCGATGTGGGATGTGCATAGGGTATTCACTATTCACAAATCTTAACAAATATGAACAAAACTATAACCACAAAATGCAGATTATATAGTCTATTATATCAAGTGGGGAGTTTCACCTTCCTCCTCATGGAATTGAAGATATTTGAAGTAGGATCTTCCAACAATAACACTATATTTTTGATCAAGATTCCAACAATATTCCACTATGATGTTGATGGGATGAAACACTTTATAATGATTTGACTCCATGCATGAAATATTCATTTTTCATGCATTTGGATAAAGAAAAGAACGAGAGTCTGTTGAATGAAAATGAAGTTTCATTTTACTATTTTAGCATCCTCCAATCAAGGAACTTTAGATTGAGTGTAGAGAAGCTTGATATATGCATCACATACACATGAGGATGTTACTGTAAGTAATTAAAAGAAGTCGTGATGCAAACATTCTCAGTGCTTAATTGTTTACAGTTCGAAACTCAGGGACCAGATAATCCTTAGGGTATTTTAAATGGATGAGATGCATGAATTCATTCATGATGGGTGGGTATGTGTTTTATGATTATATATTCATGAAAATATGTAAAACATATATCCTTTAGGAGTTTAAATCTACGATCTTCACTACCTAGTTTTCTTTTCCCGCATTAAGAAGAAATGGAAACCCAATTCATTTGGGATTTTTCATGACTTCAGGTATGTGAATATCAATGCATGATGACATCGTGAGCCTCTATTGATGATGATATGAACATTAGAGTATTCAAATATAAATATCCCATAATAAGGAATTATAATCCTGATAATTTGGGTATTTATAGTGAGATGCAGAGTCTCAATACATCCTTAATAATTGAGATACAATTCACCCCTTGGGCATTCAAATAAGATGCATCAAATAAAAAAACATTCAGATATTAAAATAAAAATGATTAATCAAATAACCATGATTCAATGGGGGTATTTTGACTAAGAATAAAATATAATACCCAATAGGTTTATTTGGCTAT
The DNA here is from genome assembly GCA_963277665.1 of Viscum album. Lineage (NCBI taxonomy): Eukaryota > Viridiplantae > Streptophyta > Magnoliopsida > Santalales > Viscaceae > Viscum > Viscum album. The sequence goes on along the minus strand of OY728147.1, from coordinate 831,991,269 downwards.
TAATAATTGAAGTAAGAAAATAATTAAACGAGTTTAATTGATAACACATTTATTTGAGGATTTAACTCATGATTTTTTTTTCATATTTACATAAAAATTATTGTTTTATAAATATGTGCATGTAGGTGATGAGAAATATTGAATAATTGTAATATAATTATGATATTATAATTCATTCTTGTATCTAAGAGAAAGAGGTAGTTCAAAGTTGTGTAATTCTTCAAGAAGGTGATCACATGAACTCAAGAATTTGAAGAGAATTCTCAAGACCAACATTACTGAAGTACTTGAAGAAATAGACAAGGATGTAGAAATATGATTTATTATAGAGAAATGATAGGTTTAATAATTGTTAGGATTCCAATATAAACAACCAGATATTTTTTGGAGATAGATCAACTGCCAAGAGTTAGTATAAAGAACACTAGTGTGGTTATGGTCTAAATATTCTATCAAGAGATGGACCACAATAATCATTAGTAATAAACCTTATAAATATTATTGTGTTTTTCTCTTTATTTTATAGAATTACACAAGGAGAGGTTGAGTAAGATAATAATAGTGGATCTAGGATTTAACCGACCACATTGTTTGAATTGAAAAATAAGAATTTGTAAATATAAAAGGGTTCACTGATTCACCACTCCGCCTCTCACTAATCTTAAACTGATCCAGGCTCTAAAAGTGGTATTAGAGCGGCAATTAACTCTATTTAGATCCAACCTCCACTAAAGAACTACTGACATAGAGTTTCAATTCATTCAATAGTAGAGGAATTCCTTTATTTGATATAATGAGCTATTATGGATAGAAGAACCAAATTCTTCCATATATTATTTCAAAAGCCCTTAAAGTTAGTGATTTTATGAAATTTTGTTTTACTACACCTAGAATATATTCTCCCATAACACATAATTATAAGAGAAATATAGAAGTTGATTAGAAATCTATAAATGCTATTTTTTCATCCTTACTTGACAATGTGTTCACTTATGTAACGAGACTAAAAATAGAATATGGGATGTTGAATAAACTCGATGATATGTATGAGGGGAATGTGAATATAAGAAAAGACAAACTAAAAATATGTATAGGTAAGTTTGAAGATATACAAATGGCTGATGATGAGATTTTCGATGACTGCATTTCTAGGGTAAGTGAGTTAGTAAGTCATATCTGGGGTTTTGGACATACTTTAGAATATTTAAATGTTGTCAAGAAATTGATCCATAACATTCTTGATATATTTGACTAAAATATTTATGCCTTAAAAGAAGTTAGAGACTTATCTCTTGATGAGTTTCATAATACAATTTGTAATTATGATATGAGAAAATCTCTTATGTTCAAAAGGAAAGAAAAGGAGAAATGGATTTGAAAGTAATGAAAAGTATCAAGATGAAGGAAAATAATTATGAACTATCCTCAAATTCTAATGAAGATGAGGTAAGTGATAAAAATTATAAAATAATCATGTCCTTTACTTCCAAATATTTCATAAGAGGAAAAGAAAAATTTAAAGGCTTTATTTCTTTAAAATGTTTTAATTGTGGTAAAATTGGACATTTTTCAATTGATTTTATGAATAAATAATATAATGATTCTGAGAGTGATGAAGAAGAAAAATACTATATTAAAATAAGTTCTAAAAAACTATAAAATGTGACATAGGAAGGAAAAATAAGTTCCCAAGTAAGTATCAGAAACCTTTAATGTATAGGAGAGTTGATAAGAACGATTTATCATGGACTGAATCAAAAGATCAAGGTTCACCTACAAATAAAAAAATTTATAGCACAAGTTAAGAGGACGGTTTATTCTTAAATAAGTGATAAGAACGAAGAAGATAGGTTTTGTGAGTACATGATGAGATATGAAATTATAACATGTCTTGATCAAAAACTATACTTATGAAAAGGATCAAACTAATAGAGAAAGAGAAAATAACTGAAAATAAAAAACGAGAATGATCTTATTGAAGAGATAACATCTTAAAAACTAAAAATTTTAAAACATAAGAAGATGTCTAAAGATCATAATGAAAAACTAGCTACAAAATAATATGATCTTAAAGAGGAATAGTTTAAGTGTCTTAATGAAGTAAACACCTCAAAAAAATGAGTGACGATTTCGATAAAGTAGTGGATGTTTAAGATGAATCATCCAATGGTAATATGAAGACCACTAAAAATAAAAAGGTACATGTTATTTCTAATATTATTAGTTATTTCAAATCTGTTTCATCTAGTGGTGTACATTATGACAAAGAAATTGGTATAACATAGACTGATGATGACTGTGATAAGATAAGTGAGTTGGGAAAGGAATTTTCCCCAAGTTTGAGAAAAAATAAAAGAAAGAGTGTATCCATACAACAAGTAGTTTATCACCAAAATATTATTCAAAATTATGGATGAAAAAGTTTTAGAGGTTACTTCTAGTTTTTTTGGTAAATTTAGGCACAATGTGTACCATTACTGGTATAATATGTCACTTCCTCAGAATTGGAATTGATCAAGGAGGATAAATTCTGAAAATAAAAGAAGAAACTTTGTGAGAATAAATTATATTTGTAAAATTTGTTACCAATAAGGTCATTATGATAAATCTTTCATGAAAAAACTTCTAGGAAAGTTAATATAGGATACTAAAACAAAGAAATATTAGAGAAAAGAAAAGAAATCTGACCAATTTATTCAATGAAATTGATGTTATAAGGTAAATTTGAAAGAAACAAAAGAATATTATTATGAATTTATGTCTCATATTGGGAAGAAAAAGAAAACCATATCAAACTCAAATTCTAAAAACTAGAAAGTCAATGGAGGTGTTATCATTAAGAGAACTGATGTTAGATTGAAGCATGTTTCTAGGTTGAGAAAATATCATCATTGTTTCTCTAACTAAAAATAATTGATACTCCATCCTCATTCCCTTATATATGAATATTTTTTTAATAACATGAATAAAATTAAAGAATATGGTTTCATCCATTTAGGGGTAGAATTGGTGGGATAAATCTGTTATATATTCCCTATATAGTAAATATGGAACTTCAAAATAGATTTATAAAATTGGGTGACGAGGTTTGAAAATTAAACATTTCACCCTCATTATTAATTGTATTAAACTAATTAATTAAGGTTTAGTGCTTGGTTGATGAGAAAATGAGACAAAGGTGTAGATTTATCTTTTTTACATGATCCTTTTGAAGAGTTTGTTGATTTATGTGTAGGATTTAGCATTTTATTGATAAATATGATTTCATAAAACCCCTAATATGAGATTTAAAAATTTATGATCATGATTTTAAAAGCATAGTAATTTATGGAATGTTATAAAACCTTGGTCGTATCTCTATTGTTTTTTATACTAAGTTAGCCCACTTAGACTTAAAATTCATTAACTAAAGTTACTTTTCTAAGAGAACCATGTGAGATCATTTCTCTCTTATAAATGATAAAAAAATCATGAATATAAGGGATAATATCATATTTTTGAGAAAACATGATATAATAATATCCCACCTATCCATTGAATTTAATTTTAAAATAAGGGGGATAAAGATTGCACAATATATTGTCTTGAATTATATGTGTTGATATTGAAAAAAAAATTAAAAGGGGAGATTTTTGAGCCTAAGTTTCATTTATTTTCAAGAAGTTAATATGTGTTGGTGGATGAAGTGGGGATTCCTAGAGAATTATTATGGATTATTTTAATAAAATTGGATGTCACACTTGAGAAATTGTCCATGTTGTTAATTTTTATGATTGTTGAAGTGATATTAAATGATTAAAAAATGTGTGAAAGAGATTTTAAATTGCTAAAATAAGTGAAAGACCATGAAAATGATTATTTACATGAATTGAAGAAGATAAATTTTTGGTGCCTTAAAAAAATGAAAAAAATTACTTGCAAGTGGTTCTCCCTCTCATCTATTGTATGATACCCATTGATTCTCTATCACCCATAATCAATCATATACACCTAAATCCTTTCCATTCCATCTATATCTATTGACCATAATACCTAGATCTAAATTTATCATTGATCTGGATCCGTATCATTGAACCTCCAACCTTGATGATGGATGGTGGTGAAAACAAGAATAAGAAATGGAAAATGGTATAGATAATCAAAAAATAGACTTTTGGTGTTTGAAAATATGTTTTGGGAACTATTAATTTGGCGTGGATCCACCAATGAAAAATAATGAGAGAAAATTAGTGTTGAATAAATAATTCTGAGCCCAAAATTAAAAGTAACTAAATTTTCTAGGCAATACTATTTAGAGAGAAATTCTAAAACATGATTCCATGATCAAAATAAGAAAGAACAGAGAAAGTGGAAAATATAGAGCCCCAACATTATGATTGGACCATTCATTGGAAAATATCACATCTATTTTTGGTTGTCATAGGGGATTCTTTAAAGGGTGAATTCATTGGATAGTCCATTCTCTCAAAATCTCTTTCTACCGTTCTAGGGCTTATGAAATATATCTATATATTTGAGAGTTAGAGAAGACTTCATAATGGTATTTTGGATTTTCAAAAGATATGAAATTGATAAAAAATTAATTAATTAACTAATTTAATTAATTTAATCGATTAATTATACTTGTGACAACCCGATCCTGAGTACCCTTGAGAAAAAAATGATTATATTTCTCATTGGGCAAACCCATTTCTCTAAAAAAATTAATGGGATTTATTTACCAACTGGATAATCAATTTAGTGTCAAATAAAATTTTTCCATGAATGTACATGCGAATAATTGAAATAATATATTATTTCTAATATATTATTTTTGAAACCCCATGAGATAAAAAATTGATAAGAAGGATCGATGAACAAAATCAAAGATATTGTTTAAAATATTCTAATTGTTTAAATAGAAAAAATAGGGTTTTTTTTATCTTCTACACCTTCAATGATTTAACCCTAAAAAGAAAAACCTACTAAAAATGGTGAGGGAACTGATTCTGAATCTAGTCACCAAACAACCATGTGCTCTACTAAAGGATCCCATGTTGTTAATGATCACAAACCAATGGAATAGAATATCCATGAAGATTATTATCTTATCAGTCCTTGATTACCACTAGGATCTTTGAGAATGTGGAATCATCCTTGATGTCAATCTCACCTTAGTCCTTGATTTTTTATGGGAGATATGTTTATTTACTCAAATGAGAAATGTGGAAAAAATTGTGAAACCAGTCCAACTATGGGGATAAATTTAAGACATAAGAAACCTCTCCCACCCTATGTTGGATCTGGAATAGATTGATGAACCTTGGGGTAATCATATCTCCCAGACCCAAAAAATCATAAAATTCACCATAAAGAGACCTTCAAGTACATATGATCTCCCTCCTTAAACTCTAAAGGCCTCCATAATTGGTTCATTTAAGAGTTCTGATTGATATGAGTGGTCCTAATCCTACTCTTGCACCACCTATAACTTCTCTATCATCTATCACAATAATATTGAACCCATTAATTATTACTCTCCTCTCTCTATCTAGCACTTAGGTATCATAAATAGTATCCCATATAGGTCCTAGAAAGGTGGAATGCCAATGGTGGGTGATATATATTGTTGTACATGAAATCTAATAAAGGTAAGTGATTCTCATATATTTGGACGAAATAAAATTCACAATCCCTTAGAATATCCTTGATAACCTAGATGGTTTGCCTATTTTAACAATCATTCTGAGGGTGGAATTTTGTAATCAATCAAAACTAAGTCCTGAATGCATAATTTTAACTACACCATAAAAAAGATTTAAATAATAAATCTTTATCAGAAATGTTCACCTAGGTTATACCATGCATCCATAAAACCTCTTCTACATAGAAGCTTCCCAATATCTTCACTAAATTATGCTCCTGAATGGAATGGAAGTGGGCCAAATTAGTCTTCAAGTTAATGATTACCCAGATTGAATCATCAAGTCTCACTGATTTCAAGAAAAATACCATGGGATCCATCGATATTTCACCCCACTTTCAATATTGATCCTCAAAGAGATGGGACAAACCTATTAGGACATGTTTCTCCTCCTTTACCACTTGAAAGGTGAGGAATCTCAATATAAACTCAAAAACACTCTATTTTATACCTACCCACTATAAATAATGTTGGTGTTAGTTCCTTAGAACCAACTTATATGTACTTTATGATAAATTGTATTTATTTTTTTGAATATTAATAAACCACTTATCACGTCAAGATTGTCGTTCTGCATAACATAGTATGTGATAATGTCTTAATAGTAGTTGTCACAATAAAAGGTCATAATAGTTCCCCACTATTATAAGAACCCATAATTTAAATGAAAAAAACCTTAAATATATGTTCTATATCCATATGAGATCATTTTATGGAGAAAATTGATACAAGATACCAAGGGTGGAGACTTATAAGACTTGGATCCACCTTCTCAAGGTGTACTCCCTTAGAAATATCTAGTGTAGGATATTATGAGAATGAGACAGACCAATAGGAAATCCATATTTATATGTGTCATAGGAGGTTAATATCTACATAAATGTGTATTAATCCTTATAATTTTAGATTATTATTAATGAGTATTATAATTCATGTACTTTGATGTATTGACAAAAATAATGACCACATATGTTCGTAGTGAGGTAGGATTTGTTGGGTGCATCATGAGTAATATTTAATTAATGAATAATCTGAGAAAGTTTTTGAACCTTATATTCTATAATAGAAGTTTATATCTTAGGACCTTGGATAGAAATGATATATCTTAAATAAATCAATGGCCATTATGTTTTATAGGAAAGTTTGATTTCTGAAAAGTTTAAGAAAGAGGCATCAAACACATAGGTTGATGCCACCATCATACAACCTACTTGATTTGAGATATCATGATAAATAGATTATTTTACATATTAATAAACCATATGAGGTATTATATCATTTTGACTTTAACTTCTTTCACAATGAGGGCCTTGGCATGTTCCTAGATGCTAACCATGGACTTTAGGATACATAACCTCATGCCAGTGAGAAAGAGGCCAAGAAGGTCACACAATAATTGTATCCAGAGTCTCTGTTAAATAGTATATTATTATTTATTATTTAAAAAGTTTGGATAAATATTACTCCCACATGTGGGTTAACAATTATTCATTTTTTCTTGATCACATATATTTCATCACCAGTTATTTGTGAGAATATTATGTGAGTATAATATTTAATAAATTTTTATTTTCTATTTAGTGAATATAATATTTATTTCTTTATTTTTGAATAATGTAGTAATATTTTTTTATTAAATAAATAGTCATTATTAGAGGCCTGATAAATATTGTGGAGGAATGGTAGATTGAGTTTAATGGTTTGGTGAGAAATAATATATACGGACAATTATTTGAATAAAAAATATTTAATTTAATTTACGAGTATAGAATATATCAAGAAATAATAATAATAACAACAACATATACATGGGGTTCCTTAGGGGTTACAGAAATAATAAGGGTGCATGTGCAATTATTATTTTATGACCCTAGTGGTATATAAACCCAATTATATTATTTTCTTAACAAAGTCAATTCATTTTTGTGTTGTGAACAACAACATAAAGAGAGAATTCTCTCAAAACCTTGAGAGCTGTCTCTATTAGAACACTCTCAAAAGTAAAGAGATATCATCCTATACATTCCACTCTCAAATCTAGATATTGATCAAGAAGAATAATTTGGAAGAAATTCATAATGTGATTAAAGTAGAACAACATAAGTATTAGGATTTGTTGTTCCATCCCATAGAGATTTCTATGTTCACATTCATAGCTTTGTGGAACACGTGTGGGTCATCATTGGTGGTAATATACTCTTGATTCCAATAATTCAATGCTGATATGACATAGAGATGTTTTTAGATCCATCAATGAAGAAATAATTTCTCAAAAGCTAAATCATTAATTTTTTTAAATTAATTAGAAATAATATGTGATGATACTGTGATTTGGTACTAGTGTTTGTCCATTTTCTGTAGTCTTTGATTCAATTACATCGATCACAGTGTTCATCATCATGTAAATCTCAAATTAATCATTAGTTATACAAAAATATAAATCGGGGATGACCTGTCTGATTCTTTTGAAACACCTAGATCCTTAAAGTTCTATTAGAGGTGTTACATAATTATTTATAATTATTTAAATATTGGTTATTGATTGATACATTTGTCATCAGTTTTCAATTATATTTTTATTATTCCTTAATAATAATTATGAGTTATTGTTTATTAATTTTTCATTTATCATAAATATAATCAAATTAGTTAATTTTGTGAATAAAATAAATTTGAAGATCTCCTCTGTAGGTGCCAAGGAGTCTAGTTGGATAACATAAGACTACACACTATGTAACCCAGAGGTATACGCCATGTACTAGTGTTTAATTTATCATAAATTAATTTAGAATTAATTCAATCCATGTGTATTTATTACATGTGCTGAATTTTATTTTACACCATGTATTGACTGGGCCATCCAAGAATATAGTCAACTAGAGTACATGCCATATAAATTTATTACATGATGTGTAGTATTTTAGTCACAAATAGACCAGGTATTCTCTTACGGAACTTACATGATTGGTGACCATGTAACTTGAAATCCACAAGATGTGTATACCATGTACATTCTATGTAATCCAATATTTTCCATAACACAGTTACAAGATGAGTCCACAGGCATGTGTCACAGATGAATGGTTAAAAGAATACATGTTATGTAGCTTCAATGTACACAGAGTGTATTTTTAGAAAATTATGTAGAATTAAATTTAAATTATTATACTATGAATAACTTATCAACATGTTTTCAATGTAGTATTTAAGTTAATAGTACATTCCATGTTATGGTGTATATATATATATATATATATTTATAATTAATTTTTAAGTAATGTTCAGATATATATATCATTTATAAGTTGTATTATAGTTATTACTTTACATTCATTGAAGCATAACACGTTATGTAAATACCAAGTGTTCCGTGTGGTCATTTATTTGATAGTATATTCCATGAAATTATGTGATAAGTCGTATATAACATGTGTATCAAGTGTAAACAATATAAGAGTATGATACACATTGTGTAGTTCTGATGGGTACTCATGGTGTTTCCTCTAAGTTAGATTTTTTATTTCACATAGTTAATTTTAAATAAATTCATTTAATTTATTTAATTGACATATTACAATCTCAAGGAATTTCTGATGAGAATTAATATTAAATAATTCATTAATTGAAGAAGATAATAAATTGATTCAAGCATGATTTTTCTTAAATAAGAATGATTAGAATTGAATATGAATTTTATTAAATGTGTAATTCATTGAATAAATGTGGATGATCGTGAGACTAGACCAGAACTTTGTATGTGATTGGTTTCATTTAATTTGTTATTAAATTAAATTGTTTCCCCATGTGTCATATCTCCTCTCATTATGTAAGGTCTTGCATAACCATGAATTCTTTTTTGTAAACCCCATAACCAATATTTTGGTAACCCTAACCTATGTTTGAGTAAAAGAATATGTAGATGATATCGCTCCTAATCTAGTGGTAGCAGTTCATGTTTGGAGGAAAAGAGAAACCAATACAGTAGAGATCCATAGGTGGACAGGTGGAAAGCTACAAAACAAACCTTTATTGGTTAAAGGTGTTTTCCCTCTAGGTCGATGGTTAGTTTTTCATGAATTAGATAAACTAACCATTAGTAAAAGATGATGATCATAAAAATTTATTATTTTATTTCTATCAAGTTTCATTGTTATTTCATTATGGATGTTTCATTGTCATCACATGAATTAATGAATTTACAAGAATGTAAGATAAAACTAAAATAAATTGTATTATGCATAAATATTATCTAAGACATGGTTTATCACTTAAGTAAATCCACTAAATATTATCAACCACGTAATAAATATAATAATAGAAAATGTAAACATATAACTTAATTATATAAATTAAGTTAGTATAGCCTTCCAGTACTTCAGTTAAAACTGAACCATAGTTCAAAGTTCTTGACCAACAAAATATTGGATTATTTCAGTTATCAATGAATTATAAATTTATGTTTTTGTTTTTATTAACATTGTTCACATCAAGGGTTAATTTATATAGAAGGAAATTGTGTAAATAAGAGGAAAAGTTTGAGGAAATATAATTTAAGGATTTTGGGATTGCAGATTCCACTCAACTAATCAAGGAACTCTGAGTTAAGGTATTTGGAATTCAGAATGTCTACCTAAAATGCTTAAAATTAATTGGTTGACCAATGTCAGGGTGATGAGAAGGATAATATGGATTCTTACCACTAGAATGTCAAATGAAGAAGATATCCTGAATCCAATGGCGAGGGATATTACGTTCTGATAAAATAGTGGGAGACTACTAGATATAATATTTATTTATTTTTCCAAATTCTATTCTATAAAGTACTAAAAATCTTCTCCTCTAATTTTTAAAAATTAAAATAAAAATGACTTCAAACATATCATTGTAATCCATACATGAGAAGGATAAACTTCTCACTATCATAAATTTCCAATAATAGAAAATTCCCTAACGCGATATCCTATTCCATAAAAGGAAATTGTATGTATTGGAGGAAATTATTCCTAATATGTATGGTGTAAGAACCTGGACCTTATTTTGAGGTATGTTTTTCCTTTTCTGGTCATTTTTGGGGAAAAAGGGTTTTCTAGAAATTTTTGAAGTACACGCCATGTAATTTATGAGTACACACCGTGTACCCGGTTACCACTGGTAGCCAGGTGCTGGCCGTGTAGCGGCCATGCACATGGCTGTGTGGGGTGACCTGAAAGCCGCCTAAAGCAGAGTACGGAAAAGGTGAGTACATACCATGTACTTCGAAAGTACACGCCATGTACTTTTTTTCATTAAACACACCGGGGTCACGTCTAATCGATAGAAAAACCCCCTTCTTCATTTGTCTCGACTAGGAGCGTTGTACGACTGTGGATCTTTGACAAACCCCTGAGCGATCATCCATCAACCAAATCGAACACTGTTGGTTGCATTGGAATCGCATCGGTGAGTTCTCTCTTCTCCTAGAGCTTCATCTTCTATTTTATTCTCCTTCATGGGTTATCGTGGGTTGAATATTTTATACATTTTCATAGATATATGGAGTTATAATGCGATTCAAGCCTCAAGGTTCAAGTATATTGATCTCCCAACACTGAGGTAGGTGGTTTGTGCCTTTCTGTTGAAAGTCTTTGAGTTTTATGAGAAAATTTTCCCAATACCCATGAACAGGGTATTGCGCGTTTACCGTTTTCTCCCTACTGTTTGTCTGCTATTCTTGTATGTTTGATTAGATGATTTTTTGTTAGGAATAGGGTGAATTACTGTGATTTGGATGTGTTGACCATGCATGTTTTTCTTGTTTTGACCTTTGGGTACAATTTTCCTGTTAGGATACTGTTTACTTTCCCATGCCTAGTATTTTAGGATGGTGTGATTGTTGTTATATTATTCTCTTATGATGTAGAATGGTATCCAAGTAGTTCTTGAGGTTTAATTTGGCCGATATGCACTGCTACACTAGCTTGACTTACACAGGGCCATGAGAACCTGGTGTATAGACCATAGAGTGAATGGACACTAAGGGCTTCTCCAGAGTGTCTTTATAATTGTATGATGCGAGACTATAGGGGGAATTGATGTTGAGTGCTTCCTCAGAGTGTCTGTAGATCCTCGACACGGGCTATATGGGGAATAGACGTTGAGTGCTTCCCCAAAGTTCATTTAGTTACCGATATGAGACTATAGGGGGAATTGATGGTGAGTGCTTCCACAGAGAGTCTATACTTTAGCTGAACCAGAGGGGTGAGACTGTGTGTGCTTCCTAGAGGGTTGCTTGTACTAGTTTGGTTGAACCAGAGGGGTTAGGATGTGAGTACTTCCCATAGGGTTACCTGCTTTGAATAGTTGTTTACTTGATTGTGATTAGAATATTGAGAATTATGGCTTGTTACTACTGAGTTTTTCTTGCTTACTATTTTCTATTACTTACTACCTGCCATATACTCACTGACTATTAAGCACAGATCTCTTGGTGGTTTCCTATAGGGATTTAGTCTCACACCCTATTTGGGCCATGCTTTTGGGCCCAAATAGATTATATTGTTGTAGGTATAGATAAAGGAAAGCGCCCTTCTACTTTAGGTACTTGATTTTATGTGGAGATGGGGAGCATGGGACCAAGCTATGGCTTGGATGGTGAGGAGTTTATCTGCTTTATTTTGAACTTTGGTTTAGCACTGTTGTATTTTGGCATTGTGACTTGTTTGGCTATTTTCCTAGACATATGTATCATGCACCATTTTGTATTTGTTCTCCAGTTTATACTTTCAGTTTTCTACTGTTACTGCTATCTGTCATTATTAATGCTTCCTCCATTGTATATCTATTTACATCCACTGTGTACTCTTCCAATGAGGGCATAGTTTCCCCACAATCACATCCAAGGACCTTGCTACTAGTTGTAAGCCTCTGGCATTCAGGGAAATGAACATAAGGCCATGTGACCAATAGGTTATGGGGTGCCGCTGGGTGGCTTTCGGAACCGGGATGTTACAATTTGTATCAAAGGCGCCCCGTATCCCGGTTGTTCACATTGCCTCAAGCACATTTCCCCGAATTCCCGAAGCTGTGGACTATCAGTGAAGGCCTTGGGTGTGATTGTGGGGAAACTATGACCTCATTGGTAGAGTACACAGTGGAAATAAACAGAAATACAATGGTGGAAACAGTAATAATGACAGACAACAGTAACAAAAAAAAAACTAAAAGTATAAACTGGAGAACATATAAAAAATGATGCATGATACATATGTCTAGGAACAAATCCAAACAAGTCACAATGCTAGAATACAATAGTGCTAAACCAAAGTTCAAATGAAAGTAGATAAACTCCTCAGCATCGCAAGCTATAGCTTGGTCCCATGCTCTCCATCTCCACAACAAATATGGTACCTGAAGTAGATGGGCACTCACCCTTATCTATACCTGCAACAATATAATCTGTTTGGGACCAAAAGTATGACCAACATAGGGTGTGAGACTAAATCCCAGTAGGCAACCACAAAAAGATCTATTCCTAACAGTCAGTGAGTATATGACAGGTATTAAGTAATAGAAAACAGTAAGAAAGAAAAACTGACCAGTAACAAGCCACAGTTCTCAATATTCTAACCACAATCAAGTAAAAAAATATTCAAAGAAGTTAAACCTCTTGAAAGTACTCATAACCTAACCCCTCTGGTTTAACCAAACATGTATAAGAAACCCTTTGTGATGCACACACTGTCTCACCCCTCTGGTTCAGCTAATGTATAAACTTTCTGAGGAAGCACTCACCATCAATTCCACCAATAGTCTCTTATCGGTAACTAAAGGTGCTCTGGGGAAGCACACAACGTCTATTCCCCCTATACCCCATGTTGAGGATCTACAGACACTCTAAGTAAGCACTCAATGTCAATTCCCCCTGTGGTCTCACATCGTAAAATTATAAAGACACTCCGGAGAAGCCCTCAATGTCCATTATCCATATAGTGTATACACCAGGTTCTCATGGCCCTATATAAGTCCAGCAAGTGTAGTAGTGTGTATCATCCAAAGTAAACATCAAGAGATACTTGGCTAGCATTCTACAATATAACAACATAACAGAATAATAGTCACAACATCATACAATACTAGGCATGGGAAAGTTAATAGTAGCCTAACATGGAAACAAGACCCAAAGGTTAAAACAAGAAAAACATGTATTCGAAACACATCCAAAGCACAACAATTCACCCTATTCCCAATCAAAAAGAATCTACTCAAGCATACAAGCATAGCAGACAAACAATGGTGCCAAAATGATAAACGTGCAATACCCCGTTCATGGGTATTGTGAAAATTCGCACATAAAACTCAAAGACTTTCAACAGAAAGGCACAAACCACCTACGTCAGTGTTGGGAGATCAATATACGTGAACCTCAAGGCTAGAATCGCCTTAAAATGCCATAGATCTAGAAAAACGTATAAAACTTTCAACCCAAGATAACTCAAAAAAGAGGAGAAAACAAAAGATGAAGCTCTATAAGAATAGAGAACTCACCGATGCGATTCCAACAGAACCAATAGTGTTCGATTCAGAGAAAGGAAGATTTCTTAGGGGTTCATCGATGATCTGTGGCTGTACAGTTCTCCTGGAAGAGAAGAACGAAGAAGGGTGTGTTTCTGTCGATTAGATGTGACCCCGATGCATTTAATGGAAAAAAAATAAAGTACACAACATGTACTTTTGAAGTATACGGCATGTAATCGCCTTTTCCGTACTCCGCTTTTGGTGGCTTTCAGGTCACCCCACAAGACTGTGTGCATGGAAACTACACAACCAGCACTCGACTACCAGCAATAACCGAGTACATGATGTGTACTCAAAAAGTACACGGTGTGTACTTTGAAAATTTCTAGAAAACCCTCTTTTCCCAAAAGAAAACTAGAAAAGGAAAAACATACCTAAAAAGAAGGTCCGGGTTCTTACATAAGGACTCGAGCTTGAGAAACTAGACTCAGCCCTTACAAATGATGGGTAATGTTTTTTAAAAATAAACTTGAATAAACACTCAACATCAAATATAACAGGGGATCTTTTACTGACCCAGGTTTTGGATAATTAGAATCCAATATTACATTCAAAATATAATTGTAGGAATTTTAATAAACATTAAGCAAAGTAACATCATATCAATGCTTCCACATTAAAAATTCATCATAGCACTTCCACTAATCCTATAAGATTAATTTAAAATATGCGGGGTAAGCACAAAAATACCCAGTAAGGGGTTTTAAAACAAGACCATTAAGAAATAATTTCCAATTTAAAACATTTCTTTAAAAAACATGCTATAAATCATGAAATTAACATCTCCTATAACATGTGATCATTATTTTCTTGAGATATTCTGAACCAAATTTTAGGATAAACTCCTGCTCAAAATTTCTAAACTTATTTAAGAGTTATGAATAGATTGAATTATAAAATTTCATATGCACTTGAACAAAAATGCATGAAATGAAACCTATTTATTAGATAATGACCATACATAATAATTTTATGACATACCAGAGGTGAATATAAGAACTTTCACATGAAATAACATTTATTCAGAATTTGACATAAACTGATTTTATTTATCATTATGGAATGGAAATTAAATGTTAATTCTTCTTTATAAATGAATTGTTATAAAAGTATATATAAAACATTAAGCCATGCACACTTGGAAATATAAAACTGATTAATAATGGTTTATAAGAGAATGATCATTAGTCATTGATATTTTACCAGTTGACTAATCACATAGAATTCCACTTACAAGAATCATTATGAGGGAATGCATAATGCAGAACATCATAAACATTTTTCTAAGGCCTTGTGCCAAGACCATACATAACCATTTTGTCAAGGCCTTGTGCCAAGACCTAGTTTGTAACATGAGACCTATCGATGCATCAAGAGGCTATAACTGGCATCTCCCCTCACATAAAAATTCATAGGTATTCATCATATGTTTAACAAAAAAATTCTTTAAATAAAAGTGTTCCATCCCAATTTGATTTATTTAAATCTTAATCGTAGGTGAAATAAATTCATTAAAAAATCCATAGTGTCCCGTACCACCTTGAAATGTTTATTTCTTAAACCATATATTATAAAAGATTCATCTTATACTTAAATTAATTGTCTCTGTTTGTATTTCATCAAAAAATGAATAATGAAATAAATAAACATTTAATCAAAAGTACATATAATGTTTTTTCTTCAATAAATAAATAGGATTCACACATGAAATGGCAAGGTTTGTCTCTTACAATTGATTAAACAAATTATACAAAAGATTAATATTTTTCCTACATAAAATAATAACTCATTTCGTATTTTCACATAAAATGATAAGTTTATCCCATGAAAATTAAGAAAAAAAAAGTGTCTATTGGGTTTTAAATTCATTATATAGTACACATCATTATAATTTTTAAATAAACGAGAAAGAAAAACTAAAATTAGGTTTTTTGAACTTAAATACATATATTTGTGTATATGTATAACTATATATATAGAGACACTTATATATGTTTATATAAAAACTTTGAGAACCATGATACATTCAAAATAAACTTAGGTATTTAGAAATATGGTTCAAGGAAAGAGAACCCTTTACAAGATTATAAATATAAACACAGAATTTATTAGGTCATATGTCTGTGTGTACACATATGTATCTACACACATGTAATTATTTGTTTAAAAAACATCATCTCTTGATAATAAAACCCAGACCCTAGAAATTATTTGATTTTAGGAAAGAAAATACACTTAAAACAAGAAGACTTAGTCATACATGAAATTAGGGTTAGAAAAATATGGTTTTACTAGAATATGAATACATAGATATAACTATATATATAGATAAATTTGAAAAATAAAATGAAAATCATAAAATTCCATTACATGATTCTGATCAGAGGTGGGATGAGAGTCCTTGAACTGAAAGAGAGTGAGATACTTGGAAGAGAAAAATTTTGGGTAGTCATTTGGGTGAAAAGCCAGGTAAAACAAAACAAAGTTTTAAAATTATTGATTTGAATAGAAAAATATAATAATAAAAGTGTTAATTAATACAAATTCAACATGAAATAGGGTTAATTGAAACCCTAAAATTATAAAAATTAAATGAGGAGGAGGATCCGAGTCATGGACTGTGATGTTTGGTTTAAAATAACACCAACCTTGGAAATAAAATGAAGATTCCAAACTAAAGAGGCCCTAAAGTGGGAGGAAAGTGTCATCATGAGAAAGAGGGGATGGAGAGGGGCCAGAGGTTACAAGGTCAGATGGGGAATAATGAGGCTCCATGAGGAAGAAGAGGGAATAAATGATGTGTCATTCAGATTGAATGTGGTCTGATCTAATGGTTGATATTAAACCTATTTATTTAATGGAAGGAGACTTGTGGATGAGGAAATAGATGGTTGGGATGCATCCATGAAACCGATCAGATAACTATGAAGGATCCGTGCATTTTAAAGGCAATAAACGGTTGAGATTAGATCAGGATGAATCAAACAACACTGGGTAGTTTCGTGGTTTTAAAAAGGCTGAGCGGCCCGGATCTAACATGGTCAGATGAGATGGATTTGAAAAATACTGCAATGAAACTGCGGTGATGGGGGTTCGAACATGAAACTGGTGTGGATGGTCAGGATCTCGTGCAGTGACATCAAATGTCTTATATCATGTATCATAGAAAATACAGCATCCCACATCTAAAAAGAGTGAGTTCTGGGGATACCTTATAAACCTTGGCGTGCGGTGCCTTACCTCGATGACACAAGAACACACACTAAAGTCCTTACAAATGGGACTCCACCTGTGGGCACTTAACCCACTCTCTCCCATGCTGGTCCGTGACCTGTCTCACCCTATGCACATGCTTGACGAGGCCCTATACATGGGCCTGTGTGCGGCTTGCCTCCACTATGCTCGGTAGGGTTCACTCCAGCACTACTCAAGAACCCTGCTAAGTGCCTACTCGGGATTTTAGGGCTTGGACTATAAGGCCTCCCTTGGCTGTTGGATGAATTATCCATATTTTTTAGTAAAAATTTATTACATAAATTATATAATATAGAAATACTTATTTTCTTATTTGTAAAATATTAGTTTCCCATTATTGTTATCTATATAGTTATTATACAAAACATTATATGTTGATATATCAAAATTCATCTTACATTTTTTTAAAACCCTCATCATTAAAACACCAATGTTTTAAAGAATATCGATACCCATGTATTATAGTTAAAAACAAAACATTAAATAATAATCCATAGTTAGAAATCTTAATTTTATTTTACCAAAAATTTTATTTTAAAACATTTAGAGTATTTAACATCTAAAATACCAAATGACCACAAAACATCAATGACACTTGAAAACCCCAACAACTACCTATAATGTTCATTTTAAGATGTATAAATACCTATTCAAAAAATTCAACGAATCAATAATATTTCTTGTTTAAATAGGATGATGCTCTGCATTCCTTTGTCTCTATGTATTTTTTCTATTCTTCTCACTATTTTTTTTGGTGAATTCAAGGGAGGATTTCTACTTAATTGGTCGTTTTGTGATGTTGGGTGGTCTTCTATTTGTTCTATTATGTCTTACGATGATTTTTCTTGAGTATTTGTAATCTATAGTATCAATGTAAAATTTCAGTGAATGAATAATATGTTACTCTTTATATTTATGGTATTTGTAATATAACACACCAATTCATATTAAAGGAAGAATGATAATAATAATAACTAAATTTTCATTATTTAATTTATAATTATGTTCTAGGCATTAAATAATGAACACTTTAATAATGACAATGAGTAATAGTTATCTCTCAATGAGAAACATTTGAACAATTCTTTAGATGTTAAGTGTTTCATGATATCATCCATAACCAATGAGATTTTGAAGCAACATGTGAATATAGATGCGTATAGAATGATGTATCACCTACTAGATCTCTATCAAAATAAGGAGAGACAATAGAGATATAATATCTCTAATTATTTGTTTACAACTTATCTTGAAGAGTCAGTTCTAGATGGGCCTCATGTAGTCAAGTTTACTAGCGACATTGAACTCATAAGAATCTTAGGGATTAAATTCCCGGATGAGTTTTTCATAGATATCATACTTTCCACACTACAAAAGTTCTAATCTAGTTTTATTTTTTTATTATTACATGATTAATAATGAGAAGAGTATTTAAAAAATTATTAATTTATTTCGACTAGTGGATAAAACATGGGGTGTGAAAAACCTGTAGTCCTTATGGTGAATAAGAAAAATAAGAACAAGTAAAAGGGCACCAAGACTCATAAAAATTCTAAATATCCCATGCACCATCCTTCAATGAAGGGGAACATCCAAAGGTAGGGAAATAAAAGGGAGAAAATATGTTTTTCATGTGGAAAGTAAGGCCACTGGAAAAGGAATTGCACCCAAAAGCAATGGGAAGCCAAATGTTCATTTTTATTGAGTTTAATATTTTAATATATACACATTGGGTACTAGATATAGCTTGTGGTTCTAAAAGTTGTATCTAAATGTAGGAACCAAGTAGATTCTAAAATATTGTTAGAGGAGAGGTGGATCTTCAAAATAAAAATGGTGCGAGGATGGCCTATATAGCCATTGGTGACTAACACATTTCATTTCAAATAGTAATGATATTGTTTTTAAGGTATTTTTATTTTGTATGAAATTTTATAAAGAAATTAAGTTCTATATCATCCCGGGATAGAAATGGTTTTATTTTCGTGTTTCGAAATAAATGTTGTTTATTTTATAAATAAAACATATGTTATGATATGGTGAATTTAAATAACTATATTTATGAATTAGATTAAAAAAACCAAGTGTTGAAAATAGAAAATGAATCATATTCACACAAATCATATAACACCCATATATGGAATCAATGTCTTGGTCATGTAAATGATAAGTGTTTGAAAAATTTCTATCAAGATGGTTTTTAGAATTCTTTGAGATAAAAACAATTGAAAGATGTCATGATTGTTGAAGAAGATAACATTTTTTGAATATCTGTTATTAAATATTTATAAACCATATATAATACTATTTTATAGTAAATTGTCACATTTTAGGTTTTTTATGTTTTTTGAGCTTAATTGTAAATGCCATAATTTTAGGATTTAACAGTTTTATTTTTATTATAAATTTTGTCCATAACATTTTATACACTAAATAAAATTTTAAAATTTTTTTATTTTGGATTTTTGAAAACTTGGACCTCATTTCATAATTCTAGAACCAAATTTAAATCCATATTTTGGAGTCCCAAAATGAGCTCACAACATAGTCCTCGAAAACTATGCATATATCTGGAAATATTTAGAGAAAATCATGTAACTCGAAGTGAGTTGGCCCAAATGATCTCAAATTCGACATGAAGATAGAAGACATCCGAAGGAATAAATTTTACTAAGTTTTACATGCGTTATTACTTCATTTTCAAGGTCATAAATGTGATGGAATTTGTAGTTGGGGAATATGAAGAGTCACATGAAAAGAATAAATGTCTCAGAGTAAAATAATAATAACTCCTACATAGAAGATCCAATAAAGTATGAATTTTGTGGAAATACTTAGGAGAGAAAACTAAAAAACTCTCATGAATAATTTTTTTGATTATTAATACATTTATTGATGATACCACATGAATACATTCGATGGAAATAATTGGAAACAACATTTTCTCCTTTATTTTCCTATAAATTGTCAACTTTTCTACATATTATAAGGATATCAATTTTCAGGTGGCTAAGGTGGAGATTTTATGTTTTAATAGTTGTTTTATTTTGAATATATATCAGTTAATTCTACTTCTTAATTCATATACTTCTTCCATTTTTTTATTTTATGTGCTCTCCCATCTTTGTTCTCTTCACAACTCCACTAAATATAGAGAACTAATCTCATCACTTGTTTGAGGGATGGAATGGTGGTATGAATTATTTTCTTGTGTTTTAATTTAATATATATCTATTATATTCTAAGAATTTCAGCTATGGTTAAATTTATTATGGTAAGCAGCCACCCCATTTTCTCTACCACCGAATTCTTCTTCTCAGTTATCATTATCCTTCCCTTCACTATTTGGGTCATGCATACGGTGAAGCATGGTAATGATTGTGATGGTCATAAAAGAGGGGTCCTAGATGAATCTTGGAAGAGAAATACCCTATATAAACAGATCTTGGTATATGGTGATGGAATTTCAAATGAGAAGATGTGGTGTGATAGGTCTTTTTCACCTCATTTAGTTGAATATTGAGAACCATTTTGAATAATGATTTCAACCACTGTAACCTCATAAGAATATGTGCCTTCATTATTTCAATATAAATTCATCTTTATTTTATTTTCATTCATATTTATGATATTTTATATTTTATACATCATTCAACCCCCCCCCCCACTTTAGATAATTTATTTTTATATTTGTTTTATTGATAATAGTGATAATATAAAAATATATATGTAGAAGAGGCCACCATATGATCAACCCTTGGGTGTGTCACTATGGTACATTCTTAGGTAAATAAAAATTTAATTGAACAATGGTTTGTGAAAAAACTTCTGTCATCAATTTGGCACCGTTTCTATAGAGGCCAAGAGATTATGCACCCATTTTTTCTTAAAAACCCCAAAAAAAGAAAAAAGGAGAAAAATAAAAAAAATAATAAAAAGAAAAATAAAATAAAAAAAGTTGTTCCTTTTTGGATATTTAAAAAAAATTGAAAAAAGGGTGAATCTGGATAATAAAATTCTTTATAATCATTGATTAGATCATGTACTATTTCATACAGAATAAAGGGGGTGGTTTTGTTTTTCACATTCTCAAGGGGGATTTTATGAGGAATTGCCTATGTTTTCACGAGATTATTCATGAATTATACTTAAGAGTCAAAACCCTCCTCTTTTCAACCTTAAAAATTTCAATAATTTTTCCCACCAACCATAAGCCATAGAAATCTCCATAGAAAACTTATCATGATCAAATTAATTTCTCATGTATCTCACTATGGATAATTGAGAAATATCACAGGCCTATGGTGATATATGAAATTTCCAATTATGATCATAACTCCAGATTTAATTTCTCTTGAGTGAAGAGTGGCTTAAAATTAATTGTGATGAAGTTTGTGATTGGGTTATGGATGTATTTATGAGGTTTAAAAAATTTAAATTTGAAGAATGTAATTGAGAGGTAATTTTTTTTCATATAAGATACATGATATAATTCTATTTTGGATAAGATCATGAATGTTTTGTAGTTTTTGATTATTGTGTGGATTTTGATTTGGATATATGATGATTACCCATAAGTGTCATGGTTTAGTGTGGAGGAGTGATGGAGATAACATTTTTGAATATTTTATTTTGTAATTTAGTGTTTATGAACCTAACATAGTTCTATTTTATGGTTAATTATCACATTTTTAGGGTTTTTTTTGTTTTTTTAGCTTAATTGCAAAAAATGGCCAAATTTTGGGATTTGACTGTTTAATTTTTACACTATATTTTTTATAACACTTTCTACACTAAATAAACTTGCTAAATTACTTTTTTAGTATTCCTAACATATTGGGCCTCATTTCATATTTTTGGTCCCAAATCTCAATCCATTTTTAGAGGCAAAAAATGAGCACAAAATTTGGGACTCAAAAAATGTGCACAGGTCTGAACATATTTGTTGGCGAGCTTATATTTCAAGGTTCTATAGAACAAATTATCTCAAATTCTACATGAAGACATAATAAATCCATAGGAACAACTTTTTTTAAGGACGACACACGTGATTACTTCATTTTCAAGGGCATAAATGTGTCAAAATTCAGAGTTGGTGAATATGAAGAGCCACATGACCAGAATAATTGTCTCTGAGTAAAATAGAAATAAAATCTACATATAAGATCAAATTAATTTGATATTTTGTATAGATACACGATATATAAAATTAAACAAATATCATGAATAAAAATTTAGAATATTCGACCATTTAATGATGCTAACACATGCATACTTCAGACAGACTTAATTGGAGCCAAAACATTCTCCTTCCTTTTTCTATTAATTTTTGGATCTTATACATATTACAAGTATAACCATTTTAAAGGGGATAATGTGTAGTTTTTATGTTAAAATATTTATTTTATTTTTAATATATATTAATTTAGTCTTCTTCTTCATTCATCTCCTTCTTCCATTTTTGTTATTATTTGTGCTCTCCCAATTTTGTTCCATTATCAACTCCACTAAAAATGGAGAACTATCCTCGATTCTTGTTTGAGATAGGGAATGGTGGTTTGAATGAGTTTCTTGTGTTTTAATTTTATATCTCTTTATTCAATTATAAAAATTTCGATGGTGGTTAAATTGATTACGGTGTGCGATCACACGATTTTCTCTACCACAGAGTTCTTCTTCTTATTTATTACTATCCTTTCCTATACTATTTGTGTCATGCATATAGTGAAGAGTGGAATAGATTGTGATGGTCAACAAAGAGGTCTCCTAGATAAATCTAGGAAAGCAATTACCCTGTATATAGAGGTGTCAGTATGGGGTGGTGAAATTTGAAATGGGAAGATGAGGTTTGACAGGTCTTGATCACCTCATTAATTTGAATATTGAAAACCGTTTTGGACAATTATTTCAACCAATATAACCTCCTAATAAAATTTCATTTATTATTTATATATAAATTTATTCTGTATTTAATTTTTATTTATATTTATGTTATTTTATTTTTTATGCATCTTCCACCCCCGCTTTTAATAATTTAGTTTTATATCAGTTTGATTTATAATAGTGACAATAGAGAAATATATGTGTGGAAGAGGCCTCTTGGGATCAAATACAGAGTGTGACACTATGGTAAATTCTTAGGGTAATAAGACTTTAAGTGAATAGTGGTTTTTGGAAAACATTAATCACTTTTTTACAATGAAAAATGACCAAACCTCCAATCATTGGATAGGGTAAAAGGTCCATAGAGCTATTAGGATTTGTACACACTGATGTATGTGGACCATTTCCAGTAAAATCTATAGGTTGGTATTATTAATTATTAACTTTTAATGATGAATTGAGTAGATATGTCTATGAATACTTGATGAGGTATAAGTTTGAGTCCTATAATAAATTCAAATAATTAATGAATGAAGTATATAATCAACATGAAAAGAAGATAAATTAGATTTGATCTGATAAAGTCGGTGAATATATTAAGAAATAGTTTATTGAATTTTTACGGGATTTTGATATTCTGTTTCAACTCACTCAACATTACACACCACAACATAATGACATTAGTTAAAGGAGGAACTGTACCTTGTTAGACATGGTATGGTCGATGATGAGTCATACATATCTTCCATTACCCTTTTGGTGATATGAATTAAAAATGTGGCACATAAATTTAATTAAGTACGAGATAAATAATAAAATGGAATTCCCTTAGAGTTATTTAGTGATAATAAACCTGGTTTATCACATACATGTTTATGGGGTTGCAAGGAATTTTTTAAGGCCTTCTCAGGAAACAAACTAGCACCCTAGGGGAAAAGTGTATCTTTAAAGGGTATCATAAGGAAACAAAGAGATAATACCTATAAAACCATTACATAGGAAAGTGAGTATCATTAGAAAAACCATTATTCTTGATAGGGGTAACATCCACAAAATGGATTGTGGGAGCACAAACTGTTGAAAAAGTGACAAGGTCACAAAAATAGACAAATGAAAAAGTCTTGAAGGATCACCTCTTGAGGTATTTTTCATTGAGGGGGGAAGTTACAGTAAGCCGAGTTCTCATAGAAGAAATTTTGGTTGAACCATTGAATAAATTCACATCTTCACAAAACCACAAATATCATGTGAGATCCAGTGGACTGAAGGTTATAATTAGTTTGTTCTAGTGCAAGTGAGAGTCTTTTGGATTTGGTTCCTTAGAAAAAAATTCTATTTAATTTATGATAACTTGAATTAATTATTTTCAATATATATAATCACATATTGATTATTATTCTAGAAAACATAGTATGTAATAATGTATTAAGACTAGATTCTTCACTAAAAGGTCATAATAGTTTCCTGGTATGATGAGAACACAAGAGTAACATGAAAATATTTTTAAATATGTGTTCTGAAGTTAGATGAAATAATTTTAGGGAAAAAAGTCTATAGGCTATCAAGAGTGGATACTCATAGTACTTTGAGGAACCCTCACATGGTGTATACCTTAGTAATATCCAGTGTAAGATATTATGAGAATGAGAGCCACTAGTAAGAAATCCACATTTATATATTTCATTGGATGTTCTAATCTATGGATGTGTGTATTGATCCTTAAACTTTAATATTATTGTTAATGAGAATTATAAGTCATATATTTTTATGTGTTAATAAAAACCATGATGACATTGTTCATGTAGAAGTAGGATATGTTGGGTGCATCATGAGTAATATTTCATTAATGAATAATGAGATAAAGGGTTTGTCCCATATTTTATTCAATTGATGGAAATATCTCAGTCCATTTAATAGTAATGATATAGATAAAATAAATCCATGGACATGGTGTTCTATATAAAAGTTTAATTTTTGAAAAGTCAAACAAACAGACATCGAGCACATAGGTTGATGGAACTAGCATGCAACTTGCTGGATTAGAGTTATCCTGAAAAATATATAATATTATACAGTAAGTGTCCATATAAGTTATTATGTCATTGTGATATTAAATTATTTCTCTATGGATCACTTGGAATTTTTATAGATGCTAACATTGGACTTTAGGATACTTCTCTTAATGCCACCAAGGAAGAGGCCTAGAAGGTCACATAATAAGTGTATCTAGAATCTCAATTAAATAATATATTATTATTTAATATTTAAAAAGTTAAATAAATATTAATCCCACAAGTGGTTTAATATTTTTTCAAGTTATCTTGATTTCATATATTCCATCACCGGTTATTCAAGAGAATATTAAGCTAGTAGAATATTTAATAAATATTTATTTTTTTATTTATTGAATATATTATTTGTTTATTTATTTGTAAAAAAATTAGTGATATTTTTTTATTAAATAAATAGTAATTATTTAAGGCCTGATAAAAATTAAAGAGGAATGAAACACCGAATTTATTGGTCTGGTGAGAAATAATATTTTTTGAATATTATTTTAATAAATAATGGTTAAATGAATTAATTAGTTTATCACATCTCAAGAAATAATAATAATAATAATATTATTTTAGATATGGGGTTCTTAAGTGATTATGGAAATAATAAGGGTGTATAAAAAACTATTATTTTCTAACACTAGTGGTATATAAACCAAATTTTATTATCTTCTTAATAGCTAAAATTCATTTTTTTGGGAACAATGATATTTAGAGAGAATAATCTCAATAACTAGAGATCCCCCTATCCCAAAAATTCCCTCAAGAACAATGATGTACATTACTCAACCTTTTACTCTTATGTCTAGAGCAAGATCAAATAGAATCCTTTGGAAGTAATGGTTGGGGTTATCAAAGGTAAACAATGTAAACATTAGGATTTTTCGTGCTAGAACATAGAGACTCCTATAAAGATAGCCAGAGGTTTGTGGAACAAGTGTGGATTACTTATAGAGGTAATATACTCTTGTTTCTTACAACACAATGATGGTACAATGTAGATACATTTTCAAATCCATCAATGAAGAAATGATTTTTTATAATGTAATTATTTAATTATTTAGATTTATTATAAATAATATGTGATGATATTAGAAATTGGTTGTGGTGTTTATCCATTATATATATTCTTTTATTTGATTCCATTGATATCAATATTAATCATCATGTAAATATACGATTAATCATCAATCATGAAAAAAATAAGAGTTGGGAGCAACCCATCTGACGCTTCTACTATGCCCAAAACCTTCAACTAACACCTGATGTGTTGGTACATCTCCTTCACTATATGATGTATCAGCAATTCTGATATATGAAAATTCATTAGAACATCCTCAAAAAACATTATTGGAACCAATATCTATCCATAAACGAGGATAAAAATCCCTCATTTAGAATATATATGGTGTAACACCTGTGGATATCTAGTCACACAAAACCACACAGTCAATGTTGCCTAGTTAGAATTCCCTCAAAAACCAAATTAATGTAGTTTCCACAATAATCAATCAAATATAATCCAATTATCCCTCTTTCACTATGTACAACTACAATTTGGAATGCTTCTAAGACACCTCACCCAAAAACTAATTACAAGACTACTTGCTAATGGAATTTTCTACCACATTTCACATTTATTGAGTATAGAAAATATCAAATTCATAATCCTATATAAAATCCTACCGAAATATCTACCATATGTTATTATCACTCTATGTATAGATGTAATTGATACTTTTATGGTTCGTATATACAATGAACCACTCGCCAATAAGGTGTTGTCTCAAAGTATTCAAGGAGAAAAATATCATTTACAACTCCATAACATGGGTCCAATAGTTCAACTTAGGGGAAAAAAGTTTCATAACTATATGCAATCATCACCTTCCTCTAAATCAACACACAATCAAGACCAGATCCAGAGGTTTCACATAACAAAACGTACTTGAATATGACCTCTGAAAACCTCTGGACTAAATCAATCATCAAACTATTATTTAACTCTTTAAAATATCATTAAAACTATTAAGACCAAATTAATGGAATCCACTTTTGGGAAAGGGAATTCATGGGGGCTTCAATCCTAGAGAAGAGTGCTACAAAACATTGATAGTACACACCAACTAAATAAAAATGTACTCTATAAAGATTATCTTGGGTAATTTCCAATATAACACTACCTTAATAATTTTTAGATCCAAAGATACTCCACCCTATGAGATGATATTTTCTAGGAAGTTTACCTATCAAATCCAAAACATACACTTTGAGACATTTCTATACAACTAGTTATCTTGAATTAAGTCTAGGAAAATTCATAGAAGATCTACATTCTCATCATATGATTCTAAATAGACAAGGATGTATTCGATGAATAAAACCATGAACCAGTAGAAGAGAGACTAAATTTTCTAGTTCTTAAGGCCCATGAACAAATATGTGCTATTCATCAAGTGAAAGAGAATCAGTAGAAACTCCTAGTGGTCATATTGACATCAAAACATCATTTCAAAATGTATTACTCATGAACCAAAATATAGTGTTAGTAAAACTTAAGATCAATCTTTTAGAACCAATTAGATCCCTTCAGCTTGTTGAATATGTTGTTTATCCTTATGAAAGATTACTGTTTCTTGAATTTTAATTGATTCGGTTTATGAAAGTTAACAAATAACCTCAAGGACCCATTGGAATTCTTGGAGAGAAACATCAGAGATACCTAGTTACATACACTGGATCTAAGGAAACCTTTATACATAAGGTCCACCATCATTAACTTCATCTCCCTAAACATTTCTAAGGATATCTGATAAGCCACAAGAGATATCAGAGTGGTCCTAATGTACATATCAATATATAATTAGACCTCTTGATAAGGATCCAAACCTAGAACATCCTACGGAAAAAATTATATGAAACAATCCAAAACTATAGTAAGATTACAATTTAATGTTTCTAATGAACATAATTGAAGAATCACCAATTTATTGATGATTAGATACAAATTCCTGTACATAAGACCTACTCATCTAGACTGAAGGTACCACACTCCAAGGAAGAATAATCTAAACCCATTAGCTTGAAATAACATCACTCTCTACTAGTAGTAGTCTATCCATTCATGCACAAAGGCTAGAAAATCTATACCAAATGTAATATCATAAGTTGTCATCAAAACTATAATGAGGTCCCACAAAAAAACTTATCCACTAAACACAAGATTACATTTTGGGTCGATGTGGTTGAGTATATGGTCTTTTATAGCTGGAAACTTTAACTACATTGGTCGGGATAGTGGATCTACCGAAATCTCTAGCTATTGAACTGGAAATGTAGAAATAAATTAGTGGATATTGAATGTATCTGTGAATATTGGTGCCAATTTAAGGTATGAAAAATAATATATTAGATCATTCCTAGTGTCCCCTAGTTTTAAAAATTCATCGCCTGCATCTGGCCCCATATCTGAACACCATCCCTCTAGGTGTGACGTGAAATGCCTAGGGGTGGCTATGGTAGAAGATGATCATAAAGTATTACACCTCCATATCCTAATTTTGGTGTACCCATTGCTCCTCATCTAATGATTCCTCCTCAAGTACCATATTTTCTACCTCTGGGAGGTCCCTCATCATGACATTTCCTTAGATATATAGGTCTATCAACTTCCTAACTACCATCTAATACATGTCAGGATAGATAGTCATGTTCTATATGAACATACCCTCTAAATAAATAAAAATTATATCACTTAGTTTACTTGACCCCCTAAATGATTTATGAGTTTTTTGTCCTATGGTATGAGACTACATATAAAATTTACTCCTACAACATGACCTTGATATATGACATTGTCCATTCATGGTTTAAAAATTTGCTTCTCAATAACTTCTACTAGAAGTTTCTACCTATTTTCCCTATTTCATGAATCTATAAATCACTAAGGATCACTATAGATTCACAATATATTTTTGGAAATTGAATAGAATGGTGCCTTATCAGATTCCTCTATTGGGGATGCACTAAAACTTTATTTATTAAAAAAATCCACCATGAAGATGGTCAAGGGAGTTCCTGATGTGATCAGTGAAACTCAACGCATAGTTAGAGATAGATGTTCTACCATAATGAAACTCTAATAGCTAATATATGTGTATATTCGTCAACATCACTATGTAATACTACTTATAGAAATGGTGCTCAAAATATATCTATATAAGAGTCACATCATCATGTGTTTAGATGATAAAGGTCCACCAACATACAACCACACCATGGAGAAAGATTGATACCAATAATAACATCTGATCAATTATAATTTTAACAAGGAATAACAATGAAAACATAATCAAAATCCAATATAGGGATTCCTGAGGGTTAGACTATCCATAAAACTAGGTAAGTCTCTATCACTAGAACTCATATATAGAAATCACTCTATATGAATCCCTATCCTATCCTACTAAAATTATTGACTACTCAGTAGATGGAGGAATGTTCACTTAAACTAGAGTTGGTGGGTCTTCTCACTATAAAACATGTGGAGGCACAAATATCTTTTAGCAAGTTTGAAACATTTATGATATAGTCCCTGGATAGAAGTCTCAACACTTATTTGGTCAATGATTAGAGGCAAAATCATAGGAATGGGATTGTCATGACCTTGCCTTAGGATCCTAGCTAGAAATATACATGCATATATCAAGTAATTTGACAATATGGTCCATAGTCTTGAAATAATATATTTGAATCTTACTCAAGAAATACATGAAAATTAATGAACCATCCCTATATAATGTATGTACCATTTATTTGTTCCATGAAACTGGTTCCTTAGTATTTCTATCTGAAAAATATGTTATTATAGTCCATGGATACATCGGCCACCACACCAATACTAGGTTCCATGACTTTAAAGATGAACTCGGAACCCCATAAAACTATTTCTTTAAATTACCAATCCAATATATATCAAAAATATAACACCAAACTTTTTCCCCAAGACAAACCCCCTCTAATACCACTTTAACATTACATGATCCATAGGGTGACCTCCTGGGTGGTGGTAAGATAATTGTGGCACCCCAAGACCACCTATAATTTGTTAGGGGATTGTGACTATAACTATGTAAACATATTACACATGATGAGGGGTCCTTATCCTAATTCACCTATACACTACACACACCACCACAAAATATAAACAAAGTAGAATAGATAAACAAAACTAAATACAATATATAATGCATGTAACAAATGATAAGACCCATAAAGAAGGAAAAAAGACACAATCCATAATAAAAATGGGAAATATACATGCCAAACAATCTAAAGCAAAAACCAACCAAGATAGATGAGGTTAAGAGGTCCATGAAAAAACTAACTGCAGAAGTAAACATCATTTATTACAATCACCCATATGTACCACTCAGCTATTTCAAAACCATGATCACTAATTTTTTCCCTATACTATCCACAATATATATAAGACATGAACTATGTGGGTTAAGATTCCCATGATAGGTTTAATATATAACTACCCAGTAGGACTCCCTAAAAATAGAAATGTTGAAATAAGAAGACAATTCAGTTCAAAACCACAAAGGAAATAAGGTAAAAATAACTAATAGGAAAACCCAAAAGTAATTTTAAGTAGAGAACCTAATACTTAAGATAGATTCCCACTCTTTATATACTATCTATGTGAGAGTCATAAATAAACCCAAATAATCCAAAATACCCAAAAAAAAGAAACCCATGCCAATAATATAGAAATGTTTTAGAGGATCCACACATCATTGAGTACTACAAAATAGATTAGAGGGGATTTAACTCCATAAATTGAGGACCCAAACCTTGAGTATCACACAATATATCGAGGAGTACCAAGTTCTATTGGTAATAAAAGGGGCCTAAGCCTCCCTGAATAGAACAAAAAAGATGAGGTAGTACCTAAATTGGTGAATCATCTAGTTTCTATTCTCGATACCCATCATCAAACTTATAGATCGAAGGAGGATAAACTACTTGTATCACCTCACATCTCACCTTCGATGTCACAGAGAACCTCATATCCCACCTTTGACACTGAAAATAACCCCACTTCATAACTATGACCCTAGAGATAACCCCACATCCACTACAACAAAATCGCCATTTAGCAGAGGTTTAAACCACCGCTACATTGTTTTACGACGGTTTACAGAAACCGCCGCCTAATAGGGCGTCACCAATCTATTAGTGGTGGTTATTTGCGTTTAGCGGCGGTTTCAGGAAAGCGTCGTAGCTACCTCATTTCACGGTGGTTTTCTTGAATTTAGCGGCGGTTTTACGAGCCCTAGATATCATTTTATTCGTGGCGGTTATAACCACCACGAATAAACTCAAATTCCAGTGCCAATAAAACCGCCGCTAAAGTCATGGGAACCGTTGTGGAATGAGGTATCCATGATACTTCTATTTAGCGGCGGTTATAACCGCCACTAGGCAAAAATTTTATTTTACATTTAGCGGCGGTTTAAACCGCCGCCAATATACATTTCGCGACGGTTAAAACCGCCCTGAAAAGCTACCCAGAAAAAAAAATTCTTTAATTCTGCTACACCACTGCCCTGAAAAAAAAAACAAAACTATAAAAATAATCCAACTGAGAACAACCTGAGAAACAACACCCAACATGGGGATCAATAAGAAGGAATCACATATAATATCGACCAACTAGGTCACTACACCTCCTGTGTAGGAGGAAAAAGACATCAGCCTTAAAAAAATGTTTCAACATAAACCCACATAACCTTCTATGAAAGTTAATTATCTGTTTATGAATGCTCAAAGGACTCCTTTTTCAGTAAAATCACACACTAGAAAATATATATGGTGTGAATCCTACAAGCCAAATATGATGCATGGGAGTCCTCTTTATTCCCTGCCCAAGAGTCAAAAACCATCCCTGGCCTCCCACCAATGACCAAGAGCTGAATATCCAGAATAAATCACAACATCAAAAAAACATGTTTTTCTCTCAATAAGAAATAATATACAACTTTAATATTTAAAAATAGAAAAAAATCTGAAACCCTGGAAAATAAGACTTCCTATTAGAGAAAGTATTATTAACATAACAGTCAGATATGCATCAAAGGTTCCAACACATTCCTCATACTCATGTATACAATATCCTAAATAGTAAATACTAGGAAGATAAAACTCCATTGATACAACATTGTAACATCCCAAACTGGATTCCACTAAACTGATGCTCCAAGCTGATGGGTTACTAGGAATCAAGCACACCTCCTCGTATGCCAGATGCCACTAACTAGCTGCGAGGACCCAAGTGGTGATATTTGGAGAACTATGACCTCATATAAAATTAATAAACAATATAAAATATATAATTATCATGAAAAAGGGAATTTAAATGAATGCAGAAGATGTACACAACTAAAAAATAAAAAACATCCAAAATACATTGATGTAAAATCCTGAACAACTACACAACACGATACAACACTGGTGACCCACTAGGCTGACCATAAAAATAAAACAGTATGCAATAAAATCAATGTAAAAGTACATGGATCCACTAAAAACTCTATATACTCAAACATGTATAGTCACATACCTATACATTGATACATAAATATGAAATTCATTGGTATGTAATATAAATTATTATATTCTAGTTTCCAAAAAATTTCTTTTTACTACCATCTTAAAAAAATTATCTTATTATAATGGTCAAGAGTTTCTTAAATGATAAAAACAAGAAGTAATCCATATCATCAATTATCAATCAATAAGATTCAACGCATAGTAAAATCATGAAAATCCATAAAGTATAAGCAACTCACTTTTCCCTTCTAATTTACTCTTAACTAGTTTACTATCATTATTTAGTTTGTTCTTCTTTAAAGAGTGTTCCCCCATGTTCCCATTCCTCATAACCATGAGTAATAAAGTAGTCATAACCAAAAACATATAAAAATAATAATATAGGACCCCTGGAAAAGTTATTAGTAGGATATTCAAACAATTAATTCCTAAATTTAGAAGCTAAGTTTAAAAGTATTCTACCTCAACCAAATATATGATGCCTATTGTGTAATGAAGGAGAAAAATAATATGGTGACCTAAAACACATGAGGGGAGCCTTAATCAACCTATAACATAGTTATTTTCCATAAAAACAAAATCCAATCTACTGTACAACCCCTCTGATACATGGTTAAAAATCTTTAAATCAATATCATTGAGTAAGGTCGCAATATGAAAAAAGAACTACATCATAACGTCACCCAAGTAAGAACCATTATAAATTGACCTATAGGTCCCTGTGTCATGATAGAGGCATACACACCATAAATAACCAATTGGAAGAACTATAAATTCAACCTTTGAACACCATGTCATATCAAAAAAGTACCACTCTATAAAGGAACTGTACATAAAACTTCATCCTCCTGTTGATTTTATTTTAGAACCTTTGATCTATTACAACTGCATGTAAATTATCCTCCAATCCTCTCGACTCTGTTCACCACTTGAGGGTTGTATTGAACTACTATGTTTTCATTTTATCACTAAACTTTTATCTTCATTTAACATTATTTTATCCTCATCCTTTACTCCTCATTATATCTCAATGCTTGATATCACTTGTCTTAAAAAAATCTAAATTTTCTTTTAATCTCCAAACCTCTTTCACATATAAATTCATTTTATTATAGATTTTTAGTGAGTGAATTTACAACCTAGAAATTAGTTATAAATAAATCCTTTAAACCTAATGATCTAGAACATAATATAAGAAATAAGAACTTAAGTTAATAACTCCAGTGGAATGCATCAAGATATCTTCTTCCA
Organism: Viscum album; assembly: GCA_963277665.1. Classification (NCBI taxonomy): domain Eukaryota; kingdom Viridiplantae; phylum Streptophyta; class Magnoliopsida; order Santalales; family Viscaceae; genus Viscum; species Viscum album. Next base: position 831,956,970 of record OY728147.1, on the reverse strand, counting down.
TATCCTCAATTGGATACCACTTTATATGTTCTAATGTCACTTTTTATCACCATATTTTGATTTATAGCATTGAATACTTTATATATGGCTTTTACACCACTTGAATTTCAAATCTAACTCTATACCACATGAACTCTTTCATTACTATTTATATTTTCATATTTAACAAGAAATGACCCAATTTGTTCAGCACATCAACAATCGGCCTCACCAAAGTTTCCACAACACTATGCCCTTGATCACTATGAAATGAACCAATTTTTTCAACACATCAACAATGGGTTTACCTCCTAGTCATCCAAAATCTCGACTACCAATTCAAACACATACCTAAATGTAATTATGTATACCACACTTGAGAAATGAAGACATAAAAAGAAACATCAAAAATCAATAAAATGCATAAAAATAAACATGAGAAATCAAGGAAGTTTTCAGACTTGAAAATGTGTGGTGGAAACTGTGTGCCACAAATGTTACATATACAAACCAACTGTTTCCATTTTTGTTCAACACATCAACAATACAACTACTCAGGGTCCGATGATGCATCGTCACCCTCTCCACCTTCATTTCTGCTTTGTTCTGTCACATGTAAGAACATTATATTGAAAATTAAATACGGTTGCATATTTATATTAAAGCTTAAAACCTTTGAACGTTATCAAAATAAATGATTTTGATTTTCCGTGATTTACCTGAATACCACCACTCGATGTACTCCCACTGGGGGCATATCTGCTAATCTTCTAACGTATTTCAGTAAAATCTTTCTGCAATACAGATATATAATCCCCCAGTTGGGGAACTGTGTTTCGTAAAGAAAAAATCTCTTTCTTAGCATCTCTAGGTATGGGCTGACTAAAGTCAGGAGTAGATGCAAAATCTATCCCCGGTGGCCTGCTAAAAACCTCAGATGGCACGGGTCCCAAACCCATCCCGCGCACTCTCCCATGACGCTAATTCCCAAGGTCTTTAGCAACCGGGTCATCCTGGGAGACAGAGTAGGAATTCGTAGTATTGGAATCCCATAGTTCTTTAATTTTGACCTATAAATCATATATCAATATATATTAACACAGTAAAAACTGATAATTAGTTATTATGATAAAAAATTGACTTCATACCCCAACTTCTTTAGCAGGCTCATTAACAAAACATCTATCTGATTTCTTGGGAACATCCAACCACAGTTCAGTTCTAGATGCTTCATGGCCTAAACTCTGTGACTGCATTAATCAAATATAAATCAATAATTCAATATATTAAACAGATAATATTGTCTTATAAATATTTAAACTAATAAAAATGTTACCAATGTCGTTCGACTTCTATAAAAACTTTTTGAGCCTGCAGTGTTGGGATGACTTTCATCCCTCGGTTTGATGGATTATGTCTTGAGAGATCCTGAAATAAATAAAATACAATTTGATACTGATGTGTTGAATGTCATGTCCTTTTCATAAAAATTTATAAATGTAAAATGTAGATAATATAATAATATATATATATTTCAATACCATCCGCTTCTGATCCCAATGCCTGTCAACAAACACTTTCCACTGCTCTTTTGGTACCCCACTGGGTAGCATCTCATACATTTGCAGCGCGGTCAAAGAAGCATCGTTGACATCAGACCACAATCTCCATTTAAAATCTTTCCACTTCTTACCTAGATTTTTCAACGTCCACTTCCATGCTATCACATCAGCAATGGTAAAGTGGAAGAACATGTGTATACATAAATTAATTTTGAACATATTAGTAACATTACATTCAATTAAACCATAATGTAATAAATTTAACTTTATTTGAGAATCAAACACTTCATTTGTCCAGATTGGAGGCATATGTCTCCAATCATCATATGAAATGGGAAGGGAAATGGGGTCCGCTGGAAGCTGTCCTTGAATCTAGCCAAGTAACCCCGCGACATCATTCGTAGGGACCCCGTAAGAATCAAATGGCACAACAATCTTCTTTCCATTCAGATTCCAAACATCTGAACTTTTTATCTTTTTCTCTATGGTTGCATTTTTGTCATTTTCAATGAGCAAAAAATTAGTACAAAAAAATGAAATAAATTTATTTAATTAAAATTTGTACCTATGACAGTGACACTCTAGTATGTCTGAGATGAACTAGAAGGGGCGCATCGCTGCCCCAGTGCTGAGGCTCCTGAAGGGGGAGTCGATGACTCAGCCTCTACTGGGACATCCACAGATGGTGTGAGAGATGGTGCAGGGGGAGATGGTGTAGGGGTGTCAGCAGCTGGTGCCTCAGATGTCATGGGGAGGGATCCATATGGAGCGTCATCTGTCACAGAACTAGATGAAATAATGTACCGCTTCTTCCTTGGCATTCCTTTCATTTAATCAAATAAAATTAAGTTCAGAATATATATTTCAAAAAAATAATGCAGAAAAAAAATTAAAAATGATAATAGATGGAGTACTAACAGACAAAATATATATTTCATCCTGCCTCTACTCCTTGCACATTGGATTCTCTTCATTCCCAATATTAATTTGTTTCATACATGATAAAACTAAGGAATGAACAACCATCTATTTCCAATAATATTCAGCTTCCTTTCACATGTCCCTAGTGAAAACCTCTAAAATGGATGTCATTCCCAAAGAAAGTAAAGATATACCAAGGTCTGGGTGAAGACCATCACCAAAGAAATGATCTTTTCCATAATTGATGACCCCTATATTTGGAGAATATATACCAAACCTTGAAAGGTTATTGACATACTCCCATACTGATCTGTCACCAATAAAAAGTCTTATGAGCTCAGTCAATTTCTCTACATTCATTCCCTTAGGAAATAACCATTAAAAAATCAATCTTGATGAGATTCCAATTCATACATTCATGAAGTTAAGAAGGTACCACTGACTCCCACAAGACTCTACTGAAACAATAAATCCAGTTCTAAAAAATTCTCACCCACAAAGTATCAGGTTCCCTAAGACAATTAAGGATCACCTCAATTTGTTCCAACTACCTAACTGCTTCCACTGACCGTTGAAAAACACTTAATGAAGGAAGATAGTGATTCAGTAATCCTATGATGGTGTCCGAGATTGAAAATGATTTAACATCAACAAATCAACATGTATTCTAGGTCGGAATAAGAACTAAATAATCCTTTTTGAAAATTATAGTGGACAACAATAACATCTAAATGAACTATATCAATTAAATACTCAAAATAAATCCTAATTATTTTATATGAAAGTAAGAATAAAATACAAAAAAATGTATAAATTAAACAAGGAACACACTAATGAAACCAAAATTACTTTTCATTTTAAACCACCATTTTTTGTAAGTAATTATGAAATACCACCTCCAATAAGTGTGAACCTCATTTGGAAAATACAGATTGGAGAGAAGTTGAAATAGGATAATAAGGGTATAACTTGTGATGTAAATGCTTTGGCTTTGTGGGATGGGTGTCTAGGAACAAACCATGAATACATTTTTGAAACCTGAGAACATGTATATGAAATAGGATAATAGGGGGATAAAATAGTGATCTCTAAAAATATCCAAAACTAGACTCAAATGACTCACATGATTCTCATCGGTTTAATATTAAACCAATATGTCATACTCAAATACCACTAAAATGAATCAGGATAATCATTGAATATAATGTTGTTCTACACTATAGAAATTATGGGATCATTTGTTAGACCAAAAGGCATAGAAATATACTTTTATTGTCCATACCTACTTTGGATGAAAATCTCCAATATATCAAACTATATTATTCTTAGCTAGTGAAAACCCGAATGGTGATAAATATTTGAGAACCAGTTATTCACTTTCAACTGATCAAACATATCACCAGTCTATGGAAATAGAAACTTGTTCTTTACTATGAGTCGATCCATATTTCGGTAATCATTACAACGGTGAAGGGTTCCATAATATTTATTCACAAAAAACAAAGCCATTTCCCAATATTAAAGGCTTGGGAGAATAAATTAACACTAACTTGATTTCCAATTTAATTTAATAAAAACCCTATAAAAATTATTTAGATAATTTATGTTCAATAAAATGATGAGTAATGGATTTCTTACATCATATCAAGATGACTTTATCCATATCGAACAAAGGCACCATTATATTGTGATGATTCCACCATAATCATGTGTAATCTTCTCAATAAACCTAATAAAAATACCATAATCATATATATAACGACCCATACTTTACATACATTGTTAATACTACAAAATTGAAGCACACTTATTACAACATATGACAAAACCACAAAGGACCGTATAGGTATAGTGTCGTTAGAAACTGGGAAACATAAACAACTGGTTCATAAATATTCTACAGTGTCTCCCATTTATTTCATCATATCTAGGGTCCCTTTTAGCATATTCTACTTAATATCCATCTTCCTGACCTGGGGAAAATAAAACATACAAAAAAGGGTGAGCTCAAATGCTCAGCAAGGGCAAATAATGGAAATAAAAATCATATCATATCTTTTTGAAAATCATAACCCGCAAAAGAGATCATAATATCTTAAAATGGAATAAATAATAGAAGTGAAAATGAGATCCCCATAATCATAACATAAAACTTGAAACTTTGTGGCATGCGCACATAATCATGGAAAATCATTTCTTGTTAGTCATGACTCATTGCCAAGACTATCTTAGCGGACAAAGTCCATTTCTGAACCGAGTTCACTCCTCGTTTCAGTCCTGTATCACTGAACCGAAATAACCTTCCATTCCAGCCATGTCTATCTCATGAGATATAAATCTTTACCCAATGCATTGGAGGGAGATATAGGTCCCACCCATCTTATAATGAATCCTTTCTTATATGTGACACATAATCATAAATCATACATCATCGCATAACACATGAAACAAAAATGGGATTCTTGAAACATCACGACATCATAAAACAAATCATATAAGGTAAATGACTTCATAAAAATAATTTCCTCAAAACATAATCAAATAAATGTAATAATAGGGATAAAAATAGAACCCTATATTATCTTAGATGGAAAATAATTTTGATAAAACATTTGAACTCCATTCTTGAGGAAAATATCCTTTCTACTTCAAAAACACTATTCTTTTCTTAATATGTCATAAAATTATAAACTAAATAAAGTTGATTAAAAATAAACTTGAAAACATATAAAGGAATATTCTTGGAAATAATGTTTTAAAAATCCATTCTTGCCGTATAAGTTAAAAAAAACATTCTTCGTACTATTGTCGGAAAAGTAAAAAAGTACCTCGTACGAAAAACGACAAAAGATTCCTTTCATATATTTTACTAAAAACTCACCAAAGGGTAAAGTTTGATATAAAATATTATGTAAGGATGGAAATAATATTACATATTGAGGGAACATGGATGTGGATGATAAAATACACCCCAGTAATTACCAAAGTAAAAACAATCTCGGATAAAAGTGAGATTGTGATATTTCCCTTACCTTAGGTCCGATTTGCTTTGTACGTGTCCGAAGCTCCTGTATAATGGTTTAAATAATGTTATTGACTTATTCCAGAATCATACATATTGATATGATATCATATATGGTCATATTTTTATAGCTTCTTATTAGTAATATTTCATTGTTACTTGTTACTCGGGTCTTTATTGCCTTTTGTTCTTATGCGTGTTTTGCCGAATAAATTCTTATTCTTCTTTTAAGTTTATAGATACCTTACATCCAAAATGGTATTAGTGTAACATATATCATATTTATTCATTCAATTAATTTATATAATTACTATGTAATGATGATCATGTAGAACGAGTCACATCACATCGTGGAGACGGTATTCCGTACGTACGCACGAGCGACAATATTGTTCCCATGATCGTGGAATTGTATTTAAGTTTATTTATACTATTTCAGTATCAATATAACTTTATAATAATCATATATAGTTACTCATTACACCATTATACCCATCCTTGTAAGGTGATGGTGGAAAATAGAGTACAACACGGCATGGAGACGGTATTCCGTACGTACGCACGCGCGGTGATTTCATTTTTCCGTAGGATGGATAGAAGGTGAATTAGGGTTGTTTCATATTTATAATAACATATCAGTATGTAAGTAATAATTATGTTATTACTTTATCATGAAACAACTAAAGAAGAAGAAGTTGAAGAAGAAAGAAATTGAAAAGATCGGTAATGGATATTACCTCTTCTTTGAAACGCCTCTTTGAATCCTCCACTTAGGGAACTAAGATTGGTCTTTAAAGAAGACCAGGACCTCTAGGATTATTCTAGGGAAGTGGAGAAGGGATTTTGGCAGGGGTTGTACGAGGTTGAGTGCTCAAATTGGTGTGAGGAGGAGGGGGAGGAGGTGCCCTTTTATAAGGAAGGAGAGGGGCACCTTAGGAATACCTCAAAATATTATTTTATATTAAAGTCAAAATCAGTTTATAATGGTTCCAAAGGGTCTTATTTCGAAGGTAAAATGGGGATGGGTCTAAATCCTATCAACCAATAATATTTAGACAAGTTTAGGTTATTATTTTAACCTTATCAATTAGATTTAACTCTAAGTTAAATAATTTAACTTTTACCGTGACTTTTTGTTTTCTTACACTATATGGTTAATACACTTACTATAACATGCCAAAAGAACCCCAAGTTGTTTATTATTAATATATATATATATCCTTATCTAAGTCATTTGGCCGAACCTTATATTTTTAGGAATAAAATAAAAATTAATAATATAATATTTGATTTAAAAACTATTTTGTGTCAATTTTAACACTATTTGATATATGATTTTTGTGAAAGTCATAACAGAATTATATGTTCGAACCAAGTTTATTAAATCAACAATAATATATCATAGTAACCTAGAAAATTAGTGTAATTCATAAAAAGTCTCAAATTACATTTATTGGAGCATTTATAACATCAATTATGTTAACATTTCCTTAAAAGGGTAATTACTGCATCATCGTTGTGTCATAAATAAATTAATTTATATAAAGTCTAAAAATTATAAATAAACTATCATTATGTAGGAAATCTTTTTATATTTCTAATGAATATTTATAGTCGAATTTATCTTATGTATAATCCCATATTAAAAATGTTTTAGTTATTAAACATTGATTTTAACTATTTTAACTATTCATTAAATAAACTAATATTAAATGTCATAATCTAATCCAAGTGGACCTAAATTGTCATATTATATTCATAAGGTTGTTTTTGGTCGAATTAAACTTATCCAATAGAATTAGGACATGTGTTAGGGTAATAGTAATATCATATTTACCCTTAGTTACCCTATTTACTATTAACCGCGGTAAAAAAAGTAAAAAGTTACTATTCACCAAAAAATTATTTTTATCTCATTGAACCACATTTTACTTTTTGATATCAACCATGTCTGTCGGATTTTAAAAATTCCATTCACAGAAGCGGTAAAATTAAGTTTTATGCAAAATTCAGTTTTTAACCTACCACTTAGTGGTTTCACTATTCATCAAAAATTGAATGTTTTCAGAAAAATACCAAAATTTCACCCTAGGCTAATTTCGGTATTCCGAATCCAAAAATGAGGTCCATTTTGAAAGATAAAATTTCAAAAAGTGGTTATTACTATTCATAATGACAATTTTAAATAATATTTTAATAGCATATCGTCGTTTAGTGAAACTAGGTATTGCGTACAACGCAAGATATTGAGGAAGGTCGCGATTGCGTGTAAAGTAAGACAAGCTAGTGTGTAGTGAAATATTACTTTGATGATATATATATAACATAAAAACAAAATATTACTCATAAAAATCTCGGGTGTTACATTCTACCCCCCTTAAAAAGATTTTCGCCCTCGAAATTCGTCACTTTGTAACAAACAGATGGGGATACTTCTCCCTCATCATATCCTCAAGCTCCCATGTAGCTTCTTCAAGTTGGTAGTTCCTCCATAAAACTTTCAACAATCGAGTGGTATTGTTTCGGCGGACTTTTTCGCTATGATCTAGAATCTCTATCGGTTGTTCTTCATAAGAAAGATCTTGCTCCAGCGGTACAACTTCTGAGCTGAGTACATGTGAAGGATCAGGTATGTACTTTCTCAGGAGAGATACATGGAACACATCGTGGACTTGAGAGAGATTCGGTGGAAGCTCCAATCGGTAAGCTACCTTTCCAACACGATCTAGTATTTCGAAAGGACCGATATATCTAGGGCTCAACTTCCCCTTCTTTCCAAATCTCATAACCCTCTTCCAGGGAGATATTTGTAAGAACACTTTATCACCCACTTCAAACTCTAGGTCTTTTCTTCGGTTGTCGGTATAACTTTTCTGTTGACTCTAAGCTGCTCTTATGTGTTTTTGAATAGATCTGACCTTTTCTGCCATTTCATCAATGAGATCAGGTCCTAATAGCTTTCTTTCCCCAACTTCATCCCAGCAAGTTGGAGTCCTGCATTTCTTTCCATAGAGAGCTTCATAAGGAGCCATCTGAATACTGGAGTGAAAGATATTATTATAAGAAAATTCCACCAAAGGTATGTGTTGATCCCATCCTCCTTTGAAATCCATAGAGCAAGCTCTCAACTTATCTTCTAGGGTTTGAATTGTTCTCTCAGACTGACCGTCTGTCTGAGGATGATAAGTAGTGCTGAAACTCAACTCTGTATCCAGAGTATGCTGAAGACTTCGCCAGAACTTCGAGGTAAATCTCGGATCCCGATCAGATATAATAGAAAGTGGTACTCCATGCAATCTTACCACTTCCTTTACATATATCCTGGCAAGCTGATCTAGAGAGAAATCCTCTCTAATAGCAATGAAGTGTGCAGACTTTGCAAGATGATCAACTATGACCCAGATAGCATTATTGCCTTTGGATGTTTTAGGAAGTCCTGTGACAAAGTCCATAGTGATGTTTTCCAATTTCCATTTGGGTATGGGTAATGGTTGTAACATCCCCTTAGACTTCTGTCTCTCAGCTTTAACTTGTTGACAAACCAAGCATCGAGAGACATATTCAGCAACATCTCTTTTCATGCCATCCCACCAGAAGTACTCTTTCAGGTCCCTATACATCTTCGTGCTTCCAGGATGAATAGAGAATGAAGAACTATGAGCCTCATCCAGCAGCTCCTTCTTTAATTCGGGTATGGGAGGAACACAAACCCGATTCCTGAACTTTATTATCCCATCACAATCAAGGTTGAATTCAGGAACATTTCTCACCTTCTTTTGTAACTCGACATCTTCTTTCTGTGCCTCTTTAATCTTCACATGTATAGATGGTTGAACATTCATTTGAGAAAGATAAGATTTTCCCCTTCCATTATAATTCCAAGATCCATCCTTTGTAAATCCATAAATATTGGATCTTTTGTGATCATCATCATGGATAAACTATCATGGTCTTTTCGACTTAATGCATCTGCCACCTTGTTTGCTTTCCCAGGGTGGTAATGGATTGAGTAGTCATAATCCTTAATCAGCTCCAACCATCTTCTTTGACGCATATTCAGCTCCTTTTGTGTGAAAATATACTTTAAACTTTTATGATCAGTATAAATATCACACCTTTCACCATAATGGTAATGCCTCCAAATCTTTAATGCAAAGATTACCGTAGCTAACTCCAAATCATGTGTTGGGTAATTTTCCTCATGTATTTTCAACTGTCGCGAGGCATAAGCTATCACCATATCATTTTGCATAAGAACACACCCCAATCCCTTCTTGGATGCATCACTGTAGATCACAAACCTTTCTCCACTACAAGGAAGTGTGAGCACAGGTGCACTGGATAACCTTCTTTTCAACTCTTTGAAATTCTCTTCACATTCCTCTATCCAAACAAACTTAACTCCTTTCCGAGTCAACTTGGTTAGTGGATTAGATAATCGTGAAAAATATTTCACAAAACGTCGATAATATCCAGCCAAACCAAGAAAACTTCGGATCTCATTTACTGTTGTTGGTCTCGACCATCTTTCAATAACCTCTGTTTTTGCTGGATCCACATATATCCCCTCTTTTGAGATTATGTGACCCAAAAATGCAACTTTTTGAAGCCAAAATTCACACTTGGTAAATTTGTCATAAAGCATCTACTTTCTCAGGGTATTCAATATAATTCTCAAGTGATCTTCATGATCTTACTTGCTCTTTGAATAGACAAGAATATCGTCTATAAATACTACCACAAATTGATCAAGATAGTCTCTAAAGACTCTATTCATTAGATCCATGAAGATAGCAGGGGCATTAGTAAGACCAAATGGCATCACTATAAATTCATAGTGTCCATACCTTGTACGGAAAGCAGTCTTTGGTATATCCTCCCTTTTGACCCTTATTTGATGATACCCTGAATGAAGATCAATCTTGGAAAAGTATTGAGCTCCGCGTAGTTGGTCAAATAAGTCATCAATGCGTGGGAGAGGATATTTGTTCTTGATAGTGATATTGTTAAGTTCTCGATAATCAATACAGAGTCTCATTGATCCATCTTTCTTCTTAACAAATAGAACAGGTGCTCCCCAAGGTGACGCACTAGGGCGTATGAATCCCTTATCAAGATTCTCTTGGAGTTTCTTCTTCAATTCCTGCAACTCAATTGGGGACATTCTATATGGTGTCTTTGAAATAGGCAAAGCACCCGGTACGAGTTCTATTGAAAACTCAACTTCACGATTTGGTGGAAGGCCCGGTAATTCCTCTGGAAAGACATCATCAAACTCCCGTACGATGGGCATATGCTTAATCGCGAGTTTCTCACCAACCATTTGAGATAAATAACCTTCATTTAGTGGAATCAATACCCATAAAATGGAAGAAATTTCCACTGGAAGGTTATGTTCATCCTTGCATTGATAGACGATCATAGATTGATCTGGAATATGAAATGTGACTTCCCTTCTTTGGAAATTGATATGAGCTCCGTATAAAGAAATCCAATCCATGCCAAGAATCACATCGAATTCCACTAAAGGAAGGATCACAAGATTTGCAGGAAGCACTTTCCCACAAACGTCAATTGGAGAAGAATTATAAACTTTTTATGTGATTGATGTGCCATTAGGTGTTGTCACAGCTAACTCAACATCTAATTGTTGAGGTAATACGGTGATACCCTTAGAAAATTCTTCAGAAATAAAAGAGTGGGTGGATCCAGAATCAAATAAAACATTTGCTACTTTAGAGTGGATGGTAAGTGTATGTAACGACCCAAAGTTTCATTAATGGAAAATCCCTCTTGATCCAGTTAAAAGTTTCTTTATGAAAAATGTTTTTATAAGATGTCAACTTCTTTAGTTTTACGTTAAGATTTGTGACCGTTACTTTTATAGCCGTTGAACAGTGATCATCTGAGTAGTATAAATATAAAGCTTTAACGAAACCATTTCTACTCAGACAAAGGAAGCAATGGCCTCATCCAGTAGAATTGCCCCTTAAGAAGCCCATTTGTCAGACCTCAGAAAAGAGGTGGCGTCTTTGGGCTTTTCCCTTAACCAAGACCAAGCTGAGCTTCATCAAGTCAAGCTCGAACGTGATCGTCTACGGGAAAAGTGGAAGTTGATTGAAATTACAACTCGAGCGATGTTATCCGAGCAACCCCAAGAGTCTGTCACCATCGCACACCTTACCCTTAGGTCTTATGTGGCTATTTTAAGGGGTTATGTAACAAATAAGTATCAGCATGTTCATGTACATTATTTTTTTATATAATAATGAATATAATTTCTAGTCATTTTTGATACATTGTAATTAGTTTTTAAAGTAAAAATGGTGTTTTTAGTTATTATTTAATTAAGAATTATATTTTATTAAATTAAAGGATTTTTGAATTAAATAATATTTTAATAAAATAATATTATTAATATTAAATTAATTTTATTTATTAAGTATAAATGATCTTATAATTTTATGAATGCAATTAAAATTTTTATTAAGGTTTGAAAGCCATTTCTGTCAAAACCCGTGAATTTTTTTATAAATGTCGGTTTTTTTTAAAAGTGAAAATTCACATATTTAGAAAATTATTTAGATAAAATAAATATTATTTTTGGAATCAGGACGTCGAAATTATCCAACGGTGAATTTTTCATAATTTTCTGAGACAGTCAAATTTTTGGGTAAAAATTAAATACCATTTAAATATATAATGTGTTTTATGACATCATAATGACCCAATGGTGATGTAATAAAATACCATAATCCTTATGTTCGGCCAATATGTGTTTTATCATTAAAATAATGAGGTTTTGGGTTTGTTTGACTTACTTTTCAAAGCATTAATGGAGCCCTCAAGATTTATTCAACACTTTGCTTTTTTAAATTAATTTCCATGGGAGTGTGACTCACCTCCACATAAGCAACCCTAATTTTTTAATAAGTTAGGACCTTGGCCTTGTAAAATATTGTTTTCCTCTTTCCTTTTCCAGAAACCATGGGCAAATACCATGGGATGGTTTGTGGTTTGGATTATTTTAATATAAGGGGTCCCAAACCTAAATAATAAAGAATTCTCTCACCTTTCCTATATAAACCCACCCAAGATCCCACTTCCTCCTCACTAAAATCCCTTGGAGTTCGTCCAACCTCTGCCCTAATCTCTATATAATCCTCCCAAGTTGCCTCAAGCTCCCAAGAAGCCTCTCACAAGCCTCTCTCTAGCCTTTGGAAGCACACTTCCAAGTAAGGGTTTTTTCTTCCTTTCTCATTTTTTTCAATTTTCTTTAAGTTGTATTGCCCTTTTTATTTCAATTATGAATGTTTGGGTATGGTTTCACACCTCCCCCATACTTCCCTCTTATTGTTTGAATGATGGTAGAACCCTTTCGCTCTCATTAAATGCCTCCCATGTACACCCGTTACTATGCCGAAATTCCGAAAGGAACTTCTCTCTCTTCTTTTACATTCAAGCAATACTTTTGTATCATGAATCTAAATTCCATTTAGATTGTTGGGAAATGTATATATATGACCTCCTTACTTTCCATCACATGTAAATATGATGAGGAACCCATTTCTCTCTCATCAACCTTTCTTATGAATTCTTATGTCACGCCGTTACGCTGCCGAAATCGCACCGATTTTCTAAGCCAATGTCATTGTGTAGTGAATACCATGCCCATTTCTCCATCAAGGGTATTCACCTTTATGCACATGTACTTATTGATTGTAATGTTCATGTATGAATTCCACATTCCTTTATCGTGGAATAAATGATTATGTTTTATGAATCCATGTTTTATGATCCATGTGGCACACTTATGCATGAAATGAAATGTTTAAGAAAGGTGAACCCTGATAGCGCTCCAATGCATTGGGTAAAGTATAGTATCATGATTCGTCATGTTCAATGAGTGTTGAATCATGCTAATTCAAGTGCAACGAGGGTTTACTCGTGCTTCAAGTGCAATGAGGGTTTACTCATGCTCCATGTGCAATGAGCCTTGGCTCATGCGAATTCAATGTTAAGTGTTGTTGCCACATTTCCATGTTATGATTATCATGCCTTATCATGCCTTTATGTTCATGTTTCTCTTATGCTCTATTTATATGCCTATTTCCTAACATGTATTTTACTCCTCATGTTATTCATTTTGTACTCCCTTACTGGGCTTTATAGCTCACCCTTTTCTTATGCATGTCCTCAGGTTATCCCATGCAATGCTAAGTACGAAGGAATGTAGTGGTCATGTAAAGGAAGTTTTCAATAAAGATGTTGTATTTCAAGTTTAAAGTTTTTATGTAATGATCCTAAGACCCAAAGACACTAAACCTCTTGATCTTCTTTGTTGTATCAAGTGAAGTTTTATGTAATAAAGCATGTTTAAGTTGTGATAAAAAGCAGGGTTGTCATAGTTGGTATCAGAGGATAGGTTTAGTTATTTTTGGGATTAGGAAACCCTAGAAAAGCCTTAGATAAAAGATTAAGTATAATAAAAGCATACTTAAGTTTTGGTAAATACTAAGTAGGTGGTTTATCAAACAAATACATCCCAGTCTGGATACGAGCAGGTAGAGGCGGCTCTGGCACAGCTGTATCCTAGGGGTAAAACCCAAAAACACCGCTTTGAGCTAGACTCGAACGGGAACTGGTGCACGAAAACGGGCCTTGATGAACTCTTGGTTACGACACTCCCGGGGGATATGTTTTTACAAATTCACAATCTTAGTATGAACCCTTATTAAGGAAAAAATTCCCCTAAGAATATATGTTAGAAGGAAGATCATGAAAAGCCTGGATTGAATCCTATAGACTCATGAGTTAAAGAGATTAAAGTTTATTTATAAGTCATCAACTTTTGTCTTTGGATTAACCTTTACATGTTACCCCTAACTTTCCTTTTATTCCAGCCAATGGCTGGTAATAGGAGAACTCGGGCTAACAACCGTTGTGAAGATCAGTGTGATGATTGTACTTATGAGATGCCCAATCCAATGGGAGCGGGAATCGCAAACTTTGTCACACTTCTCTCTCTGCTAACTCAAGTTTTGAATAGAAACACTGGTCAAGAGGAACGTTCAACCCCCCCTAAGAAAGAACAAGTCACTATTGAAAGCTTCATGAGACAAAGGCCTCCTACTTTTAGTGGATCATCCGATCCCACAATTGCTGAACAATGGATTAACTCCATTGAAAAGATATTCTCTATCCTCCAATGCTCTGAAAAAGAGAAGGTTCTCCTGGAGGCTTATCGTATGGAGGGTGAAGCTGATCAATGGTGGAAGTTGATCAAAAATACGAAGCCTGAGGAGGAGATCGAGGCTTTGGAATGGAAGGAATTCCGGAAGATGTTTTTCGATAAATATTTTCCGCGCACCCTCCGTCTTAAGATGGAAAGGGACTTCCTTTACATCAAATAGAAACATGAAGAATCTGTGGGAGCGTACGAGGCAAACTTCACAAGGCTTGAACGATACTCTTCCGTCTTTGTCGTTACCCCCGAATGCATGGTTGACCGATTCTTTGGTGGGCTGAAGCCTATCTTGCGGAAAGCATTAGAGATCCATGACTTCGACAGCTATGAGGAAATTGTCCGATGTGCCCTCAAGGTTGAAATGGAGATCGGAGAATCACAGGGGTATCATGGGTACAAGAAGAATAAGGTGGACTTCAATGCTGGTGTTCCGATGGATAAATCCAACGGCGCTAAGAAATTCCAGCACCCCATTTGCCAAAAGTGTGGAAAGAAGCACCCTGGAAATTGCCTTAGGGGGACAAGAAAATGCTTCAAGTGTGGAAGAGAAGGGCAACTAGCTGTTAACTGTCAGCAAGAAGGACCCGCAACTGCGACAGAGGATAGGAACACTCCATTCAAACCTCAACGCATTGTTCAATGCTACAAATGCAAAGAACTGGGTCATTTTGCAAATCAGTGCCCTAATCCAAGGGTTATCGGAGGCAACCAGTAACCTCCAAGACAGCAAGGAAGAACTTTTGCCATCACTTCTGCCGAAGTGAACCCCGAAAACGAAGTGGTGACAGGTACGCTAGTTATGCATTCAAGAATAGGAAACGTACTTTTTGATTCAGTTTCTACACATTCTTTTATATCTCAAAAGTTTAGTAGAACAATCCCTGCACCACCACAAATCATGGAAGTAAAGATGTCGGTGAGTACGGAAAATGGGGCAATCATTGCATCCCATGAGTATAAGTCCTCCCCTGTTATAATATGTGGATTGAATTTCCCAGCGAACCACGTTATACTCCCTTTGGTGGAATTTGATTTAATTCTTGGCATGGATTGGCTTTCCTTATATAGAGCCAACATAAATTGTCGGGAGAGGGAAATCACACTCCATGTGGAGAATCGACCCCCGATTCTTTACAAGTGTCAGGAGGAAGATGAATCTCCTTTAGATCCATCATCTCAAGCATGGATATTACTGACTTATGAGCACGCATATCTGGCTCAGATGATTGAGTCTAAGGAAGAAACCACCCTTGAAGAAATGCCTATTGTGAGGGAATTCACTGAAGTATTTCCCGAGGAACTTCCTGGTCTTCCTCCAAGAAGAGATGTTGAGTTCTCAATTGAACTTATACCTAGGGCGCTACCAATATCCAAGACTCCATATAGAATGGCTGTTGTTGAGCTTGAAGAGCTGAAGAAACAACTACAGGAGAATCTGGATAAAGGGTTTATACGCCCAAGTGCATCACCATGGGGTGCACCAGTCCTCTTCGTCAAGAAGAAAGATGGGTCAATGCGGATTGCATCGATTATCGTGAACTTAACAAAATCACAATAAAGAACAAGTATCCTCTCCCAATAATCAATGACTTGTTTGATCAGCTGCGTGGAGCACAATACTTCTCCAAGGTGGACTTGCGGCCGGGATATTATCAAGTAAGGGTGAAGAAGGAAGATATATCCAAGACTGCTTTTCGTACAAGGTATGGGCACTATGAATTCATAGTAATTCCTTTTGGACTCACCAATGCTCCAGCAATATTCATGGACTTGATGAATAGAGTCTTTATAGATTACCTTGACAAATTTGTGGTAGTCTTTATAGATGATATTCTAATATACTCCAAAACCAGGGAGGACCATGAGGAGCATTTAAAAACTGGACTAGAGACTTTGCTCAAGGATAAGCTCTATACAAAGTACAAAAAGTGTGAGTTTTGGTTGAAGGAAGTCTCATTCTTGGGCCATATCATCACAAGCAATGGGATATCTGTGGACCCCTCCAAAACATATGCAATTGAGGGATGGCCGAGGCCAACATCGGTAACTGATATCCGTAGCTTCTAGGGGTTAGATGGATATTATCGATGATTTGTGAGAAATTTCTCACGATTGTCCAACCCTCTTACCAAACTAACTTGAAAGGGAGTAAAGTTTTCTTGGAGTGATGAATGCGAAGAAATCTTTAAGGTGTTGAAAAGGTGGCTTATCACTGCACCCGTGCTCACTTTACCCACAAGTGGGGAGCTTTTTGTGGTATTTAGTGATGCTTCGAAGAAGGGCTTAGGATGTGTGCTGATGCAGAATGATAAAGTGATATCCTATGCCTCAAGGCAGTTGAAAATCCATGAGCGAAACTATCCAACGCATGATCTGGAGTTGGCGGCGGTGATCTTTGCCTTGAAAATCTGGCGGCATTATCTTTATGGAGTGAAATGTGGGATATATACTGACCACAAGAGTCTTAAATATATATTCACACAGAAAGAGCTTAATATTCTCCAGAGAAGATGGATATAGCTCATCAAGGATTATGACTATTCAATACATTACCACCCTGGGAAGGCGAACAAGGTGGCAGATGCCTTAAGTAGAAAGGATCCAACGATTCTATCAGTGATGAGAATTGAGAAGGATCCAATCTTCTTAGACTTGATGAAGTTGGATGTGGGAATCATAAAGAAGGGAAAATCATCAATCCTTTCACAAATGATTGCTCAACCATCTCTCTTGGAAAGGATAATGGATGCTCAAAAGGATGATGCAGGAATCCAAGAAAAAGTGGAAGCTATCAAAAAGGGAAAATCCTCAGAGTTTAATGTTAATGAAGAAGGAATTGTGCGGTTTGGGAAAAGACTATGTGTTCCATCAAGTTCGGAGCTGAAGAAGGAACTTTTGGATGATGCACATAGTTCAAATTTATCTATTCACCCAGGGAGCACAATGATGTATCGAGATCTCCGAGAAAACTTTTGGTGGGATAATATGAATAAGGAGATCGCTGAATATACATCAAAGGGCCTGGTGTGTTAGCAAGTGAAGGAAGAGAGGCAGAAGTCTAAGGGGATGATGCAACCATTGCCCATACCAGAATGGAAATGGGAGAACATCACCATGGACTTTGTCACTGGACTTCCAAGGACATCCAAAGGCAACAATGCAATCTGGGTTGTTGTGGATCGTCTTACAAAGACTGCACACTTCATTGCTATTCGAGAGGATTTCTCTTTGGATCAAATGGCAAGGATATATATCAGGGCTGTGGTACGGTTGCATGGAGTACCACTATCTATTGTGTCTGACTGAGATCCAAGATTTACCTCTAAGTTTTGGAAGAGTCTTCAACATGATCTGAATACTGAACTGAACTTCAGTACGACCTATCATCCTCAAACTGATGGCCAATCCGAGCGGACTATCCAAACACTTGAGGATATGTTGAGAGCGTGCTCAATGGACTTTAAAGGAGGATGGGATCAACATCTTCCTCTAGTTGAATTCTCTTATAATAATAGTTTCCACTCGAGCATCCAAATGGAACCATATGATGCCCTGTATGGGAAAAGGTGTAGAACACCAGCTTGTTGGGATGAGGTCGGTGAACGTAAGCTGCTTGGACCAGAAATGGTCAAAGAAATGGTGGATAAGGTGAAAACCATTCAGCAGCATATCAAGGCAGCCCAAAATCGACCGAAGAGTTATGCAGATAATCGTCGACGAGACATTGAGTTTAAAGTCAGAGACATGGTGTTTTTACGCATATCTCCATGGAAGAAGGTCATGAGGTTTGGAAAGAAAGGGAAGTTAAGTCCAAGGTACATCGGCCCCTTCGAGATTCTTGATCGTGTTGGGGCTGTGGCCTATAGACTAGCACTTCCACCTACTATGGCCAAGGTTCATGATGTCTTCCATGTATCCCTCTTAAGGAAGTACATACCAGACCCTTCACATGTACTCTCTTCCGAGGTGGTACAATTAGAAGACGAACTTTTTTATGAGGATAAACTAGTGAAGATCTTAGATCGTAGAGAAAAAGTTCTACGAAATAAGACAATGCCCCTCGTCAAGGTGTTGTGGAGAAACCACAAGTTTGAAGAAGAAACTTGGGAGTCGGAGGATATGATGAAGCTAAGTTACCCACATTTGTTTTAGTGTGGGAAAAGGAAAATTTCGAGGGCGAAATTTCTTAAGGGGGGAATGTTGTAACGACCCAAAGTTTCATTAATGGAAAATCCCTCTTGATCCAGTTAAATGTTTCTTTATGAAAAATGATTTTATAAGATGTCAACTTCTTTAGTTTTACGTTAAGATTTGTGACCGTTACTTTTATAGCCGTTGAACAATGATCATCTGAGTAGTATAAATATAAGGCTTTAACGAAACCATTTCTACTCAGACAAAGGAAGCGATGGCCTCATCCAGTAGAATTGCCCCTTATGAATCCCATTTGTCAGAGCTCAGAAAAGAGGTGGCATCTTTGGGCTTTGCCCCTTACCAAGCCCAACCTGAGCTTCATCAAGTCAAGCTTGAACATGATCGTCTACGGGAAAAGTGGAAGTTGATTTAAATTACAACTCGAGCGATGTTATCCGAGAAACCCCAAGAGTCTGTCACCATCGCACACCTTACCCTTAGGTCTTATGCGGCTATTTTAAGGGGTTATGTAACAAATAAGTAGCACCATGTTCATGTACATTATTTTTGTATATAATAATGATTATAATTTCTAGTCATTTTTGATACATTGTAATTAGTTGTTAAAGTACAAATGGTGTTTTTAGTTATTATTTAATTAATAATTATATTTTATTAAATTAAAGGATTTTTGAATTAAATAATATTTTAATAAAATATTATTATTAATATTAAATTAATTTTTTTTATTAAGTATAAATGATCTTATAATTTTATGAATGCAATTAAAATTTTTATTAAGGTTTGAAAGCCATTTCTGTCAAAACCCGTGAA
This sequence comes from Viscum album, assembly GCA_963277665.1. Lineage (NCBI taxonomy): Eukaryota > Viridiplantae > Streptophyta > Magnoliopsida > Santalales > Viscaceae > Viscum > Viscum album. Next base: position 831,937,271 of record OY728147.1, on the reverse strand, counting down.
TTTTTTTATAAATGTCGGTTTTTATTTTAAAAGTGAAAATTCACATATTTAGAAAATTATTTAGATAAAATAAATATTATTTTTGGAATCAGGACGTCGAAATTATCCAACGGTGAATTTTTCATAATTTTCTGAGACAGTCAAATTTTTGGGTAAAAATGAAATACCATTTAAATATATAATTTGTTTTATGACATCATAATGACCCAATGGTGATGTAATAAAATACCATAATACTTATGTTCGGCCAATATGTTTTTTATCATTAAAATAATGAGGTTTTGGGTTTGTTTGATTTACTTTTCAAAGCATTAATGGAGCCCTCAAGACTTATTCAACACTTTGCCTTTTTAAATTAATTTCCATGGGAGTGTGACACACCTCCACATAAGAAACCCTAATTTTTTAATAATTTCGGACCTTGGACTTGTAAAATATTGTTATCCTCTTTTCGTTTCCAGAAACCATGGGCAAATACCATGGGATGGTTTGTGGTTTGGATTATTTTAATATAAGTGGTCCCAAACCTAAATAATAAAGAATTCTCTCACCTTTCCTATATAAACCCACCAAAGCTCCCACTTCCTCCTCACTAAAAACCCTTGGAGTTCGTCCAACCTCTGCCCTACTCTCTCTAGAATCCTCCCAAGGTGCCCCAAGCTCCCAAGAAGCCTCTCACAAGCCTCTCTCTAGCCTTTGGAAGCACACTTCCAAGTAAGGGTTTTTTTCTTCCTTTCTCATTTTTGTCAATTTTCTTTAAGTTGTATTACCCTTTTTATTTCAATTATGAATGTTGAGGTATGGTTTCACACCTCCCCCATACTTCCCTCTTATTGTTTTAATGATGGGAGAACCCTTTCTCTCTCATTAAATGCCTCCCATGTACACCCGTTACTATGCCGAAATTCCGAAAGGAACTTCTCTCTCTTCTTTTACATTCAAGCAATACTTTTGTATCATGAATCTAAATTCCATTTCGATTGTTGGGAAATGTATATATATGACCTACTTACTGTCCATTACATGTAAATATGATGAGGAACCCATTTCTCTCTCATCAACCTTTTTTATGAATTCTTATGTCACGCCGTTACGCTGCCGAAATCGCACCGATTTTCTAAGACAATGTCATTGTGTAGTGAATACCATGCCCATTTCTCCATCAAGGGTATTCACCTTTATGCAAATGTACTTATTGATTGTAAAGTTAATGTATGAATTCCACATTCCTTTATCGTGGAATAAATGATTATGTTTTATGAATCCATGTTTTATGATCCATGTGGCACACTTATGCATGAAATGAAATGTTTAAGAAGGGTGTGCCCTGATAGCACTCCAATGCATTGGGTAAAGTATAGTATCATGATACGTAATGTGAAATGAGTGTTGAATCATTCTAATTCAAGCGAAACAAGGGTTTACTCGTGCTTCAAGTGCAATGAGGGTTTACTCATGCTCCAAGTGCAATCAACCTTGGCTCATGCTAATTCAATGTTAAGTGTTGTTGCCACATTTCCATGTTATGATTATCATGATTTATCATGCCATTATGTTAATGTTTCTCTTATGCTCTATTGATATGCCTATTGCCTAACATGTATTTTAATCCTCATGTTATTCATTGTGTACTCCCTTACTGGGCTTTATATCTCACCCTTTTCTTATGCATGTCCTCAGGTTATCCCATGAAATGCTAAGTACGAAGGAATGTAGTGGTCATATAAAGGAAGTTTTCAATAAATATGTCGTATTTCAAGTTTAAAGTTTTTATGTAATGATCCTAATCCCCAAAGACACTAAACCTCTCGATCTTCTTTGTTGTATCAAGCGAAGTTTTATGTAATAAAGCATGTTTAAGTTGTGATAAAAAGCAGGGTTGTCATAGTGTACCTTTCACCACTTCGTTATCGTACTCCACATCGCTGATAGAAATTGCATGTGACTTTCCTTTGTCTTTAGCCTTAAGAGTTTGTTGACGTCAACCATCATCATCAACCCTTGGATTTGGGCATTTATTGGCATAATGCCCCATCTCCTTGCACTTGAAACATTGAAGTGTAGTAGGTTCATTCTGTGTATCCCTTCCTTTGTTTGCATCATTAGACATCTTATTCCCATTATCGCGGCATTCAAATGCCCGATGACCTTCCTTTCCACATTTGAAACATTTACTTGTCCCTTTAAGACAACTCCCTCCATGTTTCTTTCCACACTTTGAGCATAAGGGAAATCTCATCTTCTTTTCAGTGTGCTCTTTAGATTTTCCTTTGAATTCCATTTTCATCTTCTTATCAAACCCATATGACTGATGGGTTACTCCAATCTCCATCTCGACTTTGAGAGCACATCGAACGATTTCCTCGTAGCTATTGAAGTCCCTTATGGCTAATGCCCTTCGAAGACTCGGTTTTAAGCCACTAAAGAATCGATCGATCTTACTCTCAGGTTGGATAATAATACCAGAAGCGTACCTTGCAAGTCTTGTAAAATTTGCTTCATAGGTACCTACAGATTCATCATCCCTTTGCTTCAGTTCAAGAACTCTTTCTCCATCTTTGTTCGGAGAATACGAGGGAAGTACTTATTGAAAAATAAGTTCTTGAACTCGTCCCATTCCATGGACTCAATTTCATCCCTTTGCCTCGTATTCTTAATAAGATTCCACCATTGATCAGCATCTCCTTCCAAATGATACACTGCTAGGATGACTTTATCATGTTCAGAACATTAAAGAACTGAAAATATCTTTTCAGTAGTACTAATCCATTGTTCAGCAACTAATGGATCAGTAGACCCGCTGAAAGAAGGGGGACGCTACCTCATGAAGGATTCAACAGAATGTTGCTCCTTCCTTTGCTCGTTTGGAAGTCCTGCATGATTCATAGCTTGAGAAAGTTGTGTGAGCATGGGTAAAAGATTTTGCATTCCAGCTCCCATATCGTTTGGTTGCTCAGGGGGACAATCATTGCATTGCCCATCGCATTCCGCATTAACACGGTTCCTTCGGGTTCCAGCCAATGACTAAAACCAAGAATAATAGTGTGAGAAACACTAATTATAATAGGAAAACCACATAATAAAATTTTCACGCTTAAGGTCTTATCCTAGGTTATTCATGGCCAATTCTAAAACACTAAGATTGTGTTCTATGCTTAGACTTATCCTTAGGGTTCTTACTAAGGCTTTCACATCCTAGTTTCCAAAGGTTGACTATACCTTTCCTCTGATACCAACTATAACGACCCATACTTTACATACATTGTTAATACTTCAAAATTGAAGCACACTTATTACAACATATGACAAAACCACAAAGGACCGTATAGGTATAGTGTCTTTAGAAACTGGGAAACATAAACAACTGGTTCATAAATCTTCTACAGTGTCTCTCATTTATTTCATCATATCTAGGGTCCCTTTTAGCATATTCTACTTAATATCCATCTTCCTGACCTGGGGAAAAGAAAACATACAAAAAAGGGTGAGCTCAAATGCTCAGCAATGGCAAATAAAGGAAATAAAAATCATATCATATCTTTTTGAAAATCATAACCTGCAAAAGAGATCACAATATATTAACATGGAATAAATCATAGAAGTGAAAATGAGATCCCCATAATCATAACATAAAACTTGAAACTTTGTGGCATGCACACATAATCATGGAAAATCATTTCTTGTTAGTCATGACTCATTGCCAAGACTATCTTAGCGGACAAAGTCCATTTCTGAACCGAGTTCACTCCTCGTTTCAGTCCTGTATCACTGAACTGATATAACCTTCCATTCCATCCATGTCTATCTCATGAGATATAAATCATTACCCAATGAATTGGAGGGAGATATAGGTCCCACCAATCTTATAATGATTCCTTTCTTATGTGTGCCACATAATCATAAATCATACATCATCGCATAACACATGAAACAAAAATGGGATTCTTGAAACATCACGACATCATAAAACAAATCATATAAGGTAAATGACTTCATAAAAATAATTTCCTCAAAACATAATCAAATCAATGTAATAATAGGGATAAAAACATAACCCTATATTATCTTAGATGGAAAATAATTTTGATTAAACATTTGAACTCCATTCTTGAGGAAAATATCATTTCTACTTCAAAAACACTTTTCTTTTATTAATATGTCATAAAATTATAAACTAAAAGAATTTGATTAAAAATAAACTTGAAAACTTATAAAGGAAGATTCTTGGAAATAATGTTTTAAAAATCCATTCTTTCCGTATAAGTTAAAAAAACATTCTTCATACTTTTGTCGGAAAAGTCAAAAAGTACCTCGTACGAAAAACAACAAAAGATTCCTTTCATATATTTTACTAAAAACTCACCGAAGGGTAAAATTGGATATAAAATATTGTAGAAGGATGGAAATAATATTACATATTTAGGGAACATGGATGTGGATGATAAAATACACCCCAGTAATTACCAAAGTAAAAACAATCTCGGATAAAAGTGAGATTGTGATATTTCCCTTACGTTAGGTCCGATTTGCTTTGTACATGTCTGAAGCTCCTGTATAATGGTTTAAATAATGTTATTGACTTATTCCAGAATCATACATATTGATATGATATCATATATGGTCATATTCGTATCTTCTTATTAGTAATATTTCATTGTTACTTGTTACTCGGGTCTTTATTGCCTTTTGTTCTTATGCGTGTTTTGCCGAATAAATTCTTATTCTTATTTTAAGGTTATAGATAAATTATATCCAGAATGGTATTAGTGTAACATATATCATATTTATTCATTCAATTCATTTATATAATTACTATGTAATGATGATCATGTAGAATGAGTCGCATCACATCGTGGAGACGGTATTTCGTACGTACGCACGAGCGATGATATTGTTCCCATGATCGTGGAATTGTATTTAAGTGTATTTATACTATTTAAGTATCAATATCAATTTATAATAATCATATATAGTTACTCATTACACCATTATACCCATCCTTGTAAGGTGATGGTGGAAAATAGAGTACACCACGGCGTGGTGACGGTATTCCGTACGTACGCACGCGCGGTGATTTCATTTTTCCGTAGGATGGATAGAAGGTGAATTATGGTTGTTTCATATTTATAATAACATATCAGTATGTAAGTAATACTTATGTTATTACTTTATCATGAAACAACTAAAGAAGAATAAGTTGAAGAAGAAAGAAATTGAAAAGATCGGTAATGGATATTACCTCTTCTTTGAAACGCCTCTTTGAATCCTCCACTTAGGGAACTAAGATTGGTCTTTCAAGAAGACCAGGACCTCTAGGATTATTTTAGGGAAGTGGAGAAGGTATTTTGGCAGGGTTTGGACGAGCTTGAGTGCCCAAATTGGTGTGAGGAGGAGGGGGAGGAGGTGCCCTTTTATAAGGAAGGAGAGGGGCACCTTAGGAATACCTCAAAATAATATTTTATATTAAAGTCAAAATCGGTTTATAATGGTTCCAAAGGGTCTTATTTTGAAGGTAAAGTGGGGATGGGTCTAAATCCTATCAACCAATAAGATTTAGACAAGTTTAGGTTATTATTTTAACCTTATCAATTAGATTTAACTCTAAGTTAAATAATTTAACTTTTACCGTGACTTTTTGTTTTCTTACACTATATGGTTAATACAATTACTATAACATGACAAAAGAACCCCAAGTTGTTTATTATTAATATATATATCCTTATCTAAGTCATTTGGCCGAACATTAGGTTTTTAGGAATAAAATAACAATTAATTATATAATATTTTATTTAAAAACTATTTTGTGTCAATTTTGACACTATTTGATATATGATTTTTGTGAAAGTCATAACAGAATTATATGTTCGAACCAAGTTGATTAAATCAACACTAATATATCATAGTAACCTAGAAAATTATTGGAATTCATAAAAAGTCTCAAATTAAATTTATTTGAGCATTTATAACATCAATTATGTTAACATTTCCTTAAATGGGTAATTACTGCATCATCGTTGTGTCATAAATAAATTAATTTATTTAAAGTCTAAAAATTATATATAAAATATCATTATGTAGGAAATCGTTTTAGCTTTATAATTAATATTTATAGTCGAATTTATCTTATCTATAACACCATATTAAAAATGTTTTAGTTATTAAACATTGATTTTAACTATTTTAACTATTCATTAAATAAAATAATATTAAATGTCATAATCTTATCCAAGTGGACCTAAATGGTCATATTATATTCATAAGGTTGTTTTTGGTCAAATTACACTTATCAAATAGAATTAGGACATGTGTTAGGGTAATAGTAATATCATATTTACCCTTAGTTACCCTATTTACTATTAACCGCGGTAAAAAAAGTAAAAAGTTACTATTCACCAAAAAATTATTTTTTTCTCATTGAACCACATTTTACTAAATGATATCAACCGTGTCTGTCGGATTTTCGAAATTCCATTCACAGAAGCGGTAAAATTATGTTTTATGCAAAATTCAGTTTTTAACCTACCACTTAGTGGTTTCACTATTCATCAAAAATTGAAAGTTTTCAGAAAAATACCAAAATTTCACCCTAGGATAATTTCGGTATTCCGAATCCAAAAATGAGGTCCATTTTGAAAGATAAAATTTCAAAAAGTGGTTATTACTATTCATAACGGCTATTTTAAATAATATTTTAATAGCATATCGTCGTTTAGTGAAACTCGGTATTGCGTACAACGCAAGCTATTGAGGAAGGTCGTGATTGCGTGTAAAGTAAGACAAGCTAGTGTGTAGTGAAATATTCCTTTGATGATATATATATAACATAAAAACAAAATATTACTCATAAAAATCTCGGGTGTTACAATATATAAATGAGTGTTAAAAAAAATGGAATGAAAAAGATGAGGGATATCACCTAGAATATCTATACACAAAATTCCACCTAGAACATCCAAGATCAAGGGGAGTCATAGGAGGGATGAGTACAAGGATGAAGATCCAAAATGGCCTCCCCCATTTGATTTGTTTAACCGAGAATCCAAGGGTATAACCCTGAAATTATGGTTCTTCTCCTCCTTTTGAAAAAAAGGAATTTATCACATTCATGATGTGACCATGATGGTAACATCATGACCATCCCCCAAGTAGTGGGCTCAACACCCCTGCTTATCTACATTATGATGAAATATTTCCCTTATGGTGTGAAAATGTTTATAATGTTCACCCCAATAATTTTTAAAGTTCATGTCCATTACGTGACTACCCCCCATCGTAGTGCATCCATTTCATAGGTTTCTTCCCGTTTTCCAAAAATCTACATACTCATTGTACCATGAAGTTATTGGCCATGACATGTCATCATATTAGTAGCTAGGACATTAAACTACCTAAATACGATTATAAAGTTACTTATGAATTTTTCTGAGACCTCCCTTAGTAAAATGGGTTATCCCCTTACCTAGATACCATCATGACATTACTTGAGTGTCGTATTTTGACTAACACCATAACGAAAATTGAGCAATAGGTTCACCCTAAACCTACTCTAACATCCACCCAAGAACATGATGATCTTACTAGGCCTTAATAAATATCAAAAAACATCTCCTTGAGATAAGATAACTCTTATAATTACATTATGAATCCTAGTTCACCAAAAAAACACTTCTCTAGAGTCGAAAATTAACAATTCCACTAAAAATTACCACACATAATGGTGTGTATCATTACATAATGAATAAATCAATATCATTTTTTCATCTATCTCCCTTTACTTGTATTAATAAAAATACCATGTTCCTTAAATATCTTCTTGGAACACCTTATTCCATATCCCCTATGGTGAATAATGAATGGAAAACAACAATCAAAGATTTAACACTACATTAACACCTAACTTCAACATATTTTTTCCACCCCCAAACTCCACCAATCCCATATTACATTATGGATACTAATAAAAGGAATGTAAAATAAGTTTTATTGATTAATAAATGAGGTAAATAAATGTAGATAATATTTATGATCACCTAATAAGACTCCTCTCATCCCACTATCTCAACATGAAATTAAAATAAAACATGGAAATGAATAACAGATATTGGGACACCCTTTTTTCCCCTGAGATCAATTCTATAAGTTATTTATAAATAATTATAGAGTTAATAGATCATGATAACAAATTTTAAAATATATATAATAAACATCAAGGAAAAATTATAGTTAACTTATTTTCTATGTCAATCCCATACTGGGGAACTTTTTACACAATGGGTATCCCAATATATTTACACACTCTATCCCACTTTCTTACTAGATAAGTATAAAGAACAAAGGAATAAATGTCCATGATATCAAATATTCATTCCTTATAAATTAATTCTATGTGGCCGCTTTATTGATTATTTACTCAATTTTGTTAGACAATAGGTATGGGGAATATTTGGTGTTCCCCTCAGTACAAGAATGTATTGCATGTGGTTTCCTTCTTAATTTATGGACATGATGAATTATAACACCTCCTATATTGAATATTAATCATGGAATATTTTAGATTCTTGAATGATGTGATAGCATTGCGTTGGTAATGTATTTTTATAGTGGCTGATGAGGATACATCAAGGTAAAATTTTAATATCAAGAATGGGATTGAGACTACATTGGTTGGTTGACATAGTTTTACAAACAAATGTGATGTTTAACTGGGTTATTTATATATGTTGACATAACATCTTGAGACTATCTTGATGATGAAAAATGCTTCATATTATATCACTATGTAATTAGAAATTCCCATGAAATAGAACATCACAATGATGATTAAAATATTTCAATAATGCATCTTGTGTTGGAGACTAGGGTATTATTAGAGGATTGACATATCCTATGTTTTACTATAAGATAGAATTGGTTATTTGAAACCCTGTTAAGGAATAACGTGCTATATAAGAATTTGAAACCTTAGGGTTTCATATAGGTCTCCAGGTAAGCAGGGTCGCCGAGGTCATGGGGTCTCCGGGGTCGTGGGGGGTTGGGGTCACTGAGGTCGCGGGGTTGCTGGGGTCGCGGGGTCACCGAGGTCACCGGGGTCGCGGGGTCGCCGAGGTCGCGGGGTCGCTGGGGTCGTGAGGGACTGGGGTCGCGGGGGAAGTGGGGTGCTGGGGGAATTTGGGTGAGGAGGGTCGGGGTGGGGGGAATGGTCGGGCTGTTAAAAAAAACAATGTTTCGCGGTGGTTTATTATAAACCGCCGTGAAACCTTTTTAAAAAAAGGATTAGCGGCGGTTCCTAGAACCGCCGCTAAACAACCGCTTCTAAACAGCGGTTTTTTTGTAGTGATCTCACCTTTAATTCTGAATATAGGCACACCACCACAACCTATGGGAAAATAATTTTTAGGATGGACCACTTGCATGCCCAAATTTGAGTCTTGAGAAATGAGATACAAAATTTATCTAAGTAAAAAAAGTGGGGTATATGATGTGTACAAATTTTTCACATCATGGAGGCCATCTAAGGGAAAACACGACATGTGATCTTTGACTACATGACATATAATATTTAGCCCAAGATGAATCATGCTATGACCAAGATCCACAGATCAAGATAAACACTTTTCAGGTAATGACCAAATCCCATTATGCCATGACCAAGTCCCTTCATTCCATTAACAATGACCTTCATGATGTATCCAAAAAACAACAAATGTAATACATAAAAGTAATAAATTAGTATATAAGGGTCTCTCTCTAACATGTAGGGTTATTCCTTGGTAATTTTTTTTTCAAATTCCTCCATCCCATGAAGAAACCTACCATAATATGACCTTAATTTATAATTAATAAAGTGTGACTCTTAACTATCATAAAATTTTCCCAAAATCAAGAAACCAAAAATCACATCATGGATAACACTTCATGGTGTGACACAAAACCAATGCAGTGAACAAAATTTTAAGGCATGACTCAACCATTCACATGCAACCATGATGCCTTCATATTATGTTGTACTAGATATCCCATATAACTACATCTCTATTGACCCACCATGACCAATTGTAAATTAAACATGTTGTGGTCATTATCAACACACCTATATCTATAACTATGAGATTTAAATTTAAATTTTTCTAGTTAATTAAGATTAATTTTTTCAAAATTCCTGTTGTGATAATGATTGGAGGAGAAAAATTGAATATTAAATTGGAGAATGAAATGGATAATCAATAATGAGAACATTGGTATTCAAAAAAATGGTCCATGAACCATTCTTCATGAATTGTACTTATAATGATGAAGACCAAGAGGAAAGCATCCCAGAATACAGAATTATTGGATCAGAATAAAAAGAATGCTAATTTTTAGGGTTATTCAGTTGAGAAAGAAACTCCAAAATGAAGAAGGTGACAAAAAAAATAACAAATCCCCACCTCATTATAGGATCATTCTTTGGAAATGATCACATCCTCATTAGGTTGGAATTGGTGATTCTTAAAATCAAGAGTTCATAAAATCCCTCAATATGTCTCAATATCCATTTTATAATTATAGAATTTATAGATGACCTCTATAGTTTTTAGAGTTTTAGAATATTTATTGATGAAAATTAGGGTATCTAGAAGATATAAAATTAATCAACTAATGTTTAATTTATTAATTAATTCATTTAATTTTATCAATTAATTACACTTGTGTTGACTTGATTCCAAGGACCCTAGAGAAAATAATTATTATATCACCCCTAGGGAAAACCTCAAACTCCAAAAAAAATCCATGAAATAAATATCCCCATATGATACTCCATTTAGAGGGAAATACCTTCTCCCTATGAACACACTTTCACAAATAGAAAATAATCGAATATTTTGAAAGCCTAATGATTTAAAATCAACAATATGACTCTATGAAAAACCTCAAAAATAGAATATAAAATATTATAAAATTTCATATAGAAAAATAGGGTCACTATATCATTGAAATAAAAAGCCACTTTTAAATGAATACACACAGTTCAGTTATAATAACCACACCATTTTTCACATCGATGTGTGATTATTTCCTATATGTCACAAATAAATTATCTAACTTTTTCCTAAAGTTTCACTTCAATAAATCTGAGTTTTTTTATTATGTGAAGAATGTTTTGAACTAAAATTTAATTTTAAATAAAAACAAATATTTCACATTATAGTGGCCACACGGTGTGTTAGATTTATGAATAAATAATTTATTCATGAAAAATATTTAATATTAATTTTCCTCGTAAGTATTAAGAAAACATAATAAAATTTTCTCAATTTTCTATGTATGATAAACATTTTGAACTAAAATTCAACTTTTAAATGACAACATAAAATTTCAGTCACATATACCAAATTTTGTGTTAGATGATACGAGATTAATTACAATACATAAAAAATCCTCAATATTATTCCTAATGTATAAAGAAAATATGGGTGTGTTTGATTAGTTGTGATTATTTTATGCAAATTTCATTCTAAAATATATCTTATAAACTAAAGACAATTTATTTCAATTATATCAGGCACATCACAAGTTTGATTGACTTGAGGTCAATTACCACACATCAAAAATGAATTATAGATCCTTTTCCAAAATCATCAATAAAATTCAGCCACATTTTCTTGATTTTGAGTATATGATGTGATTTTTGAACTAAAATGTAACTATTAAATGAAAAAACACACTTTTATTTATAACAGCCACACCATGTGTTGAATTGATGTATGGTTAATTATTATATTCCACAAATTAAAAACATATCATTATTCTATTATATATAGAAAATTTGGTTGTAATTTCTTGCTTTTGAGTATATGAAATGGGTTTTGAATTAAATTTTCCTTTTAGGTTTATCCATACCCCTTTTAATTAGTGGAATTTCTATTAAGATTACCCTATTAATAGTTGCATCCCTACGTATTCTTCTAACATGCATAAACTATCTTAACATATTCTTCTCCATCTTATTTTTTATTAGAATCACTCCAATTTTCTATAAAAAATAATTTATAATATCACCCATATTAGTATGACCACATTTCCATTATAAACATTTAATTTTTGATACCCTTATTTTTTGTTCAAAGTGTATCTTTAAAGGTCAGTAGTCACTACTATATAGAATAGTTTGTTTAATAATAGTCTTATAAATTATACCCTTTAATTTAGAAGGAATTTTATAATAAAAAATCACCCCAGTACCCTTTCCCCATTTTATCTATCTATTTTGAATCCTATGATAGAAAAAATTCATTAATATAGCCATCACATTGATGAAATGATTCTAAATATATAAAAATATCAATATTTAAAATAAAATGGGCTTCCATTCTCATGTCCATAACACTATTATGCAACTATTTCATAAAATAATTCTTCATATATTCTATGTTAATTCTTATAATATAAAAACCTTTTGATTCTAAAGTCTCTTTACATATATATAACTTAAAATGATAAGAAACTTAAATAAATAAGTAGTAGATAAACGAAAATTTTATGATCTCTATCAAATAAAATAACTAAAAAATAGATAAGAAATCACATATTCATGATTTTTTAAACCTTTTGACACTATGTATACTTCCCACTCATTACAAAAAAAATCTATTTCCTAATTTTAATATGTAGAATGCTGAAATTTTTGGTAGTACTAAAAATATATATATAAACAAATATTTAATAAATATTTTATATGAAATTTTAATTAAATTTGAAAATATCTATGTGGGGATTATATTTTATTTATATAATATGATATATTTCATAAATTAAAAAATATAATAACTGAAATATATGTCATTATGTTGTTTTAGACACTGAAAAAATATTGAAAAGTACAAATATTTTTTGATATATGTTTTGATAGTGAAATTTTATTGTATATTCCCTATTACTTATCCATATTTAGATATAAATAGGCTTATTGTGGGTATTTTATATCCTTACTATGGTTTTTATGATAAATAAACACCACCATATAATAATAAAATACTTGTTAAATAAAAATATAAAACATATAATTTGAAGTTTATTTGTAAAATAGTGAATATAGTATATTATAAATTCAGAATAGACATCATGTTTGGTTGATTTGTTGGATATCAATGCATTGGATTCAAAAAAAATATCCTTAAGGTATATAAATTTATTATAATGATCATCCAATTATTCCTAAAAAACCTAATGGAATAATTGATGGATTGGAAATATATTTTATATGATTAAATTATATTTTTTTAAACCTGCATTGCAGGTATTAAGAAGATTCTAATGTTTTTTATTATATTTTGGAATGTTGTATATACTTGACGTATTCTTATTAAAAATTCATCTCCACTAATTGATTTGTATTATATATAAGTGAAATGAGGACTACAAAAATCAAAATTATAATTACGAGCCATTCCATTTATATTTTTGTGATATAAACACCATTAGAAAATAAGAATAGTATTAAACGGTAATTAACATAGTAGATCAATTATTAGAAAAACAGATTGTGAAAACATACCTCATGTAGACATTCACAACCAAGGTTCCCGACCATTCATGCTCAAGATTTTAAATTACAGTCTCAACACCAATCATGTTAGGAAAAGACACCCCATAAATTTATTCTTAAAATTTAATATAGTCAATATTTTTGTCTTCTAATTTCGAATCGACATGAACTTGAAACATTAATAACTGCAGTAGTGAAATTGTTGGGGGGGGGGGTATAGGTACTCTTAGAAGGTCCTTTTTATCTATTAGTTAATTATTTATATTGACTTAACTTGATCTTTTGTTTCCGATTCTATTTCTCATTGTGTAATTAAATACATTAGTTCAGAGATTTTTTCATGAATTTTAAATGGTTATTCATATAGAATAAATTTAAAATTACAAATTTGATTATCATAATGTGTGATTATAAGATTGGATAGTCATGATACAAAAGTTTCAATAACAAGTTTAACATTTTGAACATAAAGATCATCAAGGGGAAATGGTATCTCGACACACCACTCCTGAGATACGTGAATCCCCACTCTAAAATGATCTTTTAGAATTTATTTATTAAGTATAATATCACCTTAGATATTTTAAATTGCACCTCTAATGGAAAGGTGATGAGTGGGTAATGAAATATATAAATTAGAACGAAAATCACTTTGTAAAATGTTAGTCTAAGAATTGTATCATTAGTTTTATGATTCACATTTAACAGAAACTATTATGATAGAATAAATTACATTGGGTATGAATGGACTCTAAGTGGAATGAATATCCTCAATGTTTGGGGTGGAACTTCATGTTGTGGTTGTTGATGTGTCTATTCTTCTTATTGATCCCATTAAAGAAACTAGTTTATCACATCAGTCTACAAACTAATGTTTTCTATCAGATAATATTTCTATGGCTATATGTTTTACATTTTCTAAATGGTATCCTCACATGTCTTTTCTTTAAAAATTTATTTCTTGGGTGACTATACAGAAACTATACATATAACATGACCATACTATTATGGATGATTCAAATCCATTAAAACATGTTTTTATTGGGTAGAGTAGATAATTATTCTTGTGTCTAAACTGGAAAAAATATAGAAAACAATTATTCATTATTATTTAATACCGAATAAATAAAAATAATTTATATTATTTCATACTTATGAATGAATCCCAAACATTATATATGGTTTCATATACTATTTCTCGTTTTATATTTACATGATCCTCTTTCCCTAGCACATGTCGTGGGATTCTAGTGGCTTGAGATTCTGATTCGTTGATCCGTATACCAATAAAGGATAATAATTATGCATTTTTTTCATAGAAAAAAATGTTTTGTTGTAGATTTAAAATATATATCACTATTTTCAAGTATATTATACCCTAACACTATTTTATAATAGGGGTAAATTGTCTTTATGCATTCCATTTACTTGTTACAGTCCTTCAATGTTTCATAAATTAACAATTTTTAATAAAAGTGATTAATATACATAATTTCAAAACAATTATACCAATTTTAATGTTCCGTATATACTTTATCCTCCTAAAATCCAACAAAATCATCTTATGTTGCTTTATTTTAATGTATACATATATTGATAGTAATGGGGGTTTTATTTTCTAATCAGCTTCCCTAAGATGATGTTTTATAAGAAGCGTTTAAAATGATCTATTGGAATTTTTAATAAGAATCACTATTAGTTTCATCCAAATATATCATAATATAAATATAATCAATAAGAAAAAATAGATAGTAAATGAATGTATAATTATTTGAATTTTTGGTGAATTAAATAAATTATATCATAATTTTACTATATGTCAACCCAAATTGATTCTTTTAATGCAACCACACAATTGTTCCATGTATGTATATCAATCATCTTATGAATTTTAGTACTAATCCCAATGTAACTAATAAAAATTTACATTTTGAGTTAAATAGATGGACCACATGCATTCCATGTGACCATTAATTTTAGAAATTTATTTCCCAATATAATAATTTTTTATAGCATTATCATGCTATACTGCTCCTATATTTTTTTAAACCATATGATCATTTTCTTGATAAAAGTCAATTTTTTTTTCTAGGATAATACAATTGTATGAGTGTTATGGGAACCCTCATAGTAAGCCCAATTTAAATATAGGATGAAATCAAGTACCTTGATCATTACAGTCATATGTATGGCCTCTCTGGTATATTTAAAATTGGTTCTTCATCCAAAATATATTTAGTACTTTTAGAAGCTGTTGAAATCACACCACCTCTTCTAGTGGTTTTTATGGGTTAGTGTTTGAATCAGGTATTTCTTTCAAAATTTGGACAGACTCTGTAACACATTGATATTTTTTAAAATATATTTTTCTCAAATTAATTTAATCTTTTTGGTATTTTTCTTTTCACGCAACACTGAATATAGTTTTTTTATATAAATTCATTAAGTTCTGATTCTGTTATATGAAAAATCAAGTTAATATTACACTACACAAAACACAGGATTAGCTTGTGGTATATAAAACACTATGTATGTCTTGTATTACACATAATAATGAGTCCCTTCAATAGCATGTGTAACACACAAGTTCATTTTTTTATAGAACTACAATATACTATTAATAATATTATTAAAATACTATTATAGCTAACACCTATCCATTGGAATGGAAGTTACAAAAAATATTAAATAAACATTGAAAATATTATTTTAAAATTTATATAAAATGAATCATTTAGTTATCAATTAGTATAAATTAATTAATGAAATATTTGAAAATAAAGAAATTACTTTTCTATGAAAATGGGTTTTCTACGTACAAAGACAATTTTTATCTCATAGATTAAAAAAAATCACTTTTGAATATTTTTTTCAATAAAATTTATATATTAAGTATTAAATAAATATTTTTTATACTCATCCAATAGATTTAATATGTATAATACAATAATATATCCAATTTTATGAATAAAATGGTATATTATTCTAAAAGGAAATTTTTGCACCTTTTATTGTAAAACCCATTTTGAATTTAATTTATGAAACTTTTCTATTTTAAATTTGAAAAAATAAAATTCAATTTTTTAAAGTGAAATATAAATATTTACTTTTGGTTATTTTTTTTAAATTTTCTAAGAACATTCATATTTTGATGAATAATGAATAATATTGAATTTTAATTCAAAACTGCATTTTTGTTTAATTTAATTATATAGTTAAATAATGTTTTTAATATATTTTTAGTATAATTAGACCCATTTTATATCATTTAAACCAATTTATGTCAATGGAGACTATTGAAATTAAATTTAGATATCAAAACATAGCATTATTTTAAACTTTTTTACTTTAAACCCCCGCTTTGTCATCCCGCGTGTGGGATTAAAATTAAATAAATTTTGGCCAATTATAGGATTATAATTTAGAGAAATGGGTTCCATATTTGGAATCATCATAACATATAACTTCTAAAATAGTAAAATTGGTTTATGACCAAAAATATTAGTGAATGTGATTAAAAATAATTACAGTGATTAAGAGAAATATTTTCTTAACAAATGACTAAAACGTAAACTAAAGGCCACAAATGACCTACAAAATTTTTAAAAATCTATTTTATGTTCTTATGGATAACTTATAATCCCTTTTACTAGTTTTATACCATTATTGGTGCCACTTGACATTGGAAAAACATGGGTGGAACTCCCTTTTCAAAAATTTACAAGAATTCCACTCCTCCTCTACAATAAAAGGGCACTCACCCTCCCTCCTATTTCCACATATCAATCGATTTTTATAGGAAACAATATTATAAAATATCCTCACAAATACTATAAATTATTCCTACAATCCTCCCTTTGGGGATAAATCAAAACAAGGAATCCCTTTGGTGAAAACCTAGAGGAGTTACCCAATGAAGAGGTAACACCATTCCTCAAGCTCCATTATTTTATTTTCATTGTACACTACCTAAAATATTATTATTAAATGATTATATAATATACATAGTAACATAAATATACTAATATATTTTTATTCTCATGTTTATAACTATAATTTCACACACTTCTATCTAATCGGTAGCGAACTTAGAGTTCGTGTGTACGAAAAACTACCAAATCACGAAATGATTTTGTTTGTTTTCTCCTTTACCACATCTCATGGGAGAGAATTATTATGAAAAATATTTTTTTATATAATATTTATGATATTTATTATTTCATTAAAATTCTATAATTTTTATATAAAATATACCTTCATTCTTTCTATTTTTTGTAAATATGATAAATTTATTTGCGGACATGCGGACTATTGCAACCTCAAAGTGATGTGATTCATTCACAATTTACATGGAATTTTTAAAGGATGATTTTAATAAAATTAAATGATATAAATGAAATAATAATTGTACTCTAATTAAATTATATATATATATAAAAACACATATATGTCATTTAATTTCTTTCTTTCAATACGACGATAAAACGAAAACAACATTTATGTGTAGGTATGACCTGTTGTCTCCATGAATAGTGTATTCCATTTCATATATCTATATTTTATAGATTATTATAAATATTTATTTAATTAATATTTATAATATTTATATCATTTGTTAAATAATATAAATAATTAATTAATGATCTATGTATTGGGACCGATAATAATAAGTCAAAACATGTATGAAAAACCAAGCAGATATTACCCGAAGCCAAACATTAACATGAAATTATTAATAAATGAGTAATATAATGTCATAATAAAATTAAATATGGTATTATATACAATAATATGTTTATTTAATATATTTTTAATAAAATTATATTTATTATACATTATTTTTTAATGAGTATGATGAGAGTTAAGACATAAGGTAAGGGTTTTCTTGTCTCACTGTTATTTTCTGTGATAAAAATGCCAGGTTCACCCCCTATTTATTATATGTGGTGTGTATAATGACGAAATATGTATTATATTATTATTATAATTATATTTTTGGGTATCTAGTTATCCACTTTATGATCTTTATTTTATAGGTTTTATGTTTCAAAAGTTGCATAATCGGTAAAGTAATTTTGTCTCAATTTTAATTCTTTGAGATACAAGTATTGTTATGAACCTATATTCTTTTATGAGGTTTATACCAAAAAATTAAAATTTTATATCATAAATATACTTATTTAAATTATATTTTAAGATTCACATAATATAATTTTCTTACATGTGGATTATGATTCAAAGTTCCCATGTAGTAAGAGTTTATTGCAAAAATATCAGTGTTTATCAAGATTGATTATGATTATTCTTTGATTGGGGAAACAATATGATCTATATATGAGAAACACACATTAATTTTAATATCCTATATATATATATATTCATGATATGTTCAATAATTATTACCATTTTCACTCTCTTTGGTACTTAAGATAATTAAGAAAGTGATTTCAAGTAAATATGAATTTATCTCCCTCTTCGAATGGAAATATGTTTTCCTTCAAAACCATATTTTCCATACAAAATTTCAGAAATGTTTTAATATTCTAATATGATATTTAAAAAAACATTTTACCCATTTTTTATCATTTAAAAAAATTTTGTTTAACAAAAATCACCTTTTTATCATTTTCTAATCGTGGCACTTTTCTAATTTTTTTATGGCAAAAAAAATGTACGATTTTCATGGATTTGTCTACCGTCATGACCATTCATAAATTGAAGCTTAATTTTAAAGTTTAAGAGATTAATTTTTAATATATTTTTCATTATATTATAGTCATTCATTTTTTTAATGTGATTTTAAAATAATTTTTTTTAAAAATTGTTTGATGTTTGAAAAGTGGTTTAAATGATTTTAAAATATTCCATTATATGTTTTCAAAAAGTTTTTTTTTCAATGAAAATGATTTCAATAATTTCCTTGATTATATTAAATTTCTCAAATTATTTTCATATTTAAAGGTTTTCAAAAAGTTTCTCAAGATTCGTTTTCAAAAATGTTTTCAAGTTTATTTTATATATTTTTAAGTAAAATGGGTTTGTAGATTCCTTTATAAGTTTTCAATTTTAGTTTCAAAGAGATGGTTTTTCTAATGGTTTTATTTTTTAAGAAATAAATATTTTAAAATAAGAAAGGATATTTTCCTCAAGAAATGTTTTAAAGGATATTTCAAAATTATTTTCCATTTAAGATGACATCTGTTGGTGTTACTCATGCCTTTCTTAGGAAATGATCTAAAATTTACATTCCTATTCTTTCTCTAAATGGCTTCTGTTTTGGTGACACGATGTTTATGAAACACATTTTTCTTTTATGGGTTAAATATTTATAAAACCCATTTATATTTCATGGGTTATATATTTAAGAAATCTATTCCACTTACATGGTTTATATGGTTATGAAACCCACTTCTTTTTATGAGTTATTATTTAATGAAATGATTATGAAACCTGTCTCTTTTAAATAGGTTATGATATGATTACATGTTTATTAAACCCATTTCATTTCTTGGTTTATCATTTTATTAATTTTTATGATCTAGAGGCATAGGTATGTATGATTTCATTATGATATGGCCAGGACCTATATCTCTCTCCAATGCATTGGGTAAATATTTATATTTCATGAGATAGACATTGTTGGAATAGAAAGTGAACTTGATTCAATAAATTAATTTGTCCTATAACATGGTCTAGGGTGTGAACCTTGACAACAAATATGGTCATTGGAGTGAACCATGATTACCAAGATGATATGAATAGTGAAACCATAATACTAAGATGGCCTTGGCAGTATTGCCTTGACTACTATGGAAATCATTTTATATTCTTATCTGCCAACCACAAATTATATGTATTATTACTATATTATGATTTTAGGGCTTATTATCTTGATTATTTTATGATTTATGTCATATGAACTTCCAATATCTATGTAATGATTCATGTTTATGATCTTTGTTGTAGAGGGTACGATCTGATATTGTCATGATCACATTGTCATACCTTTATGCTCATGTTTGTCCTTACATACCTCCTTTGTTTACCCTTACTAAGTATAATGCCCCAACCTTAAACATTACATAATCATGAGTTAAGTCAAGAAATAAAATTGGGGATATTTTCAGGTATAGAGTTTTAGATAATTAGGCAACAACTATTTCATTACATCTCAAATATTACAAAGTATACACTTATAATCTATCTAATTTTTTTTCACAATAATAAAATTCCTTAAATAAAACAAGAATTATTTTATTGATAAAAATATTATTGAATTATTACTTTGTATTATTCTTCCTTTTATCCTGTGAATAAAATTTCAAAAAACATGGGATGAGTATAAAAAGCTCAGTAAGGGTTATAAAATAAAGAAATAAAACATTAGTCCGTGAATAAATATAGATCAATGAAATCATACTTTACACTCATAAAACATAAGATATTTAATATACCTGATGAAATAATAAGATTTATGAATAAATAATAGAAATCATAAATCATAATGGTAACTTGTGGCATCCATAACATACTTACATTAAAATTTTCACTACCACATAGGGATTAACCTTCATGGTTACGTTTGGAATACCCATCACAATATACTGCCTTAATATATTAGGAGAAATATTATCTATTACCTCTTTCATGTTACCCAATTAATTGGAGAGTTATATCAGGCTCACCTGCCCTCGATTTGTCACAGAACCACCCGTATACGTAAACAATTCCCAAGAACCATAACATAATCATAACACATAAAACAATAATAAAAGAAATATAAAATTTCAATTTTGAAATCATAGTATATTACTTAAAGATATTTAAATAATCAATGATTTTTAAAAACCATTTTCAATACCAAAATATGTAAAAAGGGTATATGGTATTTCTTTTCCTTTTAAAAACATTACGTCTTGTTAAGGAAGCCAAAAATTAAATAATTCTTGTGGCAACAGAAATGTTGTTTTCATTGCGTACATTAAAAAGAAAGATTCATTTTTTTATTTAGTAAAATAATTCATAGAGAAAATAATCCATTTTAATGAAATTAAAATTAAATGGGGTTTATACACCGTATAAAAGATGTTCGTGTATAAATCAAAATATGCCTCAATGAAAGGATATTGAGACGAAGTCCCTTATACTGAGTCCGGCTTGTCCTTCTCATTATTTATCTCCCTGGATAATAAATCTAAGTTAATTTATACATTATTAATAACCTTTTAAAGTTTATTATTCTTTTTATATCACTTATTAACTTTCTATAACAGTCATATAATTATTAATGTTCATGTCGGTCATTTTGTTGATGTTAGGTACTTGAGTAATAAATGAAATTGTTATAATTACAGGTTGTCCATGTTGTAAAAATTATATTATCTCCAGAATAGTATTCATGATTTAAATATCATATATATCTAGTATACATATGTATTTATAATAGTCTATAACATTTTGAGATAATAAATTAAATGCACCGTTCATGGAGACGGTAGTCTGTACGTACGCATGAACGTTACTTTCATTTCATTGTCATATTAAGGAATGAAAAATAAATGATACATAGGTATAATATAATTGAATTAAAATATATAGTTTATATATTGTAAATATGTTCATTAATTCTATCCTTTATACATTCCACGTATTGCATGAATGAGTCATATTACTTTGAGGGGGAAGTAGTCCGTACTTCCTCAAATAAAATTATCATATTTACACATCATGGAAAGCATAAAGGTATGATGTAAAACAATAAGCATAGATACAATATAAATAAAATATAAATCTTATATAAACACATTTCCATCATAATAGACACCATGAGATGTGGTAGGATAAAATTGAACAATCATCATTTCGTGAGGCAGTAGTTCGCTGTACATAGAAACATTATGTTCATATACATAAGATTGAGATGTGTGTAAGTGAAGTTTGAATAATTATCATAAAAAATTCTATTTATTGAGGATACTAGTTTTTCTATGTAATCAAATAATAAGAAGAGCTTTGGGAGTGGATAAAGAAAATAAAAGAAAATAACTTGAGAGAAGATGTTATCTCTAAATCAGGTAACTTCTTTTGATTTGAACCAAAAAGATTTCGTGGATTGACTTATTCCCAAGGGAAGGATTATAGGAGGAAGGTGTGGATGTTGGGAGATTAGTTGAGCAGAATTTGGATGAGACAAGTGAATTTATAAGTGTGGGTAAGTGGGTATAGGTGGTGGCCTTTTATAAGAGGGAGGCGAGACACTTTAGGAATGTCTTGAAATATAAATTTATTATAAATTAAATTTCAACTAAAAACGATACAGAACTCCTCTAATTAAAAAAAATGATGTTTATTAGAATAAATATCATAAAATATTTTTTTCGACACGTTTTGAATATTTATTTATCCTTATCATTTTGGTTTTACCCTTATTTTGCCTTTTTAATCATATAGCGATATCCTATTATTTACACATTATGGGTTAATGTAATTACCATATCATGTCAAATGACCCAAAAAAGTCATTTATGACATATTTGGACTTATATTAACCATTTTTCTAAATATTATATTTGTAGTAATTTAATATCATAAAATAAACTGTTTTATATCTTAAGTTCTGAATTATGTCAATTTTGGTCAGTATTCATACTTGACTATTTTAAAAATTCATAACATGGTTCCTTTGAAAAAATATATTAACTCACTGTTTATATTCTAATATCATCCAGATAATTCATGAATGACATCAAAATATTCAAATTAAATTTATTTTAATATTTATAATATCATTTATCTGAATCCTTTATTAATGATGCAATCACTACATCATCATTGTGTCATAATTAAATTTATTTATTTAATGTGTAAAAATTATAAATAAAATATTCTTATGTATTAAATATTTTTATATTTATAATGATTATTTATAGTCTGATATATCACGTATATAACCCTATATTAAAATTTTTAGTAAAAGATACATGTTTTTGTTATAATTCTCTTCACTTTAAATTAATTCGTATAACATGTTATTATCACACCCATGTGGCTCCTTAGGGTCCCAAAATAGACCCAAGTATTCCCATGATAGGAAATATCTCATCCAATATGATTAAAACTCATTTTAGAGTAGTTTTATTTTATTAAATTATTATTGTTTTTCAATTATTTACCAGATTTACCATTTAACCATGGTAAATAAAAATAATTACCGATGTTACTATTCATAATGGCCAAAAAATAAAAGTTACCACTTTACACAATTTAGAACTTCTGATTCCAAATAAGGAATCCATTTTTTCAAATTCAAAACACATAATTTTCAAAAATTAATTTAATATTAAATCCCATTGTCAAAACCAAAAAGCGTGTTTTTAAGAATTAAAATCTATCAAAAGATTGACATGTGATTATATCCAATTAAAATTTTAAATTACTTCCAATGAACATAATTAGATTAAATTATAAAAAAATAATCCAATTAAACATTAAAACCAATTAAAAGGAAAATATAACTATATAAATAAATTAGATGAAAAGACAGTTTTGAATTAAAATTCAGTATTTTTCATTATTCATTAAAATGGGAATTTCCTCAGAAAAATACCAAAATTTTAAACGAAGTAAATTATTATGTCCCACCTCTAAATTACAAGCATATTTTGTCAAAAAAAAACATATCAAAGTGAAAAAAACTATATTTAAAAAGGGTTCTACATCAAAGGTGGTAAAACATCCTTTTAAAAATATTAGAGTATTTTATGTTTTAAATTCGATTAATTCTCATTTTAAGCCAAAAATATTGATTTAATAAATTTAAAAACTTTTAAAAAATATGTAAAATCATAATATAGTTAATTATGTTCATTCCTGCCAATAAAACATCTAGGCATTATCTACCATTTAAAATAATAATAATATTACTGTATTATTTTTTGGTATAACTTAACATTATGTGCAACATAAGATTTCAGAGAAACCTATTGTTGCGTGTCATGTAGGCTATCAGAAAAAGTGTCCCCTTGAACATAAAATTAATATTTTTTTCATAAATATTAATATATATGAAAAAGTATTATTTTATAAATGTTTGGGTTGTTACATTGAGCATTTGAGCTCACCCATTTTTATGTTTCTTTTCCCCAGGTTATGAATATATGTATTATGTATGATGTGTTTAAGAATAGTGATATTAATGAAGAACCTAGTGGGGGATAATGTATATTACTTATGTACCAGTGTTTATGTTTCCATGTTTCTAAAGGCACTAAACTAATATGGTATTTGGGTGTCTATTTGTTTAATGTGTTAAGTATTCTACAAAAATGATATAATATCTATGTACATTAAGTATGGGTCGTTGTAATTGGTATCATTAAAAATGTTTTTTGAACCTTAAGAAACTAAAATAATACCCATAGGAATGTTTGTAAGGATAATTCTATGGATTTCTCTAAGGATAAGCCTAAGTTATCATATAATTAAAGGCAAGGTTTCATGATTTAGGCATACTATAAGTAATTTTTCTTGATTATGTGGTTTTATGTTATGATAATTGTTTCTCACACTTTTCTTTATGGTTTTATTCAACGGAGGAAACCAGAAGTAAGGGGGTTAACATTTAATCTAATGGAAAATTTGGTTACTATAAGTAACAAAATTTAATAATGACTCGAGAGAAAGATATTTTGATTATGATGAATTAAATATCATGATTTATGATTAAAAATATGAACTTTGGTGATGTTCCTAACACATATAATAATAGGAATATATAATTTTATAAATTTTCACATGCTAAGGGACATATAAGAAAAAATATTTATATTCCTATATGTCAAGAAGAATGGAAAAAGAATATTGGAGAATACGTCAAATGTAGGGGAAGATGTTGTGACCTTACATGAGGGTAAAATGTTTTCTATGTAGGAAAATGGTTATAGAGTGATGAATTGTCATGGAGTTCAATGTATTATCTATAGAGAACATATGAATTACATAACTCAATGTCGTAACCTATGAATTTACTTCTAGTAAAATGAAGTACCTATTCAATTTAAATCATGAATGTTGATGGATTGAAGTATTTATGTATTTGGATTCAAGAATTATGAATGGTGAATTATATGAGGATTTTTCATTTTATGTTTTTTCACTAAGGATTTATAAGAATACATTTAATGGTTCCAATGGACTATAAAAGTGATTTAATGGAAAGATTATTTTCATTGGAAACACATTATTAAGTGAAAGAAAACCCTTAATATGTTCATTAAATTATGATAATGATGTTAGGATAAAGATATGTTGGATATGAATAAGTAAATTGGATGGTACAAATTACCTTGGAACTAATTAAGGATTTGTTAAAAAGTGGTTTATGCAATCATGGATGAAGTTTACAACATTTTCTGAATAAATTAATATATTCAATAAACTTTGGAATAAGGAAACATGCATGTTTTCAATAAGTAATTGTGGAAATTTAGGTTATTACCATGTTTCAAGAGAAAACATGATGATGGTATTTACATGTTTGGTATGTGATAAATAAGAGACACTTTATGATATATTGGGGATCAATGATAATCTATTTTTGAGAAATTTAGTGACCTTTTTTCTAATGTTTTGGACATTGACCTTTTGAATAGGCTATAAGGTTAACCATTTATAGAATTGTTTATTTCAAACTTTAGAAGAGTTTTTGTAGAATAAATTATTATCTCACCATATGAGGATTTATTCATATTGGATAACACGTGTCTATATTTGTTTTTGTAATAACTAAATACATATGGAATCACCTATCAGTAAATTAATAGATCTCATGATATGATAATACTTTAGGAATGAAAAATTCACCTTAATTTCTTGGAATAAGAGATGAAGTGGAAGTTGATCAAGACACAACAAAGGGTAAGGTTAGCCTGAAATCATGAAAGTATATCTTTTTATGAAAATTCTTCAGTTTTAGGAAAAATGGTCTTGAAATAAAGTTTTTTCACATTGTCATCACTTCTGATGATATCAATGACCTTTTAAAGCCCATTTGGGCTATGGTGTTGAGATTTTTAACTTTATTCTAACCATATTCTCTATCAATCTCCATCAGAACTTAATAGTTATATATTTTTTCCGTGATCATGTTTTCACATTCTACCTATGTTCATCTATGTGGAAACCTAGTATAAGTATCATGAACCAGACCTGGTCTCCATCCGAACTGACACCCAACCCACTCCATGGTAAGTCTTGAAGGGCGTTCCCTATCCCCATGAGCTAGAAAAAGTTCCCAGGTACCATAACAAAGTTTGGGAACGACTCACCAAAATTTATATAAAAAAACCCAAAAAATTTAATAATACGATTTTGAAAATTTAACCCAAAATAGTCTTAAAAAATCAAAATTGAAATGAAAGGATTAAGACCAAAATTTAAAAGGGAAAAACATGGAGTAGAAAGAATATCCAAAGAACCACCACATGACAAGGGTGAATCACCCTCACACCATCTCCACAACACAACACCAAGAGGCCACTAGTAACTCGAAACTCTATTTCCAAAAACATTGCTCATACTTTCATAAAACATTACCAAGTCTACTTACACCCAAGGGTGTAAGTTGGGTATGAGACTAAGACCAATTGGATTCCATACAAAATATTTATTATGATAATCATTTTAAGACAAATAACTTGCATGATTTTATAAATAATAAATTATAGTAACAATTTCTAAAATATATAACATTAAATGAAAAACATTTTAGAAAGGGAAACTTTAATGAAGTAACACTTCTAAATAAAAAATACATACTTACAAATTTCCCAACCAAACCCACTGTATTCCAAAAGTTTATCTTTTACCCTTCATTGGAACCAAATATTCTTGTATCCCCATATCAATCATGTAAAACATATATTAAATTCCATCTTTTTTGGAGTAACTTTAGTAGCGTTAAAATGAAACATCACATGAATTTTTTTTATACATACATGATATTAAGAAAATTTATGATGTTCAAACAATTACAATATTTTAATTCAATAAAAAACTCATATATTTTTTCATCCAATTTTCATAAGTTTTTTTGAAAAAGTTTTCCCAAAAATCACGACAATATCTTTTTTTTTCTCAAATTATTCATCACTTATTAATAGATAAGGTGTTTTACATTCTTCTGAATTCCATTAGAATGATGTTATCCAAGATTTGTATTTATTCAATATAGGTTAAAATTTATGATTTCCTAGAAAAACTATCTTTGAGGAATGTTTCAACCTAACATAGTGTGTCCCTGATTTACAATTGGGACACCCTAATATTACATTAATTCTATATAAATAGAGATTTCTATAGGCAAGAAAGTTATTTATCATTATAAACAGTATAGAGATCAACGTTAACTCTTAATTTTTATGAGCATCATATAATGTAACACCAAAATCCCGCACAATTATATATTGTTGATCAATGGATAAATATAGACAACAATATCACTACCAAGTTGTTTTAGTCTGGATATAAATATGGAAAATACAATGTATTTGTGATTCATGGATAACCAAAATGGAAAGTTATAATTTAACAACATATATACTATGTACTATGAGTGATACTTTGTAAACTAAAGCGATTAATTCTTTATGTAGATAATGAACAACAAAGTTTTCTTAGCTAGATTCCAAATTCAAGATACTCGTGATCAAATTTTTTCCACTCTGGATAGTCTTCTAAGTAACATTGGTTCTCATATTTACATATTGTATTAATTTTACATGTCAATTTCCTTACCATCTCCTCACTTATATATAGTCATCTAAACCTTAGAATTATTGTAAATTACCATATAGCTTCTAAAAGACTCTATTCATATTTCTTATATAATGTTTCACCACACTTTGGAAAATTCTGTGTGATTCACGATCCTTGTGAAAAAATCTAAATTCATTTGGACATGCATGTGTTCTTTAAGAGTTTATAAATTTTGATTTTTTTCATGTCATATATTATACAAGGAATCTCATTATCTTCCAGTAACATATCATTCATGAGAGAAATTAGTTCTGTAAAGCTAGTGTCACTTCATCTATTTCAAGATTTCAAATTATATTTTTTTATTATGACTGACAATGTTGTATATTTAATAATACTAAAATAAAAATAATCTTTTCATAAGTCTTTAAATTCGCAAACAACTTTGGAAAATTGTGAAGGTCGTCTTCAACTGTCATGATCATTTCCTCAATAATATCTCCACCCTCATTTATAGTTGTACTAATATCAAATGACCCATAAACATTATGGTTATCACTATCATTAGAAATATTCAATTAATACCCATTTTTAGACTGATATTTATAACCTTGATCTTTTTAGAGAGATATAATGTGTTCCTCTAAGTCATCTGTATTTTATTTCTTGAATGAAAACAACATAAACCTAGAAAATTGATTTGATACGGGTTATTTCGACATTTTTTTTCAAAATTGATAAAATACTTAATCCCATCCACATACTCTTTATTTCATATGATTGACATCCATCCATTTTATATTCATATTAATCATATTGGGTTCGATAATATTAATATTTAGAAAAAGATAAATAAATACACATAAGTTATTCTTAAAATGTATCATTTTTTATATATGTAAATTATATAAAGTATAACTTTTAAAAATATAACTATAAATTAAAATACAAACATATATAAAGTATATAAAATAATAGATATAAATATTATGTTATATAATACATTTCAAAACATATTAATATAATAATATTGATATTTAGAAATAAAATCTTATAACATATATAGACACACACACATTGGTATATAAAGAAATTAAATATTTGTTTGTAAATATATAATTATGTGTGTGTTTGTGAGTGTGTATAAAAATATTAATATACATGTATATATATATATATATTCTCATATAGAAATTTCAAATTTCAAATTATAAAATATAATTTTAAAGATTATTCTTGAAAATTATGATGCATGCATAAATGAAGTATAAAAAATACATATAAATTTAACTAACATACTTACTATTCTGTATATATGTGTTTATATATATATATATAGTATTATATATATATATGATTACTCAAACACACGTAGAGATATAAACACACACACACACAATCAAAAACATATATATATATATATATATTTAAAAATAGACAAAACAAACAAACTGAAAATATGTATATATATGTGTATATATATATAAATGATTATATGATGAAAAAAAATTGGATTCAAAATAATCCCACTATATGAATAAAAAATCACACAGACACACACACATATACAAATTTACATTTATAGAGAATCATAGATGAGATTTAAAATAGATTATGGGAAGGAAAGAAAATTATGAAAGAATCATTTATAATCAGTTAAGAAATCCTCAAAAACAATTTTTTAATAACATACCCTCTATTTTGACGATCGATTCATCCAAAATATTAAATAAAAGTTGGAAAAAAGTTTTGGTTATGTGAAAGTATGAATGAATATGAGGAGTGATGTGATTGTTGGGGTTCTTTTTAAAATGTAAATAGATGTATCAGTACAAACCAAAAATCAATGAAAAATTGACTTTTATTAGTGTCAAATTGATCATAGTTGAAAAAGAAATATTTTATCAGAAATAAATTTGTCACTGATAAATGCATGAATTTATTAGAAGTGAAAAATCATTGATAAAAGTACCTTTATCTATGCTAAAACATTAAGCATCAATAAAGAGAGATTTTATCAGTGTTAAATTTATCCGAAATAAAGGGGGAATTCATCAGTCCTAAAGTTAACCCTAATACATAAGAAATTTAATCAATATTTTAGATAATTAAATAAATTAGGATTTTAAATTTAATGGAAAAATACATCTAAAATAATAAAAATAAAAAATTTCATTTAAAAATGAAATTTAAAAGTTGAATTTAAAAAATAAAATAAAATAATATTTATATTAAAATGAATATTAAAAACTATAAAATTACATTATAATAAGAAGGAATTAATATTAAAAATTAATAAATAAAAACATATTAAAAAAGAATAAAATATATTAATTATATGAATTAAAAAAATATTAAAAATAAATAAATTTTAATAATTACATTTAAATATAAAATATATAAAATAAATTACCAATTAAAAATGAATAAATACTAATTATGTAAATATTTATATACAATAATATTAAAATATAATATGAATTAGTATTAATTATATAAATTATGGGAATATTAAAATTACTAAATATTTATAAATAGAAATTGATAAAAAAATATTATAAAATGAAAAAATTGAAAAATATTTAAAAAGAAAAAATAGTAAAAAATGAATAAGATATTAAATGAATAAACAGTAAAAAAATAATATATTATAAAAATATTGAAATAAATAAATAAATAATATTAATTATATAAATTAAAAAAATTAAAATAAATTAATATTAAAATGAAAATGAATAAATATTTAAAATTAAATTTAAATAAAAAATATTTAAAATAAATTAATAATTATATAAATATATATAATGTTGTCCTAGATAATAATTATATAATAACTTCAATAGGGGATATATTAAAGTTGAAAAACAAATATAAAATTTTCGCACTCTAAAATGTAAATTTTTTAGGAGAAATAATATCTAAACAATTCCAAGTACAATAAAATAAATAATGATACACATAGTAGAAATTAAAATATCAGAAGTTAAAACCATGACCAATAAATACAATACAATCATAAATTAAAAATCATTTTAAAAAAATCCCCAAGCATTGGATGAAAATCAAAATGTTAATTTAAATGAAATTACTACTAATAGATCCAATTTATTGGAACTCTTCACATTTATCCAAAATAGACCAAATTATCACTAACCAGAACTAATGTTTATAAGTTATGCACCAAGAACCTCATCAATCAACAAGATTATAATATGCATGTTCTTCAATAGGAATATAACGAACCGATCCACTAGGGCCCTCCTGGCCCACAGAAAGATGGGTTGGAAAAACCACAAGCCCACCTATTTAGGCCAGAGGCTGTTGATAAGCACTGATAAGGCATAACTAAAATGGGAGGCCTTTGCATAATATGCCTGTATGCATGCCCCAAAACATTTCCATTCAAATTTTTTGAGAATTAATAATAATATATAATAACATCTAGAGTAAAAACCATTCATGAAATGAATTTTAGGAAATACAAAAGAGTAAAATAGTGTAATCAGAAATGGAAATGGGAAAAATACATGGAGAACCAGAAAAGATGTCCCAATCTGACAACAATTTGAATGAAGAATGTTTAGAGAGCCCATCTCTAAATCTCTATGTCGAACCACTACATGAAGCCAATGCACCCATTTGTATCACTATTTTCTATTTTAATGATCACTGATCTCTCCGTCATCTCTATAAGACATGACCCATGTAGGAAATGACCATGCAAGGGTGACTATATACATACATATTATGATGCCCCGAAATAGAAAGGGAGAAATAAAGAGATCAAAAATTTGTCATCTGAACCCAAATAAATAACAAATAAAAACCCAATAGATACACATATATATACATGCTCATAAAAAACACAAACAAGAGAGAAATGGTTTCTCCATAAGACAACTCAGTTGATATTGCCGAGTAAGCCTAAAACTCTATAAGACCATCACCAATGCCAAAAATCACACAAAACCTCACTAGAATATGGGTTTAGGTGCCCTCACCATGAAACTGTTACCAATAGTTGGGGGAAGACACATTTTTTATAGAGGACCCAAACCTATTTAGAGCTCTAAGATGTGGGATTACAACTTCGTATGTAGATAATTTAAACCCTGCATTAAGGGGAGTACTAACCCTAACTATATAAAGAAATGGGGAATCCATGCCCTGGTGTGATAGGGGAGTACTAACCATGATATCTCTATGATAGCACCAGGAACCTATATCCTGATATGAAAGGGGATTACTAACCCTATCATTTTTCTGATAGCATGGGGAGCCTATTCCCTCATGAGATAGGGGAGTACTAACTTCATAATCTCTCTTATTGAATAGAGAACCCTTACCCTAATTCATCTAGGGTGTATTAACCCCAATATCTTTATAATGATCTCTCACTATCAATTCTATTGTCATACATCATATGAATAAGAGTCCTACTCAGAAAATCATGCATCAAATCTCAAAATATAATACGAAGGACACCATCACATTGTACCTATTAAAAACTAGGATAGGATACTCATGATCCAAAATCCAAGTTAAAACAATGGATATATAAGAGGTAGAATATTCATAAAGGAGTATACGTTGTTTATGGGGTCGACACGGCGTGTGGCCCCACTACACTTCCCGATCGTGTTCTCCCTAGACATGCCTTAGGAATCCATGCCTATATAAATGATGTTTCCATTATGATACTTGTCGTTTATGTTTACATGAGGTCCTATAAGTGTAACTCAACCTGTTCTCATGTAATCAAGCCCATTCCCATGTACTTTGGTACATGGCGTGTCTGTCTACATGGGGCCCTGTCCATGTGCACCTGGCACATGGATTGGCCACCTGGGTAGTGTCACACAATGTATAGGATCACCTATGTAACACCCCAGGTAAATAAAGAATATGACATTTTTATATTTATCCATATTTGTGAATAAAATATTAATATTACTTTAAAGGGGATGCTATGCTCGATTGCGTACCCAACACGCAACAATGAGTTTCTTGGGAATCTTACGTTGCAATCTAATAATAAAATAATATTATTTTAAATAGTAGTTAATGCCTAGCCATTGTAATGGCGAGAATAAATAGAACTAACTAAAAACTGATTATATATGTTTGTCAAATATTTTTACTTTTTACAATAAATGTTAGAGGATTCAAAATGGAAATGAATCCAATTTTAAGCGTAAACATTCTAATATTCTTTAAAAGGTCGATTAATCGCCTTTTGATGGAGAACCTCTTTTAAATCCACTTTTTGACAATTATATGTTTTATATTTGACAAAATAAAATTCTTCTTTAGAATCGGGACATCAAAATTTACTTTGTGTAAATTTTTGTTATTTTTCCGAAAAAGTTCATTTTTTAATGAATAGTGAAAAATGTTGTCTTTTAATTCAAAACCTCTTTTAATCTAATTTATTTATATGATTAGATTATATTTTTAATTTGTTTTAAAGTTATATTAGAAGATATTTTTACCATTTAATCCAATAGTGGTCGTTGGAATTAATTTCACTTTGAAATCAGACTTAAACTAGTGTCAATCTTTTGATACATTTTGTTGCATAAAAACACGCTATTTGTTTTGACAGTGGGAATTAATTATTAAATTAATTAATGAAACGTATATGTTTTGAATTTTTTAAAATAGACATCATTTTTGAATTCGGAATATCAAATATAGCTTACGGTGAGATTTTGGCAATTTTCTGAAAAACTTCAATTTTTGATGAATAGTGAAACCACTAAGTGGTACTTATAAAAATTGATTTTCTGTTTAAATGAAATTTTGAAATATTTGTGTTTTGAATTTCAAAAATCAGACATAAATGGTTTTCATTAAGATGTAAAATGTGGTTCAATGGGATTAAAATAATTTTTTGGTGAATATTAACTTATTAAGTTTTTAATCACGATTAGAGGTAATTAGTGTAGTTTATGGTAAGAATAATGTTTTAATAAAATGAAATGACCTAGACACATGTCCTACCCTCATTGGATGTGTCCTGTCCGACCAATACAATCCATGGGTCAACTTGGGGACCCCATGAAGCCACTTTTTTTGGAAAATGACATAAATATCTTTTTATTTAATGTTAAAGTAAAAATGACACAAACATGAGATGTTTTACTAAAACAATTTTTAAATGGGGTTATACAGGTCATGTTTTTGACTATAAATAATAAATGGAAATATAAAAATCTTTACTACATCATAGTATTTTTTTTATAATTTTTAGACATTAAATAAGTTAAATTATTTATGACATCATGATGATGCAGCGATGACCTCATTATTTAACGATTTAAATAAAATGGAAAGATAATGTAAAATCTAAGACCTACACATGTCAAAAACCTATTGTATGGGTGGATTTCGAACCCTTATCACCTTATCCTAGAAACACATCAATGTGGGACCATTAAAATCCGAAACTCATTCTAAAATAATGTAACATTTCCTTACTTTCCAAGAGTGCCCCTCCTCTCCTCTTATAAAAGGCCCCCACCTCTACCTCCATACCCACTCTTCCAAAGCCTTTGGCTCGGCCAACCCCTTCCCATTTTGTATCTCCACATCCCTCTATAACTCCTCGAATCCTCTCTTTGGGAAGAAGTCTTCCCAAGGAAGCCTTTTAGCTCAAACCAAAGGAAGTTACCCGATTTTAAGGTAATGTCTTCACTTGTGTCCTTTTGTTTTATTTTGCTTCTCCAACCCCCTAAACTATTTTTATTAATTTCTTTTTTAACAAATCCAGTATCCTAAATATACTAGGATGTTTTTATAAGAATTATTCGAGCTACAATTACACACACCTTTGTCTAATGGTTAAAGAACATAATGTTTCTGTGGTTGGCGATTTTCTGCCTCACGAAATGATGATTGTTCAATATTCTTTTAACACCTTTAATGGTGGCCATTATGATGTCACTGTATTTTATATATGATATATGTGGTATTTTTTTTTACTATATACTTATTTATTTTATATTTAAACCATACCTTAATTCTTTTCATGTTGTGTAAATGCGATAATTTCATATGAGGAAGTGTGGACTACCTCCCCCTCAAGTGATGTGACTCGTACACGCAATACATGGAACATATAAAGAATGAAATTAATGAACATATGTGACCTATATAGCATATATATTATACTGTAATTATAATATATATATATATATATCATTTATTTTTAATCCCGTTAATATGACAAAGAAAAAATGAAAGTAGCGTTCATGCGTACGTACGACCTACCGTCACCATGAATGGTGCTTCTAATTTTTGTCTCTAAATGCTATGGAATAGTATAAAATGGATATATACTGGATATATATGTTATTTAGAACATAGATACTATTCTATATATGATTTAACTATAACTACATGGAAAATTATTTTCCAACAAGTTCAATTTTTGACTCATGTACCAAACATCGACAAAAACATCTGATATGAAATAATATTATTAACCAATAATTATAACATTAAAATATTTGATATTAACTGAATAATAATCTTTATAGGAGGTCCTTAAGAAATTATAAATTGACCAAAGTTTATTATTCAGGAATATAAAGAAACGAACAAGACAAGTTGGACTTGAGGTAAGGGATCCTACTCCTCTCTTTCTTTTTAAGTACACTCTTTTATGTCATTACTTTTAAGATAATCTTTCTTATGATTGGGATGTTATTTTATATTAATCCTAATTTAATTATTATTTTCATATGATGATAGACCCAATTTCCTCTCATCAATCCATTTTGGATGTTTTTAGTGGCGCCGTTAGGCTTCCGAATTTTCGTAAGAGATCTAACCTATCTCTTTCTTTTTAAGTACTCTCTTTTATGTCATTTCTTTTAAGATCATATTTCTTATGTTTGGGGATGTTATTTTATATTCCTCATACTATAATTTTTATGGTAATATTATGAGAGACACTATTTGATCTCATAAAAACATTTTTGGATGTTTTAAGTGGCGCCGTTAGCCTGCCGAGTTTTTGTAAGGGATTTTTCATCTCACTTTTATTCTCATAACATTTATGCTACGTTTTCCACTATTTCCTTTGAGTGGTGCATGTACTTACCATTATTATACACTTTATGTAGTATAGTTTCATTTATGGGTATTCACATCTTCATTTTATGACCCTTCTTCCATGGGGTGTACGTTTCGAAAGTTACCCAACTCGGTAAGGGGATCTTTCACCCTCCTCTTTTTAAAAGACTTCTTTTGTTATGTCTTTTAATTCACATACTATTATGTTGTGATATGTTATTTTATATCTTTATTGATGTAAATTTTATTTCCAAGTGATAAGATACCCTTCTTATCTCTCATCAACTCATTTTCTAAATTTTGATGTGATGTCGTTAGGCTGTCGAATTTTACCAAGGGAACTTTTTAACCCAATTTCGATTTCATTGGGTTCACCATGTAGTTATTGAATATGTCATCCTTTGAATATGTGTGAATGAACTTTTATTGTTTTACAATTAATATCCACTTATATTGGGTGTATTTATATTTTTCGCACATAATTTTGAGATTTATTTATCCTTAATTTAAGGATACCTTCTTTATAAGGGATTTCATCACATTTTACATTTCTATTGAGACTTCATTGATGATATGCACCAATTCACTCTTATATGGTGTATATACTGTCCTTTGGAATATTATATCATGAATCCATTTATTCTCATTATATTATAAAGTTCTAATTAAATGTTATTCCTCAATTATTTTTTTCAAGTGTCTCTCATTTTGTTAAAAACACTTTAACTAAAATATCATTTTAAATGTTTTAATGATTTATTCTTATAAATATTTCTCATT
Organism: Viscum album; assembly: GCA_963277665.1. Lineage (NCBI taxonomy): Eukaryota > Viridiplantae > Streptophyta > Magnoliopsida > Santalales > Viscaceae > Viscum > Viscum album. Next base: position 831,900,133 of record OY728147.1, on the reverse strand, counting down.
AATATCCATGTTTTCAAAATGGTTTTAAGGATTTATTTATATTGATATTAATGGTTTAAAATGTTAAAAGCTTCAATGTGGTATGGGACACTTTGATTCAAAAATCTCTTTATTAAATGATTTATATGGTTTTGAAAATGGTTTTTAGAATGGATTCATTATTTCAATATCTTAAAATGTTATATTGTTATTACAATGTGGGAATGTTATTTTTTTTTGTTCTTAGGTTATGTTCTATGATTATGTTATGGTTCTTGGGCATTGTTTATGAATACGGGTGGTTCCGTGATAAACTAAGGGCGGGTGAGCCCGATATATCTCTCCAATGCATTGGGTAACGCGAAGGAGTGAAATGTTAAGGTTTCTCCGAAGAGATTTAGGGAATATACTGTGGTGGGTATTCCAAATGTAACCAAGAGGGTTACTCCCTATGTAAGAAAGTTATGAATTCCTCAAGTTACCTTTATGTCTTATGATTTCTATGATTTATTCATGATTTTATGAGGTATGTTAAAGTGCCTATGTTTTATGGGTAAAGTATGATTTCATTATTATGTATATATGAACTCATGTTTCCTTTCCATATTATTATAACCCTTACTGAGCTTTTTATGCTAATCCCAAGTTTTTGAAATGTTTTTCACAGGTCAAGGGAAAGGTAGATGATGTGATGATAGTGTCAAGGATGTGTCAAAAAAAGAATCCATGTTTTATTTGAAATATGTTTCAATTGATGGGAAGAATGAATACCGTCTTTTATGTAACCACTTTGTTTAAATGTGGAATGTAATGCAAGTTTCATGATCTAATTCTCTAAAACTCTAAACCTGAAAAGATCCTCAATGTGTAATCTTGTAATAACTCAAGATTAAGTAAGGTTTAAGGCTGGGGCCGTATAGTTGGTATCAGAGGTCGGTTTAGATAACTGTACAGGTTAGGGTATTCTCTAAGCATAAGTGATAGTACCATAATGGATAGGATTTCAGAAAGAGTCCTAGTTTTAGATAAAGTGAATGAGTAATTATATCTTAGTGGTTATCTTCCTCATTAGTACATGATGGTTTTGTTGATATAATCACACTGACAGTTCTGTTTTTAGTGAATGGATGGATCTAGTAGGCACCAAAGTGACAACAGGTTTGAAGGAAACTATGGTGGTTCTCTGATTAAGAGACTGGATGAAATGGGGTATTCAATGAGGAAACTCATGGTTGTTCTAAACCAACTATCAAGTAGTCATGATCATCCACTTAAACCTTGGTATGTTCTGAAATACATCATGTACGAGATGACCAATCGATGTGGAAGTTCAGGTAATCATTATAAAGGTAACTATTAGGGTTTATATGATCCTTACTTTTGAGGTAATTATGGGTTATTATATTTTATGATGGAAAATGAAAGGCATGAGATAAACTTGAGGTTAAAATATGTTATGATTATTTTTGAAGATTTTATCTCGTTTTGGAGAATGTTTTGAGAATTATATAGTTTTGGAAAAACGACAACATGCAGACCGTTTGACTACCCGTCGCGTCGGAAAAAGCTACGGGAATCGAACCCACAACCAAAGTGAGACTGGTATTAAACACCTACCACTGGACTACGTGAAGTCCCAAGTTAGTTTGACTGATTATTTTTAGTTAGATTATTTTATGAATTAATAGTAAGCTGATTTTGGGTTATCTATGTAAATTTATTAACCTATCATGGAGGATATGTGATTAGGTTAATTACTTTTCAATATGAGACTTTAAGAGTAACTGATGTTATTTGGAGATAGGTGTTAATTTGTACCTTGGAAGACTATGAGACTAAATCCTTCAAATATTTGGGTTTCAATATTATTTTGACTTACTTTGAAGTATTTTATGGACAATTTGTTTATCGAATGGTCCTCGTTGAACTTTGGGTTTTGTTGGACAAATTTTGGAGATTAAGAATAGATTTTCTTTTTATAAAGGGTTATCCTTTTCTGGATTATCTGATCTTGTACTAACCTTTTTGGTTTTGGTTTTGGTTAGAGTCTAAAGACATGGTAAGTATATAGTTCTCTTTTGTGGATTAGGTGATCCTCTAGAAGTTTATTATAGTTCTCTTAATGTGAACAAGTCTTCCTAAATACTCGTCTTTTGGAGAAAATATGAGTTTGTGTAAGGAATCTAAGAAAAGTTGAATTTCAACACGATAAGTGATTATGTTTCCTTATGAATAAATTCTTCAATAAAAAGTAACTTAAAACAAAAATGTTGTCTATTAACTTTTCCTACTGGGGAATCAAATACCATTTAACCCATCACAGGTTTGTGATTTTCTTGTGGTTAATTTTCTCCTAAACATGTTTTCTATCACTCTCCATCAAAACATGACCCTATGTTTTCTCCTCCATGTCCATGTTTTCCTACATGGAATTCTAGTATGGGTTAACTCGGGTGACCTCTGTACTTATCTTTCTTTATTTTAAAGTGATTTTTTTACTGACTCTTGTTCCGATGTGGGACTTTCAAGGATGTTTCCAAGCTCAATTTTAAAATTGTGAGGATGAAATTCCCAAAAGGGGGGAAGGATGTAACACCCCAGGTAAATTAAGAATATGACATTTTTATATTTATCCATATTTGTGAATAAAATACTAATATTACTTTAAAGGGGATGCTATGCTCGATGGCGTACCCAACACGCAACAACGAGTTTCTTGGGAATCTTACGTTGCACTCTAATAATAAAATAATATTATTTTAAATAGTAGTTAACGCTTAGCCATTGTAATGGCGAGAATGAACAGAACTAACTACAAAATGATTATATATGTTTGTCAAATATTTTTTCTTTTTACAATAAATGTTAGAGGATTAAAATTGCAAATGAATCCAATTTTAAGCGTAAACATTCTAATATTCTTTAAAAGGTCGATTAACCGCCTTTTGATGGCGAACGTCTTTTAAATACACTTTTTGACAATTTTATGTGTTATATTTGACAAAATAAAATTCTTCTTTAGAATCAGGACATCAAAATTTACTTTGTGTAAATTTTTGGTATTTTTCCGAAAAAGTTCAATTTTTAATGAATAGTGAAAAATGTTGTATTTTAATTCAAAACCTCTTTTAATATAATTTATTTATATGATTAGATTATCTTAGGAATTGTTTTTAGAGTGAAATTAGAATATATTTTTACCATTTAATCCAATAGTGGTCGTTGGAATTAATTTCAGTTTGAAATCAGACTTAAACTAGTGTCAATCTTTTGATACATTTTGTTTCATAAAAACACGCTATTTGTTTTGACAGCGGGAATTAATTATTAAATTAATTAATGAAACTTATATGTTTTTAATTGTGTAAAATAGAAATCATTTTTGAATTTGGAATATCAAATATAGCTTAGGGTGAACTTTTGGTAATTTTTTGAAAAACTTCAATTTTTGATGAATAGTTAAACCACTAAGTGGTACTTATAAAAACTGATTTTCGGTTTAAATGAAATTTTTCAATATTTGTTTTTTGAATTTCAAAAATCCGACATACATGGTTTTCATTAATAAATATAATGTGGTTCAATGGGAATAAAATAATTTTTTGGTGAATATTAACTTATTAAGTTTTTAATCACGATTAGAGGTAATTAGTGTAGTTTAAGGTAAGAATAATGTTTTAATAAAATGAAATGACCTAGACACATATCCTACCCTCATTTTATGTGTCATGTCAGACCAAGAAAATCCATGGGTCAACTTGGGGACCCCATGAAGCCACTTTGGTTGGAAAATGACATAAATATCTTTTTATTTAATGTTAAAGTAAAAATGACACAAACATGAGATGTTTTACTAAAACAATTTTAACATGGGGTTATACAAGTCAGAGTTTTGACTATAAATAATAAATGGAAAGATAAAAAGATTTAATACATCATAGTATTTGTTTTATAATTTTTAGACATTAAATAAATTAAAGTATTTATGACATCATGATGATGCAGCGATGACTTCATTATTTAACGATTTAAATAAAATGGAAAGATAATGTAAAATTTAAGACCTACACATGTCCAAAACCTATTTTATGGGTGTATTTAGAACCATTATCACCTTATACTATAAACAAATCAATGTGGGACCATTAAAATCCGAAACTCATTCTAAAATAATGTAACATTTCCTTACTTTCCAAGAGTTCCCCTCCTGTCCTCTTATAAAAGGCCCCCACCTCTACCTCCATACCCACACTTCCAAAGCCTTTGGCTCGGCAAAACCCTGCCCATTTTGTCTCTCCACATCCCTCTATAACTCCTTGAAGCCTAACTTTGGGAATAAGTCTTCTCAAGGAAGCCTTTGAGCTCAACCCAAAAGAAGTTACCCGATTTTAAGGTAATGTCTTCACTTGTGTCCTTTTGTTTTATTTTGCTTCTCCAACCCCCTAAACTCTTTTTATTGATTTATTTTGTAACAACTACATTATAATAAATATACTAGGATGTTTTTATAATAAGTATTAGAGATACACTTACACACACCTTCGTCTAGTGGTTAAAGAACATACTGTTTCTGTGGTTGGCGATTTTCTACCTCACGAAACGATGATTGTTCAATATTCTTTTAACACCTTTAAAGGTGGAAATTATGACATAACTGTATTTTTTATATGATATATATGTTATTTTTGTTTAATATATGCTTATTTATTTTATATTTAAACCATACCATTATTCTTTTCATGTTGTGTAAATGCAAAAATTTCATATGAGGAAGTGTTGACTACCGCCCCCTCAAGTGATGTGACTCGTACATGCAATACATGGAATGTATAAAGAATGAAATTAATGAACATATGTGACATATATAACATATATATTATACTTTAATTATAATATATATATATATATCATTTGTTTTTAATTACGTTAATATGACAAAGAAAAAATGAAAGTAGTGTTCATGCGTACGTCTGGCCTACCATCTCTATGAACGGTGCTTTTAATTTTTATCTCCAAATGCTATGGAATAGTATAAAATGTATATATACTGGATATATATGATATTTAAAACATCAATACTATTATAGATATGATGTTCTTATAACTACATGGAAAAGTATTTTCCAACAAGTTCAATTTTTGACTCATGTACCAAACATCGACAAAACCATCTGATATGAACTCATATTATTAACCAATTAATATAACATTAAAATATGTGATATTAACTGAATATTAATATTTATATTAGGTCCTTAAGAAATTATAAATTGACCAAAGTTTATTATTCAGAAATATAAAGAAACGAACAAGACAAGTTGGACATGAGGTATGGGATCCTACTCCTCTCTTTCTTTTTAAGTAGACTCTTTTATGTCATTCCTTTTAAGCTCATCTTTCTTATGATTGGGATGTTATTTTATATTAATCCTACTGTAATTCTTATGTTCATATGATGGGAGACCCAATTTTCTCTCATCAATCCATTTTGGATGTTTTGAGTGGCGCCGTTAGGCTGCCGAATTTTCGTAAGAGATCTAACCTCTTTTTTTTAAGTACTCTCTTTTATGTCATTTCTTTTAAGATCATATTTATTATGTTTGTGGATGTTATTTTATATTCCTCGTACTGTAATTTTTATGGTAATATTATGATATACCCTATCTGATATCATAAATCCATTTTTGGAGGTTTTAAGTTGCGCCGTTAGCCTGCCGAGTTTTCGTAAGGGATTTTTCATCTCACTTTTATTCTCGTAACATTTATGTTACGTTTTCCACTATTTCCTTTGAGTGGTGTATGTACTGACCATTATTATACACTTTGTGTAGTATAATTTTAGTTATGTGTATTCACATCTTCATTTTATGACCCTTCTTCCATGGGGTGTACGTTTCGAAAGTTACCCAACTCGGTAAGGGGATCTTTCACCCTCCTCTTTTTAAAAGACTTCTTTTGTTATGTCTTTTAATTCACATACTATTATGTTGGGATATGTTCTTTTCTATCCTTATTGATGTAAATTTTATTTCCAAGTGATAATATACCCTTTTTATCTCTCATCAACTCATTTTCTGAATTTTGAAGTGATGTCGTTAGGCTGTCGAATTTTACCAAGGGAACTTTTAAACCCAATTTTGATTTCTTTGGGTTCAACATGTAGTTATTGAATATGTCATCCTTTGAATATGTGTGAATGTACTTTTATTATTTTACACTTAATATCTTCTTATATTGGGTGTATTTATATTTGTCACACATAATTATGAGATTGATTTATCCTTAATTTAATGATACCTTCTTTACAGGGGATTTCATCCCATTTTACATTTCTACTGAGACTTCATTGTTGTTATGCACCAATTCACTCTTATATGGTGTATATACTGTCCTTTGGAATATTATATCATGAATCCATTTATTCTCATGATATTATAAAGTTCTAATTAAATGTTATTCCTTAATTATTTTTTTCAAGTGTCTCTCATTTTGTTAAAAACACTTTAACTAAAATATCATTTTAAATGTTTTAATGATTTATTCTTATAAATATTTCTCATTAATATCCATGTTTTAAAAATGGTTTTAATGATTTATTTTTATGGATATTAATGGTTTAAAATTTTAAAAGCTTCAATGTGGTATGGGACACTTTGATTCAAAAATATCTTTATTAAATGTTTTATATGGTTTTGAAAATGGTTTTTAGAATGGATTCATTATTTCATTATCTTAAAATGTTATATTGTTATTACAATGTGGTAATTTTATCTTTTTTTGTGTGATTAGGTTATGTTCTATGATTATGTTATGGTTATTGGGCATTGTTTATGAATACGGGTGGTTCCGTGATAAACTAAGGGCGGGTGAGCCCGATATAGCTCTGCAATGCATTGGGTAATGCGAAGGAGTGAAACATTAAGTTTTCTCCGAAGAGATTTAGGGAATATACTGTGGTGGGTATTCCAAACGTAACCAAGAGGGTTACTCCCTATGTAAGAAAGTTATGAATGCCTCAAGTTACCTTTATGTCTTATGATTTCTATTATTTATTCATGATTTTATGAGGTATGTTAAAGTGCTTATGTTTTATTGGTAAAGTATGATTTCATTCTTATGTATATATGAACTCATGTTTCCTTTCCATATTTTTATAACCCTTACTGATCTTTTTATGCTCATCCCAAGTTTTTGAAATGTTTTTCACAGGTCAAGGGAAAGGTACATGATGTGGTGATAGTGTCAAGGATGTGTCAAAAAAAGAATCAATGTTTTATTTTAAATATGTTTCCTTTGATGGGAAGAATGAATACCGTCTTTTATGTAACCACTTTGTTTAAATGTGGAATGTAATGAAAGTTTCATGATCTAATTCTCTAAAACTCTAAACCTGAAAAGATCCGCAATGTGTAATCTTGTAATAACTCAAGATTAAGTAAGGTTTAAGGCTGGGGCCTTATAGTTGGTATCAGAGGTCGGTTTAGATAAATGTATAGGTTAGGGTATTCTCTAAGTATAAGTGACAGTACCATAATGGATAGGATTTCAGAAAGAGTCCTAGTTTTAGATAAAGTGAATGAGTAAGTATATCTTAGTGGTTATCTTCCTCATTAGTACATGATGGTTTTGTTGATATAATCACACTGACAGTTCTGTTTTTAGTGAATGGATGGATCTAGCAGGCACCAAAGTGACAATAGGTTTGAAGGAAACTATGGTGGTTCTCTGATTAAGAGAATGGATGAAATGGGGTATTCAATGAGGAAACTCGTGGTTGTTCTAAACCAACTATCAAGGAGTCATGATCATCCACTTAAACCTTGGTATGTTCTGTAATGCATCATGTACGAGATGACCAATCGATGTGGAAGTTCAGGTAATAATTATAAAGGTAACCATTACGGTTTATATGATCCTTACTTTTGAGGTAATTATGGGTTATTATATGTTATGATAGAAAATGAAAGGCATGAGATAAACTTGAGGTTAAAATATTTTATGATTATTTTTGAAGATTCTATCTCGTTTTGGGGAATGTTTTGAGAATTATATAGTTTTGGAAAAAGGACAACACGCAGACCGTTTGACAACCCGTCGCGTCAGACAAAGCTGCGGGAATTGAACCCACAAACAAAGTGCGACTGGTATTTAATGCCTACCACTGGACTACGTGAAGTCCCTAGTTAGTTTGACTGATTATTTTTAGTTAGATGCTTTTATGAATTAAGAGTAAGCTGATTTTGGGTTATCTATGGAAATTTATTAACCTATAATGGAGGATATGTGATTAGGTTAATTACTTTTCAATATGAGACTTTAAGAGTAACTGATGTTATTTGGAGATAGGTGTTAATTTGTACCTTGGAAGACTGTGAGACTAAATCATTCAAATATTTGGGTTTAAATATTATTTTGGTTTACTTTGAAGTATTTTATGGACAATTTGTTTATCGAATGGTCCTCATTGAACTTTGGGTTTTGTTGGACAAATTTTGGAGATTAAGAATAGATTTTCTTTTTATAAAGGGTTATCCTTTTCTGGATTATCTGATCTTGTAATAACCTTTTTGGTATTGGTTTTGGTTAGAGTCTAAAGACATGGTAAGTATATAGCTCTCTTTTGTGGATTAGGTGATTCTCTAGAAGTTTATTATAGTTCTCTTAATGTGAACAAGTCTTCCTAAATACTCGTCTTTTGGAGAAAACATGAGTTTGTGTAAGGAATCTAATAAAAGTTGAAAGTGAACATGATAAGTGATTATGTTTCCTTATGAATAAATTCCTCAATAAAAAGTAACTTAAAACAAAAATGTTGTCTATTAACTTTTCCTATTGGGGAATCAAATACCATTTAACCCATCACAGGTTTGTGATTTTCTTGTGGTTAATTTTCTCCTAAACATGTTTTCTATCACTCTCCATCAAAACATGACCCTATGTTTTCTCCTCCATGTCCATGTTTTCCTACATGGAATCCTAGTATGGGTTAACTCGGGTGACCTCTGTACTTATCTTTCTTTATTTTAAAGTGATTGTTTTACTGACTCTTGTTCCGATGTGGGACTTTCAAGGATGTTTCCAAGCTCAATTTTAAAATTGTGAGGATGCAATTCCCAAAAGGGGGGAAGGATGTAACACCCCAGGTAAATAAAGAATATGACATTTTTATATTTATCCATATTTTTGAATAAAATATTAATATTACTTTAAAGGGGATGCTATGCTCGATGGCGTACCCAACACGCAACAACGAGTTTCTTGGGAATATTACGTTGCACTCTAATAATAAAATAATATTATTTTAAATAGTAGTTAACGCCTAGCCTTTGTAATGGTGGGAATGAACAGAACTAACTACAAAATGATTATATAAGTTTTTCAAATATTTTTACTTTTTACAATAAATGTTAGAGGATTAAAAATGCAAATGAATCCAATTTTAAGCGTAAACATTCTAATATTCTTTAAAAGGTCGATTAACTGCCTTTTGATAGCGAAACTCTTTTAAATCCACTTTTGACAATTTTATGTGTTATATTTGACAAAATAAAATTCTTCTTTAGAATCAGGACATCAAAATTTACTTTGTGTAAATTTTTGGTATTTTTCCGAAAAAGTTCAATTTTTAATGAATAGTGAAAAATGTTGTATTTTAATTCAAAACCTCTTTTAATATAATTTATTTATATGATTAGATTATCTTAGGAATTTGTTTTAAAGTGAAATTAGAATATATTTTTACCATTTAATCCAATAGTGGTCGTTGGAATTAATTTCACTTTGAAATCGGACTTAAACTAGTGTCAATCTTTTGATACATTTTGTTTCATAAAAACACGCTATTTGTTTTGACAGCGGGAATTAATTATTAAATTAATTAATTCAACTTATATGTTTTAAATTTTGTAAAATAGACATCATTTTTGAATTTGGAATATCAAATATAGCTTAGGGTGAACTTTTGGTAATTTTCTGAAAAACTTCAATTTTTGATGAATAGTCAAACCACAAAGTGGTACTTATAAAAAGTGATTTTCCGTTTAAATGAAATTTTGCAATCTTTGTGTTTTGAATTTCAAAAATCCGACATACATGGTTGTCATTAACAAGTAAAATGTGGTTCAATGGGATTAAAATAATTTTTTGGTGAATATTAACTTGTTAAGTTTTTAATCGCGATTAGAGGTAATTAGTGTAGTTTAAGGTAAGAATACTGTTTTAATAAAATGAAATGACCTAGACACAAATCCTACCCTCATTGGATGTGTCATGGACGACCAAGACAATCTATGGGTCAACTTGGGGACCCCATGAAGCCACTTTGGTTGGAAAAGGACATAAATATCTTTTTATTTAATGTTAAAGTAAAAATTACACAAACATGAGATGTTTTACTAAAACATTTTTTACATGGGGTTATACAAGTCAGAGTCTTGACTATAAATAATAAAGGGAAATATAAAAAGATTTCCTACATCATAGTATTTTTTTATAATTTTTAGACATTAAATAAATTAAAGTATTTATGACATCATGATGATGCAACGATGACCTCATTATTTAACGATTTAAATAAAGTGGAAAGATATTGTAAAATCTAAGACCTACACATGTCCAAAACCTATTGTATTGGTGGATTTCGAACCCTTATAACCTTATCCTAGAAAAACATCAATGTGGGACCATTAAAATCCGAAACTCATTCTAAAATAAAGTAACATTTCCTTACATTCCAAGAGTGCCCCTCCTCTCCTCTTATAAAAGGCCCCCACCACTACCTCCATACCAACACTTCCAAAGCCTTTGGCTCGGCCAAAACCTACCCATTTTGTCTCTCCACATCCCTTTGTAACTCCTTTAATCCTCACTTTGGGATGAAGTCTTCCCAAGGAAGCCTTTGAGCTCAAATCAAAAGAAGTTACCCGATTTTAAGGTAATGTCTTCACTTGTGTCCTTTTGTTTTATTTTGCTTATCCAACCCCCTTAACTCTTTTTATTCATTTATTTTGTAACAAATACATTATACTAAATATACTAGGATGTTTTTATAAGAATTACTCGAGCTACACTTACACACACCTTCGTCTAATGGTTAATGAACATACTGTTTCTGTGGTTGGTGATTTTCTACCTCACGAAACGATGATTGTTCAATATTCTTTTAACACCTTTAAAGGTGGCCATTGTGATGTAACTGTATTTTATATATGATATATATGGTATTTTTGTTTAATATATGCTTCTGTATTTTATATTTAAACCATACCTTTATTCTATTCATGTTTTGTAAATGCGAAAATTTCATATGAGGAAGTGTGGACTACCACCCCCTAAAGTGATGTGACTCGTACATGAAATACATGGAACGTATAAAGAATGAAATTAATAAAAATATGTGACCTATATAACATATATATTATACAGTAATTATAATATATATATATCATTTGTTTTTAATTCCGTTAATATGACAAAGAAAAAAATGAAAGTAGCGTTCATGTGTACGTACGACCTACCGTCTCCATGAACGGTGCTTTTAATTTTTATCTCCAAATGCTATGGAATAGTATAAAATGGATATATACTGGATATATATGATATTTAAAACATAAATACTATTATAGATATGATATACCTATAACTACATGGAAAATTATTTTCCAACAAGTTCAATTTTTGACTCATGTACCAAACATCGAAAAAAACATCTGATATGAACTCATATTATTAACCAATTATTATAACATTAAAATATGTGATATTAACTGAATAATAATATTTATATGAGTTCCTTAAGCAATTAAAAAATTACCAAAGTATATTATTCATGAATATAAATAAACGAACAAGACAAGTTGGACTTGAGGTAAGGGATCCTACTCCTCTCTTTCTTTTTAAGTACACTCTATTATGTCATTCCTTTTAAGCTCATCTTTCTTATGATTGGGATGTTCTTTTATATTACTCCTACTAGAATTCTTATTTTAATATGATGAGAGACCCAATTTTATCTCATCAATCCATTTTGGATGCTTTGAGTGGCGCCGTTAGGCTGCCGAATTTTCGTAAGAGATCTAACCTCTCTCTTTCTTTTTAAGTACTCTCTTTTATGTCATTTCTTTTAAGATCATATTTTTTATGTTTGGGGATGTTATTTTATATTCCTCATACTGTAATTTTTATGTTAATATTATGAGAGACCCTATTTTATCTCATAAATCCATTTTTGGAAGTTTTAAGTGACGCCGTTAGCCTGCCGAGTTTTCGTAAGGGATTTTTCATCTCACTTTTATTCTCGTAGCATTTATGTTACGTTTTCCACTATTTCCATTGAGTGGTGTATGTACTGCCCATTATTATACACTTTTTGTAGTATAATTTCATTTATGGGTATTCACATATTCATTTTATGATCCTTCTTCCATGGGGTGTACGTTTCGAAAGTTACCCATCTCGGTAAGGGGATCTTTCACCCTCCTCTTTTTAAAAGACTTCTTTTGTTATGTCTTTTAATTCACATACTATTATGTTGGGATATGTTCTTTTATATCATTATTGATGTAAATTTTATTTCCATGTGATAAGATAACCTTTTTATCTCTCATCAACTCATTTTCTGAATTTTGAAGTGATATCGTTAGGCTGTCAAATTTTACCAAGGGAACATTTTAACCCAATTTCGATTTCTTTGGGTTCAACATGTACTTATTGAATATGTCATCCTTTGAATATGTTTGAATGAAATTTTATTGTTTTACACTTAATATAAACTTATATTGGGTGTATTTATATTTGTTACACATAATTTTGAGATTGATTTATCCTAAATTTAAGGATACCTTCTTTATAAGGGATTTCATCACATTTTACATTTCTATTGAGACTTCATTGTTGTTATGCACCAATTCACTCTTATATGGTGTATATACTGTCCTTTGGAATATTATATCATGAATCCATTTATTCTCATGATATTATAAAGTTCTAATTAAATGTTATTCCTCAATTATTTTTTTCAAGTGTCTCTCATTTTGTTAAAAACACTTTAACAAAAATATCGTTTTAAATGTTTTAATGATTTATTCTTATAAATATTTCTCATTAATATCCATGTTTTAAAAATGGTTTTAAGGATTTATTTATAGGTATATTAATGGTTTAAAATTTTAAAAGCTTCAATGTGGTATGGGACACTTTGATTCAAAAATCTCTTTATTAAATGTTTTATATGGTTTTGAAAATGGTTTTTAGAATGGATTCATTATTTCAATATCTTAAAATGTTATATTGTTATTACAATGTGGGAATGTTAACGTTTTTTGTGTGATTAGGTTATGTTCTATGATTATGTTATGGTTCTTGGGCATTGTTTACGAATACGGGTGGTTCCGTGATAAACTAAGGGCGGGTGAGCCCAATATAGCTCTCCAACACATTGGCTAATGCGAAGGAGTGAAACGTTAAGGTTTCTCCGAAGGGATTTAGGGAATATATTGTGGTGGGTAATACAAACGTAACCAAGAGGGTTAATCCCTACGTAAGAAAGTTATGAATGCCTCAAGTTACCTTTATGTATTATGATTTCTATGATTTATTCATGATTTTATGAGGTATGTTAAAGTGATTATGTTTTATGGGTAAAATATGATTTCATTCTTATGTATATATGAACTCATGTTTCCTTTCCATATTTTTATAACCCTTACCGAGCTTTTTATGCTCATCCCATGTTTTTGAAATGTTTTTCACAGGTCAAGGGAAAGGTACATGATGTGATGATATTGTCAAGGATGTGTCAAAAGAAGAATCAATGTTTTATTTTAAATATGTTTCCATTGATGGGAAGAATGAATACCATCTTTTATGTAACCACTTTGTTTAAATTTGGAATGTAATGCAAGATTCATGATCTAATTCTATAAAACTCTAAACCTAAAAAGATCCTCAATGTGTAATCTTGTAATAACTCAAGATTAAGTAAGGTTTAAGGCTGGGGCCTTATAGTTGGTATCAGATGTCGGTTTAGATAACTGTAGAGGTTAGGGTATTCTCTAAGCATAAGTGACAGTACCATAATGGATAGGATTTCAGAAAGAGTCCTAGTTTTAGATAATGTGAATGAGTATGTATATCTTAGTGGTTATCTTCCTCATTAGTACATGATGGTTTTGTTGATATAATCACACTGACAGTTCTGTTTTTAGTGAATGGATGGATCTAGCAGGTACCAAAGTGACTATAGGTTTGAAGGAAATTGTGGTGGTTCTCTGATTAAGAGACTGGATGAAATGCGGTATTCAATGAGGAAACTCGTGGTTGTTCTAAACCAACTATCAACGAGTCATGATCATCCACTTAAACCTTGGTATGTTCTGTAATGCATCATGTACAAGATGACCAATCGATGTGGAAGTTAAAGTAATAATTATAAAGGTAACCATTGGGGTTTATATGATCCTTACTTTTGAGGTAATTATGGGTTATTATATGTTATGATGGAAAATGAAAGGCATGAGATAAACTTGAGGTTAAAATATGTTATGATTATTTTGGAAGATTTTATCTCGTTTTGGGGAATGTTTTTAGAATTATATAGTTTTGGAAAAAGGACAACACGCAGACCATTTGACAACCCATAGCGTCGAATAAAGCTGCGAGAATCGAACCCACATCCAAAGTGCGACTGGTATTTAAAGCCTACCACTGGACTATGTGAAGTCCCTGGTTAGTTTGACTGATTATTTTTAGTTAGATGATTTTATGAATTAAGAGTAAGCTGATTTGGGGTTATCTATGGAAATTTATTAACCTATCATGGAGGATATGTGATTAGGTTAATTACTTTTCAATACGAGACTTTAAGAGTAACTGATGTTATTTGGAGATAGGTTTTAATTTGTACCTTGGAAGACTATGAGACTAAATCCTTCAAATATTTGGGTTTCAATATTAGTTTGGTTTACTTTGAAGTATTTTATGGACAATTTGTTTATCGAATGGTCCTCGTTGAACTTTGGGTTTTGTTGGACAAATTTTGGAGATTAAGAATAGATTTTCTTTTTATAAAGGGTTATCCTTTTCTGGATTATTTGATCTTGTACTAAACTTTTTGGTTTTGGTTTTGGTTAGAGTCTAAAGACAAGGTAAGTATATAGTTCTCTTTTGTGGATTAGGTGATTCTCTAGAAGTTTATTATAGTTCTCTTAATGTGAACAAGTCTTCCTAAATACTCGTCTTTTGGAGAAAATATGAGTTTGTGTAATAAATCTAATAAAAGTTGAAAGTCAACATGATAAGTGATTATGTTTCCTTATGAATAAATTCCTCAATAAAAAGTAACTTAAAACAAAAATGTTGTCTATTAACGTTTCCTACTGGGGAATCAAATACCATTTAACCCATCACAGGTTTGTGATTTTTTTGTGGTTAATTTTCTCCTAAACATGTTTTCTATCACTCTCCATCAGAACATGAACCTATGTTTTCTCCTCCATATCCATGTTTTTTTACATGGAATCCTAGTATGGGTTAACTCAGGTGACCTCTGTACTTATCATTCTTTATTTTAAAGTGATTGTTTATTGACACTTGTTCCGGTGTGGGACTTTCAAGGATGTTTCCAAGCTCAATTTTAAAATTGCGAGGACGCAATTCCCAAAAGGGGGGAAGGATGTAACACCCAGGTAAATAAAAAATATGACATTTTTAAATTTATCCGTATTTGTGAATAAAATATTAATATTACTTTAAAGGGGATGCTGTGCTCGATGGCGTACCTAACACGCAACAACGAGTTTTTTGGGAATCTTACGTTGCACTCTAATAATAAAATAATATTATTTTAAATAGTAGTTAAAACCTAGCCATTGTAATGGCGGGAATGAACAGAACTAACTACAAAATGATTATATATATTTGTCAAACATTTTTACTTTTTACAATAAATGTTAGAGGATTAAAAATGCAAATGAATCCAATTTTTAGCGTAAACATTATAATATTCTTTACAAGGTCGATTAACCGCCTTTTGATGGCGAACCTCTTTTAAATCCACTTTTTGACAATTTTATGTGTTATATTTGACAAAATAAAGTTCTTATTTAGAATCAGGACATCAAAATTTTCTTTGTGTAAATTTTTGGTATTTTTTCGAAAAAGTTCAATTTTTAATGAATAGTGAAAAATGTTGTATTTTAATTCAAAAACTCTATTAATATAATTTATTTATATGATTAGATTATCTTCTGAATTGGTTCTGAAGTGAAACTAGAATATATTTTTACCATTTAATCCAATAGTGGTCGTTGGAATTAATTTCACTTTGAAATCAGACTTAAACTAGTGTCAATCTTTTGATACATTTTGTTTCATAAAAACACGCTATTTGTTTTGACAGCGGGAATTAATTATTAAATTAATTAATGCAACTTATATGTTTTGAATTTTTTAAAATAAATGTCATTTTTGAATTCGGAATATCAAATATAGCTTAGGGTGAACTTTCGGTAATTTTCTGAAAAACATCGATTTTTGATGAATAGTGAAACCACTAATTGGTACTTATAAAAAATGATTTTCCGTTTAAATGAACTTTTGAAATCTTTGTGTTTTTAATTTCAAAAATCTGACATACATGGTTGTCATTAAGAAGTAAAATTTGGTTCAATGGGATTAAAATAATTTTTTGGTGAATATTAACTTATAAAGGTTTTAATCGCGATTAGAGGTAATTAGTGTAGTTTAAGGTAAGAATAATGTTTTAATAAAATGAAATGACCTAGACACATGTCCTACCCTCATAGGATGTGTCATGGCCGACCAGGAAAATCCATGGGTCAACTTGGGGACCCCATGAAGCCACTTTTAGTGGAAAATGACATAAATATCTTTTTATTTAATGTTAAAGTAAAAATGACACAAACATGATATGTTTTACTAAAACAATTTTTACATGGGGTTATACAAGTAATATTTTTGACTATAAATAATAAATGGAAATATAAAAAGATTTCCTACATCATAGTATTTTTTTTATAATTTTGAGACAATAAATATATAAAATTATTTATGACATGATGATGATGCAGCGATGACCTCATTATTTAACGATTTAAATAAAATGGAAAGATAATGTAAAATATAAGACCTAAACATGTCCAAAACCTATTGGATGGGTTTATTTCGAATCCTTATCACCTTATCCTAGAAACACATCAACTTGGGACCTTTAAAATCCGAAACTCATTCTAAAATAATTTAACATTTCCTTACTTTCCAAGAGTGCCCCTCCTCTCCTCTTATAAAAGGCCCCCACCTCAACCTCCTTACCCACACATCCAAAGCCTTTGGATCGGCCGAAACCTGACCATTTTGTCTCCCCACATCCCTCTATAACTCCTTGAAGCCTTACTTTGTGCAGAAGTCTTCCCAAGGAAGCGTTTGAGCTCAAACCAAAGGAAGTTACCCGATTTTAAGGTAATGTTTTCACTTGTGTCCTTTTGTTTTATTTTGCTTCTCCAACCCCCTAAACTCTTTTTATTCATTTATTTTGTAACAAATACAGTATCTTCAATATACTAGGTTGTTTTTATAATAATTATTCGAGCTACACTTACACACACCTTCGTCTAATGGTTAAAGAACATACTGTTTCTGTGGTTGGTGATTTTCTACCTCACGAAACGATAATTGTTCAATATTCATTTAACACCTTTAAAGGTGGCCATTATGATGTCACTGTATTTTATATATGATATATATAGTATTTTTCTTTACTATATTCTTATGTATTTTATATTTAAACCATACCTTTATTCTTTTCATGTTGTGTAAATGCGATAATTTCATATGAGGAAGTGTGGACTACTGCCCCCTCAAGTGATGTGACTCGTACAAGCAATACATGGAACGTATAAAGAATGAAATTAATGAAAATATGTGACCTATATAACATATATATTATACTGGAATTATAATATATATATATTTATATCATTTATTTTTAATTCCGTTAATATGACAAAGAAAAAAATGAAAGTAGCGTTCGTGCGTACATACGGCCTACCGTCTCCATGAACAGTGCTTTTAATTTTTATCTCCAAATGATATGGAATAGTCTAAAATGGATATATACTGGATATATATGATATTTAAAACATAAATACTATTCTAGATATTATGTACCTATAACTACATTGAAAATTATTTTCCAAAAGTTCAATTTTTGACTCATGTACCAAACATCGACAAAAACTTCTGATATGAACTCATATTATTAACCAATTATTATAACATTAAAATATGTGATATGAACTGAATAATAATATTTATAGGAGGCCCTTAAGCAATTATAAATTCACAAAAGTTTATAATTCAGGAATATAAAGAAACGAATAAGACAAGTTGGACTTGATGTAAGAGATTCTACTCCTCTCTTTCTTTTTAAGTACACTCTTTTATGTCATTCCTTTTAAGCTCATATTTCTTATGATTGGGATGTTATTTTATATTACTCCTACTGTAATTATTATTTTCATATTATGAGAGACCCAATTTCCTCTCATCAATCCATTTTGGAAGTTTTGAGTGGCGCCGTTAGGCTGCCGAAGTTTCGTAAGAGATCTAACTTCTCTCTTTCATTTTAAGTACTCTCTTTTATGTCATTTATTTTAAGATCATATTTCTTATGTTTGGGGATGTTATTTTATATTCCTCATACTGTAATTTTTATGGTCATATTATGATAGACCCTATTTGATCTCATAAATCCATTTTTGGAAGTTTTAAGTGGCGCCGTTAGCCTGCCGAGTTTTCGTAAGGGATTTTTCATCTAACTTTTATTCTCGTAACATTTATGCTACATTTTACACTATTTACTTTGATTGGTGTATGTACTGCCCATTATTATACACTTTTTGTAGTATAATTTCATTTATGGGTATTCACATCTTCATTTTATGACCCTTTTTCCATGGGGTGTACGTTTCGAAAGTTACCCAACTCGGTAAGGGGATCTTTCACCCTCCACTTTTTAAAAGACTTATTTTGGTATGTCTTTTAATTCACATACTATTATATTGGGATATGTTCTTTTATATCCTTATTGATGTAAATTTTATTTCCAAGTGATAAGATACCCTTTTTATCTCTCATCAACCCATTTTCTGAATTTTGAAGTGATGTCGTTAGGCTGTCGAATTTTACCAAGGGAACTTTTTAACCCAATTTCGATTTCTTTGGATTCAACATGTAGTTATTGAATATTTCATACTTTGAATATGTGTGAATGAACTTTTATTGTTTTACACTTAATATCTACTTATATTGGGTGTATTTATATTTGTCACACATAATTTTGAGATTTATTTATCCTTAATTTAAGGATACCTTCTTTATTAGGGATTTCATCACATTTTACATTTCTATTGAGACTTAATTTTTTTTATGCACCAATTCACTCTTATATGGTGTATATACTGTACTTTGGAATATTATATCATGAATCCATTTATTCTCATGATATTATAAAGTTATAATTAAATGTTATTCCTCAATTATTTTTTTCAAGTGTCTCTCATTTTGTTAAAAACACTTTAACTAAAATAGCGTTTTAAATGTTTTAATTATTTATTCTTATAAATATTTCTCATTAATATCCATGTTTTAAAAATGGTTTTAAGGATTTATTTATATTGATATTAATGGTTTAAAATGTTAAAAGCTTCAATGTGGTTTGGGACACTTTGATTCAAAAATCTCATTATTAAATGTTTTCTATGGTTTTGAAAATGGTTTTTAGAATGGATTCATTATTTCAATATCTTAAAATGTTATATTGTTATTAAAATGTGGTAATGTTATCTTTTTTTTTGTGCTTAGGTTATGTTCTATGATTATGTTATGGTTCTTGGGCATTGTTTATGAATACGGGTGGTTCCGTGATAAACTAAGGGCGGGTGAGCCCGATATAGCTCTCCAATGCATTGGGTAACGCGAAGGAGTGAAACGTTAAGGTTTCTCCAAAGAGATTTAGGGAATATACTGTGGTGGGTATTCCAAACGTAACCAAGAGGGTTACTCCCTATGTAAGAAAGTTATGAATACCTCAACTTACCTTTATGTCTTATGATTTCTATGATTTATTCATGATTTTATGAGGTATGTTAAAGTGCCTATGTTTTATGGGTAATGTATGATTTCATTCTTATATATATATGAACTCATGTTTCCTTTCCATATTTTTATAACCCTTACAGAGATTTTTATGCTCATCCCAAGTTTTTGAAATGTTTTTCACAGGTCAAGGGAAAGGTACATGATGTGATGATAGAGTCAAGGATGTTTCAAAAAAAGAATCATTGTTTTATTTTAAATATGTTTCCATTTATGGGAAGAATGAATACCATCTTTTATGTAACCACTTTGTTTAAATGTGGAATGTAATGCAAGTTTCATGATCTAATTCTCTAAAACTCTAAACCAGAAAAGATCCTCAATGTGTAATCTTGTAATAACTCAAGATTAAGTAAGGTTTAAGGCTGGGGCCTTATAACCTATATGTATTGTGATGTTTAACTTCACCCAAAACCCTAGTGCCCCATCCAGGCTGCGCTACAAGGAATGTGTTCATCTTAGTACATGCAATGTAGTAGGATTTTTCATAGAAATTATGGGTTTTCATTGGGATCCTAGATCCTCTAGATGTTCCTTGATTTCTAGACTTTGAACACTCAAAATCCACCTTATTAAAAGGTATTTATTCCATTCTTTGACTTCTCCAAATTCCATTCACAAAAAACCAAAATCTGACCACCCATACGATGCCTGTAGCATCGAACATGTCACCCTTAGCCTACCATCACCACTCTGAATCCTGGATCCACAAAGGTCTCACTCGTATCCTAAAACCTATCATAATATATCCCAAAATCATCATCCTAGTCATCATTCACAAACCATCATGAATCCCGGGGTCTGATCACGCTTGAACTCACTCCCACAATGTCAAAATAAAACCTCATGGGCCAATGATGAAGTACATAAAGAACGGTGGGGATAAATGTGGAAGAATGAAGTAATACAGTGTTTGAAAAGTATTCTTGGCCAATGGTTTCATAATGGGGACTTCCATGGCTGATATAATGGAATATTAGTTATAAATTAATTCAAACCATTTAAATATATGGAATAATATCATGTGAAGATGGAAAAAAATAGATCCAAGAATAACATAAAATATCCATGTTTAAAATTTTAATCAATGGTGTAAATCATAGTTGACAAGACCTACCATGAAATGGGATTGATCATTGGTGATGAACATGTTCTATAGTGAAGGATAGGACCCACTACATTCACTTACTCTCGATCCACCTCAATCTGATATACTATTTTCCTCCGTTCTTGATTAGCTGATGAATAATGTTAGAGCTCCTATCAATTCTCCTAGGGTTTAAGCGGATAAAAATGGATAATTTTTTATAATTAGGTCTTTATAGAGTATTTTAGGTCATGAGTGTTTAGAATAAAATAAGTAAAATTAGTTATTTTTTTAATTAAATACACCGCTAATGACTGCCTTAATATAACATTTGATACCAACCAATCATTTTCCACACGTAGGATAAACCGCACTACACAGACATAATGATAGCCTCAGATTTATAATATGGTATTCCATTTAAGAGCTACAACATTAATCATGAAAAAAATACATGTTCATGGTATTAATATATTTAATTTTTTTATAATATAAATTTTGAGCTCACTAGGCCTTGGAATCTCACGCCATCTCCGCATCCAGCTCTGGATATATTCCTCATAATATTTTAATGTCTTGTAAGGAAACAACCGGGTCACTAAATTATTCCACCTTCAATAATTTGCATCCTAAAAATTCATAGTCTAAGAAAAATGTGGGGATATAGAGCACAAATATATTTATCCTCCTCCCAAGTTCACTCTTTCATGCTATTGTACTACGAAAACACATGAAACAAGGGTATGGTCCATCATCATAGGATCCTCTCCTACCGATCCTTGATATCTTCTGGGCACTCCTCAAAGGTGGATCCAAATTTGATTTATAAATCACTATATTCAATGACATGTATAGTATCATTGATGTATATCCATAGTTGCAAAACATGGAAGATGTTATATACCATATCTAAAAATGGGGGTAAGTATAGGTAGTAAGAAGCCTCACCAAACCTATGTATGATCTTGATTGGCCTAATGAACATTAGAGATAACTTGCCTCCCCATCCAAACATCTATAATCCTCATTGTGGGGATACTCTTAAAAAACATAGTCTCTATAATAATACTACAAGGTCCTATGAAGTCAATCTTTATAATTTTTTTTAGCTCTGGGATATCCTCATACAGTCGTATATTATCTTAACTTTTTATGTCGTCGCCTGCACCATCTCTGGCCCGACTAAAGATGGATCACCAATCTCATTCCAATAAAAGGGTGAAATTCATGGTCTCTTTTAAAATTACATTTGAGATTCCATGATAAATATAGAGTGAAATAAGTTATTATAATGAAAATCTACCAATGGAAAGTGATCCTCCCAGCTCTGTCTGATGTTAAAAATAAAATCCCTCAACATATCCTCCAATACCTATATAGTGCACTGGGTGTTCCCATCCATCTAAGGGTGAAACTTCATACTCATCTGCAACAATTTCCCGAATTCCTACTTCATTACTATCCACAACAATGACATAAACGGAGAATCTAAGTCATTGACAATCGTCTAGGGTTACCCATGGAGAAGGATGATCTTCTACACATACAACTATCTAAGCCTCTCCACCAAAATCTACATCCTAATGGTAAGAAAGTGTGTCAACTTCATAAGTTGGTTAAATATAACCCATTTGACATTGTGGCCTCATGTTTCTAGTGGAAAATCTATCACAAATTCCATGTATATGGAATCCCATTTGAAATATGGGATCTCCAGATGCTATGTCAAACCGACAAGAACTTGGTGCATAGTATTCACCTACAGACATGTGATACATTGAAAGACAAACCCAATAACATTCCACCTCAAGATATTCCACCAAAACTTCAACTAAATGTCCTTATATATCTTACCTACACTAGGATATATATCCTAAGTAGAACTATGAAACGCACTCATCACCTCCTCCCACATCATGACTGGAACCACTGTCTGTCCTTGAAAATGGACAAAGTGTTCCCATCCTAAAAATACATCTAGTTAATATATTGTAGATACCTGGTCACATAGATCCTCATAATTGATGTCTCTAACAAAGCCTCTATTATATTCTTTATAAGAATAAGATTCAACACCACCGACTAAAGTTAAGAGATACCCCTCTCCCCCACCAGGGTTAGCTGTAAAGAAGCCAACAACTCGAATTACTCCTCCACCAAACTAGAATTAAACTTCTTGATAAATTCATATTCTACTGAATTTACCTTCCCATGAGTATAGAATATATTAAATTTATAGTCCTATAGAAACTCCAACCACTTCCTTTTTCTGTCTATGTGAAGATATAATTGAGACGCTGATGGTGTGAGTAAACAAAAAAGAAATCTCCTAGAGGATATCTCTAAAACACCCTTTGAGATTAAACTACTAATACCAAGGAAATAGTGAAATAAACATATACTGTATGTCATATCATCTCTTGTGCAGCCTAGCCATATCCCTCTATGGCCTGTAACTACCCATTTCCCATAAAACCGACTCTCTGATCCTGAAATGGGCCAGCTGGAGGTGGTGATCGTAGGAGCTCATAATAATGTCCTCCACCAACTTATCCCATATTAAGAGATGATACCACTCTTTATCCAATACAATCTCTTTAGGGGATCCCTCCCCATGTATGGGAGATCCCTAATAATTGTGATGCCTCTTCTATTGATGTCCATCCACTATTATCTGGTCCTATTAAGTATAATGGGTAATACAATCATGGGACTTATTACTACACACCTTTTAAGCATAAAATCACCACTCTTCAGGATGAATGGATCCTTATTAGGATCCTTGATCTATATACCCACATGTTAAATACCTATAGTTCAACATATACTGATATCTTTACATTTGGAGCATGCTACCTACTACTGATAACTCAACCACATGCTACCCACTGTCAGCTCCAACCACCCGCAACCCCATTTCTAGGAAGCTCTCATGCACCGATTCTCTTTATAGCACTCCAACATAAGATGGATAACATAAGAATACCAAACTGGATAGAATTTATCTACAAAGTCCCTAATCAAACTTCATTTCCTAGGAGAATTTGTATTATACCATATCGACATAGTAGGTGATAAATTCAGTAAACCTCAAGTCGTACTCTGCTACTCTCAATCTACCCTACTACAGCTCAACAAATTTATTAGATCCCAAATTACTACAATATTGATATTTAACACTCCTTATGAAATATATTATATAAGCAAAACCATGATAGCATCATATCATTATGAGTATGCATAACCAAACTTCCTGAGTGCCTAGCTACTCTATTGAAAAGACTATGTTCCAGTGAAAAAATCTGATCTATTGGGATCCGAACGATCCTAAAGTCTAAGATCATCAAATCTATCCATTCCTCTGCTGCTTAAGGATCTGGATCACCACAAAAACACAATGTCCTCTAGAACTATTACTTGTGAAGTTCTCCAAGACTGTGCGCATCCTTATCCTGAACATCTAGTACTAACTACTAATCGACAGGATGGGGTGCTACTACCTACCCACATAGAGGAAACACATAATAGAATGACCAAGAAAATAAGGATTCATCTCTCATTTGATCATCATAATGAAACTAAATCAGTAAACTTGATGTATCTCTTTACTTAGGAACCCTTAAAGTAAAAAATAAATACCATGGTTAGATGAGCATGTATATACGGGGAGCTAACACAATAAGGATAGTCAATGGACTCAGTTATATATGATCCATGTATCATTATTCCTTGTATCAAATTTCTCAATATGATGTGTTGATAAGGAGTTAGTAAACATCTTTTCGTATGGATATGTAGGTTTTTTTACCAATATTGTGTTCCATAACTCTAAATCCACACTTGAGACACATTGACACCATTTCCCTAAGTCTTAACAATCCTCATAAGAGGAAATATGGAAACACTATCCCAAGGAATGAACTACTATGATGTATGTCTATAATGAACCAAACAACTTGGGATCTCCTGGTCGGTGGACAGCCGGGCTACCACAACCCCAAGACTTCCCACATAGTTCAGGGGATGGAAACATGTGCCATGAATAAATAAAAAAATGGGAGGACATTTTATAATGTACCTATACATACACACCCAACCATATCCATGCATATGTGCAGAGGAATAATAATAAAATATAGTATCATGTAGAGTAAAAACTCTAAGGCCCCAGCCTTAAACCTTACTTAATCTCGAGTTATTACAAGATTACACATTGAGTATCTTTTCAGGTTTAGAGTTTTAGAGAATTAGATCATGAAACTTGCATTACAATCCACATTTAAACAAAGTGGTTACATAAAAGACAGTATTCATTCTTCCCATCAACGGAAACATATTTAAAATAAAACATTGATTCTTTCTTGACACATCCTTGATACTATCATCACATCATGTACCATTCCCTTGACCTGTGAAAAACATTTAAAAAACATGGCATGAGCATAAAAAGCTCAGTAAGGGTTATAAAAATATGGAAAGGAAACATGAGTTCATATATACATAAGAATGAAATCATACTTTACCCATAAAACATAGGCACTCTAACATACCTCATAAAATCATGAATAAATCATAGAAATCATAATGACATAAAGGTAACTTGAGGCATTCACTACTTTCTTACGTAGGGAGTAACCCTCTTGGTTACGTTTGGAATACCCACCACAATATATTCCATAAATCTCTTCAGAGAAACCTTAACGTTTAACCCCTTCACGTTACCCAATGCATTGGAGAGCTATATCGGGCTCACCCGCCCTTAGTTTATCACGGAACCACCCATCTTCATAACAATGCCCAAGAACCATAACATAATCTTATAACATAACATAAGCATAAAAGAAAATATAAAACCCCCCATATTGCAACAACAATATAACATTTTAAGATATTGAAATAATAAATCCATTCTAAAAACCATTTTCGAAACCATTTAAAAAATTTAATAAAGAGATCTTTGAATCAAAGTGTCCCATACCACTTTGAAGGTTTTAACATTTTAAACCATTAATATCCATATTAGTGAATCCTTAAAACCATTTTGAAAACATGGATATTAACGAGAAATATTTATAATAATAAATCATTAAAACATTTAAAACCATATTTTAGTTAAAGGGTTTTTAACAAAATGAGAGACACTTAAATACAATAATTGAGGAATAAGATTTAATCATAACATTATAATAACATGAGAATAATGGAATTCATGATATAATATTTCAAAGGACAGTATATACACCATATAAAGGTTAATTAGTGCATAACAACAATGAAGTCTCAATAGAAATGTAAAATGGGATGAAATCCCCTGTAAGGAAGGTATCCTTAAATTAAGGATAAATCAATCTCATAATTATGTGTGACAAATATAAATACACCCAATATAAGCGGATATTAATTGTAAAACAAACAAATATCATTCACATATATTCAAACGATTACATAATCAAGGAGTCCAAGTTTATCCCAAAGAATCAAAATTGGGTTAAGAAGTTCCCTTGCAAAACTTCGACAGCCTAACGACGTCACTTCAAAATTCAGAAAAAGAGTTGATGAGAGATAAAAAGGGTATCTCATCACTTGGTTATAAAATTTACATCAATAAGTATATATAAGAACATATCCCAACATAATAGTATTTTAATTAAAAGACATAAGAAAATAAGTCTTTTAAAAAGAGGAGGGTGAAAGGTTCCCTTACCGACTTGGGTAACTTTCGAAAAATACACCCCGTGAAAGAAGGACAATAAAACATTGATGTAAATACTCATAAATGAAAGTATATTACACAATGAGTAAAATAATGGGAAGTACATACACCACTCAAAGGAAGTTGTGGCAAATGTAGCATAAACTTTCACGGGAATAAAAGTGAGATGCAAAATCTCTTACGAAAACTCAGCAGCCTAACGACGCCAGTTAAAACATCCCAAATGGATTGATGAGAGGAAATAGGTTCTCTCATCATATCAAAATAATGTTTACAGAAATAGGAATATAAAATAACATCCCCCAACATAACAAAGAGGAGCTTAAAATAAGTGACATAAAGGAGAGTACTTAAAAAGAAAGAGAGAGGTTGGATCTCTTACGAAAATTCGGCAGCCTAATGGCGCCACTCAAAACTTCCAAAATGGATTGATGAGAGAGAATACGGTCTCTCATAATATGAACATAAAAATTACAGTAAGAGTAATATAAAAGAATATCCCAATAACAAGAAATATGAGCTTTAAAAGGAATGACATAAAAGAGTGTACTTTAAAAGAAAGAGAGGAGTTAGATCCCTTACCTCAAGTCCAACTTGTCTTGTTCGTTTCTTTATATTCATGAATAATAAACTTTGGTCAATTTATAATTTCTTAAGGACGTCCTATAAAGATTATTATTCAGTTCATATCACATATTTTAATGTTATAATAATTGGTTAATAATATGAGTTCATATCAGACGTTTTTGTCGATGTTTGGTACATGAGTCAAAAAGTGAACTTGTTGGAAAATAATTTTCCATGTAGTTATAGGTACATCATATCTAGAATAGTATTGATGTTTTAAATATCATATATATCCAGTATATATCCATTTTATACTATTACATATCATTTGGAGATAAAAATTAAAATCACCATTCATGGAGACGGTAGGCCGTACGTACGCATGAACATTACTTTAATTTTTTTGTCATATTAATGGAATTAAAACAAAATGAAAGATATATATATATGTTATAATTCCAGAATGATATCAATCATTTATATGTAATATATTTAATATATATCCATTATATATATATACTTATAATAGTACATAACATTTTTAGATAAGAAATGAAATG
Organism: Viscum album; assembly: GCA_963277665.1. Classification (NCBI taxonomy): domain Eukaryota; kingdom Viridiplantae; phylum Streptophyta; class Magnoliopsida; order Santalales; family Viscaceae; genus Viscum; species Viscum album. The sequence goes on along the minus strand of OY728147.1, from coordinate 831,872,055 downwards.
TACTGTTCATAGAGACGGTAAGCCGTACGTACGCATGAACGCTACTTCAATTTCTATTTCATATTTAATGGAATTAAAACATAATGATACATAATATTATTTTAGTTCCAGTATGGTATCATATATAATATAATTAAATATATCCTTTATACTTACCACATATGGTATTAACGAATCAAATCACTTTGAGGGGGTGGTAGTCCGCACTTCCTTAAATGAAGATATCGCGTTTACCCATAACGGAAACCATAAAGGTATGCCATAAATGAAAAATAAAGAATCTTAAGTAAAAAAATAAACATATTATATATCATATATAAATATAGTTTCATCTTAATGGCCACCTTTGAAGGTGTTAGAAGAATGTTGAATAATCATCGTTTCGTGAGGCAAAAGTTCGCCATCCACAAAAACAGTATGTTCTTTAACCATTAGATGTAGGTGTGTGTAAGTGTAGCTCAAATACATCTTATAACAACATCCTAGTATATTTAAGATACTGGATTTGTTACAAAATAAATGAATAAAAAGAGTTTAGGGGGTTGGAGAAGCAAAATAAAACAAAAGGACTCAAGTGAAGACATTACCTTAAAATCGGGTAACTCCCATTGGTTTGAGATCAAAGGCTTCCTTGGGAAGGCTTCATCCCAAAGTGAGGCTTCAAGGAGTTATAGAGGGATGTGGAGAGGAAAAATGGGCAGGGGTTGTCCGAGCCAAAGGCTTTGGATGTGTGGGTAAGGAGGTAGAGGTGGGGGCCTTTTATAAGAGGAGAGGAGGGGCACTCTTGGAAAGGTATAAAATGTAACATTATTTTCAAATGAGTTTCGGATTTTAATGGTCCCAAATTTATGTGTTTCGGGAATAAGGTGATAAGGGTTCGAAAATACACCCATCCAATAGGTTTTTGACATGTTTAGGTCTTATATATTACATTATTTTTCCATTTTATTTAAATCGTTAAATAATGAGGTCATCGCTACATCATCATGATGTCATATATAATTTAATATATTTAATGTCTAAAAATTATAAAAAAATACCATGATGTATAAAATATTTTTATCTTTCCAATGAATTTTTAGAGTCCAAAAGAAAATTTATGTAGACAAAATAAAAAATATTTTACTTAGGAGATACATTCTTTGTTACATTTAACTTTCTTTAAAAATAAAAAGTTAAAAAGTCACTTTCTCACAAAAGTGATTCCATGGGGCCCCCAAGTTTGGAACAAGGAATACCATGGTCAGCCATGAGACAACCGGTATCCTTAGGAAACATGTTGTGGTCATTTTTTATTATTATGATATTATTTTATTATCTTTAACTACCCGATTACTCATTAATCAAGATAATTAAAGATAATTACCGTCGTTACTATTCATAATGTCCAAAAACAAAAGAGTATTAATTACATAAATTGGACCTTATGATTTAAAATATGTAATCCATTTTACCAAATTCCAAACACATAAATTTCAATAATTAATTTAAAAAAAATTTCCCGTTGTCAAAACAAATAGCGGGTTTTTTAGAAATAATATTTATGAAAAGTTTGGCACTTGTTTATGCCTAATTACAAAGTGAAATTAATCCCAATGAACATAATTGTATTACATGGTAAAAATTTATTCTAATTAAACTTTAAAACAAATTAAAAAGAAAATATAACCATATAATTAAATTATATGAAAAAGAAATTTTGATGTAAAATGCAGTATTTTTCACTATTCATTAAAAAATGAACATTGTCAGAAAAATACCAAAAATTAACCCAAGGTAAATTTCAATGTCCCAATCATAAATAATATGTTTATTTTGAAAAATAGATCTTATAAAATTGTTAGAAGTTTTATTTAAAAATGGTTTGCCATCAAAAGGTAGTAAAACAATCTTTTAAAAATACTAGTGTATTTAATGCTTAAGATTGGATTCATTTGTATTTTAAGCCTCTAAAATTTATTGGATAAAAGTAAAAACATTTAAAAACATATATAATCGTATTTTAGTTATTTTTATTCATTCCTGCCAATACAACGACTATGTGTTAACTACTATTTAAAATAATATTATTTTATTATTAGAGTGAAATTTAAGATTTCAAAGGAACTCGTTATTGCGTATTGGGTAAGCCATCGAGCATAGCGTTCCATTTAAATTAATATTGAAATTTTTTACACAAATAGAGATAAATATAAAAATTTCATATTCTTTATTTACCTGGGGTGTTACATCCTTCCCCCCTTTTGGAAATTGCGTCCTCGCAATTATAAAACTGGGCTTGGAAACGTCATTGAAAATCCCACATCGGAACAAGAGTCGGTAAAACAATCACTTTAAAATAAAGAAAGATAAGTATAGAGGTCACTCGAGTTAACCCATACTAGGATTCCGTGTAGGAAAACATGGAAATGGAGGAGAAAACATATGGTTATGTTCTGATGGTCAGTGATAGAAAACATGTTTAGGAGAAAGTTAACCACAAGAAAATCACAAACTTGTGATGGGTTAAACAGTATTCGATTCCCCAGTAGGAAAAGTTAATAGACAACATTTTTGTTTTAAGTTACTTTTTATTTAGGAATTTATTCACAAGGAAACATAATCACTTATCATGTTGGATTTCAACTTTTATTAGATTACTTATACAAACTCATATTTTCTTCAAAAGACGAGTATTTTGGAAGACTTGTTCACATTAAGAGTACTATAATCAACTTATAGAGATTCACCTAATCCAAAAAAGAGAACTATATGCTTCCCATATATTTATACCTTAACCAAAACCAAAACCAAAAGGTTAGTACAAGACCAGATAATCCAGAAAAGGATAACCCTTTATAAAAAGAAAATCTATTCTTAATCTCCAAAATTTTTCCAACAAAACCCAAAGTTCAACGAGGACCATTCGATAAATAATTTGTCCATAAAATCCTTCAAAGTAAACCAAACTAAGATTGAAACCCAAAAATTTGAAGGTTTTAGTCACATAGTCTTCCAAGTTAAATCGTAACATTTATCTCCAAACAACATCAGTTGCACTTAAAGTCTCGTATTGAAGAGTAATTAACCTAATCACATATCCTCCATGATAGGATAATAAATTTCCATAGATAAACCAAAATCAAATTACTCTTAATTCATAAAATCATCTAACTAAAAATAATCAGTCAAACTAACCAGGGACTTCACGTAGTCCAGTGGTAGGTGATAAATACCAGTTACACTTTGGTTGTGGGTTCGATTCCCGCAGCTTTGTCCGACGCGACAGGTTGTCACACGGTCTGCGTGTTGTCCTTTTTCCAAAACTATATAATTCTCAAATCATTCCCCAAAAAGAGATGAAATCATCAAAAATAACCATAACATAATTTAACCTCAATTTTATCTCATGCCTTTCACTTCCATCATAACTTATAGTAACCCATAATTACCTCAAAAGTAAGGATTATATAAACCCAAATGGTTCTTTATAACTATGTCCACAAAAGAACAGATAACTATTCCATGAATAAAATCTTCATATATTAAACATCAGGGTTACACATACTATAAAAAGTCTTCTAATGTAACCCCATCATCAAAAGAGACCTAATACTCTTAAGAATTTCACCATAACTCTTGAAGCCCTTATATGTTGACTTCTTACTCATTCAACATTCTTCATGATCCATTAACCATTCCTTTCCAACTTATTCTGAAATACTTCTTTCATAAAAACAAAATCATGAATCATATCCTAAGATTCAAAAATAGGAAAACAATAGTTATGAAATAATCCATACCTTTGATTGGTCATTTTCAGTTTCTTCATCCTCAATAGGAATGGCATTAAGTTTTGGTAAACGAACATTTGTATGATCATGGTGATCCCATTCATGAAACTTCTTCATAGGACATGTGTTTTAATAATGACCATGCACACTACATTTAAAACATTCAGTTGATCCCTCAGAAAGAACTTCTTTCCCTTTCCTCGAGTCAACTGGATGCTTCCTTTTTCCATGGAAGGTTCTTGCTTTATGACCTTCATTCCCACATCTATAGCATATTTCTGTCCCTTTTAAACATTTTACTAGGTGTTTCTTTCCACATCTTTGACACATAGGTTTTTGAACACACTTACCTTTATGATTATTACCTATACTTCCGTAGGGATTTGTTTCTTGCATATATGATGCCCTAGAGAAATCACCAAGGTTTAGGTGGTCAATAATGACTCCAGATAGTTGGTTGAGGATAATCACAAGAGTTCTCATTGTAGCTCCCATATCATTCAGTTGCTTACTCAAAAAACTGTCACAGTTTCCTTCACATCCACTGTTACTTCGGTGCCTGCTAGATCCAGCCATTTACTAAAACCAAAAAGGTCAGTGTGAGTATATCAACAAAACCATCATGTACTAATGATGAAGATAAACACTAAGATATACTTACTCATTCACTTTATATAAAACTAGGACTCGTTCTTAAATCCTAAACATTATGGTAATGTCACTTATGCTTAAAGAAAACCATAACCTCTAAAGTTATCTAAACCGACCTTTGATACCAACTATAAGGCCCTAGCCTTAAACCTTACTTACTCTTGAGTTATTACAAGATTACACATTGAGGATCTTTTCAGGTTTAAAGTTTTAGAGAATTAGATCATGAAACTTGCATTACATTCCACATTTAAACAAAGTGGTTACATAAAAGACAAAATTCATTCTTCCCATCAATGGAAACATATTTAAAATAAAACATTGATTATTTCTTGACACATCCTTGACACTATAATCACATCATGTACCTTTCCCTTGACTTGTGAAAAACATTTCAAAAACTTGGGATGATCATAAAAAGCTCAGTAAGGGTTATAAAAATATGTAAAGGAAACATGAGTTCATATATACATAAGAATGAAATCATACTTTACCCATAAAACATAGTCACTCTAGCATACCTCATAAAATCATGAATAAATCATAGAAATCATAAAGACATAAAGGTAACTTGAGGCATTCATAACTTTCTTACATAGGGAGAAACCCTATTGGTTACGTTTGGAATACCCACCACAGTATATTCCCTAAATCTCTTCGGAGAAACCTTAACGTTTAACCCCTTCACGTTACCCAATGCATTGGAGAGCTATATCGGGCTCACCCGCCCTTAGTTTATCACGGAACCACCCGTCTTCATAACAATTCCCAAGAACCATAACATAATCTTATAACATAACTTAAGCATAAAGGAAATATAACATTTCCATATTGCAATAACAATATAACATTTTAAGATATTGAAATAATAAATCCATTCTAAAAACCATTTTTGAAACCATTTAAAACATTTAATAAAGAGATCTTTGAATCAAAGTGTCCCATACCACTTTGAAGGTTTTAACATTTTAAACCATTAATATCCATATAATTAAATCCTTAAAACCATTTCGAAAACATGCATATTAACGAGAAATATTTATAAGAATAAATCATTAAAACATTTAAAACCATATTTTAGTTAAAGGGTTTTTAACAATATGAGAGACACTTAAATACAATAATTGAGGAATAACATTTAATCAGAACATTATAATATCATGATAATAATGGAATTCATGATATAATATTCCAAAGGACAGTATATACACCATATAAGAGTGAATTGGTGCATAACAACAATGAAGTCTCAATAGAAATGTAAAATGGGATGAAATCCCCTGTAAAGAAGGTATCATTAAATTAAGGATAAATCAATCTCATAATTATGTGTGACAAATATAAATACACCCAATATAAGAAGATATTAAGTGTAAAAAAAAACAAATATCATTCACACATATTCAAAGGATGACATATTCAAGGAGTCCAAGTTTATCCCAAAGAATCAAAATTAGGTTAAGAAGTTCCCTTGCAAAAATTCGACAGCCTAATGACGTCACTTCAAAATTCAGAGAAAGAGTTGATGAGAGATAAAAAGGGTATCTCATCACTTTTTCATAAAATTTAAATCAATAAGGATATATAAGAAAATATCCCAACATAATAGTATGATAATTAAAATACATAACAAAATAAGTCTTTTAAAAAGAGGAGGGTGAATGGTTCCCTTACCGACTTGGGTAACTTTCGAATCATACACCCCGTGAAAGAAGGACAATACAACATTGATGTAAATACTCATAAATGAAAGTATATTACACAATGAGTAAAATAATGGGAAGTACATACACCACTCAAAGGAAATTGTGGAAAATGTAGCATAAATCTCATGGGAATAAAAGTGAGATGAAAAATCTCTTATGAAAACTGGGCAGCCTAACGACGCCACTTAAAACTTCCCAAATGGATTGATGAGAGGAAATAGGGTCTCTCATAATATCAACATAAAGTTTACAGAAAGTGTAATATAAAATAACACCCCCAACATAACAAAGAGGAGCTTAAAAGAAGTGACATAAAGGAGAGTACTTAAAAAGAAAGAGAGAGGTTGGATCTCTTATGAAAATTCGGCAGCCTAACGGTGCCACTCAAAACTTCCAAAATGGATTGATGAGAGAGAATATGGTCTCTAATCATATGAAAATTAAAATTACAGTAATATTAATATAAAATAATATCCCAATAATAAGAAATATGAGTTTTAAAAGTAATGACATAAAAGAGTGTACTTTAAAAGAAAGAGAGGAGTCAGATCCCTTACCTCAAGTCCAACTTGTCTTGTTCGTTTCTTTATATTCCTAAATAATAAACTTTGGTCAATTTATAATTTCTTAAGGACCTCATATAAAGATTATTATTCAGTTAATATCACATATTTTAATGTTATAATAATTGGTTAATAATATGAGTTCATATCAGACTTTTTTGTCGATGTTTGGTACATGAGTCAAAAATTGAACTTGTTGGAAAATAATTTTCCATGTATTTATAGATAAATCATATCTAGAATAGTATTTATGTTTTAAATATCATATATATCCAGTATATATCCATTTTATACTATTCCATAGCATTTGGAGATAAAAATTAAAAGCACCGTTCATGGAGACGGTAGGCCGTACGTACGCATGAACGCTACTTTAAATTTTTTTGTCATATTAATGGAATTAAAACAAAATGAAAGATATATATATATATGTTATAATTCCAGAATGATATCCATCATTTATATGTAATATATTACATATATATCCATTATATATATATACTTATAATAGTACATAACATTTTGAGATAAGAAATGAAATGTACCGTTCATGGAGATGGTAAGCCGTACGTACGCATGACCGCTACTTCCATTTAAATTTCATATTTAATGGAATTAAAACATAATGATACATAATATTACTTTAATTCCAGTATGTTATAATATATAATATCATTAAATATATCCTTTATACGTACCACATATGGTATTAACGAATCAAATCACTTTGAGGGGGCGGTAGTCCGCACTTCCTTAAATGAAGATATCGCGTTTACCCATAATGGAAACCATAAAGGTATGACATAAATGAAAAATAAAGAAGAGTAATTAAAAAATAAACATATTATATATCATATATAAATATAGTGTCATCTTAATGGCCACCTTTGAAGGTGTTAGAATAATGTTGAACACTCATCGTTTCGTGAGACAGAAATTCGCCATCCACAGAAACAGTATGTTCTTTAACCATTAGATATAGGTGTGTGTAAGTGTAGATAGAATACTTCTTATAAAAACATCCTAGTATATTTAATATACTGTATTTTTACAAAATAAATGAATAAAAATAGTTTATGGTGTTGGAGAAGCAAAATAAATCAAAAGGACTCAAGTGAAGACATTACCTTAAAATCAGGTAACTCCCTTTGGTTTGAGCTCAAAGGATTCATTGGGAAGGCTTATTCCCAAAGTGAGGCTTCAAGGAGTTATAGAGGGATGTGGGGAGGAAAAATGGGCAGGGTTTGGCCGAGCCAAAGGCTTTGGAAGTGTGGGTAATGAGGTAGAGGTGGGGGCCTTTTATAAGAGGAGAGGAGGGGCACTCTTGGAAAGGTATAAAATGTAACTTTATTTTCAAATGAGTTTCGGATTTTAATGGTCCCACATTGATTTGTTTCGGGAATAAGGTGATAAGGGTTCAAAATACACCCATCTAATAGGTTTTGGACATGTGTAGGTCTTAGATATTACATTATCTTTCGATTTTATTTAAATCGTTAAATAATGAGGTCATCGCTACATCATCATGATGTCGTATATAATTTAATTTATTTAATGTATAAAAATTATAAAACAAATAATATGAGGTATAAAATATTTTAAGCTTTCCAATAAATATTTATAGTAAAAAAGACCATATATGTAGACAAAATTAAAAATATTTTACTTAGGAGATACATTCTTTGTTACATTTAACATTCTTTAAAAATAAAAAGATAAAAAGTCACTTTCTCACAAAATTGATTCCATCGGGCCCCCAAGTTTGGCACAAGGAATCCCAAGGTCGGCCATAAGAAAACCAGTAGACTTAGGACACATTTTGTGGTAATTTTGTATTATTATGATATTATTTTATTATCTTTAACTACCAGATTACTCATTAATCAAGATAATTAAAGATAATTACCGTCATTACTATTCATAATGTCCAAAAACAAAAGAGTATTAATTAAATAATTTGGACCTTATGATTCCAAATATTTAATCTATTTTACCAAATTCTAGACAAATAAATTTCAATAATTAATTTTAAAAAAAAACTTCCCGTTAGCAAAACAAATAGCGGGTTTTTTAGAAACAATATTTATGAAAAGTTTGGCACTTGTTTATGCCTAATTCAAAAGTGAAATTAATCCCAATGACCATAATTGTATTACATGGTAAAAATATATTCTAATTAAACTTTGAAACAAATTAAAAAGATAATATAACCATATAATTAAATTATATGAAAAATCAGTTTTGATGTAAAATGCATTATTTTTCACTATTCATTGAAAAATGAACATTGTCAGAAAAATACCAAAAATTAACCCAAGGTAAATTTCAATGTCCCAATAATAAATAATATGTTTATTTTGAAAAATATATCTTATTAAATTGTCAAAATCTTGATTTAAAAATGGTTTTCCATCAAAAGGTAGTAAAATAATCTTTTAAAAATACTTGTGTATTTAATGCTTAAGATTGGATTCATTTGTATTTTAAGCCTCTAAAATTTATTGGATAAAAGTAAAACCATTTAAAAACATATATAATAGTATTTTAGTTATTTCTATTCATTCCCGCTAATACAACGACTATGTGTTAACTACTATTTAAAATAATATTATTTTATTATTAGAGTGAAACGTAAGATTTCAAAGGAACTCGTTGTTGCGTATTGGGTAAGCCATCGAGCATTGCGTTCCATTTAAATTAATATTGACATTTTTTCTAAAAATATGGATAAATATTAAAATTTCATATTATTTATTTACCTGGGGTGTTACAAAAACCATGCATATAATTACAATTATATAATAAAAAATTATAATGAGAGTGTAATCCAAATATAAGGTGGAAAAATATAGGTGTGACCAAAAAAGATTTCCCAACTTAATAATAACTAGAATAAATAAAACTGATAGATCCTGAATCCTGATCTCCATGACCAACTACTTTACATAGTCAATGCACCGATGTGTCACTACGATCCACTGTAATTGTTTATGATCTATCATTTTTCCTTATAAGTTTTGAAATGTGTGGAAAAATCCCATACAGTGGTGAGTATTTACATACCTTGTAGGATGCCTCAAAACTGAAATGGAGTGTTAGGGAGATAAAAAAATAGTTACCTCAACCCAAATAAAGAGGGAAATGAAACCCCGAAGACACACACAAACACACACACACATATTCTCATAAGGAGATCCAATTAAGAGAGAAAAATGATCTCCATCTCACAGTACATCCAAAGTCTATGAGTAAGAATATATCTCCATAAATCTATCATTGATTCCCATTGTCACACACAACCTCACCTGAATATGGGAGAAGGGAACCACACCTCACAAATCTGCCTCATCATCATGGGAGCACACATCTCTTATGGAGGACCTTTACCTTTCTAGATCTCAAATATAAGGGAGTACTACTTCGTAGGTAGAGAAACTATACCTTTTATTAAGGGAAAGACTTACCCTACCTATATAAGGAAATGGTAAAACTATTCCTTGTTGTTATAGGGGTGTACCGACCCTGATATATCTACAATATCCAAAGGAACCCATTCTATAAAGTGATATTGGAGTAATAAACCCTACATTTCTATGGTTGTAGAGGGAACCTGCGTTTGGTGTGACTTGGGAGAACATACCCCAACATATCTCTTATATAATGGAGAACTTATTCCATAATGTAAAATGGGAGTGCATATCCCATCATCTATTTTATGATCATAAGTGATCAGTTCCATCTTTAAGAATATGATTAATAAATTCATGATTTGAACATCTCACATAGTACGTTAAAAACCACTATACATGTCATAATTATGTCTTAAAATAGAAAAAAACATAGGATAAGCTACTCACATGGAAAAATAAAAGTCAAAATAAAGGATATATGAGAGGTATAATATTTATATTTTAGTACAAAATGTTTATATAGTCCACACAGTGTGTAGACCCACTCTTCTACCTAATTATATTATTGCGAGAAACTGATTAAGAAGAAATGTCCCTATACACGACAAGAACTTCGGGATACACTATGTAGAAGACCACTCAAGGTCCTGAATGTGCAATTAAACCCATGACCTTGTATTCTTTTCAATTACCCTTTACTCAAGAAAAAGACATGCCCGTCGACACGAGGCCTTGAGCATGTGAAACTAGAACATTCCTTGACCACCTAGGTGGGGTCACTGGGAATGTAGGACCTCCCACATGGTTTGTAATATTTAACTTCTCGAAAAGAAATATTTTTGTAATGAGGGGGCTACACGACACGTGTTCATCCCAGTATATGCTGCAAAGTTATGTTTTTCATAGAAAGTATGGGTTTTCATGTGTATCCTAGATCCACCATTTTTTCTATGATTTATAGCCATTTAACACTATAAAATTTACATATTCAAGGGTAGTAACATTGAACATCAATTTCTACATTCTCTAGTGGCTAGAAAATTGAATCTGACCTTCTATACAATGGTCATAGTATTTTTAAGCATCTTTTGTCACCCTACATCAGCATTTCAGATCCTAAATCTATGTAAATATCACTAAAGTCCTAAAAAATGGCTCTATATATCCAAAAATGATTATATCCATCATTTTTCTTCAAACCATCATGAATCTGGGGATTTAATTTCACTCGAAACCATCCTAGAAAATGTTGAACCATGACCCTAGAGGACAACGATGAAGAATGAAAATAACGATGTGGATAAATGAACAAGAATGAAGTAATATTTCATTGTACAATCATTATTTTTCAAAAATTACATAATAGATATTTTTATGGGATATAAAATGGATTATCACATAAAAACTGATACAAAAAATTTTAAATTTATGGAATGGTCTCTTGCAAAGATCAAAAGATCATAGATCAAGGAATAATAGATAAAATCCATGATCATACTTTTAATCAAGGGTTGAAGCATAATTAAAAAGCCCCAACTCAAAAAGGGATTAATCCTTGGTGGAGAACTCATTTTTAGGGAAAGAGAAGACCCACTATGTTTTCCGCCTCTTAATCCACCTTGATTCAATTAACCATCTCCCTCCATTCTCGATCCACCAATGAATAAAATTATAGATCCTCTAAATTATCCTAGGGTTTAAGTGTCTACACCTGAAAAAACTTTATAATGTGGTATTTTTAGATTATTTTAGGTCATGAGTTTTTCAAATAAAAAAAATTAATTAATTATTTTAATTAATTTCACTACCAATGACTTCTCCTTCAAGATGTCTGGTGCTGACCGACCTTATGCCATGCCTAGGGTAAACCACACATTATGGAATGAATGACGGTATCAAATTTTTGATAATGGACTTTGTTTAAAATTTACTCCATTAATTAAAGGAAACATCATGTACATGATATTAATATTTTTTATAATATAAATTTGAGGCTCATTAGGCCTTGGAATCTCACACCGTATTAGTGTTTGGATCTGAAAATATTTTTAAATTTTTTTAAAGTATTACAAGGAAAAACTAGGTCACTATAAGGAAATTCCTTGAAAAACATTGGGTGAAGATAGAGTTATCCCAAAGTCTCTCCTTTATTATCATAGTCGATAACAACAAGTCCAACACAAGCTTTCATGTAAGTTCATTGTTTGGAAGTAAGTAGTTTCACATCTCTAGAATATCATCGAACACAGAGGATCAAAATAAATTATTTAAAAAATCCTAGATATTTTAAAATAATATCCCCACAATGGAATATCTAAGTGAATAAAACTAAAAAATAATACAACCATAACCACTCAAAATCAATGAGATGATGTACAAGGTCAGGAATTCAAATTTTCCAACATCTTTGTTATGTCGTATTTCTTGAATCCTTGGTCAAATTTATTTATTTAATCATAAAAAACACTATTGAAAAATATGTTAACATCATTATGTTTATTGTACTCATTTATAAAGAAAAAATCTTAAAAAATTTTATTTTAAGAAATTATATCTTTAATCAAAAGTAAAGTCACCGCACATCCAAAATATCAAATTCTACCCCTTTGTGATTTTCAAAAATAGAACCAAAAGAAGAAAAAAACAAAATAACATGGAAAATTAAAAAATATGTGAAAGATATGGTAGTAAAGAAACCTATAATCATGTGATAACAAATAAATTAAAATAAAAAATAATGTTGAAATAATTCCTATAAATTCCAGGAAATTTACCCTCTTAGGACATGCAATGAATGTTTAGAAATATTCTCCCTATAACTCAATTATATTCCTATAAATCTCTAAATCATACATTAAACTGCTTATAGAATGAACTTATCCTTTTTTTACTTCCATATAAGTTTTATACCTTTTAAAAGAACAAAATAATAGTATTTTTCCCATTTTTGGGATTATCAAAGAGAACCCAACAAAGAGAATATAAAATAAGGAAAATAAGAAGTTAAGACTAAAATAAAACTAACATTCTGAAAGTTATCTTCCAATAGAAACATATGAACATATTTTTCTAAATATTTTCCAAAATTTATACTGAAAATAGCTTTCTATATTCAATAATGACTCTTGGAAAATATAATATTTCTATAAAAGTGTTAGCAAAAAACCAACCTACCCTTTAGTTAAGAATATTTTACTTATTTCCTTTGATTCACTTTCTTCAAATTACGTTCTTTAATAATGTTTCATTATTTTCCCCATCATGTATGATATTGTGAAATCCTTCATGAAAAATGATCTTTTATATTTTAGGATGTTTACATAAAAATACAATCTTAATTCAAAATATATCAATAAAAAATGCCCCCTTTATTATGTAGTAGTTAAAATAGTGAAATTAAAAATAAAAAATAAAAAAATATTACATACACATGGGTTTATATGTAGAAAATTCATATGTAAGAATGTTATTTTTGGTAATAAATTTTAAATATAATATTTTAAAAGAATATATGAGGGAAAAAATTTAAAATATGTAAGATTAATTTTTTGTTCTGTAAAATTAAATTTAAAAAATAGAGAAGGTCCTCTTTTAATAATTAAAATTATATAAAGAAAATGATACTTTCTGGAAGATAAATTCCATTATGCTCATTTATCTCTATAAATTTCATATAGTTTTGTTGAAAATGATTTTAAGTATCATATTATATCTACTAATGAAAATTATCTTTGGAAAATATGAAGTGTATGAAGAAACAACACAATTCTAAATAAGGAATGTCCTCCCACTTTCCTAAGGAGTTTTTCAATGTCCATATAATATCTAACAAGAAGTGTAAAAAATGATCATTTAATAATGATCATACCCATATTCTATTTAATGTATTAAAATATATTGTAATGTATAGGTTTAGTAAAAATGTCTTTTATATGATTTTTAGTTCCAATAAACTCAAGAATAATATATCATTTGAGTGTTTATTCCTGGAGGAAGTGGTTTCTTATATCAATTTGTTTCACTCACAAGGTATTTATTTGTATCTAAGATAAAAATAAGTTTGGTGTTATCACAAAGAATCATATATTTAGTAAAAATAGTTTTAAAATTAGTGTATGTGTCCAAAATCCCTAAAAATTGAGGAAATAAACATAAAACTAATATTTAGTTTCAATAGAAGAAAGTTAAACCCAGTGTTCTTTATTGTTAGATAAAGAGACTAAAGCATCACTAAATAAGTAAAAATATATAGAAGTAGTCTTTAAATCCATTTTATATCCTCCTAAATCTATATCTAAATAACTCTCAAGTGTAAACTCAGATATAAGAGAATTAAAAAAATAATCATTGATGTTTATTTAAGATAATGGAAGATCCATTTAATTTCCTTAAGACGAGACTCTTTTGGATTATCTTGGAACCCCAAAAATATGAACACAAAGTACATAATATCTAATGAACTATCCATCATGTGAAGTTATATTCCAATCATCCCTCTAAAAAATTTCTAATCTACCAGTTTCATGGATTAGTCATGATCAAATTTATATAAGGTACCTATCAGACTACTAATACTGTAAGAACTATCAATGCAAAAAATTATTAAGTAAATATCTAATATACATATTTTGAGTTATAATAGTTCCTTCCAGTCACTAAATTATTTAGAATCCCAGAAACCAGTTATGTTCAATCATCATACTCACCTCAAATTCACTTTTTTGTAAGTTCTAAAAAACATGATATTAGTGGGTTTTATGTTTAAATGAAAATAATGTTCCTGACATATATTTGTAAAATTATTCTTTAAAACATATCTTAATAAAAAGTGTGGGACCTAACATTCCTTTAATAAATTATTTTTAATTAAAAATATATACAATATATCATACAGGGCTTTTGGGATTATTTAAGTCCATTAAGTTCCTTGGTAAGTTTAAATACATGTTTTAGAAAATTAATATCCTTGGAACCATGAGTTTATTCAATATAAATTTACTTTGGAGCTTAAACATTTATAAAATAACTCTATAAATCCATTTGAAATAGAGTAAAGTTAAGATAATCTATGAAGGCTAATATAATTTTCACGGATTCTAGTATATCCATTAGAGAAAATTTATTCCATAGTAAATAACCCTTTTATGATTATTACACATATCAACTTTTCCAACATTATTTATAATTTTTTTTCCATTATCATCACACTTATTATTTTAGAAGACTCATCTGTCTCTTATAACTAGAAAATTTTTATTACATTTAGCCAAATTCCAAACCTTATTTTTTTTTGAAACTGACTAAACTCATATTGAATAGAAATTATCTGACTCCAATCGCACAAAAAAATATTTTTGGATTAACGTTTTAATTGAGATAATAATTAAATATGATAAAATTTATTTTTAAAAGAACTTATGGTTCTAACTAGTTGATCTAAATCAACAATGATACAAAATGTGGGATGATTATGCAAGAGAAATTTATTTATAAGTAAAAAATAATTGTCATTCCTTTTTTACAGAATGATTAATTATCATTTTCCCGGCTTCTAGAACATTAATTTGTGATATATGTGGTTTAATTTTTGGATGTAAAATAGTGGTGGTTTAATTATTTTTCATAATATAGATGTTTTAACATCACATAATGACCAACTTCACCAAACCTAACATGTACTATTTATTCAATGGTTTGTATATATCTATTGAAAATATCATATTCTGTACTAAAAATGGAGTAATAAATAAAAATAATCTAATCAAATTCCATATCAAAATTATGACTATTAATTTTAATATTCTATAAGAATAATTTACATTCAAAAAATATAAAGATAGATTTAGGTTAAGGTGTTTTATTAAAACCTAGATGAATTAAATATTTATTTATAGTATAATAAGAAATTATAGTGGATTCATCCAAATAATTATTTTCAATCCAATAATCAGATAACAAAAATTAGAAAATTTCTTATAGTGTTATTTTCCCCCTTTCTACTATACATTTCTGTTTTGGAGTTCTTAGTGTAGTGAACATTTGTGTAATTTCATGTTTACTTCAAAATTTTCAAAAGATTAATTTATAAACTCTCCAAAATAATAACTCAAGATAGTTATAATAAAATGGTTATTCAAATTTTTAAAAGAAGAAGAAATATATTTTAAAAAATCAAAGTACTTAAAATTTTAAAAATAAGGATTTTCAATAATTCCTTGTTCACTTCAAATATTCTTACCATATTTTTAAGGGCCATGGACTTAGGGAGAATTTAACTTATGTTATAGAAGTCCCTTTAAAAAAACATTCCTAAAAATTTTATCTAAGGTTTAAACATTATAGTGCTACAACCTTCTATGATAATGTTATGAATTATAATTACTCTCACTAATTCAATTAGGTTTCTAATAATTAATTTATTCTAGGTCAATAGTTATCTTATCCATCGATAGATAAAATTTGAACTCCTTCTGAACTTTTGATGGTACATTTGTTTCCCCAATGTTCATAAAGTAACCATCATCACATAATTATATTTGTATAATGAGGTTTTTCTTATGTCATAACACATAATTTACATTATAAATAAGATTCTAACCATAAAAAATATATATCACAAATTCCCACTATCTTAACTTGTCTATTATCTCTAGAAGTTAAATATTCACCCTCCACTTTTTGTATGTTTTTGAAGTTGGACATGTTTTTTAGTCATGTTACCGGAAAACCCACTATCTTTCTACCAATTATTTTGGTTATTTCACCTCATAATTTTTTCTTATAACCAAATAAGGCTAAAAATGATGTAGCCAAACTTTATTGGGTCTATTAATGTTTGAAAAAAATCATTAGGAACACGAAACTATCAAACCCTATAGTGTTAATTATATTATAGTTATATATAAATAAAAACCATATGGGTTCCAAATGATTGAAACATATTAATATAATATCGATTCTTTTAGTGATATCCACTTTTACAACTTGTTTATAATGGTTCACCCTCTAGAATAAAATAATTATACTCAAAATTCGACTTTCTTGAAGTGAAATAGCTATGGAAGATGTATGATTAGACTTTAACTTTTCTAAGATATTATAAATTTTCTACATATCACAATTAAAATTAGATAAAAGGTTTTTTAGACAAATAAATTTGGATTTCATTTTTACCATTTTAATTTGATCAACATCAGTTAAAATTTAAATTGATTTAGAATTTAATTAGAAAGAAGTTTATATATTTTTTCATTAGCATTAACAAGATTTTTCTTATCCAAATCATAATCATTTTTAAAATTTTTATTCATATTCTATAAAAAAAATTCATATATCTATTCATTTAATCAAATGATATATAATCATATTCATTACCCAAAGAGAAAGGAAAAGCTGAATCTAAATAGAAAGTAGTAAAGGAGTATTTGGATACCTTTCCCATGAAGAAAATTTCATTTCTAAGTCCCTTTTCATAAAATTGGGTAATATTTCAGCTGTTTTAACTATCAAATTTACTAATTCTCTTGAAAAATGGATCCTCAATCACACTCCAAATATCTTCATTAGTTCCAATGTTCATCTTATATTTCCTTTTAAAAGTTATACATATTTATATTTTCTTATTACATAACTTTGGATAGCCTGGTCTAATTTGTTCCGACATCCTACACTAATAATAAATAAATTCTATATAACTTTCCTTCTCATATAATTATTTTGTATCTTTATAATGGTCATTCCAACAGTAATTATTTCAAATAATTCTATTCACCTATCTCTTAAGTTTACCATGTTCACCATCACTAAATTCTATACAACTACTATCATAATAAGGCTTGTATTTATTCTCCATTATTGTATAATTTGAAGTATCAACATTCAAAGTTAGATGAGGTTATACATGTTAAAAATATATTTATTTTACATAATTTCCATAATTTAATAATAATATATTATAATTAATTATCATAGTTTCAACAAATGAAGGTTATTGTCATTAATAATCAGACACACATGAAATTAACTGTACAATACTTGTGAACATTTCTCTATATTAGCACCATACTAGACTTAAATATAGATACCTCAAATTTTATATTCATATACATAACCAAAAAATGCGAAACCATAAAAAGTCTTGATCTTACATTCTTAGTAAGGGAAAAAATCATCAATATGTCATCACGAGTTATATCATAAGAATGCGAGAAAACATGAGAATAGGGGAAATATCTTATGAAAAAATTATAATTATAATAGTTATATGTAATCCATAATAAAAGTTCATGTAATCCCAAATGATAAAACATATAAAATTGTCTAAGAGTGGAAAATCCAGAAACAATTATCTCAATCCACTGTTTATAGCATATGAATATAATACAGAAAAGATGAATATGCATAAGAATGGTAAATCAGAAAATTGTGAACATAACTAGCTACATCATATCCATTCACAATATTATGAAGATAGCTAACAACAAAATGTCCATGCCCAATCTGGGGAGTATATCTAACTATATAATGTCAATTCCCAATCATGTGAATATAGCTAACTGCATCGTTCCCACACTCAACATTATTATATATTGAGATATAAAACATTAACCAATGAATTGTTAGGTTATATAGTACCCCACTCATCTTATCCATACATATGTGTTCCATTGAAAATAAAATATTCCTTATAATATAAGGAACCCATGGGAAAAAATTTTCTTTGTAACATTTTCAAATGGAATCACATAAAATTACTTCAATAATTAAATAAACCAAGAGGTGTATTTAATAAAAGAATTTATAGGGTAATTCTTAAAAAATTATTCTATAAGAGATCAACCATTTATAAATAAAGATGAATATATAAGAGAAACATTGAAAGAAATTCCCCAAATTAAATTCTTAACATCATTGTAAAGAGATGAAGTCATGAGTCACTTTTGGAAAGATAATTATTAAGAACTTACCATGAATATATTTTCAAAACGTATTTAACAATAAATATAAATAAATAATATTTGAAATGTATTTAAAGGTTTTACCAAGGAAATGTGGAGTGAAAAATAAAATATAGGATCATGGAAGGAAAAACCTTTTCAATATTAAAAATACCTTTATTGAGACCTACATCATAAAAAAAAGATAATTATTCCATTTACAAATAGGTAAAGTGAAATGTTTAGATCATAATAAATAATATCTTTTTAGATTTTATAATAATAAATGTGGACATTGTTTTTAAGTGTGAATATGGACATGGATGAGAAAGAGACTATTATATAGGTTGAGAATTATTCTTAACATCATAAAATTTTATAATGAAATAAATCCATAAAATAAGATGTATTTTATGTAAAAATTTATTTCTAGACACATTAATGAGGAAATATTATATTATCATAGGATATAATAAAACAGTCTTTAAAAACCAAAATCAAATAGGGATAATTATGACTCAAGAAAAGAAGTTGAGTTAAGAAAACTCCTTACCTTTTACTCATAACATCATAAAAATCTATTTAAACTACTATTTAACAAACATAACCATATAAATAACCTATTTGATAACCATATTAATATCTATTATCCTATATAATATTCAATTATAATAATTTATTATATTTCTTTAGTTAGTTATAATACATTTTTATCCTCAGATACTATCTATTTTGATTGTTTCACGTATGCTTAACAAATTTTGATGTTGATACACATTATTTGAAACCTGTTTAATAATTATTAGATTATATAATTTAATATAATATATTATTTAGAATGATTTATTATGATCTAAATTAATTCTATGTGAATCTTTTTCATGATTCATGAAGATGGAATCAGAGATGTTCTTATTTCAATAATTTTTGATAAGAAAAGTTATTATATTAATAACAAGTTAAATATTAATATAAACTTTATTAAACCTTAATAATTTTATAAAAATAATTTTAATTAATTAATTACATTGTTAGAATAATCCAATTTGGGTGGTTAGGAAAAATGAAACACGTCGTTCTATGGAGGCAGTAGTATACACGTACAGGGAACAAAATTTTCATTTTCCTTAGAGAAAATAATATATAAAATTATTTATGTTTCGATAATATTTATAATTTTATAAAAATTATATTTTTTCATTAAAAACCATTTGGAACCATCCAAGTAAGGTAGTGATGAAAAATAAAACACATCCTTCATGGAGGTGGTAGTTCACATGTATGTATGAATGATGTTTTGATTTTATTCTGAAGATAAGGGAGTAAGGTAGATAATAATTATTCCATAAATATAATAACATTTCATTATACTAATTATATTGATATTTTTATCTTATTATAGTATTATATTATTTGTGGTGGAATAAGAAGACGTCAAGAAATCAAAATGGAAAGGATTAATTTGGGAAGTTTTACCTTACACCTTGGAATAATTCCATTTAAAATTGGATTACTCATTTGAGAGTTGGTATTTAAAGAGAAAAAAAATCAAGGACGTGTCTTGGAGTTTTGGGGAGGGATTTGGGAATATTTTGTTCGAACATAGGGGATTGTGGTGTGATGATAAGTGGGGTGGTCAGGGGATCCATTTAAATGAGAGTGGAGTTTATAATAAGAGATCCTATATTTAAGGAAATTTGATCTAGATGTTAGAAATAATGGATATAAGATTAGATAAAGTCTATATAGGCCACAAATTCTCATTTTAAGAAATGTTTAATATGTTTTAATCCTTTCACCGCTTAGATTTAACCCTTTTACCATTTTGACTTTTACTATGGTAATTTTTTTACCTATGTAATTCATTTTTATACCTGAAAATAATAAAGATCTTATTAAATAAATTTTACCTTATGATTAGAAATATTAAATACATTTTATTAGATATAATTTCTAAAATTGGTAAAATTAATTCTAGAATAATAAATATATAACAAATTAAAAAAGTTCTACGTAATAATATAACCTATGTTCTATAATATTAAATATAGATGTTTAAATTTAAATTAATATTTATAAATATATCAATTAACTTATAAAATTTATATTTCTCAATCAAAATGTTTTGAAAATTTTTAATTTATTCTTACATCCAAATGATTTCATAAAATTCAAAGTATTTTAAAAAATGATATTTTTCACTATTCACTTAAAAATAAATCTTTTAAGAAGAATATTAAAGATTTATCCTAATATAGTACTGTTATACTAAATAAATTTCATTTTTCAAATCAATTATACAAATTTTAGGAATTGACATTTTAAATAGAAACATAAATTATAATTAAAACTGTTTTATAAGAAAATGACTTTGTCAAATATTAATGATTTGTATTAAAATTTCCTATAAATTTATAATTAAACTTATATCAACAATTTATACATTATATACTTATTTTTATTGAAATAAAATTTTATAGGGTATAAAAATCCAATATTAGATAAAAAATTAAGTATAAATGATCTTATTAGTTGTTTTATTATACTGATTAATTTTGGTCATTAAAATAGTATTATAAGTGACATTTTTTTTATTTCTACATATATTTTTTGATAATATTACCTCAATTTATACCTACCAATTTAGTGTCTAATTTACAATGGTTATATTTGGTTAATAAAATGTTTTCAGGTTCATTTTGGTTTTGTGTTATATGTGAAACAAGTTAACAAATGGAATATTTAAATGGGAAATACAGAGTAAAATTGTAGGACATTATATTTTACCCCCATTAAAAGAAATTTTCCTTCAATATTCATTATTACAATGGAAAAAATGTGGATAAAGTTTCCTCATTGCATCGTTTGGTTCCCATGTCACTTCCTTGAACTAATGATTCCTTTATAGAACTTTAACCATATGAGTAGTACTATTTCTCAATAATTTAACTCTATATCCAAATATTTATATCATTTTTTCCTCACAAGAGAGATAGTTTTCCATATATATGAAATCTGAGTTTAGCACATGTGATGGATTGAGTATGTACTTTCTCAAAAGTGACTCATGAAACACATCTTGTTCATGGGAGAGGTTTATAGAAACTACAAGACAATAATCTACCATCCCCATACGATTACAGATTTCAAATTAATTAATGTTTCTAGGGATAAAATTCACTTTCTTTCTAATTATCATTAATTTAGTCTATGGTGATATTTATTGGAATAACTTATCTCCAACTTCAAACTCTAAATCTCATCGATAGTTATCATCAAAACTCTTATGTTGACTTTGTGTATCTTTAGTGTACTGATGGATAGTTTTAATATTATCTATAATATCTTGATAAATTTTATGATTAACCAAATTATGTTCCCATACTTCTTTATGACATGTTTTATTTCTACACCTTTTCCCATATATATCCTCAAACGATTAAATTTGTCTGCTAAAATGTAAATTATTATGGTATGATAACTCTACCATGGGAAGATATTGATCCCAACATCCTTTGAAATACATAAAACAATACCTTAGAGTTATCTTCATAGTTTAGATGTTATTTAGGATTTGACATCATTCGGAGGATGATAAATAGTACTAATGAATAACTTTATAACCAAATCCGATTGAAGAATTTTCCAAAGCATTGAGGTAAAACTCATATCCCAGTATGATATATGGGAAACTGGTATACCATGTAGCCTTAACACTTCCCTTATGTATATCTTGTCATGTTAGTGAAGAGATTAGTCTTCTCTAATTGAAATAAAATTTTCTTACATAGTAAGGTGATTGACTACAACCCAAATAAAATTATGACCCATAGATGTTATGGGGAGTCCTATGAAAAAATATATGGTGTTTTTATCCCATTTCAATTCTAGTATGGGTAATGGTTTCATCATAAACCTATAATTATTTCATTTGAACATAACCTATTGGTATACCAAGTATCAAGATACGTATTTTGCAATATTCCTTTTCCTGTTATCCTACCAGAAACGGTCCTTGAGATATTTATACAATTTTGTGTTTCCAATTTGGATAGAGAATTATGATCTATAAGAATAATCCATTATCACTTTATTCAAAATATAATATTTATGGTACACATATACACATTCCAAAATTATAATTCAATCATTTTCAAAGTAATAAGATAGAATATTTCTCACCATATTCTATAAACCCATATCCTCCTTCTGTGCCTCCTTGATATTCACATGGATGGATGGTTGGGCCTTTGTTTGGGAAGGATATGATTTATCCCCTTACCTTATGTCTTCAAGATCCATTTTATGTAAATACATGACTATTAGGTATTTACTAATTCTCATCATGTATTGCGTAACCTGATATTTTCTACCTAGAGCATCAACCACCTTGTTTTCCTTTCTAGGAAGGTAAAGTATCAATCAATCATAGTCTCTGATTAGTTATAAACATCTCCTTCGGTGAATTATTATCTATTTTTGTTTGAATATACACTTCAAGATATATTTTTCAATATAAATATCACACTTATCACTATAAAGATAATGATAAAAAAATATTCCATGAAAAGGCCACTCCCACCAAATCCAGATAATGCATAATATAATTTTAAGCATGAGTCTTTTTTTTCGAAATAAAACATACAATATTACCATGTTATCTTGCATAAGGATGCATCATAAATACATTAATAAAACATCAATGTATATTATTAAACCTTCTCCACTATAGGTAAATCTAAGCACATGTGTATTGACCAATATCTTCTTAAGTTCCTTGAAGATTTTCTTTTATTCTTCTATATATAGGTACTTTAATCCCTTTTTTGTCAACTTATTTATGGGATTGGATAATTGTGATACATTTTTCACAAATAATTCCTAGTAGCCAAATAATACTATAAAACTTAGGTTTTTATTATAATGTTTGGGCTTGTCCATTATTAGATCACTTATATGTCTGATTAATCCATAGATATACCCATTATTTTGATTACATGTCCTATGAATTAAAATATTTGTAGCCAAAATTCATACTTATTGAACTTAGAAAATAATTTCTTCTTTCATAGTGTCTTTATAACCATCCTTATATGCATTTAATTTTCTTACTTTGTCTTAGAATATATCATAATTTCATTAGTAAGGACTATAATAAATTTATCAAGGTAATATGTGAAGAATTTATTCATCAAAGAAATGATGAAAATAGGGTAATTTGTGAGTTTTAATGGAATCACTATAAATAAAAAGTGTCCATATCTTTTATAGATGAAAATCTTTGGTATATCTTCCCATTTTAAATATAATTTAAAATATCTATATTGAAGTTCAATAATTTCATAATATTAGGGCCCTCATATTTGATCAAACATATTATCAATATGAGGTATAGAATGTTTTTAATTGATTTTGATTCTTGTTAATTTTATGATATTCAACAAAAATACACATTGATACATCCTTGTTATTAATAAATAGAATTGTTACGCCCCATGTAAAATAACTCAGGTGTATAAAACCCTTATCTATATTTTCTGGGAGTATCTTATTCAATTCCTCAAATTAAATCAGATCCTTTTTATAATGAGTCTTCGATATCCATATAACAATAGGTAAAAGTTTAGTAGAAGTCTTAACCTTCCGATCTGTGGGGCCAATAATAAATTCGTCAAAAAATATATCAATATATTCTTTAACAATAGACATGCATGTAATTCCGATTTCTTACACAACCATTTGATACAAATATTCCTTCATGATTTGGTATTAAATCCCATATAATAGAAGAAGTTTCTTTAGGAGGTTCATAGTTAGACATGCACTGATAGATGGTCACATGATGATTTAATATATTAAATATGACTTCTCTATCAAAGAAATCATTAAGTGACCTATATAAAGTGTAACAATACATTATTGAAATCACATAAAATTCAATAAAAGGATGAATTATAATATTTACAAGAGTATTATTCCCATAAACATCTAAAGAAGGTGATTTGTAGACTTGAGATTCAATTATCACACCACTAGTATTTTTCAATGAAAATTATTTATCTAACTGTTTGGGTGGTGATTTGACGTTATTATAAAATGTTCTAGATATAAAAGAGTGGGAAAAACTAGAATCAAATAAAACATTTTTAGTTATAGAGTGGATGATAAGTTTACCTTTCAACACTTTATCTTTATTACCCACCTCCATGGTTGTGATAACACAAGTTTTCCCTTTCCCCTTAGTTCAAGAGGGTACTAAGGCTTATTTTCCAAATTAGCCATTAGATTAAGCCATCTATGTTTATAAAATCTTTATATTTTAATAATTGAAGTGTGGGTAGTATATTTGTTTGTACCACTATCACCCCTATTGTATTAGCCATCCTCTTTTACCCAACTCAAAAAACACAATCTTGAGGGATAACCATATTACAATTGAAACATTACTAGGTTCCTTTAAATAAATTTTTATGTGATTCCTCTAATATTTTTGACATGTAGGTGACTATAATTTCTTTCCTATATGAGATATTTTTTTTATATGAAACTCTATTTCCCTTTTCTTTTCCCCAAAATAATGAGACTCACTACTTTCTATTACCATCTTAAGCACACATCAAATAATTTACTCATATATTCCCAAGTATATTATAATTAATTATTTTAAAAGACATGAATTTAGTAAAACAAAGAATCCTTAAATATTACTTTTAGGACCAGTAAGAAAAATATAGGCATACCTTGTGAGCCTCATATAGTTAACTTCGTAATTTAAAATAGATCCATCCTAGTTTTTCTTTACCTCCATGAATTCTTTATCTATTTTTTTAAATGATTTTAGGAGAAATATTTGGTGAAGAATATTTTATTAAAATATTCCCATCCTATAGAGTCATATTATTCCTTTAAAGACATAATCCTAAAAAGTTACTACTATTGGCTAGCCTCACCTTCTAGATAAAAAACTATTAAAACAAAATTCTCATGGTATGATCACTAGAAAAAAATCTCTATTATGTCAATACACTACTCAATAGTTATCGGGTTAGAAGACCCACTAAATAAGGATGAAAAATGATTCATAAAGGATTGAATAGTAAGTTTCATCTTCCTTGGTTTGTTATAGATATCAATATGGTTTGTTCAATTTTTCATATCTTGAGAGATTTGAGTGATAATCACTATGTCATTATATATTCCTGCTCCCATAATTTTTTCTTTCTCATTGGTAAAATCACCAAAATTCCCATCACACCCACTATTAACGTGATTTAACCTTTCTCCAACCATTACTTAAATAAAGGATAGATAAAGATAATAAAATTTATTCGATAATCATATAATAAGGGAAACTATTAACTAAAAAGGAATAAAACATAAATAAAATATATACCATGAATTATAAATTTAGGGGTTTTATCTAGTCTATTAATTGTGTATTTCCTTTTTGGTTATCTAACAATACAATATAAATGTACTCAATTAGTTTATAATGGTTTAAAAAGAGTTTTAATCGCTGTAACATATCCATTATTAGTGTAAAACTTGGCGTGTAGTTAGGCCTCTTTGTCATACACCAAGTGAAGATTGAGTTAATTATCCAACTAGAATTTTCAAGGTCATTACCTTTAGAAGAATATATGCCCGAACCTCCATCCAATTGTTTATATCTAGAAGAGCATGTCATTACTAGGAAACCAAAAACCCTATATTTACCTAAATTTTAAGATGTTATCCTATATTTAGACTTATCTTTATGTGGTTCGCTAAATTTATCTCATCCTAATCGTAAAAAATAACAAAACTAGTCTCCCCCAAATAGTCAAAACATTCTCTAATACCAAAAGTGGAAACCCAATAAAACATATTTTTATTTTAAAATATTTTTATAAGTTTTTTTTAAAATGATGATTGTAACACCCCGAGATTTTATGAAAAATATTCTTTTAATTTTATTAATGTCTTGTGTTGTATGCTACACCAAGATTACCTTGCGCTATACGCAACACCGTACTAGCTTGCAGTATACACAACACTATTCTTGGATCATGTTACACACAATTTTGATAATAGTTATTCTACGCAACATTGAGTATACATATATATATATATTCAATGTATAGATGAAATATTGTTGGATTATGTTATACGAAACAATGAAGGATTATTGTAGAACACGCAACCCTGACTTGGCTTGCATTACACGCAATCACGACCTTCCTCGATAGCGTGTGTTGTACGCAATACCGGGTTTTACTAAACAATGATATATTATTATAATATTATTATGAACTAGAAGTTATGAATAGTATTAACTAAATTTTTAATTTTATAACATTATTATTCATCTTACACATTTTCTAGAACATGGTATAAGAACAAAATAATTTTTTCCCGTAAAATAAGTATTTTTCAAAAAATACAGTTTTGCCGCCTTTTGATGGCGCACCCACTTTAAATATAGTTTTTGACATGTTTATATGTTCAATTTGACAAAATAAAATTCTTCTTTTGAATCATGAAAGAAAAATTTACTTTGGATAAATTTTTTATATTATTCTGGTAACTTTCATATTTTGATGAATAGTAAAAACACGCTATATTTTAATTAAAAACAACTTTTTTTATCGCAATAATTTATATGGATAAATTATAATATTTAATGGTTTTAAAGTATAAATAGAATATATTTTTACCATTTAATATAATGTATGTCATTAGCATTGATTCTACCTTGAATTCGTAGGATAAATCAATTCGATCTTTTGCAATGTTTTAAAGAAAAACCCGTATTCTTCCGACAACGGGATTAATTTTAATTTCATTTCTGAAACTTTAGTGTATTGAATTTGGAAAAATGGATTCCATATTTGGAATCAGTGGATCCAAATTATGTTAATAATTGACTTTTTATTTTTGGGAATTATGAATAGTAACTATGGTAAATTTTATTTACCATAGTTAAAGGTAAATCGGGTAATTAACGGTAAATATAATGTTATAAAATTACCCTAACACAATTCAAAATTCTATTGGATGAGTAAAAGTCGACCCATATCACCTAAGGGTTGGATTAGATTCATTTAATGGACTTTTGTTCATTAAAATAATTTAATTATTATTAAAACCGAAGAATGTGACAACATGTCACTTTCTTAAATCTTATAAGTATAATAATTTTAATTTAGTGATAATCTTCATGAAACTTCGAACATGAATAGTCTACAGAAATATAATACAATTATCTACATCATAGGAATTTATTTAGAATTTGTAGGGATTAAATAATTATCATTTATTATGACACAAAGATGATGCAGTAATTATCTTATTAATGAAATATTGACATAATTGATGTTATAAATACCCAAATAAATGTAATTTACGACTTTTTATGAATTAAACTAATTTTATAGATTAATATGACATGTTAGTATTGATTTAATTAATTTTTTTCTAACTAATCATTCTGTTATGATTTTCACAAAAATCAATTACTAAATAGTGTCAAAAATGACAAAAAATAGTTTTTTAAAACAAATATTATATTATTAACTGTTATTTTATTTCTAAAAATCTAAGGTTCGGCCAAATGACTTAGATAAGGTTATATATATTAATATTAAACAAGTTGGGGGTTCGTTTGGAATCTTATAGTAAGTTTATTAACCTTATAGTATAAGAACACAAGAAGACACGATAAAAGTAAAATTATTTAACTTAATGTTAAATCTAAATGAGAAGGTTAAAATAGGAACCTAAACTTGTCTAAATTATATTGGATGAGAGGATTTCGACCCATCCCCACCTTAGCTTCAAAATAAATCAATTTGGAGCTTTTTAAAACCGAATTTGGATTTATAATAAAATAATAGTTTTTGTTATTCCAAAGGTACCCCTCTCCTCCCTTATAAAAGGGCACCTCCTCCCTCTCTTCCTCACACCACTTTGAGCCTTCATGATCGGCAAAACCCTGAAAAATTTCCTTCTACACTTCCATAGAAACATCCTAGAGGTTCTGGTCTTCCTCAAAGACCAATTTTAGTGCCCTAAAAGGAGATCTCATTGAGGCGCTTCAAAGAAGAGGTAATGTCCGTTACCGATTCTTTCATCTTTATTTCTTCTTACACTTCTTCTTCTTAGGTTGTTTCATTATGAAGTAATAACATCAGTATCACTTATATACTGATATGTTATTATAATTATTAAACAACCTTATTTCACCATCAATCCATCCTACGGAAAACGAAATCACCGCGAGTGCATACGTACGGAATACCGTCTCCACGCCATAGTGTAATCTATTTTCCACCACCACCTTACTTGGATGCGTATAATGGTGTAAATGATAACTATATATGATTATTGTAAAGTTATATTGATTCTGAAATAGTATACATATACTCCAATAGAATTCCACGATCATGAGAATGATATCATCACTCGTGCGTACGTACGGACTACCGTCTCCACGATGCGATGAGATTCATTCTCCACGTTAACCATTCATGAATGATTATAAAGTATATATAATAATTAATAATGAAATATATGAAATATTAATGATTCTGTATTTATGTGTATATATATTTATGTCATCTACTTAATTCCATTCAACTCAATAAGGAAAAGAAAACAGCGTTCATGCGTACGGTCTACCGTCTCCATGAACGGTGTATTTGTTTCCATTTACTGATTTATTATATATATGTATATTATTAATATATATTATATATAAATCATGTTTTATATTCTGTAATTATGTAATCATGATCAAAGTAATCATATGAATAATTACAAGTCAAAACACGGACGACAAATGAAACCATTTTACCCAAAACGCTCTTTAACATGGAATTTACAAAAGAACGGGTAATATAAATCCATAAGTGAACCATATATGATATCATAACAATGATTATGATTCTGGAATAAGTCAATGAAATTATTTAAATCATTATATAGGAGGTTCAGACACATACGAAGAAAATCGGACCAAAGGTAAGGGAAATATCACAATCTAATTTTATCCGAGATTGTTTATACTTTGGTATTTACTGGGGTGTATTTTATCATCCACATCCATGTTTCCTCAATATGTAATATTATTTTCATCCACCTACAGTTTTTTAAATCCATTTTTACCCTTTGTTGAGTTTATAGTAAAAGATATGAATGAAATCTTTTGTCGTTTTTCGCACGAGGTACTTTTTGACTTTTCCAACAAAAGTACAAGAAAAATGTTTTTTTTAACTTATACGACATGAATGGATTTTTAAAACATTATTTACAAGAAGCTTCCTTTAAAAGTTTTCAAGTTTATTTTTAATCAACTTTTTCTAGTTTAAAATTGTATGAAATGTTAAGAAAGGAAAATGTTTTTGGATTAGAAAGGATATTTTCCTCAAGAATGGAGTTCAAGTGTTTTATCAAAATTATTTTCCATCTAAGATAATATAGGGTTATGTTTTTATCCCTATTATTACATTTATTTGATTATGTTGTGATGGAATTATTTTTATGAATTCATTTATTTTATATGAATTTTTTTATGATGTCATGTTGTTTAAGAATCCCATTTTTACTACATGGGTTATGAAATGATGTATGATTTATGATTTTGTGGCACACATAGGAATGGTATCATTATGATATGGGTGTGACCTATATCTCTCTCCAACACATTGGGTAATGATTTAATATCTCATGAGATAGACATGGCTGGAATGGTAGGTTATACCGGTTCAGGGAAACAAGACTGAAATGAGGAGTGAACTCGGTTCAGAAAGGGACTTTGTCCACTAAGATAGTCTTGGAAATGAGTCTTGACTAATAAGAAATGATTCTCTATGATTATGTGTGTATTCCACAATGTTTCATGATTTATGTTATGATTATTGGGATTGCATTTCACTACTATGATTTATCCCATGTTATGAAATTATGCTCTCTTTTGCCGGTTAAGATTTCCAAAATGTTATGTTCTAATGATGTGATTGATATTTTTCGTTTGTTTACCCTTACAGAGCATTTGAGCTCACCCTTTTATGTTTTATTTTCCCTAGGATATAAATAAAGGTTTTAGGTAAAAAAAGGAAGATATTTATGGGAGATTTTGAAGATCTTTCACCATGATTAGAAGATTATATTCCGAGTTTCCAAAGACACTAAACTATTACGATCCTTGTGTGTGTGTTTTTGTTATGTAATAAGTATTCTTCAAAAGTAATGCAATGTCCATGTACGTCAGGCTTCGGGTCTCTACAGTTGGTATCAGAGGAAAGGTTTAGTCAACCTTTGGAAACTAGGATGCGAAAATGTTAGTGAGATCCCTAGAGATATTTCTAAGGTATGTCTAGGGATGTCCCTAAGGATAAGTATACGTATAGGATATAATCCTAGAACTACGGTAATGATCATATAATTTAACCTAAGATGTTAGATATTGATGGTACTCCCCCTGTACTAAGTTGTTTTCCCTAGCATGATTTTTGCCTCTCACACTATTCTTTTTGGGTTTTAGAAAATGACTGGAAACAGGAAGATTCACGACAATGGAGGATATGATGGACAATTGAATGATATTATTCATGAGAAACCAAATGAAATTGTATTTTCAAGTCCAAACATCCTTATTATGCCGAATCAGCAATCTCCTAATATGATCAATAAAGTAAAATTTGGTAAGTTTCCTGACTCAGCTAAAAAGAGAAAGATGGAGTTTCATGATGATCATAGGGGAAAGAAAGTTCAATTTACACTATGTAAATAATGTGGGAAGAGGCATCAAGGAGAATGTTTCAAAGGAATTGGAAGATGCTTTGGGTGTGGAAAAGAAGGACACAAAGCCAGTAAGTGCAAAGGAAAAGGTTCAGTTAACACCAGAGATGAGGATAATGGGGTTGCTACGACAACAACAATGGTTAAATGTTTTAAATGTGGAATGTACGGGCATTATGAAAACCAATGCCCTAAGGGAAAGTCTCATGAAGAGAATCAGTATTGTCGTATGGGTAGTATTTATGTTGATGATGATGAAGAGACTACAAATGATATGTGAGATGAAAGAATTTTTGAAGCTCGGTCAATGGTTTAAGAATGTAGTGGAATGATTACATGTTTATCATGTGTAATGTTGTATAAGTAATCTCATGGTACTATGGAATAAAGAGAAATTTAATTATTGTTACACTGTTGTCTTTCATTGAGTTTTGAAAGTATATGTTGAATGGTACCAGTTGTAACACCCCAAGATTTTATAGTGTGTTATTTCTTCAAAATAATTCAATAACTTTCACTACACGCAACACCAAGTTCAATCGCACCATGACTTACCAAACAAGCCATTCAAAAGAGGTTATGAATAGTGTTAACTAAACTTTAAACTTTATATAATCCTTGTAATTTTAGAATCCATATTATGTGTTTCTTAGACATAATGTAAGAACAAATTCATTTTCAGTATTGCAATTTCATCAACTTTTAATATTGAAACCTTTTTAAATACAATATTTTAAACTTCTTGACTAAATGGGGACATCAAAAAATTTAAAATGAAACAACCCAAGCTTCCACGGTACACTTTCCTTTGAATAATACAGTAGCGTGTGTTGTACGCAACTTCGAGTTCTAACACACACCACAACCAATCAAACTAGCCATTATGAATAGTAATACCTACTTTTTGAAATTATATATATTTTATATTTCAAAATGGACTTCATTTTTGTATTCGGAATATCGAATTTAGCCTAAGGTGAAATTTTGGTACTTTTCGGATAACTTTAATATTTTGATGAATAGTGAAAATTACTAAATTTTAATTAAAAACAACTTTTTTAATCAAAATAATTAATAGTGATAAATTATGAATTTGAGTGGTTTTAAAGTATATTTAGAATATATTTTTACCATTTAATATAATTTTGGTCATTGGACATAATTTTACAATTAAACTGAACATAAACAAGTGTCAATCTTTTGATAGTTATTATCTCTTAAAAACACGCTTTTTGTTTTGACAGAGGGAATTAATTTTAAATTAATTTCTGCCACTTCTGTGTTTTGAATTTAGAAAAATTAATTCCATATTTGGAATCAGGATGTTCAAATTGTGTAAATAGGTAACTTTTATTTTTAGAAATTTTGAATAATTACTGCGGTAAATATTTTATTTACCATGGTTAAGGGTAAATCCGGTAAATAAGGGTTAAACAAATAATATTATAATAATACTAAATTACCCTAAAACGTGTCCTAGCCTTATTGGTTGATACATGTTCGACCATAGGCATCTTTGGGTCGATTTGGGGACCCCATGGTGCCACTTGTAGGTGATAGGGACACTTTATTTTAATTAAGTTAAAATGAAAACAAAAATGACACAAGCATATATCTTTTAGAAAAACAATTTTTACATAGGGTTATACATGTTGGATTTTAGATTATAAATATTCATTAGAAAGATAAAAAGATTTACTACATAATGATATTTTATTTATAATTTTTAGACATTTAATAATTTAATTTATGTATGACCCAATTATGATGTAGTAATTACTATAATAGTGAAAAATTAAAATAGTTGATATTATAAATTCCCAAATAAATATAATATGAAACTTTTAATGAATTAAACTAATTTTCTAGGATAATATGATATATTAGGATTGATTTAATTGACTTTTTTCGAAGTAATCAATCTGTTATGAGTTTCAAAAAAAATCAACTATTGAATAGTGTCAAAATTGACATAAAAGAGTTCTTAAAGAAAATATTATATTATTAATTGATATTAAATGCCTAAAAATCTAATGTTCGGAAAAGAGACTTATATCATGATAGGTTCATCATTAATGGACCACATGGGGGTCTCTTGGATGTATATAGTAAGTTTATTAACCATATTATATAAAAATACAAAGAGACATTGTAAAAATGAAACTAATTAACTTAGAGTTAATACTTAAAGATAAGGTTAATATAAGTACAAAAACCTGTCTAAATTATATTGGTTGAGTTTTTTTCGACCTATCCCTACCTTAATATTTAAATAATAAACTTTGGATCCATTATAAGCCGAATATGAATTTATTATAAATTAATATTTCTAGCTTTTCCAAAGGTGCCCCTCACCCCTCTTATAAAAGGGCACTCATCATTCTCATTTCTACACAACTTCAAAGCCTTTTAGTTCGGATAAACTCTGCCCAAATACTCTCCCAACTTCCCTCACTACAACCTAGAGGCCTTAGTTTGATCATAAAGCCAACCTAAGGATCCCTTTTGATCAAATCAAAAGGAAGAACCCGAAGAAGAGGTAATGATTTCACCACCCTTTTCCAAGTTCATTTCTTCTTCCACTTCTTCTTTCTTTTTTGTTACCATTATAAAATAATAACTCCAGTATCATATATATACTGTGATGTTATTATAAATATGTTACAACCATATTCAGTATTCTATCCACCCTTTGAATAACATGTCACCATACGTGCGTACATACGGCTTACCGTCTCCACGTCATGGTGTAATTGTTATTCAATATATTATTATTTGGATGGGTATAATAATGATATGTAACTCATGTAAATAATAAATATAACATGTTAATGATTCTTTATATATGATATAACATCCATTTATATATTATTTTAATATCAAAAGAATGATATTGTCGCTCGTGCGTACGTACGGACTACCGTCTCCACGAACGCGATGAGATTCATTCTCCATCGTATCCATTCAAGTATAATTATCATTTGATGATTTAAAAAATGATGTTTAAGGACTTGATATCATTCTGGGTATGAATAATATACAACCTATCCTTTACATACATGTCTTACGTATCAAAACATACAAAAGAAAACATGTAAGTTAACACCCGAAACAACGATAATACTAAGATATTATTATCGAATCAATATTAAAAGATCATATATGATATCATATTAATGTATATGATTCTTGTATAATTTAATAACAATTATTTCACCATTATATAGGAGGTTAACCTACCCCAACCAAGGAAAAGTAAAAGGTAAGGGTTTATTTCTCAATCTCGTAATTATCCGAGATTGTTTATACGTAATAATCTACTGGGATCTCTTTATCATCCACATCAATGTTTCTTAAAAATGAATTTCAAAACATTTTTACTATTTAGTAAGATATGAGTTAAAGTCATTTATACCCTTGTTTGAATTTTTATAAGAGGTTTATAAAGGAATCTTTCCATCGTTTTCCAAACAAGGTGATTTTTAACCTTTTCGACAAAATTAAGGTAAGAATGTTCTTTTAACTTATACGGCGGCTGCGGCTATTTACCACCGTTATAAAATTTTAAAAGCTTCCCTTACAATCTTACAAGGATATTTTCAAAGTAAATGTTTTATTTTATAATTATGTGACTTTTAAATTATTTCAAAATGAATATTTTAAGAATTTTGGAAGGGTACACTTTATCAAAATCAGAATTTTAAATGTTTTAAAGATTTATCTTTCTAAATATTTTTAATTAATGTCCATGTCTTCAAAATGGTTTTTAAGGATTTATTTATATGGACATGAATGTTTTTAAAGTGTTAATTCCTTTCAAAAGTTTCAAAGTGGTATGGGACACTTTGATTTAAAATTCCCTTTTTAATTACTTCCTTTATAAATGTGTGACTTTTAAATGATTTCAAAAAAAGAGATATTTCTCTCAAATTGTTTTGATTTCATCTATGTCAACATCCTTTTATGGATTTTACGCTTATTTGAAGTTGGTTTATTATGATACAAAACTTCTATATTGTATTGAAGGTTTTGTGATATGTTTGACTGTGGATGTGCTATTTTTATACCATTCATAGTTTATGGTGAATGTATTGACATTTTGTATGCTAGTTTTAATACGAATGTTTATGTTATGTTTAAACCTTTTCATATGGGAATGCATTGGACTTAATATGTGATGGGTGGAGCCCGCTATAGCTCCTCGATGCATCGGTAGGTCTCATGAGACAAACTAGTGTCTTGGCACAAGGCCTTGAAAAAATCTTATTTGTAGTCTTGGCACGAGGCCTTGGCTATGTGGTTATGATAGTCTTGCATTATGCATTCCAACATTATGAAAGTGGTTATTGATTTTGCATGTGATTATTTGATTAGTAGAATATCCATGTGAATGAGTAAATGGAATTATTTCATTTTATTTATGCCATACAATGTTGAAAGTTCAAGTTTGAAAGGCTTTTGTTTTAGTTATACATTCCCTTAAATTTTTATTCTTATTTATGAAAGTTTCCGCTATATTGTTATCCTTACTGGGCATTTGAGCTTACCCCTTTTCTATGTTCTATTTTTCCCAGGAAGTGAAGAAGTAAATTATGAATGACCTGCAGGGATATTATGTGGGGATATGAGTGTGGATTATGGATACATTATGTTGTTGTAGTAGTTTTTCATTTTATGATGTAATGTAAAACTTATGAATATATCTAGTGTTTCCAAGGCTACTAAACCAATCGGTCTTTCGAGATTTGATCTTTCTTGTGATCATGCCGATGTTATGTAATAATGCACCGACTCTGGGTAACTAGGGTCGGGGTGTTACAGTTGGTATCAGAGGAAGTTTAGTACAAACCTTGGAAGCTATATTTAGATAAACTCTGATTAGAGCACGTAGACCTAAGATGAACTTTGAGGATTAGTATAGAAGAACTTCCTAGAATTTTGGTATTGTAGAGATTTTGTGAGTTTTTCGAGCAATACATCCCTATCTGGATACGAGCAGGTAGAGGCGGCTCTGGCACAGATGTACCTAGGGGTAAAACCCGAAAACACCGCTTTGAGCTAGACTCAAACGGGAACTGGTGCACGACAACAGGCCTTGCTGCACTCTTGGTTACGACACTCCCGGGGGATATGCTTAGGATAACTCTCATTTTCTTTACAAATCATTATGAAGGGTTTATGAGTATATACTTCTTCAAAGGAGACATTTTTATGATTATGGATTATATCCATAAACTATTTAATTTATGTTATGTGTTTTACAAGTTTGGGATTAGGTATTGTTATTCATAAACTAATCTAATGTATGCCATTGTTTAGAAATGGCGCCCAGTAGAAGGAATGAGAACTCTATCAATGCACATGATACAAAGAGAAAGAAGGATCATATATTTTATGGTCTTAAGCCAAAATTTACAAGAGAAATAGTCTCGCATGTATTATCATCATATGAAGAAATAATATCATGTGTTGATAAGATAAGTAAAGAGTTTACTGAGTCCTATGGCTTTGAAGGGAAGCAAGAGAAGAAAAGGATGGAAGAGAGAAAGATGGATAAAGGGAAGAGGGAAAAGAAGAATTTTCCCATATGTGGTAACTGTGGAAAGAAACACCCTGGAACTTGCCTGAATGGAATGGGAGTTTGTTATAAGTGTGGAAGAAAAGGGCACAAAGTACGTGACTGCAAGGGTAAGAAAATGGTTTCAAATGTACAATGCTTCATTTGCAAGGAGTTTAGACACTACGCAAAACTATGTCCCAGTCATCAGACTATGCCGCAAATGATGCTATTGGATAATAATCATGTTATGATACTACCATAGATTAAGAGGAATGATTAGAGTTCTTATGTTGATTATGTCAATTGAGTGTTGTATCAACAATGTACTTGCTATAATAATTATGGAGCATATAAGGATTGTACTGCAGTAATATTTCATTAAGGACTTGAGATTGTGTGGAACAAAGAAAAGTGACTCAATAGAAGGTTAAATTTTTGGAAAATATATGGTTGAGAGAAAGATAAACCATAATATGGTTCTGATACCGAGGTAGTGATTTTAGAATAATATATGATTGATTTGGATAAATTATATTGGATATTCTTGACTACCTTGAAGCTGATTAATGATTTGTATATTCCATCATTATTGGGGTTTAAAACATTTTTGGATTGATGAAGTATATCCAGCATTCTATATGGAATAAGGGAGCATGAATGTAATCAATAAGGATTATGGTAAATCAGGTTGTTTCAGTGTTTTAAAAGAATACATGATGAAGGTATTAATATTCTATTACAGGGTAAAAAGAATCTACATTATGTTTACCTTCTTTATAAATGTTAGACTGTGAGTTTGGACAGAAGTATTTTGGATAAATTCTATGTTTGAGATTAATTTTGGATTGCCATAAAAGGACAACCCGGAGGTCAGGAGGCAACCCGTCGTGACCAGAAAGGCTGCGAGACTTAAACCCGCAACCGAAGGGCGACAAGGGTGTATCACCTACCAATGGCCCACGAGATTTCCTAGATTAAATAATGTAGTTTTTATTAAAAGATCTTGTAGATTAATTATAAATTCGTTTATTTTGGAACCCTATACGAATAGTGTAAATAGAAATTTTTTTACGTTCTATTATCTTTTAGAGTGAAAGATGAGTTTGTGGTAGAAATTTATTAATGGATAAAACTCTAATTATAAAGTAAGTATATCTCCTTATGATCTTATCCAATCTCATAAATAAATTCCTCAACATTAATAAAAGTAACTTAGAACAAAAATGTTGTCCTAGATGGTACCTTAAATCATCACTAATTCATGGCTTTGGGATTGTTGGCCTTTTCATAGCCATGTTCTCTACCACTCTCCATCAGATAATTGATGGTTAGATTTCTCTTCCATATCCATATTTTCCTACATGGAACCCTAGTATGTGTTATTTTCGGTAATCTTCATACTTTCCACTCTTTATTTTAAATAGAGGCCTCGTTAATTCATTTTTCGATGTGGGATTTCAACTAAGATATTTTGAAATGTCAAAAATGTGTTATGCTAATACCCTATGTTTTGATGAACCGATGGTATTTCAAATCATCATAGATTGATGAATTTAAGGACCTCAATTATACACTTGTTTGTGATTGATGATCTCAATCACTACCTATAAATATTTAGGTTTTTCCTCCAATTATATGTCTCTAATTGCCACCAATGTTCTCCTAATCGAGATCATAATTTGGTGGTGACCCTTTCATTTCTCTTTTCCTCATATTAAGACTAAATTTTAGTAACCTAATTTCCTATGTGGGTTTTCCCACAAAGATATTTTCTATTTTCAACCTTTTATTTTCGAAGAACAATTTCAAATTGCGAGGATGCAATTTATTGAAGGAGGGGAGAATGTAACACCCCAAGATTTTATAGTGTGTTATTTCTTCAAAATAATTCAATAACTTTCACTACACGCAAAACCAAGTTCAATGGCACCATGACTTACCAAACAAGCCATTCAAAAGAGGTTATGAATAGTGTTAACTAAATTTTAAACTTTATATAATCCTTGTAATTTTAGAATCCATATTATGAGTTTCTTAGACATAATGTAAGAACAAATTCATTTTCAGTATTGCAATTTCATCAACTTTTAATATTGAAACCTTTTTAAATACAATATTTTAAACTTTTTGACTAAATGGGGACATCAAAAAAATTTAAAATGAAACATCCCAAGCTTCCACGGTACACTTTCCTTTGAATAATACAGTAGCGTGTGTTGTACGCAACTTCAAGTTCTAACACACACCACAACCAATCAAACTAGCCGTTATGAATAGTAATACCTACTTTTTGAAATTATATATATTTTATATTTCAAAATGGACTTCATTTTTGTATTCGGAATATCGAATTTAGCCTAAGGTGAAATTTTGGTACTTTTCGGATAACTTTAATATTTTGATGAATAGTGAAAATTACTAAATTTTAATTAAAAACAACTTTTTTAATCAAAATAATTAATAGTGATAAATTATGAATTTTAGAGGTTTTAAAGTATATTTAGAATATATTTTTACCATTTAATATAATGTTGGTCATTGGACATAATTTTACAATTAAACTGAACATAAACAAGTGTCAATCTTTTGATAGTTATTATCTCTTAAAAACACGCTTTTTGTTTTGACAGCGGGAATTAATTTTAAATTAATTTCTGCCACTTCTGTGTTTTGAATTTAGAAAAATGAATTCCATATTTGGAATCAGGATGTTCAAATTTTGTAAATAGGTAACTTTTATTTTTAGAAATTTTGAATAATTACTGCGGTAAATATTTTATTTACCATGGTTAAGGGTAAATCCGGTAAATAAGGGTTAAACGAATAATATTATAATAATACTAAATTACCCTAAAACGTGTCCTAGCCTTATTGGTTGATACATGTTCGACCATAGGCATCTTTGGGTCGATTTGGGGACCCCATGGTGCCACTTGTGGGTGATAGGGACACTTTATTTTAATTAAGTTAAAATGAATACAAAAATGACACAAGCATATATCTTTTAGAAAAACAATTTTTACATAGGGTTATACATGTTGGATTTTAGATTATAAATATTAATTAGAAAGATAAAAAGATTTACTATATAATAATATTTTATTTATAATTTTTAGACATTTAATAATTTAATTTATTTATGACCCAATGATGATGTAGTAATTACTATAATAGTTAAAAATTAACATAGTTGATATTATAAATACCCAAATAAATATAATATGAAACTTTTAATGAATTAAACTAATTTTATAGGATAATATGATATATTAGGATTGATTTAATTGACTTTTTTCGAAGTAATCAATCTGTTATGAGTTTCAAAAAAATCAACTATTGAATAGTGTCAAAATTGACATAAAAGAGTTCTTAAAACAAATATTATATTATTAATTGATATTAAATTCCTAAAAATCTAATTTTTGGACAATAGACTTATATCATGATAGGTTCATCATTAATGGACCACATGGGGGTCTCTTGGATGTATATAGTAAGTTTATTAACCATATTATATAAAAATACAAAGAGACATTGTAAAAATGAAACTAATTAACTTAGAGTTAATACTTAAAGATAAGGTTAATATAAGTACCCAAACCTGTCTAAATTCTATTAGTTGAGTTGTTTTCGACCTATCCCCACCTTAATATTTAAATAATCAACTTTGGAGCCATTAGAAACCGAATATAAATTTATTATAAATTAATATTTCTAGCTTTTCCAAAGGTGCCCCTCACCCCTCTTATAAAAGGGCACTCCTCATTCTCATTTCTACACACCTTCAAAGCCTTTTGGTTCAGATAAGCTCTGCCCAAATACTCTCCCAACTTCCCTAACTACAACCTAGAGGCCTTCGTTTGATCAGAAAGCCAACCTAAGGAGCCCTTTTGATCAAATCAAAAGGAAGAACCCGAAGAAGAGGTAATGATTTCACCACCCTTTTCCAAGTTCATTTCTTCGTCCACTTCTTCTTTCTTTGTTGTTACCATTCTAAAATAATAACTCCAGTATCATATATATACTGTGATGTTATTATAAATATGGTATAACCATATTCCGTATTCTATCCACCCTTTGAATAACATGTCACCATACGTGCGTACGTACGGCTTACCGTCTCCACGTCGTGGTGTAATTGTTATTCAATATATTATTATTTGGATGGGTATAATAATGATATGTAACTCATTTAAATAATAAATATAACATGTTAATGATTCTTTATATATGATATAACATCCATTTATATATTATTTTAATATCAAAAGAATGATATTGTCGCTCGTGCGTACGTACGGACTACCGTCTCCACGAACGCGATGAGATTCATTCTCCATCGTATCCATTCAAGTATAATTATCATTTGATGATTTAAAAAATGATGTTTAAGGAATTGATATAATTCTGGATATGAATAATATACAACCTATCCTTTACATACATGTCTTACGTAACAAAACATACAAAAGAAAACAAGTAAGTTAACACCCGAAACAACGATAATACTAAGATATTATTATCGAATCAATATTAAAAGATCATATATGATATCATATTAATGTATATGATTCTTGTATAATTTAATAACAATTATTTCACCATTATATAGGAGGTTAACCTACCCCAACCAAGGAAAAGTACAAGGTAAGGGTTTATTTCTCAATCTCGTCATTATCCGAGATTGTTTATACGTAATAATCTACTAGAATCTCTTTATCATCCACATCCATGTTTCTTAAAAATGAATTTGAAAAACATTTTTACTATTTAGTAAGATATGAGTTAAAGTCATTTATACCCTTGTTTTACTTTTTATAAGAGGTTTATAAAGGAATCTTTCCATCGTTTTCCAAACAAGGTGATTTTTAACCTTTTCGACAAAATTAAGGTAAGAATGTTCTTTTAACTTATACGGCGGCTGCGGCTATTTACCGCCGTTATAAAATTTTAAAAGCTTCCCTTACAATCTTACAAGGATATTTTCAAAGTAAATGTTTTATTTTATAATTATGTGACTTTTAAATTATTTCAAAATGGATATTTTAAGA
The DNA here is from genome assembly GCA_963277665.1 of Viscum album. NCBI lineage: Eukaryota > Viridiplantae > Streptophyta > Magnoliopsida > Santalales > Viscaceae > Viscum > Viscum album. The sequence continues at coordinate 831,829,625 of OY728147.1, read as the reverse complement.
ATTTTGGAAGGGTACACTTTATCAAAATCAGAATTTTAAATGTTTTAAAGATTTATCTTTCTAAATATTTTTAATTAATGTCCATGTCTTCAAAATGGTTTTTAAGGATTTATTTATATGGACATGAATGTTTTTAAAATGTTAATTCCTTTCAAAAGTTTCAAAGTGGTATGGGACACTTTGATTTAAAATTCTCTTTTTAATTACTTCCTTTATAAATGTGTGACTTTTAAATGATTTCAAAAAAAGAGATATTTCTCTCAAATAGTTTTGATTTCATCTATGTCAACATCCTTTTATGGATTTTACGCTTATTTGTAGTTGGTTTATTATGATTCAAAACTTCTATATTGTATTGAAGGTTTTGTGATATGTTTGACTGTGGATGTGCTATTTTTATACCATTCATAGTTTATGGTGAATGTATTGACATTTCGTATGCTAGTTTTAATACGAATGTTTATGTTATGTTTAAACCTTTTCATATGGGAATGCATTGGACTTAATATGTGATGGGTGGAGCCCGCTATAGCTCCTCGATGCATCGGTAGGTCTCATGAGACAAACTAGTGTCTTGGCACAAGGCCTTGACAAAATCTTATTTGTAGTCTTGGCACGAGGCCTTGGCTATGTGGTTATGATAGTCTGGCATTATGCATTCCAACATTATGAAAGTGGTTATTGATTTTTCATGTGATTATTTGATTAGTAGAATATCCATGTGAATGAGTAAATGGCATTATTTCATTTTATTTATGCCATACAATGTTGAAAGTTCAAGTTTGAAAGGCTTTTGTTTTAGTTATACATTGCCTTAAATGTTTATTCTTATTTATGAAAGTTTCCGCTATATTGTTATCCTTACTGGGCATTTGAGCTCACCCCTTTTCTATGTTCTATTTTTCCCAGGAAGTGAAGAAGTAAATTATGAATGACCTGCAGGGATATTATGTGGGGATATGAGTGTGGATTATGGAGACATTATGTTGTTGTAGTAGTTTTTCATTTTATGATGTAATGTAAAACTTATGAATATATCTAGTGTTTCCAAGGCTACTAAACCAATCGGTCTTTCGAGATTTGATCTTTCTTGTGATCATGCCGATGTTATGTAATAATGCACTGACTCTGGGTAACTAGGGTCGGGGCGTTACACCAGTAACCATGGAATGTTATTCAGATATTTTTGTAAATTAGATGATATGTGAATAATGAAGGAATACGAAGATAATGAGATGTTTGATTGTATTCCTGAGCTCATGATTGATATAATGACTAAGTGATATCATGATTTGAGTATATAGAATTTTGAGGATTTCGGTATGTGGAAAGTGTTAACTTTTAACTGCATTCATGTTTTCACTAAGGTTCAATGGGTATTCATTTTTCAAGAGAATACATGATTAAGGCCTTCTAACTTTTGTAATGTGACCAACAAGACATATCTTATGATATATGGGGATCAACGATGGTATTAACATGCTTCTTATATGAAATATCTGGTAATCGTTTTCACTATAATATGACAAAGGACTACAATATTATGGATAAGACTAAAGATTGGAATGGATTATGTTTGACATAAGTTTGTATTGTTTAAGGATAAAACCTTTTTTCGATATTATTGATGGGATGATACAGTTTTAGAAAAAGTACAACCTGCAGGACGGGCGACATCCCATCACGTCGGACAAGGCTGTGGGAATCGAACCCACAACCGAAGTGCGACTGGCATTTATCGCCTACCACTGGCCTACAGGAAGTCCGTGTTTAGTAGAAACTAGTTTTATTATATTAAGCAGTATGATATATGAAGTATAAGTCCATTTTAGGAACCATATATGATTAATCTCACTATAGATGGACTTAGGTATTTTTGATAACTTTTCTAACCTTTTGTTTGAAACAGATGGAATGACCCATCATTCTATCACATGATCTATTAACACTTCATGAATAACAAATTCAACTTCATTTCTTTAAGAGATGAAGTGGAAATTGTTCAAAGCACGAACAACAGTGAGATTGTACCAAAATAATGTAAGTATTTATTCTAATTAAAAATCTTCAACTTTAGGGAAATGATCTTGAAAAGCAGAAAAATGTTGTCCTAGTGCCCTTATATCCAATGAATCAGATGGTACCCTAGATCATCACAAATTTATGGCTTTGTGATTACTGGATTTTCCATAGCCATGTTCTCTACCACTCACCATCAGAACATGATGGTTAGATTTTTATTCCATATCCATATTTTCACCTACGTTCTCCTACGTGGAAACCCAGTGATGAGTTAATTTGGGTAACCATTACATTTAATACTTTAGTTTTTAAAGCCATGTTTTGGTATTCCTTTTTACGATGTGGGTTTCTATTAAACAAACTTTCGAGTAGTAAACCATTTATAACCCCGACGAATTTCGAGGGCGAAATTCATTTTAAGCGGGGTAGAATATAACACCCCAAGATTTTCTGAAAGATATTATTTTAATTTAATTAATGTCTTGTGTTGTATGCTACACCAAGATTACCTTGCGCTATACGCAACACCGTATTAGCTTGCAGTATACGCAACACTATTCTTGGATCATGTTACACACAATTTTGATAATAGTTATTCTACGCAACATTGAGTATATATATATATATATTCAATGTATAGATTAAATATGGTTGTATTATGTTATACAAAACAACGAAGGATTTTTGTACAACACGCAACCCTTACTTGGCTTGCATTACACGCAATCACGACCTTCCTCGATAGTGTGTGTTGTACGCAATACCGGGTTTTACTAAACAACGATATATTATTATAATATTATTATGAACTATCCATTATGAATAATATTAACTAAATTTTGAATTTTATAACATTATTATTCATCTTACACATTTTCTAGAACATGGTATAAGAACAAAATAAATTTTTCAGGTAAAATAATCATTTTTAAAAAAATACAGTTTTACCGCCTTTTGATGGCGCACCAACTTTAAATATAGTTTTTGACATGTTTATAAGTTCAATTTGACAAAATAAAATTCTTCTTTATAATCACGAAATAAAAATTTACTTTGGATAAATTTTTCATATTATTCTGGTAACTTTCATATTTTGATGAATAGTAAAAACACGCAATATTTTAATTAAAAACAACTTTTTTTATCGCAATAATTTATATGGTTAAATTATAATATTGAATGGTTTCAAAGTATAAATATAATATATTTTTACCATTTAATATAATTTATGTCATTATCATTTATTCTACCTTGAATTCGTAGGATAAATCAATTCAATCTTTTGCAATGTTTTAAAGAAAAACCTGTTTTCTTTCGACAACGGGATTAATTTTAATTTAATTTCATCAACTTCTGTGTATCGAATTTGGAAAAATGGATTCCATATTTGGAATCATTGGATCCAAATTATGTTAATAAGCTACTTTTTATTTTTGGGAATTATGAATAGTAACTACGGTAAATTTTATTTACCATAGTTAAAGGTAAATCGTGTAATTAAGGGTAAATATAATATTATAAAATTACCCTAACACATGTCAAAATCCTATTGGATGACAAAAAGATGACCCATATCACCTAAGGGTCGGATTATATTCATTTAATGGACTTTTGTTCATGAAAATAATTTATTTATTATTAAAACCAAAGAATGTGAAAACATGTCACTTTCTTAAATCTTATAAGTATAATAATTTTAATTTAGTGATAAACTTCATGAAACTTAAAATATGAATATTATACAGAAATATAATACAATTATCTACATCATAAGAATTTATTTAAAATTTTTAGGGATTAAATAATTATCATTTATTATGATACAAAGATGATGCAGTAATTATCTTATTAATGAAATATTGACATAATTGATGTTATAAATACCCAAATAAATGTAATTTAAGACTTTTTATGAATTCAACTAATTTTATAGGTTAATATGACATGTTAGTATTGATTTAATTAATTTTTTTCTAACTAATCATTCTATTATGATTTTTACAAAAATCAATTACTAAATAGTGTCAAAATTGAAAAAAATAGTTTTTTAAAACAAATATTACATTATTAATTGTTATTTTATTCCTAAAAATCTAAGGTTCGGCCAAATGACTTAGATAAGGTTATATATATTAATATTAAACAACTTGGGGGTTCGTTTGGAATCTTATAGTAAGTTTATTAACCTTATAGTATAAGAACACAAGAAGACACGGTAAAAGTAAAATTATTTAACTTAATGTTAAATCTAAATGATATGGTTAAAATAGGAACCTAAACTTGTCTAAATTCTATTGGATGAGAGGATTTAGACCCATCCCCACCTTATCTTCTAAATAAATCAATTTGGAGCTATTTAAAACCGAATTTGGATTTATAATAAAATAATAGCTTTAGTTATTTCAAAGGTACCCCTCTCCTCCCTTATAAAAGGGCACCTCCTCCCTCTCTTTCTCACACCACTTTGAGCCTTCAAGCTCGGCCAAACCCTGCCAAATTCCCTTATACACTTACCTAGAAACATACTAGAGGTTCTGGTCTTCCTCAAAGACCAATTTTAGTGCCCCAAAAGGAGATCTCAAAGAGGCGCTTCAAAGAAGAGGTAATGTCCGTTACCGATTCTGTCATCTTTATTTCTTCTCCCACTTCTTCTTATTAGGTTGTTTCATTATGAAGTAATAAAATCCGTATCACTTATATACTGATATGTTATTATAATTATGAAACAACCTTATTTCACCATCTATACATCCTAGGGAAAACGAAATCACCGCGCGTGCGTACGTACGGAATACCATCTCCACGCCATGGTGTAATCTATTTTCCACCACCACCTTACTTGGATGGGTATACTGGTGTAAATAATAACTATATATGATTATTTTAAAGTGATATTGATTCTGAAATAGTATAAATACACTCCAATACAATTCCACGATCATGAGAACGATATCATCGCTCGTGCGTACGTACGGACTACCGTCGCCACGACACGATGAGATTCATTCTCCACGATAACCATTCATGAATGATTATAAAGTATATATAATAATTAATAATGAAATATATGACATAATAATGATTCTGGATTTATGTGTATATATATGTATGTCATATACTTAATTCCATTCAACTCAATAAGGAAAAGAAAACAGCGTTCATGCGTACGGTCTACCGTCTCCATGAACGGTGTATTTGTTTCCATTTACTGATTTATTATATATATGTATATTATGAATATTTATTATATTTAAATCATGTTTTATATTATGGAATTAATTAATCATGATCTAAGTAATCATATGAATAATTACAAGTCAAAACACAGACGACAAATGAAACGATTTTACCCAAAACGCTCTTTAACATGGAATTTACAAAAGAACGGGTAATATAAAGCCATAAGTGAACCGTATATGATATCATAACAATGAGTATGATTCTGGAATAAGTCAATGACATTATTTAAATCATTATACATGAGGTTTGGACACATACGAAGCAAATCGGACCTAAGGTAAGGGAAATATCAAAATCTCATTTTTATCCGAGATTGTTTATACTTTGGTATTTACTAGGGTGTATTTTATCATCCACATCCATGTTTCCTAAATATGTAATATTATTTAAATCCACATACAATTGTTTAAATCCATTTTTACCCTTTGTTGAGTTTATAGTAAATGATATGAAAGAAATCTTTTGTCGTTTTTCGCACGAGGTACTTTTTGACTTTTCCGACAATAGTACGAGAAAAATGTTTTTTTAACTTATACGACATGAATGGATTTTTCAAAAATTAATTCCAAGAAGCTTCCTTTACAAGTTTTCAAGTTTATTTTTAATAAACTTCTTTCAGTTTAAAATCGTATGACATGTTAAGAAAGGAAAATGTTTTTGGATTAGAAAGGATATTTTCCTCAAGAATGGAGTTCAAGTGTTTTATCAAAATTATTTTCCATCTAAGATAATATAGGGTTCTATTTCAATACCTATTATTACATTGATTTGATTATGTTGTGATGGAATTATTTTTATGAATTCCTTTATTTTATATGAATTGTTTTATGATGTCATGTTGTTTAAGAATCCCATTTTTACTACATGGGTTATGCAATGATGTATGATTTATGATTTTGTGGCACACATAAGAATGGTATCATTATGAGATGGGTGGGACCTATATCTATCTCCAATGCATTGGGTAAAGATTTTTATATCTCATGAGATAGACATGGCTGGAATGGTAGGTTATACCTGTTCAGTGAAACAGGACTGAAACGAGGAGTGAACTCGGTTCAGAAAGGGTCTTTTTCCACTAAGATAGTCTTGGAAATGAGTCTTGACTAATAAGAAATGATTCTCTATGATTATGTGTGTATGCCAAAATGTTTCATGATTTAAGTTATGATTATTGGGATTTCATTTCACTACTATGATTTATCCCATGTTGTGAAATTATGCTCTCTTTTGCAGGTTAAGATTTCCAAAATGTTATGTTCTTATGATGTGATTGATATTTCTTTTGTTTTACCCTTACTGAGAATTTGAGCTCACCCTTTTATGTTTTCTTTTCCCCAGGATATAAATTAAGGTTTTAGGTAAAAAAAGGAAGATCTTTATGGGAGATGTTGAAGATCTTTCACCACTATTAGAAGATTATATTCCAAGTTTCCAAAGACACTAAACTATTACGATCCTTGTGTGTGTGTTTTTGTTATGTAATAAGTATTCCGCAAAAGTAATGTAATGTCAATATACGTCAGGCTTCGGGTCTCTACAATGATTCTTTGGTTAGAAGACCAAATCATGAAAATATATAAATATAACAAAAACAAGATTGAAAAATTCTGAAAGATAGAAATTTATTACAAAATTTTTCATTAAGTGGGATGAGATCTGCTCGGAGGTCATCCATCCACACAACTTTTATGATAAATCCTTTATTGGAAAGACCATTAACCACCCTATTTTCCTCATGGTAATCATGGGTGATTATATAATTGAGCTCTGTAAGTTATTGGAGGAAAGCCATCCATCATGCTAAGAGGGGCCATGCGAGGTGAACCACCCCATATCGAAGGGCTTGTACAATGGTAGTGGAGTAACTTTCAATCCATATGTTATTCCATACTTTTTAATTTATGAGACCAATGAAAATAAATATGATGTACATTTCTTATTCTAAGGAGGAGGAAAAACCACACATACCGTAGCAACATCCCAAAATATATCCATTGTGATTTTTGCACACTACTCCATGGCCCGTGGGTCAGGGGTTGCCTTTTGAAGAACCATACACATTTATTTTGATCTAAATAGAGAGGGGTGTGGGTCTATAAGACAACTTAAATACCTTACATATATCTGAATCTTTCTTTGATTCAAATCTTCCAAAGAATAATAAGATCCTTGACAGAGTTGTGGAAGGTACCTATTTGTATCATTATATTTTTCCTTGATAGTAATGAATATATTCACCTAATATGCATGAATATTGAAATTATTATTGTTTTGAATGATATAATCTTTTTCATACAGGATGAGATGAATTAGTTTAGCAACAATAGCAATAAAAATCTATTCAATTTGAGGAGAGGTATCCATAGTAGTGCATCTTTGAAGTTAAATCCGAATGGAGTCCATACCTATCCATATGAGATCAAAAATGTCAAATATGTATTTCGATACGCAGAATAAGTAGCACAAGATAAGAAAAGGTTGTACAAATCCTCTCTATATTGATTACACATATAAAATGTAGAACAAAGTTGAATACCTAATAATTAAAACAAAAATCTATGGGAAATCTATTATGGGTTATTCTCCAGACCATGGTGAATCTAGAGGGTCTATCCCATTACATGTGAAAGTTATTTAACAATGAAAAATATTGGATTGTATTATCAAAATTATTCTTTTAGTAATGTTTTATGTTTAAAACACCATTATGAGCCGGTCCCTAATCCAAAAAATCATCAGTGTTGACATATGGGTAGTTGGTAATAATAGTATTAATCTCATTAGGTAACTCCATATCCAAAGAGTGTATGGTGTTATTTATGGATATATTAATATCAGTAGATAAATCCATGTAGTTAGTCATAGAGTAAATAGGGTAACCATTATAGTTATCTAACCAAAATTTCAGTGAATATTCTTTATTAACAATCCATTTAGAGTGAGACATAATTTTAGAAAATGAGTGCTCCATGGAAGGATATATAGAAGAGTCCATGTGTAAAGTGTTACCTTTTCATAGATTTATATAAAATATACCTATAAGGAAATCAATGGCAAGAGAATTATTATTTATAATATTCCACATGAGTTTAGTTTGGAGGGATTCATTAAAGAAGAAAAGGTTCTTAATACTGAGGACACCATTTTCAAGGGGTTTACAAAAATTATTCCAAAGAATAGTGAAAAGATTATTCTCAAGAGTGCTTCCACTCTTGAAATTTTTTATTCTAATATTAATATTTTTAATGAATTCAATAGGCTATTTATAAACCATCATGAAATAAACCATTTTAAAAACAATGGTTTATTTGACTAGACACAGCCGACCTACCATCGATAAGGATTTTTCATTCCAAGATGAGAGTTAATTTTTAATATGATTGAATATATTTTTAGAATTAAGTGTTTTTTGAATTTCCATAGAATATAGGGACTCAAAGGTACATTAAGGGGAGAGATCCCTCTTTTATACAAAGTTAATTTATAATACCAGACTTTCTAGTTATAGGAAATATTTTGCCGAAGAAAATGGATGATTTATTCCAATTTATGAATTTCTTAGACACTTAATCATAGTGAGAGAGAGAAGCTTTAAGATTATGGATGTTCATTTTTTATTTTTGAAGGAATAAAATAATATCATTTTCATACATGAGATGAGAGGGTACAATCAGGTTTCTAGAGGAAACGGTGGAATTAATATTACCTTGGTTAACCAGATTGGTGATAAGTCTACTATGGTATCCCTACAAAATTGCAAAAAGGATGGAAGAGATAGGGTATTTATATCTGAAACCTTTGGAGTAATTAAAATAGTCATTTAGAGTACTATAAATAAAAATAGAAATATGAACAGAACCAAAAATAGTTTTATTTTTTTGAATAAAAATTTCACTAAATCCAAACTTATTGAGGACCTTGAAAATAAAACACTAGTCCATAGTGTCAAAATGTTTTCTATTGTAATGTTTAATATAAATTATTCTTGAACTATTAGTATTTTTTGAAAAGATTTTACTTTTAGAGGCATGAAATATTCCATCCTGGATGTTTATTCCTTCAAAGAAGACAAATTGGTTCCCAGAGACAATTTTATTAGAAATAATAGTATTAATATTAGCTAAAAGTCTAGAAATTATTTTACAAATATTGTTAATGAGAGAATTGGATCTGAAGAGTTGAATTTAAGAAGCATTATACACCTTAAGAATATGGGAGAGTAATTCAGCATTAATATTATAAGGAAGGTATCCATTAGAAATAAAGTATTTAACCAGTTTTCAAACATCATATTAGACAATATCCCAATAGTGTTGAAAATAATTATTAGTGAAACCATTAAGGCTAGGAGAACTATCATTTTTTATTCTAAAGACTACCTATTTAATCTCATGTTCTATAGGAACACTAGTTTGTAGAGTGTTATCATTATATCCCACTATGATAGGAATTATATCATGCTTTATATCTTTATTAAGACCAAGACCATTAAATATAATGATAAAGTAGGAGATGACATGATTTAAAAAACCGTACACATTATCAATAATGCCATCCCCATATTTAAGTAAGGTAAGGGGACTACAATCTTTCATAGATCTTGGTAGATCATTATAGAATTTAGTGTTTCTGTCACTATATTAGTGCCAGTTAATTTTGAAGTTTTTTTTTTCGGAGATTATATTTTAAGGTGAGAAGAGAGTTAAACTTAGTGAAAATATAAATATAGTGTTTTAGATCATTAAAAAATTAATTGTTCATAGATTCGACATGAATATGATTGAGAGTGTTTTCTAGGGAATAATTTTTATTATCAGTTTGGTTGACTCATTATTTTCACAAGAACTTTATCTTTTTCATTAAAAGTTTTAGTTTCATAAAATAGGAAGAATCATCATTGTTAAATTTAATCGAATTCTAAGTGTCTTCAACAATTTTATCACAATAAATCATAGATTCCCCTGCATTATTGAATCTGAAGGAAAAGATTGGTTTGGAAACTCCAGTATTGAGACAGACTAAAATAGGGTGATGATCAGTGTTTAATATATGTAGGGGGATTCTATAAATAGTATCCCAGTTATTTAAGGCTTGGTCTTTTGTGAAAGATATATCAAGTTTACAAGCCATAACCTTGCTATGATGTCTTCTATACCAATTATATTTAGATCCATTAATATTTATCTCAATGATATTGTTGACATCAATACAAGATTTAAATTCGTTAGAAGAAATGTTAGAGTGAGTAGGAACCAATTTTTCACTAGGTCCATGGATAGCATTGAGGTCCCCAAAATATATCTAAGGTGATTGGATATTTCTATTTAAAAAAGACAAGTTTTTCCATAGATATATCCCATCTTGGTACCTATTATTTTAATAAAGAAAGGTGTAGAAGATATGTATATTTTGAAAATATAAATCACATGTGAAATATTGAGTGTCAATATTAAAACATGAACATTTCTTAAAGAAGAGTGAGAAAATATCCAAAGAGAATCCCCAGAACTATTATTATTAGTACCACCAACAAAAATGTACGAAAATTTATCTAAGCCAATAAAACTAGAAGAAAAATTAATTTTAGTCTTAGAGATAGAATTTTTGTTGGTTTATTCATGAATAAAAGTATTTTTAATGTTGTGATGGTCTCATGGTTAACAATACCCTGACAGTTTCAACACAGAATATTTATTTGGACCTATGCTTGGGGTTGGGCCCCCTTTCTTTTTTACCTCCAAAGTTTTTCTTCATTTTGGATTTATTGAGGGTTTTAATAGAATTATACTTGCTCTTTGGTGAGTCTCTATCTTGTTTAGTAATATGAATGTTAGAAAAAATAATATTATCAAGTATATATGTATTATCCTATATTTGATTATTATGTTCATCACCAATAACTTGATTATTGGAGACATCTCCTTTGATATTGAGCTATCTATCTATCAAAAAAATCTATATTTTTTATCCCTTTTTATATGAGAATTATACTTCCAACATCATTATGAATCTATTCTGGAGTCCTACGATTGACATTATGGGGGATTTGTCTTCTACAACTCGATGTTCTGATATGCAGTTTAGAGTTTTCACTTCCATATTTAGCTTCATGACATTTGAAATAGGAGATGTATTCTGATGGTTTGAGGCCTCTTCACTATCCTTTTTTCTATCCGCTTCATCTCTAGGGACTTAATCAGGTCCATGCTGTGTGCTCCTACATCTAACATGAGGGTCAATGATCTACCCAGTTTCAGTCAATGAAAGCTTTGACATGTTGTTGTAAGTGTTGTTGCTATGCCCATGGATATCCACTGGAGGTGTATTGTCTGTTCCCATATGTTTAGCAGTAAAAAATTCTTTTTAAGTTGAGATCTGATCAACCGTAACTGCAAAAGGGATGATTGTGTACCCATCAACATCTCTTGAGGTAGTTTCATTAACTATATGCATTGTGGGGATAATAGATGCTTCAAAGATACCTTCAGTGATAGGTATGATAATGTTATCCCAATTCATAGATACCTTAGTTTCAGTTACCTGAGCAGTGACATTAATTGTAGTGGTCTGAGAAGTTCTACCCATAATAATGCCTTGATCATCATTCTTTTCATTTGTTTTAACCTCTTTAAAGGTATTATAATCCTCAATTTCTAATTCTTATTGAGGTTTCTTTGTAATTACCATGACAAGGATAGAAATTTCATCATCAATACCTAGTCCATCAATTCTAATCTCCTCTTATTCAATGAATTCATCGCATGATTGTCTAGTGGGATCCTTTGAGGTGGATGTGTCCCCATTATTCTTCAACCATCATTCATTTATTTTCATGGAGGGCTCAAGATTCTCTAAAACATGCCTTTTCACCACTCTAAAATTCTTGACAGAGTGTCCAATAATCTTCCAATATTCAAAATAGGGTGGATTATTCTCATACTCTATCATGGACTTAATATTTATCATTTAATGTGATGACATGATGTAATTTTGATTCCGAATTTTCTTCAATCATAACTCTTGAATAGAGAACCAAATCTCTATTAAAAGTTTTTTATCCTATCTTTAAGGGGAACCCAATACAATATGTGATTTCATTCAAGATTTTTGGGTGCCAAAAATGCCAACTAATTCTATGCAGTCTAACCAAAATGTTTGTTATAAAGTTCCATTGAGTGAATGGGTTGAAAGAAAAATCCCATTCTAATAATAAGATTAAACCAGGTTTCATTTGACTATTTCCTATTTTCCATACTTGATACAAGTGTTCCTAGGAGTTTAGAATAATATGAAAATGGCCTTTAACAATTGGAACTTGTATCTGGTTATTTGTTCCCCAATAGTGGGAAATTCAAGATTATGGTATTGAATCGACCACTGGTTTTCTCTTTTAAAATTATAAATATGGCCAAGCTCATAGAACATACAAACATGAGCCCTTTTGTGAAGAGATTCAGGATCAACATCGAACGAAAAGCCACAATAGTCCATCTTTTTGAACATGGGAGTCATCAATGAGGAATATTTTTGTAGGTACGAACCCTTAAGAGATTTAATGAAAGATATCCCTATGGTTTTTTCATTCAAAGATCAAGTGGAAACATCATCGATAATTTCTTGGTTCTACTATTCATTGGGTGTGGTCCATTCAAAGGATCTATCCCACTCAATATTGAAGGATTCCATGAATAGCCCGATCTATCGATCCATAATTCCTTCATCACTGAGTTTCAGTGAAGTAGTACAATATTTTCAAAATTTAAATATTATATCTCTGAAAAAATTCTCACAATCCACAAACCAGAAGGTTTAGTGTCTTTGGAGATAAACTATATACAATAATTATTTTATTGTACTTGTGAATATTTCTATATGATTTCACTATGATAGGTTCCTTTTAGTCACCTCATACTTTATACTCATCTTCAAAAACCAATGAATGATAAAACATACAAAGGGGTGAGTTCAAATGATTAGTAAGGGAAAAACCAATAAACATTTCCATAAGGGTTAGATTAGAAGACAATGATAAATCATGATCATGGGATAAATATCTTATTAAAATGAACATGAAACAATATGAGTTACCGATGAGGCATAATAAAATGAAATTAAATCTCAAATAATCATAAATAAAAAATATAGATAGATTTTTAAAACATAATACGACCATATTTATCCTTGGTTGATAACACAGGAACATAGACATAATCATAAGAATAAGAAATCATAGCATCAGGAACATAGCTATCTACATCGTTTCAACACACATTCTTATAAACATATCTAACTACACTATGTCTATGCTCAATATAAGGAATCGAACTTAAAAATATCTTATTCCAGTGTTTTTGAACTAGAATTAAAATTCTAGGATCTTTTAAGTTTAGAGATTTAGATAATTAGAAAAAATCGTATATAGTGAACTCATTTATTACAAGTGAACACTTATACTCAATATCTATTTTTTAACTAAAATAAACCCTTTTAAAATAAAACATGATTAATTTTCAAGTAAAATATTCAATACTTTCATCATGGTATCTTCTTTTTCCTTATCAATATTAAGACCTGAGAAAAAAAATTTAAAACTTGTGATGAGCACAAAACCTCAGTAAGGGACATAAAAATAAATAAACCATTAGTCAAATTAAAATATGGTAACCCATTTAACGTTATTTGAGTGAATGAAATAAAACATTTTCAAATGAATAACCCTCTCAAATAAAAATATTTAATCCAATAAAATGAAATTAAAAGTCATTTAGGCGACTCAGAGCATCATATACATAAAACCCTTTCAAACCTATTCCAACTGTAATAACCATATGGTCCACTTACAAATTAGAGATCTATAATGGGGATCACCCATCGTATAAGCTATATCAGGCTCACCTATAAGCTATAATGGGGATCAACACTTTATATAAGCTATAACGAGATCACCCATGAGAAATATTGGGTTTAGACTCTTTCTATAAGCTATTTTAGGCACAACTGTGAGCTATAATGGGGATCAACCATTCTAATGAGCTATATCAGGCTCACTCATGAGCTATAATGTGGCTAGAACAATTATACAATACTCAAGTACCATTTCTTGAATCACAAAACCCTTTTGAAAACCTCTTATAATCCCATATAAAACACATTTCTGTATAATAATACCATTTCATTTATGAACCCATTTTGAATACCATGATTCCAAAAAAAGGAATAAGGGATTTCTTTTACTTTTAAAAACCTTAAGCCTTATAGAATAATACAAGTATCAAATAATGGTTATTATGGAGGATAAGTCACTATCACCGAATATGTTAAAAACATTCCTTTTGTTGTTTTGTAAAGAAAGTGAAACAATTTTTATAAAAAGATTCCATTTTTAAAACTTTAATTGAAATTAAATATAGACATAAAATGTCATATATAATCCTTTTATACCCATATAAATAAATATTTAAATTAAAATCATGACAAAAATATTTGAGAATTAAATCTTTAAAAACTAAAGGTGTCCCATACCACTTTGAACATTTAAATCATAATATCCATAAATTAATACATTTACCAAAACAATAAATAACATTATTATAGATAAAATATAGATATAAAATGTCATATTGGCAGTATATACACCTTATAAAACAATAAAGGTGCATATTATCAAGAGATTCCCCAATGAAAGGAGATTGAGACGAAATCCCTTACCATGAGTTCGAGTCATCATGTACAATCGTTACATTCCTTAACAATAAACATATGTTAATTTATAATTTCTTGAGAATATTTTTCATGTTTATTATTCATTTTATATTAATTATTACCATGTTATAAAAATTATATAATTATTTAAGTTCATATCAAACATTTTGTCGATATTTGGTACTTGAGTCGAAAATGAAATTGGCATAATGTCTGTAGTCCATGTGGTCATAAGAACATCATATCCAAAATAATATTAATGACCTAATAATAACTTTTATATATCAATTATACTTTTAAATACATTCATTAAATATGGAAATGAAAAATAAACAACGTTACAATCACGAAGATGATAAGCTGTACGTACATATGAGTAACGTTTACATTTTCCATTTATAATTATGAAAAATGTAATTATTATTTTACCTTTACAGAGTTATCATAATATTATTACAATCATAATATTCATTTAAATATACCTACATATATCATATTAGCGATGTGGTTAATCGCTTCATGGAGGTGATAGTTCACACGTATGCATGAACACTATTATCATTTTTTTGTGAATGGAAGGTAAGAACAAAATTAAAATTTTATTATTTTAAAATCATAAATATTTCATGAATATAAAATATAAACATTGATTCCATCATTATAACGAATCTTGATAGTCAGTAATGAAAAATGAACTATATCGGTTCGCGAGGCGGTAGTCTACCGTACACACGAAAAAAACATTTATTTCTCATTTGATGAAATTGGTGATGGATATAAGTGATGATATTACCATAATAAAATATAAAAATATTAGGGATACTGAATTTATTGTTTCATCTTAGAATAATAATATTTATAGTAAGTGGAAGAAGAAAAAAACCAAAACACTTAATAAAATGATACCTCTTATTCAGTTGATCACCTATGAAGAACACCTTAACATATCTAAGAAAGATGTTTTCACAAAAATAAGTCCTAAATAATGTGGGGAGGGATTATTTTAAGAGTTTTGGGTAGAGTTTGGCTAATAAAAAGTTAATTTTAAGTGTAAATATTAGAGAATATTGGGTAACTTTTTATAGGAGGGGAGGAAACCTTGGAAACTGTTGAAATATTAAATTAATATAAATTTAATTTTAGTTACAAATGGTCCCAAAATAATTTATTTAGAATATAAGATGATTTTGGGTCTAATTACCATCATCCAATTAAAATTAGATATGTTTTGTATATTTTTTAATCCTTATATGTTTATAATAACCCTTATATTATCCTTTTTAATCTTACAGTGATATTATGTTATTTACAATTTGTGGGTTAATGTAATTACAATTACATATCAAATGATCCAAAAAATATAAATTTATGAAATATTTGGACATATAAAAACTATTTGGATGAATATTATATTTTTATAATTTTAATATCATTTAATAAAATATTTAAAATTTTAAAATACCAATATTGACAATGTTGACACTATTAATTAGTTGACTTTTAAAAATACCATAATAAGAAGATATGTTCAATAAAATTCCTTTAAATAATAAAAAATGTCAAAATTGTTGATAAAATTCATGGATTTCAAAAATTACATAATATAATATTTATTTTATTATTTATAATATCATTTATTTGATTCGTTCATTAATTAAGAAATTACAACATCATCATTATGTCCTAATAAAATTTATTATTTAATTTAAAAAATTATAAATAAATTACCATTATGTAGGTAATATTTTTATCTTTTTAATGAATATTTATAGATGAATTGATCCCTATATAACCTCATATTAAAATAATTTAATTTTTTAAAACACAAGTGTAATAAAAAATGACTATTCATTGAATATAATATTATAAATACATTAAAGTCATCTAGGTGGCTCCAAGTGGTCCAAAAATAAACCCACGTATGCTAATAGTTGGGATAGTTTTATCCAGTTAAATTAGGATAATTATTTGGGGAGTTTTATATTATTATACTATTATTTTTACTTTTAATTTCCTGATTTTCCATAACTATGATAATTATAATTATCACTAATGTTATTATTCATAATGTCCAAAGAATAGAACAATTTATATAATTTGTACCATATTATTCCAAATATGGAATCCATTTATCCAAATTAAAAACATATAAGTTTCCATAATTAATTTAAAATTAATCCCCTTTTTCAAAACAAGAAAACTGATTTTTTAAAAAGTAAAAACCATCAAAAGATTGGTGCTTGTTTATATATAATTTCAATGTGAAATTACTGAAAATGAATAAAATTGCATTAAAAGAAAAAAAATATAATCATGCTTTAAAAAAAATAAAAAATAAAATCTACCTATATAAATAACTTAGAAGAAAAAGATGTTTTGAATTAAAATGTACTATTTTTCACTATTCTCAAAAATATGAATTTTATTAGAAAAATAACAAAATTTCAAAAAAAAGTAAATTTTGATGTCCTAATTCCAAATAAAGTGTTTATTTTTTAAAATATAACTTATAAAAGTGTCAAAAACTAGATTTAAAATGGATTTTCAATCATAAGACAGTAAAACTATATTTTTTTTTGAAAAATACTTCTTCAATTCAAAAAATTGAATTTTTTCTTATATCATGTCTATAAAACATATAAGACAAATTTTAAACATTAAATTTATTATAATGCATATATATTTTATTAATAAAATACATAACTATTTATTTTCTTATTTTATAAACTCACTTATTTTAATTTAAATACTTTTTTAGAAAAACAGTTCTTTTTAATTAAAAAGTGTTTTATTGTAATTTACAAATAATTATTCACAAAAAATTATTTAAATACATCTATAAACAATATTTTTATAAATCAATTAATACCATTCATTCATTCCATTTTAACAGCTTGGTTATAAGGTAACATAAGAATATCTAGTTGTTTGCATAAGTTCGTTGAGGTTTATTATGTACGCTATCGAACATATTGTCTCCTTTTGAAAACATGGGATGTCACACTCAATATTTTGAATATAAATAACTGTATCATTTCCTTGATAAATTATGTGAAAATTTATAAATGAATCATTTCTATGCAGAACATCATTATTTCACAAGACATAGAACCTTAACCAATGCATTGGAGGGAGATATTGGACTCCACTCATCTCATCCTTACATATGTATGCCGTATGAAATACAAGTTCATCACATCCTAAGGAACTTCTGTAAAGAAAATGTGCCTTGTAAAATTTCTAAATGGTATAACATAAAGAAAATTCATAAATTAGATCTCTTGATACTAAAAAATTAAATCACCTAGAAAGATTATTTCATAAATGGATTTATAGGGTAATTAAGGCACACCTATCATAGGGAATGGGGAAAATTATTACCTAAGTATATTATAGAATTTAACCCTCGGAATTACCCTAAATAGGAGTGCATAAAAAACAAATTTTTTATTTTTTATTAGTTCACTAAAAAATGGTTTTAATTAATTTTGAGAAAGTGAGATAAATAAGAAGTTTGATTTACTTGATTTTAAAAACAATTTAGAATGATTGTGATCAGAGTGGTTTTGGCTAGACCTAGAGAAATGAAATCAAATTTTTTCAAATATTATCAATTCCACGTTTTATCGTTGGTAAGAGTGATAAGTGTCCATTTATTCCTCTTACTCAATTACAAATATGGTTAATGTGAAAATAACCCTTACTAAAATCTCATATTTTTCTACTCACCTTTCATTGCGTGTTTTGTCAAAGTGGGTCCAATTGGTTAATTTAGGCAATCCCTGACTGAGTTTTGTTATTACCTTATCAACTAATAGTTCCAACTATAATTCCTTGAACATGATGATGATATCCAATCAATCACCTCACAAACCTAATCTCTTCCACCATATAAATATCAGAATTGGGAGGTAGGAGATTTGGATCATCGACTAAGGAAATTAACATAAACAGATTTTAGAACCCTACACAACCACATGAGGTAATTGATATTGTAATGAATTGAATATATAATGAAGAAAAGATATATTATTTCTATTCAATTATGCATGAAAAATAAAGAATAGAAACATAGTTCCCACCTCCCCCTTTTCTGATCACTCAAATAAACTGTCCCTCCATGGATGGGGAAGTGGAGTTGATGTTGGAGAGGGGAGACATCCCAGGATTGAAAGTAAATTTAAAAAAAGAAAAGAAAATAGTAGTGCAACACAATAACATGCCATCATCTAGAGCTTCCCTTATCGATCGATCCCATTCAATCCATCAATGGATTCTTATTTATAAAAATGGAAGAGGTTTTAGGATGTCATAATGGTATATTAATGAGTGTCAGGTCTTAATTGGTCATCAATGTAATGACCAAAACTTTTATTAATGAAAATTATTCTTGATCGAATTAAATTTCATAGTATGTAAAATTGTTATATAAAACATATGCACTTACTTTGCTTTATGTTTTTTTAATTTAAAATGCTATTAATAATTTTTACTATTGCTAATATAGCTGTTGAATAGTGGTATCATGATTAGTACAAATATAGGACTTTAACAAATCCAATTTACTCAAACAAAGGAAGCGATGGTCCCATCCAGTAGAATTAATCCAGAGGAAGCCCATTTGTTGGAGCATGGAAAGGAGGTAGTGTCACTGGTCTTTTCTCTTGACCAAGCCCAAGCCGAGCTTCAACACATTAAGCTTTAATGGAACTAGCTACAGGAGAAGTGGATGTTAATTGATATTACCACCCGAGAAATGTTATCCAAGCCACCCCAAGAGTCTTTCACCATCTCACACCTTACTGTTAGGTCTTATGCGGGTGTTATAATGGGTTATGTAATAAGGAAATAACACTATGATTATGTGAATTTTTTTATAGAATAATGAATATAAATTCATTTAATTATTGTAACTTTTTTAATGGGTTTTAAAGCACAAATAATGTTTTTTGTAAATATTTAAATTCAATTAAAAAATATATTTTGGTAAATTAATAGATTTTTTAATGTATTAAATAGTTAAATAAAATATTATTACTATTTTAATTTTATTAAATTTCAATGATCGTATAATTTTTATGAATACAATTGTAATTTTTATTATGATTTGAAAGCTGTTCTTGTCAAAACCCCTTAATTTTTGATAAAAGTCAGTTTTTATTTTAAAAGTAAAAAATTCACATATTTAGAAAATTATTTAGACACAATGAATATTATAATTGCATTTAGGATGTTACAATCATCTAATGGTTAATTTTTTATAATTTTCTGAGATAGTTGAATTTTCGGGTAAAAATTATATATCTTTTAAATATATAATGCATTTTATGACATCATAATGAACCAATAGTGATGTAATAAAATACTATAAAAGGGATATTCAGCCAATATTTGTTTTACATTTAAAATTTTGTGATTTTAGATTTTTTTATTAATTTTATGCTGCCTTAGTGGACCCTCCAAGATTTATAAAATATTTTAACATTTTAAAATGATTTCATTAAGAGTGTGACTCACATCAACATAAGAAAGCCTAATATTTTAATATGTTCATCCATTGGACTTATAAATAATTATTTTCACTCTAATTTGAGAAATACCATCGGAAAAAACTATGGGAAGAAACCATGGGATGGTTTGTAGTCTTGATTAGTTAAATGTGTAGTGACAAAAACCTAAATAATAAAGAATTCCCTCTACTTTCTTATACAAACCCACTCAATATCTGATTCCTCCTCACTCAGACCATTTGGATCTCGACCAACCCATGACCAAATCTCTATATAATCCTCCCAAGGCGCCCCAAGATCACTATAATCCTCTCTCAATCCTCTCCCAAGCCTTTGGGATCACACTTTCAAGTAAGGGATCCACACTTTCCTTCCTTCCTTATTTATATCCATGTTTCCTTATATTGTTATTCCCTTTTATTTTCAATTACAAATATTGGGGATATGATTTATAACCTACCCTATACTTCCCCACTTATGTTTGAATGATGAGAGACCCCTTTCTGTCACATTAATGTCTCTCATGCACACCCGTTTCCATGCCGAAATTTTTTAAGGGATTTCTCTCTCCTCATTTACAATCAAGAAATTATTTTATATTATGCATCCAAATTCCATTAAATATGTTGTGATATTATTTTTAATGACCCCCTTACTATACATTTCATGTATAAATTATTAGAGACCCATTTCTCTCTCATCAACCAATTTTACGATTTCTTTTTGACATCGTTATTCTGCCAAAGTTACACCAAACATTCCCATGCCAAAATCAGCGTGTAAGTAAATACCATAACCATTCATCTATCAAGGGTATTCAACTTTATGAACATGTACTTTTTTGATTGAGGAATTACATTTATGTATTCCACACCAGTTATTTGTGGAATAAATAATGAGGTTTAATGAATTCATGTTGTATGATCTATGTGGCACACTTATGCATGAAATGACGTGATTAAGAAGGGTGTGCCCTAATAGTGCTCTGATGCATTCGGTAAAGAATAGTATCATGATAATTCATGTGAAAAGAGTGTTGAATAAGGCTAATTCATGTGCAATGAAGTTTTAATCATGATAATTCATGTGCAATGATCCTTGGATCATGCTAATATCATGTTAAATTATGTTCCCACATCTTCATGATATGATAATAATGCCGTATCATGCCTTTAGGTTAATCTTTCTCTTATGATCCATTGATATTCTTATTTCCTGACATGTATTTTATTCTTTATGTTATTTCTTTTTTACTCCCTTTATGAGCTTAATATCTCACCCTTTTCTTACGCATGTCTTCATGTTATCCCATCCAATGCTAAGTACGAAGGGATGTTGTGGTCATGTAAATGATGTTCTCAAAATAGAAATAGTATTTTATGTTCTATGTTGTTATGTAATATTCCTAATTTCGAAAGATAGTAGACTTCTCGATCCTCAAAGTTGTCTTAAGATCATTCTTATGTAATGAATCATGTTTAAGTGTAAAATATTGAGTAGGTTTGTTATAGTTAGTATCAAAGGATAGGTTTAGTTATTTTTTGGATTAGGATTAGAAAACCCCAGTTAAATCCTTAGGTATATGACTAAGTATAATAAAAACATCCCTAAATTTTATTGTGTATTTAGTAATTGGTTTATCAAGAAAATACATCCCAATCTGGATACGAACAAGTATAGGTGTCTCTGACAGAGATGAATCTAGGGGTAAAAATAAAAAACAACGCTTTGAGCTAGACTAAAATGAGAAGTAGTGCATAAAAATGGGCATTGATTCACTCTTTGTTTGAAAAACTCAAGGGATATTATTTTGTATGTTCATAAGCTTGGTATGAACCATTATTAATGGAATAAAAAAATTCCCCTAAGAATATTTGTTGGGAAGTAGATCATTGATATCATATATTGAATCCTATAAATTCATAATTTAAGGAAATAAATTTAATTTATATGTTATCCATTTTTTCCATTGTATTTCCATTTATGTGGTACCCATAACATTCCTTTTATTCCAGCCAATGGCTAGTAATAGGAGGACTCGGGCTAACAACTGATGTGAAGATAAATGTGATTATTGTTCCAATGAGATGCCCCTTCTGATGGGAGTGGGAATCATAGACTTTATCATGATACTGTCTCAATTATCTCATGGTTTGATTAGAAACATGGTTCAAGAAGAAAATTCAAACCACCCAAAAAAGAACAATCTACAATCAAGAGCTTCATGAGAAAAATTCCTCCTACATTTAATGGATCATCATGTCCCTCAATCACCAAACAATGGATGATATCCATTGAGAAGATCTTCTCCATAATTCAATGTTTGGAATAAGAGAAGGTTCTTCTGGCTGCTTATCATATGGAGGGTGAAGATGATCAATTGTGGGAATTGATAAAAAATATGAAGCCTGAGGAAGAGATCAAGGCATTGGAATGGAAGAATTTCTAGAAATTTTTTTCGATAAATATTGTCCTTGCACCCTCGAAATTAAGATGGAAATGGACTTCCTTGTTCTTAATCAAAAAGACAAAAAATACATTAGAGTGTATAAGGAAAACATAAGAAGTCTTTCATGATATACCTCCGAATTTATCATTACCCTAGAATGAAAGACTTACCTCTTCTTTGGTGGGATAAAACCTAGCCTACAGAAAGCCCTAGAAATCCATGACTTTGATAGCTTTGAGGAAAATTTCCGATGTGGCCTCAATGTCAAAATAGATATTGGAAAATCTTAGGTGCATCATGTGGATAAGAAGAAGAAGTTGGACTTTAATTCTGGTGGTCTCATTTATAAATCCAACGATGCTAAAAAATTCTGGCACCCCACATGCCAAAGGTACGGAAAGAAGAACACCAGAAATTGCCTAAAGGGGGCACGAAAATGCTTTAGGTGTGGATGAGAAGGGAACATGGCCATTAATTACCGACAAGAAAAAACCACTGCTATGATAGAGAAGATGAACACTCCATTCGACCCTGAATTCATTGTTCATTGCTTCAACTACAAAGAACCAAGGCACTTTGCAAACTAGTTCCTTAAGCCAATGGTTTTTTGAGGCATCCAACAACCTCCACGGTACAAAGGGTGAGATTTTTCCATCCCCACCACTGAATAAAATCCCGAAAATGAAGTGGTGACAGGTATACTATTTATTCATTCAAGAATAGAAAACAAAATTTTGATTCTGGTTCTACACAATATTTTATATCCCAAAATTTTTGTAGAACAATTTCAAGACCACCATAAGTCATGGAAGTAGAGATATCGGTGAGAATGAAAAATGGGGAAATTATTGTATCCCATGAATAGAACTCCCCCTTTGTCACAACTTGGGGATTGAACTTCCTGACGAACCACTTCATACTCTCTATAGTGGAATTTGATGATATTTATAGCATTGATTAGATTTCCCTATATTGATCCAACATAAATTTCCATGAGAGGTAAATCAATCTCTATATGGAGAATCTACCCCCGATTCTGTAGAAGTGATGGAGGAGGGTGAATCATTGTTAGAACCATCATCTCAAGTGTGGATATTATTATCCTATGAGCATGCA
Organism: Viscum album; assembly: GCA_963277665.1. Lineage (NCBI taxonomy): Eukaryota > Viridiplantae > Streptophyta > Magnoliopsida > Santalales > Viscaceae > Viscum > Viscum album. Next base: position 831,805,583 of record OY728147.1, on the reverse strand, counting down.
TATCTTGATCAAATGATTGAGTCTAAGGAATCAACCATCATTGAATACATTCCTATTGTGCGGGAATTCATTAAAGTGTTTCCTGAAGAATTTCCTGGTCTTACTCCTAGAAGAGATTTTGAATTCTCTATTGATCTTATAACTAAAATATTTCCAATATCCAAAGCTCCATATTGAATGGATTTTATGAAACATGAGGAGTTAAAGAAACAACTACAAGATAATCCAGATAAAGGGTTTATATGCCCAAGTGATTCACCATGGGGGGCACCAGTCCTCTTTGTCACGAAGAAAGATTGGTCAATGCACCTTTGCATTGATTATCTTGAGCTCAAAAAAATCACGATAATGAACAGGTTCCTATTCCACAAACTGATGACTTGTTCGATTAGCAATGTGGAGCACAATACTTCTCCAATGTAGATCTGTGTTCAGGATATTATCCAGTACGGGTGAAGAAGGAGGATATCCTCAAGGCTGCTTTTTGTATATATTACAAGCACTATGAATTCATAGTAATTCCTTTTAGACTCACTAATTCTCTAGAAATATTCATGGACTTGATGAATAGAGTCTTTAGAGATTACTTTGAAAAATTCATTCTAGTATTTATAGATGACATTATAATATACTCCAAAACCAAGCAGGATCATAAAGAGCATTTAAGAACTATACTAGAGACCTTGCAAAAGGAGATGCTCTATGCAAAGTACAACAAGTGTGATTTCTGGTTGATGGAAGTATCATTCTTGGGTCATATCATCCCATATAATGGGATATCTATGGATCCATCCAAGAAAAATGCAATTGAGGGATGCCTGAGGCCAACATCTGTTACAGATATCCATAGCTTCCTTGGGTTAACTAGATATTATCACCAAATTGTGACAAATTTATCATGACTGTCAAACCCTCTTAGAAAGAGAACTTGGAAGGGAGTAATGTTTTCTTGGAGTGATGAATGCGAAGAGAGCTTGAAGGAGTCGAAAAGAAGGATTATCATTATTCTCATTCTCACACTACCTACAAGTGGAGAACTTTTTGTGGTATTCAGTAATGCTTTGAATAAGGGAATGGGCTATGTGTTGATGAAAAATGAAAAAGTCATTGCCTCTGCATCAAGGAAATTGAACGTTCATGAGAAGAACTATAAAACACATGATCTATATTTGGATTTAGTAATATTTGATTTAAAAATTTAGTGACATTACCTCTATGGGGAGAAGTTTAAAATATAAACGGATCACAAAATCCACAAGTATATATTCATATAGAAATAGTTATTATTTCACAAAAAAAGATGGTTAGAGTTGATCAAAGACTATGAATTCTCAATCCATTACCACCCTGGGAAAGCAACCAAGGTGAAAGATGCTCTAAGCAGAAAGTACCCATTGATTCTATCATTGATGAGAATCGAAAATGATCTAATCATCATAGATTTGATGAATATGGACATGGGAATCATAAAGAAGGGAACATCATCATTACTTTCACAAATGATTGCTCAACTATCTATTTTGGAATGTTTAAAGGATGCTCAAAAGGATGATGTGGGAATTCAGATGAAAGTGGAAACTATCAGAAAAATGAAATCCTCAGAGATAAATGTTAATGAATTAGGAATTGTGAGATTTGGGACAAGACCAAGTGTTCTATAAAATCTGGAGTTGAAGAATGAACTTTTTGATGATGTACATAGTTTGAATTTCTCCTTTCCCCTTGGAAACACCAAGAGGTATCGAGATCTCTAAGTGAATTATTGGTGGGATAACATGTATACGAAGATCAATGAGTATACATAAAAGTTCCTGGTGTGGGAGAAAGTGAAGGTTAAGAGGAAGAATTCTTAGGGGATGATGAAACCATTACCCGTACTAACATGGAAATGGGAGAACATCACCATGGACTTTATCAACAGACTTCCAAAGACATCTAAAGGAAAAAAATGCTATCTGGGTTGTTGTGGATTGTATTACAAAGACTTCAAACTTCATTGAAATTCTATAGGAATTTTAATTGGATCAACTGGCATAGACATAAATCATTGAAGTGGTAAGGATTCATGGAGTACCACTATCTATTATATCTGATCGGGATACAAGATTCACCTCTATGTTTTGGAAGAGTCTCCTACATGCTTGGAATATTGAGCTGAACTTCCTTATGGATTATCATCCTCAAATTGATGGTCAATCTGAGTAGACTATCCAAACACTTGGGGAAATGTTGAGGGCATTGTCAATGGACTTTGATGGAGGATGAGATCAACAGATTCATCTGGTTTAGTTCTCTTATAATAACAGTTTCCACTCAAGAATCCAAATGGCTCCTTTTGAAGCCATTTATGGGAGGAGGTGCATAACACCAACATGTTGGGATGAACTTGGGGGAGAAAAAACTACTAGGTCCAGAAATGGTGTATGAAATTGTGGATAAGGTTAAGACCATCCAACAACACATTAAAGATGCTCAAAGTCAACAAAAGAGATGTGCTGATAATCGTCGATGAGACCTAGAGTTTGATGTTGGAGACATGGTATTTCTCCGCATATCACTTTGGAAGAGAGTTATGAGATTTGGGAAGAAGGTAATGCTAAGTCCATGATACATCATCCCTTTTGAGATCCTTGATCACATTGGAGTAGTGGCCTATCGACTAGAACTCCCACCGAACTAGTCTCAAGTACACGATTTATTCCACGTATCACTATTGAGGAAGTACATACATGACCTATCGCATGTACTCAATCCAGAGGTGGTACCATTGGATAATGACCTATCTTATGTAGAGAACACGGTGAAGATATTAGATCGTAGGGAATAAGTTTTATGAAGTAAGACAATTCCCCTCATTATGGTGTTGTTTCAAAACCATAATTTTGAAGAAGCAACGTGGGAATATGATAAAGTGATGAAGCATAGTTACCCTCATGTATTTTAGTGTGGGAATATGAAATTTCGAGGAAGAAATTTCATAATAGGGGAAGATTTTAATGACCCAAACTTTTATTAATGAAAATTCCTCTTGATCTTATTAATTTTCATAGTATATAAAATGGTTATATAAAACATATGCACTTCCTTTGTTTTATGTTTTTGGATTTTAACATACCATTAAGAATTGTTACTTTCGTTAATATAGCTATTGAATAGCTCCAAATCATTTTTCTATTTCATAAAACCACTTTTAGGGCTATAGTTGGAACCCTCACACATTCCAAATTCCACATGCCACATTCCAACAGGGCTAAAAGATAACTGATTAAAAATTCAAAAACAAAAACCGAATCATAGAAGAGCGTGAAAATTGAACACATATTCAATATTAAAAAACCCAAAAGAAAAAAAAAAATTGACCAGAAAGCATGTCACCAGAACTCGCATTAGAGACAACCCTACAAATCATTCGAGCTTCCAAGGAGACCCTGCATCACAACAATACCACTGCATCACTCCAACTTCATGTTGGATCCACATCGTCCATCAGCCATAAAATACATTGAAGTCACTGTTATCATCAACTGCGTTAGCCAAGACCCATCGTCAACCATCATCACCATCACCCCTACCATAATCGTGGACACCATCCGAGAACCTCCCAATATGCCAGAAAATCCATCCAAAGTTTCCAAAATCACCAACACCATGTCATCGATGACCAAAAACAATGTAGCCAACATCAATGAAGAAGAATCCACCATGCTTCCCACTCGATCTCACATCCCAAGGCCCTAGTGAAACCACCGTGCAAATCCACCTCGGAGAGAGAGGTGGAAACCAGGAAACGGAGCAGAGAAATAGGTAGCAACAGAGCTCACCTTCGAGGACCCCAAGAAGAAATGATACCAAAACACCATCAAAATGAAAAAAAGGACATATGTGGCTGAAACCCTAAACGAAACCCGAGCTAAAACATTAAAAGATATAATGAAAGAATGACTAAAATAGGAAAGAAACCCAAAAAGAAGAAGGAATAAATGCTGATCAGAATCACAACCACCCAATCGCTAATCAGAAAACATCAGAGAGTCCATTGCTCCATATCCGTCCTGGAGAGGAGAAGTGGATCGTAATTTCAGATCATAAAGAGTTTGCTGGGGAGATCATCAAAGTTTCAACATATAGAAGAGGGAATCGAGTGAGAAGAGGCTGAGCGGAGTGAGAGATAATAGGGGGGAGCACTGTCCTAAGAGAGAAAGTGAGAGAGAAGAGGGAACTAGAGTGGAGTGAAGTTTGTCCATCGCTGTCGAGGAGAAAATGAAACCCTATGGCTTTAACAAATCCAATTTACTCAATCAAAGGAAGCGATGACCTCATCCAATAGAATTGCTCCATATGAAACCTATTTTTCAAAGCTCAGAAAGGAGATAGTGTCACTGGGACTCTCTCTTGAACAATCCCAAGATCAGATTCCATACGTTAAGCTTGAACAGAACTGCATACGAGATAATTGGAAGCTAATAGAGATTAACACATGAGTGATGATATCTGAGCAGCACCAAGAGTCTGTCACTAGCGCACAACTGAAAATTAGGTATTATGTGGGTGTTATAAGGGGTTATGAAACCAGACCCCAGCATAATTATTATGTGAATTATTTTTGTATATAACAATGAATATAAACTAAATTTATTATTGTTACTTTTTAAATGGGTTTTAAAGAAAAATAGAATTTTTAGTTAGTATTTAAATTCAATTAAGAGAACTATTTTGATGAATTAATGGATTTTTTAATTAAATAATATTTTAATAAAATATTATTACTATATCTCTATTATTACATATAAGTTATCATATAATTTTTATGAAAACAATTGTAATTTTTATTAGGGTTTGAAAGCTGTTTTTTGTCAAAACCCATGAATTTTCGATAAATGTCATTTTTTATTTTAAAAGTTAAAATTCACGTATTTAGAAAATTATTTATATAAAATAAATAATATATTTGGATTCAGGATGTTGAAATTATCTAGTGGTGAATTGCTTATAATTTTTGCAGACACTTGATTTTTTAGGTAAAAATTAAACATCATTTAAATATATAATGTGTTTTACGACATCATAATGACCCAATAGTGATGTAATAAAATAATATAAAAGGGTTATTCGGCCAATATATGATTTAATATTACAATAATGTTATTTTTTATTTTTGTGATTAATTTTATGGTGCCTTAGTGGAGCCTCCGTGACTTAAAAATATTTTAACATTTTAAAATGATTTCCTTGAGAGTGTGACTCAACTACACATAATAATTCCAAATAAATTATTATGTTCGGCCAGTGGCCTTATAAAATAGTGTTTTCTAATCCATTTTGGAAAAAACCATTAGAAAAAACCATGGTATGGTTTGTGGTTTTGACTAGTTTAATGCATAGTGTCCAAAACCAAAATAATAACGATTTCCCTCTCTTTTCCTATATAAACCCACTCAATCTCCCATTCCTCTTCACTAAAACCAATTTGAGTCCGAAAAAAACCTTCCATCCTCTCTCTATAATCCTCCCAAGGTTCCCCAATATACCATGAATCCCCTATCAAGCCTCTCTCAAGCATTTGGGATCACACTTCCAAGTAAGGGATCCTCATTTTCCTTATTTCTATCCAAGTTACCTTATATTATTATTCCCTTTATTTTCAATTAAAAATTCTGGGGTATGATTAATAACCTCCAATATACTTAGCTACTTATATTTTAATGATTATATACCCCTTTATCTCTCATTAATTCCTCCCATGCGCACACATTACCATGTCAAAGTTTCATAATGGATTTCTCTATCCTCATTTACATTCAAGAAATTATTTTATATTATGTATATAAATTCCAATAAATATATTGGGATATTATGTTTTACAACCCCCTTACTATCCATTTAATTTATAAATGACTAGAGAAACCATTATTTCTCATCATCCCATTTTACAATACCTATTTGACATCATTACGCTGCCGCAAGTACACCAAACATTCCCATGCCAAAATAATTTTGTAAGTGAATACCATACTGATTTTTCTATCAAGGATATTCAACTTTATGCACATTTACTTGTGGATTGAAGAATTAAATTTATTTATTCAACATATCTTATTAATGTAATAAATTATGATGTTTAATGAATCCATATTGTAAGATCTTTGTGGCACACTAATGCATGAAATTAAATGATTATAGAGAGTGCACCCGGATAGCGCTCCAATGCATTGGGTAAAGAATAGTATCATGATTCATCATGTGAAATGAGTGATGACTAATGATAATTCTTGTGACATGAGGGTTTACTCATACTAATTCATTTTTAATTAGGGTTTACTCATGCTTCATGTGCAATGAACCTTGGCCCATGATAATATCATGTTTAATGTTGTCGCCACATCTCTATGTTATGATAATCATGAATTATCATGCCTTTATGTTCATGTTTCTGTTATTCTCCATTGATATGACTATTGACTAACATGTATTGTATTCTTCAGGTTATTCCTTGTTTACTCCCTCACTTGTCTATATTGATCTCCCTTTTCTTATGCATGTCCTCAGGTTATCCCATGCAATGCTAAGTATGAAGGAATGTTGTGGTCACGCAAAAGAAGTTTTAAATAAATATATTGTATTTTATGTTCTAAGACGTTATGTAATGTTCCTTATTTTCTTTGAAAATAGACATCTAAATATTCATAGTTAAATAAAGTGAAATTTTATGTAATAAATCATGTTTAAGTGTGTAATAAAGAGCAGGGTTGTTATAATCAATGGGTGTTTAATGGTGTTTCTGCCAAATAATCATCATAAATTAGCATCTTTGGTATCTGTACTAGAATGTACACGTCGTTTAATTGGTTTAAACAATTTTTAATATGTGGGGACGTGATTTTTATTCCTGATGTGTAATTATTTACATCCTTCCAATATATTTAGTTATACATCAGTTAAATAATTTAAATGATGTGTAATTTTGATTTCTAGTTTTTTTCCTAGTTCAGTATGGTTCTTAATTTCCAATCTTTACGTTCGGTCCTTGATTATGTTTCATCTCCAAAATATATTTCAAATATGGTTTCATGCTTCATTGAAAATTGGTGTGGCATGACGTGGTTTTGATTTACTAAATTTCTCTCTTTTTTTGTCATTTTTGATAAAAATAAATATCCTACCATAAAACATAAAAATAATTAAATGTTGGAATGTTTCATCAATTAATTCATATAAAAATACTATTTTATATCAAAAAATACATGCATAAAAAGGTTTTGTCACTGATTATTAAAACATGAATCTATAGGATATAGATCCTTTAGATATAAATATGAAAATAGATATGGAACTAAGTAAAAAAGTATTTATAAAAAATTTCTTAATGACACTGAAAAGTGATGAATTCATGAGTCACATACCAAAAGATCATCTTGAGATGTTATAATGAATAATTTTCAAAAAATTATTTAACAATAAATCTTAATAAATAATCCTTTGAAAATACAGAAGTTTTTCTAATGGAAATGTGGAGTGGAAGATAAAACATATGACCATGAAAGGAAAAGCCTATTCAATATTAAAAAAAACTTTATTGAAACCCATATTGTAAAAAGGGTGATTAATTTTACATTATAAAAGAGGTAAATAGAAATTTTAAGTTCAATAGAAATAATAGTTATATTTATTTCAAAATAATAAGGGTTGTCATTGATGAAAAGAGTGAATATTAACATAGCAGAGAAAGATCTTATTTAGAGATGAAGAGAAATATTATTTACATAATAAAATTTTAGGATGAAATAAATCTATAAAATAAGATGTATTTCATGTGAAAATATAATACTATGAAAATAGGGACATATTATAATATCATTATAGCATAGAAGAAAAAAATAATGTCAAACCATAGCCAAATGGGGATAATTATGACTCAAGAAAAGAAGTTGAGTCAATAAAATCCCCTACATATTACTCCAAAATCACAAGAAAGAACTTTAACAACATTTATAATAAAAATAACTATAATAGAAACCTACTTAATAACTTTGACCATATATATCACCCAATTTAATATTGAATTATGATAATTTATTATACATTTATTAGTTAGTTGTAGTTTATTTTCAATGTTAGATGTTATGAATTTGGATTGTTTTGTGTATTATTTATAATATTCATATTGATAATTATTATTTGATACCAAATTATTCATTCCTATATTAAAAAATTACTTGAATAGAATATTTATAATGACTGAAATATTCATAATTTAATTCCATGAGAGTTTTATTCACAATTCATAAAGATAGAATTGATAATGAGAATGTTTTTGAAATTTTTTATGAAAACAATTTAGTATATTAATAATGAGTTAAATAATAATATAAAATTTCCATAACCTTAATTATTTCACTAAAATAATATTAATTAATTAATTAAATTAATAGTATCACCCATGTAGGGTAGTGTTGAAATGTGAAATACATCATTCCATGGGGAAGGTAGTCCACATGTCCACACATACGTTGTTTTTATATTATATAGAATTAAAAGAATGTAGAAATTTATTTATATTTGATGCATATAAATCATATTACAATTATAAAATTTATTCATTAAATATCTATTTTTTAACCTTCCATCTAAGGAGGTTATGAAACATAATACACATCATTTTTGGAGGTGGTAGTCCGTACGTACATGATGTTTTAAATTTTTCCTAAGGAGAACAAAGAAACATAGATAATGATTACCCCATAAATATAGTAAATTTTAATAAATTAATTATGATTATGTTTCTATTTTAGGATGGTATAATGTAATTTTTAGTAGAAGAAGAAGACTTCATGAAATAGAAACAAGAAAGGAGTAATTTGGGAACTTTTACTTTAATCTTTAGAATAACACCTTTTAAAATTTGACAAAGCCTTTTATGGGAGGTATTTTGTGGAGATGAAAAACTATAGGATATGTCTAAGAGTGTTTAAGATGGATTTGTATTGATTTTTTTAAACTAATGGGTTTTTAGTGTGAGTATAAGTAGGGTGGGAAAGGGTGCCTTTTTTAATTTGAGAGGAGTGGCATTTTTTGTAATAAAAGGTATACGATTCATGGAAAGAAGCTCAAAAAATGGAAAATAATTGATATAGGACATGTTAAGGTCAATAATGGATTCAAATAATAATTTCAAAAAATGTTCCCAACATGATTGAATTTGTTTATTTCTTAGATTTTACCCTATTACCATTTTGACTTTTAACATAGTAACGAATTTATACCTAAGAAATATATTTTTATGTTTAAAAGTAAAATAAATACTAATAAATAATTTGGAACTTAAAATTACAAATATTAAATATATTTAATTATATTAAACTTCTATAAGTGGTGAAAAGTAATTCTAAAATAATAAAATCAAAATGCATTAAGAGAGTTTTAGTGAAAAATATAACTTATGTTCAAAAATGATAAATATAGATTTAGAAATTAAAGTTAATATTTTTAAATGAATAATTTTACTTATAAAATTAATATTTGGTGAATAAAAAGGTTTCATAAATTTTAATTTATTATCATATCCTAATTATTTCATGAAATTCGTGGTATTTAAATTTTTTTTTATCTATTTACTTAAAAATAAATCATTCTTGCAAAACCTCATAAATTCACCTAAAGAAAACATTATTATGATGAATTATAAGTAATGATAATTTTAAACAATTTAAATTCAAAAAATATTGAATATAGATTATAAATGGGAATGTAGAATATTATTGAAATTTTTATATAGTAAAATTAATTTTTCAAATATTAACTATACTTATTATTATGACCACTCAATTTCTAATTAATTTTTTTAATATATATATATATATATAAAGTATGTATTTTTCTTGAAATAAACGTTCAGGGTGCGTGAAAATAAAATTTAAAAAAACATTCTTCAAAATAAAATGTCTCATTAGTTGTTTTGGTATACTAATTGATTTTATTCAGTGTATTAGTATTAAAATTGACCAATTTTTTTATTTATATGTATATTTCACATTAAAATTATCTCTATTTATACCTATTAATTCAAAAGTTACTTTATAATAGTTAGACTTATATTAAAAAAAATTTGCAGCCCATTTGGGTTTATTGTTGCAGGTGAAACGAGCTATTAAATAGATTATTTAAAGGGGGAATGATTGTAAAATTGTGGGATGCTACATTGAATAATTAGAAGAAATCGTAAATGTAAATCCTTTATTAATACTATCTTTTTATGTATATCTATTCAAATGACTTTTATATTTCATTAATCACTCAATTAAAACATCCAAACTTAGCTTTATTAGTTGCTTCATGTCACCAATTGATGTTTGTATCGATTCCCATTCTATGGGTAGAATGATGATGATTTTCTTAACATGTTTTTAATCATCAATTTATTTCTCACCAAAATAATGTAACCTATTCAAAATGGTCTTGAACTGTTAGTACATCTGAGAAACTGATTCTCCAAAAATATAATCAACAACATTATAATCAACTAAAAGCATTACCCTTTGAGTTTCCAAAACTTTTGATGTTCAGAAATGTGAAATATTCAGATTACTATAAATTATATTCATGGTTTCACATGAAGAAATTTAAATGTATATTTTCCCTATCATAGAAAGTAGTAGAGTAATAGTAGAACTTCTCATTAGATAAAAAGATGAAATTTCATTCTCCAGAATTTTATAATCTATAGTAATCATTCGATAATGGTGAACACTAGTATTAATATTCAACATCTTCACTTGGTATCTCCAATATTAATTATATTTTCCATGAAAAGTTATAGAACAACTTTTATTCTAGTTATATAATGTCTTAATTGGTGTCCCTACCATAATAAAGTTCCTTCCTCTCCTACATGTTAGTGTAAGGGAACATAAAATTGCTCAAAAAAGGCATGTGTAATTTGAGAAATATAAAAGTAAAATCCCAATATAGTCTAGCTCTAATACCATGTGTTTTGGTAGATAATAAGAGTACATAAGCTTCAAGAGGGGGTGATTTGAAGTCAAAAAATGAACTTACAATTTTCTTAATCAAGGATTTAAATTATATAGAAGATATAATAAACTAATAAATTAAAGTAAAAAAAAGTAAATAACGATACACATAGTATAGAAATAAAATCATGGAAGTTAAATACTTGACATAGAAATATAATATAATCAAAAATTAAAAATCATGTTAATAAAACATAGAATTTTATATGTCAATAAAAATATTATCTTAAAGGATATTATTATTTTCAGTTTCAATTCATAGGAACCCTTTATTTTTATCACAAAAATGATAGGACATTTAGTAACAAAAACCAAAGCTTAAAAGTTCCACACTAGGAACTTTATTGATCAACATGATCAAAAGTTGCATGTCTGGACCCAAAATATCCTCGATAGAATACACGTGGTAAGAAAATATTTTCACGAGCTCCTATTCAATCAGTAGATTGGAAGTAACAAGTCCACCACTAGACTCCATCGAACCTCATATTTTATAAGTAAACATGTTCTTATCCATATAACCTTATCAGTTATAATGTAATGTAAGAAACAATAGAAAAAAACCAAAAAATAGAGATTTTAAAAATAATACTCCACAATGGAAGCTCTACGTAAATCAAATTGAAAAAATCCAATCATAAGAACTCAAAACAAAAAACATGATAGAAAAAATTCATGAATGCAATTATTCCAATTTTTTGATTATGTACTATTCCTAAAATATTTATTTCAATTTATTGAAATTTCTATAACAAATTCTACTGAGATATTCATGTATAGTTATAAAAGTATTGGAAGAAACAACCCATATTCTATTAGAATGGTTCAGTGTGACATCATGATTCTCTAAAAATTAGATAGATCAACTTAGTTCATCGAAACATAGAATTATATGTTATGTCTACACCAAAAACAAAACTAACACACCTTCATGTAAGCACGTGAACTAACTGAAGTGTATTGTGATTTTTAAAAAAAGTATACAAAATTATTCTTATGACTCATCATCTAAAATATATAATAATTGTATTGAAATTTTATTAATAATATTTAATTTTTATTAATTATATGAATGAATAAATATTTAGTATTACAAAAATGTGTACTTATATATATATTTTAAAAATATTAATAACTATGTTTCAATTGATAGAGGTTTATTTTCAACATATTACAAAATAATAGTAAAATTACCACCACATGTATTTAAAATAATACTAAATTATTATTATTTAATGGTAAAATATATAAATTAATAATATAATATGTTTGATCAACTACATGAAAAATATAAATCTCTAAATGTTTTTTCATAAAATATTATTAATTATAAAACTATACAATTAAAAGTAATTTTTTTAATAATTACCTTTAAATCAATTTATAACTGTTAAAATATAAATATATTATTATTACTAATTATAGATTTATATATTATATTAATATTTTAAAAAATATAATTATTTATTAATTATACATAAAAATATTACTATTCATATAAATGAATAAATATTTTTTAAAAATATATAATAAATTATATATATGTATAATTATATTAAAAAATAAACATATGTATATATATTATATATTTAAAAAATAAATTACTTAAATGAAAATATTAATTAATAATTTTAGTATTATAAATATATAACCATTTAATTTTAATATTAATAAAATTCTAAATATATGTTCATTTTATAAATTCATTTAAAGATTAGAAGTTTCATTTTTTTTCAATTACCAATTTACATATATTAATATCTTTATTCATGTATAAATATATTAGTGTGTGTTTGTATGTGACTGTCAGAACAAGCTAATGACACGTGTTTGTGTGTGTAAGTGAAGTAAAACAATATGTTGTATATCAAATAAAATAATAAGTATATAATACTAATTTTATTATAACTTCAATATAAAATACACAAAAATTATTTACTAATATATAAAAATTCTTATATAATTTAGTATTATTATATAAATATAAATAATTAATAATTATATAAATATATATATATTGTTAGCAGTATTATGCATAAAATGTATTCAAATATAAATTTGTGTGTATGTGTGTGTGTGTGTTTGAGTCTCAAGTAACCAAGGAAGTGTATGTATCTATAGTAGGTGAAATCAACACATACGTGTGAATGTCCAACCATATAAAATGCATATTATATTAATTTTACTGTAATTTCTATAACAAATAAACTAAAATTAATTACTTATATAAAAAATTATTATATTAATTAATATTTTTAAATAAATATTAATAATGAATCGTTATTTATATTTATGTAAAATATAAATATTATACGAAATAAAAGTATTAATGAATATAAATAGTATTTTAATATTATTAGATATATTTTCAAAAATATTTTTAGATATATATAAATGAATAAATATTTTACACTAAATAAAACATATATTTATATTTATAAATATTATAACATTATTATAGTTTAATGTAAAAGATACATTTTACTATTTAGAATTTAAATATTAAACATACAATCAAATTTATTTAAAGAATATTCTATTCATTATTTTTTTATAAATAATTTATACCAATTTTAAATAATTATAAACTAAATATATATAGACATTTATAATGAATATATATATATATATATATATAATCATATTAATTATATTTAATTAAAATTAATTATTGTTATGATAAATGAAGACATATATATAAAAATAATAATATATTAATTATGAAATTTTCTATTTAATTAATTTTTTATAATTAATGTTTAATTACTTGTAAACCCAAATTTGAGTAATTATGTGTAAGTATATTTGTTTGTGTGTGTGTACCATAATGAGATATGTGAAATTGAAAAATAAAATAACTTTTCTTGTAATATATTTATATATTCAAACATATATATATGAAAATATTTATGCATGTTTAATTTTTTAATATTTATATTATGAACTATATTTAATGTTTATTTAATGTAAATATATATGCGTGTATATATATATATATTATAGTTCATATAATATTAATATAATTAAATAAATTTGAATACGAACTTTATATAATGTATTTATATAGTTCATATTATTAGATTTAATTTTTTGATATATTTATTTATATAGTACACATCGCTATATTTTATTATATATATGTAATTTTAATCCAAAATAAATATAAAATTGTAAAAAATTATTAATTATTAAAAATATATATAAATTGTATTTATGTAAATATATATTTATTATTTTATATATCACATTTAAAAATATAAAAATATGTATATATAAAATATATAATTCAAGGTTCCTTTTATTATTGCTAAAAAAACTGACAAACGGTACACTTTTATCATTTCTTAAAAATGCACTACTAAAGGGTTACCTTTGTGAGCACTTAGAAAAGAGTTGGGAAATGGTGCAATTTTATTAGTGTTTTTAGTACTGATAACTGTTACCTTTATCAATTTTTTTATCATTGATAAAAGTGTAAACTTTATCCGCATTTTTGGCACTCATATAAAGAATAAATATATTTTCATAAATATTTAGTTGTAAATCATTAGATTGTTTTTCCAAATAAAATTGTACATCTCTTTTAGTTTCCATAGTGAAATTGTATACCTTTTATCCATCATTTGGTTTTAATTTAAGTTGTATTTGTACAAATTATTTTATTTCTAATTACTAAATTAAAATTTATCATTATTACTTTAACAACTAAAAGATAAAAATATTATTAAAAATATACTAAAATTTCAACAAAGAAATTCGAAGATAAAAAAATTTCATACAACATTGGACCTTTTTAAATCATGTTAAAATGTCAAATGAAGACAACACTACTCTAAATCGAGAATTAATTAAAAATTAATAAAAATAGATACATTTTTTTGGTTATATTGAAAACTCTATTAATAAAATAGGTAGAAAATTAAATTTAAAATAACACCGTCCCACAATATGAAGAATGTGTTTTATAAAGTAAAAAAACTAGAATAAAATGAATGTTTTTTATATGAAGGTTTCCTTTTGATTATTTAGTTTCATAAAAATATTATAGAATAAGATATTTTTATGTGTGAAATAAATTTTTATTTTCAATTTAAAAAATGGATATGGGAGAAATTTGATAATTATTAATTTTTTTGAATGTAAAATTTATTTTAAATTGAGGTTATCTTCAATGAGATAGTGTATTTTTATATTATATAACATCTTTTATATAAAAAATAGTTAGAGTGACTAATGTGAGACAAAATTTTCAATTTTTTGTTTGTTCTTCATTGGATATTATCCCCTAATTATTCGAAATATTAGGTAATTAATACAATTTTATATTATGTTGAAATTTGGAATTAAATTTATAAACTTATTAAATGTTTATTTTAGAAATTTAATAATTTTTAATTAATTAAAATTCAAGAATTTATATTTGAAAATATAGAATTTCATTTTTTAAAGGCAACTAATTTTAAATTTTTATTGTTTAAATAAAAATATATAATTAATTATTTAAATGATTTATGTCTTGAATTTTATTTATACTGGAATTTATGAAAATCCATTAATTGATTCAATGATTTTTAGGGGTATTTTTTAATAGGATAATATTCCATTTTTAATAGTTTATATTATTATGTGAAAGTGTTTTCATAGAATACGATCCCTTTTTGTCTTCATTTTTTTATAGGTGAATAATGTGAACCTCTTTGTATAGAGGTGACTCAGAAGTTGGAAGGCTACCACACTCCAAAGGCATGATCGATTATTTGACCACACCCTAGACAACTTACCACATAATAGATCAATATACTACACACTCTAATGGCCACATCAACCATAGTTAGATGAAATTCCACACTCCAATTAACACTATCGACAATAGGTCTTCAACAAGGTTGACTACTAGAACACCTCACTATTTACTGTAAGTGAAGGATAAACCAATCACACCTCCTGCCTTTTCATTGCCGCTCTAAGACCGACTATGCAACTCACGAACCAACCTCCTTGGATTGATCGCACCACACTATCTCACCAAGCTACCTCATGTCTATGATTTACCATGCCGACCTGATCAACCACTAACACCACTATCCAAATGCACCTATTGCATTCCACACATAAATATGCCAATCCCAGACCAATATCCTCATAACCCATAGCTGATTCAAGCCCTCCATGTAGTACAAGATCCTTTTCATGTGGGCACATCCCATTTGGACCTCCATTCTCCAATGTCCCTTCACTCCAGCCATGCTATAGACCATGTTAGACACTTCTAAACCACACCACACCTCCAATAATATTTTACCTCCACCTTAGACCCACACTTTTAAGCTACATGGATGGACAATGAGAGAGTACCTTTGAGAATGAACAATGTAGAAGGACAAAGACCATGATTAAAATAGAAGCTCCACCAAGATCATAGATTGGAGAGAAATTTAGATCAGACATGATTTGAAGACTGTTGATTGTTGGTTGTTTTCTCCCAATAAATTTTGAAAGATGGAGGGGACCTCAAATTTTCCCATAAAACCACCTGCAATATTAAAGAATCACACACACATGGTCCAACGACTGAACTATAATTCCAATAGTAGTAAATATTCATTATTCAAACTGTGAAACATTTTTTACTAAACTCAAATTTTGAGTCCAAAATTTAACCAATCACATGGATGAGGCCTGGACTACTATTCATTCAACTATAATCAGTACCCCAAAAAATATTTCAAAGATTGAACCAATGTCCATTAGAATTTATGTTCATAATATTGTGTAATAAAGAACCATCCCTGCACCATGTTAAACTACTCACCATTTTCCCAAGCCAATCATGATCTATATTCCAATTGTTTCCTTGAAATCCAGGCTGATATTAACAAAATTCAAACACCAAATTATCAAGTTTCAGCTTTCTATATGTCATGGGATTGATACCAAATATACCCCCATTAGGTTTTGTCCTAAAAATACCATTACGATCCCCTTATCTCACTCAAGACAACCCAGTCCCAAGTCCATTATCTTAGTAGCTTAGGCCCCCCATGAAAAGAAGGCCCATTTTAATTCCACCGAGGCATCTATATCTCACATTCCACTACACCGCATCATAGTGAAGTAATTTCACTCTGATTATTTAATAATTCACATATATATAAACCATGTAAAGAGAATATTTCAATAATAATATTCCAGTGATTCCGATATAGGGAAATAACAAACCTCATCGTATGTACATAGATCTCATCTAAGAAACGAGAAGAATATTTAAAATTAGAACACTAAAATTCTTGGATTAGGAAGAAGAAGATGATTCCTATAAATTATTTCCTCTATCCTATTTGTAGAGGATTCAAACCTTGGTCTTCAACTTTATATTAATTAGATTAGGATGGACTGTAATATTTTTATTTTTATTCTAATTCAATTTTTCAACTATTGATGTTGTGTTCTCTTCTCCCCTAGTTCCCTATGTATTTTCCAACCTCTGTAAAGTCCATATGATCTAAAAATCCTTGATTAAACAGTTCTAACCCATTATAAGTGACCTATGGGGAGTTACAATGTGGTTTATTGAATTTCTGCATTCAATTTCACAATCTATTTCTTTCTGAATATGTGCTACAAAAAAGGTTAAGAGTGGGAGTGTGATTGAAATTCCATTGTACATCAGTGCTAAAACATCCCTCAAATTTTTATGAAGAAAATTATCCCTATAATTAGACCACACATTATAAAATCGATGTTATGTGTTTTTAAAAGTGGAATGGTATTTATTTTCATCCATGTAAGTGAGTAAAATCATTCACTTGGCCATGCTGCATCCTTTCCCATTAACATAGGAGAATAAGTGGGATTATAAGTTTGTTTAGAGAATTATTAAGTATAATACAAATGGAAATTGTTGTGGGTGTGTGAATGAATGATATTTAGTATTTACACTGAGTTAGGTGATTTAAAACAAATGTAAACGATGATATAACTTAATGGAATTCACCCTAGGACTGCTTGTATATCTCACTAACCTGTGGTATACTACATCGATTTTATTTCCTTTATTAAAAAACCCAAAAAAAAAAACAATCGATTTCCTATTATATCTTTATTTTAAATCATATAAAAAATATTAATAATTGGTTGGGATAGTAAGGAATCAACCGGATGAATACTTGATAATGACACTAATCAGTCCACTTGACTGCATCCTAGCTTAATAGATTTTTGTTTAACCAAAACTCATGAAAATAGTGAGATCAATTTATCACCATTGTTGAAGAGTGAGGTCAAAAACTCATCATATTTATACTTCATTATACAGACAATTTATTTCATTCAAATTAAAATTTATGAATCTAAAATTAAATAAAAAATATATCAAGTCTCTCCCTTAGTAGATATTGTTGTATATTTTTCCTATAAAACTATGGAGATGTTCAAGAATTAAAGTGAGAATAATGTTAATAAGATTATACAAGTCCTTGATGAAAACATGGAAAAATATTTTCTCAAAACCTTAGTAGACTAAAATATAAAATGTTCTCATTTTTCTTAGGGTTTTACAGAAGATTTGGGAAGTATTGTGAGATTCAAAGAGAATAACTCATCTCTATTACATTTAAGGAGGATATCTAGAATATTGAAAGGAAACTAGAGTTTACACACATAGAACAAGATGTATTTGAATAGGAATTTCACTTAAAAAAATACTATGATCTAAATATGAAGGGATGTATATGAATAACCTGGTTTTATTTCATTTTAAATGTATATAAGTTTAAATATCTATTAATCTCCATATTTTAATTTTGGATATTAATCTAAAACAATTTCTATCTTGTATGGTGATGATAAAAGAGGATAAACTCTACGTTTAAGATTTACTTGAAGGGATTCAACCTCCAAGTTCTTAGAGTGACTTCACAAGAACATTATACAATGAGATAGAGCTTATGTTTAATTCAATGAATGGAGATGAGTACGATTTCAGCTCATTTTTTGATTTAAAACAAGTTGAATTTAAAAATTATTTCCCTAGTTTTCACTATTTAGAAACATCCCCTTTGTCATGATATATATTGGATCTAGAAGAGGATTCCATGGATGTGGAGGTATCCATATTCAAAGAAAAAGTAATATCATATGTTAAAGAGAAAGTGACTCCTCAAGAGTATCAAAAGGATCATATAGAGGGAGTCATAAAAGACCAATATGAGGACTTATATTTTATCCTTCCAGACGAATATTCCATGTTTTTTTACAATACTATGAAGATGGACACACTGTACTTAACTGAAAATAGAGACCTCTATAATATGAATAATGTTTGGAAGAGTTTTGGGAAAAGAATAATGTCATGGTTCTTACGAGACATACTAAAACTGAAAGATGATTATGGATAACCCCAATACTATCTGACTATAAACAGAATAAAATGAAACCCCACTTGAGGTGTTTTTATGAAATATTCTCATATATTTTCTCGAATTTCATTTTTTTTCTAGTTACGTGTAATAGTTTTTAAATAATTTACTCATAAATGTTTGTTTTCTTATATAGGATAAAATTTAATAACAACTAAAAGAGCTTAATTAATATCCATTAAAAACAAAATAAAGTGGGCATATCACCCCACTCTGCCTATCTAATGTTATATAACAATAGTAGTTAGGTGAAATCCTTATATTACATTATTTTATACTATCCTATTTTTTAATCTTCTTAATGTATGCACATTACTAAAAAATTTATTTGAGGATGTAGTTAATGATGAGTGTGGGGGAGGGGTAACTCCAGGATGCTGTGTTTATTCATCTTACATGATATTTTTAGTATGTTTTAAATTGTATGTTTTTTAAAAAATCAAAATTATATAAAATATTGTTTTGTTTTGTTTTGTTTTATTATGTACAAAGCTATTTATGTATAGTGTTTTTTTTTGTTTTTTTACAAAATTTCATTGAGATGATGTGGAATATCTAAGAACACTGAACTCCAAGTTTATTGTGATGAGATTGACCATATTTTTGTCCCTTAAAACTCAAATTATTCTTGAGTGAATTTATTACTATTTTAATGAATATTCAAACTAAGATCTAGTAGAAGGAGTTTGATTGAAAACATTTTTATGTAATTGAGATAATAAAATTAGGATGATGGAATTTGTAACTTATTTCAAGTTAACTTAGACTTTATAAAAAACAACACATCAAGAAAGTAACATACTTTTTTAATATATGTCCTCATAAATTTTAGTAAAATGTGAAATTAGGATCCCACAATGATGCTTTTAGACATTAATCACTAGGTGTGTGAGTAAATAAATTCCATTTTTTATAATCAATAAGTAATTTTTACTATCATGGTTGGGAAAAATTTAATAAAATTATAATTATTAAAAATGAATTCATTTAGGTGAGTGGAATATGGAATCCTAATTAAGAATGTTGAAATTTCCTTATAATAATTTCATCTTAGTTTTTTAATGGAAGTGGAAATTAAAACTATGGTTTAAGGAATATAAGATAAAGTGATAAATAGAAGCACCAACTTTTAAAATTTTAATTCCACTTAAATATATCTATTTCAATCCTATAATTGGAACATTTTATTTAATTAAATTGAGAAAAGTAGATTAAATTCATATATGAAGCATGTTGAAATTTTCAATGGATTGAATCAAAAATGTTCTCTCACTTTTTCTCAGTAGTTAACATTTTATAATCCCATATCTTTTCATTTTCATTTATTGAATTTAATAATAATTTTTTTAAATGATTTAAAAAATCTATAAATACTTGGGTGACAATATTTTTTCTAGAAAATAAAATACCAACCTTTTGTTTTGAAAAAAAATTGGTGAATAAAAAATTTTGAGATACTAAGACCCTTCTTATATACTTGTGAGTGTCTCTGTATAAGGTAGAAATTGGGTAGTAATTATAATAATGAATATAAAAATATCTTTTATTATGTTTTTTTTCACTATATAAATTGAGATTAAATCATTACCATATACTTGTTGATAAAAAATTTAAATATGAATTTAGTTTTTAGATTGGATTTTATGAAAACCTAATTTTCTAGATCAAAATTATTTCAACTTGGAAATTCAATGATAATTATTTCCCTAGGAACACAACAAAATATGTGTGGGGGACGGATGTGAGATGAAAATTTTAAAAATATTGTCATGTTTTTATTGGAAATTTCCCCTAATTAATAAAAATTTGTGGTAGTCAATACATTTTTATATATTTTTTAAATTTGGAATTAAAAAGATAAATTCATTAAATGTTTATTTTTCATGTATTATTGTATTTTAATTAATTTTATTCTGTGAATTTATTTTTGAAAATATATAATTTCATTTTTATGGAATTTTGATTTTTAATATTAATTTTATAAATAATATATAGAAATAAATGTTTAAATTTTTTTATTCTTTATTTTTATTTGTTAGGGAATTGATGGAAGTCCATTTATTAATTAAATTATTTTTGGGGGTAATTATAAGCATTTTTATTTTTTATTTTTAATGGTTTATATTATCATTTGAAAATTTTGACATAGCCTAAACTCAATTTCTATTTTGATTTTGTGTGGGTGAAAAATGTGAACCTCCCAATATATAGGGGACATAGAAGCTTCAAATTCCTACGAATACTATTGTACTCAATAGGTGTGGTCAATCAATTGAACCCATCCCAAAAAATGAAAAAAAAACCATTCTTCCATACACTAAATTGGATGTATCAGTTGAGATCAGATGATGAGATACAATCCATTTCAATTGGTCTACTGTAGGCCTTCATCCAGAGTGACTGCAAGAACACCACATGGTTTACCACAAGTGAAGGATGAACCAACCAAACATCCTCTATTTTTACTCCTTCTCCATGGTTGATTGTGCACCATAGTAACCTCCATAACTTTATTTACCACACCACATCATGTTCACCAAGATACCACATGCCTATGATCGTCTATGATGGATGATCGACTATGCACTTCAATTTCTACATGTACATATTGTATTTCACACTTATAGATTCCAATAATAAGAAAAGTCTCATGAAAAACCCAACTCATTTGATCCCTCTATAAAATCCAATCTCCTCTATATGCGATCAACTGCCATTCTGATCTCCATAATCTAATACCCCTTCATTTCATCTACATTGAAGGTCAAGTTGAGCAATGCCTCACTATGCCACACCTACAACTATATTTAATATCCATATTAGAACTAAGAATCAGGGATACATAGATAGATAATGGTAATGGACTTCCACGGATGATTGATGAAGGTGAACAATTATTGATATTAAAATACAAGATCTACTAAGACCATTTATTAAAAATAAATGAAGACTAGAAATGATTTGATGACTTATAATTGTTAGTTTTCTACTCCCCATATTGGACTAAATATGAAGGGGACCTCAAATATTCCCATTGCACTAACACTAATATTGAATATTCACCCACACAAGTCACTCATTCAAATGAATGAATGATATTTATAATAGAATAAACTATTCCTTCTTCCATGAATGTAAGTTTGTCACTGTAATCAAGCTACGAGTCCAAAATTCAACTGACCACATGGTTGAGGCTTGTAATATAATTATTTAGAGTTTAACTAGAATGAAACCAATGATTTTATGAGAATTTATTAATGGATAAAATTCATTATGTGAACAATATATAACAATCAAGTTCCAACCATGAACCAAGTGTAACACATCACCATTTTCTTGATCCATCTTGGTTCTGCACTCTATATGTTCATTAGAATGGAATACTGATCCAATCACACTAAAAACACTAAACTATTATTTCTCATATGACTATATTAAATTATTTTGATACAAAAAATCCTCCTTAGGATCAAGCCTAGAAGATCTCCAACCATCCTCTATTTACACTCAAAAATAATCTAGGCCCATGTTCATTCTCCTTGTAGCTTGAGCCCATGAGGAAAATCAAGCTCATTCTAGTTCCACCATGACTTCCATATCTTGTATTCCACTGCATCATGTTATATGGAATCATTTTCAACTTTATTATTTCATAAGGCATACACAATTTTATCTTATAATGGTAATTTTTCTATAAGAATATTCCATTGATTCCAACCTTTTGAAATCTTGACTCCCGACACATGCACACAGAGCTTATCCATATAAGAGGAAGAAGATTGAAGCTCGAAACAATGAAATTAAAGTAGGAATAAAAATAAGAGGATTCCAATATATTATCCCCTCTCATACATTTATAAAGGATCTAAACCCTGGCCTTCAACCAAATATTAACTAGATTAAGGTTTATTATAATTTCAGTATGCTAAATCTAATTTATGTTTTCTTCAATTTTTTTTGATAAGTTCTTTTCACACTAGTTCCCTATGTTTTTATTAATATTTATGAATTCCCCATAAGCTCTAACTCCATAATTATGGAGTACTAACTCATTTCAAGTGATTTTAGTGGAGTTACAGTGGGGGTTCTTGAATATTTTCATTCCATTTTCTAATCTATTTCTTTCTAATAATTAGAAACAATGAAATTAATGTGTGGGAGTGTGATTACAAGTCTATTATCAATTATAAATGATCCATCATTCTCCTTATTGTGCACTGAGTCCTCCCTCCAATCAAATCACAGCTCATACCAGTTGATTTTAGTCTTTTGAATGCAACAATGTTATGATATTCCTGCCAGTTAATTGAGTAGGATCATTAACTAAGTTGATGGTTTTTATTTCCCATTAACCAAGGAGAATAATTTGTATTATTAGTCAATTTTATGATTTATTGAGAGGAATAATGATTTAAAAAAAGGAAGAATTGCAGGGTGTGTAGATGAATGATATCGAGTCTGTGTTATGAGTTAGATAATCTATAACAAATTTAAATGATGATTGAACCAGTTATAATTCACCCTATATTTGAATTTATTTATAAATAAGCTATGAGTTTCTATATTTATTTAATTTAATTTATAAAAAAAATAAAAATAAAAATAAATTCTCTTCTCTAACCTAAATTCAGTACATAGAAAAAAATTAATGAGTAATTGAGATATTAAGGAACAGACCCCATCACTCATGAAGAATGACCCTAGTCAGTCCAATTGAATACATCCAAGGTTAATAAATTTCTATTTTACATAAACCCATGAAAACCACCCAATAAGTGACTTTCACTCTTTAACATGTGTGTTCTCTAGATGATTAGTAACTTTAATTTATAAATCATATTTATCGTACCAACTATAATATGTAATTTTATAATTTTTTATTACACATGATTATAAATAGATAGGATTGTGATAATTTCACATTATAAATGATAATGATACCATATAATTATATAATATGGATATGTTAGAAAATTAATTGTTCTTATAATTTTTTATAAAAATTGATAAATATTATAAATTATTTAAATAAAAAATACTG
Organism: Viscum album; assembly: GCA_963277665.1. Taxonomy (NCBI): domain Eukaryota; kingdom Viridiplantae; phylum Streptophyta; class Magnoliopsida; order Santalales; family Viscaceae; genus Viscum; species Viscum album. The sequence goes on along the minus strand of OY728147.1, from coordinate 831,781,098 downwards.
TTCAATTATTTTTTTGAAGAATATTTATATTTATATTTTGAGATTGTTAACCTTTTAGACTTAAAGAATTATAGATCTAAAATTAAAGAATTCAATTAACTTTAAATATGCCCATATCATATTATTATCACAATATTCAAGAATAAATATGATCCAAAATATTTGTTGAGAGATTAATTTAAGAAGAAAATAAAAGAAATAAATGAAGATAAGACACAAAAGTGTATATAATAGTCTCTGTTGGATCTATATACTTGTTGAAAACATTGCATACTTTCACTAATGGAGAATGAAATACAAGGATATTGAAACCCTTATCTAAACACCTCTACAAATAATTAGCATTTTCATTTCCTTGATTGCCCAATATGACATACACTCTCTAGTAGGTCAAAGATACATATACAGTGAGATGACCTTTAATTACATTGACTCGGTACTGGAAGATTTAGAACCTTTCATATGTATATGATTGAATCGATTTTAACTATATAATCTTAAATTTCCTTTAATTTCATGAACCTAAAATATTATAATTATATTGTTTGGAAACCGAATACGACTAGTATTACACCCTAACTAGGAGAAGATTAATGATTCCATGTAATGAGCTACATGGAAATTTTTTTATCAATGTCTGGTAAATAGTATGATAAACCCACAATGAATCATTGAGACTAGGAGTTAAAAAAATTTATTCAATGATACAATTTTTAGGATTTATTTAAAATTATAAATAGAAACTTTTATTTTTTTACATTATTTTGATAGAGAATAACTATATAAAATTTATTTCCAACCCCATAACATTAAAAATTGGTTTCATGGAGTGGTATAATAGAAAATAATTGGAGTCATTAATGATGTATTTATAAAAACCAAAAATATAGAAGATGCATGTGATAAAGATGTATAAAACTAAACATTATTCCTAGGTATTAGTGGATCATGTCCCTACCCACTTTAAAAAATGATACATTATTAAAAAAACATACATAATTCATAAAAAAATAGAAAATAACTTTATTAATTCAATTACTTATACATAAAATTTATCATAGAATAAGAAGGGTTTTGGAGTTAATTCATTCCTATTGTAGATATCTTTAGTACATTAGAATTGTATAAATCACTTAAAAACTCACAAACATTACAAAACAACATGATGGTGCTAGTATAAAACAAACAAAATGGCCTTAAGAACAATTTTATTAGGACTGAAGTAGCCTCTAAAGAATAAAGTGTGATTGAACCTAAGGATAAACCTAATATTTTTTTGGAATGCATTTCCCAAGGATACAGTTACACCTAGTGCATCATATGTAAGTGTTATACAATATGTAAAAATTGTAATCACTCTTAATATTTTAAACTTTTTATTTATTATAATTATTAAGAATAAAAAATACTTCCAAAAAACTTAAAAAATCACCATAACAATGAATAAAATCATATACTCATGAAAATTGATCATTTAAAAAAAGTAATTTATTGTAATGAAATGGGACGAGTCAATGTTTGAGGATAGAGTGCCCATTATGATATAGTTATCCCTCAGATTGTCTCTTCATTTCTTATCCTTAATCTTTACATTGAATTTTTGAATATGGAGTATCCAATAGATGTGACCTGGTTTTAACTCTATGTTCTGATGGGGATATTAGATGGTTTTATTTTTTAAGAACATGATCAATTTAGAACCCAAATGAGAATGCCTAGATCTGTACATGAAAAAAATTGAAATATTTTTCTTTTCGTTGTGATATATTTTTTAGTAGGTAAAATATGTATAAGTCATATATAATAACATTTGGATCCTGTTAAACTTATTTTGATATGGATACACCTCCTATATAGTTTTATGTATCAAGAAAAATATAAAATTTAATATTTTGTCAAGGTTGTTGGATTATTGAGGATAAAATGAAAATAAATTTTAATATATAAAATGTTTCATCACAGTCCTTGTTAAAAAATATTATATCAATTTTTAGAGTGATTCGGAGATAGGGAGTGAAACCATACTAAATCCATGAATGAAATACTGACAAAATACAGTGTGATCTAATAAATATGGAGCCTAACAGACAATTATCAAAACTTTTAAGGATACAATGATAACAAAATTTAACTTTACACTAGGATATTGACACAAAATGACCCAATGGGAATCTAACATGACCAGTGATTGAATGAGTGTGCCACCCAAGCCTTCTTATAATAGTATAAGGGCTGGTGAATAGCACTGAAAAGGCATAACATACATATTATTCCTTAGACTATAACAACATTCAATAGATATGAAACAAGAAAAACAATCCAGCCAACAATAACCAATAATATGTAGAAATAAGAAATTTTTCAAAAATACATATATGATACCATGACTATCCACTGTAAACCCTCATAGAAAAACTCTAGAAGAAAACCAAATCCAAGGTATTATGTCACCAAGAATAATGAATGTACAACCATAGAAAACAGCTCCATATTGTAAAAACTTATGGGAAGATATCACCGACATAAAATTCCAACTTCAAGACCCACCAGATTCTAATAAAAATCAACATTGTATAAGGAATACTTGTTACAATTCCACTAAATCCTCCATCGAATTTTGTATCGTCTTCATAGATGCCAAATTTGTTGTCCAAATGTCCTATATAGGGGTGAGTATAAAAATACCCTATAGGATTCCTTGAAAACCACAATGAAAATATATGAATAACATATGATTACAATAATATATAAACATTGTGTACTCCTTAAAAATGGCCTCGTTCAAGGATGTGCTGCTCTCTAGGTCTGCTTCTGCCGCCTCCGCCCCCAAGATTCCGTCCATCCCTGCCATTTTGGTCTCGAGTAAACCCACTTCCCTGATGAATGGTTTACTGGTGATCGAGATCTCTGAGGGGGAGCTGGCCGAAGATGCCTCCTTTCACGATCTTTCCATAATGACCCATTTTAGCCTCGACAAACCCTTGCTAAAATCCTTTAGAGAGCTTGTTTCTTCATGGGATCTTCTTCAACCAGCGACGGTGTCCTCACTTTCCAGGTTTTCTTTTTTTTTTGCATCCACCTTTTCAACAGCGAAGATTTTGTTTGCATTTGGTCCCGGGAGGATTGGTGTTGTGGAGATCTATGCTTCTTCTTGACGTGATGGTCATGGGATGCTCATTTTGGTAAAGACTCGTGTATGGCAGAAGTTTGGATCAATCTTCTCGGGATTCCCCTTCCGTTCCACAATCCTGTCATCCTCAATCCATAGGTGATGTGGTGGGATCCTTCCTCTAAACGGATGCTTAAAAATCTTGCCTCTTAGTGTATGGATGCCCCCGGGTATGTGTGGTGATGATTTTGGATTTGAAGTTCCCTCCAAGGCTCCTAATGAGATTCAGTGATCTCTTTTGGTTGCAAAGGCTTTTGTTCCAAGCACCTACCTGATTCTGTGAGGGATATAGTGTCTTGGGTCACTTTTTGGCCTTATGTGAAAGGAGAAATGGGAAATTACATTACCAGGATAGAATCTCTGAAAGTCATGAGGCTCTTGGAGAGACAGATGGTGCCTTGCGGTCTCTGGGGGAACCTTGCTATGTCAAGGCATCGTCTTCTCAGATCCCGTCGTTTGTGGTGACGGGAGGTGATGGTGAAGGAGGTAGCTCACTGGCTGTGTCCTTTTCAAATTTGAATTGTGTGGCGAGTCCTAGTGGATCCCACCCTAAGATGACAGGTTCTGACACCCCCTCTATGGTCACATGCTCCAAGCGATGACATGTTCCGACCCTTCCCCAACAGTCACTTTTTCTCCCCGTTTGTCCCCTAGACTTTGCATTCCTCTTCTACCGCTACTCCTGTCGGCTGGTCCCCTCTGTTTAGAGTCCCTAAGGTTCTCGCTTTTGGAATCATGCCCCACCATGAAGAGCTCCTTCCCTGGTTCTTCTTCCTCATGCCCGGTCTGGATCTCCTTTTTCCCCGTGAAGCCGCCGCCCATATCTCAGTCGCATACTTATTTAGGGACCTCCTCCTCCGCGATTTAAGAGGGAGTTAAAAGGTACATTATGGAAGCCATAAGATCCCCATCCACGGAGCTCTTGCTCTCCATGATTCCTTTTACTGCTCTAGTTCCTTCCTGCGGATCTCCCAACAGGGCCCTGGTGATTGAGGAGATCTCGGGGGTGTCATATTTGGTACCTTCTTCATTTTTTATCGCTTCCTCCTCCCCCCCATTGGTAGGACATGGTTCAACTTGGATGGTGATGTGTGCTGGGGCTCTAGAGGCCTTAAAGTCAAAGTTTTTCTGTGTTTCCTTTCATTCTTGTCGAGAGACTGGCCTCTGTTTTAGCAATGTTTTCAGCTATAATCTAGAATGCAAGAGGTCTGGGTGCGCATTCCAAAAATGCATTTATTTACTCCAAATCCAAGAAACACCTACTGTCTATGGCCATCATCTATGAGCCAAAGAAGGATGTGTCATGTATGGATATGTTTGGAAGAAGAATGGGTTTCCCCCACCACCTGCATGCTTTTCCTCAAAACTCTCACATATGGATCTTTTGGATTCACGGGTTAGAAGTGGATATTGTTGACATGTCATCCCAATATATCACCACCAGGGTGTCATAGGATAGTATTGACATTTTTTCACCTTCTTGTATGCATGCTGTGATGCTGGGGAAAGGCTACTTCTTTGGTAGCACCTCATTAATTTCCATCCAGACGATAATCCTTGGTTTATCGGGGGAGACTTCAACAATATGGGAGAGGTTTCTGAAAAGAAGGGAGGGTTAGGAGGTTTTACTAACGCGATGCAGGATTTCCAGCTATGCATGGAAACCAAAGGGCTGGTGGACATGGGATTCAGTGGTAATAAATTCATTTGGTGTAATAGCCGAAGAGGTATTCAACAAATGTGGAGACATATGGATAGATGTTTATCCAATTTACAAGGTGTTGACTCCTTTGGGAAAGATTTAGTCTTGTACCTTCCTAGGCTCACTCCGACCATGCCCCACTTTTAGTTTCTTTGAAGAGAAACATGGCAGCAGTGAAGTGTTTCTTCTACACTACTGAATGGCATAGAAGGGAGGCGTTACTTCCCATGTTGAGAAAGTCGTGGGAAGCAGGGGCACACGAGGATGCTTGGTCGAATCTCTTCTTCATCTTGAGGTGACTCAAGATCTGCATTCAAGAATGGATGGAATGTGACCCCATTGAAGACATCAACATTGAGGACCTCAAGAAAGATGTTTAGAAGCTGGAGGAGGACCTTCAGGAAAGATGGGATGAAGATATCTTCACTCTTCTCAACTCCACTCGCTCCCTTTTGTCTGATAAGTTGCTGGAAGCGGAAAGGCATTACTGTGCGAGGTCCTGAGCTTTCTGTCTTAGGGAGGGGGATAAAAACACATCCTTTTTCCATGGCTGCTTGAAAGAGAAAAAGAAGAGTGGACATATCAACATTATGATGGAGAATGGTTCCTTTACATCGGATATAGAGGTGGTCGACAACCTTTCTTTGATCCACTTTAAAGCCCTGTTGGCCGACCAAAGCAATATCAGTAACAGTGGCATGCCTGCAAGCAGTAGGGAGGATGTGATCCTGAGTGCCATGCAGGAGAGGATTAGCGATGTGGATAAGGATACCCTTGTTGAGATTCCAAAAGAGGATGAGATCAAGGAGGTCACCTTCGGCATAAGATAGGTGAGTGCACCAGGTCCCTACCGCTTCTCGGGGTCTTTCTATGTCACTACCTGGGACTTTGTGAAACCAAAGGTCATCCATGCTGTCTAGGATTTCTTAAAGGGGGGGTTCTCTTCCACGTGGGGTGTGCGGTTCCCGCATTATTCTCATACCCAAATGATAGGATGCAATAACTTTCTCCCAATACTGTCCGATTTGTCTTTGTAATGTTTCCTAAAAAATCCTCTCAAGCCTGTTATCCAAAATGCTGAGCGGCATGATTCCAAGGGTGGTGTCGGCTGAACAACACGGCTATGTGAAGGGGAGAAGCATTCCAGGGGCCATTGGAATTGCCAAGGAACTGGTGGAGGATATTAACAAGTGGATGATGGGTTCGAATGTGGTTATTCAGGTGGATATGGATAAATAATATGATAGGATCAAGTGGGGTTTCATCATTTGAGTGATGAGGAAACTGGGATTCAAGGAATAGGTCTGCGATTTGTGCTTCAGATGCTTCTCATCGCCCTGGATTTCTATTTCCTTCATGGGGAAGGATTTCGTGTTCTTCAAAAGTACTAGATGTGTGCGCCATGGTGATCATATATCCCCTTATCTATTCCTCTTATCCCAAGAGGCCCTCTCAAAGAATCTCCACTACAGTGTGGAGGAGGGTAGGGTTACTCCCTATACCACCAAGTATGGGAGCCTCACTATTTCCCACCTCATGTTTGTTGATGACATGTTAATCTTTACTAATGGAAAATTTAGATCTCTAGAAGCCCTTATAAATACCTTCGAATCCCATGGGGAGGAATGTGGGAAGATTATTAATGCTAGGAAGAGCGAAGTTTTCATCTCGAATAAGTTCCTGGTGAAGAGAAGTCATACCATCCAAAAGATTTTAGGTATGCACAAGATCTTTCATCCGATGTCATACATGGATGCCCCCATTTCAAATAGAAGAATCAAGAAATGTAACTTTGATGATATTATCAACCACATCACAGGTAAAATATGCAATTGGAAGAACAAATTCCTTTCCTTTGGGGGAAGGTTCACTCTCATCAATAGTGTCCTTACATCAATTCCTATGCATGTTATTTCAATCATCAACCCGCCAAAGGGAACCATTACAAGAATTGAAAATATGATTTCTTCCTTCTTGTGGGATGTCAACCAGGTAGGGTGGTGCCATTGGGCCTCTTGGAAGCACATTGCTAAACTAGTGGAGGAGGGTGGAGTGGGAATCAGAAATTTCTCGGAGACCATGCGTGCAATGAAAGCGTGGCTTTCTTGAGAGATTATCGAAGAGTCATCCCTCTGGGAAAGGTTCATCAGATATAGGTATGGGTGGAGATGGGAAGGATTGTCAGGAAGAAGGAGGGTCCTTTCGAGCCTGAAAAAATTCATGATTTGTCACTTGAGAGATCTTCAAGGGAATACTCGATGGCTGGTTGGGCGGTGTGATTTTACGTTTTGGCAGGAGGCTTCGAATGGTGTGAAGCTCTTCTTATCGCGGTGTCCAGCTCCATCTATTTACTTCAAAGAGGCTAGTAGCCATCCTATCCTGATTAATGCTGTCTTGAATGATGAGAAGATGAAAATTTTCTCCAACATTATCCTTAACGACGAGCCATACCATTGTTCCTTCACTGGCGTGCCCTCTGGAAGGATATCCTGCAACAACTATAGAGATACTTTCAGTGGCCATAGTGTGGGGGATGAGATGGGTATAACTATTTGGTGCAAGGATATCCTAATGAAACTCTTCTTCCTCATTTGGTGTATCTGCCATCACTCTCTCCAAACGGACGAAAATATCCAGAGATGAGGGGTGAGTTCGGTGTCCCGCTGCCATTGCTGTCTTTTCCCTCAGGTTGAAACTATTGAGCATGTATTTTTTCATGGAGACTGGGTAATGAACCTCTGGGGGTCAATGGGGATTCTCTTGGACATCGAATGTATAGGGGATTCAATCCAGGGGGTTCTCAAGAGATGGGTTTGAGACGTTGGATCTGCCGATTTTGAAAGGAAGGGATGGACTGTCACAACGTTAACTATTTGTTGGATTCTCTATGAGGCACGAAACATAGCAAGAGATGGTGAAACACCCTCTGCCATCCTCCTGCACACTTGCGCTAGAGCATTTGTGGAAGAGCTTGGTCATCTCAAATAGGGTAGTGAAGGTTCTATCACGTTTTTCTCGCTTGTGCCTAGAGCTCCCCCTCTGCATGGTTCGTGCCCCATAAATCAGGGCAAGTGGGTGAGGAGGTTTCCACCTCTAAGGGGGCTGAAACATAATGTTGATAGATCACTTATTTGTGGGGAGATGATAGGTGGTGGATTGGTTCTCAACCCCTATGGGTCGGTCATTCCTAGCTTTAATGCCTACTTTGGCAGGGGCACGTCCTTGGGCGCAGAGATTTGCTCCATGCACACCAGAATTGCTTCGTGCGAGGGCTATAATATTAAGGTGGAGAAGCTTGAGTCGGATGCAGCGGTTTCTATCTAGTTGCTTCAAGGAAGGGCTGATACCCCTTGGGACATTTTCTATCTGGTTCGTTATTGTAGAAGTAAAATCAAGCAAGGCACATCTCTCAAGCATATATGGTGCGAAGGGAATCATGCAGCTGACCACTTAGCTCGATAGGGAAGAGAAGAGAATGATATTATTGTTTATAGTTGTGTGGGATACCTGCCCAAGAGTTGAAACTAGATTATTTTGGGCGATGCGCTTGGTCTTCATTACTTTAGACCTCCGTAGTCCCTTACGTACTTCCCCCGTCTTTGGGATTTAGTTTGTTTTCACCTTTTCTAATAAAACATAATAACTTTCAGTCGACAATAATATATAATAAGATAGAACCCATAAAAGTAACTATAGATCCTGAGAATAGTGGAAAACCCATAAAGTATGAATTTGAGAGCCCATTTATAAGTTGTACCTCAATGTCCATTCATATTCTAATCACACCAAAGTCCCTAAAACATAAGAATAACTCTGATCACAAATTTTACTATGCCACATCTCTACTGTCATAATGGGTTAACCACATATTTTTAAGGGTTGTAATTTGGAAACGAGGTGGAGGGGGGGGGGTTAGACCCCATAAATTATATGGAGGACCTAAATTTGTTATGGAAAATCAAAATAGGTGGTTACTAACTCCTACAGAGGGCCCTATACTTTTTGAGAATAAGGTGGTACCCACTCCATTCCCATAAAATCCCAAGTGTATGATTCACACCCTATATCCACAAGGGAATATAGACTTCATTATGTGTGTAAATGAAACTATCCCTATTATGAATATAACTCCAGTGGAATTTTCAAATCAACTCCTACTCTAAACATCTCACCCAAACACTGTCATCATCATCATCATCATTAATATGCTAAGAGACTCCATACACCCAATTCACGTTGGAAACAATTCCCAATGATGAAGAGATATTCATAATCAAATTCTGAATGAAAAAATACATAAAATATATTTAATGTCTATCTAATTATAATATACATTAAATAAGATATGAAAAACATAATACTTATAATTTAAATGACATGTAATTTTTTATACATGAATTGTGAGCCTCATTGTGTTGCGGGGTGTCTACTGCCACTTCCCTGTAATATAGTTATAAAATTTAAAATGTGTTAGTTAAATGACTTGTGGTGTCCTCCCCAAGGGTCCAATAGGCATGTACCTTGTGAACCATGTCATGTAACCCAAATTGTACGGTGTGTGAGGCCCAAGGGTTGGTCAACATGTAACTAGTTTATATTTGAGTTATGTCACTTATTAGTCATATGGGTTTTTCCTCCACTACACACCACATATACCATTTAAAATATTCGCGCATGAACTCATGAAGTCTAGTAGAATCATCTTGAATGAAACAATATGTTATTACTCCCACATGGCCCATTCTTATAGGTGTATGTTTGTTCATGTACTCCATAACACATAAGTTCATATGGTTTGCTAAAAATGTCTGTGACTCCGCTAAAAAAAGTGAGTGATCCAAAGTCCCACACACTACCATATTTATTTTATTATCAAAATGTTAGATAAAAACTATAGAATGGGAATTTAATGTTCTATGCAGTAACACACTGTGTGATATTTAAACAATATGTAGAAACCGTATCCATTGACAAAAACTAAATACAAGGTGTGTTCTTGGTCTACATACAATATTGTAACATATTCCTTGTAAAATCCATATTTTTACCATATGTTTTGCTAAAGTGTTTTATAATTATATACCTAAATTATATTAGTTATCCACCCTGAGTAGAATGCACTATTCCACCAATTTCATTTTTGGTCAAACTAGGATTCATCATATACCGTTCTCCACCTCATAAATTGCTTACCAATCCATTCAGTAACTAATCCTGGCACTATCATCTACCTTCAACCACACCAATTCCCACCATAAGGATGATATACCTTATTTTACTCATTAATATGAGGAGATTGGAATATATAAAAGAGGGAAAGTGGGGAACATATGATACATGGGAGGAAGGGAAGAGGAAAATTATGGCCAATGACTGATCGACCACCCATACCCCGTTTTTCGTTTTTTTTCTAATGGGTATTAAATAAAAATTTATTAACAATGATATAAAAATTATATCATTATATTTTTTCAAAATATAAATTTTAAAAAATATTAAAATCAATTTAAAATGAATAATAAAAAAATAAAAAATTCCTACCATGAAGGAATAATAGCCAAGGCTTTCAACCAGTACTTGATTCATTATCTGTCGATGTATCTTACATGATGAATGGTTTATCCCCCATAAATTCCCTCTAATACCTATTAGGGTTTTTTAATGGCGGAAAATGACTCAATTAGAAAGACAAAAGAAGATATATATAATCTAACAACTAGGTTATCCCAATAAATTATATTAAAGACCCAAAACAGCTAATTCCAAATCACAGAACATAGACCTTGATTTTACCTCTCTTAGGTAAATTACCATGTTATGGTCACAACTATGATTTAATAATTTACATTGAAGGATCTATTTAAGTGATAATAATGTTCAAATGCATGGGATAAATTATTATTTATTAAATTAATTTAAAAAATATAAGAATTTTACCAAAACTCATTCCAAGGGTAAACACCATGTCTGGATATTAACAATATGGCTGAATTTTTTTTCTAATATAATTCACTATAGTGAAATTAAAATTCTCCCATTTTAAGGTTTGGGACGATGAAGCACAAGAATGAGATAATTCATGCCTAATAAAAAATTATGGTTCTCTATATTCTTTCCATTTCTAAACAATTTGTACCTTAAAATAAAACCACTAGAGTTGCTAAATTAAGATGCTCATGAAACTACCTTATGTGAAATGGTGATAATTACTCACTTGTTATATATCACAATCATATATAATTCCATATGAAAACTTACACTTCTTCACTGATATGATAAAATTAATCCTAATTTAGGGAAATGACTTTCTAGGAGAAGCAAATAGGATTATGAAATCGTTAAAAATATTTTTATTGTAAAACTATTATCATATAAAGTTCATCTATATTCATGTAATGAATCAAAAATGAAAACCATTAACATCAACATTAAAATGGGTTGGTAACTTGGTTACTTTATTGGAAATAATTACATTCTCCAACTTTAATAAGTGGCAAAGTAGAATGTCACTTAAGAACTATTTTTCTATATCAAACTCTAAAACATAGTATAATAATAAATATTATGCACTAAACCTGAAGAGACTTAGGGTAACATGATACCCAAGGCCTACACTATCTTCCATCATTTCCTAAAAAAGAACATGAATAAAAATTTATAGGACACAACACAAATACAAAATAGAACTTATAGATTAATATTTTATCTAGAATTAATTAAAATGACATATCTACACCTCCAACTATTAATAAGGCCACATCCACAACAAAAAATATACAAATAGGGATGTTTTTACTCGTTTATGAAAGATATCTAAGAAGATAGCAATAAATTGAACTAGAACTATTAAACCACCCACTAGCTAATTTTTACTCATCAGTGACCCATTCCACTACAGTCTAAAGTGGATGGTCCTAACCATTCATTTGAACCTTTTTTTGGCTCTTTACCACAAGATAAACCGATCAGAAATCAAGTGACAAAACAAATAATGGACAAATATCCCTTATCATGGATCTAATTATACCAAATAATAGATATAATTTAATTCTATACCAATAATATACCTCCAATGAATCATTCCCCACTGCGATGGCCATAGTTCAAAATTATTTATCTCAACAACAAAGATAATCTTTATGGGGATACCATTATACGACCATGGAAAATGATGACATACTCCCACATCAAGAATATTTCCTAATGATTGGAATTTTCACACTCTATTTGAAAATAAATGGGGATGTCATCAGTATATACCATCAAAAACAAAATCATGAGTCCTTTCTACATAGAAGTGGCATTCGTGAATCCTAACAACACCACCAAAAACTCAAAATTAAAATGGAAATTATAAAACACTACATTAAGTATGTTCACTTATGAACTCAAAGATAATCACATCTAGAAATGAGTTTTATCTTTAAGATCAACTTTTACCCTTTATGATGTAAAAAGAGGTCATATTAGGCTTAAAAAATCCATCCTTTAGAGTGTCTTCTGTGGAACCCATAACTCCCTATGCGTAATCAGGATACCTGATATCCATAAAAATATGTCCATATGTACCCAAAATTAGTGTTTACGCATAAATATATTTCCAAATTATGGGAATACTATAACATATTAAAGATAAATATCAACATACCCTTCCACCACTACAAAAAACCCTTCTTAAAAATAAAACTTTGTATATAAGTCAAACTTTACAAACTAATGGGTAATATGCTATAAATCATTTCGTTTTGGCCCTAATAATCATTCCTAAGATTATTATTAACCATTTTAGGTTAATCTAAACCCTTAAACCAATTTTCATACCAATTTAAAATGATATATATTCATCCAAGGTTAGGCTTCTAACATTAAATCCATAACAAGGATGATTTTATATGATCATAACTACTCTATAATGAAATCCCATGAAATTACTATATGAATATAAAGATTAATATCACACTATATACATATGTGATTTAGAGGATCATCATCACAAGTAATAGTTTTAGTTAAAAAATTTGGGCTGGTAGATCAACTGGAATCTCAAAATCCCAATGGAATGATATAGAATGAAAAAAGTGACACATACCAAAGAAGATGGTTACATGTGTCAATGTGTAAAGAACATAGATAATACACTGGATCACAAGTGTCACTACCTTGTCAAGGGATTTATCACAAAATTTTACAACTTTTATATAGTTGGGAAAATAAAATAATATATCCCTAACCCACTCACTCCAAAGGCCCTTATCCTACTTTTGGGATCATAAAAATCTATTTTGAATCATATTTAGGGAGTAACTCATGTGTCTCATAAACCTCAATGTATAAGAAAACATTTTCATGCTATATAATCGATTCTTATGATTATAGAAAACTAAAACCATACTCAACATAGAAAAATACGACTCATCAATGAATAAACACAGAAACCTAAAATATTTTAGAGTAACCCCATCACGAATTTGAGTAAACAACACCCGCCAATGAATCATTTCCTCAAAAATTATACTTCATGTAAGAACCATCAACTAGTTAATGTTAATTCAATATATATATAATATGTAAGTCACTAACTTGATAAAAATCCATTATTAGATGTAAATTAGAGTCTATTTAGAGCTTAGGAATCCACTATTGTTGGAACTCACACAACACACTCAAACTACATTAATCTCTCCTTTCTCAATGGTGAGTGCATCTATTTTACATGAGGGACTAGTCTATTTATAACCTAGAGAAGATATTCCCTACTCGTCATGTGAGGATACCTATCAATATTGCATCTTAAACAATTCATTGTACTTTGAGTTCTATGTAATGAGAAGATTAATCTCTGGAATTGGTTCTTCATGACCCTACCTTTACAACTATGATGCATTTGTTTAAAATGAAATAATTTGGTTGAAAATATAGTCTCATGGTGATTGAATAATTATTGGTTAAGATGAAAAATTTAGGAAATGGAATCCCAAATTACTAATAGTATGATGCGTGTACTATCCTTATTATACCACACAATGTATTTCTTAGAGTTTTGAGTTGATTCAATAGTTTATCAAAGTCCTGGTGAAAGGATACATCATCCATAACACCAATACAAGGTTTAATTTTATGAGAACAATAATAAACAATACTTGATATTATTACCTTAAAAATCCAAACCAATAATCACAAGGATCTTATATATAAACTATATCCCTTTCAATTATCTACTTCGATATAATTTTTGAAATTATTTGACCTAACGAGACCCCACCTGGGCTAGCAATAAGATGAGTGACCAACCGCAATCACACCACCAATAGGGTAATGGATGGATACTATTAAGATTCCAACAAATTATTGATAATCATTAGCCTATAATAATCAGAAACTGATATACAACTCGAAATCACAATATAAAAAAAATTGAAGAAATGTATATAAATAAAAAACTATGAAAAATGCATGTAATAGACAATATATTTCTAATACATTACCTCATTGGATAACCATGAATGAAAAAATAAAAGGGAGGAAATCACAAAGAGAAATATAAATATGAATAGTAAAAAAGTTCCTCACTAAAAGAACTCTTGTAAAGATATAACTAATAGGAACCACTATTATCAAGCCCCACTAAGTTTCATTAAGTATCTATACCAACAGTATGTCCAAAAATACCATAATTGATCTGTGATTCATCTAAAAAACACAAAATATATGGATAGGAATTCATTTTCATGGGTGATTACAAAAATACCCAATATGACATATCCAAAAACATAACAAAAGGAAAATAATAATAGGTTTTCTCAAAACACCAGAATTAGAGAGAAACTATAATAGTAACATTAATTATAAGAATAGTGTATGAACTATAAATTTAGAAATCAACAACCCATATTTAATATGCATATATGTTATAGGATACTAAACCAATGGTTATAGGACCCTCAAAATCTATTGAAGGGGGTTTACTACCCCATTATTTATATGGATAACCCTCTCATTAACAAGGAAATTCAAATGGTGGGTTTAATGTCTCATATAGAGGACTCCAACCTTTTTGGGAATAAGGTTCTAGTGATCCATGACAAAAAAATTTGAAGTAGAGGTCCCATTCCATGGATCCATGAGGATGTGATTACTCCACCTATTTTCCGGAGGACCCTAATATTATCATTAATAAACTTAGAGAGGAATTAGTAATTTTTTTCTGCTCCATAAATTTCTTCCACACCCTATCATCATATTTATGAATATAAAAGACTCCATCTACCAAGAACACCTTGAAAACAACCCTCAATGATGAGGGGATACACACCATCTTGTTGTATATGGGAAATATATATAATGAACTATTTTTATCAGATTATGATGCCATATGATAGGATGTGAGAACAACCAAGAATTAAAAATCACACAACATTTACTCTTCTAGACATGGTGTGGGATCCTAGAGTAGTAACCTGGAACGTACAACCACTAATTAGTATTTTATTCACAACATATATAACGTTTCATTTAGATAATAAGACATATCCACCCAAAAGGTCAACAGGGAATGTACCTAAGGTCACAATTCATGTGACCTAACCTATATAGTGTGTAATCATTTTATACATGAAATCTGGGGATTAAGGGTTAGTTGACATGTATATTTTTGATAACTGAGTCTAGTAACATACGTGATATGGAATGTGTTCCTCCTTTAGTTTGAATATTTGAGTAGGAAATTAGTTGGTTAAGTCATTTATTATTAACTAACACATCATACTACAGAGGCTGCATAAAATGTGTGGATAGAAAAATGTCCCACCATGTACTTCAATACACCATAGGACATGCAGTTCACCAAACAAGCAATGTGATCCAAAGTCACACAACATGAGGTATTTATTTCATTAGGGAAACCCTTACTACCAATTATAGATGCGACCTTGAATTTTATTCCTAGTAACATTCCATGTGATATTTAAACGTCCATGGAAACCTTAGTTGTATAATAACTACAAGCACTACCTACACCCTAAGACTAAACATCACAGAATAACAAATTCTTTAGCATGCTTATATCTTTCACTATTCCCCCTATATTGCTGTGTTTCTTGGATACGAAGATTGGTTCTATTAATCGACAACTCTGGGACTCCTCCATTATTCTACTTCTCAAAGAACATATCAAACTGGGATGCGTTCTACAACATCTATCACCTCATTGACCATGTTCCTCACCATTATCTAACCCATCCCAGCACTATCATCTCCCTTTGATGCCATAATCAGCCACCATAAGTCCAACAAACACTCACCATCTCATTAATAAGAGAAAGGGGGATGATATAATAAAGAAAATTTATATAAATGTATTAAATTAGAGAAATTTATGAGAAATGTATTATACCATTATCGGGTAGCCACACGTTCTTTGTTGTTTTTCATACACCAAACATGATATCGAATAAAATTAGTTATAATAAGTGCATACACATTATCATGTTAAGAATTTTCGTTAGATTAGTCTAAAATAAAATATTAATGTTAATTTGACGAGAATAATAAAGAAATTATAAGTAAATATTACCTTACTTAAAGGTGTAATCATCAAAGATTCTATCCTGATCTAGATTCAAGATTCGTTAGGGTCTCCTCCTTGATGGAAGATTTCACCCACTTCCATTCACTCTAACCCCTCTTGGGATTTTCTAATGGTCGTGGATCACTCTAATTAAGAATACATATTGATATATATATATATAGATACATATAAATATAAATATAAATATAAATATAAATATAAATATAAATATAAATATAAATATAAATATAAATATAAATATAAATATAAATAAAAATAAAAATAAAAATAAAAATAAAAATAACAATAAAAAAAATAAAAAAAAAAAAAAAATAAATATAAATATAAAAAAAAATAAAAAAATAAAAATAAAAATAAAAATATAAATATAAATATGAATATAAATATAAATATAAATATATATATATATATATAGAGATAGATATAAATATAAATATAAATATAAATAAAAATAAAAATAAAAATAAAAATAAAAATATAAATATAAATAAAAATATAAATTTAAATATAAATATAATTACAAATATAAATATACATATAAATATAAATATAAATATAAATATAATTATAATTATAAATATAAATATAAATATAAATATAAATATAAAAATACATATATCTATATAATCTAACAACTAGTATGACTGGATAAATATTATTAAAGACCCAAAATGGAGTAGTTTGGGAACTAAAACCTGGACACATGAATTATATCTATCGAAGTAAAAAACCTATACAATAGACACAATCATGGTGTTATAATTTTTATTCAGGTACTGGTTTAGGAAATACATACATACACATGTATATGATAAATATTTATTTTTTAAATAAATATGAGATATTTAATAAAATTAAACTAGCTAAGAATTTAACTAAAAACTTTCATGTGAAAAAATAATAATGTCCCTATCCAAATAAGATGATGATTTTTTTTGGGATTATTTACTAAAGTGAAATTACTATTTTATAATTCTTAAGGTTTGAGACTCTATAGCTTAATAATGAGTTATGTGATGCCTGAGGAAAAACAAGAGCCACTATAGATAAATTACTAATAAATGAAATGTCTAAGGATTATTCTTTACTATTCCATGAAATAATATTTCACAAAATTAAAAATAAGATTATTGTTTTTTCATTGATGAAAGAATAATTTTATACTATTAAGAAACTCATCATATATGGACTCATAAATAGTAAAATAATCTATGAGTACTTCTATTAAATGATCCATGTACTTTAAAAGATAGGCATATGTCACTAAAAAGTAACTGCGATATTTCATAGATAAAAGGAAATCATTTAATATGAAAAGTTTACAAAGAGATAAATGTATACAATATTTCTCTTACCCTTATGTTAAATATGAATATGAAAATTTAAAAAATAAATATCTTGAAAACAATAATGGTACTCACTTATCAATATATTTAGCACATGTTTCATAAATGTTAAAGGGATCTAGTCTTTTATAGTTTGGTGGTTCCGCTAATGGTAGCGTATAAAGAAAAGTTTACTTTTTCTAGGAAATTTTATACTAATTAATTATTTTAATTTTTAATAACCATACAACCATTTCACAGAAATATATATTCACTAAAAGGTCAATATCATAGACTAGGGGTGGAAAAAATCTACATAAGTCGAACCAAACTAAAAACCACAACAAACTGAACCAAACTAAAATAGAGTTTTTTTCTAACTGTTTAGCATAGAGTATGGATTTAATAGAACCTTGTGGTTTGTGGTTTAGTTTAGGTGTCGAACTAAACCATACCTTTTAAACAAAACCACATATGTTTTAAAAAATATATGTTTTTTAGTTTTATTCCATCCCATCTCTCCATCCATGTTGTTTAATTTTCTATAGTCCCCTTCTTGATCCCTCCCCAACCCTCCCCTACCCTCTCCTTATCTTATTTCCTTTAATTTTTTTCAATCCATTATGATCACTACTTGTAAAAATTTTATTCATTTCCCCTTCCCAATCCCTTCCTTGTTCTGATCCAATGCTTTTCTCATTCCCGTCCTTCCATATTTTTAGTCCCCTTCCCTTACCTCCACTATTCCCAAAAAGTAATCAACATGTACCTCACACCTTATTTCTATAACTAAATGTTATATCTACATATAGGGGAATGTTTACTCTAACTGAGTAACACATTTACTCTAAATCTTGGTGGAATTTTCTACTCTCTAATTCCAACATCCCCAATCAACTCTTCTAGTTGGGGTACACTTCATTTTTAGATTAGGATCAATGCTGAAACAACCCTTAGATTACGAAATTTATAAAATCAATAGCTATTTTTCCATTATTTAGTTATATAGAAAGTTGGGAAAAAATTTATGATATGAACTTACATGAATTTCTATATTTCCTATCAAATCTGAATATTTCTAGTGTTTTTTCTTTAGTATGTGTACTATATTATATTTCATTCATGGGATTTAGTGTTTTGGGTTTTTTATTTTTTTTGTTTATGTGATTCCTATTATTGTTCTCAATTATAGACTTTTATTATATGGTAGCATCATGATTGGAGTGATTAAAAATAGGTCTATGAGGTTTTTGATATAGTGAATACTTGTAATGTTTTTATTAATAGTTTGTATTTTCATAGTTGTTTTGTTTTAAATATATTTGTAGAGTTATATATTATTCTACTAGTTATGTGATTATATATTTTTCAGTACTAAGGATGTACATTTAACCCAAGGCCTGATTTTCCTAACTCTCTTCCAGTGAGAGGAATAAATGAAAATGAATGTATTTTTTTATTTATTATGACTAATTTTTTATTAATAAAATATTTTTTAATTTTATAAGATAATATTTCATTAAAATAAGGAATCATCATCTAATTTTGTTTCTTTTCTTTTCACTTAACTATTTTTATTTCAGTCAATTTACTTTTTGTTAGGAAAACTGGGTTTGAGTGCTTTATAATCCTAAATGTTTTCATTTTTTTCTTCATATGCCTACTTCAAATTGATTCCATTTTTCTTTCCAGAGCCCACCTTTCAAGGTATTATCATATATTAATAATAAGTATTAATATGATAATAAGACTGTGAAGAAGATTTTCCTCTCACAGGGGAATATTTTTACCAGATTCTGTGCTTATATTGAAATAATATGATAGTAATGAACCATTTGATTTTTTTTGTGAAAAACTGTACCTTTCTCTATCAGTTTTGAAAAATTGGAAACATTTAAAAGGCAATTTCATTACTTTATCTTATATTTTAGTCATTATACTTTGTGACCAACTAGATTAGTTATTAAATTATAAACTAAAAACTATTCATTATTTTATTAATTATTAAACACTATAATTTTAAAAAACCATAATTATAAATTTAATAATTGAACCCTTAAATCAAAGATATACTCTATATAAGCTTTAACTATAAATTAATAACTTTAAATTTCATAAACTATAATTCTTGAACTCCGAGACATGAAACCATAATAATTTATTCAAAATCATATATAATTATTTGTTAAAAATAAAATGTTATGATTAAATATCATTCATCTATTATTCCTTGATAAATTTTATAAAAAACTAAATTCTTAAACTATAAAGAGTAAATGTGTTTTTGGAGTCCTTTATTTGCAATAATGTGTTTGTGTGTGTGTGTTTGGGGGGTCCTCTTTCTTGGGACATGTTGTCCATTGGGTGTGGTTTGCTTTAGTAAACAATGTTTATACTTAAAGAAATGATAATATAAAATTCATATAGTACCAAACCATGAAATAGTGGAATATAAATTTTGTTTTCTAAACTAAACCATTATAAAATTGTTTGGTTATATATATAAAAACTGAGTTGGAAAATGTGTTTCAGTTAGGTTTTTAGTCGAAAATCGACCAAACCAATTTATACCTACCCCTATCATAGACAATGATATATAATATATCACTAATTTTAATATTCATGGAATTTTATAACTTGTGATATATCATATTGTAAGGAAAATACTTTTAAGTGTTTCATATTTACTTATTAGTTTATCATTTTTATCAACTATCACACTATATGGATGAAGAATATATTAAATTCATAAATTATAAGAGCATCATTTATTTAATTATTGATATCTATGTAATGGGAGTCATATCAAGAGAAAAAGATGAGAATTAGTAATAATTTATAGATACATCATTAACTTTATCTTCATCCCTTTATAATAGAGGTTCTAGTAAACTTTTATTGAGAATAAATATGGAATCCTACATTTTTATTACATTCACTTTCATTATTGGAAACAAAACATAGGATATTTTGAAGTTTAGTTTCTTGGAAATTAGAAATATAACAAATAAACACATACAAAATTATTTTAAAGACAGTTTTAACACATCTTCATGGGTTCAACATTGGTTACTTTTACTGCATCTCAAATCCTGTGGCATACATCAAAGGAATGGGGTGAGAATGGGGTCTGGTAAGTGAAAGGGTAAGGAAGACATATATGATGTGGTCGTAATACATGACAACAAGAAAATTTGGAATAATAATAATTAATAAAAAAGAAACATATAATAATAAGAAGAACATGAAACATAACACAGAAATGTGGATGTAGTATTTAAAAGATACATTCATAAGCACATCACTAAGGTTTTTACCAGGGTGTCATAAATCAAAATTACCGAGGTTATTCACTAATTTATCTTAAACATTTTCATCCCTAAATATTAAATTATTTATCCAATAAATTAGAGAACTGTCAAGTTTAACCCTTTACATTTCTTAATTAATGTTATACTCATATATAATAATAAATGAATTCATTAGTAACCTATTGAGAATGAATAATAGGTTTCTTATCAAAATCATGGAATACAGAATTACTTAAAGACATGGTAAATACATTATTATTAACCCATAAAAATGTTATGTGGGTTTCTTATATAAAAATCCACAAATTAATAAATCATTTTAAATATAGGTGAATACCCATGGAAAAGGAAGAGGTATGCGTATTCACAAAATGAAAATAAATGAGAATTTATCAGGTAAAAGAGAGAAAAAAATTTTGTAGCATACCAAGTATAGAACATAGATTAAGAAAATGGGGAAATGAGAGGGGAAAAGGGTCTCCTACTGATAAAACAATACTTTTACTATAATGGGATAGTATAAATTGGGAAAAAATTTGTTTATAAAATTAATGACATAACCAATAAGCGGCAATAGAATGTAAAAGAGAAGTGGATAATTACCTTACCATGAAGAGTTGCTTCTACAAAATGAGGATTAGAACCTTGGGGGATTAAGGAAACCATTGGGGGAATCTTTGGGAGTAAAAATCATAATAACTTCATGGAGGATTGATTAGGAGTGAAACTCAATGCTAAAATGGGTGCATATTTATAGCAAAAGTGGAAGCATTGTTTAATAATTTATAAATATATGTATTGGAAATCTAGGATATGGAAAATGAAAAAACAATAACTTACCCTTTTTATTTTCACATGGTTATGAAAATTTGGGGAAATATTTATGATAATTTAATTCCCTAGAATAAAAAACAGTTTTTTAGAAAACGTTTGGACATACAAATTATGTTATGAAACATACCGAAAAAACAAAACTATTTTTTTATTCGTAAAAATACAAATAATTTTAGAAAAATCTTACAAATTACTCAAAAAATAATTTTGATGTTATTAATATAAATATAATATTTATTTTATCAGAAAATGTTTTTAAATATTTTAACTTTTAAATATAAAATCCTTATTTATTGAATAATTGTAGTTTTAAGACATAATCAAATTTCTGGCACTTATAATAAATTTTACAGGGCATTATAAAAGAATTTTATCATTTATATTTATATAAGTGTTTTTTTAAAGGCTATTACACTAAAAAAATATTATTCAAAATACATTATTTTATTATAAAAATTTATATATTTTCTTAAAAATAAAATTAGGTTTTATTTATGTCTAGAAATCAATTTATCAAATTCATATCAATAAAACATATATTGTATTACACAAAACAATTCTAAAAATGGGATTTATGGAATATGAAATTTACTTATATAAGGGGAATAAAATTTTATGAAACTAAGACCTATACATGTAACCCCTTATTATACTCACTTACACTATAAGGGTTAGGTGTGCGAAGATGGTAGTTTCATGGGGTGGATTAGCTAACATTGACTGAGTTGTAATCTCCACTAACTTGAAATTATCTCGTATATGATTTATGTCAAGATATACTTGTTGAATATCAGCTTAGGCATGGTCAATGGTGAACCTAAGTGGTGCTACCTACCTCTAAAGTTCTGAAAAATGGGCTTCAATTGGCATGATTCTACTAGTTGAGGCCATTATTTCTCATTTCTACATAAATTATACTTTATCATTACTACTTATAAAAACTAATTATAATGGTAAAATTATCACCAAAGGGTGTAGTTTCCATAAAAAAAAATTCTACAATGGTTATATTGACCAGCAATTATATTTCATAAATGTTAATATAATGGTCAAATCTGAAAATCCACATTTCCCTTTATACCATATAAATAATACTTCACTATTTAACTCAATATTCACTATAATTCACCCAAAGTTTATATTTTTATTTCTGAAGAGTTTGATTTGTTTACTAATATTTAATTTCATTTATATAGTGTTGACCAATGGGATGATTATTTTAACAGATTTGGGTGATCTAGATTTTCCCATTTTAGTTATTCTATTTTATAATTTAGGTTTAGTTGTAATGTTTGGAATTTTTATTTGTTTCATAGAAGGGTAATGTAATTATTTTTTTTAATCAAGTGAGATTTTTCTAGTTTGACTATATGTTTTCATGTATAATATTATATAATATGTAACACACATCTGGCCATGAAACAAATATCATTTAAAAATCCTGTGCCGTTACATTCTTACCCCCTTTGTAAATTTCATCCCTAAAATTTCAACTCATATTCTCAATTGAGAATAGGATAGGATACTAATGTTTAATTTCTTCCTATGTTTTCCAAGTCACCACTTCACACTTATAGGTTCTCCACAACACTTTAACAAGTATAGTTGTCTTGTTGTTAAAAACATTGTCTCTAAGGACCAAGATATCCACAAGATGATCCTAATAAGATAGGTCATGTTCCAGCAATACCACCTTATGATTTAGTACGTGTGATGGATTAGGTACGTACTTAATCAAGAGAGATATGTAAAATACATCATGTATTTGATCCATATTTTGTGTAATTTTAGACTATAGCCCAAAACTCCTATACAATCAAGGATTTCAAAGGGGCCAATGTGTCTAGCGATCAGATTAGCTTTATTTAAAAAATGCATGACTATATTCCATGATGATTCTTGAATGAAAAATTTGTCTCCAACATCAAACTCCAAGTCCCTTCATTAGTTTTCAGCATAACTCTTCCATCAACTACGATATATTTTTTTATGTTGTTGGATTGCATGAACCTTTTTTTCATCTCTTGTAAAATATCAATATCAAGTAGCTTGTTCTCATTATCTTTTGTATATCAAGTATTATTCATAAAAATCTTTCTATTTTGAGATTCATATATATCCATTCGAATATTTGAGTTGATGCATTTGTTTTATGGGAACTCAAGTAATGTGAGGTTTTGATCCCATGAACCTTTAAATTCCATTGAGCATGATATCAATATATAATAGAGGTTTTAAATAGTCATTTATGATTTTTAATTAGTTTTGGGGTGATAAGTCATTCTGAAATTCAATTAATTATTCATATCATGTTGAATACATCTCAAGAATTTAGATGTGAACCTTGGATCCTAATAAAAGATGATAGAAAGTGGAACCCCATGTTGCCTTACCATATCCTTTATGTATATTTTGGAATGTTGTTTGAGAGAGAAATATTCATAAATAGAAATGAAATGGGTAGTCTTGGATTGTTGACCCACAATAACCCATATTGCATCGTTTCCTTTGGATGTTCTTAAGAGACCAGTGATGAAGTCCATAGTGATATTATCCCACTTCCATGTTTGTATGGGCAATGGTTACAATACCCATTTATGATTTTTTCACTCCGACTTCAATTGATGAAACACAAAAAACCTTGTATTGTTGTTGGAAATATACATATTCATATTATCCCACTAATAATGATCACGATGGTCCCTATAAATTTTATTGACTATAGTATTTATATAGAATATTGATCTATGAGCTTCATTCATCAACTCCTTTTTTATATTAGAGATATATGGAACATATATCCTAGTACGAAATTTTATTACACCTTCTTGATCAATACGAAACTTCCCATTATTCATATCCACTATATTCTTTTTTATCAAAAGATCTATTCTCTGATATATTTTGATCTTATCTAATAAATATGGTTGATAAATAATTTGGGATAAGGTTGATGATATCGCTTCCATAAATATTCGCATTTGAAAACATGTTCTTTGATCAATGGATCTCCTTTAATCCTCATCATAAACACCACAACAGGGTCTATATTTCTTAATGCGTCAACAAATTTTTTCTCTTCTAGGGTGATAATGAATTGAATAGTCATAGTCTTTAAGAAGGTCCAACCATCTATTTTGTATCTTGTCCAATTAATTTTTCATGGATAAATACAATAAACTCGAGTGGTTTATATATATATATATATCCCATTTCTCTATATAAATATAGTTCATCTTTATATTTAGTGAAAAAATAACTTCATCTAACACTAGGTCATGCATAGGATAATTCTTCTCATGAAGCTTTAACTATCGAGATTAATAAGTGATAACCTTGTAATTTTTCATGACACACCAAATCCATTTTAGAAATGCATCACTATAAATTAATAATCCTTATACAAAATAAGGTATAGTTAACATGGGTGAATTAATAAATTTCTTCTTCAGTTCTTGGAACCCTTATTCATAATATTTTGTCTAGATGAACTTAGCTCCTTTTCGAGATAAATTGGTTATTAGATTAGAAAGGCGTGAAAAGTTTTTCACAATCCTCCTATAATATCATGATAAACCATGGAAACTATGAATCTCATTTACCATTGTAGGATGATTCCAACCCACTAAAACCTTTTTCCTAGTTGGGTTAATTGAGATTATTTTATTCGTTACAATGTTCCCCAAGAACACAACTAGTTGAAACCATAATTCACATATTTTGAATTTTCCAAATCTCTCTTCCTTCCTTAGAGTTTTAAATTTGATGCTTAGATGATCCTCATGATCCTTGTGACTTTTTAGATATATCAAAATATCATCAATAAAAACTACCACTAATTTGTTAATGTAGTACTTAAAGACTCTATTCATCAAATCCATAAATAAAGTGGGAGCATTAGTCAATCCAAAGAGAATAAAACAATAATAATACCCATATCTTTCTTGGTAAGAAGTATTTGGAATATAATCTTTCCTCACCCTCAATTGATGATACCGAGATTGAACGTCAATCTTGGAGAATAATTGAGCCACAAAAATCGTGCCAATAAATCATCAATCCTTGGGAGAGGGTACTCATTAGTCACTATGATCCCATTAATTTCACTAAAATCTATACATAGCGGCATTGATCTATCATTATTCTCCACAAAGAGAATAGATGTTCCCTAATGAGAAACACTATCTTTGATTAATACATTATCAATATGATCTTGAAGTTTTTTCTTTAATTCCACTAACACTACATTTCTAATTTTATTTGGGGTCTTCAATATCATCTCGGAGCCCGATATGAGTTCAATGGAGAACTCTAGCACTATTTCTAAGGGAGGTCTAGTTAAATCCTCATGAAATACATTAATATATTCCTGATCAACTTGGAAATTTTTTATCCTTATAATTTAAATTCCTTCTCCCTCTTTACCGATCATCTTCATAAACAAGGATAAGGAGGTGCTTTTAGACAAAGCTCATGACAATATATCTATCCTTTTAAAATAACTCTAGGTTTTCCATTCAAGTACGATTAAATATCCTTAATTATATAGATGTTATTAGCATTATGTTTTTATATCAAGTATATCCCTAGTATTGTTTCAAATTCCACCATGAGAATGACTACTAGATTTGTGATGAGATTGTACTCTCCAAATTTAATACTAGTGTTTTGATACAATGTTGATGCTAAGATAATCCCTCCAAAATCCTCGATTGATAAATACACTTCTAGAAGCTCAGGTATTGATTCTATATTCATTGAAAACTAGAATTAAATAAATGTATTCATATAATAATAAAAAAATTACTTTCTTGTTTTTGGAACATAATGAGTGTACTTTCCACCACAACATTTGGAGCCTCTACTTCAACCAACATGATATAAATTTACCGACATTTCTATCTTGACCTATATATAGGTTAATGGTGGTTTATCTATATTATCTGCTATTTTGGACCATGATTAGAGAAGTGACAAAGATTTCCACTCTTAGACAATTGAATTTTAGGTTAGGATTACATGAGCTTCCCTTTTTTATTATTAAGAAATTGAGGATTAAAATCACTATGATAATTTATATCCATGTTCCCATATCTTGAAAAAATTAATAATTTTCAACTCCCCAACATGTCATTATATGAATTATTATTCCCACATTTATTTCATGTGAGAATTTTAACTTACTTTCCTCCTCTTCCATTTTTGAAATTATTCCCTAGTTTTGGATCCATTTATCTCGTCTTTTCATTTGATCTATGTGACCAATGCTTCTCTCAAAACTCCAACTCAACCTTTATAGCACTCTGGAATTTCTCCTCATAACTTTCATAGTGAATATTTTTTAATTCCTCTATATATGGGGTCTTAGTCCATTGAAGAATATATCATCCTTTCCCCTAGAATCCATAACAAATATAGAGGTGTTTCAAGTCAGTCTTGTGAAGTTCATCTCATTGCTTTCCAATAATTAATTATCCTTCTACTTCATCTCTAGGATTTGTTTTTATTTTTTACCTCTAAAAATGAAAATATTTATTGAAAAATATTTAAATAAACTCTTACCAATCCATAGAATCAGTCACCCTTCACAGATTCATTATTTTAATCTTAGTCTCTCACTGATCAGATTCTCCTTCTAAGCGATACAATACCCAAGTGACTCTATCTATCTCTAAAAAATATAGTATATAAAATAAAATTTCTAAAGAGTAAATTCATTTCCCATCAATATTTGGGTTAGTTTATATACTAAATGAAGGTTTTCATTGATGCATGAATGACTTAACATCACATTTTTCCCACAGAGGTGATTCTACTCACTCAACATGAGTCAAGTTATTATTTATAAAACAAGGCAGTTGATTCATCATCCTCATGAAGTTTTCGATTCAAAATTCCATGATAAGGCTATTAGTGCATTATCCGTTGTACTCATCATTTCTATGGTTCCTCTTATTTCCTTTTATTGTTCTAAAACAAGAAAACCTTTGTGAGAAACAAGTTTATTTTAATAATATTATAATTTTAATAGTAATTTTAGTCTTAAAACACCATGCTTAAATATGTTATTCATGAAAATATTAAAATAAAGTCTTATATATATCCTTCATAATGTGTCACAAAAAGATTGTGGTTAACCAAACATATTATTGAGAGTGTCAAACTAGGTGTGTAATAAGTCCTGTTTTCATGCACCAGTTCCCAATCGAGCCTAGATCAATTTAGTGTTTTAGGGTGTTACCCCTAGGCACATTTGTGATCGAGAAGCATCGAAATTTAGTATTTATATAGGGATGTATTTACTTTTATACCACTTAATTAATATTCACCAAAATACCAGGATGTTTTCCTATATTTATATTATTCCGTGTGATTCTTTATAATGTTCTTATTTCCTAATTTCAAAAAATAACTAAACTTTACTCTTATTCTAACCATGGAATCCCAAATTCTTATTACATTAAGTATTAACTATATGAAACCAAACATATGATCTATTAATGTTGTGTTTATTGTAAATTAGAAACATAATATATAAAAACATAATAAATTCTTCTAAATCTACTAGAATGATGTCTCCATGGGATCACCCTTGGTTATTTTTACTGCATCTCATATCTTTTAGACATACATACAATGAAAGGGGTGAAAACAATGCCAAGTAAGGAAATAATGAAGGGAGACAAATAGAATTTGATCATGAGATATATCGACAAGAATAGGAGGTATAACAATAAGAAATAAAAATGAGGGATATCATAATAATATAACGCGAAACATAACCTAGAAATGTGGATACACCATTTTAATGAGACATTAATTATTATATCATCAAGGTTTCACTCCAAGGGTTAAAACATAATATGTATTAATTAATTTTTGCAACATAGTTCATAATAAATAATTTCATTAGTAACTTGTGGACACTAAAGAACAAGTTTTATATCAAAATCACGACATACAATGTTTTTAAAGACATGATTATTACATTATTCTTAACAAATGAAAAGGTAATTTGGATTTATTACAAGTAAATACCAGAATCAATAAATAATTTTATATCTAGGTTAATAAAAATGAAAAAATAATTGGTTTGGGTATTCAAAAAAACCAAAATAAATGATAATTTTTCAAGTAAAAGAGAGAAATAAATTCATTTGCATGTTAAGTATAAAACATGGATAAAGAAAAGGGAAAATTGAGAGGGGAAATGATATCCCATTTATAAAAGTATATTATTATAGTAATGGGAAAATATGTAGTAGAAAATAAATAAATAAATTTATAAAATAGAATATGTACCCAAAAGGGATCTTGGATGGAAAAGGGATGTGGAGATTTACCTTACCATGAAGAGTTTCTCATAAATATTGATGATTGGAACATTGGGGGATTGAAAACACCATGGGGGGAATAATTTGGAGGAATATGCACCATACAATCATACAGTATTGATTTATAGTGAATGAGAATGGTGATATTTGTGGGTATTTATAGAAAAATTGGGAAATTGTTAAATAATTTCCAAATACAGGTATTGAAAATAAAAGTTGTGGAAAATTAAAAACCATTGGATAACCCACGGTTTTAGATTAAGGTTTTGGAAATTTTAGTAACAAATTATGATAATTTAGTCCAACCAAACTAAACACAACTTTTTAATACTTCTTTGGAAATAGAAAGTTAAATTTTCCACTAAATATTTCTTTTAAAAATCCAAATTTCCATTTTAATCATTAGAAAGTCACTTATAAGTATGAAAATTGATTAAAATATATTAATATATTAATATTAATAAAATTACTTATTTTAGTTCATGAGTTGGGGTTATTTAATTATTTCATCATTATGACATAAATATTATTTCATAAAACATACCGAAAACCCAAAACTAAACTTTTACTATTCATGGGAAAATAAATTATTTTATAAAACTCAATTAAATTAATCCTATCCTAATATCAATACTATGATAACAAATATTGTATTTATTATTGTAATAATAATTATCTAAATATGATAAGTTTAACTTTTAAACATAAAAATACTTATTTTTTGAAAAATAAAAGTTTTAAGACAGAGTCAAATTTATGAAACTTTCTTATGCGATTTTAAATTTATTTTATCATATATATTTAAATAAAATGGTTTTAAAATAATATTTAATTGAAATAAATGTTATTCATAATACCTTATTTTATTACAAAAATGTATATCATTTCTATAAAAGTCAATTATTATTTTTTTCGTTTAGAAATCAATTTATCAATTTCGTCTCCAAAAAAAATATATTCTATTTATCAGAAATATTATTAAAAATGAAATAATTGAATACAAATTTTTTTTATACCCATAAAATAATATTATATTAAACTATTTTCTAGAAACATATCCCCTTATTACTCCAGCGCACTCCCTAAGGGTATGATGTGTGATTGTGGTAGTATCATGGGGTGGAGTTTTTAACATCAACCGAGTGGTAATATGCACTAACTTAAAATTCTCTCATAGGATATTTCATTCAAGAATAATTTTTTAAAGCTCACCTTTATCTTTTTAATGGTTAAAACCCAGTGACACTACCTCCCTCCCATGTTCTAAAAAATAGGCTTTATATGACATGACAATACTAGTTGATTGTATCATTTCTCCTTTCTGTATCAATTATCCAGTGTCAATACTACTTAATAAAACTAAATATAACAAAAAAATTATCACATATGGGTATAATTATATATGGTCAAATTGATCAACAATTTTATTAACCTATAGTTATATAACATTGAAATTCCAATGCTCACATTTCCCTTTATATGCTATAAACACCACTTCATTATTTCAATAAATAGTCAATAAAATTCCACATAATGTTTAATTTTAATTTACTAAGTTGGTAGTTGGTTTAATAATTTGTTTTATTATTTTGGACATGTGGGAGATTATTCTATCATATTGGGTAAATCTATAATATTCCATTTTATCCATTCTATTTTATTTTTTTGCCCATTTGTATTGTTTTTCATTTTAGTTGGTTTGATAGATAACTGATTTAGTTATTTTCATTAATGTGTTAATGTTTTTTAGATTATATATATTTGTAAATATATAATATAATATAATATGTAACAATTTTTTTTTCAGGAAACATATATCATTTAAAAATATCATGCCATTATAATTAAAAACATTAAAAAAATTTCTCATTACAAAAATAGTGGATCGAACAAGGAGAAAAGAAAATATCTATTTTTTTCTAAGATATCGTCATTTAACCCATTTTTCATTATAAATAATATAAAAAAAAGTTTTATTATTAATATTATTTAAACATATTATTCTCTTACCCTTTTTTATATGCTCTAAGTTTTTGGGGGTTTCTTCTACTATATAAATACTTAATTGACATATTTAAAAATCATATCATATCTATACTAGGTTATCCCATTAAAAATTAATAATAGGTAAAATGATACCAATAAATTATAATTTTCACACATGAAGGAAAAATTAAATATTTTTAACTACATAAATGTTAGTTGAGTTCAATTATTTTTTATGTTTTCCTCACTAGCCTATCATTATCATTTAGTAAAATATGGTGCATTAAAAAAGATAAACTATGATTTAAAATGTAAACCATTCCTATGCCAATGCATTTTTATACAAATAAAAAAGTAAAGTAATCATAATACATCTTATAGAGGGTGAGAACCCAAAATAATAATAAGAAAATTATTTAAATTCATAACATATTCATATTTTAAAATTTGGATTGGTTGTTTTTATTCTAATTTAGGAGAAATTTTGATTAATAAGAGGTAAAAATAAATGTAATGGTATATGAAAACATCTATTTTTAATAAAAATTTCCAAAAAGATGAATTATTTTTTATAAGTAATGTAAACCAATAAAAATTACTAAATCCTTGGTATGTAATAACTAATCTATTATCCAACATGCATGAAATGTTTATAAACTATTACAAAAAGTCTACATGAATAATTATATAAAGTTTTATTAATGATAAAAATTACAAAGGAGGATAAATAATTTTTAATTTATTTAAAATAATGTCAAAGATCATATAAAATAGTTTTAGGAAGTATTTTATGTTATGAAAAGAATATTTTTAAATTTATTTATAAAACATGGATATGGATAAGAATGATTCTGGATATAAAAGAAGACATAAGATCAGTATCACATACAAATGACTTACTTAATGTTTCATCAATAAATAAGTTTTTAAGTGGATATTAAACATTTAAAATACAATTATAACTAAAATATATAAAAATATATGTGGTTCAGGAAAAATAGATCATACATTTTCCTATAAAGAAACCTTGAACATAAAATATCCCGAAAGAAATGAAATTATAACATAAAAACTTTTCCTCATTATTAACTTTCACCATGAAAGAATAACATCAATTGAAACTATAAATATCTTGAACATATGTTTATAGATGATATATAATATCAAATAGGTAGTATAAACACCTCATAAAATAATATATGCACATATAAAAAATATATGTTCCAAAGAAAGGAATTTGGGAAGATTAACCCATACAATTTTTTATATCACTAAATTAAGAGTTAATAAATAATGAGATTATTTGTAACAAATGTAAATCTACATAAAAAAGTTTAAATAAATAATAAAACTATATAAAGGTTATTTCACACACAATCATATCAAAATAGAGTCAGTGAAGAATAGTTATAACTCAGTTAAAGGAAATTGAGTTAAGAAACCCATTACCACTTGGTAACTTTCAAGTCAAATATATGTGGTTGAAAAAATAAAAATTTCATCATAAAATTAATTTAATTATTAAAGATTAATGGTATAACATTTAAAATTGTCTCTATATATACATTATAAAACAAATTAGAGTATAAGTATATAATATGTCTCAATGAATGGAAATTGAAACATAATCCTTTCCTTCTTTGGTAATCACGGGGTCAAAACCTCATGAAAGGGAGAAAAACATATGGATTTTTAAATCCAAATATTTTTTATGAAATTAATCGTTATATATAATCATGGGGAGTATATACATAACATAATAAAAATATTTTATGAACATGGAATATGTCTCTGAGAAGTAAAAGCAAGAAAAGAAACCCTTATGTCGAGTCCAGAATATCAATGTATGTATTTTATCTCTTAGAGAATAAAAATATATCAATTATTTGATTCATAATAAACTTTTATATTTTGAATAAATTTTAATTATATAATTTACTTTAGTTAATTTATTAAATACTTAATCAGTTAATTCCTTATTGGGTGTTTTGTGGACGTTCGATTCATTATTTCAAAACTGATTTAGTGTGTTGACTGTAGTCAAACATGATTTTTTTTCAACATATACAGAATAATAATCATGAAAAAACTAATCCTTTTTTATATAATTTATACTTTTTAATTAAATCATGTAATATTTTTATGAAAAATCAACAATGTTACAACCATGGAGGCGGTATGCAGCACACACACATGCGTAACATTTCCATTTTTCAACAATAATTACGAAAGTAAGGTAATAATTATTTTATCATTCAAGATGATCATTATATCACGAATAAAATATTGTTTATTTAAATAAAATTATATATATCATCAATGTTATGTGGTTATGAAACAATAATCTCATCGCTTCGTGGAGGCGGTAGTCCATATGTACGCCTTAATGACATTATCATTTTTCAATGAGTGGAATGGTAAGAAAGAAATTGATATAAATATTGATATTTCATATTTTATAGAATGATAAATATGTCATTATTATCATAATTATGTCTTATATATAACATATATTCATTAAATTTATCCACTTTACCTTCCATGAATGCATTTGAAGAAAATGAATCACAACGCTTCGCAGGGCGGTAGTCCATCATATATATTTGCAACGTTATCGTATCCCCAGGAAATGTAATGTAATAATTTATAAATGAAATAATAATTTTAGGAGTATAAATATCTTTCAAATATCATATATGTACTTATCATTATAAAAATCCATGAGAAGTGATGATTTAAATAAATCACATCTCTTCGCAAAGTGGTAGTCATCCCAACACAAGAACGATTGTTTTATTTCCCATTTAATGTAGGAGGATAAATATTTAGATTAATAGATTTTAAAAAATCCCCATATATTGGATAAATTTTTTATTACATCATCATAATTTAATAATATTTTAATGATGTAGAGGAAGAAATTAAATAATAACGCTCAGTTAATAACAATACATATTCTTTAGAAAATCTGATTTGGTTATAACCAAAATCCTTATTATGATGAACTTGTGATAAAAACAGATTGTAATATGTATGTAGGTAATTAATAGAGGTAATTTTAGGTATTTTACAATACAAAATGGATTTAATGTGTGAATAGTAGAGGAGAGGGTCTGACCTTTTATAAGTGCGGTGAGTTTCACACTTGTATGTTTTGAAAATAAAAATTGATATCCATATTTTTCCAAGAAACAAAGATAAAAAATGGACCAT
Organism: Viscum album; assembly: GCA_963277665.1. Classification (NCBI taxonomy): domain Eukaryota; kingdom Viridiplantae; phylum Streptophyta; class Magnoliopsida; order Santalales; family Viscaceae; genus Viscum; species Viscum album. The sequence continues at coordinate 831,746,637 of OY728147.1, read as the reverse complement.
TATAGATCCTTAGACACTATAAGGTCTATATATTAACATAAAATTTATTTTAGACCTGTTTCTGGGTCATTTTAATCATTATTCTTCTTGTTTAAGCATTGATAATTCTATTTTTACCTTAACTCCTATAAAAGAATATTTCTATTTTCACAATTCACTTTGAAAAAAATTATGTTGAACTCATTATATAATATAAATTATTATGATTCCAAATTTTGAATTTATTTTACAAAATTCAATTCATATAAGTGAAAGAATTTAATTTAAAATTAATACCACTAGCACGATGAAAAACCTGGTTTTGAAGAAGTGTATCTTTCAAGGAAAGAAAAATTTTATATTAACTATATGACTAGTAATAATAATTATATGAATTTAAATTAATAATTTTATATATAAAATATAAATTTAATTTTAAAAATTCCTCATTATAGGTTGTTTTAATTAATTAAGATGAAGAAACATTATGCATATTAAACATCTTCGAAAAAAAATATCCTTTTTTATACCCAAAAATAAACTTATAGTAATAATCAATATAATGTTGCCTAAAAAAGTAATTAATTGGATTTAATATATCTAATTAATACCTATTTTAATTAAATTTATATTTAAAACATTATGTAACTTCAAAATAACTTATTTTATTTGAAAAAAATCACTTTTTTCACAAAAATTTGTATTTTTTTATTATTCATAAAAAGAATATTTTTTTTAAAAAAATACCAGTTTAATATAATTTTAATATTATGAATTAAACTATGAATTCTAATTTTAAAAATACTTTTTCTATGTATAAAAAATTAATTTTAATGTTTGTGCACAAAGCGTGACGAAACAGTGTTTTAGAATAATATTGTTTTTTCTGAAAACATTTCTTTTTCATTCAATTTATTCTAATTTTATTTTCTAATAAATAGATAACCTTTGAATTTATTTTATATGTGTTTAAACAATATAATCTTCTTAATTTCTTTAGTTCTATTCCTACCCTCTAATTTAACAGGTGGGTTATAACAATATGCTATATTATGGTTAATTTATACTCAGGGTTTCAAGTTCCATAAGCTATTTAAAGAAATTACTTTCATATATTTCTTCAACTCAATTTTGTGAGTCAAATATTATTCCGAACATAACGTTTTTTTAAACCACGGTCGCTTAAATTCTCCCCCCATTAATAATTTTTATCATCTCAATATGAACTTGATGTCAATAATTATGGGTTTTAAATTTGAAAATAATTTTGTTGAAAACCAACATCATAAAAAGGGATAAGACAAAGTCCTCCTAATAAGAGATAAAGGAAAGTATGAATGTAATCTAGAATAATGCATTACATGGTTTATAAGTAGGAAAAAATTGATTGGATGTGATGATATAGACATAAAAGAAAAGGGTAATACCCAAATAATAATGGGGAGTTATAGTGATCATAGATCACAAGAAAAATAATGATCATGATAATTTCAACAAAAAAAACCAAAAACTAAATAGTTGTAATTAATAGAATTGATTTCATTAGAAATTATGGTAATAGGGAAAAAAATTATTTCAGGATTTTTTACTAGTGTTGAGGAATTCCTTTACCATATATACTAAGAGATAAAGAAAATATATTTACTTGATGAGTATAATTTAATCTTTAATCAATTTCCATTACAATATCAACCATTTATCCAAATTATGAGTATTAAAGATTACTTTTTTCATACCTGAAGTACTAAAAACATATTTTAAAGGACTGAGTAACCACAAAGGGATAACAAGATACTCCTCTTATTTTTATACATTATCCAAAATAAAAGAATTTAGCATAAGGCATGATAATTCGCAAAATAAATAAACCTTTATATGATGAAATAATATATTAATATCCAAAAGTATATTATAAAACCCAATGTTTAAACTAAATCATCCCATAAATAAATAAACCTATATCCCAAATAACCTATATTACCAAAATATTAAAAAGTGTTTTATTCTCAAAGAAGTTTTCATACCTTTTAGCTTATTTGAAAAATGTGGATATCAACATATAAAATAACATTAATCACATAATCATCAAATCACCAAAACACTTTTCAATCTGATGGTTATGTATATGATAAAACATTTGTTCCCATAACTACCTCAATATCCAAGATCATATAAACCCATAATATTATCAATTAATTATAACATTTTCCTATAAAATTTATTTTCAAACCTGACGTTAAACCAAATCTTTTTATATATTTCATCCCAATAAAAATTCTCACAAAATTTGATTAATCAACTAAGATCACATCACTAAAAAGATAAAAATGAGTGTCTACAGATTTATACTTATGATCAACCTTAATATCATAAAATCATAATTATATCTATATCACTTAAGATAAAATCTCATAAAAACATGATAATCTACAATGTTTTATAAACCATACTTTGATATCAACTATAACAGCCTCGAAATTTCACTCTTAGATTTTCCACTAAAATCATTATCTTTAAATTTTTATATTTGATACCGACAAAGGTGAACAATTTTTTCCATTAGACACTTACAGAATGAGAAGGAAATGTTAGATCAATTATATACCCAATGTACTTTTATATTTTTAATTTTATAAAACTAGGAAAAAATCTTAGATAAAAAATACCCATGAATTCAAGGGAGTATTCTTCCTACCATACCTGAATTTTCATATTACATATTAAGCCTTCAATATCACCCATAAAATTAATCAAATTAGAAACCTTTATAGACAAAAATTATTTAATCATAATTATTCACAACCTCGAGAAATTGAAACATAATAATGGTGAACTCAAATGTATAGTAATGGTAAACATGATCATTAATAATTGAATTTCATTAGTGATCATAGGAAGCGAATAAGGGTATAATGATAGAATCAAAGTTCATGATCATAATATAATAATATTCATACATATAAAAAACTATATTTTAAATCATGAAACATGGAATAAAGATTTATATAGGTAAAGATTCATAAAAACAATAATACCAATCCATATGAATTAAATCTTGATCAAGGTAATCATTAAAAAACTATAGAGAGTACAAATAAAATGCATTGGTATATTGGAACAACATCTTTATAAACCATTTAAAACCTATTTTAAAAATAATTGGAGCATAGTTAAAACCATAATAGAGACTCTCTAGAAACTCCCACTTTCTTTCCTATAAAGGCAGGGAGGATTACCCAATGCATTGGAGCATTATCTCGCCACACCCACTGTATAATCTATATTTGGATTACCTAACCCTATATGGGTGCACCTATCGTATAATATATATAGGGATCACCTATGAGTTATTATGGTTCCCATCCTTTCATATAAGATGCATTAGGCTCACCCTTTCATAATAAATAATGTTTATGTACTGTTCATGAATAAAAAATCTATATTCCTTTATTTTTGAATCATAACAATAATCAGTGTTCTTTTGTAGGTTGATTAACCAATAAAAAAAGAAATGGGTTCCATGACAATCCCTTAATCTATCCAATGAAATATTTTTTATGGTATTAATACAACATATTCCCAGTGGAATGAAAGTATCATCAAGACTTGTTGTCTTTGTTGAATAAAAACACCATTAAAATAATATTAAAAAAATAATTTGATAAAATAACTATTCCTATTTGAAAATCACTTTTAAAAATTAAAAAATCAAAAAATATTGAGAAAATATTTTTATTTGAAAATAAACATAAAGACATATAAATGAAGATTAATGGAAAATAATGGACACTATGATGGGGAAATCCATTTATGCTAGAAATGTTAAAATAAAATAATCTTTTAAAACATTTCGTAAATGGAATCAAAAGTGAACCATTTAGAAAAACTTAAGAAATTTCCTTTTTAAAAACTATTAAAATAAGGTACAATGTCATTTAAATAGCCTTATATGATATATTTTTTTAAAAAATATATTTCATGAATTTTTTTAAGGAAATATGGATATGGAAGAGAAAGATTCCTGATCTAAAAGAAGATATAAGATCAGTACCACTTACAGACTAATTTCTTGAATTTTCTTCCACATATAAGGGAGTAAATGGTTATTAAACATGTATACCACATTCATAACCAGAATATAAGAAAATTTATTTGTTTCAGGAAAATAATAACATATCATTTCCTCCAAAGAATCCTTGAACAAAAAAATACCAAAAGAAATTACATTGTAACATAAAGCATTTTCCACTTTGTTAACTTTTCAATTGTAAGACACAAAAAGAGTAACTTAAAATGAAACAATAAATATCATGAAAAAATATATATTCATTAAACAACAAGTTAAAGGGGATGTATATACACCTCATAAGAGTATACAGGAATATATCATAAACATATGTACCAAAGAAAGGAAATTTGTATGATTAACCCTTATAAAGATCATATCACTTAATTGAGAGTTTATCACTAGAGGGATTATGTGTAAAAAATTCAAATAGAACTAAAAAAAGAGGAAATATAATATAAATCAATTTAGAGTCCAATTCAACCAAAAACCTGATAAATTGGAATATATATACCTTTATATAAATTAAATCTCTTCAATATATTATGATACACACAACATCGAGTTTACATTAAACGCGATACTTAATTAAAATATTTTTATTCAAACATGAATATTGTTACATTACCATTAAGTGAGTAGGTATGAATATGAATAAATAATTTTAGAAATTATAAGGTTTAGAAATATATAAAATAAATTCAATGGTTATCTATTGACTATAAAAAAATAAGAACCATTTGAAAGAAAAAGAAATGTTCTCTGAAAAACTCTATTTTTATAAAAAGAAATTTGAGTTTCTATTTGCAAAAATAATTTAATATTATGTTTTACTGATTTTATAAAAAAATTTAAATATTTTTTTAAATCATCATATCAATAATAACTTATGTTGAAATTTTGGGATTTTTTTCAGAAAATATTAATTTATTAGTGAATAGTGGAAAATAAAGATATTTATGAAATTAACATATTTTAAATAAATTTAGTACCATTATTTTTTAAATTTTATTTAATATTAAAATAATAATTATTTAGTCATATTAAATCCAATTAATAAAATTCGAGTCATATTATACTAGATTTTAGAATAAGTTTATTTTTGGGCTTTAAAATACATCTTTTATGAAAACCGTTTTAATGTGTAAAATATTTATCGATTTTTAAAAAATAAAATAAAAATTATTCAATAATTATTTAAATGATAATAATATATCACATATATATTAATTTAAACTCATATAATTATTATTAGTTTGTTATATATTTAATATATTATCTACTTTTTCTTAAATAATGCATTCCTTGAAAAACAATTCTTTCAACACATCTGTGGGATTAATTTAAAATTAAAAATTTCCACTTCTATGATATAAATTTTAAAAAATGGATACCACATATATAATCTTCATTATTTATATTACATAATAATTTGAACTATATTTTTTACCATAATGAATATTGAAAATAGTAAAAATCATTTACCATTGTTAAGGTAAAAACCAGTTTACTAGGGTGTTAAACTAAAACTATAAGTGTTAAAAATTGTCCAATACATGTATATTTACAAGTTTATTGTATTAACACAACATTATATATTATAATTTTCTAAAAACGCCCAATTTTTATCCTTTTTTTATTGAGGAAATTATGGGTGTAATTATTTCTTTTCAAAAAAAATCCAAGTGTGTCCTCTCCGCTACTTATAAAAGGCCATCCCTTCTCCTCTCCTATTAACACTTAAAAAAACCTGAGGATCAGAAAAAAATAACCAAATAAATTCCCTACTCTCATAAAATAATCTTATAAGACTTGTTTTGGTCATAATTCTAACCTAGAAAGGCTTTGGGTGAAAACCAAAATAAGTTGTGAGAAGAAGAGCTAATGCCCTTAACAGGGTGATTTATTTTATTTCGTTGTCATAATTATCCAAATATTAATAAAAATTGATGATATAATATACTCATTATCTTCAATAAACCAATATGTTGTTATTTTAAGGTAATAACCTAAAACCATATTCTCATCCTGTAAATGAGAGACAAAACCGTTGATCGTGTGTATGGTGGATTTCCACATCACGAACCAATGTAATCCGTCTTCCGTCACCAGTTATTATGGATGGATCTATTGATGTATAAAATTATAATATTTTTTTATAATATAATTATACTTTTTTTAATTATAATATCACATATACTATCTTAGATTCCATTTTATAGAAAATATGATAACATCGCTCATGTGTTCTATGAACTACCGCCTCGTGTAGGGATGCGATGTATTTTTCAATTATGATTTACATGGTAAACAATAAGGATTAATTTTTTTTCGAAATAATATATTTACTAAAAATTAATTATTTCTGGAGAGAAATATATCCTATAATTTCATATCTCAACATCTACTAAATAAATGATAACATCATTTGTGTGTACGGTGGACTACCGTCTCATGAAGTGATGCGATTTATTTTTCACCAACTCAATACATAGAAGGTAAAAACGGATTTATATAATGAATTTAAGGGAAAGATATGAAATTTTATTTATTATGTAAAATAAATATACAATCCAGATACTATCCCTTTCACCATTTAGGGAAATGATAACATCGCTCGTGCATATGTACGACCTAGCATCTCCACAAAGAGATGTGACTCATTATCTATATTCAAAATTCAATAATGATTATAAAGATACATATAATGAAAAAAATTATATTTATAACATTAATATTATTCTATATATTATGTATCTATAACCTATTTCTAAGATTCATAACTTTCATGATGAAACGTGGAAGAGAAAACACAAAAATTAACTTGTGAAACTCTAGTGGAGATAAAATATTATTATCGAACAGGTAATAAGATATTATAAAAGGATCATATATGATATTAAAGATAATAATATGATTTTGTTATAAGTTAATAACATGCTTATGACCACTGTAATGGAGGTTAAATAGTGCTCAAATAATGGTAAGTGTGAGGTTAGTGATTTCATAACTCAATTTCCATTCATTGGGTTATACGACTTCAATGTTGATTATATAATAATAAAATAGGCATGAAATGAATTTTGATTGATTTATTTTCAATTTATTTTTTTCTATGTGGATATAAATATGTTACACATAATCACCTCATTTAATAACTCAATGATATAAACTTTTTAAGGGTTTTATCTCAAAATTTATTCTTCAAGACACACATTCTTTTATACACCTAATTTCTTTTAAATGGTGTATATACTTTCCCTTTACAAAATATATCATGAATAATTCCCACATAATGATATTTTGAGCTAAAATTCTACTGATTAATTCATGGGAAGTTATGATTCAAAAGTTTACAAAGGATTAAGGGTTTAGGTTTCAAACTCAATTTAATCAAGATTTCTTATACTTGAATTTCGATGAATGGAAATTATTTTATCACAATATAACAAAACCATTTAATTTTATTATTCTCTAGTTATTCATAATTTTTTCAAGTAATAGTGCAATTTTCATATCTTTGGTTCTTAAAATTATTGTTAAAAAGTTTTAATAACATCGAACTTCATTTCTCTCTTCAATCAAAAATATTTGTTTTTTCAAAATCCATGTTTTATAATAATGATCTAAAAATGTTTTACTATGATAGTTTAAATTCATTTTTAACAATTATTTAATTTTTAAAAAATCATTTAAAAGGATAATTCTTGTTTATTTCTAAATTAATTAGTTTTTTTATATATCTTTCAAAAATGTGAATAGAATTTTTTAACGTATTCACGATGAACATAACTTTGATGTTTTCATGACCACTTAGTGTTTTAAATATTCCCTTTTATGTTTGAAAATTTATTTTATTTTTTTAATATTTGAGATATCTTTAGATTTTAAATAATTTTTTTTTCAAAATGAAAATGAAATTTTATTGAAATTTTCTTCAAAGTGATCTTTCCAAATCATTTTCCATCTAAGATGACCTCATTTTATTTTAATAAAAATGAAAAGGTTATTTTACTCAAGAATATTTTAAATATTTTAAAAGTATTTTAGTCAATGATAATAGAAATTTAAGTTATAGATTTATTCTAAATTATATAAATGGATCTCTCATATATACCTACTCTATTATTCCTTCCATTTAGAGGGAACTACAAGCCTTATGATCATTTATCAAATGCATAAATTTAGAAATTTCATATAAAAATGATATGAAGTGAAATTATGCCACCCATTGTCTTTACATGTGTAATTCTAATGTTAATGAATTACGATTGATATCAATTTTTTGAACACATATGAATGTACATGAAATGAATGTTTTGTCTGGGACTAGAAATATATATCCCTCCAATTTATTGGGTAACACTTTTGTCTCATGAGATGTAATATATGGGATTAGGGAGTAAACATAATCCATCGTGGAACTTTTTTCACCATGTGATATATTATAGGAAGTTAGTTTTAACTCATGTTTACATCATGTTATATATTGATGATTCATTTACTATGATTCAATAATAATATAATACCATGTTATTTATGATATGATTCCAAGAAATTACTCATGTGACTTCTCTTTTATGATATAATTGTATACCTTTAACTCACATATTATTCTTCATTATCATGTTTATTCCCTTACTCAGATTTCTAGCTCACTGCATTCTTCTATGTTATCTGTAGGTTATACCATGTGGTTTTGGGAGATCAAAAGAATTCAGGATCTCATTATGATGAATAAAATAAAAATGTTTTATTTTAGCCTCAATTTTATTTATTATGAACATAGTACTACAAATACACTAGACCTTTTCAATCCATAGTTCATAATTAATGGATGAATATGTTTAAGAATAATGTAATAATATATATGAAAGGATCAAGTATTTATAATTGTTATCATAGAAAAGGGTTAATTAAACATTATAACTAGGATGAGAAACATTTCGTGAGAAACATAGTGATACGTTTAAGGATGATAATAAGTATAAGAAAATATCTTGAAATATCGGTGAATTATAGAGTGAGCGTTTTTTGAAAAATTACACCTCTTTTTGGGTACAACAAGTAAAAGTGGTTCTTGTACAAATGTACCCAGGGATTTTAACTCCAAAAAGTAACTAAGTTATTGACTTAAGTGTTACCTAGTACATCAAAAATGAGATTTAATATACTCCTGGCTTGAAACTCATGGGGGATATGAATTTGAAGTTCAAAAAATCATTAAAAATAATTATAAAGGACTTGAAAGAATTTTTAGGTTAGAAAACTTAATAGGAATCATTTCCTTGGATAATGTAGATTAAAACCTAAAGGCATATAAGTTAGATCACACTTACCATCTCCACGTCATGGTGTAGTTTTTTATTCAACACTACATTATTTGGATGGGTATAATAATGAGTATAATTAATGTAAGAAATTAATATAACTTGATAATGTTTCTGTATATATAATATAACATCCAATTATATACCGTTTCACCATCAATATAATGACATTGTCGCTCGTACGTACAAACGGCTTATTGTCTCCACGACATGATGAGATTAATTTCCACATTCACCATTCATTAATGATTATAAAAATATATATTATTAATAAGTATGTAATATATGACAAATAATGTAACTGGAATATATATAAATATATATCATTCACTTAATTCCATTCAATACAATAAGAAAATAGAAACAACGTTTATGCGTACGAACGACCTACTATCTCCATAAACAATGTTTTCCCTTTAATATATCTATCTATTATACATATTTATATTCAGAATATATATGATACATAAATAATGTTTTACATTCTAGAAGAAATTAAATCATGATATAAGTGATGCGATCAAGAATAACAAGTTAAAACACGTACAATAAAGAAAGATATTATTACTCGAAATGTTATTTTAATATGGAAATTATTATTAAATGGGTAGTATAAAGTCATAAATGGATCATATATAATATCATAAATATTAATATAGTTATTTTATACTTTAATAACATACTATGGTCATTATATAGAAGGTTAAATATACCCTTGACCAAAGGAATGTACAAGGTAAGGGTTAATTTCTCAATCTCATTATTATTTCTAAGATTGTTTATGTGTAAGTTTTTACTAGGAAATATTTATTATTCATGTCCATGTTTCATAAAAGAGTTTTCAAAAGTATTCTAATTATTGGACCCTTTAACTAAAACATCATTTTAAATGGTCAAAATTATTATTCTTATAAATCATTCCCATTAATGTCTATGTTTTGAAAATGGATTTTAACGATTTATTTATATGGACAAGAATGCTTTAAAATGTAAATTCATTTCAAATGTTACAAATTTGGTATGGGACACTTTTATTCAAAAATTCATTTTAAATGTATTCCTTTCAAAATTGTGCGACTTTTAAAATATTTCATAAAAAGGGACATTTATCTGAAAAATTTTTACTAATCATTTTCAACTATGTCAACATCATTGGCTGGATATTATTATTTTTTGAGGTTTATTTTTTATAAAAAAAACTCCATATTGTATTGAATGAGTTATGATATATTTTACTATGGATGTGCTATTTTTGTACCATTCCTTGTTTATAGTTAAGGTATTGAAATGTCATATGCTATTTTTAATACGAATTTTTATGTTATGTTTCAAAATTTTCATATGAGGAATGCATTGGACTTAGTAAGTAATGGGTGGGGCTCGCTAGAGCCCCACAATTCATCGGTAGGTCTCATGAGTCAAATTAGTGTATTGGCCCGAGGCCTTGCCAAATTTTTTATTTGTAGTCTTGGAACGAGGCCTTGACTATGTGGTTATGATGTCCAGCATTATGCATTCCCTCGTTATGAAATTAGTTATTACCTGTGTTTATTCGACTAGTAGAATATCAATGTGCATGTTTATATGGTAATGTTCAACTTATTTTTAGATTATTATGTTCATGATTTATGTTTAAAATGATTCTATTTTATTATACAGCTTTCCTTAAAATCTTATAGCTTCTACTAAATTATTTACCCTTACTGAGCATCTGATCTTAGCCCTTTATTATGTTTTATTTTCCTAGAATTCCAAGAAGGGTATTATGATTTATATTCATGTTTAAGCTAAGAGAATAATGACTTTTTCAAAGGATTATTTATGCTATGTTTTTTGTTAGAAATTATAATGTAATGTTCATTTATGTAATCTATTTTCCATGATTGTTAAACTGATCAGTCCTTTGGGACATAATTCCTTGTAATCAATCCAATGTATTAAAATAATACATCAGCTCTGGGATTCTGGGGTCGGGGTGTTACAGTTGGTATCAGAGGAAATCTATCAACACCCTTAGAAATAGATTTAGATGAAATATTATTTGGAAACAATACCCTAGGATATAATTTGAGAATTAGTATAAAAGAACAAACGAAAATTATGTTAATGTAGATATTATGTCAGTTTTCCAAGAAATACATCCCTATCTAGATACTGCATGTGGTTGTGGTTCTGACACAGATGTATGTAGGAGTGAAATATATAACAAGGAGTATTAGGCTTGACCTGGGGTATCCTGATACATGACAATGGGCGTTACTGTGCACCTGGTGTCACACTCCCAGAGGATATGATTGGGATAATTCAAATTTTATTTAAAACCCATTATGAAGGATTTATGAGTAAATATATTGGCAAAGAAACCAATGTTATGATTATGAGACTATATGTGTGTAAATCTTCAATTAATGTTGGTAATTTTTATAGTTTTTGGATAATAAATTATGATATTATCTAAAATAGTGTATTTCATCATTTAGAAATGTATCACAATAGAATAAATGCAAACTACAACAATACTCATGATCCAAAGAGTAAGAAGGATCATATCTTTCATGGTCTTAAGCCATCATTTAGAAGGGAAATAGTCTCCCAAGTTTATGCATCGTATGATAAAATATTATCATGTGTTAATAAGATAAGTAATGAATTATCTGAGTCCTATAGATTTAAAGGGAAACGTGAAAAGAAAAGGATGAAAAAAAAGATGGATAAAGGGAATAAGGGAAATAAGGATTTTCCCACAAGTGATAACTGTTGAAATAATCACATTAGTAAATGATTGAAGGGAATTGGAGTATGTTATAAGTGTAGAGAAAAACGAAACCATGTTCTTGATTTCAAGGGTAAGAAAAAGGTTTCAAATGCACAATGCTCCATCTGCAAGGAGTTGAGATACTACACGAATAAATGTCCAAATAATTAGAGTATGCCTAAAATGACGCTACTGGATAATAATCAAGTTGTGATACTACCATAGATAAAGATGACTGACTAATATTTTTTATGTTGTTATTAAATAATTATGTCATTTGTTTGTTGTATCAATGATGTACTAGTTATATTAATTATGGAAATAAAAAAAGATTGCACTATAGTACTATTTCATTAAGGATTTGAGATTGTGTGGTACCATGAAAAGTGACTCAATAGATGGTTAAAAGTTTTGGAAAATATATGGTTGAGATAATGATAAACCATAATATGGTCTTAATACTAAGGTAGTGATTTTAGATTAAGAGATAATTGAGTTGGATAAAGTATATTGGATATTATTGACTTCCTTGGAACTAATTAATGGTGTGTTTATTCCATCATTGTTGGAGATTACAACATTTTTGGATTTAAGGAGTATATATAGCATTAAATGTTTTACAGAAGGAATAAAGAAGTATATACCTATTCAAATAAGGTTTTATGGTAATTCATTTTGTTGCCATGTTTTAATATAATAAATTAATAATGTATTATCATGTTGTTATGTGATAAAAGATATCTTCATTATGTTATGTTGACCTTCCTTATAAATTTTTGTACTGTGATTTTTGACACAAGTATTTTTATATATGTCTAAAGGATAGGATAGATGAATTTGGACATTAGATACTATTTTTTAAGGTTAAAATATTTCTTAAGATTCTTTTTTGATTCTTATAAAAAGGAAAACCCGGAGGTTGGTCGACATCCTGTCACATCTGAGAAGGTCGTGAGACTTGAACCCATAAGAAAAGGGAGACAGGGGTACATCACCTACAACAAGCCAACGTGATGTCCTGGTTTGTATAATGTAGTTTTTTGAAAAAAATGGTATGAGGGATGAATTATAAATTTGTTTTTCTAAACCCTATACGATTAGGTATAATAAAATATTTTTGAGTTCTATTATCTTTTGGAGATAAAGATGAGTTTGTGCAAGAAATTAGTTAATGGTTAGAACTCTACTTATTAAGTATTTTTTCTTATTTTATGATGAAAATAATTCTTAAACATTAAGGAAAGGATCTCAAAACCAAAAATTTGTTATCCTAATACCTTATGTTTTTTTTTGAACTGATGATATTTTAAATCATCATAAATATATGGCTTTGAGGCCCTTAATTTGGGATTTATTGTTCACTTTTTTTTTTGTGATTGATGACCTCAATAACTCCCTATAAATATTTACGTATCCCCTCCATTTATGTGTCTATAATTTCTACCAATGCTCTCCTATTCAAAACCCTAATTTGGTGGTGACTTTTTTCATTTCACATTCCCTCTTACTAAGACTAAATTTAATTAACCCTATTTTGGATGTGGGTTTTCTAAAAAGGTATTTTATATTTTAAATGTTTTATTTTCGAAGAAAAATTTAAAATTGAGAGGACACAATTTATTAAAGGAGGTGAGAATGTAACACCCCAAGATTTTATAATATGTTATCTCTTTAAAGTAATTCAATAACTTGCACCACACACAACACTGAGTTCAAGCGCACCACGACTTGCCAAAATAGTCATTCAAAAAGTGGTTATTAAGAGTATTAATTGAATTTTGAATTTTATATACTGCACATAATTTTAATATTCATATTATATGTTTTTAGACATAATATAAGAACAAATTCATTTTTTCAGATAAAAGAAGTATTTTTAAAAAAATGTCATTTTCCGCCTTTTCATAGTGAATACTTTTTAAATCCAATATTCAAAACTTTTATATATTCAATTTGATGAAATTAAATTCCTATTTAGAATCAGGGCATAAAAATTTTGTTTGGAAAAATTTTGGGTACTTTTCTGATAACATTCATATTTTAATGAATAGTAAATAAAATTCTAAAATTTAATTGAAATTTTTAATAATCAAAATAATTTATAGTGTTAAATTATACATTTGAGTTGTTTTAAATTATAATTAGATTATATTTTTACCATTTAATAAATTTATGGTCATTGGATGTAATTTCACTTTATAATTAGAACTAAACAACTGTCAATATTTTGACAGTTTTTTCTTCTTAAAAACCTGCTTTCTGGTTTTGAAAATAGGAATTAATTTTAAATTAATTAATGAAACATAAATGTTTTGAATTTGGTAAAATTTACATGATTTTTGAATTTGGAATATCAAAATTGTCTTTGGGTGATTTTTTGGTATTTTTCTGAAAACATACAATTTTTGATGAATAATGAAAATTAATTCGTTGTAGATAAAAACAAAAATTTTCCTTTATATAATTATTTCAATTAAAAATTTATCTTAAAGAAAAAATAGATACATAATACATATATTTTTACAATTTTATTCATTAGAGTCATTTTAAAATAAGATTAGACATATAAAATATTATTGAACTTTTTAATACCTTTTACCCACCTTCTAGGCACATCTGAAAATTTGTATCAAACAGAATTTTATCGCTTCTATGTGTAGAATTTCAAAAATACAAGATACACGGTTGTCATCTGTAAGTAAAATGTGGTTCAGTAGGATGAAAATAGTTTTTGGTGAATAATATCTTTGGAATTTTATTTACCACAGTTAAAAGTAAATAGGGTAATTAGAGGTAAAAATGATATTATAATTACCATAAAACATGTCCTAATTCTATTGGATAAGTTTATTACGACCAAAATCATCCTTAGGATTAAAATATGATCCTTTTTGATTCACATGGATTATATTATGACTTTTATTATATTTTATTTAAAGAAGAGTCAAAATTGTTAAATTAAATGTTTATAAACTAAAAACTTTTCAATATATTGTTGTACATAAGATAAATTTGACTATAAATATTCATTATAAAGATAAAAATATTTAATACATAATGGTATTTTATTTATAATTTTTATACAATAAATAATTAAATTTATTGATGACCCAATGATGATGTAGTAATTACCTTTTTAATAAAATACTAAAATAATTGATGTCATAAATAATAAAAGAAATGTAAATTGATACAATAGATGCATTCCATGAATTTTATAGGTCAATATGACATGTTAGAGTTTATTTCATTAATTTTTTTCGAAATAATCAAGCTATTGTGACTTTCACAATAACCAAATTCTAAATAGTGTCAAAATTGACCTAAATGAGTTTTTAAAACAAATACTATTTTATTAAATTAAATAAAAGTCCTAAAAATATAAGGTTCAGACAAAGGACTTATATAATGATATATATGTTATTAAGTAACCACTTGAGGTTCTCTTGGCACTTTATAGTATTTTTATTATCTTTGTAATATAAAAATACAATAATACATGGTAAACGTTAAACTATTTAACTAAGAGTTAATTCTAAAACAAAAGGTTAATATGGTGACCTAAACTTGTCTAAAATAAATATTTTGAGAGGTTTTCGACCCATCCCCACCTTATCCACTAAATAGATCTATTCTTAGCTATTAGAAATGAGAAATAATTTTATAACAAATTAATATTTTAAACATTTCATAATGTTCCCCTCACCTCTCTTATAAATGGGTACTTACCCTTCTCTTAATTTGAGACCTCCAAATCCTTTTCTCTCGGACAAACCCTACTAAAATATACTCCCAAAAACCCTCACTTAAACATAGAGGGCTTACTTTGATCATAAATCCCACCTAATTATCCTTTTTGTTCAAATCAAAAGGAATCACCTGAAGAAGAGGCAATTATTTCATCACCTCTTTCAAAGTTATTTGCTTCTTCTACTTCCTCTTTATTTGTTATTTACATAATAAAATAATAAATCCAGAACCTTTTAAATTATAATATGTTATTATAAATATGGTACATCATATTCATTATTCTACCCATCCTATAAATGAAAAAGTAACCATGCGTGCGTACATACGGCTTATTGTCTCCACGTCGGGGTGTAGTTTGTTATTAAACGCTACATTAGTTGGATGGGTATAATAATGAGTATAATTAATGTAAATAATTAAAATAACTTGATAATGTTTCTTTATACATAATAAAACATCCAATTAAACACCGTTTCATCATCAAAAGAATGCAATTGTTCCACATGCATACGTACAACTTACCGTATCCACAACGCGATGCGATTCATTTCCACGTTCACCATTCAACGATGATTATAAAAATCTATATTATTATTAAGTATATAATATATGATAGAATAATGTTACTGAATATATATATATATCTTTGTGTGTTTGTGTGTGTGTGTAAATTTATATATATCTCATTACCATACTTCCGTTCAATACGATATGAAACGGAAACAACGTTTATGCGTTCGCACGACCTACCATCTCCATAAATGGTGTTTTCCTTTTCATATATCTATCTATTATACATATTTTTATTATGAATATATATGATACATAAATAATGTTTTATATTATGGAATCAATTAAATCATGATATAATTGATACGATCAAGACTAACATGTTAAAACATGTACGATAAAGAAAGCGATTATAAACAGAAATGTTATTTTAACATGGGAATTATTATTAAATTTCTAGTATAATTTCATAAATGAATAATATATGATATCATGAATATTAATATGGTTCTGGTGTAATTTAATAACATATTATGGTCATTATACAGGATGTTAATCATACCCTCTACCAAATGAAAGTACAAGGTAAGGGTTAATTCCTCAATCTCATTATTATCTAAGATAATTTTTAGGTACGTTTTTACTGGGAAATATTTATTATCCATGCCCATATTTCATAAAATAATTTTCAAAAGGATTCTTTTTTAGGGACACTTTAACTAAAACATCAATTTAAATTCTTTAAATATTTATTCTTCTAAATCATTCTCATTAATGTCCATGTTTTCAAAATGGATTTTAAGGATTTATTCATATAGACGTGAATGTTTTAAATTGTAAATTCCTTTCAAAAGTTTCCAATTGGTATAGGAAATATTGATGAAAACATGTATTTTAAATCACTTCCTTTCTAAATTTGGTGACTTTTAAATGATTTTATAAAAAGAGATATTTCTATCAAAGAGTTTTACTGATCATTTTCAACTATGTCAACATCCTTTTCTGGATATTATTCTTGATTGAGGTTGATTTATTACAATAAAAACTTTCATATTGTATTGAATGAGTTATGATATGTCTGTCTATGGATGTGATATTTTTATACCATCCATGGTTTATGGTTTAAGTATTGACATTTCGTTTGCTAGTTTTAATACAAATATTTATGTTATGTTTCAACATTTTCATATAAGGAATGAATTGGACTTAGTAAATGATGGATGGGGCCCTCTATAGCCCCTAGAGTCATCATTAGGTCTCATTATACAAATTATTGTCTTGTCACAAGGCCTTGGAAAATTTTATTTGTAGTCTTGGCATGAGGCCTTGACTACGTGGTTATGATGTCTGGCATTATGCATTCCCTTGTTATGAAATTTGTTATTACATGCGATTATTTGACTAGTAGAATATCCATGTGCAGGTTTATATTGTAATATTTGACTTATTTATAGAATATTATGTCCATGATTTATGTTTAAAAATCTTTGGTTTTTATTGTACATCTTTCCTTAAAAGCTTATAGCTTCCGCAGAATTATTTACCCTTATTGAGCATCTGAGCTCACCCCATTATAATGTTTTATTTTCCCAGGATTCCTAGAAGGGTATTATGTTTTATATACAAGTTTAAGATATGGGAATAGTTGAGTTTTCAAAGCATTATTTATGTTGTGTTTTATGTTAGAAATTGTAATGTAATGTTCATGTATGTAATCTATTTTCTAAGACTGCTAAACTGATCGGTCCTTCGGGACTTGATTTTATGTAATCATGCCGATTTTTTAAAATAATGCACATACTCTGGGATTATAGGGTTGGGGCATTATATTATAATATTTAGTTTTAGAGTAATGGATTATTTGGAAAGAATGCTATTTTGTTTTTGGAGATGTATACTGAAGGGTTTTACAGATATAAACTTCTGGGATGGATTAATTACACCTTGGGAGTTACTATTATGGGATTAATGATTAATGTATTATATGGGAAAACATATTCTAACTATTTTTTATTTTATAAAAGACAGAAGTAATAAATTTTTAATATTTTAAGGACTATATTATTTATTAGAAGTTTATTTTAGTTCCTTAAGAAAAAAATTCATCTTAAATAATCATCGTTTGGAGAAATAGATAAGATTGTGATAAAAAAATTAATAAAAGGAAGAAACTATACTCATAATTAATACTATATCATTAATTTATCTAATCTATATGGTGAAGGGATCCCAAAAATTTAGATAATGTTTCTTGAAATAAAATTTTTATTCTTTATTGATAAATTGAAGGAATATTATCTCATAAAAAAGTATAACATTATATATAAAGTGGATATTATTTGAAAAAACGTTTTTTCATTTCCCACTAATTTTCTGCTCTATGGAAACCAATTTATGTTATGACCTTCATATTTTGATTTCGTTCATTTTAAGAGTATGTTTTATTAACCCCCTTTATGATGTTTGTTTTCCATAATGGAAATCTCAAATGACCAACCCTTGAAATATGGACACAAATTCTAATTACAAGAAAGAAATTTATTTGAGGGGTATAATTTAACACCCAAATATTTTTAAATATATTCATCTTTAAATAAATTAAATATCTTTTATATCTTGTGAGGTGTGAAACATTGAGGTTAAACGAAATGTGCTAATCTATTGAAACATTATCATTTAAACATGATGTTTATAACCTCACTATTAAGTTGGTAGATATAAATATAAATATATTAATTTTTAAAAAATATTATTAACTCATTTGTAAAATAAATTCAAGGGTTATCTATTTATTATAAATCAAATAAGAACCATTTGAATGAATATTTTGTTTTCTGAAAAAACAGTTTTTTCTTCTTTTAAAAGCCAGTTTTAGTTGATCTCTACACACATAATATAAAATTATTTTTTAAACTTTTATAATTTTTATTCTTCAAAAATAAATTAATTTTTAACATCATAATACTTATTTTAACTTATGGTTATTTTTTTGGATTTTTTAGAAAATATTAATTTTTCAATGAATAGTGGAAAGTAATTTTTTTTTATAAAATTGTAATTTCTTTTAAATAAATTTAGATCCATTATTATATTAATTTTATTAAAAAATGATAGAATAATTATTTATTTATATTCAATACAATTAATTATTTTTAAATCATCTTTATACTACATTTTTTTATAATTTTAATTTTAGGGTTTAAAACACTTGTTCTATGAAAAATACTTTAATGTGTATAATGTTTATCCAATTTAAATATTTAAAATAACCAATAATTATCCATAATTTAAATTAAATTTTTATATTATAAATATATAAATATTAATTTAAATTAAATTAATTGTTATTACTTTTCACATAGTTAATATGAGATTATCTTTTCCTTAAAAAATGAATTTCATTAAAATAAGTTATTTCAACACATTTCTTGGTTAATTTAAAATTAAATTATTCCACTTATGTAAGTTGAATTTGTAAAAATAGATTAAATATTTTTAATAATAATAATTTATATTATCTAATAAGTTCATTTTAATTTTTTACCATAAGGAATTATGAAAATAGAAAAAAATTATTAACCACTCTTATGTTAAAAATGGGTTTATCAGGGGGTTAAACTAAAAATATATGGGTTAAAAATTACCAAAAACTTTTCTAATTCCAATTTTACAGTTATATTTATAACTTATATCTTATAATGTTTTTATAATTGTTTTTTTGGATCCTTTTTCATGATAAAAATGTTGGGGAATTATTTCTTTTCAAAAATATCCATGTGTGTCCTCTCCCGCACTTCTAAAAGGACACCCCTCTCATCTCCACTTCACACATCCAAAAACCATTAGTTCAAAAAAGACCCTAATAAGTAACTTCACTAAATCTCTTAAATAAACATTTAATAATTGGGTTTATCATGAATCTAACCTTGGAATGAGTTTGTTGTAAACCAAAATAAGTTGTCCAAAAAAGGGGTATCATCCTTAACTAAGAATTTTATTTTATTTCTTCATCCACCTCATCCATATATCATTGAAACATGATGATAAAATATCCTAAATATATTATATATACTGAGATATTTTTATGATATGTTAGTTTCCTACAACCATATTCTCCTCCCTCAAATGAGAAACAAAATTTTAGATCTTGTGTACGAAAAACTTCCACCGGAGAAACCAACATAATTTGTTTTCCATAATTGCTTATCATAGCGAGATATATTGGAATATATAGTGATTATATATTATTTTTATGATATAATCATTCTTATGTAATTATAATATCACATATACCTTATTAATTTATATTCCGTAGGAATATGATAATGAAACTCATGTTTAAGGTGGACTCCCACCTGACAATGCGATGCGATTCATTTTTTCACATATGATTTACATGAAAGAAAAATAAGTATTAAATTTATATTGATATATTATATTCATTAAATATTAATGATCTTGAAATATAAATATAACATATCATATAATTCTTTACCCTAACAAATATTTAATAAATGAAAATGTCATTCGTGGGTACGGAGGACTACCTGCTCGCGAAGCATTGCGATTCATTTTTCAGGAATGATTTACATAAAAGGTAAAAAAGAGTAAATTTAATGAGTATATGTGATATATATGACATTATATAGATTGTTTAAATTTAATACACAATCAAATTAATTATCCTCTCATTCATTAAGGCAATGATAATGTTGCTCATGAGTACGCACAACTAACCGTCTCCACAATGTGATGTGGTTCATTCCTTATGTTAAAATTTTGATAAATAATATAAAGATGTATATATTGAATAGAAATGATAATTGTAATATTAATAAAATTATATTGATGATTTAACTATAACATAGGATCAAGATCTAAAACCTTCATGATGGAACATGCATGAGAGAACAATGATATTAACACCAGAAACAATATTAATAATGGATGAATATTATCGAATGGGTAATAATATGTTATAAAAGGGTCATATATAATATTATAAATAATAATATTGGTCTTTTAAAATTTAATTAAATGTTTAAAATCACTATAAAGGAGGATAAAGAGTGCTCAACAAAATAGAAGCATGAGGTAAGTGGATTTTTTAACGTAATTTCCATTCGCTGGGTTATACGATCAATTAATTGATTATATTATGTGATAATTATGTTTGAAATAATTATTGATTAATTTATTGTTTATTTAAAATATTTTTTTTGGATATATATTTTTTACACATAATCACCCTATTTATTTACTCCCACCACAATGATATGACCTTTGTAAGGGTTTCATCTCAAACATTCTTCTTTAACACACATGTTCTTTTATATAATTAATTACCTTAGAATACTATATATAATAATCCTTTACCTAATATATAATTAATAATTCTTAAATCAAGATATTTTAATTCAAAATTCATCTACTTAATTCCTGGTAAGTTAAGATTCAAAATTTACAAAATAGGTAAGGGTTTATGTTTCAATCTCATTTTAATCAGGATTTCTTATGCTTGAATTTAAATAGAAGGAAATTATTTGATAATTTTATAATAAACCCATTTAATTTCATTCTCATCATGTTATTCGTAATTATTTCAAGTAATAATACCATTTTAATGTACTTTTTAATTAAAATTAGTTAATTTTTTTTATGAAAATCTATTTTTGTTTCTCTCTTTGGTTGAAAATCCTTCTTCAAAATCCATGTTTTCTATTTTTTTAAAAAATGTTTTACTATGACTGTTTAAAGTATTTTTAACCTTAATTGAATTTTTAACGTTTTTTCAAATGTAATATTCCCAAAATTTTCTTAAAAAGGTATATTTTGACTTATCTTACAAAAATGTGAAAGGTATCTTTATTTTTTAATGTATTCTGCACGAATAGAACTCTTCTTCCGTCATCTCCTCTCAATTTTTTAAATAATCATTTTTACAATTCAAAGGTTACATTAAAAAATATATTTTCATTAATGTTTGATGTATTTTTAGATATTATATAATCGTTTTATAAATCAATTGGATATTTTCATGAAGAAATTTTCAATGTGATTTTTCAACATCATTTTCCATCTTAGATGATATCCATTGATGGTACTCAAAGTGAAAAGGTTAATTTCCTAAATAATGCTTTTAATAATTTTAAATGTATTTTCATCAATGAATACAAATTTATTTATTATGGATTTATTATTAATTATATATATACATGTTTCTCACTAATATACCTTGTTTATTCTCCCATCCTCTAATGGAGTAAGACATTCCTTATAATCATTTCTAAAATTACTTAATTATGAAATTTACTTTGATCAATATATGAATCAAGATTATAAAGCTCATTTTCAATCCATGGGAAATTATTATATTCATTCCTTATGATTTATATCATAATGTTCCATGTATATCAATGTACATGAAATGAATGTGATGAGTGGGCTAAAAATTATATCACCCTCCAATGCATTTGGTATTGTTTTAGCCTCATGATACATCATTAATGGGACTACAGAGTAAGCATAATCCATCACTGGACTTTTTTTACCATGTGATATTGTCCAGGAAGTCATCCTTGACTCATTTTAATTTATTTTATATGTTTCTACCACATTTCCTTTGATTTCAAGATCTAATGATACCATGTCCTTTATATTATAATTCAACATAATTATTCATATTACTTCAATTTTATGATATCTTGTTGTACCTTTGACTCACAACTTATTTTTATTGAGTGGATGAAATAATTTGAATTATAAATTTTAATACAATTAATTATGAAGGATTCATGATGTAACTTGTTAAAGGTACAATATATACACCATATAAAATACATATGTGCATAAGATTAAAATATGCCTCAATAAAATGAAATTAAGATGGAATCCTTTACTGCTATATTAATCTCTATATAAAATCCTCATGAAATGGAGAAGCTCATATGGATTTCTAAATCCAAATAGTTTTTATTAAAATAATAATAAAGTAAATTCATGGTTATTATATACAACACACAATAAAAATAAGTGGTGAATATGATTTGTGTCTCGCATAACTAAAAGCGAGACAAGAAACCCTTATCCCAAGTTTAGAATTTCAATTTATGTCCTCTAACTCTTGTATCATAAACTTATATAAATTATTTTATTTCTTATGAAAATTTTACATTATTAAAAATATATTAATATATCTTTTATTTATTTATTTTTATGACACATGTAAATACTTAATCAGTTAAGTACACATCAGGGGTTTTGAGGATGTTTGGTTTATTATTTCAAATTGGATTCGATGAGTTGTCTCTTGTCAAATAGGTCATTTTTAAACATATCCAGAATAATAACCATGAAATAATTTTCATTTTTATACCTAATTTATAATTTTATAACCAATCATAAAATATGGTCATGATTAATAAACTACATTACAATCATAGAGACGGTAAGTCGTACATACAAATGAGTAACGTTTCCATTTTTCAACGATCATTACGAAAGGAAGGTAATAATTATTTAATATTTAAATAATGATAATAATATCATAAATAACATATGATTTATGATTAATATACTTTTATATATCATCCATGTGATGTGGTTTGAAAAGAGAATCTCATCACTCCATGGAGGAAGTAGTCCACACTTACGCGTGAACGATATTATCATTTTTAATGAGTGGAAATGAAATAATGAAAATGATATATGTAGCACCCTGACCCCAGATATATTAGAGAACATGTCTTCTAAAAATTAAATTGGTATGATTATAATGAATCAATACCTGAAAGACTAAGAGGTTAGTAGTCCTGGTAAAGAAGATATATACACGATACTTTTAGAAAAAAAGAATACACTAATTACAACACAATTTTTTTCTACTAAATATGTAAATAAATATGTGGATAACTCTAATGCATATAGTAAATCCGTGAATATCATTCATAGTACGCTTCTTGGAATCCTAGGGAAAGAATCAAATTAACGGTGAGCTCAAATACTGAGTAATGGAAATATATAGTGGAACTAATAATGAATCAATAAGAATACTCAATATAGAAAGGTAAATAATTTAACACACATGACTTGTAATCAATAAACGGAATGGAAGTGACTAGAAAATAAGAAGTGGTTATAACTGGAAATACATGCCATTCAAATAACTATATAAGGAAAAATAAATATGGAAAGGTAATAAATTTAAACAAATTACATCTAAATAACTGAAAATGAAATGTATCTATAGATATGTCGATGAAAAATCTCACGGATGAATATTAAATGAAACTAAATGAGGGAAAATTTTAATTACTTGACATCATGTTTACAAATAACATGATACCTTTACCATTAAGAGACAATTTACCTGTTCCAATTTGTGTAACTAAAATAACTCATGAGAGTACAAATGCATCAAGTGGAATCTATTAATTTGTCCCTAACCCATAGATCTTTCATTAACTAGTCACTATCTTGTAGGGTTTGAATTAACCAATCCCTAAACTATATTTTTTATTTTAAAATCATTTAAATAAATAAACTTCATTATATAACATTCGTATTGAATAAAGGATACACGTTTATCAATATTTCCCCAAATAATAAAATAAATTTAGAAGTAAACACCGTATAAAAAATGGTATATAGATCAAGAAATAATCATATCCATGAAAAATGATATAGATATTTTGGGTAAATTCAATGGTCAATGATCATAGTAAATTTAATATTTCAACGGGATAAAGGGATTCAAGGAAGTGAATGTGAATACTCTCACTAACCAAATCAATCATAAACATTCTAGAATAAGATTAAGGATAGTATTAATACAACATATCCCAAGTGTAGTAAAATAAAGGGTTGCTTTCATTGATTAATAGAAACATTATAAAAATTTATCTTAAAAATATTTTCAAAAGCATTTTAATAAAACATGGTTTTTAGAAGAAAAATGGTTCTCCAACTAAAGAGAAAAATGAATCAGGTTTTCTTAAAAAATTTAAAATAATTTGAGTATCAGAGAGTTGAAAATTGTACTAATACATGAAAAAGGTCATTAATTACCATATGAGAGGAAACTGAAGGGTACAGTGAAAAACAGTAATATAATTTCCTCAAATGGAAATACCACTGAAAGGTTATTAAAGTTATTGTTGAAAAAAATAATCAATAAACATTCTAAAGTGTCTCATACCACTTTGAAAAATTATTAATCATAAAGATCATGGTGGAATATTATTAAATGAAATCATTAATTAATATTATGATAAATAAATTCATGAAAATATATATAAAAAAGTGTTGTAGATACACCACAAAAAATATTTAAGTGGTGAACATAAACTTTATCCCAGAGATGTAAAAAGTGAGGTGAGAATCCTTTACCCTGTGTTTCCTTTCAGGTGAACGTACTTTAACATCCTATATAATTAACTTTTTTTAATTTTATAATTTCATAAGAAATTTTTTCCTTTTTATCCTGAAATTTATTTCATGAATTACTATGTTATATAAAACTACTGAAAGACTTAAATTTTTGTCTGGTGTTTTGAGTAAATTCAGTTTTTTTTGTCAAAAACATCTTTGGTAGGTCAAATATGGTCAAAGGGATCATTAAATGACATATCTATAATAATAATAACAACATAAATATCATATTTATAAATAAATTATTCTTTCTAGAAAAATTATTAAATATGGTTTTGAAAAATGAACTAGTGTTACCTTCATGGAGAGGGTAGGCCGTACACACGTATAAGTGATGTTCTTATTTTTCAATGATCGTTAGGGGAAAAAGGTAAGTAACACAATATTTCCAGAATGATAATTATATCCTAAATAACATTTTATTATATCATATTTACATATATATATAATTATGGTGGTGATAAAGAAATCACATCGTATTGGGGAGGTGGTGGTCTACACGTCTATGATCGACGTAATCACCTTTTAGTGCGTGTGAAAGGGTAATAAATTAAATGATATATATATATATATCATATTAAAAAAATTTAATTATGTCATTAATATCATATATATTTTCTTTATGTGACCTATGATTAATTATAATCATCCTTTAAACATTTCACTGATTGTGTGAACGAATCTCATCGCTTTGAGGGGGTAGTAGTGAAGAGTCCCTCAAATGATGTTGTCATGTTAACAAAAAATGGAAATTATTAAATGTATGAATTATAACAGAATTTAAGAATTATAAATAGATAATAAATATCATATGTATCATATAGATAAATATTTTCCATCATAATGACCACCATGAGTGGCGGTAGAGGAAAATAAAATTGTTTCATAAGGTAGTAATTTACCGTACACAAAAACAAAATATTTGTTACCCATTCGATGGATGTACATATTAGTGTGTGTAGAATACCTAGAATTGAAACATTAAAGTATATCTATGATAAAGGTTTTTAATACAATAATATAATAAGGATAGTTTATGGGTTGGAGAATGGGAATGAATCTACAATGCTTTAGAAATGGTGTTACCTCTTAATCAGGTAACTTTTTTGGTTTATACAAAATGATTACATGGATTGATTCCTACTGCAGTTGAGGATTATAAGATAATGGGAGGTATTTTAGGGGATATTTGGGCAGATAGTTTTCTACCCAATTTATCTTTATTAGTGTGAGGAAGTGGGAAGATAGGAGGTCCATTAATAGTGGAGGAGGAGTGGCACTCTTATAATATTTGGACAAGGGAATTCCATACACATTTTTCATATTGAATGTGAATTTAATAATTGATCCAATTTGAGAACATATAATATAAGGTTGATATATGTCCATCTAATGGAATTTTTACAATTGTATAGGTAATTTTGGGCTATACGTTTAAGGTTTAGTCTTTTATTAAGCTTAATTTTACCTTAATAATTGTAATTAATATTAATTACTTTCACTAATTACTTTTCTAAAAAAATATGGTATTATTAGACATTATAAATTATTCTGATTCCAAATATTTAATATATTTTTCCAAATTTAAATAATAGAAGTGGAAAAAATTGTTTTAAATTTAATCTCGTAGTCAGGATGACAATGAGGGTTTTTAATGTAAAAACATCTTAATGTTATCTATTTTTTTATAATATATTTCAATGTGAATTTTTTTCCAATGACATAAATTGTATTAATTTATAAAAATTGTATCTAATTAACCTTTATAACCAAATAAAAATATAATTTTACCATATTAATAAATTCAATGAAAAAGCATTTCTGAAATAAAATTCAGTATATTTATCATTTTAGTAAAAAAATAATTGTTTCAAAAAATGATCAAAAATTCACCCTAACATAGTTATTATGATTTTATTTTTTATATGATGTTTATTTTCACATATTAAATCAATTAATTTATCAAAATTCATATTTAAAATGGGTTCACCATTAAAAGGTGGTAAAATTACCTTCATAAAAATATTTATTTTTATGTGTAAAATAACGTTTGTTCTTATCTTATTCCTACAAAAAAAATGGTTGAATTTTAAAAAAAGTTTATTGAATATATAAAATATATAATTCATTAAAATCATTAATTATTTTAATTATTTTTTTTATTTAGAAAACCTCCTTTAGAAGCATAAAAATAATAATACCTCTATTTATATCCAATTGGTTCTTTTTAAATTTCCTATTAATTGGTAACCCACTAATTAATTTTTTATTTACATAAACCAAATATTTTTCATAAGTTGTTTAATACTATTGATAAACACTGACATTATGGCTAGGTTATATCATATTATATTAAATAAGAATATTTTAGTAATGTATTGTCATTTCGTGGAACTCGGTCTTATGTGTAACAGAAGCCATCAAAAAGTTCTCTCTTATGTGTGAACCAAGTTTTCAAGAAAGGTCACTCTTGTGTGTAACAAAAAATAACTAATTTTTCATGAATTTTAATATATAAAATCTATATTTAGTAGTAACTATTTTATAAAGTATCCGTATATTATATTACCTTAGTCCCATGGTGCTGCCTATCATAAACGCTATAAAATACAAGGTATTTACATTATATTTTTTGGTTGTCACATTCTAACCAAATTATTTAAATTGTATCCCCTCAAATTAATCTCTATCTGGGTAAAATATTGTTTGATATTTCCTATATTGAACTCCCACACCATGATAATGGTTTAAAAAAATACTCTAGAAAAGAGAGAAGGGCATGTAAAAAGGTTACATGGACTACCACGTAACTTAGTCTCTAAGTAGGATAACACCAGTGGAACATAGAGTTACATAATTAGAGGAAAAGAGTAAATATTTATCTGGAGTGATTAAGGTCATCAATAAAAAACAAGTCAATTATTAATAGAAATTTGAGGGCCTTAAATCTATAAATATGTTATGATTTAATAAACCATAAGTTCAAAAAAATGAAGGTATTAGGATAATTTTTTTTGATAATTTTTCTAACATTGAGTAATTATTTTACACCATATTAATATATGGAAATATACTTACATAACAATTTTTTATAAATTAAATTCTCATCCTTTTTATGTTGATAAATTTCTAATTTATCCAAAAATTAATTTTGATGTCTAGAGCACTAAAATTAATTTCTAAAGGATATTAAGGCATATAAAAGAGTTAAATTTCTAAATATTTGACTCCAACTATTATCTAAAACTAATATGGTTAATACATTAATATATAAACCAAAAAAATAATACCGTTGTCTTATCTTTAGTATCTATTCATTAAATCATTCAACTAAAAAACATATATTAACGAAGACATTGTGCAAGTTAGTGGTTGGTGTGAAACCCTTATTGTCCTTTGGTCAAGGGTTCAAGGCCCATGACCTTGTTGGATTTGATTTGTAGTCACCCAGATCATATGTTTTCCTTTTCTAAAACCATGTTTATAAAATTTCAAAAATAAAAATGATAGAGATCCTTGAAATAAAGTTAGTAACTAAACATAATTTTTACTATGATTTTCAATACAACCTTATTACATAAATACTTCATCCATTTTATCTCGACATAGTTCCTTCCTTGGTCTAGAGTTTATCCAAACTTTCATTTGTAGGATTTCTAAATCATGATGAATTATCTTAAATCTAAAAGACCTTAGGATTAATCCATGTTATTCATGATAGAAATCCTTTATAGTGATTTATAATGAAAATTTTAATTATCTTAAGCATATCCCCCAAATATTATAAAACTCAGTGCATAGGAAGACCTAAATCTTGTTTACCAGGTTACCCTGAGTTAGGATCAGAATACCTTGTCGACGTTATTACTCCTAGGTACATCTGTTCCAAAACCATGTCCACTTATAGTATCCAGAAAAGGATGTATTTCTAGAACGACCAACATAATCTCTACATTACCAAAATTATAGGATTTTATTCTACCCTTATCATCAAATTATACCATAGGTCTATTTTCTATAACCTATTATTTCCTAAATCTAGTTCCAAAGATTGATACTAAACTTAATTCTACACAAATTTAGCACCTTGACCCCAAATATCCAAGAGCTTCTGTCTGATACCAATTACATTAGCAAGTTTACTAGGAATCATGCTTCTAAAGGCTGATAGTTTAGTATTCTTGGTAAGCAAGATATATACAGGAGAATTTTCTTACAAAATAAGACACTAATTATAACAAAATTATTTTTCTACTAAATAAGTAAATAACTTTGGGGATAAATCTAATCATGTAGTAAGTCCTTGCATATCTTTCATAGTAATATTCTTAGATTCTTGGGGAAAGGAACGTAATAAGGATTAGCTCAAATGGTCAGTAAGGGAAAAATATAGAAGAAGAAATAATTAATTGATGAGAATAGTCAATATGCTAAGGTAAATAACTGAACACACATTCCATGTAATCAATAAACAGAATTGAAGTGCATAAACAATATGAAAAGGTAATAAATGGATATACATTCCATTCAAATAACTAGATATTGAAAAATAAATATGGAATGTCAAGAAACTAAAATTCATTCTATCTAAATAACTGCAAATGAAATGTATCCATAGATATATCGATGAAAAATATCATGGATAAATAATAAATAAAAATAAATTTGGGAAATTATTAATTATTAGATGTCTTGTTTCCCAGGAAAATGACACCCTTAACATCTACATATAGTTTACCTTTTATAATTTTTGTAACTAATTTATCTCATGATACTACCAATGCATTGATGGGATTTCATTAACTGGTCCCCAACCCGTAGATATTTAATTAACTTGACTCTAACCCACAGATCTTGCATTAACTAGCCCCCAACCTGTATAGTGTATGTCCAAATCATTTAAGTAAACAAAGTTCCCTATAAAATATCCTTATTAAATAAATGATATGGGTTCATCAATATTTCCCCAAACAATAAAATAAATTTCAATGTAAACATTATATTAAAAATGGTATATGGTTCAATATATAAACATATCCATGAAATATGATATAGATATTTTGGGGAAATTCAATGTTAAATGATAATAGGAAATTGAATATTTCAAGGGGATAATAGGAATCAAGGAACTGAATGTTAGTATTATTCTTTTCCAAATCAATAATTTACCATCTAGATGATAATTAAGGATAATATCAATAAAACACAACCCTAGTGGAGTAAAATAAAGGCTTATTATCATTTATGAATGGAAAAATTATAAAAACATCTTTTAAAAACATTTTAACAACATTTTAATAAAAAATGTTTCAGAAGAAAAAATGTTCTCTAACTGAAGAGAGACATGAATTCAGTTTTTCTTAAAACAAATTGAATCAATTTGACTAAAAAAGAGTAAAAATATGGTAAAAATATGTAAAAATGTATTGAATTTTTATAAGAGAGTAAAATGAAAGGTTTTATTGAAAAATGGTTATATAATTTCCTCAAATGGAAATACCATTGAAATATCATTAAAGTAATTATTGATGAATATAATTTTAAACATTCCAAAGTGTCCCATACCACTTTGAAATATTTTATATCAGAAACCTCATGAAGTAATAATATTAAATTAAATAATTAAATATCACAAAGATAAATTGATTAAATATTTAATATAAAAAATGGTCATAAGATACACCAGAAAAAATATGTAAGTGGTGAACCTCATGTTTATCTCACGAATGTAAAAAGTGAGATGATAATCCCTTAACTTGAGTTTACTTTAGGGTGAACATGCTTTAACTAACTGTATAATAAACTTATATAAACTTTATACTTGCTTGAGAAACTTTTTTATGTTTATCATAACTTTAATTTCACTTATTACATTGTCATATAAAACTTATTAAATATGTTTATGTCAGGTGTTTTGACAAAATTTAGTTTATGTGTCAAAAACATCTTTGGTTGGTTAACCATGGTCAAATGGTTCATTAAATGACATATAAGGAATAATAATAATGAGACAATTATCATATTTATACCTCAATTATTATTTAAATATCTTCCATTAAATAAGATTTCTGAAAAATGAACCAATTATACAATCATAGAGATAGTAGGCCGTACGTACGCATGAGTAACATTCTTATTTTTCAATGATTATTATGGAAAGAAGGTAGGTAAAATCATATCTTTCTAGAATCATAATTGTATCATAAAAATATATATTATTTAATCATATATATTTATATATATAATTATAGTGATAATAAATGAGTAACATCATGTCGGGGAGGCGACAGTCCACACAACCACGATTGACATTATCACTTCTTAGTGTGTGTGAAAGGGTAATAAATAAAATTATATATATATATATATTATTTATAAGAAGTTAATTATGTTACAAATATCATATATAGGCTTTTAATTTAAATTATTATTAATTATAATCATCTTTTATACATTCCATTGATCGTGTGAATGAATCATATCTCTTTGAGGGGAGGTAATCCACACTTCCTTAAATAATGACATAATATAAATGAAAAAGGATATTATTAATGGTATGTGTTATAAAATGATTAAATAAGTATAAATACATAATAAATATCATATATATCACATATTGGTATAGTTTCCATCGTAAGGGCCACTATGAGAGGTGGTAATGGAAAAATGAACAATCAACATTTTATGAGGTAGTAATTCACCATACAATGAAACAGTTTTTTCATTACCCATTAGATGGAAGTGTGTGTAAGTTTATGTTGAAACCGTAGCATATAAAACACTATTATATTGTGAATACTATTTTTTTATACAAGAATATAATAAATAAAGATGAGGGGTTGTAGAATGTAAATGAAACTAGAGAGCTTGAGAGAATGAATTACCTCTTAACCATGTAACTTCTTTTGTTTTGTACGAAAATATTCCTTTGATTGATTCTGGACTAAGGGTAGACTTCTAGGATTATGGGAGGTGTGTATAGGAGAAATTTGGGCGGATCTTGGTCAATAAAAAGTCTCTTGAGAGGTGTGAGGAAGTGGGAGGGGAGGTGGTCCTTTTATAGTGGAGGAGTATTGACACTCTTGTAATATTTTGAAAAGGGAATTACAGAAATGTTTTTCATGTTTAATGTGGAACCAATAATAGAAAAATTTAAATAAAATAGACTATAAGGTCTCTATATGGCCAAAAAATATAATTTTTACATGTTTATAGGTCTTTTTAGACCATAAGTTTAACGATTATTCCTTTATTAAGGTTAAATTTGTTTCTTAATAATTGTAATTAATTTGAATTACATTCACTCATAGTATTTGTGAAAAACAATGATTGTATTATTATAAATTATAAATTATTTTGGTTCTATATATGGAATCAATTTTTCTAAATTCTAATCATATAAGTGGTAGAAATGGTTTAAAATTTAATCCTAGAAGTAGGATGAAAATATGGGGTTTTAAAGTAAAGACTTCTGAAAGATTGATATGTTTTCATAATAAATTCCAAAATGAAATTGATTAAAATTACATAAATTGTATTAATTGATAAAAATATTACTTAATATACTGTAAAACCAGTTAAAATTATAAACTAGCCTTATAAATAAATTATATGAAAAATCATTTTTGAACTATATTCAGTATTTTTAACTATTCATTAAAAAATGAATTGTTTCAGAAAAATATCAAAAAATCACCCCAAACTATTTAATATATTTTAATTTAAAATATGAATTTTATTTTTACAGATGATATCAATTAATGTATCAAAATTCATATTTAAAATTGGTTCTCCATTAATAGGTGGTAAAATTGCCTTTATAAAAATATAGGTTTTTATTTGTAAAATGGAGTTTGTTTATATCTTATGGCTGCCATACATAATGGATGATTATAAAAAATATTTGACTGAATATATTAAATATATAATTCATTAAAGTAATTATTAATTTTAATAAATTATGTTTATTAATTAAAAAATCCTATGGAAGCATAAAAGTAATATTATCTCTTTTTATATTTAATTGGTTCTTATTTTCATTTCTCATTAATTTTTAACCTGTTAATTTATTAAATATTTGTAGAAACCAAAATTTTTAATAAGTTTGTTAATAATATTCATAACTTCTAACATAATAGGTATTTTATATCATATTATATTAAATAATTATATTTTAATAATATAATGTAATTTGGTGAAACTCAGTCTTGGGTGTAATGCAAGCCAGCGAAGAAGGTCGCTCTTCCGTGTAACGCAAGCTATCAAGGATGGTCGCTCTTGTGTGTAGTTCAATATAACTAACTGTTTCATGAATTGTAATATATATAATACATTTTAAATAGTAAATGTATTATAAATTATCCCGATATTATATTCCCGTATGCCCTTGGTGTTGCGTGTCATACACACTATCAAATACAATGTCCTTACATTAGATTTTTAAGGCGTCACAATATCTTATCCTCTAAAAAGGATAATAATGACCTTAATATCAAAAATTATTCATATATAAAAAATATATTCCTTAAATTTATCATTTTTACCTTCAATGAAGTTGTCATTGTAAAATGAATCACCTTGTTTCGCAAGGCAGTAGTCCGCCGTACATTGAATCGACATTACCGTATAACCCCTAGAATATATAATTTGGATGTATATATGATATAATAATTAAAAGAGTATAATTATTTTGAAAATATAATATATATAATTTAAATTATCCATTATATAAATTCTTGAGAGGTGATGGTGAAAAACAATCACATCATTTCGCGAGTCAATAGTCCACAGTACACACGAACTATGGTTTTGTTTCCCATTTGATTGTTGAAAAGATGAATTTAGGTTATTACATTAACATAATGAAATATAATTATATGTGATATAATGGTGCTATTATATCATCATAATTTAAAATATTTTAATGAGGTGGAAGAATAAATAAAATAAAAATCCTCTGTTAGGTACGTTACCTTTTCTTTGAAGAACATCCTTAGGTTGGAAACAAAAGCCTAGTTAGTATGAATTTATGATAAAAAAGTATTATAGTATTCGGGTATGTATTATAGGAAGGTATTTTGTTATTTATCCTATAAAACAGATGGTTTTAAAGTTTTTAATATGAGAGGACTGTGAGTAACCTTTTATAAGTGAGGGGAGTGTCACATTTGTAATTTTTTAAAAGAAGAAGCAATACCAATGATTTTCACATACCAAAAGTATAAAAAACATAATATTATTGAGAATTTGAAATTATGAGATCTAAAAATGGATATAAAATTGATTTTATAGAGGTTTTTAAGTTATTTTAATGATTATCGTTTTTTTAACCCTATATAAACTTACTTTTACCATAACCGCCGTAAACAATTATTACTGATTTCACTGTTCATTATGAACAAAAAATAAGTTAAACTTATTAGATAATGTACGTTATTATTATTTGAAATATTTAATTCATTTCACAAAATTAAATTCACAATTTTTTTTAATTTAATTTAAAATTAAACCCACAAACGTGATGAAAAAGCGGGTTTTCCTGAATTATATTTTTTAAGAAAAGGATAATTTTTATATTAACTCGATAACCATTAATAATCATCATATGAATATAAATTAATATTTATAGATATATAATTTTTAAATTTCATTTAAATAATTACTAATTATGGGTTGTGTTAATTAATTTTAAAAGAGTAACATTATGCACTTTAAAACAGTTTTAAGAAAAATCCCATTTTTTAACCCAAAAATAATATTATACAAAAATATAATAAAAATTAGATTGAAATATAATTAATAAAATTAAATAAAACCAAGTGATAATTTTTTTATTTAAATAATATTAAAAATATAATTGTATATTTTAATTAATTAATTTATTGAGAAGAATTGACATTTTAAAAATAATCTTCACTGAAAAATCTATATGTTCCAAAAAATATCAAAATTTCTCCAAAATATATTTTCTGTATTCTTGAATAAAATAATAAATTCTTTTTTTCAAAAAATATTTTATAATCATTTAAAAAATTATTTTTACTGTATTTTCTTAAAGCATGGAGAAACTACCTTTTCGAAAAACACAGTTTTTTAGAAAGCATTTATTTATATTTAAAATGGTTCTTTATTGTATAATAAATATATAAAAAATGATTTTTTTTAAACATTTTTAAACCATAAAACATTCATAATTTTGTAATTCATATTCATACCCACCAATTTAATGGCTAGATTATAATGATATACTTTATTATAATTCATTTATATGTTGGGTTTCACGTACCACAAGATATTTAAGGAAATAAATTTCATTTGTTATTTAGGATAGATGATACATTTATAATATGATATCTAGCATATATTCATTTTTATTAAAATCAATGTTTTATAATGAGTTTCAATCAAACATATTCTTTGTCTTTCAATTGAGTTTATTAGGGAATACTATTAAGTATGTTTATACTCATCCTTCTACGAGCTTGTCTCTCGCACATGTTGTATGTATACAGATAATGTAGGATACAAATATGGTCTTGTTAGATATTGTGACAGCTCATACCCACACTTCCAGATCTAGTACTAAAAAAATATCCTTTACAAATTGGATTTTAAATTAATTAGGAAACCCAAAATTAACTATATATATTTACAATATCAACAAAACATACTAAGTCACTTACACACTCATTACCTTTTAGGTTAAGAGTTTCATAGATTATAAAAAATAATTAAAAAATAAAACACATATATATCCCATAAAATGAGAATTTTCCCGACTAAACTGAGAAATCATTATTTAACAATGAGTTTTAAACATCTCTAAAAAAATTATCTACACATGAAAACCATATAAAAATTTCATACATAATACTCTTCTTCATAATATATGGAAATGTAAAAAAAATAATGGGGAGATAAAATTCTCATTAAGGGGTAACATACCATAGAATCTGGATAACATTACAATATAAATAATTATATGGTCAAAATAGAAAATTTCAAAGTGAAGTAATTCATAATGATAGAAATTGTAAACCTACATCCAAGGACTCATGTTACGATATCATAAATAAACCACTAAGGTTTACAAAAAATACTAATGATAGATTGTCACCTAATCCATACTGATCCATCTGGGGGTTATATAATTTTAGACCCCATTTTTCACCAGTTAAGAGTAATCCATTTATCATATGAATTAATAAATAAACAATACAAAAAATAACTAACATTCCTTAGTAATCAATAAACATCAATACTGAAAGAACCAATATTTGAAGTTTCAATATTTCCATAATCAACAAATAAAATAACATCCTTGGTAAGAAACCTTTAAATTGAAACCATTTATAGTCTTGGGTATATAGATATCTACATACTAGAAAATACAATATAGAAGTAGAGTAAGTGATATTGAATATATCCATGTAATTTGACAATATGCACATTATGTAGAGAATAAATTTAGAGAGTGATGGATTGTAACCGAGAACATAACCCTTAGAATAATGTTCAATACGAACTACAAATTCATAAGATCATTTAGAGGGTAATATATGAAATATAACCCAAAAAGTGATAGATCTTATTAATTTTCAGAAAAAGTGGAAATAAAACAATTAAAAGGATTATTTATAATTATTGGTTTACATGTTAGTAAAAAATAATAATTTCGTGTCAAAAATTCATTTCAAGGGTTAAAAAAAGGAATTTGAAAACCTTGATTTAAAAATAATTATAAATATTAAAACCTTGAAAAGCTAATGTAAAAAATTGGAAAATATAATGAATAATATAAAAATATAGAAAAATAGAATGAAATCCCAGGAATTATTCTTATAAAACATTAATCTATATTTTTAAGATGAAAATTTAACAGAACAGCAAAAATATGATTTTCTTTTAAAGACCATGTAAATTTTAATATAAATATTATTAATGAAAAGATTTATAAAAGTTCTAAAAGGGTCTCATGTGGTAAATATTAAAAAACAGATTCATTTTACACATTTTGAAAAAATTAAAAATTGAATACTCTAAAAAATGTTACAAATATCCCCTTTAAAACTTTGTCAATAAAAAAATTATATAAAATGATCTTAAAAAACATTTGAATATTATAGAAGAACATTACTAAAAAAATATAAACAATTTTAAAATGGGATTTTTTTTAGATTATAATTAAGAGATAAGGATGAGTACACACTCAAGAAACTGATTGGTTGAATTATGAACCAAAGGGGGGTAAAATTTCATGAAGACGTGGAAAAAAAAGAAACAAAAGAGGCAATACAATAGAATATAACAATGGGTTGTAATAAACCAAGATTTGTAAGATGATTTTCATGAATAAAAGTTATATCATAATAATATTAAATCTAGTAAACATCAACCCTTGTTAATTATTTAATGAATAGAATGATAAGTAAAACAGAGAGATTAAAGGAAATAAAAACTCCACATAATAGCAGAAAATTGAAGATATATAAAGTCAACAGGGTAATATTTACCTCACATAAAGGGTAAATTTGTGTATAATAAGTAACATGTCTTAAGGAATTGAAATTGAGACAAATAACCATTTCCATAAGTCTTAAATGTTTTTTGGTTTGCATCTAACCCCTATAATAACCAAATGAAGTTTATTGAATAATTTTTTAAACCTTTTCTTGGATATTTATTTTTTGGGTCCATTTATTATCATATTTAATTTATTTATTGTATAGTTTTTTTACTGGCCACTTGGGGTTGTTTAGTCAATCTACCCAAAACTATTTCAATACATTAACCATTGTCAGGGGTTTCAAAAAATTGTTTCATAATCTCTATAATTATAAAGATATATTTCATTTTTCAATCGCAATACATATTTTTTCTATATTTTAATAGGGTTTAAAAAACAAATTCTCAATAAGAAAAGTCTCTTGTTATGATCGTATTAGGTGGTTAAATTTTTAATGACCATTTAATGTTAAAATTATTAATAGAATGCCTAATTTTTCATTCAATAATCCCATTAATTTCATAAATATTATTTTTATTCTTGAAATCAAAGTTTAAAAATATCTATGTTAGCTAGTGATGAAAAATGAAATATGTCGATCATGGAGGTGGTAGTCTGACCATAACAGAAGCAGAAAATTTATTTTCTAACAGATGGGAGGAAATTCTATAATGGTTATTCAATAAAGATAATAA
Organism: Viscum album; assembly: GCA_963277665.1. Lineage (NCBI taxonomy): Eukaryota > Viridiplantae > Streptophyta > Magnoliopsida > Santalales > Viscaceae > Viscum > Viscum album. The sequence goes on along the minus strand of OY728147.1, from coordinate 831,707,618 downwards.
AATTATAGTATAAAAATTAGAGTGATTTCATGATATTAGTATGAGTATGATTTATTTGGAGGAGGAGGAGGAAGAAAGAAACTCGAATGAACTAGGATGAAACTATTAACTTCTTATTTGATACGCTCATTTATGCCACTCCTATAGCCTTCATATATTGGTATTTAGGTTTAAAATAACCAATATGACATGATAATGAGTTTTGGGGTGGAGTTTTCATATATTGTTGTTGGGATAGGAAGATTCTAGTGCAAGGAGATGTTGGTTGTTAAAGGGGTCCTTTTATTGGCGAGAAAGGTGGATTTTTATAAATATATATTTCAAAATATAAAAAATATGTATTAATCAAAGATATGGGCTCTAAAATTTATAATTAGAGATTAAAATATAAATTAATATCGATATATCCATCTTACACACCATTATAGATGATGTTTTAAATTATTTGAGACTTTATATTCTAATTTAACAATCTTACTTAATTTTAACTTTTAATGTGGTGAATAATTTGTACCTTAGTAACATAATTTTATGACTTAAAATCGAATTGAACATATTAAAAAATTGGGAAATTTTATTAAAATATGAAATAAATTTTACATGATTCATTTTGAAATGGTGATATTATTTAATATTAATATAATAACATATAACGTGGAAAAAACATTTTTAGAAATATGGTTTTTATTAATAAAGTGAATTTATTATCATTATTATCCAAATAAAAACCATTAAATGAGTGTTAATTATATATATATGTAAAATTAATGCATTTAATTAAATTAAATATAAAAATGTTATTAATATAGTTTATAACGATAATGTACATAATATAATGAAAAAAATAATTCTAAAAAAATTGTCTTTTAATCATCAAATGATTTTAGTCCTAATTTTATAATTTATTAAATATTTCATGGAATTAATTGGAACAAATTTAAAAAATTCAACATTATAATTTTATTTTAAAATAAATATTACAAATACTGAGAACATATACTACATTAAATATTTTATTTTTATATCATCTTAAATTCTACATTCAAAACCCCTCAAGATCTCTGTATATGATCTAAGGGTATGATAAGAAATTTTGGATATCACATGTGGGGATTTAGTTAACATAGAACTCATAGTGATTTCCCTAAGGTTTAATTATTATTGATGTTGGTTTTTCTCCGGTCAAACTTTTTAATGCATAGCTTAGTATTCATCTAGGGAAAATCCCAGTAAAACTAATTCCTTACCATGCTCTAAAAACCTATCCTTGTATGGAAGACAAATACTTATTGATTTCATTTATTATCCCTTCTATATACATTTCATAATGTGTTTTATTCTACTTATAACCTCCAAATCATCAAATAGTATTCATATTTAATACAAATTTATTTTTTAATATTTTAGATTTTATTTTATTTCCTTATTGTGTGTGATATAATATATCCAAAAAAGTATTTATTTAAAGGATAAAACTTACTAAAATCTCAGGGTTTTATAGATGTGGAGCATATATGGAATTTTTTGGAGTTGATGCCTAGTGGTGGTTGTTGATACATGATGAAGAATGGCGGTTTCCAATGGTGACAATTATTGTTGTAGATGATGATCAGTCTACGAGTACACATAGTGTGGATGATCATTCTGAAGTCTTGTACCTATTAGATTCAGAATCTCATCTCATGTACACTTCCTTTTTTTTATATATCTATTTTGATTTTTTCTTTTATTCTTTGTCTCGTGAATTTATTGTATACAATCTAATTATTTATGTATATATTGATGGTGTTGATGGTTATATTTATGTATTATAGATATGTGTCATTTATAGGTCGATATATGAAAATTTCTCAAATATTTTTTGATATTCCAACTTGGTTTATGGGAATCAATCATAAAATACATAAATATTACATTATTTTATATGAATATTCAATATATATACAAAATATATTTGTCGGAGGACTAGAATTGTTTAATGTATTTGGAGAATAAAATCATAATAAACTTATGTAACACTCTAAAATTATAAAATAAAAAAAAATTATTTTATATTTTATATGAAAAGAATCCCTGATCTTAAAAAACTAATGAAATATATTTCTTTAAATTTAATATCTTTTACAGTATTCAGAACACACAACCTTGAATCTAAATGAACCATAATATAGTATAGAATTATAAACTAGTTTTTAAATTAGCATAGATGAATAGTAATAACTTAATTATGAAAATTAATTTTATATATTTAATAAAAATAAAATATTAATCATTTAAAAGAAAAAGGAATGTTTTCTGAGAAATGTATTTTTCTAAAAGCCAGTATAGTCATGCTTTTCACATATAATTTAAATTTTTTTACAGATATTATAAAATATATTTCATAATATTAACTTTATTTTTGAAATTATAATTTCATAATTATATTAGGTTAAATGTTTTGGTATTTTTAGGATGTGTTTTATTTTTGATGAATAGTAAAAATAATGATTTTATTTGAAAAAATGCCTTTCTGTTTAAATTATTTATAAAGTCATTTTATACATTAAATTGGTTTTAAATTAAAATTATTTGAATTATATATATAAATATATCCATCCAATTTAGTACATTGTATTCATTTTAATATGTAATTATGATTTAAAAACTTAGTAAACTTTTGGACAATTTCTTTTTGAAAACCCGATTTATGATAACATCTATGGGATTAATTTTAAATAAAAATTTTACACTTATGATAATGGAATTTGTAAAAATGGATTCCATATTGGGAGTCATAATAATTTATATTATCTAATAAGGTCAAATTAATATTTAAAAAAAATAATAATGAAAACAGTAAGAATCATTTACCAAGATCAATGTAAAAATTGAATTATAGGGGGATTAAACTAAAACGATAAGGGTTAAAATGGCCTAAAAACATGTCTGAAATATATTTTGTGGATATATTTACACTTTTTATATTCTAATTATATATAATAATTTATTTTTGACCCTTTTAATGTGAATAACTTAGGTATACATTTTTGTTTTCAAAAAAATAACTAGTATTCCACTCACCACACCTATAAAAGGCCACCCCTATACTCTCTAATTAACACCATAAAACTATTTTTGTTCATCAAATACCTACCCAAATTACTTATAATCTTCCTTAATATCATCCTATAATCCTTATTTTTGTAAAAACATCCAACCTAGGATGTCTTTTGGTGAAAACCTAAGGAGTATACCCATAGAAGAGGTAATGTTCTTCAACAAGCCTTTATATTTTTTTCTTCACAATATAATTAAATTATTATTAAAACATTATGATATAAGAGAAATAGTATAATATATAAAATTATATGGTTTTATGTTAAAATCATTACCTACAACCATCTCCTCTTCCATCAAATTGGTTATAAAATCATCATTCCTGTGTACGGTAAACTACCGCCTCTCAAAACGACTTCATTTGTTTTTCTATTAACACCTCTCACGGTTGGGTATGATATTGGATATAAGTTATATATATTATATTTATAACACAATAATACATATGAAGTAATTATATAAAATATAGATTTTTTATTTTCAATTTTGTAGTGGATATGACAACGTCTCTCTTGTGTATGGTAGACTACATCTTCATGAAGTGATGTGATTCATTTCTAACTAATGATTTACATAGAAGTATATAAAGATGAAGATAATGAATATATTTGATATAAATCAAATAATTATTATATTAATTAAATATTTATCTTTCTTAAAATATAATATATATAATTTTATTTCTTACACTGAATAATGACAACATCCTTCGTGTACATGTGGACTACCACCTTCATGAAGAGATGTGACTATCTTCTTATCACCACACCACAGTAATGATATATATATGTATATATAAATAAATAATATGATATATATGATATTAGTTTCATTATTTAAAGTTAAAATATTACTTACCTTCTTTCCAAGATGATCATTGAAAAATGAAAACATTACTTATGCGTAAGTACGACCTACCATCTTCATGATCGTAACATACATAAAATTTCATAACCATCATTCATAATTAATCTTAAAATTAAAATTGATATAAAAATATGCTAATTATGTAATGTTTATTATTCTATATATGATGGATCTATATAATATGTGTAAGAACTAGATCTTTTATGATGAAACACATATGAGAAAAAGGAAATTAACCCTTGAAATAATGAAAATAATGAAATATTATTAACATAAGGGTGAGAAGATGTTATAAAAAGATCATATATTATTTTATAAATATTAATATGGTTATTTAATACGTTAATTAGACTTATAAGACCACTATATAAGAGGTTCAATCATGTTACACCAAAAGAAGTATGGGTTAAGGAATTTTGTCTTAATTTATATTCTATTGAGAGTTATTTGTTATTATGAAAAAAATTAAATTTTATGTGATGTATATAATTCCATTTGACACGTACTATCATGATAAATTCAAAATTCATGGTATTTTATTTTGAACTTTGAATCATTCTATCCAAGGGGATTAAACATGATAATTACTATGCGATATAAGTTATTGAACAATCTCACTTTTTTTTTGTGATTGTAAACATTGTCTTGAAATAGTCACTTTGAGGTAATCACTTTTCATTGGACATTACATTTATATTAAATATACATATTATTTATTGATGGATAAGATTATTTCTAAAAACATATACTTTTTTAACATAAGGTGTTTACTTTGAAATATATTTTATTAAGAAGAGATATGTTGATAAATCAATATCCTTTACGCAATATAGACATTTCATGATAAGGAAAATTGATTCGTGAAATAAATTGATTATTAAATATATGAAGAATTTTTAGGATATGATGAAATGTATGGGGTCATGTAATAGATATCCCCTCGATGCATCAACATGTCTCATGTGAAAAATCAGTTGGCTAAACCAGATTAGTTTTCTTCTAGTAGTTTTAAACTAGTTGACCAAAATAGATGAGTTCATGCCTAGTAGTTTTGAACTATCTTTTGAAACGTCTTAAAGGTATAGTTATCATGTTCCTTAGACATTCCATCCCAAAATTAATAATTTAGTTTATTACTAATTCAGTTATTAATATCCATGTTATTTATATTAACGATAATATCTCTTGATGCATTTCATTCCCAGTTTTTGATTAAATGACATGTGTTTTTATTTACATACCTTGACACATTTTTATGCCTTATCCACTAATGATATTCATGTTTTTATTGAATTTAATTTATTTTATGTTATTTACCATGAAATATTGATTTTTATCCATGAGATTTTCATATTTATATTATCTATGGATGGATTTCTTTCTGAGTTTATTGATTACATAGAATGTCAATTAATTTATTTTCTACGAAATATTAATTATGATATTTGATTCATGATAGTTTCTTTTTTATGTAACCCTTACTGAGTATTTTATCTCAACCTTATTTTTTTCCTTTACCTAGTATTCCATGAATCATTCTATGATTAATTTACAAGGATGTTATTGAGGGAATAATTTCATTCTCCAAAAAATTATTATGTTGTAATTTTTGATTTAAAATGTTTTATCGGACTTATGTATGTATCTAGATTACTATGAATACTAAAATATTTGTCCGTTCTGGATGAAATTAATTTTATCTTATGTCAATTTAATAATTTAAGTCACCATATCCATGATAATGGTGTTAGGGTCACTATAGTTGCTTTTACAGGAAGTTTAATAGAATCCTTGAAAATTATATTTAAGAAAAAATAGATTAGGGATCATAACCTATTGATTAAATTTAAGGATAAGTGTAGAATAACCATTTAATGTTTTGGTAAGGAAGATATTATGTGGATTTTTGTTGAAATACACAAATATCTATATACTATAAGTGGATGTTGGTTTGGAACATAAGTACATATGGTTAATAACTCTGAAAATGGTTCATTTTGAATGAACGGCTCATAACCCAGTGCATGAAAATTCTCTATAATAAACACCTAATTTAACACTTCTAGGGCACATGATTAGGATAATTTCAGTTTTATTTGTAAACCATTATGATGGATTTAAATATATGATGAAAATAAATTACTTAAGTTAATCCTAAGTTGTATTATTTTGAAAATATTGTGTCTTGATTTGGACATCCTATAAATGATTCTATAGTTTTCCCACTATTTTTATGTTTTCCCACATCATGAATTTTCATTTTAGTCAATGAATAGATCTTAAAGGAATCATATTAACATTGAACATGAAGATCAAAATTGTTTCTATGGAAAAAAAATGGAACAAAGGTAAGAGTGAAATATATCGTGAATATTTCTAAATAGTTATCCCAAAAAAACGATTAACCACCAATACCTTAACAAACTATTGGACACACTAAAGAAGATAAGGATGTGGTTCCTTAAGAGATCGAGTGATAGAGAACGATATCGTTATCCAATTAAATTCCATCATATAATTGTTAATTACTAGAATAAGAAAGGAAATAAGTTGAAATAAAATGTTTTAAGTATTTATTGGGATTCCAAAATTATATTATTAAATAATTTTTACAAACGATAATTTTTATAAGAATACTGAAACATTTAAGGATTGTGTTCAATTTTATAAGAATATGTGTATTCATTAACTTAGATGTTTTTTATGCCATCATGGTTTAATGAGTTTAAGATTTATTAGATGTTTAATATCGTAAACATAACTTTATTGGTTTTATGTGATGAGAATCTATTGAGATTAAGGATATTTTGGTAGAATTTTATGGAAATAATATGATTTAATGGAAAATTTATTTGAAGAATAATTCATTAACACTTTATAAAATCTTTTTTAAAGTAATTGATAACCATTAGGGTTTATATGATCATTAATGACATTGTAATAACAGTCAAATAATATTATTAGAATTTATAAAAATAAGTTGTATTTAAAACCATAGTTAAAAGGATATCTCATGGTTAATTTTATTTCAAGTATTTAAATCACAATTTCTTGGTAACATTATATGAATTATATTTATATATTTCAGAAATAGGATAACCATCACGATGGGTGAGAACCCATGAATTATTGGATGCCCTTGAGGCCTAAACCCATGACCTAAGGACAATAAGGGTTTAACGCCTACCACTGACCTACATGATGTCCTAGTTAATATGAAATTGTTTTAGTTAAATGATTTGAAAAATACTATTAATGACGAACCAATGGTGTTACTTTTTAGGTTTAGAGATTAATGTATTATATAAGATAACATGTGCTAACAATATTGGTTTTGGAAAATAGTTAGAGATAAAAAAATAACTTTTCACTCTTTTATGGATCTTATGATATGTTAAAAGTGTATTTGAGTTATTATGGCATAAAAATACAGTTTTTGATATTCATTTCCTAGAGTAAGGGATGAATTGAAAATTGATTTAATCACAACCAAATGATGAAATTCTGCTTAAGAAATAAAAATGTATCAATTATGTCTCTTTCCTTATCTTTTTAGACAGTAAAATAATTCCTTAACATTAGTTAAAATGTTGTCAATTTTTTTTAATCTTACTACCTTAATATCTCATGAGATATATTATCCTTCAAATCATTACAGATTTATGGGTTTCAGGTATTTAGCATTCCATTTATCATTCATTCTCTTATTATTAATGACATCTATCATTCTCTATAAATAATTATGATTTTATTCCATGTCCACATCTTCACTCTCCAAATATGTTCTTCTACTCAGAAAACGACTTCTATATTATTCCATATGTCCTTTTTCACTTCCCTTTATCTCTTATTAAAAGGATTATTTAAAAACTCTTTTACAATGTGGGTTTTCAACAAAATAATGTTCAAATATCAAACCCTTAAATACCAAGATAAAGGATCAATTTGGAGGATAAAATTTATTAATGGTGGATAGAATATAACACCCTGAAATTATAAAATAATGAAATTTTATTTGATAGAGTGCGTGACACAGGAAACTGAGATAAAAAACCTAGGAAATATACTTCTTTAAATTTTATCTTTTTGATAGCTTAAAGAACACACGATAATACATCTAAATGAACTATAATATTATATATTTTTATTAAATAGACAATGAATTAGCTTGGATGGACATAAATAAATATATTATGAAAATTATAGTAATATATTTATTAGAAATAAAATAAGAATCATTTAAAATAAAAATAAACGTTTTCTAAAAACTACTTTTTTTCTAGAAGACAGTTTAAACATGATTTGTGCCCATAATTTAAAATTAATTTTTACAACTTTTAGAAAAACTAGTACTCCGCCTGTAAATTCTCACGATGATATAAAAAAAATTATTTTCAATAATATAATACAATTTTTCAAAACATAATAATTCAAATTAATATTTATTTTATTTAAAACACGGATGGGTAGTATATTGTAACTGAATAAAAGTTAGCAGAATTGTTGACAAAAAATAAAATTAATAGAAAATATTTAGTTAAACTAATAAGGAATAAAATTTATACTGTTCATTCATGATAGAGAAATAAATTACATGAAAGAAAAATTATTCAAATGGATAATTCAAATTAATGTTGAATAAATCAAATACATGATTGAAAAAGTGATTCAAATGGATCATTATAATATTTAAAGATGGAATGATTTTCATGTAGCTAAAAATAATGAAATCAAAGGGTTGTATATACATGTTGGGTGATACTGATGTAAATAGAGGTAAAGGGCCTAACATCAACTTGACAATCATCTAATAACCTTTCATGCAACGGCTTGATCCAAACCCAAAGGATGTAATTCTACCACTCCACTGGTCTCCACTATAGTGGCATGAACTCCCCATCATAAAACTTTTGTGGTGTAACAACTTTATGGACAATAGTGATCGATAATAATTCATGTTAGAGCGGCTGTTGTACCCACGGTGCGGACATGGTTTTGAAGTGGAGTTGTTTCAATATATGGAATGTAAAGGCTTCATACAAGTGTATTTAAATGGATTCAACTATAAGATGATGCTTTAATGGATGCAAGATCATCATAGTTGAAATTTTAACTATATTCTAATAAGTCATAGGTAATAACCCATAATTAGTTAAGATGATCAATGCTTCCTTTGAAAATATGTACAATTATATGGTCAATAAATACATGTTGATATAAAATGGAAATAGTAAGTGATAAATCATTACTAAACATGCACTTCACAAAAATAAAAAAGTGTTATATAAATACAGTTACTATGTGAAAAAGTAAAAGACATTGTGTGATTAGAGTATAAAAACAGATAGGGAACTACTAACCTAGTAAACATATATCAGCCCTTCCTCCCGCTATTTTTTCTATTTCCATTTATATAAAATCATTAAAGTAAGAAAACTAAATATATACGCATACATGGATAGTGGATGTTTTAGATTATGAGGTAGGGGGAGGGATAAAGAGATAATCTTATCCAATGTAATGTTAAGAACTATCACAAGTTCTTCCAAGTATAAACCCCCTATTCATGCACAGGATTATGGATAAACTGAAAATAAATAATTCAAAACCCAAAATATCCTACAATTAAACTACAAATGATCATCTCAAAACAATTGACAACAAATTCATGATTGATTCTTCATAAATATAGTCCCTAGATTACTCCTTAACAATTCCACTATCATTTGATTGATCATATTTGAAATATAAAAACTTGTAATACTACAGATGAATTGTTGTGCTAGAGAATACTTAATGAAGTAACAATGTACTGATCAAAAATGATAAAACAAACAAACTAATATAGAATAAAACATAAGAAGTAGAGAGTATATTTTGAGAAAAATGGAGGATCAATGGGAACAAGGGTTGATGCAAAGTGGAATTATATGATTGAATTAGTTTATTCATGGTCAAGTTATAAACTATGATATAGTATATAGAAATATGTTTTTTAGGAATCTATAAAACCAATGAAAATTGGTGGTTTGTTTGAAAATAGTGATATGTTTTATACATTCTCTAAAAATTTATTTATGTATATGAACCTATACAATGTATTTTATTTTTTATCCTCCATGTACAAAATAACTGTTGAAATAAAGGCTGGGTAAAATTGAAGGTGTGTAGTTGATTTGATGTAAATATAGAAAACTAAAAAACTATGATGGGAAAATGTTGAAATAAAATCTGGGTAAACTCGAATGAATGTTAATATTCATAACAAAATTCTAATACTATTTTTTATAATATAAAAAATGAATTCATCGTTTAAAAAAAATAATTTCTCTTAGTTGACAAAAACCTTATCAAATCTGAAACACATAACACTATTATTTTTAAATATTTTTAATCAAGAATTCAGTGACCGGAGGACCTTAAAATCTCCCATATATATCCCTTGATTATATTCTTGAGCTCTCTTTAGTTCTTATCTCACCTCTATAACCTATTTATTTGATCTATTTTGGGCTGCCAAGTTGTCAGTAGGCCAAAAAGGTAGAGCCCATCCAAATTCAATGTACCTATGAACAAATGGAAAAAGTAGGGGATAATGGAATGATATGTGAAGGAATATAACTAAAGAAAAAAATTAATGAAAATTTCCATACGTCATGAACTTTCAAGATTATTAAAGTACTAGAAACTCAAAGATTCATTCTAGAGATGAGGTTAGTAACATTTTTTGGGGTAAATTTTAACATAATAGAAACCATTAAATTTTTTAATATCTAGTCACATAAAATACAAATCATAGGGGAAAAAAATAATATGAAACACATTTATCATTGAAATCAAAATAACTGGAACACTAAAAATTGTATTAGGGGATTCATCTTGCCTAAACATGAGCTAGAGAACTTTTTTTTTCTGACCCACAACCATATGAGATGCCCATTTGGTGTAATCTGGTTTAGGAGGAGGAATTTAACACTATATAATTCTATATTCATTATATAAGTATGTTAGGTTTTTGAAGTAAACTATTCTGTTTTTATGACATACCTTTTCTACTGGTGTTGATAAAATGTACACAAGTAAAAATGTCAAGAATCATCTCACATTATAACTAATATATTAAAATAGAATCAATATATACCTGTAAAAGTGTATGAAATAAAAGTAAAATTCATAGGAAAATAGAAATAATGAATCACCTCCAAAAAAACACATCATGGTTGAATAAAAATAATTGTAAAGAGTTATTTTTATAAGAATACATTAAAATAATTGCATCTCCTAGAAATTGTAGTATATCACCCATTAAGAATAAAAATAAATACTATAAATTATGAATGTTCAACATTCATTCCAGAAAATAAAATAAAAATTGAATGATTAGGTAATAGATATTTTCATTTCTTAATTATTATGTTTTATTTTATGATAATAATAATAAAATGATTATAATAAGTTTTGAAATTCCATAGAAATTAATAATTTTAACTTAGAGTATAATTGAACAAATACATTTTTTTAGGATATAATAGATTAATGACATGGAATGAAACCCGAAAATTCATAAGAAAATTTTATTAGTGGGAGAAAACCATGAATTAAAAAAATTATCATATATGAGGAATGAAATCATTTTAAGAGATACAATTATTCTAAAATAGAACATACATTTAATTTTAGGAATATATTCATGAATAAAAAATAACCAGAATTAGAAAAATGTAAAAATACTATGTAACATCACATTACGTTTCCAAATACTTTTGATGTTTCTTAGAACCTCTATTTTGGAGTAGTGACTTGGGGGTGCATTTGGGTGAACTTTTTAGTAAAACAAAAGGGTAATGGCTTGTGCACGGTTTGCGCACAGTTTGACAAACCGTGCAACCAAACCATGCCATCCAAGTAGCACTGGACAGAGGGGTACACACGGTGTGCTCATTGTTTGACAAACCATGTGACCAAACCATGTGGTCCGTGTATCACTGGATAGTTAGGTCTACACGGTGTGCGCATGGTCTGATAAACCATGTGCCTTTACCCAGGTAAACCGTTCACACGGTTTGTAATTCTGAATTTTTCTTTTAAAACCACCTGAACCCATGGGTCTTCCATAATTTTGACCTTGGCTTAGGCTTGAATCATTTTAGGTCTTTCCAATGCTTCCTATAAAGATTCCAATGTGATCCAAACATCTTTCAAAGAGATTGAAGGCTCGTATTGAAGATCCACTCTCCCCCTGGTATGTGTATTTCATCCCGTTGTGTTTCTCGTTTTTTTCCGCAATTTTTCATTGATCATTTCATGAGAGATTTACTTTGATTCAATAAATCTAAACCTATGAGTTGGGGTATAGATCTAGGATTGTGAATCTATATCTATTTTTTACTGATCTTGATTCCTTTGATCTTAATTTTTATTTTAAGGATTTAGATCCCGTTTTTGATCGACATCATTACGCCTCTCGGTTTTTGGGGTCTCTCGTTGGGCTATCTCCCATCAATAAATCGAGGTATGTGGTTCCATCCCGACTTGCCAAATTTTTTATCATTCTATTTGATTGATTTATTTGAATTGTTGATTTAAATTAAATTGCTCAAATTTGATTTCAATTAATTGATAAAAACACGTTTCCGTTGAATTGAGATATTTGAAATGGTTTTGGCATAGAAATTTGGGAAAACCCCAATTCCATTGAATTGGGTGTGTTTATGGAAATTGGAAAATTTAAATTGTTTAATTTAAATTTTGATTTGATGGAAATTATATCAATTAAATTGTTGAATTTAATAGTGAATTGAATTGTGTGATGATGGAATTGGTTTTGAATGGATTTCAAACATATGACAATGGATTAAAAAGAATTTGTTAGAGACTCATTGGTTTTATCTTGGGGAAATGCATGTTTTGAATAAAACCTATTTTCTTTTTAAATGGAATGAAATTGGAAATTGTTAAAATGGGAGAATGGGATTGATCGTATTTTAAGCATTCTTAAAATAGTTCTCCCATCATTTAAGAGCGCATGCAATCTTTAGGTAGTTAGTGAGTTATTTGGATACATTTTATGCTATGAAAACTTTCTAAAACATATATGCAGTGGGTCACATACCCGATAGGTTGATGATGAGTCTCCTTTGGCCAGTGTCATAGGGATGTGTGTATACACATTTTTCTGAGTTCACATAGAGAGTGCATAATCCTCTAACTGGTTAATACTATTGTACCTTTTGAAAGAAGACCATGTTGCTTGCTTGTTTGTTTTTATTTGAGATATTAATGTATGCCAATTCTTTTGAACTACTATACATGCCTGCTGAATTTATATAAACTTTTTTATATAAATTTTTTACATAATCCATTGTTTTAGAAATATTCCATCACTTTTGAAGCCATTTCTTGAAATATTTATTCCCATCATTTGAAAATGTTCAGCATATTTTTTTATAATAAGCTTTTGAATTGAAAAACCTGTTTATTTGAAAATATAAAGCTTTTACTTTGGAAAATCTATGTTTAAAATATATTAGGGAATCTTTGGTGGTATCCTACTGGGCTTAGGTGCACACCCTACTTTTTCTTTCGGGTGTTTGTAGACATTCTTCTTCCAGGTTTGAGCAAAGGGAAGGGATCTCTGAGAGGTGATTCCAGCTGCTGAACTTTTCTCTTGGTGAGTAGAGTCCTTAGGGACATTGGGGATTTTTTTCCAATTTTTAGTACATAGGTTGTAGTACTTTGGGCTTTTTATGCCATGTTTTTTTCTGGTACATCACACCTGGTGGAGTTTCTTTTGTTATGTATACAGTCTTGTCTCTTTTGCTTCTGCATTCTTTTGGAAAAAATCATTCCCACTTGTATGTTGTAAGATGCCAGGTGCTAGTCACTGACCTGTGGGGATTGGGAACACCGTTTAGGCTATGTCATGGATGGCTCAGTTATTGGGTAACCAGGGTAACTGGGCTGGTTCATGACAGAATGGTATCAGAGGGAGGTTAAGCATCTTTCCTTGATGGCAGTATGCATTTGAGTATTCTTGTTGGGACTTAGGAGGTAGTTGTGATTGAGTTCCTGGCCAGCTCTCACCACAGTGAACCTTAAGTTACCCGGGTTGGTTAGAGAAATAATACTTGTGGATTAGTTCTAGTATTTTACCTGTTTTGATTTGGATAGTGTAGATTCTAAATCTTGTTAATTATTACCATTAAGAATTGTTTTCATTATTACTTTGTTTGAGTGTTATCAAATGTATTTTTATGTTTGGTAGCACCATGCCTCCAAGAAGACGTGAGAATATGATCCAAAAATAGGCTGCTGCTGAATCTCAGCAAGCGAGTCCTATTGTGGATCTGAGTCTGGTTGAGGTGATTGTTCATAGTGTCCAAGATCTGAGATATGCACCACCTCCGGTTCATGTTCAAACTCTAGCTATAGATCATCATGGTGATATTCTTTGAAGTCATTCTCAAGAGTTCTTACGCTAGAAGCCACCCGTTTTCAAAGGCTCCACTGATACTAAACATGCTGAGGAATGGTTGAGTATGATTGAACATCTGTTTGGGTTCTTGGAGACACCTGATGTGATCAAGGTTAAGTGTGCCACCTTCGTACTGGAGGGACCAAGTAGGAGATGGTGGGACACAACGGTGACGGCTGGGAAACATGAGGGTTTGGATTGGAAATACTTTAGGGTTCTTTTCACTAACTAGTTCTATCCAGAATAAATGGTGTTGGCTAAGGCTATGGAGTTTTTCAAGCTTGAGCAGGCCAAAAAAACCATGACTGGGTACTCTAATTTCTTTTTTGACTTGGTGAAGTTTTCTCCTGAGATTGTATCTAATGAGAGGATGAAGGCTTGACGATTATAGTTGGTAATTCGATCAGATATTCATTATTAGGTTTTCTTACTAAAGTTACCCACTTATACTGATGTTTTGGATAGGTCCATGGTGGTTGAGATGGAACTGGCAGGAAAGTCAGGGTTTAAGGAAGTTCTTTTCCCTCATAGTGAATGTGTTGGTTCCTTTAAAGGAAAACAGAAGCGTGACATTTCTTATGGAAATTCTTGGCAACAGAGTTATTCTGGACCTCCCGAAATAATGGGAGGGGCTTCTTTGAGTTACTATCAGTGTGGAAATCCAGGACATTCTAATAGGGTTTGCACTATGGAACCCAAGAACTATAGCTCATGCAGACGTTTAGGGAACTTACAGAGATTCTTCCATCACTTCTCTACTCCACATAGTGGAATAGGATCATCAGTACCTCTAAATACTGCAGGGAAATCAAATGCTTCATGTACAAAAGGGTTCTAGCCACATGCATCTAGAATGAAGATTCATTACGTAGTGGATGAGTCACCTAAGGTAGCTGATGTAGGTCCTGCAACTGTGAGAGGTACTATTAATATAGCTTCATCTTTAGTGTCAGATCTTTTTAATACTTGTGCATCTCACCCTTTTATTTCAACCCATGTTGTTAATATGCTTTATCCACCTATGGAAATTTTATCTTGTGTGATGTATATTACTACACCCCTTGGTACAATGAGAGAGAAGGGTCTCTGTAGTCTTTATTATGTCTTCTCTCTATCAGATGTTCATCATGCTTGGAGTTTCTTGGTTCTCGACATGAAATATTTTGACGTCATACTTGGGATGGATTGGATCATTTCCAATAAATCCTAGATTGATTGTTATCTACTATGGGTCTACCTTACTACACCCAGTGGTCTGTCTCTCGTTTTTTCAAGGAGAATGGGACCCGAGGTCAAGCAGAGCTGGACCCTTTTATCTAGAGTTGGGGAAAGTTTTATTAGTGTTTGATTTTTATCTAGAGAGTGATTCATTGAGTGAAGATCTCCCTACAATGGTCACTGTGTTTCCCGTTGTGTTTCCTTCTGACATCTCTGGTTTTCCACCAGAAAGAGAGGTTGATTTTTATATTGACTTAATGCCTCGTACTCAACCAGTTTCTATTCCCTCTTACCAAATGGATCTAGTAGAACTGAAAGAACTGGAGTCTCAGTTATATGATCTTCATGATAAAGGTTTTATATGCCCGAGTGTGTCCCAATGAGCAGCTCCAGTTCTCTTTTCCAAGAAGGCTGATGGTTATCTTCGTTTATGTGTTGATTATAGAAATATCAATCGAGTTATGATAAAGAAAAAATATCTGTTACCACAAATTGATGATTTGTTGGATCAATTAAAAGGGGCAAAGTGGTTTTCAAAAATTGATCTTCGATCGGGTTACCATCAGTTGAGGATAAAATAATCTGATATTCATAAGACTGCTTTTCAGAGTAGGTATGGCCATTATGAGTACCTTGTTATGCCCTTCAGCCTAACAAATTCTCATACAGTTTTCATGGATTTCGTGAACAAGGTTTTCCGTGAGTATCTAGATACTTTCTTGGTAGTCTTTGGGGATGAAATTATTGTCTACTCCAAGTCTGAGGAGGATCATGTGAATCATCTGAGAAGAGTTATGAGTCTTCTAAGGAATCACCGACATTATGCGAAGCTTTTGAAGTGTGATTTCTGGATTTGGGATGTAAAATTCTTGAGACATGTGGTGTCAGATGAAGGAATATAAGTTGATCCTGAGAAGGTGAGGGCTGTTATGACTTGGGAACAACCACGAAATGTTTTCGAGATTTGGATCTTCGTGGGCATAACAAGATATTACCACCGGTTTGTTAAAGACTTCTCAAAGTTATCTTATCCAATTACTGCTCTGACTCTAAAGGGAGTGAAGTTTTCCAGGAATGATAAATGTCAGAGTTCTTTTGTTGAGCTAAAGTGTCTTTTGACTACTGCACCGATGTTAACTCTTCCTGAGGCTATGATAGGTTATGTGGTCATCTATGATGCATCAGGTTTAGGTTTGGGATGTTTCCTTATACATGGTAATCATGTTGTTGCCTATGGATCTCTTCAGCTTAAGCCTCATGAGAAGAACTATCCTACCCATGACCTTGAACTTGCAGTTGTAATGAATGCACTCAAGTGTAGGAGACATTAACATTATGAAGAAAGGTTCACTGTGTATTCAGACTACAAGATCTTGATTTATATCTTCTCTCAAAAGGATTTGAATCTCTTCCCAAGTCATTTGGTGGAGTATCTGCAATCCTTTGAATTTGACATTGCCTATACCCCGGGGAAAGAGAATGTCATTGCAGATGCATTAATAATGAAACTTCCATTACAAGATGTGAAAGAATATTCATAAGAATGGAGTTTGATGGCTCTTTTTTTCATCTGCATATTGGAGTTCAATGGAAGGGGAAAGAAGTTTCTTTAGCCAGTGACCAGTTGACATTTACTCTTCTTGATTTAATTCTTTAGGAACATCAACTGGATGATAAATTCCATAGCATTAGGAACACTCTTTATGGTGGGGAGATCGATTCCCAACGGTCATTCTCCAAAGAGGTTGTTCTGTGTTATCATCATCATGCCATTATATTTATTCAATGAAAGAAGAAAATACAAAAGAAACAAGAATTGGGTGTGGTCTAAAATAATGGAGGCCAAGGGCATCCCCACAAATTAATTTAAACCATTCAGGCTGAAGTGAGTGACATTGAGAAGGCAAGTGACATTACAGCCAAGGATTTATAGGGATGCGAGATGATCAGTGACTTTATTCCCCTCTCTCCATGTGTGGGAGACCCAAATATTCATGTTGAGAAGAAGTTTACATTTCATTTTGATGTAGGTAATTGACCATGGAATTGAGACTATGCCCATAAGGAAGTCACATAATATCTTCTAATCAGTTTCCACTTGGGATAGGATAATGTAATTCTATACGTATAGGTTGAGACCGGAGAGAATAGAATTGACCTCTGCTTGTAGAGAATTTCCATCCCCATGGTGAGCTGTGAAAGCATGGAAAAACCCCCATCTGTGTTGCGGACAACACCTCCACCGCGCATGTTACCCACTAGACATAAACCATTAGTACTTAACTTGAGGCTAGATAATGGGGGAGACCATCACCCCCATGTACCCCCACTACTGTCCAGGTGAGCAGCAGCCAAGGGAGAATTAACTTCCAAAAACCACAGTGAGGGGGATTCACGCGAGTTCCCTAAAACCGAGACCAACTCGAGTAGTAATAATTTAGTATGCACAATTATGGACCAACCAATGGAGGAGATCCCCTCAAATCGTGCCATATTGCGAGCCCTCAAAAGGCACCAGCATCCTGTACTGAGGATGATGGCTCTCACCACCCTTTCCGGACCTTTATCAGAAGTCCCCTAAAACCACCTCTCCATAAAATCAGAAGCGCTAGGGATGAAGGAAGAGATAGATGTGAACTCTCTAAAGAATTTCCCAACATCGCGTGCCCAATCACCTTCAAAGAAAATATGATCGGTATTCTCCTCCCGCATGTTTTTCCAACAATGTAACCAGGAAGCAAGGCTTACACCCATTCTCTTGACCCTCTCGTACGAAGGAATAGAAGAATTTCGGATTCTCCAGATAAGGAAGTTGTATTTGGCAGGGATCTTGTTGCACCATAGACTGGCATTCCAGCCAACCTACTGCGCCTGCAGAGAGGAGATCTTATGGAAGTCACATGAAGTGAACTTCCCAAAATTGGAGGGGATGAAAACGCTTTTGTCCGGTTCATCGTTGACGAGGATAGAGTCGAAGATGTCCTGCTGGTTCTTGTCCAGAACTGTATTGATGAACTCCAGGTGCCGGCTAGCCTCTTTGAAGGTGATTGATGTAGCCGTATAGCTTGGGAAACCGGGCACCAAGCCCACCCAGTTGTGCTTCCAGAACGAAATTTTCCCTTCTCCTACGATCCATCGAGACTGCTGATGGAGGCTTGGGATGAGGGAGAAAATAGAGTGCCACAACGGAGACCCATGAACATTCTCTGCATCCACATTGGCGTCAAGGATATGGGACATAATTCTCCCCAGAGGGTCTAGCACTCTAACTTTTCCTAAGCAATTTTGGCATGCATGCACTACAACGTGCCTCCTAAACTCCTAATGTTGACTCCCCCATCGTGAATAGGCAGAGACATCCAATCCCATGAAACTCAGTGCCTCTTCCATTCTGAAAACACATCCCATAAGAATCTAGCCAACACCTTGTAAATCACTTTAATCACTCCCTTTGGCACATTAGAGGAAGATAGCGCGTGCACCGGTATGGCATACACGGTGTTGTTAATCAGCAAAATACGTCCTCCAAAGGAGAGTAAATGATTCATCTAGTTGAGGACACGACTGGTAATCCTGCTCACCACTTGAGAAAAGTCCTGAATATCCATTCTTCTAGCAGATATTGGAGAACCAAGGTATTCTAATGGGAAGTGACCTGGCTGCATGTTCATACCGCTGTATATAAGAGAGGACCGACCTGCCGTGCACTTTTTTTTGAGGAAAATATTACTTTTTGAGTGGTTGATCACCTTCCACTCCAGAAGAAATACTCCTCCAGCGTCATCTTGATTCTACGCACATATCTCTTCCCTTAATTCATGAAAAATATCGTGTCGTCTGCAAATATCAATTGCAAAATGGAGGGGAGGCTCCGTTTCCTTCTATAGGTAATGATGCAGCCATTCAAGACCCCTCTTTCCAGTTGTTGACTTGGTCTGTCCTGCATTAAGATGAAAATAGCTGTGGAGAGCGGGTCACCTTGGCACAAGCCCCGAGTGGCCTTGAAGTGTCCATGAGATCTCCCCAGGAAAGAAATAGCCAGCCACACCGAACTAAAACAAATGAAGAGCATGTCCGCAGACTTGGGAGAAATAAACATCCTTGCAAGAACCCTGTTAATTAACCCCCATTCCATTCTGTCGAATGAATTGTTCATATCCAGTTTAATGGCCATATTGGATCCATGGGTCTTAAGGTTGATGTCCCTCAGCATTTCCTAGGCCAGAGCAATTTCCCCCTTGATAAAGCGACCCCTCATGAAGCCATGTTTCTCCATGGAGGTCCACTTGAGGAAATGAGAGGCCTTCCTTGAGTTGATGACACTTGCAAGGATCTTGTAGGGGAAGTTTCAAATACTCTCCGGGTGATAGTGGAGAAGGGAGGAGAGATCCTTCACCTTTGGAATGAGCACCACTTTTGTGGCGCTTGGAACTCAGGGGAGAATTCCTCCTCGAAATAAATCCTGAACCACGACCACAATGTCAACCTTAACCACCTCCCACGAAGCTCTGTAAAGCAAACCAGGGAAACCATCAGGTCCTGGCGCACTTTCGGGGTCAAGGTTTATCATAGCCTTGAGGAGCCCAGGTTCCTCTAGGACCTCTTCCAAGATAGCATTTTCCTTAGAGGAAACTCTGGTGGGGATGACATCCCAGATATCAGCATTACTGCTCGAGTACCCATTGCCATCATTGAGTTAAGACCATCAAGAAGATATTTAATAAAGGAGTATTCCATATTACACACCACATCTCTATCATCACTATATGAGCCATCTTCAAGCTTAATATTTGGTTTTATAGGCCGTATTTTCTCCCTAATACAGGCATTGAAGTAAGCCGGGTTCTTATCCCCTTCATGTAACCATCATTTCCTTGCTTCCTCCTGGGACATTCGTTCCTATCTTAGGATCAAATCCAGCAGTTTCTTCCTCTTTAATACAGGACTCTAGAAGTTGTTATCATCCCAGTGGTCCACCAGGTTACTTTGAAGGAGATCAATGTCCATTTTAAGATCTTCCATTTCCAGATAACTACGAGAGAGATCGACTGTCCACGCTTGAAGCCACTGTTTAAGACTCCTTAGTTTGTTGTGAATTGCCACCAAAGAATAAACTTTCACTAGTTCCCTCCAGGAATACCACACAATCTGGATGAAATCTGGTTCCCTCAACCATTGGTTATAGAATCTTAACTTTCTCTGAAAATCCTGGTCGGGGAGCAGGGAACCAACAAATGAGAATGATTGGAGATGCCATGAACCAAGTGGAAAACCTTGGCATTTGGGAACATCGAGATGTCATTTAAGTTGGTGAGGAATATGTCAATCCGACTCCAGTAGCGTATGCCCCCTCTTTGGTTTTTACACCAAGTGAAAGGATCAACAACATAGCCTATATCCATAAGACCCTTGCTTGAAATGAACTGAGAAAAGGCCATACCTTCACGTCAATGGAACGCACACCAACCTTTTTTCTCCGTTGGCTCTGAGATGATGTTAATGTCTCCACCAATGATACAAGGATCATCACCTGGATCAAACGCCCTTAGCTCTTACCACAATGATTCCCTTCTACAATCATCACAACTTCCATAAAAAAAGGAATCCAGAATGGTCAACGAGCCCTTTGTCACCCACGTCGTAATGAATTGTTCTCCTGCCTGTACCACGTCCATCAAAATATCATTGTTCCAGAATATCCAAATATGGAGATTCACTGGATCAGCCTGCATTGACTCTTGCATTTTCATCTTATAGGTGAACTCCTTCAATTTGGTCGGGTTCTGTTTGTTTTCCAGAACCACACCTATAATAACTTTGTTTTTCTTAACCTCCAACACATTGAAATCTGTTTTGACCCTCGCCCTGAGACCACGATATTTCCATATTAGCATGGGAATCATTGGGAAATATTGGTCTAGGCTTTGACTCTGGGCTTGGTCTCTATCTGGAGAAATGAACGACACTACCTGTTCTGTGACCTTTGGTGTTTGGACTTCGCACGGGTACAAACACCCAGACTGAGGTCCTATAGGGGAGAAGGAGGAGATTGTATGAGAGAACATGCCTTGATTATATTCCCTTTGGTAGCGCTTGGTGGGGATAGGATCAAAGGCCTTTCCCCTCTCCCATAAGAAAACTAGCTAACCATGACCTCATCCCCAACAAGGAAAGCCACATCCAGGACCTTATCATCACTAGAGAGTGGAAGAGGATGCATAGACTTATCACCAACCACACATGATTTGACCACTGGCGTTTCCACCTCTGAAGCAGGATAAGATAAGGCCAAGGGATCTCGGGTCCTATAGGAATGACTCAAAGTGAAATCCAGAGGCCCACCTATAGATAGGAACTGATGGGGAGCCAGCACTGGGGAAACGAGACAAACCAGTCATGGAGGAGGGGCTCCTTGGGGACAGGGAACCAGGGCACCACAATCCCCCCAAGCTCCGAACCCTCCAAGGGGATGAAGAGGCTTGTACAGGATGACAAGTTTGAAGGAGGGGAATCGGCGAGGAAGGATGTGATGGGGGATTTCCATAACTCTCAGTGGGTTGTACACCCAAGAACCACGAAGATGTTCTATGATATAAGGTTACAATTCTGGTGGCCAGGTATGAGATGAGACATTGCTGAGTTTGTATCTCATTGCTACACATGCCAATAGGTGAAATCCGAGCACCAGAAACCTTCGAGTTTGCTTCAACCACTTCCAGTACCTACATGGAAGTGGGTTGAAATCTATATGGAATTTTTGGTTGGGTTACTGCAAACCCAGAGGAAGAATAACACGATATGGGTTTGTGATCGACGGACTGACTATGTCGGCTCACTTTATACCTATTTGAGATACAACAAAAGTTGAGGAGTTGGGAAATATCTATGTGAAAGAAGTTGTTTATTTGAAAAGAATTCCATCTGCTATAGTCTCTGATAGGGATCCTTGGTTTACTTTTCACTTTTGGAGAGGCCTTCAGGAGGCACTGTGATCTCAAGTACATTTTAGCACGGCCTACCATCCACAGTCAGATGGCCTGACAGAGAGAGCTATTCAGATCCTCGAGGATATTCTCCGCGCATGTGTTCTTGGATTTGGTGGGAGTTGGGATGATCATCTGGGGCTTGTTGAGTTTCTTATAACAATAACTATCAGTATGCAATCAAAATGTCTCCTTTTGAGGCTTTGTATGGTTGTCCTTGTAAATATCCTTTATATTTGTTGGATATTGGTGAAAGATCTTTGGTAGGACTGAGTTTGGTCTAAGAGACAACAACTAAGATCCAGCTGATTAGTCAGAGAATGTTGACAAAACAGAGTCGGTACAAGTCTTATGTTGATCATCTCCATAAACCTTTAGAGTTCTCAGTTGGTGACTAGGTGTTCTTGAACGTGTCACCCCAATTAGGTCATAGACAGCTTGGGTGGAAAGGGAAGCTTGATCCACATTTTGTTGGACCTTTCATGTTTGTTGGTATTTTTAGGGAATGTTTCTTATCGTCTAGATCTAACACCACAACTGGCGTCGATACATAACGTGTTCCATGTATCGCAGCTGCGAATGTATCTCTATGACCCATCTCATGTTGTGAGCTGGAGTGAACTTGAGATTGAACCAGATTTATCTATGACTGAACGACCAGTTAGGGTTGTTGATTCTGAGACCAAGGTACTTCAATGGAGAACAATACGTCTTGTCTGTGTACTATGGCAGCATGATTTTGATTCTCATGAGATGTGGGAATGGGAGGCTCTAATGAGAGAGTAATGGCCTCATTTTCATGATATGGAGGTTTCTTCATAGGCTTTCTGGGGACATAAAGGTCTTATAGTGGGTAGGTTGTAACATCACATTATATTTCCAGGTACTTTTGATGTTTCTTCGCACCTATGTTTTAGAGTAGTGACTTGGGGGTGTGTTTGGGTGAACTTTTAAGTAAAACAAATTGGAAATGACTTGTGCACAGTTTGCGCACGGTTTGAAAAACCGTGTGACCAAACCGTTCCAACCAAGCAGCACTGGACAGAGAGGTACGCATGATGT
This sequence comes from Viscum album, assembly GCA_963277665.1. Classification (NCBI taxonomy): domain Eukaryota; kingdom Viridiplantae; phylum Streptophyta; class Magnoliopsida; order Santalales; family Viscaceae; genus Viscum; species Viscum album. Next base: position 831,683,915 of record OY728147.1, on the reverse strand, counting down.
GCACGGGGTTTGAAAAACTGTGTGACCAAACCATGCAGACCGTGTATATCTGAACAGTGAGGTCCGCATGGTGTGGGCATGGTTTGATAAACTGTGCGCGCGGTTCTTAAGTCTGAATTTTTCTATTAAAACCACCCGAAACTCCGTGAATTCCATAATTTTGACCTTGGCTCGGGCTTGACTCATTTTAGGTCTTTCCAATGCTTCTTTGAGAGATTCCAAGGCGATCCGAACATCTTTATTCGAGATTGAAGGCTCAGATTGAAGATCCTATCTCCTCCTAGTATGTGGATTTCATCTCATTTTGTTTCTCATTTTCCCTCTATCTTTCCTTGATCCTTTCATGAGAGATTTCCTTTTCTTCCACAGACCTAAACCTATGATTTGGGGTATATATCTAGGATTGTGAATCTAGATCTAGTTTCTCAATATCTTGATTCCTTTTATCTTAATTTTGGTTTTAAGGATTTGGATCTAGTTTTTGATCAACGCCGTTGTGCCGCTCAGTTTTTGGGGTTTCTCGTTAGGTTAACTCCCATCAATAAATCGAGATAGGTGGTTCCGTACTGACTTTCCAAATTGTTTATCATTGAATTTCCTTGATTTATTTCAATTGTTTCTTTAAATTAAATTTCTCAAATTTTCTTTCAATTAACTTATTAAAACTCGATTCCATTGAATTGATATATTTGAAATTGTTTTGGAATTGAAATTTCAGAAAACCCCAAATCCATTGAATTGGGTGTGTTTATGGAAATTGGCCAATTTAAATTGTGGATTTGATGGAAATTATTTCAATTAAATTGTTGAATTTAATTGTGAAATGAATTGTCTGATGATTAAATTGGTTTTGAATGGATTTCAAACTTATGAAAATGGATTAAAAGGGATTTTTTTGAAACCCATTGGTTTTATCTTGTGGAAAGGAATGTTTTGAATAAAACCTATTTTGGTTTTAAATGGAATGAAATTGGCACTTTTTGAAATGGGTGAATGGTATTTATCATATTTTATGCATTCTTAAAATATTTCACACATAATTTAAGAGCGCATGAAAGATTTAAGTAGTTAGTGAGTTATTTGGATACACTCTACGCTACGACAACGTTCTAAAACATATATGCAGCGGGTCACATCCCCGACAGGTTGATGAAGAGTCACCTTTGGCCACTGTCATGGGGACGTGTGTATACACATTTTTCTGAGTTTACATAGAGAGTGAAGAATCCTATAACTGGTTAATACTATCATACCTTTTGGAAGATGACCATGTTGCTCACTTGTTTATTTATATTTGAGATATAAATGTATGCCAATTCTTTTGAACTACTTTACATGCCTAATGAATTTATATAAACTCTTTTATATAATTGTTTTACATAAGCCATTGTTTTAGAAATATTCCATTATTTGTGAAGCCTTTGCTTGAAATATTTATTCCCATCATTTGAAAATGTTCAGCATATTTTGTTAGAATATTATTTTGAATTTACAAACCTGTTTATTTTAAAATTGAAATCTTTTCCTTTGGATAATCTATATTTGGCATCTGTTATGGAATCTTTGGTGGTATCCTACTGGGATTAGGCTCACACCCTACTTTTGCCTTCAGGTGTTTGTAGAATTTCTTCTTCGAGGTTCGAGGAAAGGGAAGGGATCTCTGAGAGGTGATTCCAGCTGCTAAACTTTGTTCTAGGTGAGTTGTGTCCTTAAGGACCTTGGGGCTGTTTTTCCCATTATTAGTACTTGGGTTGTTTTACTTTGGGATTTTTATGCCATGTTTTTTTCTGGTACATCACTCCCGGTGGAGTTTCTTTTGTTATGAAAACATTCTTGTCTCTTTTTCATCCAAAATTTTGTGGAAAAAATCATTCCAACTTCTATGTTGTATGATTCCAGGTGCTAGTCACTGACCCATGGGGATTGGGAACGCCCTTCGGGCTATGTCAGGGCCGGTTCAGTTATTGGGTTAACAGGGTAACTGGGCTCGTTTGTGACATACTAAAATAAATAAATTAGAGTAGGAATAATGCCTTAATTACTGTGATTCCTGATAAAAAATTGATGATACAAGTAATAATTTTGTGTATGCTTGCATAATATTAAATAATATATTTATAACTGAATTTTTAAAATCCAAAGATCAATGTGAAAATTAATATCTAAATATAAAAAATCAGATGTTCAATGGAATAATTATTATTAAGAAGAAAATACATCTAAAACAAAACTAAGCTTTAACTAGGGGTACACTTGACCCATTTTGTGGCCTCATTGTATAATGAAGATCCCATAGAATAAGAAGTAATGTTGGTTAATATATATCATATAAAAAATAAAATATTAAATAGAAAGAAGTATTAAAAATTAGAATATTGAAAAATACTAGTTTTGAAAATTGATCATGGAATATAGATGTTATTTGAGTAGGTGGACATAGTTCAATACAACTGTGTATGAAAGAAGAATCTATCACCCTTAGTATTAGAGAAACCTATGACCACCATTGGCTCAAAAAAATCAGAATAAAATTAGGGCTACAATCCATGAACAAAGAATCATAATTTTATTAGATTTGTAGAGACAGAACAATCATAGAATTAAAAAAAGTGAAATGTGAACAAAGGGTGAATAATAATATAAGTAAGAATGAAAATAATATAAAGTATATATATATATTTAAAATGAACCTATATCTACATAATAGTAGAAATATTCTATAAAAAATTTCAATCAAAGTGAAATTAACAACCCTGCGGAAAAAAAAATATTTGGTCAATTTTTTTTTAATAAAATGATTATAATAAGATTTGAAATTTCATAGAAATTAATAATTTTAACTCAGCATAATTTAAAAAATACTTGTCACTATTTGATAGAAGAGATTTACGATATGTAAAGAAACCCAAAAACTCATATGAAAATATTATTACCAGGAAAGAATTCATAAACTAGAAAATATATCATCAATGAGGTATAAAATCAATTTAGATGAAATAAAATCAATTTACAAGAGTTCATGTAGGTCATTGTAGGTAAAAAATGAAAATAAATGAACTAAAATTAGAAGTATGTAATAATACCAAAATACATAAATTAAAATAGAAAAAATTACCTAAATACTCTACTTTTAGATGAACAATTGATGAGATAAATAATCTAGTTTTTCATGAATGCATAATATGAAACAATATATTTATAACTAAAATTTTAAAATAAAAATATAAATGGGAAAATAAATAGATAAATATAAAAAATCAAAACTATAATTGAATAAACATTAGAAAAAATAAAATTCATATAAAAAAACAAACCTTAATGTGATGGCACAATTCATCCATTTTCATCGCATCTTAATATAATGGAGATCTCATAGATATAGTTGTAATAATGGTTAATATATATCAAATAAAAATGAAGTAGTTAGTAAACCACAAGAAAAGAAATTAGAACATGAGAAAATAATATTAATAAAAATTGATCATCGAAAGGGTACTCTGTATAATGGAGCTCCCATAGAAACAAATGTAATACTGGTTATTTCAACTAAGAAGGAAACAATACTATGTCCTCCCTAAGAATAAAGAAGCATATGACCACAAATGGAATATACAATATCATAATAAAATTAAGTCTACAACTATAGATCATATAATCAGAATAAAATCAGAGTTGTAGAAGAGGAACAACCACAATACTTAGAAAATAAACCTATAAGAATCGGGGGGAAGAAGAGTAGAAGGAAGAATAATTTTTTTTGTTATATATGGATTTGAAAAGAACCTGTCATGGAGCATTCTTATCAGAGATTAAGGCCTTTTTATGGTATCTTAAGATAGAATGTTGAAAATAAATTTTGGTTGGATGACTAAAGTAGATCACTAATTGTTTAATAAATAAATAAAACAGATTGTAACATCTGATGGGAAATTAGTATGAATAGAGTCAAATGAAAAATTAAATAGTGGAGAAACATTTTATAGAGGAGATATGGAGATGAAATTACTTTATGCGTGAGGCATCTAATAAGGGGATGAAGCTATGAATTAGAGAAATCATGACATATCATTGAGATATATAAAAGAACCCAAATTTTCTACTTTCAAATAATATAGGAGGTGATAGAGGAGGTGGAGTCGGGTAGCTAGTAAAACTAGGATCCAATGGATAGTGAACAGAGTAGGTGGAGGCATAGGACTCAGAGGTAGACCAGCCGGATGCGAAAAAGCCACAGGTAGACCAGGAGCAGGACAAGGAGCTAGAGTTGGAGGTTTAAGAGGATAAGGATGTGAAGGAATAGTAGTAGGAGGCATAGAAATTAGTTTTATGTGGGAACCGTAGGTGGAGTGGATGACCCAAAGGTGTAAGATATCAATGCGGAGTTTCCGGTTGCAGGTAAGGTGTAGGCGGACCTGTTAGAGGTAGACGTGGCGTAGGCGTAGGAGACAAAGACGGAGCACAGGGGGGGGGGGGTCGGCTAGAGAGGATAACCAGGAAGGGGAGTGGGAGAGGGGAGTCGAGGAGGGGAGAAAGAACACATGGAGAACTCGATGTAAATCTTGAGTAGAGGAGGGATAGTTTGAGGGGGTTTCAGGTTTGGAGGGTGGAAATGTAAAATTAAAGTGCCGTGGAAGCTTAAATGGGTGAAGCGTAGGTTGAAGGAACCCATCTTTAGTATATATAGTATATTATTGGAAAAAAATGAACTTTATTTTTTAAATTAAAAATTAAAAACTATATTATGGTATTTTTTTGGATTTTTTCCTAAAACATTTCAATCTTTGATAAATACTAAAAAATCATGAATTTTGATTGAAAATTGCATTTTTTTCAAATTATTTATAAAGATAAAATTTATTATAAATTTTTTTTAAGGTAAAATTACTTAAATTAGATATATATTAATCCAATTCATTTTATTGTAAACATTTTTATACAGAATTTTGATATAAAAACTTTGTAATATTTTGAATATTTCTCTTGAAAACCCACTTTCTCACCATGTTTGTAGGATTAATTTGGAATCAAATTTTTACACTTATATCAATAGAATTTTGAAAAATGTATTCCATATTTGTAAGCATAATAATTTATATTATATAATTATGTTAGATTATTTTTTTCCAAAATTAATTGCGAAAACAGTAAAAATTATTTTCCATGGTTATGGTAAGAATGAATTTACATAAGTGGGGGGTAAACTAAAATGATAAGGATAAAAATGACCTGAAACTTTTCTTAAAATATATTTGTTGTTTATATTTAGATTTAATATTTTCTTATTTCAAATAATAATCTATATTCAACCCTTGTGTCATGTGAAAAACATCGATACACCTTTTCATTTTCCAAAATTACATGTGCGCCACTCACTTCACTTATAAAAGGCCACAACCTCTCCTCTTATATTAAACCCATAGAAACCTTTTTGTTTTAGACAATATCTACCAAAATTACTTCCCAAAATCCTTAATCTCATACTAGAATACTTATTTTGGGAATAAATCCAACCTAGTATGGATTTTGGTGGAAAGCTAACAAGGATACACAAAGAAGAGGTAACATTTTTTAATGAGTGTTTTTATTTTATTTCTTCTCCAAAATCATTCAATTATTATTGAAACATGATAATATGATTTACTCAATATCTTCTATATAAATATATTTTTTATTTTAAGGTCATGATCTAAAACTATCTCCAAATCCTTTAAATGGGTTATGAAATCATCATTCATGTGTTTGAATCACTACCACCACACGAACCAATGTCATTCATTTTTCCATTACCACCATTCATGTATGTGTATAATGATTTATATAAAGTATATATATATGTTTTTTATAACATAAATATATTTATATATTATTTAAATCATATATACCTTTTTAAATTTCCATTCTAGAGGGGATACGATAACGTCACTCATGTGTACGATGCATAATAGCCACATGAAGTGATGTGAATCTTTTTTCACTAATGCTTTAATAAGGATTAAGATAATAAATATATGTGATATCTATGAAATAATTACGATATTAATGAAATATTTATAATTCTAAAAGGAAAATATATGCATTTTCTTTCCTACACTAAAAAATGATAACATCATTCGTGTACATGTGGACTACCACCTTCACAAAGCGATGTGACTATCTTTTTATATCCAAACCACATGGACGATTTATATAAGTATCTTTAAAGGAAAAATATTATTTATATATATATATATATATGATATTATGATCATTTTTTAAAGATAAAATATTACACACCATACTTTCATGATGATCATTGGAAAATGGAAATGCTACTCTTGTGTATGTACAACCTATCGTCTCCCTCATCGTAATGTGATTAATTTTTCAAAACCATATTTCATGATTGGTTTTTAAATTAAAATTGATGTAAAAATATAATAATTAATTCATGATGATTGTTATTTATATTATTTAACTATATAATATGTGCAAGACCAGATATTTCATGACAAAACACGCTTGAGAGAAAAAGGGAATTAACACTTGTAACAATGAAGATAATGAAATATTATTAATGAAAGGGTGATAATATTTTATAAAAATATCATATATGAAATTATAAATATTAATATGGTTCTATTATTAGTTAATAACATATTTAAAACAGCTATAAAAGAGGTTAAAACATGTTCAACCAAAAAAAAGCGTAAGGTAAGGTATTTTATCTCAATTTACATTCCATTGAATCTTATTTGTTATTGTGTACCAATTTAATTTTACATATTTTTTATACTACTATTTTATGTATGATATCCTGAGTAATTCACACTTCATGGTATTTTATGTTTTAATTTGAATAATTTCATCCGAGTGGATTTTACTTGAAAATTACCATGTGGAAAATGTTATTGAACAGATCACATTCATTAGTGATTGTTGACATTATCTTGAAACAATATATTTATAGTAAAAATATTTCATTTTAAATTAAATTTAAATTAAATATCCATATTATTTTATTGGGGAAAATATTATTTCTTAAACTGTATAGCATTTTACATATAGTGCTTACGTTGAATGATATTTTTGAAACTTGTGAAATATTGATAAATCTGTATCCATTACCCAATATGAATATTTGATGATTAGGCACATTGACTCATGAATTGAATTTATTATTATATATTTTACAAATTCATATGAAATTTTGATATGGAAGGGTCTTGGTTATACATATCCCCTAAATGAACTAACGAGTCTCATGGGAAAAATTAGTTGGCCAAACTAGATGAGTTTAAACCAACTAGTTTTAAATAAATTTGGTAATCTAGATTAATTTGTACCTATTAGATTTAAAAATTCATGTGGAAGGTATTAATGGTATAGTTATTTTTTTTTCTGACACATGATTTCCAATAATTAATCATTTACATCATTATGAATTTAGTTATTATTATAAATGATATTTTCTTAATGATATTGTAATGAACCAAACCTTATGAACTATCAATTTTTAAAAAATTAATAACTGTGGTGTTAAGGGGGAAATCTAGGTTGTTTTTGGGATATTTGGAACATTCTAATGGTGTGTTATTTCTCGAAGTGATTTAATCTAGTGGTGAGTAATTCTTGGATGTGACTCATTTTGGAAACGAGTCATTTCTGGGGGTGAGCATTCTAGCGGTGAGTTATTTCTGGTGGTGACTAATTATTTTTGTGAGTCATTTCTAGAAGTGACTCATTTTGGAAGTTGGAAATTTTTTGCAGTGACTCATTATGGAAGTTACTCATTTGGGCAGTGGCTCATGAACAATGTATCTAGTTTTTCCAATATTTTCCCATTTTTTCATTTTTATGTCTTTTATGAGAGAAATTAGTTTAATAACTTAATTTTTTAATTATAAAGATGTTCCCAAATGTATCAATAATATCTTGAGTTTCTAAAAAGTATGTATTTCTTTAAAATGGAAGTTAATAGAGACTACCACCCGAGTGATGTTATCCAAGCCATCACAAGAGTCTTTCACTATCGCACACCTTAACCATAGGTATTATGTGGGTTTTATAAGTGGTTATGTAAAAATAACTTATCACTATGATTATGTGCATTAATTTTGTATATAATAAAGAATATACACTCATTTTATTATTGTTAATTTGTAAATGGTTTTTAAATCACAAATAGTATTTCTATGTAATATTCATTTAAGAAATCCATTTTGATGAATTCATGGATTTTTTAATTATATAATATTTTAATAAAATATTATTAATAAATTACTTTTTATATATAAATGATTTTATAATGTTTATAAATACAATTGTAATTTTTATTAAGGTTTGAAAGCTGTTTTTGTCAAAACCCATGAATTTTCGATAAATATCTTTTTTTATTTTAAATTTAAAAATTAACATATTCTGAATATTAATTAGATAAAATGAATATTATTTTTGGATTCAGGATGTCTAAATTATCCAACGGTGAATTTTTCATAATTTTCTAAGGCTGTCAAATTTTGGGGTAAACGTTAAATACTTTTTAATTATATAATGCGTTTTATGACATCATAATAACCTAATAGTGATGTAATAAAAAACTATTAATATAATTTTTAGAAAATATATGTTTTGACGTTAAAATAATGTGATTTTAGGTTTGTTTGATTTATTTTACAAAGCTTTAGTTGACTCTCCATAGATTATAAAATATTTTAACCTTTTAAAATGTTTTCCTTGAGCCTGTGACTCACCTCCACATAATAATGACTAATATTTTAAGAATTTCACTAATTGGATTGATAAAATAATGTTTTCTAACACCCTTGGGAAAATAACATGGGATAAACCCCTTGGTTGGTTTGTGATTTTGATTAGATTAATGTCTGGTGTCCAAAACCTAAATAATAAAGAATTCCCTCTCTTTTCCGATATAATCCCACCAAGCTCCCACTTCCTCTTCAATAAATGTCATTGGAGCTCAACCAAGCCCTTCCCTCCTCCTTCTATAATCCTCCCAAGGCTCTCCAAGCTCCCAATAGGCCTCTCTCAAGACTGTTTCAAGCCTTTGGGATCACAATTCCAAGTAAGGGATTTCTCCATTTTTCATTTTTTTTCCGTGTTTCTAAATGTTTTTATACCATTTTAATTTAAAATAACCATGATGGGGTATGATTTCAAAACTCCACCATACTTCCCTCCTTTTGTTTTAATGATGATATACCCCTTTCTCTCTCATTAAGTTCTCCCAAGTACACCAGTTACCTTGCCAAAATTCCGTAAGGGATTTCTCTCTCCTCACTTACATTCAAACAATTCATTTGTATTATGAATATAAATTCTATTACATATATAAGTAAATGTATCAATATGACCCCATTACTATAAATTTCAGGTACATATGAGGACACCCCCCTCTCCCATCAACCATGTTTTTGAGTTCTTATGACACGCCGTTTTGCTGCCGAAATTGCACCGAGATTTTCCAACCAAAAGTCATTGTATAGTGAATACCATGAACATTTCTCTATAAAGGGTATTCACCTTGGTGCACATTTAATTATTGACTATAGATTTTCATGTATTAATTCCACATTCTTTTATCTTGGAATAAATGATGATTTTTAATGAATCCATGTTATTTGATCCTTGTGGAACATTTTTGCATGAAATGAAATTGTTAAAAAGGGCGAGCCCTGATAGCTCTCTAATGCATTGGGTAAAGATTAGTATCATGATACGTCAATTAAAATGAGGATTTACTCATGATAATTCAATTTCAATGAGGGTTTTCTCATTCTCCAAGTGCAATGAGCATTGGATCATGCTAATATCTTGTTAAATGTTATTCCCAAATTTCCATGTTATGATAATCATGCTATATCATGACTTTATGTTCATATTTATCCTTTTCTCCATTGATATTTCTATTGCTTATCATGTATTATATTCATCATGTTATGACTTGTTTACTCCCTTACTAGGCTTTATAACTCATCCCTTTCTTATGCACTCCCTCATGTTATCCCATAAAATGCTAAGTACGAAGGAATGTTGTTGTCATGTTAAAGAAGTTTTTAATAAAGGTGTTGTGTTTTATATCCTATGTTATTATGTAATGTTCCTAATTTCCAAAACACTAGACCTCCAAATCCCCAGATTTGTCATGAGGGCATGTTTATGTAATAAATCATGTTTATGTGTGTAATACAGAGAAGGGTCGTTATAGTTGGTATCCGAGGATAGGTTTATTTATTTTTGAGATTAAGATTTGAAAACCCTAGTGATAGCCTTAGGGATAAGACTATGTATAATAAAAACATCCCTAAAATTTGGTTAGTATTGAGTAAGTGGTTTATCAAGAAAATACATCCATGTCTGAAGATGAGTATGTAGATGAGGCTCTGGCACAGAAGTATCTTGGTAGAATACTAGAAAATAGCACTTTGAGCTAGACTAAAATGGGAACTGGTGCATGAAAATGGGCCTTTCTGCTCTCTAGGTGCTGACAATCTTTGTGGATATGCTTTGGTAAATTCATAAGCTCAGTATGAACCATTATTATGGGAATTAAAAAATATCCCCTAAGAATATATGTTGGGAAATAGATCATGGATAATAAATATTGAAGCCTATAAATTCATAAGTTAATGAATCAAAACTAATTTATAAGTCATCCATTTTTGTCTTTGGATTACCCTTTCCGTGTTACCCCTAAAATTTCTTTTATTCCAGCCAATGGATGGAAATATGAGGGCTCAGGCTAATAACCGATGTGAAGGTCAATGTGACGACTATTCTAATGAGATGTCCAATCTGATGGGAGCAGTAATCACAATCTTTATCAATATAATCTCTCAAATAACTAATGTTTTGAATAGAAACATTGGTCTAGAGGAACATTCAACACCCCTAATAATGAAAAAGTTGTAATCGATAGCTTCATGATAGAAAGGCCTCCTACTTTTAATGGATCATATGATCCCTCAATTTTCGAACAGTGGATCAAATCCATTGAGAATATATTCCCCATTCTTCAATGTTCTAAACAGGAGAAGGTACTTCTAGCCACTTATCATATGGAGGGTGAAGCTGATCAATGGTGGACATTGATAAAAAATATTAAGCCTAAGGAGGAGATCGAGGCGTTGGAACTGAATGATTTTTGGAAAATGTTTTTCAACAAATATAGTCCTCGAAAGCTAATAATTAATATGGAAAGGTACTTCCTTTCCCTCAAGAAAAAAGATGAAGAATACATCGGAGCATACGAGGAAAACTTACATAAGGCTGGCACGATACACCTATGACTTTGTCTTTACTCCTGAATACAAGTTTCATCGCTTCATTGGTGGGAATAAACCTATCCAAAGGAAATCCCTACTCATTTTTGAATTAAAGATCTATTAAGAAATTATTTGATGTTCCCTCAATGTCGAAATAGAGATTGAAGAATCTCATAGGTATCATGGGGATAAGAATCATAAGGTGTAATTCAATTATAGTGGTCAAATGGATTAATCCAATGGTGCTTTGAAAATCCAGCACCCCACTTCCCAATGGTGTGGAATAAAGCACCCCAGAAATCACCTAAAGGGGACGAGGAAATGCTTTAGGTCCAGAAGAGAAGGGAACCTGGATATTAACTGATGATAAGAAAAACCCGCTACTGGGAAATAGGAGAGGAGTGCTCTGTTCAAACCTCAATGTGTTGTTCATTGCTTAAACTATAAATAACCGGGGCACTTTTCAAGACAATTCCATAAGCCTATGGTTTTCAGAGGCATCCAACAACCTACAAGGCAGCAAGGGCGTGCTTCTTCCATCACTACTGCCAAAGTGAACCCTGAATATGGAGTGGTGATGGGTACAATTGTTATTCATTCAAGAATAGAGAATGTACTTTTTGATTCTGGTTCTACGCATTCTTGTATATCCTTAAAGTTTAGTAGAACAATCCCAACACCACCACAAGTTATGTAAGTAAAGACGTCAGTGAAACTAGGAAATGGTGAAATCAGTTCCATCCAATGAATATAACTCCTCCCCTATCATAATTTGTGGATTAAACTTCCTGGTAAACCTCATCATACTCCCTTTGGTGGAATTTGATGCAATTTTTGGCATGGATTGGATTTCTTTATATAGAGACAAATTGAATTTCTGTGAGAGGGAAATCACTCTATATATGGAAAATCGACTCCCCGATTCTATACAAGTGCATAGAGGAAGATGAATCTTCATTAGCACAATCATCTCAAACATAGATATTACTGCCCTATGAGTATGGGTAACTAGATTAGATGATTGAGTCCAATGATGAATCCATCATTGAAGACATGCATATTGTGAGGGAATTCACTGAAGTGTTTCCCAGGGAATTTCATGGTATTCCTCCTAGAAGAGATGTTGAATTATCAGTTGATCTTATACCTAGGACCTTTCCAATATCAAAGAATCTATATAGAATTACTATTGTGGAGCTTGAGGAGCTGAAGAAACAACTACAAGATAATCTGGATAAAGGGTTTATATTCCAAAGTGCATCACCATGGGGTGAACTAGTAATCTTCATCACAAAGAAGGACGGTTCAATTTGACTTTTCATTGATTATCATGAGCACAGTAAAATGACATGAAAGAACAAGTATCATATGCCCTAAAATGAAGACTTATTTTATTAGCTATGTAGAGCACAATAATTTTTCAAGGAGGGTCTGTAGTCGGTATATTATCAAGTAAGGGAGAACAAGGAGGATATCCCCAAGACTACTTTTTGTACAGGATACATGAACTATGAAATCATATTAATGACTTTAAGACTCACAAATTTTATATCAATCTTCATGGACATGATGAATAGAGTCTTTTGAGATTAAATCAACAATTTTTTGTTAGTCCTTATAGATGATATTCTAATAAACTCTAAAACCATGTAAGAGCACAAGGAGTATCTAATAACTATACTAGAGACCCTGAAAAAGAAGAAGCTCTATGCAAATTTCATCACGTGTGAGTTTTGGTTGGAATAGGTCTCAATCTTGGATCATATCATCACAAGCAATGGAATATATGAGGATACCTACAAGACTGCTACAATTGAGGGATGAAAAAGGCTAACATCGGTAATAAATATCCATAGCTTCCTAGGGTTAGCTGGGTATTATAGCCAGTTTGTGAGATATTTTTCAGGATTTTCAAACCCTCTTACCAAGACAAATTGGAATGGAGTAATGTTTTCTTTGAGTGATATATGTGAAGAGAGATTCAAGGAGTTAAAAAGGAGGCTTATCACTATGACTGTACTCACACTACCCACAATTGTAGAACTTTTTGTGGCATTTAGTGATTCTTTGAAGAAGGGAATGTGTTATGTATTGACAAATAATGAAAAATTCATATCATATGCTTCAAGTAAATTGAATGTTCATGAGGAAAACTATCCAACACATGATCTGGATTTGGCTGCTATAATCTTCGCTTTAAAAATTTGGCGGCATTACCTCTTTGAGGAGAAGTGTGAGATATACACGGATCACAAAAACCTCAAGTATATATTCACACAGAAATTATTGAATATGCGCCAATGAAGTCGGCTAGAGCTGATCAAATACTATAACTGCTGAATCCATTACAAACTTGGGAATGCGAACAAGGTGGAATATTATTTAAGTCAAAAGGACCCAGTGATTTTATCATTGATAGAATTGAAAAGGATCCAATCTTCATTGATTTGATGAAGATGGACCTGGGAATCATAAAGAAGGAAACATCATCAATACTTACACAATTGATTGCTCAACCGTATCTTTTGGAAAGGATAAAGGATGCTCAAAAGGATGATGTGGGCATTTAGAAGAAACTGGAAAATATCATAAAAGGAAAATCTTTGGAGTAAATTTTTAATGAATAAGGAATTGTTAGATTCAGGACAAGACTATATGTTCCATAAAATCTAGAGTTAAAGAAATAACTTTTGTATGATGCACATAGTTTAAATTCATCCATTAACATAGGAAACACAAAGATGTATCGAGATCTCCGAGAGAATTATTTGTGGGATAACATGAAGAAGGAGATCCCTGAGTATACATCAATGAGCCTAGTATGTCAGAAATTAAAGGTTGAGAGGCCTAAGTATAATGGGATGATGCAACCATTACCCATACCACCATTGTAATGGGAGAACATCATCATGTACTTTTTCATCATCCTTCGGAAGACATACAAAGGAAACAATGATATCTGGGTTGTTGTGGATCGTCTTACAAAGACTGCACACTTCATTGCAATTTGAGAGGATTTCTCATTAGATCAACTAACATAGATATATATTAGAGAAGTGATAAGGATACATGGAGTACCACTATCTATTGTATCTAATCAAGATCCAAGATTCACCTATACATTTTGGAAGAGTCTTCATCATGCTCTAGATACTAAGATGAAGTTCAGTACGACTTGTCATCCTCAAAATGATGGCCAATCTGAGTGGACTATCCAAACACTTGAAGACATGTTGAGAGAATGATCAATGGACTTTAAATAAGGATGGGATAAAAAACTTCCTCTAGTTTAGTTCTCTTACAACAATAGTTTCCACTCAAGCATCCAAATGGCTCCTTATGAAGCCATTAAGGGTATGAGGTGTAGAACACCAACATGTTGGGATGTAGTTGGGGAGAAAAAACTCCAAGGTCTAGAAATGGTCAAAGAAATAGTGGATAAGGTTAAGACCATCTAGTGGCACCGTAAATCTGCTCAGAGTCCACAAAATAGTTATGTTGATAATCATCAATGAGACCCATAATTTGATGTTAGAGACAAGGTATTCTTCCGCATATCACCATGGAAGAGAGTTATGATATTTGTGAAGAATAGATGCTTATTCCAAGGCACATCAGACCTTTAGATATCATTGATAGCTTTGGAGTAGTGGCCTACCGACTAGAACTCCCACCGAACTTATATCAATAACAAGATGTATTCCATGTATCACTCTTGAGGAAGTACATACCAAACCCATCAAATGTACTCAATCCAGAGGTGGTACCGTAGAATAATGAACTATCCTATGAAGATATTCCGATGAAGATCTTAGATCATTGGGAAACTGTTTTATGAAATTAGACAATGAACCATGTGAAAGTGTTGTAGAGAAACAACAATTTTAAAGAGGCAATGTGGGAATTAGAGAAAGTGATGAAGAAGAGTTACCCACATCTTTTTTAGTGCAGGAAAACGAAATTTTGAGGGTGAAATTTCTTAAGGGGGAAAGATTGTAATGACCGAAAATATTAGTAATTAAAATTACTCCTGATTTGATTAAATGTATTATTATTTTAAATGGTTATGTAATATATGGACTTCATCGGTTTTATGTTTTTGGATGATAAAATACCGTTATGAATTGTTACAGTTGAAAAGATATACGTTGAACAATGATCACATGATTAGTATAAATATAGTGCTTTAACAAATCTAATTTACTCAGACAAAGGAAGTGATGGCCTCATCCAGTAGAATTTCTCCATATGAAATCCATTATTTAGAGCATGGAAAGGAGGTGGAATCATTAGGCTTTGATATTGACCAATCCCAAGCTGATATTCAACAAGTTAAGCTGGAACAAAACCACCTACGGGAGTAGTGGAAGTTGATAGAGATTACCACCCGAGTGATGTTATCTGAGCCACCCCAAGAGTCTGTCTCCATCACACACCTTACCCTTAGGTATTATGAATGTTTTATAAGGGATTATGTTACAAGGCCTCAACAATACGATTATGTGCTTTATTTTATTATATAATAAAGAATATACATTCATTTTATTATTGTTACTTTGTAAAAGGTTTTTAAAGCACAAATATTATTTTTATTTAAAATTAAATTAAGAGATTTATTTTGATGAATTAATAGATTTTTGAATTAATTATTATTTTAATAAATATTCTTAATAAATTAATTTTTAAATATAAATGTTTGTATAATTTTTAGGAATAAAATTGTAATTTTTATTAAAGATTGAAAGCCATTTTTGTCAAAACCCATGAATTTTTTATAATTGTCAGTTTTTATTTTAAAAGAAAAAAATCAAATATTTAGAAATTTGTTTAGGTAAAATGAATATTATTTTGGGAATTAGGATGTTGAAATTAACCAATGGTGAATTTCTAACTATTTTATTAGATAGTCAAATGTTTGGGTAAAAATTAAATGTTGTTTAATTATATAATGTGTTTTATGACATCTTAATGACCAAATAGTGATATAATAAATTACTATAAATGGGATGGTAGGCCAATATATGTTTTAACACTAAAATTATGTGATTTTAGGTTTGTTTTATTTATTTTACAAAGCTTAAGTGGATCCTCCAAGGTAAATAAAATATTTTAACCATTTAAAATGTTTTCCTTGAGGGTGTGACTCACCTCCACACAAAAAAGCCAAATATTTTAAGAATTTAGGCTATTTTCCATATAAAATAATTTTTTTCAATCCCCTTTTCTATAATACATGGGAAAAAACTTTCGATTGGTTTGTGGTTTTTATTTTTTTAATGTCTGTTGTCTGAAACCTAAATAATAAATTATTCCCTCTCTTTTCCTATATATACCAACCCAAGTTCCAACTTCCACTTCACTAAAAGCCTTTGGAGATAAATAAACCCCTTAGCTAATTTATATATAATCCTACCAAGGTGCCCCAAGATCTCAATAATCCTCTCTCAAGCCTCTCCCATGCCATTTGGATCACACTTCCATGTAAGGGATTTCTTCCTTTATCAATTTTTTCCAAGTTTCTTATTGTTGTTATATCCTTTTAATTTCAATTACATATGTTGGAGTATGATTTCTCACATCCCGATAATTCCCTACTCATGTTTTACTGATGAGATACCCCTTTATCTCTCTTTATTTATTCCAAATTACACATGTTACCATACCAAAATTCCGTAAAGGATTTCTTTCTTCTCATTTAGATTCTAGAAATTCATTTGTATTGCGAATGTATATTCCATTACATATTTTGGGAAATGTATATATATTACCCCCTTACATTCCATTTTATGTAGATATAATGAGACACCCCCTCTCTCTCATCAATCATTTTCTAGTTCTTATGACACGTCGTTTTGCTACTGAAATTGCACCACACTTTTCAAGAAAAAGTCATTGTATAGTGAATACCATGACGATTTCTCTATAAAGGGTATTCACCTTTATGCACATTTAATTATTGATTATATATCTTCATGTATTGATTAAACAGTACTTTATCATTTAACACATTATTATTTTTGATGAATCAATGTTATATGATCCATATGGCACACTAATGCATGAAATGAAATGATTACGAAGGGTGCACCCTGATAGCGCTCTAATGCATTGGGTAAAGATTAATATCATGATATTTCAAGTACAATGAGGGTGTAACCATTATAATTCAGGTGAAATTAGTGTTTACTCGTGATCCATGTGAAATGATCCTTGGTTCATGCTAATTTCATGTTAAATGTTATTGTTAGATTTCCATGTTATGATAGTCATACTATATCATGACTTTATGTTCATGTTTCTATTATGATCCATTGAAATGAATATTTCCTAGAATGCACTATATTCTTTATTTTATGGTTTGTTTTCTTCCTTATCAGGCTTTATAGGTTATCCCATTCATATACATGTCCTCATGCTACCCCGAGGAATGATAAGTACGAAGGAATGCTGTGGTCATATAAAATAAGTTTTCTATAAATATGTTGTGTTTTATGTCCTAAGTTTTTATGTAATGTTCCAAATTTACCAATAAACTAGACCTATCGATCCTCAAAGTTGTATTAATTGAAATTTTATGTAATAATTCATGTTTATGTGTGTAATAAAGAGTAGTGTTGTTTAAGTATTATTTCATCTTAAATAACTAGCTAACCACCTATATTTAGTTAATTGAATATATGCCCTAGGATCTAATGGTTTATTTGATAACAACCTTAATTAACAAAGTTAAATTGAATATGATACACATGTATAAATATGAAAATGTGTTGTTATGTGGTATTTGATGTGTTGTGTGAGGGGGAAATGGATGAGATATGGTTGTGCAGTGGGACTGTGATGGTTTTTATAATGTGGTTGTGTAGAAGGGCTGTAGTGGAAAGAGAATTTCATTTTTCTATTGAGAATTTTGTTTTGTGCTTATTTTTGTGTGTTATGATATGTCAGTATATAGATTAGTAAGGGATTATTAAATTAATAATATTAATGGGAATGTTTAATTAGGGGATTGATGATGTGATTTGTGTATTAAATTGTTAGTGTTTACATACAACAAAAAGGATGGAAATATAAGATGTAACGACCCAATCTTTTTGAGTAGTATATTAACTTACTCTTATTAATTTAATAAGATGTTAATGGTTAATGCAGGAAGAGGAGTCGATGGCTTCATCCAGTAGACTCGACCCTTATGAAGCCCACTTATCAGAGCTTGGGAAGGAGGTAGCATCTGTGGGCTTCGCTTTGGACCAAGCCCAAGCCGAACTCCAGCGTGTCAAGATTGAACGGAAACGCCTGCGGGAGAAGTTCAAGTTAGTAGAGATTACTACTAGGGCAATTTTATCTGAGCCTCCCTCAGATTCTCTCACCATAGCACACCTTACACTCAGGTCTCATGCCGGTGTTATAAGGGGCTATGTGACGAGACCCTAGCTTCCTTGTGTAGTCCTTTCGGGTGAATAAATTGAGATTTCTTCCTTTAGTGATGTTTGTGAAATTTCAAATGTCCGGATAATTTTAGAATGTATTTTATTGATGAATTTTGAAAAAGGGATATTTTGAAATATTTATGTAAACCCTAAATAACTAATGATGTGTAATGATTTTCAAAAAATGGTCTTCTACAAAAGTGTTCATTAAGGAATTTGGAGTCTAATAAGATCAACTTAATTTTTTATGAATAGTAAATAGTGAATAGTGATTTTACGCTTAGGATTAGTAATGTGACCAAATGGATTAGTAATCTCACTTAAAGAAAGTTTTAAAATAATCTAGGCACCTTGATTAAGTAATGTGATTCAATAAAATGGGTAAATAACAGTTTCATAAATTATTATTCAAGTATTAGTTTTTTCGGATGAATAGTGTTTTTTAATTAAAAATTTAATTAAAAATAATAAAAAAATTATTTTTATAAAAATGACTTTATTTTTGAACTCAGAGCATCGATATTATGTTATGGTAATTTTTGGGGATTTTTCTGAAAAAATGAATTTTCGATGAATAGTGTATTTATTTAAAAATAAAATTAAAAATATTTAGAAAATTATTTTTATAAAATGGTGTTCATTTTTGAAATCATAGCATTGATATTTGGTTAAGGTGAAATTTTGGGATTATTCTGAGAAAGTTGAATTTTCGGTGAATAGTGAAAGTATAGTTTTTAAGTTACGGGTGTTTAATGACATCATTAAATGATGTATTAAGTATATATTCAATATGTTCGAATTATGAATAGTAAGATAAGGTGTGAGGTGTCCCAAGTGGCCAATACCATGGGCAAATACCATGGGCAAGCCCATGGTTTTGCCAAAACCACTAGTGAGGTGTCCTTTGACCATTAGTGCTTTGTCCCCTCACGTTCCCTATAAATACCCACCCTTTCCTCCCTTAGTTTTCACTCCCAACTCTCCCCCAACGAAGTTCTGGTCTTCTTACCTTACAAGGAGTCCTCCCAAGGTGCCCCCAATCCCTCAAGGTCCAATCCATTGAGTTTCAAGAGTCACGTTTTAAGGTAAGGGATCCGACCCCTCTCTTTCTTTTCATGTAATCTCTTTTATGTCATTCCTATTATGCTCCACGTTTATATGTGAGAGGATGTTCTTTTATATTCCTCTTACTGCCCTTTCATATTTATATGATGAGAGATCCCCTCTTACTCTCATCATTTCGTTTTATGAAAGTTTAAGTGACGCCGTTAGGCTGCCGAATTTTTAAGGGATTCTTTCACCCTTCTCATTTTTCAAGTTCGATTTTCATGTCAAGTCTTTCAAGTTCCTTTTTATTATGCTGGGGTATGATCTCTATATCTATCATACTGATCTCTTATGATCAAATGATGAGGGACCCTATTTGATCTTGTAAAATCATTTTCTTTTGAAGTTAAGTGACGCCGTAAGGCTGCCGAATTTTCATAAGAGAAATCTAATCTTTTTCCTTCCATATTTTTCATTTCAAATGGTATGTCCCTAAAATTTCATTACCATGTCCATATGTCCTTCTTATTCTTTCACCCTACTGTTTTATGGATCATTTATGAGTGGGTGACCCATGTCCCCTCTCATTTCAATGTTTTCTAAAACCCCGAAACTTAGCCGTTATGCTGCAGAATTTCCCCCTCAAAATGCCTCTCTCTTTTCTCCAAATTATTTTATGTTATAAAGTGAATACTAAAAGATCTTATTTCTAAAAGGGTATTCACATATATATCAAAATGTTTTATTTCAAATTCTGGGAATTACATACATGAAACCCGCTCTTCCCTTCCGTGGGTTTAAAGTGACGTAAAGATCATGTCTTTAAAGCAGTTTTTAAAATGTTATGATTATGAAATGAAACCCATTTATTTTATGCTATGTGGGTTATTTATGAAATGTTTGATGATGATATATGTGGCTCACATGATAATAAAGGCAAATTTAAGGGTGCGCCCTGATAGCGCTCCAATGCATTGGGTAATGATGTAACCACTAGAGATTACAATTTTCATGATACCTTGGTGAATAACCTTGGTAATTTTCAAATGACACCTTGGGGATGGACCTTGGTGATATGTTCATGATTGTCTATGTTAAATGATGTAGCCACATCTTCAAGCTATGGAAAATGTTGTTTTTTATTATGAAATGCCTCATGATTTTCTTTCTCATTCCTTAAAGTTCTTTTCATGTCCTTATTGAAGTATATCAAGTTCACATGTAAAATGTTCCTCTTGTTTCCCTTACTGGGCCTTCTGCTCACCCTTTCTTTTGATGTATGTCCCCAGGTTATGAGATGCAGTAATGAACCTAGGATTAACTTAAGGAGAAGCCTTTCAAGTGTTTAAGAAGAATGCTTTATGTTGTTTTCATGTACTATGTTCCTGGTTTCCAAGACACTAAACCTTAAAGATCCTCAGTTGTGTGTAATGTAATGAAAGTTTATGTTATAAAATGGCGGGATGCTATAGTTGGTATCAGAGGATGGTTTAGTTATTTGTGGAAATTAGGATATAAAAACTTTAGGAAGAACCCTATAGAAAACTTTAAATATAGGAAAACTTCCTGGTATTTTGGTAAGTATTGAGTAAGTGGTCTATCAAACAAATACATCCCTGTCTGGATACGAGCAGGTAGAGGCGGCTCTGGCACAGATGTACATAGGGGTAAAACCCGAAAACACCGCTTTGAGCTAGACTCGAATGGGAACTGGTGCACGATAACGGGCCTTGCTGCACTCTTGGTTACGACACTCCCGGGGGATATGTTTGGTCAATCACATGCTTTTTATGAATCATTATGAAGGAATTATAGAGAACTATAATTGTTTAAGCATGAAGTCTTAGTTAAAAGATTCATAAATGAAATAAGTTTCTCACTAAGGTTTTATTCTTTTAGAAGATGGCGGGCAATAGGAGAAACCGTGCTGATGGTGACCGCAATGCACCATGTGCTGATGGACCTCCGATGGAAGCCGGAATGGAAACATTCATGCGAATGATGAACCAACTGACTCAAGTTATGAGTAATAACTTGAATCAAGCTGAGAGGCCGACCTCACCACGAAGGTAACAACACTCTGTTGAGTCCTTCATGCGTCAACGACCGCCAACATTCAGTGGATCTACTGACCCATTGGTTGCAGAACAATGGATAAGCTCCATTGAAAAGATCTTTTCTGTACTTCATTGTTCGGAACAAGAAAAAGTCACCCTTGCTGTTTACCGCCTTGAGGGAGAAGCTGATCAGTGGTGGTCACTGATCAAAAACACGAAGCCACGAGGAGAGATGGAAGCTATGGAGTGGGAAGAGTTCCGGGGAATATTATTTAATAAGTATTTCCCTCGTTCGATGAGAACGAGAATGGAGAAAGAATTTCTCGAACTGAAGCAAAAGGAGAATGAATCAGTTGGAACATACGAGATGAACTTCACAAGGCTTTCCCGTTATACCTCAAGCTTCGTCATGGACCCTAATGGGAAGGTTGATAGATTCTTTGGTGGACTACGACCTCATCTGCAGAAGAATCTAGCCAACAGGGACTATGATAGCTATGAAGAAATAGTTCTAAGTGCTATGAAAGTTGAACTAGAGTTTGGGGAGACACAGTGGTCTCACAAATCTAATGAGAAGAAGAGAACTCTAGAACCAAGCCTGGGAAGAAGTTTTGATCAGGAAAGAGGTGGAAAGAATATGCAACATGCCACATGCAATAAATGTGGGAAGAAGCATCCGGGGAACTGCTTGATCGGAAGTGGAAAGTGCTATAGGTGTGGAAAAGAAGGCCATATTTCTCAGAATTGTCGTGGTGATGTGAAGCCTCAACTTCCCAACACTAACGACAGAGGAAAGATTGTTCTGGCCCCACCCGAAGTCACATGCTTCAAGTGTGGACAACTTGGGCACTTTGCTAATCAATGTCCAAATCCGAGGGCGGTGGGGGGAATCACCATCAACCTCAGCAGAGGCCAAGGGAGAAAGGTCGTGCTTTCGCTATCACAACAGCTGAAGTTGAAGTCCCGAACGATGTGGTGGCAGGTACTCTTGTTGTCCTCTCAAAGCTAGCAAGTACTTTATTTGATTCTGGTTCTACGCATTCCTTTATTTCCTCCATGTTTGCAAGGAATATAGAATCAATCGCCGAACTGCTAGAGGTAGAGTTGTCAGTCAAGACTCCAAGTGGGATTATCCTTGCATCAAAAGTATTTAGAGACTCTAGTGTTTACTTTGGTGAGCTCAATCTTATCGCAAATCTAGTAGTCATTCCCATGATGGAATTCGACATTATACTAGGGATGGACTGGCTCTCAAAGTATAATGCTAAGATCAAATGCAGAAGTAAGGAAATCTCAGTAGTCTTGAATGAACAACCTACAGTTATCTTCCAAGGAGAGATATCCCGAACTGATCCCTATCTAGAAGCACCTCCCATAGCTTTCTTTATGGAGTTAATCGGTGATGATGAAGAAGGTAAAGGGAGCATACAAATTGAAGATGTTCCGATTGTTCAGGAATACATGGATGTATTTCCTGAGGAGTTACCTGGACCTCCCCCAGAAAGAGAGGTAGAGTTCTCCATTGAACTCATACCTGGGTCTCAACCGATATCAAAGACTCCGTATAGAATGGCAAATGTGGAGCTAGAGGAGTTAAAGAAACAACTCCAAGACTTGTTGGAGAAGGGGTTTATCCGACCGAGTGTGTCTCCTTGGGGAGCACCAGTTCTCTTTGTGAAGAAGAAGGATGGATCAATGCGGCTATGCATTGATTATAGAGAACTGAACGGGATCACAGTGAAGAACAGATACCATCTTCCAAGAATTGATGATTTATTTGACCAACTTCGTGGGGCTCAATTCTTCTCTAAGATTGACCTTCGATCTGGTTATCATCAACTGAGGGTGAAGAAGGAAGATATTCCAAAGACTGCCTTCCGATCAAGATATGGGCATTATGAGTTTACTGTTATGCCCTTCGGCTTGACTAATGCTCCTGCTATTTTCATGGATTTGATGAATAGAGTCTTTAAGGACTACCTTGATAACTTTGTGGTAGTTTTTATTGATGATATTTTGATATATTCAAAAAGTCACGAGGAGCATGAAGATCATCTGAGGGTTATTTTGAAAACTCTACGGAAGGAGAGGCTCTTTGGGAAGTTCAGCAAGTGTGAGTTTTGGTTACAACAAGTGGCTTTCTTGGGGCACATCGTAACCAATGAAGGAATCTCGGTTGACCCTGCAAAGACAATGGTTGTGGAGGAGTGGCCTCAACCCACAACAGTAACTGAGATTCGTAGTTTCCTTGGTCTAGCGGGATATTATAGGAGGTTTGTGAAAAACTTTTCACGGCTTTCTAATCCACTAACCAAGTTGACTCGAAAAGGGGTTAAGTTCATCTGGACAAAGGAATGCGAGGAAAGTTTCCAAGAGCTGAAGAAGAGATTGGTTACTGCACCTGTGTTAACACTACCCTCTATCGGAGAAGGATTCGTTATTTTTAGCGATGCATCTCTGAAAGGGCTTGGGTGCGTCCTCATGCAAAATGACAAAGTAATTGCTTATGCATCTCGACAGTTGAAGATTCATGAGCAGAATTATCCTACGCATGATCTAGAGCTGGCGGTAGTTGTTTTTGCTCTAAAGATATGGAGGCACTATCTTTATGGGGAGAAATGTGATATATACACTGACCACCAAAGTCTAAAGTATATTTTCACTCAGAAAGAATTGAACATGAGACAAAGGAGATGGTTGGAGCTTATTAAAGACTATGACTGTTCAATTCATTATCACCCTGGAAGAGCAAACAAAGTTGCGGATGCGTTAAGCAGGAAAGATCCTGTTGTTCTGGCAATAATGAGGATCCTGGGGGATCCCTTGATTAAAGATCTAGTAAAACTGGACATGGGAATTATAAGGAAAGGGACATCATCAACCCTATCCCAAATGATTTCTCAACCTTCATTACTAGAGAAGATCAAGAAGGCTCAAAAAGAAGATCCTTTGCTGCAGGAGAAGTTCGAGGCTGTAAAGGATGGGAAGTTCCCTGATTTCAATATTGATCAAGAAGGTGTATTGAAATTTCGTACAAGACTATGTGTTCCATCTATTCCGGAGATAAAGAAAGAACTGATGGATGAAGCTCATAGCTCTACTTTCTCTATACATCCGGGAAGCACTAAGATGTATAGAGACCTTCGTGATCATTATTGGTGGGATAACATGAAGAGGGAGATTGCCGATTACACTACAAGGTGCCTGGTGTGTCAGCAAGTAAAGGCAGAACGACAACTTCCTAAGGGGGTATTACAAACGTTACCCATACCAGTATGGAAGTGGGATAATATCACCATGGACTTTGTAACTGGTCTCCCAAAAACATCCAAAGGAAACAATGCGATATGGGTTTTTGTGGACCGTCTCACCAAGACAGCCCATTTTATCTCTATTTGGGAAGATTTCTCTCTAGATCAGCTTGCCAAGATATACGTGAAGGAAGTGGTAAGGCTGCATGGGGTACCACTATCCATCGTATCTGATCGTGACCCAAGATTCACATCAAAATTCTGGAGAAGTCTTCAGCATGCTCTGAATACTGAATTGAATTTTAGTACGGCCTATCATCCTCAAACTGATGGCCAATCTGAAAGGACTATTCAGACACTCGAAGACATGTTGAGATTATGCTCAATGGAATTTAAAGGTGGATGGGATCAACACCTCCCATTAGTGGAGTTCTCCTATAACAACAGCTTCCATGCGAGTATTCAGATGGCACCCTATGAAGCTCTGTATGGAAAGCGGTGTAGAACTCCTACTTGTTGGGATGAAACTGGTGAGAGAAAGCTTCTTGGGCCTGATCTTGTGCAAGAAATGACAGAACAGGTTCATGCCATCCAACAACACATAAAAGCTGCTCAGAGTCGGCAGAAGAGCTATGCTGACAATCGACGAAGAGACTTGGAGTTTGGTGTTGGTGACAAAGTCTTCCTTCGAATCTCTCCATGGAAGAGAGTCATGCGGTTTGGGAAGAAAGGGAAGCTTAGCCCTAGGTACATTGGCCCCAATGAAATCCTTGATCGCATAGGAGCAGTGGCCTATCGTCTAGCACTTCCACCGAACCTAGCTCAAGTTCACAATGTCTTCCATGTATCTCTCTTGAGGAAGTACATACCTGACCCTTCGCATGTACTGAACCCAGAGGTGGTACAACTGGAACATGACCTCTCTTATGAGGAGCAGCCAGTGGAGATCTTGGACCGTAGAGACAAGGTCCTACGAAACAAGACTACCCACCTTGTGAAAGTGTTGTGGAGGAATCATAAATATGAAGAAGCGACGTGGGAGCCTGAGGAAACGATGAAGCAAAAGTACCCTCACCTTTTCGACTAGGCCTCAAGTATAAATTTCGGGGACGAAATTTCTTAAGGGGGGAAGAATGTAACGACCCAATCTTTTTGAGTAGTATATTAACTTACTCTTATTAATTTAATAAGATGTTAATGGTTAATGCCGGAAGAGGAGTCGATGGCTTCATCCAGTAGACTCGACCCTTATGAAGCCCACTTATCAGAGCTTGGGAAGGAGGTAGCATCTGTGGGCTTCGCTTTGGACCAAGCCCAAGCCGAACTCCAGCGTGTCAAGATTGAACGGAAACGCCTGCGGGAGAAGTTCAAGTTAGTAGAGATTACTACTAGGGCAATGTTATCTGAGCCTCCCTCAGATTCTCTCACCATAGCACACCTTACACTCAGGTCTTATGCCGGTGTTATAAGGGGCTATGTGACGAGACCCTAGCTTCCTTGTGTAGTCCTTTCGGGTGAATAAATTGAGATTTCTTCCTTTAGTGATGTTTGTGAAATTTCAAATGTCCGGATAATTTTAGAATGTATTTTATTGATGAATTTTGAAAAAGGGATATTTTGAAATATTTATGTAAACCCTAAATAACTAATGATGTGTAATGATTTTCAAAAAATGGTCTTCTACAAAAGTGTTCATTAAGGAATTTGGAGTCTAATAAGATCAACTTAATTTTTTATGAATAGTAAATAGTGAATAGTGATTTTACGCTTAGGATTAGTAATGTGACCAAATGGATTAGTAATCTCACTTAAAGAAAGTTTTAAAATAATCTAGGCACCTTGATTAAGTAATGTGATTCAATAAAATGGGTAAATAACAGTTTCATAAATTATTATTCAAGTATTAGTTTTTTCGGATGAATAGTGTTTTTTAATTAAAAATTTAATTAAAAATAATTAAAAAATAATTTTTATAAAAATGACTTTATTTTTGAACTCAGAGCATCGATATTATGTTATGATAATTTTTGGGGATTTTTCTGAAAAAATGAATTTTCGATGAATAGTGTATTTATTTAAAAATAAAATTAAAAATATTTAGAAAATTATTTTTATAAAATGGTTTTCATTTTTGAAATCATAGCATTGATATTTGGTTAAGGTGAAATTTTGGGATTATTCTGAGAAAGTTGAATTTTCGGTGAATAGTGAAAGTATAGTTTTTAAGTTACGGGTGTTTAATGACATCATTAAATGATGTATTAAGTATATATTCAATATGTTCGAATTATGAATAGTAAGATAAGGTGTGAGGTGTCCCAAGTGGCCAATACCATGGGCAAATACCATGGGCAAGCCCATGGTTTTGCCAAAACCACTAGTGAGGTGTCCTTTGACCATTAATGCTTTGTCCCCTCACTTTCCCTATAAATACCCACCCTTTCCTCCCTTAGTTTTCACTCCCAACTCTCCCCCAACGAAGTTCTGGTCTTCTTACCTTCCAAGGAGTCCTCCCAAGGTGCCCCCAAGCCCTCAAGGTTCAATCCATTGAGTTTCAAGAGTCACGTTTTAAGGTAAGGGATCTGACCCCTCTCTTTCTTTTCATGTAATCTCTTTTATGTAATTCCTATTATGCTCCATGTTTATATGTGAGAGGATGTTCTTTTATATTCCTCTTACTGCCCTTTCATATTTATATGATGAGAGATCCCCTCTTACTCTCATCATTTCGTTTTATGAATGTTTAAGTGACGCCGTTAGGCTGCCGAATTTTTAAGGGATTCTTTCACCCTTCTCATTTTTCATGTTCGATTTTCATGTCAAGTCTTTCAAGTTCCTTTTTATTATGCTGGGGTATGATCTCTATATCTATCATACTGATCTCTTATGATCAAATGATGAGGGACCCTATTTGATCTTGTCAAATCATTTTCTTTTGAAGTTAAGTGACGCCGTAAGGCTGCCGAATTTTCATAAGAGAAATCTAATCTTTTTCCTTCCATATTTTTCATTTCAAATGGTATGTCCCTAAAATTTCATTACCATGTCCATATTTCCTTCTTATTCTTTCACCCTACTGTTTTATGGATCATTTATGAGTGGGTGACCCATGTCCCCTCTCATTTCAATGTTTTCTAAAACCCCGAAACTTAGCCGTTATGCTGCAGAATTTTCCCCTCAAAATGCCTCTCTCTTTTCTCCAAATTATTTTATGTTATAAAGTGAATACTCAAAGATCTTATTTCTACAAGGGTATTCACATATATATCAAAATGTTTTGTTTCAAATTCTGGGAATTACATACATGAAACCCACTCTTCCCTTCCGTGGGTTTAAAGTGACGTAAAGATCATGTCTTTAAAGCAGTTTTTAAAATGTTATGATTATGAAATGAAACCCATTTATTTTATGCTATGTGGGTTATTTATGAAATGTTTGATGATGATATATGTGTCTCACATGATAATAAAGGCAAATTTAATAGTGCGCCCTGATAGCGCTCCAATGCATTGGGTAATGATGTAACCACTAGAGATTACAATTTTCATGATACCTTGGTGAATAACCTTGGTAATTTTCAAATGACACCTTGGGGATGGACCTTGGTGATATGTTCATGATTGTCTATGTTAAATGATGTAGCCACATCTTCAAGCTATGGAAAATGTTGTTTTTTATTATGAAATGCCTCATGATTTTCTTTCTCATTCCTTAAAGTTCTTTTCATGTCCTTATTGAAGTATATCAAGTTCACATGTAAAATGTTCCTCTTGTTTCCCTTACTGGGCCTTATGCTCACCCTTTCTTTTGATGTATGTCCCCAGGTTATGAGATGCAGTAATGAACCTAGGATGAACTTAAGGAGAAGCCTTTCAAGTGTTTAAGAAGAATTCTTTATGTTGTTTTCATGTACTATGTTCCTGGTTTCCAAGACACTAAACCTTAAATATCCTCAGTTGTGTGTAATGTAATGAAAGTTTATGTTATAAAATGGCGGGATGCTATATAAGACATGGTGTCTTCTTAAATGAAATGGGATGCTCTTGTATATTGATTAAATACAATAAAGAGGTCAAGGAAGATAAATTAAATAATAAATAGAGACTTTGGGAAATGGTTAAAGACTAAAATTTGAATTATGGATAGGGTTTTTGTGTGTGATTATAATGAATTTAAGGGTTTCAGTAATTGTATTGATTTTATTATATGGGTTTTTATTATTTTAAACCCATTTGATGGGCTTATAAATTGATACTATTTATGTATACACCATGTCTGTTATTGTAATTTCTAAATGCACCACCCCCTAATTGAGATCTATGTGTTGACACCTGCATAGTCACATGAGGGGTGTTTTTTCAAACATCTCACTGGGAGGATGGAAGGATGGATACCCACTATTCCCCTACCACTCTTCTAGGAGACATGAAGGATATGCATGAGATATAATTGCCAAAGGTTAGAATTTTCACTGTAAAGTTATGATCTGATGATATGTGATGGCTCATGTATGTTTGGGGGAGATGTGTTGTGATGGCCCAGGTGTGTGTGGGTGGGATGTGATGTGTTGTGATAAACCAAGTGTGTGTGAGCGAGACGCGATGTGATGTGATGTTATTTTTAAGGGGTGGGAGTGATAGGGCATGTGACGTTGTGGCGTGAGAGTGTCAAATTAGTGGTAAAATGGTGTGGGAGAACCTGATCATCGATGTGCTTCATATTATATTATTATTCCTAGATTCTTCATTTTGTAAGTGATCCATGGTAAGGTTGGGGTATTGGTTAATATACTAGTGTAGGTGGTATTTGGTTCTAGTGTTTAATCATGGGTTCATTAGTATACACTTTTCACATGTTCATGAGGGACATTGGGTTTTTTAATGATTATACTTGTATGATCACCCTATGCATATAAAAAGGGTTTTCAGGTTTCTAGAGTGAATTTTTAGACCGAGATGGATATTTTTGGTTCGGAGCATTAGAGTTGTTGTTGTGTTTCCACTTTAGTTTTTACAGATTTGATCATTCATTTGGATACTTTTAAATGTTTTAGTTTTTATTTCTACATGCATTGTGGGATGATTTGGATTTATTTTAAATTATTCCATAGAGTTTTTTCAGTTCATTCATCCTATCTCACGAACTTTTCTTATTTTAAAGGGTAATTCCAACCATATTATGAGATTTTATACCCTCATTACTAGTCTTCGACCCAGGGCCTACCGGAGGTGGGACTCAGGGCACATTATCTTTATCACCTCATTTCAGTATCTCTAGTTGGTGGGGGTCATGACAGAGAGGTATCAAAGCTGATGGTTGAGAGATAGAATGAATTTCGGCATTTGGAATT
Source organism: Viscum album (assembly GCA_963277665.1). NCBI lineage: Eukaryota > Viridiplantae > Streptophyta > Magnoliopsida > Santalales > Viscaceae > Viscum > Viscum album. Next base: position 831,653,522 of record OY728147.1, on the reverse strand, counting down.
GGTTGGATTGTATGAGTTGGTAGGGAAACAATGTACAATGATCATGATGTGTGAATTAGGACCGAGAGGACCGACTAGGAAAATGGATTTTAGGTCCCCACATAATCTGATGTAGTGACTTTGATCGTACCAAACAACCAAGTGAGGTGGCACCACATGCAGGTCAGAGACCTATGGTAGGTACATGAATCGTGATGACTTGTGTTCTTATTTGAATTGGGTGATATTGGGAAGTTAAAATTAATTAAATAAATCATGAAACATTATGTGTTTTTTTCTTTCTTTTCCCATGAAATTATTTCTAATGAATTGTTAATATTTGGTAAATTATTTATACAACCAATAGGAAAGGGTAAAATGATAGTTAACTAGCCTAAGAAATTTTTTTGAAACCTAATTGAGGTATAAATGAGTTATTTTCTTGTCTGTTGTAGCATGATTATTAATGAATTGAATTTTTCTTCCTTTTTTAGAAATTACCAACATTCCATATTATTTTCCTAATTTTTGAAATTGTTAGAGAAGAATGTGTAGTGTATTTTTTTTATGAAAACCTTTTTAATTTATAAATCCCTTCTAATTAATGTTACATTTAGTATAATCAAAACTGGCTAGATAAAATAAACTATTTTGAAAAAATGTTCATAGGTATTATGGTTCCAATGTGAGTTAATATTCGATATGTTTATTTCTATTACAATTTATCCTGATCATGTGTTATTTACAGGTTTTAAAATACAATTTGATACATTAAAATTATGATGTCCCTAAAAACGTTCATCCTAATTATTGACAGTTCCGTTGAATTTAGAATCATTACTTAGAATATCTCTCTCTTTATTTGGTATGGTTTCAGTTCAGTAGTATTGATATTACCTTATATTTTTATCATGTGTTAGGGTAGAAATTACTGTGACATTTATTTCTAAATTTTCGAAAATAATAATCATGATTTTTGTTAACTTGTTGAGTCTTAAAAATGTCTAAATAAATAAATTTATTATTTATGAATAATTATAATTTTATGTAATAAAATAACCTTACCTCACATGTTAAGTCATGAGTATTTTTATTTTGGAAGCATGCCTAAGGTTGGAATCATTTTTGTGGTATCTAGGGAAATTTAATTTTGTGAGACTTTAGAAAGTGGCATGTTAAATGCTGTACATTTAAATATGTATGTAGAAATATGTTATCCTTATTATTTATGTAAGCAAGTATTCCTGATCCATTAATTGATTAATGATTTTTAATCCAAGTATGATAAATCATGAAACATAGAAATACATTGTGTCATCATTTAAAATTTTTCCTAGAAGGAATCATTTATTTTGATGATTTATAAAGTATGGTGTGTATATAATGTGGTATTTTAATTGAATACAAAAACATATCTGGTATAAATTCTCAAATTAAATTGAAAATATGAAGTGTTTTTTGGTTTTTTGGTTTCTATTTTTGAGTTAAAATGTTGGTATGCCTTTCTTAAAATAATGGTTGTTGGAAACCATTGTTTTGTTGTGATTATTGTAGATTATGAGACCCTTGATATAGATACAAGATTATTTTCACCATGATTTAAAATTATAACAACTTATATATGGATAATAAACCATTTCCCCCTATAAAATTTAATTTTTTTGAAATTACCTACTCTAAATAATGAGGTGAAGTAATATAAGCCCCTAATTAATTATGGAAAATATTACGTGTTGCTGCTATGTGTGATTATTATTTTTGTGTTTCCTTGTGTGATTTTTTATTAAAAAAATCGTGTATATAAATAGGGGAAACATGATCCTTAATCAAGACATGCTATACATTAACATGATTACAACTATGAAAGTGAGTCAGTTCCACCAAAGAAGATAATATCTTGACATGTGAGAGAGAATTCCTTGATTTGTGTGCTTGTAGATTTGTGTCTAATTATAGTAGTGATTGTTGTTTGGGGAAGTGTGGCAGATGAGTTGGAGAAGGTGGTTATGTGAAAATGGTGGTTTTGTGTGGATGGTAACGGGGTGAGGTTATGTGGTTTTTTGAAATGTCTGGTCAAATTTTTCATTGGGTGGTAATTTTGGATGATTGTTATGCTATATAGTGGTGGTGATGTACGATGATAGAGACATGTGGTTGTTATGGTGAAATGGATTGTGTTGTGTTGTGGTGTGATTATGTTGATGAAATACCTCCCCTCCTCTAAAAAGGATAATCACTTAAAATAGTTAATAAAATATATATTTTTAAAATATTGAAATTAATAAATATGGGATTGCAACCCATATGTAAATTATTGTATAAAGGAATTGATGGAAATGTTAGAATACTACCTTACTAGTTGAGTTTTTTGATTGATTTAATATTAATGAGACATGTTATAAATAGAAACATATGAATAGTTGGAAACTATTTCCATCATCAAGACATGTTATATTTCAACACATTTTAAAACCATGTGGGAGAGTTAGTACCATGTGCGGTGGATTAGTTATTTTGATTTATATGCTTGTGACAGCTCTGTATGTATTGATATTTGTTCTTTTGTTGGTTGAGAACTGTTATGTGAAAATTTTTCATGGGTTTTATCCAAGTAAATAATGTTTTTTAGAAAACATGAAAATTTTTACTACTAAATAAAATAGATTATTTCAAAAAATTTATTTCTAGTTTGATCTCATTTCATATAATATTTTAAATTTGGGACTCTATAAAAGAATATTTCTCAAATAAGAGGCATGGGTTTAAAACAAATCTCTTAATATTTAATTAGAAATAAAAGACATATAATTGTGAAATAAAACATTATTTTCAATGATTTGAAAATACTGGGTTAAAAAAGCTCCGAAAATGATTTTTTTTATTTTAAAGGAATGATATTTTTTAAAGGCAAGTACTTGTTTAGAACAATGAATGATTATTTAAGTATAAAATACTGTTTTTCTCCTAATTGTTTAATATGTTTTGTTTGATGTGTTTTGTTATGACCATCTATGTCGCCTTAATGATATTTGAGTGGTATCTCTCATTGGATATTGTTTTTAATTTATTGTTTATATGTAAAATTATTTTACCTAGTGGTTGTTTTGTTCCAAATGAATTAAGAAACATGAGAGGTATCACATGGGTTGGCTCTTTAGACCACCTTTCTCATTTCCTACTGGTTTTTTGATTATAAAGGAAAAACATTTAATTGTTTCTAGTTTTGTGGAGGCATAGTGACTTGGAGGAGAGTAATTGGGAAAGTGAGACATAGATGTGAGCCATGTACCTAGAGTTATTTTGAGTTTTACCTTCACTATTTTCTTTGTGATGTTATTTTCAGACCTTGGTGTTTTATGATAAATGTTATTTTCCACCTTAATGTGATGTATGATATTTTTATAACTTTATTAAAAGGGAATACATGATTTATAATCAATATGAATTTTACTATGATGCGATTAAACTCACGCGAGTTATTCAGTGCCACCAAAAATAGATAATATCTTGACATGGAGGATGGAATTCCCAGATTCCTATGTTCATGGAGGTATCTTTTGTTCAGTTATTGTGGGAATTTGGAATAGAAGGTCTGGTTGATGGTAGTGTTTTAGTTGTAATGTTATCCTTGATATGTATCTCTAGGGAGGGGTGTTTGAACCCTTTCACCCCTTATATCCTTGCTGGTTTTGAATTCTTGAGGGAAATAATACTTTGAGAGGTATTTAATGTAATGACCCAAACCTTCTGGACCATTAAATAACCAAAAATATAATAATTGAGGTGTACCGGGTGAAATGTGGGGTGTTCTTAGGACTTGTGAATCATTCCAATGGTGATTCATTTATGGTAGTAACTCATTCTGGCAGTGTGTCATTTCTGGAAGTGACTCATTCTAGTGGTGATTCATTTATGGAGGTGACTCATTATGGCAGTGAGTCATTTCTAGTGGTGACTTATTTTGCCGATGAGTCATTTCTAGTTATGTCTCATTCTGGCAGTGAGTAATTTCATGTAGTGATTCATTCTGGTGGACACTCCTTTCGGCGGTGGATCATTCTAAGACTGACTCATTCTGATGGGGACTCATTTTGGTTGTGACTCAAGAACAAAGTTTCTAGTTTTTCAAATATTTTTATTATTTCTCCCATACTACGCCTTTTATTATGATAAATCTATTTAATAAGTTAATTATGAATTATAAATATGTTTCAAAATGGATCAATCATATCATGTGTTTATAAAAAGTTTTGATGCCTTTAAAACATATAAAATGTTTGGTTTTAATGAGATCGACCATTAATGCTAATCTAAAGTGTATCAAATCACGTTAGTTTTAGATCTAATCCTTATAAGTCATATATCTTCACTTATAATATTCATTTTTATTGTTATTAATACTAGAGGCTCAAAATCCTTCTTCCTTGGAGTCGTAGAATGTGCATATGTAGTTGGTTAGAGTTCTCACTTTCCAAGATGCAGTTTATTTCTATACTTTTACCCCATGTTTTGGTGCAGGAAGATAGTGAAAGGACTCTTCCTTCAATGTAGTTTTTTCATTCATTTTTCTTTATGTGTATCATGCATAATGGGTTTATTATTTACAGTTATTGTGAAAATGTTTTAATCCAATTTAATAAATATAATGAATCGGTTTAAATTGAATTTAATGGAACTGGGGAATGTGAAGAATTATCTTACAAATTTTTAGTGATTTGTTTAGATTTAATATTATGTTTTTATTATTGTAATTACATGATGAATATCTTGTCTTTTGGTGGATTTATTTGTCTATACAAACATTCATTATGAAGCCTCTATTTTTTTGATTGTTTAGTTTCATCTTAAATAACTGGATAACCATGTATATTTTGTTAATGGAATTTATGCCCCAAGATCTAATAGATTGTGCGACAACACCCTTAATTAACAAAGTTTAATTGAATAAGAGACCCTTTTCTTAAACTGAAAAACTTTCGTGATGTGTTGTGTGATGTGTTGTGTGTGGGGGTAGTGTAAGAGATATGGTTTTGCAATGGGGTTGTGAAGATTGTTAATGTATGGTTATGTAGTGGGGCTATGGTGAATATTGGAACTAGATTTGGCTATTGGAATTTTTGTGTGCTTCTGGTTGTGTGTTACACTATTTTAGTTTCCTAGTTTGTAATGGATGATGAAATAAATAATATTAATCGGAATGTTAAATAAGGGGATTGAGGATGGGATTTTTGGATTAAATCGTTAATGTGTATAAACAACAAATGGGCTGGAAATATGAAACAAGGTATCTTCCTAAATGAAATGGGCTACTTCTAGATTTTGAGTAAATAAAATAAAGAGGTTAAGAGGGAGGATTTTATTAATAAATAGACTTTATAAAATGGATTAAAGACTAAAATATGAAATATGGATTGGTTTTTGTTTTTTTATGAATTTAGAGGTGGTAGTAATTCTATAGATTTTATAAAATGATTTTTTTTTCTTTTTGTATGTCCATAGGATGGGTTTGTGTGGTGAAAATCTTTATATATATACCATAAATGTTATTGATATTTCTATACACACCCCACCCTTATCGAGCACTATGTGGCGATACCCACCTAGTCATGTGGAAGTTTTTCCCAACATCTCAATGGGAGGATGGATGGTTGTGTACCCACTTTTCACCACTACCACTTCCAAAAGATGATAAGTACATGCACATACTATAATAGCTAGACGCCAAATGTTATACTATCAAGTTGTGATGTAATGATATGTGATGGACCATGTGGGTTTGGGTGAGATGTGTTGTGATGGCCCAAGTGTGTGTAGCCGGGATGTGATGTGTTCTGATGGACCATGTGTGTGAAGGAGAGATGTTATGTGATGTGATGTTATTCCAAAGGTGTTATAGTGTCAGGTCGTATGACATTGGGGCATGAGATCAGAAACATTAATGGGAAAGACATGCAGGGTACCCTATCACCGATTTTCTACAAATTATATTACAATAATTGATGTATTATTTTGTGTGAGATCCTTGGTTACATTGGGGTTTTGGTTAGTATACCTATATAGGTTTTATTTGGTTTTATTATTTTCTCATAGGGGCATTAGTATGCTATTTTCACATGTGAAAAACGGAATTTGGATTTCCTACTGTGTACACCTATATTAACACCATACATATATGAAACCAATTTTTGGGTTTCTATAAGGACATTGTGGATTGTGTTGGATATTTTTGGTTCAGGCCTTTGGAGATGGTTCCATGTTGTTATCTTAGTTTTTACTCCTTTGGGATTTAATTTAGAGACTTTTATATTTACCATTTTTAAACTATACATGCATTGTGGGATTTATTGGATTTATTTTATATTATTCCATGGAGTTGTTTTGGTTGATTCATTAAATTTCCCGATCTTTTTTTATAAAGTGTAATGCCTCATATATTGTGATATTTTTATACCCTCGATGATAGTCTCCAACCCGAGGCCTACTAGTTGTGGGACTCGAGGGTCATTATCTCTCTCCCATTAATGCGTTATATTTGGTGGTAGGGGGTCATGACATATATTATCTCCAGATGCATTTCATTTTAAGTGATTTATTAAATGGGATGTGTTTCTAATTACTTACCTTTCAATATTGATTATTCCTTATCCAGTTAATATACTAATATTATTGATTAAATGGAATCTATTTTCAGTTTCATTCCTTTCCATATTGATTATAATCCATGAGATTTTAGTATTGATATTACATAAGTATGCACTTCCTTGTCATTTTATTGAATAAATGGAAGGTGTGTTTAGTTGTTTACCATTCCATATTGATTACGATCATTGATTCATGATATATTTTGTCTTATAGAACTCGTACTTAGAGATTCAACTCACCCATATTGTTCCCCTTCCCATAGGACTCCATGAAGTGTACTATGATTGATGTGGGAGGATATGCTAGAGGGAATAATGTTTTTGAAAAAAATATTGTAATTTCTTTTTTCAAACATAATATGGGACTCAAATATGTATCATGTTTACCATGAATACTAAACTATTCAGTCCTTCAGTATGCAATTCCTCATATCTTATGTCAATGTAATAAAGTAAGACACTGGCTACAGGCTACTGGGGCCGAGGGCGCTATAACATATTTCATAAAATATTTTCAACTTCTCTCAAAAAGTTCTTCTATCATAGTCCCATTATATTTATGTCATAATTAGAACCTTCTATGATGACCTAGGGAAGGAATACACAAGGAAGGGTGATCTTAGATGTCTAGTAAGGGTAAACATAAGAGATATTAATCAATGATAATAAGTGAGCATAAGGACACGAGAACATGATCATAACATAAGAAAGTCACACCCAATCAATTAAATATCATTAATAATGAGTCATGAAAAAGTATTTGAATTAACAAAAAATAAATGTCATAAGAGTGTGAAATCATCAACAATCTATCATAAGCCAAGAAAGAACATCATAACATATGATTTTGTAACAATAATAAACTTATAAAATTGTGAACTTTTATAGATACTAGTATTATAACTCAATAAATTAAGTTCATGAAATCATGTCTTCACATAAAATTATGGATATGAAAATATGTCAATGTGTAAGCTTATGGATGTAAAACCATGTCCACACATAATTCTGTGGACATGAAATAATGTTCATGTATAACATAGTTATCTCATGATTTATCCACCTTTAGACAATGCATTAGAGGTTTATAACAAACCCTCCAATAAAATGACCATAAACCTTTAATGTTCAAGAAGATCATAAACATAGAAGATGATTCATCATATCATAACCAATGTAAAGGTAAAATGTTTCCTTACATAATTTCATCATAACATAACATGTTGAAAAGAAACTAGTTTCATAAATATTTCATCATAACATAATTTACCTATATAAAAGAAATGAGTTCCATAAATTAATCTTTGATTCACCGTCATAACTATATATCTAGAGAAATAAAGTGGCTAGTTTCATAATACAATATCCCTAATGATGAATAAAAATACATAAATGATTATGAAATAGATTAACAATATCATTAAAATTTCATTTGAACCTTTCTTTAAAAACATAATTAAAATATCAATTTATTTTGAACACATTTTAAGTAAAAATTAATAGAATATAGATAAAATCCCTTTCATTAAATATAACTAGAAAAACTATAAAAAAACATCAAATAAAAAAATGGTAATGATGGATAAAAAATCCATTCATGTACTATATGTTAAATCAAGGACTCCTTTTACACTTTTGGTAAAAATTCAAAAATAACCAGTTCAGAAAAACAATAAAAATTTGATTTTTGAAAATTTGAAAATAAATTCAAATATATGTTGGATATTACTTTAAGAAATAATGTCATTATAGAAAATAAAATTATTGAAAACATATTAATAAAAATGGAAATATATGATAATGTTTGTCGACTAAAGTGGTAATAAGGTAGATTTTAATTAAATAATATTTCTTGATCATTTCACATACTAAAGAGCGGAAAATGATTCTAAAATATAAAATTAAAATAATAACTAGATAATAATAAAATATATTTCTTTTAAAGGAAAATTATAATTTAATATCCCGAAGTATGAATTTAACATAAAAAATCCGGAAATGAAATGAGATTATAACGTAAACCCATACATCAAGTACCATCTTACTTCATACAGATTCAAAATACCTATATAATAAATATAAATTTATTATAAATCTATTAAATAATTATATTCATACATATAATTCCATAAATTATTTACTTATAATATCTTATCGCCCAATTATTTTGAATTTAATATTAAAAGAACTCTTTTAGGTGATAACTCTTTCGTTTTTCATGAATGTTTCAGTTTAGAAGTTTCGATCCTTGTTCATTGATCATAGTTTAGTTTTCTCAATAATTCTAATCATTTTATAAGTATAATATTTAATCATTAAATTAAATTTTATAAAAATTCATATAATTTTTTGATGGAAAATTATTTACATCACTTTTTGGAGATGATAATCCATACATACACACGAGTGGTTCAGTACTACAAAACTGGCCTTTAACAGCACTGTTATTGATTAACACTAAAATAAAATATTGAAAATGGAATATCTATCAATGCTAAAGAAATTGTTGAAAAATTGATCATTTTATCAATGATTTTATTTTAGCGCTGATAAAGGAAACCATTATGAGCACCTGATATTCAGATTTGATAAAAAAATATCCTTTATCAGTGTTTTATGTTTAACACTCACAATGGGTACACTTTATCAGTGCATTATGTTTACCATTGATAAATACTTCTTTCATCAATTCATTTTTATAACCGATAAGATGAAATAATTAAATAAATTGAAAATTAAAAATTTGTTTATTATAAAAATATTACAAATTTTATTAATTAAATAATTATTGATAAAAATCTATTAATTGATTACAAATTATTAAATATTAAAAAATTTATTAATTAGATAATTATGATAATTAAGGTTATTAAATTTTATATATTAATTTATATAAATATCATTATATATTACAAAATATTTATGTGCTTTACATTAAATTGTCATATATTTATTAAATAATGGTATATAATTAAAATTTTATATGAATTAAAAATATTGAATAATTTTATAGTACTCGATATATAATTGAATGTGTTTTTATTTTTCAATTAAATATAGATCAAATGTGTGTTATATTTATTTCACTTATACGTATAACTAATACATTTTTATATATAATAGAGACACACACATAACTAATCCATTTTTTCAATATTGTTAATGTGCACCTATATTTTTTTTTTCAATTTCACTAATTTTGTATGTATATGCATGAACTCAAAATTATATATTCATTAATAATGTTAAAAATATATCTATAAAAAATATATTTATAAATAAATATATTTATAAATGTACACTCATTATATTTATAAAATTATATATTTATAATTACAAATAAATAAATAATTATTTAAAAATATTTATATAATTATAAATAAATAATTATTTTAATTTAAATAGTTATTAAATTTATAAAAAATATACTTAACTAATGAATATATTTATCATATTCATATTTTTATATATTTATTAAATATATACGTATATGTATAATTATATAAATATATATTGTGTTATAAATAATATTTTTTAAAAATATTTCTATAATTATAAATAAATAATTATAAAATTATAACAAATATATTTACAAAGGAATATATTTACTATATATATATTTTTTTATTATGTATTTAAAATTATTTACAGTTTTTTAATTATAATTATAATTATAAATCCTTTAACAATGCTTTAGTAATAAGTGTTGATAAAAGAATCTTTATCAGCGATTTTTTCACACTAGTAAAGAGGATATTTTATCAGCCTATAAATTTAGCGTAGATAAATATTCATTTTGTTAGTGCTTATTTTTTAGCACGGATAAAAGTATCTTGATCTATTTAAAAAACCCTGACCATTTGCAAAATCATTGTAGTATTGAATCATTCTCCAGAAGCCACCCGCTATCTGTACTCCTCCTCTATGAATCAATGGTCGAATAACACCACTCAACTCCCTTTGAACATTTCGTCTGACATTCTAAGAGGCTATCCGATTTTATTCAACCTCGCATGGTAGGCCTTCTGATTTTATTTGTGTATTTTTTGGTTTTGTTTTTGATTTCTTCTTCTATAATTAATTATGATCTTCTGTTTATGATATGTTATTTATGATTTGAATATGATCTATTGTTTAAGGAACAATTTATGGTCCAGTTTTTAGGATTTTTTTGTGATCCATTGTTTAGGGATCAATTTTTGGTCCATTTTTTTTATTGACTGCAAATGTATGATCCATTGATTATATGTGACACTAAACCTTGAATTTATTCTTTTTTTACTGTTATGTTTAATATCTTCTTACTAAATAATTTTTTCACATATGTATATAAATGTGTATAAATTTTCAGAAATTTTCATTTTTATTGGCTACTGATATGAGGGACATTGGTGGTTCCATAATGATTATATATATGCTAACACCTTTCCTGGACACCTCAGCGGAAATGCATCTTCAGATGCTATTTTTCAGGAACCAAGTTAGTCGGGTGATGTATGTCAATATATTAAGAATATGTATCATATGATCTAGTTCCTCTTATAATTTACAAAAGAAATTGGTTTTCATATGGAGTAGACTCAAAGGGGCCATCCCCAGTTAAGCACATGAGGTTTTATCACATCAAGCCTTCACTTTTTGAATCATTATAGTTCCTTTAGTTCATGTTATGTATGAATATCATGTTCTTATCTATTTTATATTTATTATATTCTATAAGTGAGTGATTTATTATACTTGAGTGAAATTTATTTGTGTTTATATATCCATTGCATCATTTATTTCCATAATTTTTTTCCATAAATATTTTCCGATTTTGGATAATTATGATTTTGAGTCTACATGCCCGTTGACCCCAATGGTCATTCAAGAATTTCGTTAAACCTTTGGTACAAATTGGTTTAATTTTTGGGAGGGGACCACCTCCCATTTATGGTTTTTTATACCCAAAGTTTAAACCTTTCTTTAGTGACTTTGAGGTGTGTTCGAGGTTATAAGATGATATGACCTGGTGTTGTTTGTGTAATTTAGGATAAGGTTATTACACTATCCAAATTTTGGTTTACACCAATAAAGTTTAGTGATATTATCATTTATTATCTTCCTGTATCTCCCTCTATATTTCAAATTCCTTCATACTTTATTATTGGATTTGGAATATCTAGGTGCTCAGATATTCTAGTTCAAATGATCTATATTCCCCTTATTATAATTTTCTATAACTTTCGCTTTTGATAATGAATATATTAGGTGTATTTTGTTATATATTGTATAAAATTAATCTTCTATAAACAAAATAGTATGGATATAATCTGAAAATTGATTCACACAAATCATTTGACAAATTAATTAGAAAATAGAGTTAAATAGTTCACCATGTTTGTAAGAGAGCATGTCGAAGACCATTCTAAAATCCTATGTTCATGTTTACAATGTTGTTATTCAAGATAAATTAGTCCATACGAGTTTGTAGAACAACTGATTTTTCACAAAATAGATTAAATCTATAAATTATGGACTAAACATTGAAAAAATTTGAATGTGGGAATCGATTGGGATGATACTATGCTTTATGAATCATTTGGTATGAATACCTTTGAAAAAGATGATGGAGATTGCATGGAATAAATGACAATTGAAATTAAAAATAACATTTGTGATTGTCCACAGTTGTCTGAGGAGTTAAATAGATGTCCCAGGATACCATTTTATATAGGTTTTACTAAATACCCAACGTTGTCAGTTGTATTGAAGATATATAATTTTAAAGCTGGCAACACATGGAGTGACACTAGCATTACATAACTACTTGGTCTTATGAAAGATATGGTACTATAAGAAAATGAACTACCATGCCATACATATTATTCCAAATGAATGTTAAGTTAAATGGGAATGATATTTAAAAAATATATGATTTTACAAATGATTACATATTGTTTCATAAGGACCATGAATCGCTAATAAAATTCCCATAGTGTGGCATTGATCGATACAAGAAAAATGAATCATGTCCTTCAAAATCTGTGGGGTACTTTCCTATCATTACACAGTTTAGAAGACTATATAGATGTCATAAAACCCCTACGAAATTAACATGGCATGTAGATACAATAACTAAATATGAGAACCTACATCATCCAGAAGATTCTCCTCAATGGATGAAAATTGATTGCAAGTTTCTTGATTTTGGATATGAGTCAAGAAAAATTCATCTTTCCTTATCAATAGATGGAATAAATAATTTTTGTGTATATAATAGTACTCATAGTACATGGGCCATCATATTGGTAAATTATAACTTGCCACCATGGTTATGCATGAAGCGTAAATACATTATTTTGTCTCTGTTTATATCTAGATGAATGTAACCCAATAATGATATTGATGTTTATTTGGCCCCATTTATCAAAGATCTGAAATTGATGTGGGATAAAAGTGATAGAATGTATGATTCTCATATAAGTTAATAACTCACATTGAGGTCCATGTTGTATGGAACGATAAATTGCTTCCCCACTTATAGAAATTTATCTTTCTATAGCATTAAAGGCATGATAGGGTGTCCCATTTGTGAAAATAGAACATACTCAGTTCTAATGAAACATCCCTTAAAGAATTTGTTTTAGGATATAAAAAATTATTACCTCGATGACATAAATACAGATCCTAAAAAACATCATTTTATGAGAATATCGAACAAGGTAAAATATTGTCTCCAATAATGGGTGATCAAATATTCAAACGATAAAAAAAATTGACAAGGTTTTCGATAAACCATTTTCAAAAAACCATACAAAATCAGGTAGGAAGAAGAGATCAATTTTCATTGAATTAATGTATTATAATTGTTTATTGGTTAGACATTTTCTTGATGTCATGCATATAGAAAAATGCATATTTGATTGTGTTATTTGAATTTTTCTAAATGTTTCTAGAAAAATTAATGATGGCATCAAGGCTACTTTAGACTTGATTGAAAAGGGGATAAAGGATGAGTTGTCATTTTGTGAAGGGTAAAAGGCATACTTTTCTTCCTCCAGAACCATACACTCTATCCATACATGAAAATTAGAAATTTTTCCTTTTCTTTATGAGTGAAAACATTCCACAAGGGTATTCATAAAATATCAAGAATGGCGTGTTAATGACTAAGTTGAAGTTACAAGAACTAAGATCAAATGACTATCATTTTTTATGTAAGATTTAATTCATGTTGCATTCCATTGCATTCTTCCACAAAATGTACAACATAAATTAACAAAACTCAGCTTCTTTTCCAAATCCATATGCAGTTATGTAGTAGACTCAATGAAGTATCCCATCATGAATAATGAGATTTCAATTAGATTATGTGAATTAGAAATGTTCTTATAACCATAATTATTTGATATAATGGTCCACCTGATGGTTCAATTGATCATTGAGGTTTAACTATGGGGTCATTTCCACTATATATGGTTGCACCCCATTGAATGGTATTTTATGGTATTGAAAGGGTATGTCAAGAATCAAATTCATCCATAAGTTTGTATTGTAGAATGATATATTATTTAAGAATCTATTGAATTTAGTACCGATTACCTATCATATGTAAAAATCATCAGTCTCTGAAAGTCTTCTCACAACGAATTCCTTATAGGTCAATGGATCATTAAAAGATATGTTGTTACAATTACCTTGACAGAGTGGGAGAAAAAAATATTTATATATTACATAAAATTCAATATTTGGATCAATACATTAAATCCCACAAAGAAATCATGAGAGATTTGAATCCATCAAGGGCTAAAAGATGGATATCAGATACACACAATAAATATTTTATAGGATGGTTCAAGGAAAAAATTTATTAGGAGTTATGTGAAAATAAAAATTCAATTTTTGAACGACTTCATTGGCTAGCCAGTGGTTCAAAAAAAATGTTATATCATACATTGGGTTTGTAATAAATGGTTATACGTTCTATAGAAAAGAGAAATATAACTTCAGTATAATGTAAAATAGTAGTATAACTATTCTAGATGAAGAGATGCTCATATCTGGTTCCAAGGATTGAAATCAAATTTATGAAAATATGTCATATTTTTTAATTATAAAACAAATATATGAGTGGATTATACAATATTTCAATTACTAATTTTTCATTGAAAATGGGTTTAAAAAATCAATAGAATGAATGTTAATGAAATGGGAATTGTGAAAGTCAATTTCAATGTAGAAGGGGAAAAATTTGATCCATTCATAATGGAATTACAAGATGTGCAAGAATTTTATGCCTGTGATAAAAAAAAATAATCCTTCGATTTCCACATTGGAGACTAAACACATTTTGAGTTACATGAAAATTTAATTGAGGATAACACTTTCATTGGGACATCACAATCATTTCATTCCATTCCCAATATAAAAAATGTCTAGTATGATAGAGGGGACCACAAATAGTGGTTTTGGATTATCAAAATATGAACAAAATCCTTTAAACCATTAAAAAAATAGAGTTCAATGAGAAGTTAAAATTCTTCTTTTAATATATTATGTATTTCCTCATAATATTATATGTTCTCTACTACATTAACATAATCTAAGTAAAAAATTTGTATACTAATGCAGACAATGTCTTCTGAACAAGATGATGCTACCAATACATTGGATGAACAAACTAAAATGAAGGAATTCCTTTGAATATATGAAAATATAATGTCATGATATACTTTCAATATTTTACCAGAAAATTACATAATGAAACATGGATTTAATTTTCATTATTCTATACAGAGTTCATTTATTTTAGCATTTTTATATCCTTGTGTCATGCCTTTAAAAGAAGAGAAATGATGTTCTCTTCACTCAATTACTGAGGCAGTTTTATGTTTAAACTGCAAAATAATTATCTAGATAATTAATTTATTAGTGCATACATATTTTTAATTTTTTTTTTTTTATTATTACTCACATAATAATTATTTTCTTATATAGGTGAATTCTTTTGTTCGAGTTGCTGGTGCTTTATCCAAATTTCATTCTCCTTATCACTTAATTTTTTTCACCCCATCAGTGGTGCATTTATCACCTTCTTTTATGTTACCTCAACTATATTTGTAGGAAGAGCGATGACACCGTCTCTACTAAATTAAAGAGGTAATAGTTATGTTTTTATAGTAAAATAATTATCTATAGAATTAATTTATAATTTAATATGTGTTTTTATTTTTTTTATTATTACTCATATAATAATTGTTTACTTATATAGTTGGATTATTTTGTTTGAGTTGGGGGGTGATCTATCTAAGTTTTATTCTCCTTATCCCTTAAAATATTTTCTTCCCTACAGTGGTTCATTTATCTCTTTCATTCAAATTACCTCCACTATTTTTGTAGGAAGAGCAATGAAACTGCCTAGGCTCAATTACATTGGTAATATTGATTTTCTCATAGACAAATCATTTTTCATAGACATAATTTATTGTTTCATATGTATTTTTAATTTATTTCTTATTATTATTACTTACATAATAATTGTTTTCTTATAAAGGTAGACGATTTTGTTCGAGTTGAGGGCGATCTATCTAACTTTTGTGTTTCTTCTCCCTTAAAATATTTTCACCCATATAGCGGTTCACCTATCACTGTATTTCAGGTTACCTATACTACCTTTGTAGGAATAGAAACATTGTTGCCTTTGCTCAATGATAGAGGTAATATTGATGTTTTAACAATAAAATCATTAACCTTATAATAAATGTATTATTTCATATGTATGTTTAATTTATTTATTTTTAGTATTACTCACAAAATAATTTTTTTTACACAGGTGGATACTTTTATTCGAGATGGGGGTGTTTAGTCCAACATTCAGCATTTTCTGCACAAAAACCTTGAAGGGATTCATCTCTCACAAAACCTTTCACTCATATAGTGTTAAAATTTATCACATTGTTTCATGTTCCCTCCACTACTCAATCCCCGAGTTAATCGTGATATTTTTATAGTAAAATAATGTCCATAGAATTAATGTATTATTTTATATTTATGTTTAATTTATTTCTTTTTAGTATTACTCATTATAATTTTTTTTCTTATACAGTTGGATAATTTTTTTCGAGTTGAGGTGGTTTTTTCAAAAATAATCATTTAATATTGGATATTTAACAAAGAATGTGAATGGAAATCATGGTAACATTGACAGTTAGAATTGATTTTGAATGTACGTAATAATGTTTATTTATATAATTGTATAAACCACTATTTAAAATGTCAACAATACAATGTTTATTTCTGGTATTTATGTTGTAAATTTCATTTCATTTAAATTATGTATATGGACTTTTTGTGGATATCAGATGTGATTATGGTTTGTTTTTCATGCTGAATTGTGTTGTTACAGCACATTGCAGTGGTGTAGTAGTGTTCTCTAATAGAATAATATAGTTTGGACCCTTATTAATCTTTTAAAAGTGCAGATAAATATGAACATTATCAGTGATTTTAAAATTTCTCATAGAAAATCACAATTATGAGTGCTGATAAAGGGCTCATTTAACAACGCTAAATTAAAGCACTGATAAATGATTAATTTATCAGTTCTTTTAAAAGAGATGATAAATATCTTATTAATCAGAACATTTTTTTGGGGATGATAAAAGGAATATTTACTAGTGATGATAAATGTCGTAGGCTTTTAATATTTCTCAAATTGTTAGCGTTTTTCGAGCACTGGTAATGGTCAATTCTAGCACTGTTAGAGCCCTATTTTTTACTAGTGGTGTTTCTACTTTCCAATAGATGGAAATAAAGAAAGGTAAATAATAATTATACTTTATAGAATAATTAATAGATCCAAAATATCATATATAATCCTTAAACATATCATATTACCAACCATTTAAAAAAATTAAAAACAATCACATATCTTCATTTTGGTGGTAGTCCACACGTATACATAAGGGACGTTATCATTTTCTGATGGATAGTAATATAAGATGTTAGATATAAAATTATAAATATAAAATTATAAATATGACGTAAATATCATATATAAACATTAAATCTATCATAATGACCAACCCAAAAAGATGGTAATGGAAACTAAATCGCATTGCTATGTGGAGGTGGTAGTCTACCCGTACGCATGAGGGAAACATTAATTATCCATTTTATAGAAACAAGGTAATTAATTTATTTAAATAAACATAATAACATATTATTATATTGATTATAACAGATTAATCCTATTATGATGAATAAAACATATTTATTGGATGTAGAAGAATAAATACACATTGAAAGAGTCTGGTAGGATAATTTCCTCTTATTTTAGTGACCTCATTTGGCTTACACCTTATGCATTATTATGATGGTTTTAGAGAATAAAAGAATTACTAGGAGGAATGGGAGGAATATAAGAAGGTATTTAGGTAAGAATCAATTGATCTATAGTGACAAAACATTATGAATAAAAGAGAAGAAGAGGTTACCTTTTATGGAATTACTTAAATTTTTAAATATAACATGTATCATAATCATGTCTAGTGTAACCAAATGGACATTATATATAAATTCAGACAAGAGAACGTAAAAATAACTCCATCCAAGAAAATCTTATACAAGTTTATGATACATTTTAAACCTTATATTTTGGTTATTCCCTTATTAACCCTTTTAAACATTAACTGTGGTGACAAATTTTTATGTATTTTGTTATAAACTTATTTATATAGTGAAAAGTGGCTGAAAAATGACCCACGTGGGAAATTTTAGACCATTTAACACCCAATTTTGTAGTTTAAAAAATGTTTTATTTTTAAATCATTCAATAAAATATTGTTGATCTTAAAATATAATTTAATTCGTTGTTATGCCTATTCATTTAATTTAACTTAAAAGAATTCTAAAAAATAATTTTTTAGAAAATTTAAAATATAACATAATTTATACATTATAATTACCGATTAAATTCATGGAATACCAAAATACATATAAAAAATGTTAATATTATTATTCTTAAAATTGTTTAACATGATTTTTCTGTTACTTTCTCATGCATTGTATCAATGTCACATATGCATTTTAGGTAAATATATTATTAAAAAATGTAAAAATATGTTATCATTTTAAAAAAAATTATTTAAATTCCAAATTAAATTTTATATTCATTTATAATTTCTTTTTATCCCTATGATAACAAATAAGAGAGATTAAAATCAAGAAATTAGCATTTTATATTTATCATTTTCTTATAATATTATTAATTTTATTTTTAAAGTAAATACTAAATAATTGACATATTTTTCATATATAGGATGTATTTGGCCAAATAATACAAATATAATAGGATAAAGTGTAGTGTTAGGGATATTTCAGGCCTTATCCCATAGTTTTAATATCATTTTACCTGTTTTACCCTTATCATGGTGATAAATATTTACCACGGTTATTATTCATAATGAGTATAATTAAACGATGCTATTTAAAAAAATTTAACCACT
Organism: Viscum album; assembly: GCA_963277665.1. Classification (NCBI taxonomy): domain Eukaryota; kingdom Viridiplantae; phylum Streptophyta; class Magnoliopsida; order Santalales; family Viscaceae; genus Viscum; species Viscum album. The sequence goes on along the minus strand of OY728147.1, from coordinate 831,634,414 downwards.
TGATTCAAAATATGGAATAAAATTTTTAGGACTGAATTTATAGAATTTTTTGGAATTAAATTTAATATAATTTAATAAAATGCAAAGAAAAACCATTTTTAGGAAATTACATTTTAAGAATAAAAATGAATATATACCAAAATAAAATATAATGCTGATTCCTATGGAATTTTCTATATTATGTTTAATAAAATGGATATTGTGTTACTCTAAAAAAAATTAAAAACACAATTAGAGTTTTAAAAAGTTTTATTTAGAAAAATGTAATAAAATTTTTACAAAATTAGATATTTTACATTATTCATGGAAAATAAATAATTTGTAAAAAAATTTAAAACATAACCCTTTGATAATATTGATATAATGATTTAAAAAATTATCTTCATTCACATAAAAAATTTCTATAAACTTTATAAATTAATTATATTGTCCACACACAAAATGCAATGAGTCGCATTTATGAAGAAATGTTTTTTTGAAGCATGAAATGACTTTACTAAAAATCGAGTACATTTGTATTCTGAATTAATAAATAATATTTTATTATACAATTAAATTATACATATTTTTATAATGAGTATATTCTTATTCATACTGCCAATCTAATGGATATGTTACAATGAACACATTTAAATAACAATATGGGGGTAGTATATCCTAGTTCGATTATAGATTATGGTTTTTTGTAAGAAATATATTTAGGATATCGGTATTTTAAATTAATTTTTTAGGGTGCATGATACCCCCTCCAAAAATAAATTCATTCCTCAAATTTTTTTTCTCAATGATGGACAATTCAATATTTGAAATATATTTTTTGAAAACCCACATCGCACAAAGGATAATAAAACATCCTTTGAAAAAGGGAAGTGGGAAATATAAAGGTTTGCTAAAATAATACATAATCAGGTACCTAAATGAAACAATCATTAGAAAAAAGTGAAAATATGAATATAGAAGAGGAATCTACCTTTCTAGAAATAATATATAGTGATATATAACATGATCATGAGAATGTTAATGAAAAAAACGCAAATTAGTAAGGGCTAAAATACCATAAATTTTTTAGAAATGAATGTTAATGGATGAATTTTTTATTTGAATATCCTTTTCCTACAGTTGATGAATTATTTTACTATCAAGATATAGAACATCAGAAAGAATAATTTCTTGATTTATTTAAATTTCATAATTACAATTTCATCCTTTTTTTCTTATATCAATTTACACATATATCTCACCTCTTACTACAAGAAATAAATATTCAGGATTATTTTCTGATGAAAAAAGTAGTAAAACTAAAATTTATGTGATCATAAGATCTATAAAATGATAGAAAGTATTCCCTTATGTATCAAGATATTTACCAAAGTTAGAATGGTTTTCCCAATTGATCCAATATTTATAAATATTCATTTGATTAAATAATTAATTAATCTCTAAAACATAATCAACAACACTGAAAATTTACCTTAAACATTTACATAAATAGTTAACCTTAAGTCTCCTCTAAAATATATTTTCCCAAATTCGAAACTAAAAATTATGAATATTGATTCACATTTTTTTTCAATATAAACATTAAAATTTATCCATAATTAAAATAAAATATCTCATAACATCACATAAAATATACATGAATACCATGATTATATATTCTATTTAAACATTCTAATAATTTCCAAAAATAACCCTGATCACAATAACACAACAATGAAATAATATATTCTTCCTGAAATTAACTTGATATTCATTCCTCTAATTATTTCTCCCTTAATTGTATTATGTTCCTTATATAGAGAATTTATTTAAAAAACATTAATCACTTAGTGAAAAAATAAATTTTTAATCCTATGGTTATCTAAATAAGAAAACATATATTCCAAAAATATGATATTAGTTTTATCCTAATTAACTTTATTATCATGTAAGATCATAATAAAATTATTGTTTATCAATATCTTTAAACTTATTTACACAAGTCATAAAATCATTCTTCCCCAAATAATCATTTCAGTAAAATAAAAACTAATCCCTAATTGTTGTATTCACATAAATGTATCCAAAAATATCATTTATCATCATAAACTCATAAAAAATAATACCTTATAAGTGGTATCTATGAATTTAAAATTATGATCATCATTAGAATTATCTACCCATGATACATTAGGTTTATCAAATATAACTATGGAATATCATAGTAATCCATAGGTACTATCTTTTTATTTACCATAATGGTTCAAAAATAAAATGTTAATTAACCTAATCATATCCCATATCAGTGTCTATCTAGGTGTTTAGTATTAGGACCACTGGTCATGCATCAATTATGATCAAGTTAATACCAAATATCACCCTATTAGAGTTGGTAACCTTAATTGTATTTGTTCTACATCCATATCAACATTCTAGTATCCAACTAGAGATGCATTTTCTAGGAAAACAAAAAATTCTATATTTACCAAAGCTTCATGATATTACCTTATACATAGAATCATACCTAGAATCTAATATAGGGTTATTTTATTCAATTTATTCCCTCATAAATATAGTGCACAAGGGTATTATTAATCTATCTCTAATGCCAACAATAACACCCCAACATCAGTAACCTAGAGTTGATAGTTATCTCACTACATTGGAATATGATAAAAGAGATCACATCCCAAAATATTGAATATTTTAATAGTATTGGGAAACAAGATACATACAGGATTCTCAAAATTCATTTTAAAAAATTAAATATAACTTAACATTATACTTATAAATTCATTATTTCCTCTATTAATTCTATGAAATCATTCATAAAACCCTTATTTTTGTCGTGGGGAAAGAAAAACCTAATTGAGGGTGAGATTAGATTCTTATTAACGGTAAACATATGAGATATCAATAAATTTTCATAAGTGAGAACAAGGTTATCAGGACATGATCATATCATTAGAAATCCATACCCAATAAATTAATATCAATAATCATGATTCATGATATAAGTCTTTGACATAACAAATTACAAAAATCATAACTGTGTGAAATAATTGATAATCAATCATGATCCATGAGAGCATATAATTTAGATAAGAATGTTTAAAAAACATAAGAATATAACATTGTGAACGTGTAAAAATAGTTAGAGGTTCACTTATTAAATTAAGGACACGAAATAAGAATTATACACATACTTATAAACATAAAACATGGTCCACAAATAATGTTGTGAAAATGAATTCTTATTCCCATATAACATAAATATCTTTGGAGTTATCAATTTATAACCAATTAATTGGGTAGAAATATTGAACCCACCAATCACATAAACAAAAAATATAATTTTTTAAAAACATCTTAAGGAAAAGATTATATTCATTATATCATAACCCATAGAATGAAAAAATGATTCATTCTATCATTACATCACAACACAAACCATGAAAAAGAAATATAATTCAAAAATATTTCATCAAAACTTTATTAAATCATGGAAAAAAAATGAGATTAATAATAAATGAATCATCATCATCATAAATCATATATAGGAACAAAGTTGGTGGTATCATAAGATCATTTCCCTAGTGAAGAATATAAACACTTAATGCATTATTACATTGATGAAAAATAACCTTAAAAAGATAATTTGAACATTTCTTTGAAAACATGAGAAGAATAACCATGTATTTTGATAACAATTTATCTAGAAATTCGTAAAATACTGATAATTTTTCTTTTTGGAAACAACCATTTAAAATTATAATGGAATATAAGATCAAATAATGATAATTATGGAAATAAAATCTATTCTTTTCATATATATTAAAACAATGATTCATCTACTGATTTTTTGTAAAAAAAAATATGTTTAATTTTGTTTACATAAAAATTCATTTTCAATCATTTGAAAATAAATTATAATATTGTTGGAAATTACATTAAACAATAATTAGATAATAGAAAATAAAATTATTAAAAACCTTTTAAATTACATGTACATATAAGAAAATGTTTCATCGACCAAAGAGGAAATAAGGTCATTTTTTCATGAAATAATTTTATAGATAATTTTAAGTACAAAAGAGAGGAAAATTGTACTAAAACATGAAAAATATTGGAATAAACAGTGTAAAATAAAATATATGGGTATTGAAGGATAATGATCATATATTTTCCCTTAGAATGATTTTTTCATAAAAATCATTAAAAGAATTGAGATTTTAAAATTAACCCTTACCTCAAGTCTCAACTTGATTTATATGGGTTCAAACCTACTTTATAATAAAAATATATTTATCATAACTATATTGTAGAACCATATTTAATCATTTAATGCAATATATGATTTTTTATGACATATTATCCCTTTTTTATTAATAAATCTTTAATTAAACCTTTGTTCCTAGTGATAAATTTTTCATTTCTATGCATGTTTTAGCATAGAAGACATGATACATGTAAAATGATCCAGATTTTATAATATCGAGAATTACAATAATTTTAAAAGTATAATATATAATCATTATATAAATTTTATAACTATTTATATGATGTGCTGATTATAAATGAATTACAACTTCAGGGAGACGGTAATCCATACATACACACGAGCGATGTTTCTACTTTTTGATATAGAATGAAAGAAAGATAAATAAAAATAAAATTTTAAATAATAATTATTATATGATAAATATGATTTATATACATTAAATATATCCTTATTACCATATATGTAAAAAAATAAAAAATGCACAACATGGCTTTGTGGATGAGGTAGTCTACACATACGCACGAGCGACATTGTCAATTTCAAACTGATGGGAATGCAATAAGTTAGATAAGATATTAAAATTATAGAAAAATAATAATTTTATAAATATATTATATATATATATATTTCATCCATAATAATAAATAACATTATTTATTGTGATAGAAAATTATTTATATCACTAAGTGGAGGCAATAGTCCAAAAGTATGCTCGAGAGATAATTTTATTTCGCATTTGATGAAATAGAGGTGTGAAAAGGTGTTACAATAATATTAATAACATTTAATTGTATTTATGATGCTAGATTAAACATTTTAGTATGGATACATAATATTTATAGGTTTTATAATAAAAAAAATCATTGAAAGAGTTGGGTAACATGATTTCCACTAATTTGTGTGGCCTCCTTTAGCACACATCATACACCCTCTTAGGATGGTATTTGGGGTATAAAGAAGATATATGAATAAGGGTAGTTATATAAAAAGTTATTATGGTATATATTTGTTATGATATAGTTCTAAAACATTATGAATAATGGTGAAGAGGATCCCCCCTTTTATAAGAAAGAGAATAGACACAGATGGAATTACTTATAAAATGCAAATATAATATATATCATAATCTTGTAAAGTGTTACCAAATTGAGTAATTTTAAATTAATGATATGATATGGTCTAAAAAATTAAAATAATATGATTTATAATTGTTTATGTAATATTTTAAACCTTATCTTTTGGTTTAACCCCCTTACTAACCCTTTTATCCTTAATCATGGTGACGCATTTTTATGCTTTTAAGTGTATTAAATTTAATTATAAGGTGAAATGTATCAAAAAAAATGATCCATTGATGAAATTTTAGACCATTTAAAATCATAATTTTCATAATTTAATATTATTTATTTATTTATAAAACATTTTATAATGGATTGTTTATCATAAAAATCATAAATTTCATTTTTGAGACTGTTCTGTAAATTTGACTTCAAATAAGTTAAGACAACAAAATAATTAAAACATATAAACCTTTAAATTAATTTATTAGTTATAATTACCAATTAAATTCATGGTATACCGTAATTCATCCCAAACATATTAATTTTGTTAGTTTTAAAACCGTTTACGTTTACTTTTCTTCTTCTTGCACATGTACTGTATCAGTGTTGCGTAGGTACTTAAGATAATTATATCATCAAAAAAAATTAAAAATAAATTAACACCACAAAAATAATTTATTTTTATTTTAAAAAAAATATTTTTTATTCATTCATAACTTGTTTTTATCCCCATTAAAACATAATAGTGAAATAAAATTAGAAAAATTGAAATGTTTTTATTTATCATTTTCTTAATAGAATATAAATATTATAATAATTGGAAATTTAGAATAAATATCCATATATTATTATATAGGACCTATTTTGTCTAAATCCACTCATAAAATAGGATAAATTCATTCTTTAGGAATATTTTTAGGTGTTATATCATAGTTTTAACTGTGATTGAGTTGTTTTACCCTTACTAAGATAATAAATATTTACCATGGTTAATATTCATAATGACTAAAATTAAATTGGAACTAATTAAAAAATTAAAAAAATGATTAAAAATATAGAATTAAATTTTAAGGATTCAATTTATATAAGATTAAGTAAACTAATTTAATATAAATGTTTAAAATGCACTAAAAACTATTTTGGAAAAATTGATTTTTTATGTATAAAAATAATCTTATAAAAAAATTAAATCTAATATTGATTATTATATAATTATTTATGTTATGTTTAATAAAAATGTCATTTTTGAACACTAAAATCAAATATAAAACAAAAATGTACAATTAATTTACTTGATTTAATGTTAATAAATGATTTTCGTACAGAAATAGATATTTTACTCTATTCACTGAGAAATAATATTTTTTAGAAAAATCCAAAAAATAAATCCTAATATAATATTTATATGATGATTTGAAACATTATATTAGTTCCCTTAAATAGAATTTATAAAAATTGTATAAAATAATTTTAATTCATTGGATATAACTAAATAGAAACCATTTTTGAAGAATAAATATTTTAGAAGAATAAATTTTTTTACTGATGATTTAGTGAATTTTTATTATTAATTAATTAATTTTTTTATAATATATATATATATATATTATAATGTGTTTATTCATATTAATACCCTAAATTTATTGACTAGGTTATAATGATCATATTTAAATGACAATATTTTTATAGTATATCATAGTTCACTTAATGCTCAGTATTTTATGCTAAGAAAACTATCAATAATTTTTTTAATTTAAACAATTTTTAGGTGTACTACATTGGTGTTGGTCCTTATCGCCTAGGATATTGTCGATGGGATTATGGTGGAACAATTGATTTACTGTCGGATCTATCAGGGCCCCGATGGGTCAGAACATTTCATTGTGAATGGTTTAGACCATCAACTTTGGATTGTGACAGATCATGCCACTCGGTGGGTAGTCATGTGTTTTTGAATAGTTTGAATGGGTTGGAATTATTCCTGGTTTTACCATAAGTGGATTTGATAAAAGTGTGATGATCAATCAAAGAAGATATATTTTTTAGTGGGCACAAACCTATTATATATTAGGACATGGATAGTGGCTTCCCACAAATGTTGATGTTAGTAAAGAAGGACCTTGTTTTTCTTATTCAATGTGATATGAATATTGGTGCCTACGCTTATCTGGAAGGAGATAATAGAAAAGTTGATGTCGTTTTGGGGGAGTATGTTTCCTTGGAAATCATTAGGTATCAGTGATGAATCCTTGTAATGTTCTCACTATTGGAGTGTGGTGGGTATGGATTATTATCTTATAACAACAATTTAGAAATCTATTTAAATGCACGCAGTCAGCCAACCCACCACAATAAACATTGATAAGAAACCATATTAGGAAATATGTTATTTTTTCAATGATTAAAATCATCCAATGTGATTCAATGACCTCTGAATTAGGAATGGTTTTGGGTGTTGAGGCTTGGAATGACTGACATAGAGTGGATGCACGTTTCAATTAAGTTCTAGCTTCGACACAATATAGAGCCGATAATATTGGTAATGATAAATAGAATTATTCTCCTAATCATTATGATACCAATATCACTTAGTGAATGATCCTCAAAGATATAGGAAGTGTGTGACCCAAATATCAGGTGGAAATACATTATAAATACAGTAGAATAAATAATAAAACATAACTAATAGATTAATCATTGGGAAATATCACTCATAAAAATATCACAAGTAATATCAAAATAGAATAAAATCACTAGTACAATATCGTAAAAAGGGATCCCCATATATGATAGTTCAATATATAAATATATATATACATATATGGATCAAGGGAACACAATAAAAATAGATACATAACAGAACATATCTTAGAGCAATGTATCAACATTGACTCAATCCCTAATAGCTACACATGCATAGTTTCCCAACATAGGGACTTTCTATTTCTTTAGATCTATGATAGAAAACAATGTACATTCATCGAGGTTCCCCTATTGGGAATGAGTAATAAAAACTTGTAGGAAACAACTAGAACATCATTATCATAAGTTCTATATCCATTAAAGATGTATGAAATAGAAAAAATAAAACAAATAAAAAAATATAACTCTTATTGGGTCATTGTATGCTGACCAGGACACCGTGGACCCAAACCATACCTGCTTCAACACCATATTTTAAGTAGGTTTCATATGGAATCTAAAATAGTACCCAAAATATGTCTATTGCCTTACAACTTAAGTAATGGCCTCATATTAGACACTTGAACATGACCATCTCAATCATGGGAGGCTAATATCACAACATAGACCACCTTTTTACTCAAGTATTTTCCCATTTCTCTTTTCTGAAACAACCTTATCACTCATGGATGGAATCATAACCCCCCTCAAGCCACACCTTATCAATGAATATTGACCCACGAATCAAATTATCAACCAACTAATCTCACTCAAAGTGGGTTACACTTTACATCTCAAGTCACACCTTATCAATGAAGTTTGATCTAGACATTATGACCATATTCCATCTCAATCATGAAATAGACCAATAAAGAAGTAACAACCATATTATATTATGGTTCCTCCAATATGAAAAATCAAGGAAAAACGATAATGAAACTCACACACCCAAAATTATAGAAGGTACTGGGAATCTTCACAAATAACCAATTAATATTTAAATAGGTCATGCCAGCCTCAAACATTCCTGAAAATCTATTCAAGGGCCAATTACCCTAATAGATAACCCTATCTCTACCCATGGAACACGATGGTATTACACGATTTCAAAAACATAAACTCATCCCCCCTCTAAAGGCTAAACCACATCCATAAGTACCTACCATGTTACTTGATACCAAAATCAGAGTCTCACAAGGCTACATGAAAACGTACATGCCACCCAACCCGCATAACCATATATGAAATCTGTAATAAGGTAAAGAATTATTACAGGAAGCGTGATGAAGGCTACTTACAATGAATGAAATTAGATTAAAGAATGTACCAAAAACACCTAAAATTATCCCCAAACTTCAAAAATTAACTATATGGAATGGAAACATAGTAAACAGAGTATGTAAGAGAAATATATGGAATAGTTTGGATTAGAGTCACCAAAATGTTTTCATTGTGACAAATGAAACCTTCAAGGGAGATGAGAAGAGGTATAGTAGGATTATAAAGTCAAGGAATAGGTAAAACTTTACCTATGGTCCAAAATATCTTATGGTAAGAGGAGGGTAAAGATAATAGGGTCTGAGGTGAAATCCCTAATCCTCCCATTTTTTTTAAAAAATCTAACGATTCCATCATGGAGAGACACATTACCTTATAGCACTGTCATAGTTTGTCATTTTAGAGTGGACATATAACCTTATCTATACATATTTACCTAACATTTTTAAAATTATCCAGGGTGAGAATCTACTTCCTCCACTCCAAAATCCTCTCTCTTACAAGCATCGTGCTGTGAAACATAAGCACTACACAATGACCACCCACCTAATTCACAATTTCAGATGTAGGAACAATCAGATTCTCCAAAATCCACTCTAAAACCATCAATAACACGAAAAAAAATCATAAATATTTAGTAGAATAAATAATAAATTATGACATAACACAACTTGAAATTTTAGGGGCATCATAATCTCCCCCATTAAGTAATTTTCAACACTGAGAAGTATATTGAGGGGTCTTCCTAAAAAGATCCAGATAGTAGGATACACAAGAAATTTATACTCCCATGTATTATTATATATATGAAATTTTATATATAATAATAAGATGAGAGGAACCACCTTCCCACAATTTTCAGCGGGTACTACTCAAATAAACCATATACCTCCATCTCAATATCACCACTATCTAATTCATGTATAGGGTATGAATCATATTTATAGAGTTGATACATTAGAAGCACATAATAGATACCATTATTTGATAGAGGAAGAGAAAAATGATAATCCACATCTCCAATCTGTTTCATAATCATGGATATGTTGACAAACCATGGAGAAATATTTACCTTCCACCTCAGTTTTTATTTCCCAAACTAATAAAACACAATAAAGAACACTTAGTGAATCATGAAAAAATATAAGGGCCACTGACTAATTTTTCTATATGAAAACATTGTACCATGAGTGGTAATTAACTAATTATGGATCAACTGCACTTGTTTGGTAGTCTCTTCAACAAATTTTAGCCTAATCATTATTGAATCACCTACCAAAAATGATAAAAAAAAGAGCCTCAAGCCCTACTATAAAGATAATAACAAAATTGATAACTGAATCAATACCGTAAAGGTATTTTTAAACAAAACCTCCACTAATGAAAGATGGTCATTACATGCTCTATTATAATCAATCAATCATTCCATGTGCATATCCTTCAGTATGTGAATCACCCTCTCATACTATTCATCGATCTATTGGTGGTATGTTTTACTAAGTTCTAATTGAGATATAATATAAATCTATAAGCCCTTAAAAAATATTGATGTGAATCTTTCATCATGATTCAACAATATTATTTTAGGAACTCCTAGAAACCACACTATCTCCCAAACATATAATCTGAATAACACATCCATGGACCGAGTCTTCCAATTTGGTCAGAAGTGTACAACCTTTATCAATGGGTCAAATTACATCAAAACTATATCATGAAATTTCAAAGTACTAGGTAGTCTTATGAAGTTATCCATGGTTACGCCTTCCCACTTCCAAAATAGTACTAGAATTAGTTGAAGTAAATTTCCTAGTCATTGGTGATTCTTCTTCACCCTTTGACATGCAAGAAAACGAGTGACAATCCCTTAAATACAACTTCAAATACCTGGACAACATAAGTTTCACCTAATATCATGATACAAATTTTCAATATTATATCCACTACCCATCATGAGGTATGGGAGTCCCTCATTAACTCTTCCCTAATATAATTAGATACCACCACACTTCCATTATTGTACAACACCTTACCTCCATCCCTAGACTATCCCAACATGAGATCATATCCCATATTATTTTACCAAATTATCATACAATCTATATTATTCTATTAGTTATCATTAACTTGATTCACCAATGAATAAGTATTAACCAATGGAGTACAAGTCATACCCAATAATCCTTTTCTACATCCATTTTATTGTCCACATAAAATGTCATCATGTTTCACTCCTCCCAAGGGGTCTAAACTCGTTTCTCTTGAGTCTTCCCACTGAGATAATCCAAGGTGACATTACCATTACAAGATATTATTATATATAAAAATAAAAGGTTTGTGTGCACTTTTTCCAACATCTTTACCGCATGTTCAGGACATACTGGGAGAAAATATACCGCTTGCTCTTATTTTTAGTGTTGATGAAAAATATCTCACCAAAGTGAAAATGATTCCAAAGTATTATGAAATGAACTAAAAATGTGAAATCCAAGTCATGGGTAGGATAATTCTACATGTAGATTCTTATCTAATGAGACCCATAAGCGATTACCTTATCCCCTATATTAGAACAACTCCCATTCCAACCCTTAATGAAACAAAATATACATTATATTTAATCCACATATCATAAAGAGTTTTAATTAAAAGAGATGTCAACCTATTATATAGATCCTTAAAAGCCTCCTCACACTGACTAGTCCACTCAATCGGTACACTGTTATTGGTAAACCATATCATAAGAACTTCAAAGCAAGGGAGTTCTAGAATAACCATCTATAATACCCAATCAATACAATAAAACTCTGAATATTGAATACATTCCTAGATAATTTACATGACATCAACACTTTAAATTTATCTAGATAAAATGAGTTTCCAACTTCATAGATAAAATTCCAATGAAAACACACAAAGATTTTGGTTGAAAGAATCCATTAGATATGACACTACCAAGCTTAGGTTCAAAACCTTTAAAACGGATGAAGGGGAACGAATTACTTAGTTGAATGAAAGACTCACTAAGATTATGAATAATTTTGATTCTCCAAAAATAGAAATTACAGATCCTAATGAATAATTTAATGTTTTAGTAGTCTTACCACTTAATTGGAGTGTAATATTATCTTCCATCAAACAATACAAATAGACATTTAATTTTAAAATAAAAGACCTAATTGGAACTCTAATCGATGTATGAGTAAAAAATGGAATATAAATAGATATAGTATAAATTAGTTAAGAATTAAAATAATATTTTTAAGGTTTATACTTTTGAAGATAACAAAAATAACCAGGGAAAACAGATACCCTAATCACCTAAATAAAAACATTCCCAATAAAACATTGGATTAGATATTGAACAAGCATAATTTTCTCAAAAGCTCAGAAATTTTTACATTAAAAGAAGAGATTTCAGAAGTTGTTTCCACAAGTACAAGAGTCATGGTGGAAATTCTAATGAATTGGGATGATATGAGTGAAAAAACTATAGATACAAAAATTTTGAATTTCCTCAATTCCATGAAAATAAAAAGTATTATAAAAACTATTTCAAAAAGTTTACATATAATATGAATTAAAAGAAGGCCTAAAATACCCATGGAATAATAATGGAGACTCTATTGATTATTAATCTTTAGAATCAGAAGATGAAATTTATAATAAAAAATATAACATATATGTTATGGAACATTCAAATTAGTTACACCTTTATTATTCTTATGGGCATTATTTTTAGTCGGAAAAAGAAAAATTATCATATAGATAAATAGATTAATATTATACCATGTTAGAAACTAAGTAAGAAATTTTAAAAATAAAAATAAACCTCATAATAAATACAATATTTTTTTTAATAAGAATATTTTCTAAATAAACATATTATAGATTTGAATATTAAATTTGAAAACTATATTATATTGTGTACTGAATAGTAATGAACAATTAAAAGTTTCCAAAAATAAGTTCAAAACATCAAAAATGATAAAAGTATTCATAATAAGGGGAAAGAATAACTAATCAAAATCCTTAGGAAAACAACCCAACATAAAAAAAATATGGTGTTGGAAGTCTAGGTTAAAGACAAAAGTTTTATAAGAATTACATTGTTCCATGATCAAAAAATAAAAACATACTTAAAGGTACTTGGTTTATTTTTGGTGAACTAGGGAAATCATCCAATATTTTTTGTTTGATATATCCTAATATTTTGTAGAGATAAAAATGAAATTTTATAGTAATTTTTCCAAAAATTAGTTTTGTATTTTCTTGTAATTGAAAACATATTAGGGTTCCAAATTCCTTTATAAGAAACATTTTCAGACCCTAGAATATTTGCATACAAAAAAAATTTAATTATTATTTTTTCAATCAAGGGAGAAACCCAAATGAACACATAGAAAAAATGGTTTCTGGATAGTGGGTTTTAAAGGAATATAAGAGGATATTTCTCAATCTGTGACCCATTATATATGATTAATGGATGTTATGTCCCATTGGGTGATACTGAAAAAAAATTATTGGAATTTTATCGGTTGGAAATCTATAGTCTATCCAAAACAACCAAGTAATTTATGTTGGAGGCCTAATGTACAACTTGATATGTACATTTCAACTCCTTGATAATTGTAATTCAATTGATTTTTCTAATAATTTGTTCTCATTTTTTTAGGAAAAATATCATGGTTTAAAGAACTAAGAATAAATAATGTCTATAAATTATATCTCAATTATTTATTTATATAGAATGTAAATTATTTAAATGATATAATTAATGAATCCTTGATTTAGTATAGTAGAATTAGAAATTTTGGTTTTTATTATTTGAGAAAATTACCAAAAATAAATTTGATTTTAGAATTGACTAATCTTAAATTGGATAGAAAGAAGCTATGTGATGCATGAAAAATGGGAAAGCAACACAAGTCATATTTTAAAAAAATTAAAGAGGTTTCTACTTTTATAAAAATAGATCTTATCCATATGGATATTTTTGGACCTACTAGAAAAAAATGCCTTACTTTAAAATTGTTTCCCAATGTTTTGGTTTATTATTTTTCAAGAATTACTTTGGTTTATTTCTTTAGATTTACAATTGAATCCTATTATGTTTTTATTTATTTTTTTGTTCTTATTCAAAATAAAAAAGATTCCAAACTTATAACTTTTAGAAGAGACCGTGGATGAGAGTTTTAGAATCAACAATTTTATAAAATCTTCCCAAAACATGTTATCAAACATATTTTTTTCTTCCCCTAGGACACATTAATATAATGGTTTTTTAATGTAGAAGTTTTAAATTACAATAAATTTCTATAACAATGATATGTGAATATAACATGACATTTTATTTGTTGGCTAAATATTTTAACACAACATGTTATGTTATTAAAATAGTAATAATAACATCTATCATAAAGAGAAGACCATATAAGTTATAGAATAATAGAAAACCAAAGGTAGGGTATATTAAAGTATTTGGATGAATGGTTTATATCGTAAATAACAGGAAAGTCTTGGTAAATTTGATCTAAAAGATAATGAATGTATCTTCCTAGGATATTCTATTATATAGAATGATTATATATTTTCTCAAAAAAATATCATGTATTGTTGACAATTCAAATGATGTGAAGTTTTATGAAAGTGATCCTATTTATCAGAAAAATAATGAAGGTGATGATTTAGTGATTCTATTAAGAACATGATACCTGAAACTCATTTTAACAATAATAAGGATGATGATTTTGAAATTTATTATTTTGTATCAAATCTTGTAATGGTTGATAATGGTGAACTAGAATGTGTGTTACCAAGAAAAACTTTAAAAAATTAGGATAATCCTCTAGAATCAGTTATTAGATGTTTAGTCGAAGGAGATATAACTATAACAAATATAGGAAATCTAGTAGAATTATTTTCTTCTTTATCCTAGATAGAACTTAAAACTATATAAGAAGCTTTATCTGATGAGAGTTGACTTTTAGGAATGTAAGAAGTGCCAAACTAGTTCAGTAGGAATAATTTATGTTAATTAATTGTGGGACCATATGAATATACTATTATTGGAACTAAATGGGTATTTTAAAACAAACAAGATGATCAGGGAGTGATCACAATGAATAAAGGTAGAATATTTGAAAAAGGTTACAATTCATAAGAAGGAATGGATTATGAAGACCTTTTCTCATGTACCTTGTTTAGAATTAATTAGAATCCATCTAGAATAAATATCTTAAATAAATTTTAAATTATATTAGAAGGATGTTAATTATGATTTTATAATATTATTTTTAACAGTGGATGATTATATTAAACAACCTCCTGGTATTGAAGACCCTGATTTTTTATATATTTATTTAATCATTCTTATGCTCTCTATAGACTAAAATAACCACCTAGAGAATGGTATGATAGATTATTCACTTTTCTTTTATCAAACAACTATCTATTTGCAATGGAAGATCCTACACTATTTAAGAAAATTTCAAATGTAGATATTTTTTTGATACACATATAGGTGGATGTTTTTTTTGGGTCAATGCTCCAAAACATTTGTAATGGTCTTCATAACATATTCTAAAATAATTTTAAATGAGTATGTTGGGTGACTTAAACTATATTATATGATTTAAAATTTAATAAAAATATTTTGGAAATTCCCCGAATCAATAAAATACATAATTGAATTACCTAAAAAATTTGGACATGAAAATAGTAATAATTATACAACTCATATATGCTCCAATATTAAAATTGATAAGGATTTGGATATAAAAAGAATTGAAAAAAGTTATATAGAAGAATAACTAGATGTAACACCCCGACCCCAGCTACCCAGAGTCAGTGCATTATTACATAACATTGGCATGATCACAAGAAAGATCAAGTCTCGAAAGACCGATTAGTTTAGTAGCCTTTGAATAACTAGATACATTAATAAAGTTTACATTACATCATAAAATAAAAACCACAACAATATAGTTTCCGTAGTCCACACTATTATCCCCTCATACTATCCCTGCAGGTCATTCATAAATTACTTCTTCTCATCTTGGAAAAAATAAAACATAGAAAAGGGGTGAGCTCAAATGCCCAGTAAGGATAACAATATTGCGGAAACTTTCATAAATAAGAATAAACATTTAAGGCAATGTATAACTAAAACAAAAGCCTTTTAAACTTTAACTTAAACATAGTATAGAAAAAATAAAATGAAATAATGCTATTTACTTATTCACATGGATATTCTACTAATCGAATAATCACATGCAATATCAACAACCACTTTCATAATGATGGAATACATAATGCCAGATTATCATAACCACATAGCAAAGGCCTTGTGCCAAGACTAAAAATAAAATTTTTTCAAGGCCTTGTGCAAAAACACTAGTTTTTCTCATGAGACCTATTGATGCATCGAGGAGCTATTGCAGGCTCCACCCGTCACATATTAAGTCCAATGCATTCCTCATATGAACAGGTTTAAACATAACATAAACATTAATATTAAAACTAGCATACGAAATGTCAATACTTTCTCCATAAACCATGAATGGTATAAATATTACACATCCACAGTCAAAAAAATCACAAAACCTTCAATACAATATGTAAGTTTTGTATCATAATAAATCAACTTCAAATAAGCTTAAAATCCATCAAAGGATGTTTACATAGATGAAATCAAAACTATTTGAGAGAAATATCCCTTTTTTTGAAATCATTTAAAAGTCACATAACTATAAATTAAAACATTTAGTTTGAAAATTTTCTTATAATATTTTAAGGAATGTTTAGAAGATTTTATAACGGCGGAAAATAGCCGCACCTGCCATATAAGTTAAAAAAACATTGTTACCTTAATTCTGTCGAAAAGGTTAAAAAGCACCTTGTTTGGAAAATGAAAGAAAGATTCCTTTAAAAACTTATTATAAAAAGTAAAACAAGGTTATAAATTACTTAAAACCATATTATGTAAAATATTAATGATGTTTTGAAATACATTTTTAAGAAACATGGATGTGGATGATAAAGAAATCCCAGTAGATTATTACGTATAAAAACCACAGATAATGAAGAGATTGCGAAATAAACCCTTACCTTGTACTTTTCCTTGGATGGGGTAAGTTAAACTCCTGTATAATGGTGAAATAATTGTTATTAAATTATAATAGAATCATATATATTAATATGATATCATATATGATCTTTTAACATTGCTTTGTTAAGAATATTTTAGAATTATCGTCATTTCGGGTGTTAACTTACTCATTTTCTTTTATATGTTTTGTTATTTAAGACATGTTAGTTATGGATGGGATTTATCTTATTCATATCCAAAATGATATTAAGTCCTTAAAAATTATTATTAATCTTCAAATGAGAATTATACTTGAATGGATACGATGGATAATGAATCGCATCGCGTTCGTGGAGACGGTAGTCCGTACGTACGCGCGAGCGACAATATCGTTCTTTTGATATTAAAATAATATTTAATTGAATGGTATATCATATATACAAAATCATTATAATTTTATATTTATTATTTACATGAATTACACATCATTATTATAACCATACAAATAATAATGTTTTGAATAACAATTACACCACGACATGGAGACGGTAAGCCGTACGTACGCACGTATGGTGACATGTCATTCAAAGGATGGATATAATACTAAAATATAGTTTTAGCATGTTTATAATAACATAAAAGTATATATAATATACTGGATTTATTATTTTAGAATGGTAATAACAAAGAAATGAGAAGTGGAAGAAGAAAGGAACTTGAAAAAGGGTGGTGAAATCATTACCTCTTCTTTTGGTTCTTTCTTTTGATTTGATCAAAAGGGCTCCTTAGGATGGCTTTCTGACTAAAGGAAGGCCTCTAGGATGAATTTAGGGAAGTTGAGAGAGTATTTGGGCAGGGTTTGGCCGAACCAACTGGCTTTTAAGGTGTGAATTAATGAGAAGGGGGAGTTCCCTTTTATAAGAGGGGTGGGGGGCACCTTTGGAAAAGCTAGAAATATTATTTTATAATAAATTCATATTTGGTTTATAATGACTCCAAAGTGTATTATTTTAATTTTAAGGTGGTTATGGGTCGAAAAACACTCATCTAATAGGATATAGACAGGTTTGGGTTACTATATTAACCTTATCATTAAGTATTAACTCTTGGTTAATTAGTTTCACTTTTACAATGTTTCTTTGTATTTTTATATTATATGGTTAATACACATACTATATACATCCAAGCGACCTCCAAGTTGTACATTAATGATACAACTATCATGATATAAGTCTCTTGACCTAACCTTAGATTTTTAGGAATTTAATATCAATTAATAATATAATATTTGTTTTAAAAACTCGTTTACTTCAATTTTGACACTATTCAATAATTGATTTTTTGTAAAAATCATAACAGAATGATTACTTCTAACAAAGTAAATTAAATCAATCTTAACATGTCATATTATCCAATAAAATTATTGGTATTTATAAAAAGTCTCATATTACATTTATTTGGATATTTATAATATCAATTATATTAATTTTTCACTATTATGGTAATTACTGCATCATCATTGTGTCATAAATAAATTAACTTATTTAATGTATAAAAATTATAAATGAAATATATTTATGTATGAAATAGTTTTATCTTTCTAATGAATATTTATAATCGAATTTATCTTATGTTTAACCCTATATTAAAAATGATTTATTAAATAAACATTGATTTAAACTCTTTTAACTCTTCTTTGAATTAAATAATAATAAATGTCCTAATCTAATCCAAGTGGACTTAAATGATAATATTTTATTCCTAAGGTTGGTTTTGGTCGAGATACCATTGTCCAATAGTATTAGGACATTTTTTAGGGTAATATTAATATCATTTTACCCTTAATTACCCTATTTACTTTTAACCGTGGTAAATAAAAGTAAAAAGTTACTATTCACCAAAAATTATTTTCATCTCATTGAACCCCATTTTACTCCTTGATATTAACTGTGTCTCTCAAATTTCTGAAATTCCACTCACAGAAGTGGTAAAATTAAGTTTTATGAAAAATTCATTTTTTTAACTACCACTTAGTGGTATCACTATTCATCAAAAAATGATGTTTTTCAGCAAAATACCAAAAATTAACCCTAGGATAATTTCGATATTCCGAATCCAAAAATGAAGTCCATTTTGAAAAATAAAATTTATAAATTTCAAAAATTGGGTATTAGTATTCATAACGGCTAGTTTGATTGGTTGTGGTGTGTTAGAACTCGATGTTGCGTACAACACATGCTATTGCATTATTAAAAGAAAAGCGTACCGTAGAAGCTTGGGGTATTAAATTCTCCCCTACTTCAAATAATTTCATCCTCGAAATTTCTAGAATACTACCGCATGAAAAGTCTCGGGTGGTTATTCATCATAAGTTCCTCGGGTTCCCACATTGCCTCTTCCATCTTATGGTTTCTCCACAAGATTTTTACCAAAAGAGTCGTCCGGCTTCTCAGTACTTGTTCTCTCGTATCAAGAATCTTGACGGGATCTTCACAATAAGATAGATCGGGTTCTAGTTTTAATTCCTCATAAGTGAGTACATGCATTGGGTCAGGCATGTATTTCCTCAATAGTTATACGTGGAAGACATCGTGATCTTTGGAGAGATTTGGCAGCATTGCCAAACGGTAAGCTACAACCCCAATTTGTTCTAAAATTCAGAAACGTCTGATGTACCTGGGACTCAATTTACCTTTTTTACCAAAACGTAGGACTCTCTTCCATGGAGATACCTTCACAAAAACATGATCACCAACTTGAAATTCCAAATCCTTCCTTCGATTATCGTTATAGCTCTTCTGCCTACTTTGAGCTGCTATGATGTGGTTTTAGATTACCTTCACCCTTTCAATCATTTTCTCCACCAGTTTTGGGCCTACAAGTTTTCTTTCCCCAACGTCATCCCAACAGGTTGGTGTGCGACATCCCTTTCCGTATAACGCTTCATATGGTGCCATTAGAATACTCGAATGGAAGCTATTGTTATAGGAAAATTCTACCAGAGGTAAATATTGATCCCACATACCCTAAAAGTCAAGTGAGTAGGATCTAAACATGTCTTCTAAGGTTTGAATAGTTTATTCTGATTGTCCATCTATTTGAGGGGGGGAGGCAGTGCTCAAATTAAGTTAGTATCTAAGGCTTTCTGAAGACTTTTCCAGAATCTTGAAGTAAAATGGGGATCACGATCAGAAACAATAGATAGGGGTACTCCATGAAGTCTCACAACTTCATCAATATATAGTCTTTCTAGACGTTATAGTGGTAGATCTTCTCTTATAGCAAGAAAATGTGCTGACTTGGTTAGACGATCAACAATAACCCATATTGCTTCGTTCCTTCTAGGAGTCTTTGGTAGCCCCATGACAAAGTCCATTGTAATATTGTACCATTTCCACTCCGGTATGGGAAGAGGTTGCATGACTCCTCCAGGCTGTTGCCTTCCACATTTCACTTGTTGACAAACCATACATCTTGAAAAAAAAATCAGCAATCTCCCTCTTCATGTTGTCCCACCAAAAATGTTCCTTCAAATCTCTATACATTTTGGTGCTCCCAGGGTGTATAGAGAAATTGGAACTATGAGCATCATCCATTAATTCTATTTATGATCAGGTATATCAGGAACACAAAGTCTCTTCCCAAATTTCAAAATTCCATCTTCATACACAAAGTCTCTCAATCTCCCATCATTCACACCTTTAATATTTTTATGAAATTCCTCATCATCAGTCTGAGAACTCTTAATCCTTTCTAGTAAATATGGTTTGGCAACCATTTGAAAAAGCATTGATGTTTCACCTTCCCTGGTTATTCCCATGTCCATCTTCACCAGATCCAAGAAAACTGGATTCCTTTCAATTCTCATATTGTTCAAAACTCCATGATCTTTTCTGGTCAAAGCATCTGCCACCTTTTTTGCCTTCCCCGAGTGGTAGTGTATCGTTCAATCATAATCCTTGAGTAATTCCAGCCATCTCCTTTTCCTCATGTTGAGTTATTTTTGTGAGAAAATATACTTCAAACTCTTGTGATCAGTATAAATCTAACATTTGTCATCATAGAGGTAGTGCCTCCATATCTTAAAAGCAATGATCATAGATTCTAACTTGATATCATGAGTAGGATAGTTTTGTTCATGAATTTTCAACTGTCGTGACGCATAGGCAATAACCCTATCATTCTGCATAAGGACACAACCAAGTCCTTTCTTCGATGCATCACTATAAATAACGAACCCAGCATTATCTGATGGTAGAGTCAATATAAGAGCATTGAATAATCTTCTCTTCTGTTCTTCAAAACATTATTCACACTCTTTTTCCCAAACAAATTAAACCCCTTTACATGTGAGCATTGTTAATGGGTTAGCCAACCAGGCAAAATTCTGGACGAAATGTTGATAATAACCTACTAAACCAATAAAACTACATACCTCAGTTATACTCATCAGTGCATTCCATTCATGGATTTCCTTGGTCTTAGAAGGATGAACATAGATTCCATCTTTAGAGACAATATGACCAAGAAGAGAAATATCTTGAATCCAGAATTCACACTTTCTAAATTTCCCATATAATTCATGTCTTCTCAGAGTCTTCAATATAATGCGCAAGTGATTTTCATGATCTTTGTAGATTTTGGAGTATACCAAGATATAATCAATAAATACCACTAAAAATTCATCAAGATATTCCTTGAAAAATATGTTCATTAGATCCATAAAAACAGAGGGTGCATTAGTCAATCCAAAAGGCATTACTGTAAACTCGTAATGCACGTACCATATTCGAAATGCTGTCTTCATAATTTCTTCCTTCTTCACACATAACTGATGTTATCCAGATCAAAGATCAATATTTGAAATGTATTGAGCTCCAAGCAGTTGGTCAAATAAATCATCAATGCGAGGTAGGGGATATTTGTTCTTTATTGTAATATCATTGATCTCCCTGTAGTCGATACATAACCTCATTGATCCATCTTTCTTTTTAACAAAATGAATAGGGGATCCCCATGGAGAAACACTAGGGAGAATAAATCCTTTATTAGTCATTGTTTCTTTAGTTCAACTAATTCTACAGTGGCCATTCTATAAGGGGTCATTGATATAGGCCTTGATCTATGAATTAAATCAATGGAAAACTCAACTTCTCGTTCTGGAGGATGTCCGGGTAAATTTTTTGGAAACACATCTACATATTCTTCCAAAATAGGTACATCCCTTATTTGATCATTCCTTTCCTCACCCACTATAATTTCATCCTCTTCCTCCCCAAAAATTGAATTTAGTTGAGCTACTGGGGGTGGATCTAGATAAGAATTATGTGGTGATGATTCTACTCTAAAGATAAGGTGTTCTTTATCATCATCATCAAAAATCGTAACCTCCTCCTTCTTAAAATAAATCTCTGCATCATGGTCCGAAATCCAGTCCATACTGAGGATTATATCAAACTCAATCATAAGTATGACGATGAGATCAGCAGATAAATAACATTTATGTGCTCTAATAAGGACTGATTCACAAAACTTTGTTGCAATGATACTTCCCTTAGGAGTTTTAACTGACAACTCCCTTGTTAAATCAAATTGGAAATATCTAATTTTCTTAGCAAACTGGGAAGATATGAAACAATGCGATGATCCAGAATCAAATAATTCATTTGCTAAACTTGAGGAAACCATTAAATTACATGCCACCACATCTTTCGGAGCTTCTAGCTCAGCAGTAGTGACAGCATAGGCTTGGCCTGGATCCCTTGGCCTTTTCTGAGGTAAGTTCCCTTGATGCTTAGGAAATTCATTTGCATAATGTCTCATCTCCCTGAAATTGTAGCACTGAACATCGGTAGATTCCTTCTTCCATTTGCAATCATGAGCTTGGTGGCCTTTTTCACCTCACTTATAATAGACACCCATTCCCTTCAAGCAAGTACCGGGGTGTTTCTTCCCACATTTACAACAGGATGGATATTCAACCATTCCCTTCTTCCCCTTATTTCCATTCCCAGATTGATTAGAAGATCTATTCTTCTCTTGGTTTTCTATAAAGTCATATGACTTATAGAATTCTTTCTCTGTCTTGATAGCAACTGAGACAATGTCTTCGTACGATGAGAAGGATTGTGAGACTAATGCTCGAAGGAGATATGGTTTTAACCCATCAAAGAAACAATCAATATTACTTCTTGGGTTACGTATATAATCTCCAGCATACCTTTCTAACCTTGTAAAGTTAGCCTCATACTTTGCGACATTCACGTCCTCCTTTTTTCTTAGACTCAAAAATTGTCTTTCCATATCTTCTCGATGGTCACGAGGACAATATTTTTCTAAAAACAGATATTTTAACTCCCTCCATTCCATATTTGATACTTCATCATCATCCTTTGTGTTTTGAATCAATGAACACCATTGATCAGCATCTCTAGTGAGGCGGTAAACGTCCATGATAAATTTTTCTCTTTCACTACTCCCCAATTACTAAAATATTTTCTTTATGGAATTTATCCATTGCTTATCTACTAATGGATTTGTACTCCCATTGAATGTTTGTGGTTGCTAACTCATGAAGCGATCTAACATTGATCCTCCACGCTGTGGATCAGGGTGCTCTATATGGGCAAGGTTATTATTCATAACCTGAGTGAGTTGTCCCAGTATGGTGATTAGATGATCGGAAGCAGTTGCATCACTGGCTCCACTATAATTATCTTGAGCAGGAGGGAAATCCCTACATGGAGTGTGTGCAGTGATACAGTTTCGATTTCTTCCACTCGGTGCCATTTCTAAACAATGGCATAAACTAGATCAGTTTATGAATCAAAATACATAATTTCATACTTATAAAACACGAAACATAAATTGAACTATTTATGGATACAATCCATAATCATAAAAATGTTTTCTTTGAGGATGTATATACTCATAAAGCCTTCATAATGATTTGTAAAGAAAATGAGAGTTATCCTAAGCATATCCCCCGGGAGTGTCGTAACCAAGAGTGCAGTAAGGCCTATTGTCGTGCACCAGTTCCCGTTCGAGTCCAGCTCAAAGCAGTGTTTTCGGGTTTTACCCCTAGGTACATCTGTGCCAGAGCCACCACTACCAGCTCGTATCCAGACATGGATGTATTTCTCAGAAAACTCATAAAATATCTACAATACCAAAATTATTTTAATTTCATCTATACTAATCCTCAATGTCCATCTTAGTTCTATGTGCTCTGATCAGAGTTTATCTAAATCTAGCTTCCAAGGTTTGTACACTTCCTCCGATACCAATTGTAATGCCCCGACCCTTGTTACCCAAAGTCGGTGCATTATTACATAACATTGTCATGATCATAAGAAAGATCATGTCTCGAATGACCGATTAGTTCAGTAGCCTTGGAATAACCAGATACATTCATAAAGTTTACATTACATAATAAAATGAAAACTACAACAATATAGTCTCCATAGTCCACACTCTTATCCCCTCATACTGTCCCTGTAGGTCATTCATAAATTACTTCTTCCATACTAGGAAAAATAAAACATAGAAAAGGTGTGAGCTCAAATGCCCAGTATGGATAACAATATAGCAAAAACTTTCATAAATAAGAATAAAAATTTAAGGAAATGTATAACTAAAACAAAAGCCTTTTATACTAGAACTTCACCATAGTATGGAAAAAATAAAATGCAATAATGCCATTTACCTATTCACATGGATATTCTACTAATCGAATAATAACATGCAATATCAATAAGCACTTTCATAATGATGGAATGCATAATGCCAGACTATCATAACCACATAGGCAAGGCCTCGTGCCATGACTACAAATATGATTTAGTCAAGGCCTTGTTCCAAGACACTAGTTTGTCTCATGAGACCTATTGATGCATCGAGGAGCAATAGCGGGCTCCACCCGTCACATATTAAGTCCAATGCATTCTGCATATGCACAGGTTTAAACATAACAAAAACATTCGTATTAAAACTATTATACGATATGTCAATACTTTCTCCATAAACCATGAATGGTATAAAAATAACATATCCATAGTCAAACAAATCACAAAACCTTCAATAGAATATGGAAGTTTTGTATCATAATAAATCAACATCAAATAAGCTTAAAATCCATTAAAGGATGTGGACATAGATGAAATCAAAACTATTTGAGAGAAATAGCCCTTTTTTGATATCATTTAAAATTCACATAATTAAAAAATAAAACATTTACTTTGAAAATTTTCTTAAAATATTGTAAGGTAAGCTTCTAAGATTTTATAACGGTGGTAAATAGCCAAACCTGCCGTATAAGTTAAAAAAACATTCTTACCTTAATTCTGTCGAAAAGGTTAAAAAGCACCTTGTTTGGAAAACGACAGAAAGGTTCCATTATAAACTTCTTATAAAAAGTAAAACAAGGGTATAAATGACTTTAGCCCATATTCTGTAAAATAGTAAGAATGTTTTGAAATACATTTTTAAAAAACATGAATGTGGATGATAAAGAAATCTTAGTAGATTAGTATGTATAAACAACCTCGGATAATAAAGTGATTACTAAATAAACCCTTACCTTGTACTTTTACTTGGTTGGGGTAGGTTAAAATCCTGTATAATGGTGAAATAATTTTTATTAAATTATACAAGAATCATATATATTAATATGATGTCATATATGATCTTTTAACATTGCCTTGTTAATAATATTTTAGAATTATCATCGTTTCGGGTGTTAACTTACTCATTTTCTTTTATATGTTTTGTTATGTAAGACATGTTTTTTTATGGATGGGTTTTATCTAATTAATATCCAGAATGATATTAAGTCCTTAAACATTATTATTAATCTTGAAATGAGAATTATTCTTGAATGGATACTATGGAGAATGAATCTCATCGTGTTCGTGGAGATGGTAGTCTGTACGTACGCACGAGCGACAATATCATTCTTTTGATATTAAAATAATTTTTAATTGGATGTTATAACTTATATATAGATTAATTATCATGTTATATTTATTATTTAAATGAATTACACATCATTATTATTACCATCCAAATAATAATGTTTTGAATAACAATTACACCACGACGTGGAGACGGTAAGCCGTACGTACGCACGTATGGTGACATGTCATTCAAAGGATGAATTTAATACTGAAATATGGTTGTACCATGTTTATAATAACATCAAAGTATATATAATATACTTGAGTTATAATTTTAGAATGGTAATAACAAGGAAAGAAGAAGTGTAAGAAGAAAGGAACTTCAAAAAGTGTGGTTAAATTATTACCTC
Organism: Viscum album; assembly: GCA_963277665.1. NCBI lineage: Eukaryota > Viridiplantae > Streptophyta > Magnoliopsida > Santalales > Viscaceae > Viscum > Viscum album. Next base: position 831,607,742 of record OY728147.1, on the reverse strand, counting down.
TTCTTCGGGTACTTCCTTTTGATTTGATCAAAAGGGCTCCGTAGGTTGGATTTTGGACTAAATTAAGGCCTCTAGGATGAATTGAGGGAAGTTTATAGAGTATTTGGGTAGGGGTTTGCCGAACCAAAAGGCTTTGAATGTTTTAATTAATGATAAGGGAGAGTTCCCTTTTATAAGAGGGGTGAGGGGCACCATTGGAAAAGCTAGAAATATTATTTTATAATAAATTCATATTCAGATTATAATGGATCCAAAGTGGATTATTTAAAGGTTAAGGTTGGTATCGGTCAAAAACCACTCAACCAAAAGTATTTATACTGGTTTGGGTTACTATATTAACCTTATCTTTAAGTATTAAGTCTTAGTTAATTAGTTTCACTTTTACAATGTTTCATTGTATTTTTATATTATATGGTTAATAAACTTACTATATACATCCAAATGATCCCCAAGTGGTCCATTAATGATACACATATCATTATATAAGTCTCTTGGCCGAAACATAGATTTTAAGAATTTAATATCAATTAATAATATAATATTTGTTTTAAAAACTCTTTTATGTCAATTTTGACACTATTCAATAATTGGTTTTTTGTAAAAATCACAACAGAATGATTACATCAAAAAAAGTTAATTAAATAAATCCTAACATGTCATATTATCCTATAAAATTATTCGTATTTATAAAAATTCTCAAATTACATTTATTTGGGTAGTTATAATATCAATTATTTTAATTTTTCACTAGTATGGTAATTACTGCATCATCATTGTGTCAAAAATAAATTAAATTATATAATTTTTAAAAATTATAAAAAAATATCATTACGTAGGAAATCGTTTTATATTTCTAATGAATATTTACAATTGAATTTATAATATGTGTAACCCTACATTAAATTTTTTTAGTAAATAAACATTGATTTTAACTCTTTTAACTCTTCATTGAATTAAATAATAATAAATATCCTAATCTTATACAAATGGACCTAAATGATAATATTTTATTGCTATGGTTGTTTTTGGTCGATATAGACTTGTACAATAGGATTAGGACATGTGTTAGGGTCATATTAATATAATTTTTACCCTTAATTACCCTATTTACTTTTAACCGTGGTAAATAAAAGTAATAAGTTACTATTCACCAAAAAAATATTTTCATCTCATTGAACCACATTTTACTCATTGATATTAACCATGTCTCTCAGATTTTTGAAATTCCACTCACAAAAGTTGTGAAATTATGTTTTATGAAAAATTCAGTTTTTTTAACTACCACTTAGTGGTTTCACTATTCATCAAAAAATGAGGTTTTTCAGAAAAATACAAAAAAATCACCCTAGACTAATTTCTATTTTCCGAATCCAAAAATAAAGTCCATTTTGAAAAATAAAATTTATAAATTTCCAAAAGTGGGTATTATCATTCATAACGGCTAGTTTTATTGGTTGTGGTGTGTTAGAACTTGATGTTGCATTCAACACACGCTATTGCACTATTCAAAGAGAAGCATACCATAGAAGTTTGGGGTGTTACATTCTCACCTCCTTCAAATAATTTCGTTCTCAAAATTTCTAGAATACTACCGCATGAAAAGACTCGGGTGGTTCTTCATCATAAGTTCCTCGGGTTCCCACGTTGCCTCTTCTATCTTATGGTTTCTCCACAAGATTTTTACCAGACGAGTCGTCCGGTTTTTCAGTATTTGTTCTCTCGTGTCAAGAATATTGATAGTCTCTTCGCAATAAGACAGATCGGGTTCCAGTTCTAATTCCTCATAGGTGAGTACATGTGTTGGGTCTGGCATGTACTTCCTCAATAGTGATACGTGGAACACATCGTGAACTTTGGAGAGATTTGGAGGCATTTCCAAACGGTAAGCTACAACCCCAATTCGTTCTATAATTTCAAAAGGTCTGATGTACCTGGGACTCAATTTACCTTTCTTACCAAAACATATGACTTCCTTCCATGGAGATACCTTCAGGAAAACATGATCACCGACTTGAAATTCCAAATCCTTCTTTCGATTATCGTCATAGCTCTTCTGCCTACTTTGAGCTGCTTTGATGTGATTTTGGGTTACCTTCACCTTTTCCATCGTTTCCTCCAGCATTTCTGGGCCTACAAGTTTTCTTTCACCAACGTCATCCCAACAGGTTGGTGTGCGACATCTATTTCGGTATAATGCTTCATATGGTTCCATTTGAATACTCGAATGGAATCTATTGTTATAGGAAAATTCTACCATATGTAAATATTGACCCCACATACCCTGAAAGTCAATTGAGCAGGATCTCAACATGTCTACTAAGGTTTGAATAGTTCGTTCTAATTTTCCATCTTTTTGAGGGTGGTAGGTAGTGCTCAAATGAAGTTCAGTATCCAAGGCTTTCTGAAGACTTTTATAGAATCGTGAAGTAAAATGGGGATCACGATCAGAAACAATCGATAGGGGTACTCCATGAAGTCTCAAAACATCATCAATATATAGTCTTGTTAGACGTTCCAGTGGTAGATCTTCTCTTATAGAAAGAAAATGTGCTGACTTTGTAAGACGATCAACAATAACCCATATTGCATCGTTTTTTCTAGGAGTCTTTGGTAGCCCCATGAAAAAGTCCATCATAATATTGTCCCATTTCCACTCCGGTATAGGAAGAGGTTGCATGACTCTTCCAGGTTGTTGCCTTCCAGCTTCCACTTGTTGACAAACCGTACATCTTGACACAAAATCAGCAATCTCCCTCTTCATGCTGTCCCACCAAAAATGTTCCTTCAAATCTCTATACATTTTGGTGCTTCTAGGGTGTATAGAAAAATTGGAACTATGAGCATCATCTAGCAATTCCCTTTTTAGATCAGGTATATCGGGAACACAAATTTTCTTCCAAAATTTCAAAATTCCATCTTCATACACAAAGTCTCTCAATCTCCCATCATTCATAGCTTTAATCTTCTTTTGAAATTCTTCATCATAGGTTTGAGAACTCTTAATTCTTTCTAGTAAATATGGTTTGGAAACCATTTGAAAAAGCATTGATGTTTCACCTTCCCTGATTATTCCCATGTCCATCTTCACTAGATCCATTAAAATTGGATCCCTTTCAATTCTCATATTGTTCAAAACTCCATGATCTTTTCTGCTCAAATCATCTACCCCCTTGTTTTCCTTCCCCGGGTGGTAGTGTATCATGAAGTCATTATCCTTGTGTAATTCAAGCCATCTCCTTTGCCTCATGTTGAGTTCTTTTTGTGAGAAAATATACTTCAAACTCTTGTGATTAGTATAAATCTCACATTTTTCACCATAGAGGTAGTGCCTCCATATCTTTAATGCAAAGATCATATCTTCTAACTCGAGAACATGAGTAGGATAGTTTTGTTCATTAATCTTCAACTGTCGCGATGCATAGGAAATAACCCTATCATTCTGCATAAGGACACAACCAAGTCCTTTATTTGATACATCACTATAAATAACGAACCCATCATTCCCCGATGGTAGAGTCAATATAAGAGAATTGACTAATCTTATCTTCAGTTCTTTGAAATATTCTTCACACTCTTTTGTCCAATCAAATTTAACCCCTTTACGTGTGAGCTTTGTTAATGGGTTAGCCAACCAGGCAAACTGCTAGACGAAACATCGATAATAACCTTCTAAACCAATAAAACTACGTACCTCAGTTATACTCATCGGTGTAGGTCATTCTTTGATTGCCTTAGTCTTACAAGGATCAACATATATTCCATCTTTAGAGACAATATGGCCAAGAAAAGAAATCTCCTGAAGACAGAATTCACACTTGCTAAAATTCCCATATAATTCATGTCTTCTCAGAGTCTTTAGGATAATGCGCAAGTGATTTTCATGATCTTCTTATATTTTGGAGTATACCAAGATATCATCAATAAATACCACCACATATTCATCGAGATATTCCTTGAAAACTCTACTCATTAGATCCATAAAAATAGAGGGTACATTAGTGAATCCAAAAGGCATAACTGTAAACTCGTAATGCTCGTACCTTGTTTGAAATGCTGTGTTCGAAATGTCTTCCTTCTTCATACACAACTGATGGTATCCAGACCAAAGGTCAATCTTTGAAAAGTATTGAGCTCCATGTAGTTGGTCAAATAAATCCTCAATGTGAGGTAGGGGATACTTGTTCTTTATTTTTATAGCATTGATCTCCCCGTAGTCGATACATAACCTTATAGATCCATCAATCTTTTTAACAAAAAGAACAGGGTCTCCCCATAGAGAAACACTAGGGCTAATAAATCCTTTATTACTCAATTACTCTAGTTGTTTCTTTAGTTCAACTAATTATACAGTGGCCATTTTATAAGGGGTCTTCGATATAGGCCTTGATTCAGGATTTAAATCAATGGAAAACTTAACTTCTCGTTCTGGAGGATGTCCAGGTAAATCTTCCGGAAAAAGATCCACTTATTCTTTCAAAATAGGTACATCCTCTATTTGAACATTCCTTTCCTCACCCACTGTAATTTCATTCTCTTCCTCCCCAATAATTTAATTTAGTTGAGCTACTGGGGGTGGATCTAGATAAGAATTAGGTGGTGACGATTCTTCTCTAAAGATAAGGTGTTCCTTATCATCATCATCAAAAATTGTAACCTCCTTATTCTTACAATAAATATTTGCATCATGGTCCTAAAGCTAGTCCATACCGAGGATTATATCAAACTCAATCATAGGTATGATGACGAGATCAGCAGATAAAGAACATTTATGTGCTCTATTGGGGACTGATTCACAAAATATTGTTGCAATGATACATCCATTTGGAGTTTTAACTGACAACTCCCTTGTTAAATAAAATTGGAAATATCTAATTTTCATAGCAAACTAGGAAGATATGAAACAATGCGATGATCCAGAATCAAATAATGCATTTTTTAAACTTGAGGAAACCATTAAATTACCTGCCACCACGTCTTTCGGAGCTTCTACCTCAGCAGTAGTGATGGCATAATCTTGGCCTTGATCCCTTAGCCTTTGCTGAGGTATGTTCCCCTAACGCTTAGGAAATTCATTTGCATAATGTCCCATCTCCCTGCAATTGTAGCACTGAACATCAATAGCTTCCTTCTTCCCTTTGAAATCATGAGCTTGGTGGCCTTTTTTACCACACTTGTAACAGACACTCATTCCCTTCAAGAAAGTACCGGGGTGTTTCTTCCCACATTTACCACAGGATGGATATTCAAAATTTCCCTTCTTCCCCTTATTTCCATTCCCATATTGATTAGCAGATCTCTTCTTCTCTTTCTTTGCTTTAAAGACATATGACTTAGATAATTCTTTCTCTGTCTTGATAGCACATGAGACAATGTATTCATACGACGAGAAGTATTGTGAGACTAATAATCGACGGAGAAATGGTTTTAACTCATCAAAGAAACGATCAATCTTACTTCTTGGGTTACGTATATAATCTCCAGCATACCTTGCTAACCTTGTAATGTTGGCTTCATACATTGCGACATTCTCATCTTCCTTTGGTCTCAGACTCAGAAATTGTCTTTCCATATCTGCTCGATGGTCACGAGCAAAGTATTTTTCTAAAAACTGTAACGCCCCGACCCCAGTTACCCAGAGTCGGTGCATTATTACATAACATTGGCATGATCACAAGAAAGATCAAATCTCGAAAGACCGATTGGTTTAGTAGCCTTGGAAACACTAGATATAATCATAAAGTTTTACATTACATTTCAAAGTGAAAAACTACTACAACAACAAAGTCTTCATATCCACACTATTAACCCCTCATAATATCCCTGCAAGTCATTCATAATTTACTTCTTCACTACCTGGGAAAAATAAAACATAGGAAAGGGGTGAGCTCAAATGCCCAGTAAGGATAACAATATAGCGGAACATTCAAAATAATCATAAACATTTAAGGCAATGAATTACTAAAACAAAAGCCTTTTAAAATTGAACTTCAACATAGTATGGCAAAAGTAAAATGAAATAATGCCATTTACTTATTCACATGGATATTCTACTAATCGAATAATCACATGCAATATCAATAACCACTTTCATAATGTTGGAATGCATAATGCCAGACTATCATAACCACATAGCCAAGGCCTCGTGCCAAGACTACAAATAAGATTTTGTCAAGGCCTTGTGCCAAGACACTAGTTTGTCTCATGAGACCTACCGATGCATCGAGGAGCTATAGCGGGCTCCACTCGTCACTTATTAAGTCTAATGCATTCCCATATGAAAAGGTTTAAACATAACATAAACATTCGTATTAAAACTATCATACGAAATGTCAATAATTTCACCATAAACTATGAATGGTATAAAAATAGCACATCCATAGTCAAACATATCACAAAAACTTCAATACAATATAGAAGTTTTGTATCATAATAAATCAACTTCAAATAATCTTAAAATCCATCAAAGGATGTTGACATAGATGAAATCAAAATTCTTTTTAAAGAAGTATCTCCTTTTATTTTGAAATCATTTAAGGTCCATATAAAATAAAAAATTTTCTTTGAAAATATTCTTATAAGCTAGTATGGAAAGCTTCGACGATTTTATAACGGCGAAAAATAACCGCACCCGCCGTATAAGTTAAAAAAAACATTCTTACCTCAATTCTGTCGAAAAGGTTAAAAAGGACCGTGTTTTGAAAATGACAGAAAGATTCCTTTATAAACCTCTTATAAAAAGTCAAACAAGGGTATAAATGACTTTAACCCATATTCTTGTAAATAGTAAAAATGTTTTGAAATACATTTCGAAGAAACATGGATGTGGATGATAAAGAGATCCCAGTAGATTATTACGTATAAACAACCTTGGATAATGAAGAGGTTGTAAAGTAAACCCTTACCTTGTACTTTTCCTTGGTTGGGGTAGGTTAACCTCCTGTATAATAGTGAAATAATTGTTACTAAATTATACAAGAATCATATACATTAATATGATATCATATATGATCTTTTAATATTGATTTGATAATAATATCTTAGTATTATCGCCGTTTCGGGTGTTAACTTACTCATTTTATTTATATGTTTTGTTACATAAGTCATGTTTGTTGTATCTTATTCATATCCAGAATGATATCAAGTCCTTAAACATCATTTTTAAATCATTAAATGATAATTATACTTGAATGGATACGATGGAGAATGAATCTCATCGCGTTCGTGGAGACGGTAGTCCGTACGTACGCACGAACGCTACTTCCATTTAATTTTTATTTTAAAAGAATCAAATCCAAATGATACATAGGTATATTACTATTCCAGTATAATATAATATTTTATATATGTTACTTAAGTTCATTAACAACATCCTTTATACGTTCCATGTGTGGTATGAACGAGTCATATCATTTTAAGGGGGCGGTAGTCCGCACTTCCTCAAATGAAATTATCGTATGTATATACAACATGAAACGAATAATGGTATGAAATAAAATGGAATTACAGAAGCTTATAAAATATATATCATTAATATAATATTTAATTACAGTTCCATCATAATGGCCACCATGAGAGGCGGTAAGATGTATTTGAACAATCATCGTTTCGTGAGGCGTTAGTTTGCCATCCACAGAAACATTATGTTCATCATCCATTAGATGGAGTTGTGTGTATGTGTAGTTTGAATCCTTCTTATAACAACATCCTAGTATATTTAGGATACTGGTGTTGTTGCAAAATAAAGGAAATAAAAAGAGTTTGGGGGTTGAAGAAGCAAAATAAATGAAAATAATTTAAGAGAAATCGTTACCTTTAATTTAGGTAACTCACTTTGGATGGAACCAAAGGACTTGTTGAAATGCTTTCTGCCTAAGGGGAAACTTCAAGGAGGAGGAGAGGGATATGGGGAGCTTAGTTGGGCAGAGTTTGGACGAGCAAAGTGGCTTGAGAGGTGTGAGGAATGAGTAGAAGTGATCTCCTTTTATAAGGGAGAAGAGGGGCTCTTTAGGAAAGAGTAAAAATATTACTTTATAATATAATTATATTCGGTTTATAATGGTCCAAATATCATTGAGGTCGAAGATAAGATGAATAATATTCTAAATAACATCAACCAATAAGAATTGGACAGGTTTTAGATAATATTTTAATCATTATAATCTTATTTATTTAAATGATTTATTAATGAGGTAAACATTTCATCATTATTGTGTCATTAATAATTTAACTTATTTGATGTCTAAAAATTATAAATAAAATATCATCATGTAGGAAATCCTTTTATATTTCTAATGAATATTTATAATCGAAAATCCAACATGTATAACCCTATGTAAAAATTGTTCTTCTAAAAGATGTAAGCTTATGCCATTTTTATTTTTATTTTAACTTTATTAATATAAAGTGTCCCTACCACATACAAGTGGCTCCAAGGGGTCCCCAAATTGACCCAAGGATGCTCATGGTCGGGTATGTGTCCACCAATAAGGTTAGGATACGTTTTAGGGTAATTTTGTATTATTATAATATTATTTTTTAACCCTTATTTACCGGATTTACCCTTTAACCATGGTAAATAAAATATTTACCACAGTAACTATTCAAAATGTCTAAAAATAAAAGTTACCTATTTACACAATTTGAACATCCTGATTCCAAATATGGAATCCATTTTCCTAAATTCAAAACACAGAAGTGGCAGAAATTAATTTAAAATTAATTCCCGCTGTCAAAACAAAAAGCGTGTTTTTAAGAGATAATAACTATAAAAAGATTGACACTTGTTTATGTTCGGTTTAATTGTAAAATTATGTCCAATGACCAAAATTATATTAAAAGGTAAAAATATATTCTAAATATACTTTAAAACCACTCAAATTCATAATTTATCACTATTAATTATTTTGATTAAAAAAGTTGTTTTTAATTAAAATTTAGTAATTTTCACTATTCATCAAAATATGAAAGTTATCCGAAATGTACCAAAATTTCACCTTAGGCTAAATTCGATATTCCGAATCCAAAAATGAAGTCCATTTTCAAAAATAAAATATATATAATTTCAAAAAGTAGGTATTACTATTCATAGCGGCTAGTTTGATTGGTTACGGTGTGTTAGAACTCGGTGTTGCGGACAACACACGCTAGCGTACCGTTGAAGCTTGGGATGTTTCATTTTAAATTTTTGATGTCCCCATTTAGTCAAAAAGTTTAAAATATAGTATCTAAAAAGGGTTCACTATTAAAATTTGGTAAAATTGAAATACTGAAAATGAATTTGTTCTTACATTATGTCTAAGAAACTCATAATATGGATTCTAAAATTATAAGGATTATATAAGGTTTAAAATTTAGTTGACACTATTCATAACCTCTTTTGAACAGCTTGTTTGGTAAGTCATGGTGCGATTGAACTTGGTGTTGCGTGTAGTGAATGTTATTGAATTATTTTTAAGAAATAACACACTATAAAATCTTGGGGTGTTACATTCTCCCCTCCTTCAATAAATTGCGTCCTCGCAATTTGAAATTGTTCTTCGAAAATAAATGGTTGAAAATAGAAAATATCTTTGTGGGAAAACCCACATCGGAAATTGGGTTACTAAAATTTAGTCCTAATATGAGGAAAAGAGAAATGAAAGGGTCACCACCAAATTATGATCTCGATTAGGAGAACATTGGTGGCAATTAGAGACATATAATTGGAGGAAAAACGTAAATATTTATAGGTGGTGATTGAGGTCGTCAATCACAAACAAGTGTAAAATTGAGGTCCTTAAATTCATCAATCTATGATGATTTGAAATACCATCGGTTCAACAAAACATAGGGTATTAGGATAACATATTTTTGACGTTTCAAAATATCTTAGTTGAAATCCCACATCGATAAATGAATTAATGAGGCCTCTATTTAAAATAAAGAGTGGAAAGTATAAAGATTACCGAAAATAACACATACTATGGTTCCATGTAGGAAAATATGGATCTGGAAGAGAAATCTAACCATCAATTATATGATGGAGAGTGGTAGAGAACATGGCTATGAAAAGGCCAACAATCCCAAAGCCATAAATTAGTGATGATTTAAGGTACCATCTTGGACAACATTTTTGTTCTAAGTTCCTTTTATTAATGTTGAGGAATTTATTTATGAGATTGGCTAAGATCATAAGGAGATATACTTACATTATAATTAGAGTTTTATCCATTAATAAATTTCTACCACAAACTCATCTTTCACTCTAAAAGATAATAGAACGTAAAAAAAATTTCTATTTATACTATTCGTACAGGGTTCCAAAATAAATGAATTTATAATTCATCTACCAGATCTTTTAAAAAAAACTACATTATTTAATCCAAGACATCTCGTGGGCCAGTGGTAGGTGATACACCCTTGTCGCCCTTCGGTTGCGGGTTCAAGTCTCGCAGCCTTGCCGGACGCGACGGGTTGCCGCCCGACCTCCGGGTTGTCCTTTTATGGCAATCCAAAATAATCCAAACTAGAACTATCCAAAATACTTCTGTCCAAACTCACAGTCCAACATTTATAAGGAAGGTAAGAATAATGTAGATCCTTTTTACCCCATAATAGCGTATGAATACCTTCATCTTGTATTCTTTTAATACACTGAAACATCCTGAATTACCATATTCCTTATTGATTACATTCATGCTCCCCTATTCCATATAGAATGATGGATATACTTCATCAATCCAAAAATGTTTTAAACCCCAACAATAATGGAATATACAGATCATTAATCAGTTCCAAGGTAGTCAAGAATATCCAATATAATTTATCCAAAACAATCATGTATTATTCCAAAATCACTACCTCAGTATCAGAACTATATTATGATTTATCATTCTCTCAACCATATATTTTCCAAAAATTTATCCTGCTATTGAGTCACTTTTCTTTGCTCCACACAATCTCAAGTCCTTAATTAAATAGTACTGCAGTACAATCCTTATATACTCCATAATTATTGTAACAAGTACATTGTTGATACAACACTCAATTGACATAATCAACATAAGAAATCTAATCATTCCTCTTCATCTGTGGTAATATCATAACTTGATTATTATCCAATAACATCATTTGCGGCACAGTCTGATGACTGGGACATAGGTTCGCGTAGTGTCCAAACTCCTTGAAAATGAAGCATTGTACATTTGAAACCATTTTCTTACCCTTGCAGTCACGTACTTTGTGCCCTTTTCCTCCACACTTATAACAAACTCCCATTCCTTTCAGGAAAGTTCCAGGGTGTTTCTTTCCACAGTTACCACATATGGGAAAATTCTTATTTTCCCTCTTCCCTTTATCCATATTTATCTCTTCCATCCTTTTCTTCTCTTGCTTCCCTTCAAAGCCATATGACTCAATAAACTCTTTACTTATCTTATCAACACATGATATTATTTCTTCATATGATGATAATACATGGGAGACTATTTCTCTTATCAATTCTAGCTTAAGACCATGAAAGATATGATCCTTCCTTCTCTTTGGATCATGTGCATTTCTGGAGTTCTCATTCCTTCTACTGGGCGCCATTTCTGAACAATGGCATAAACTAGATCAGTTTATGAATCAAAATACATAATCCCATAATTATAAAACACTTAACATAAATTGAACTATTTATGGATATAATCCATAATCATAAAAATGTTTTCTTTGAGGAATTATATACTCATAAACCCTTCATAATGATTTGTAAAGAAAATGAGAGTTATCCTAAGAAAATCCCCCGGGAGTGTCGTAACCAAGAGTGCAGCAAGGCCCCTTGTCGTGCACCAGTTCCCGTTCGAGTCTAGCTCAAAGCGGTGTTTTCGGGTTTTACCCCTAGGTACATCTGTGCCAGAGCCGCCTCTACCTGCTCGTATCCAGACAGGGATGTATTGCTCGGAAAACTCACAAAATCTTTACAATACCAAAATTCTAGGAAGTTCTTCTATACTAATCCTCAAAGTTCATCTTAGGTCTACATTCTCTAATCAGAGTTTATCTAAATCTAGCTTCCAAGGTTTGTACTAAACTTCCTCTGATACCAACTGTAATGCCCCGACCCCAGTTACCCAGAGTCGGTGCATTATTACATAACATTGGCATGATCACAAGAAAGATCAAATCTCGAAAGACCGATTGGTTTAGTAGCCTTGGAAACACTAGATATAATCATAAAGTTTTACATTACATTTCAAAGTGAAAAACTACTACAACAACAAAGTCTTCATATCCACACTATTAACCCCTCATAATATCCCTGCAAGTCATTCATAATTTACTTCTTCACTACCTGGGAAAAATAAAACATAGGAAAGGGGTGAGCTCAAATGCCCAGTAAGGATAACAATATAGCGGAACATTCAAAATAATTATAAACATTTAAGGCAATGAATTACTAAAACAAAAGCCTTTTAAAATTGAACTTCAACATAGTATGGCAAAAGTAAAATGAAATAATGCCATTTACTTATTCACATGGATATTCTACTAATCGAATAATCACATGCAATATCAATAACCACTTTCATAATGTTGGAATGCATAATGCCAGACTATCATAACCACATAGCCAAGGCCTCGTGCCAAGACTACAAATAAGATTTTGTCAAGGCCTTGTTCCAAGACACTAGTTTGTCTCATGAGACCTACCGATGCATCGAGGAGCTATAGCGGGCTCCACCCGTCACTTATTAAGTCCAATGCATTCCCATATGAAAAGGTTTAAACATAACCTAAACATTCGTATTAAAACTATCATACGAAATGTCAATAATTTCACCATAAAATATGAATGGTATAAAAATAGCACATCCATAGTCAAACATATCACAAAACCTTCAATACAATATAGATGTTTTGTATCATAATAAATCAACTACAAATAATCTTAAAATCCATCAAAGGATGTTGACATAGATGAAATCAAAATTCTTTTTAAAGAAGTATCTCCTTTTATTTTGAAATCATTTAAGGTCCATATAAAATAAAACATTTTCTTTGAAAATATTCTTATAATAATGTATGTAAAGCTTTGACGATTTTATAACGGCGGAAAATAACCTCACCCGCCGTATAAGTTAAAAAAAACATTCTTACCTCAATTCTGTCGAAAAGGTTAAAAAGGACCTTGTTTTGAAAACGACGGAAAGATTCCTTTATAAACCTCTTATAAAAAGTCAAACAAGGGTATAAATGACTTTAACCCATATTCTTGTGAATAGTAAAAATGTTTTGAAATACATTTCGAAGAAACATGGATGTGGATGATAAAGAGATCCCAGTAGATTATTACGTATAAACAACCTTGGATAATGAAGAGGTTGTAAAGTAAACCCTTACCTTGTACTTTTCCTTGGTTGGGGTAGGTTAACCTCCTGTATAATAGTGAAATAATTGTTACTAAATTATACAAGAATCATATACATTAATATGATATCATATATGATCTTTTAATATTGATTTGATAATAATATCTTAGTATTATCGCCGTTTCGGGTGTTAACTTACTCATTTTATTTATATGTTTCGTTACATAAGTCATGTTTGTTGTATCTTATTCATATCCAGAATGATATCAAGTCCTTAAACATCATTTTTAAATCATTAAATGATAATTATACTTGAATGGATACGATGGAGAATGAATCTCATCGCGTTCGTGGAGACGGTAGTCCGTACGTACGCACGAACGCTACTTCCATTTAATTTTTATTTTAAAAGAATCGAATCCAAATGATACATAGGTATATTACTATTCCAGTATAATATAATATTTTATATATGTTACTTAAGTTCATTAACAACATCCTTTATACGTTCCATGTGTGGTATGAACGAGTCATATCATTTTAAGGGGGCGGTAGTCCGCACTTCCTCAAATGAAATTATCGTATGTATATACAACATGAAACGAATATTGGTATGAAATAAAATGGAATTACAGAAGCTTATAAAATATATATCATTAATATCATATTTAATTACAGTGCCATCATAATGGCCACCATGAGAGGCGGTAAGATGTATTTGAACAATCATCGTTTCGTGAGGCGTTAGTTTGCCATCCACAGAAACATTATGTTCATCATCCATTAGATGGAGTTGTGTGTATGTGTAGTTTGAATCCTTCTTATAACAACATCCTAGTATATTGAGGATACTGGTGTTGTTACAAAATAAAGGAAATAAAAAGAGTTTGGGGTTGAAGAAGAAAAATAAATGAAAATAATTTAAGAGAAATCGTTACCTTTAATTTAGGTAACTCACTTTGGTTGGAACCAAAGGACTTGTTGAAATGCTTTCTGCCTAAGGGGAAACTTCAAGGAGGAGGAGAGGGATGTGGGGAGCTTAGTTGGGCAGAGTTTGGACGAGCCAAGTGGCTTGAGAGGTGTGAGGAATGAGTAGAAGTGGTCTCCTTTTATAAGGGAGAAGAGGGGATCTTTAGGAAAGAGTGAAAATATTACTTTATAATATAATTATATTCGGTTTATAATGGTCCAAAAATCATTGAGGTCGAAGATAAGATGAATAATATTCTAAATAACATCAACCAATAAGAATTGGACAGGTTTTAGATAATATTTTAATCATTATAATCTTATTTATTTAAATGATTTATTAATGAGGTAAACATTTCATCATTATTGTGTCATTAATAATTTAACTTATTTGATGTCTAAAAATTATAAATAAAATACCATCATGTAGGAAATCCTTTTATCTTTCTAATTAATATTTATAATCGAAAATCCAACATGTATAACCCTATGTAAAAATTGTTCTTCTAAAAGATGTAAGCTTATGCCATTTTTATTTTTATTTTAACTTTATTAATATAAAGTGTCCCTACCACATACAAGTGGCTCCAAGGGGTCCCCAAATTGACCCAAGGATGCTCATGGTTCGGTATGTGTCCACCAATAAGGTTAGGACACGTTTTAGGGTAATTTTGTATTATTATAATATTATTTTTTAACCCTTATTTACCGGATTTACCCTTTAACCATGGTAAATAAAATATTTACCACAGTAACTATTCAAAATGTCTAAAAATAAAAGTTACCTATTTACACAATTTGAACATCCTGATTCCAAATATGGAATACATTTTCCTAAATTCAAAACACAGAAGTGGCAGAAATTAATTTAAAATTAATTCCCGCTGTCAAAACAAAAAGCGTGTTTTTAAGAGATAATAACTATAAAAAGATTGACACTTGTTTATGTTCGGTTTAATTGTAAAATTATGTCCAATGACCAACATTATATTAAACGGTAAAAATATATTCTAAATATACTTTAAAACCACTCAAATTCATTATATATCACTATTAATTATTTTGATTAAAAAAGTTGTTTTTAATTAAAATTTAGTAATTTTCACTATTCATCAAAATATGAAAGTTATCCGAAATGTACCAAAATTTCACCTTAGGCTAAATTCGATATTCCGAATCCAAAAATGAAGTCCATTTTCAAATATAAAATATATATAATTTCAAAAATTAGGTATTACTATTCATAGCGGCTAGTTTGATTGGTTACGGTGTGTTAGAACTCGGTGTTGCGTACAACACACGCTAGCATACCGTGGAAGCTTGGGATGTTTCATTTTAAATTTTTGATGTCCCCATTTAGTCAAAAAGTTTAAAATATAGTATCTAAAAAGGGTTCACTATTAAAATTTGGTAAAATTGAAATACTGAAAATGAATTTGTTCTTACATTATGTCTAAGAAACTCATAATATGGATTCTAAAATTATAAGGATTATATAAGGTTTAAAATTTAGTTGACACTATTCATAACCTCTTTTGAACAGCTTGTTTGGTAAGTCATGGTGCGATTGAACTTGGTGTTGCGTGTAGTGAATGTTATTGAATTATTTTGAAGAAATAACACACTATAAAATCTTGGGGTGTTACAAAAACAGATATTTTTACTCCTTACATTCCATATTTCATACTTCATCATCTTCCTTTGTGTTTTGAATCAATGACCACCATTGATCAACATCTTCAGTGAGGCGATAAACTTCCATGATAACTTTTTCCCTTTCACTACTCCCCAAAGCCTGAAATATTTTCTCTAGGGAATTTATCCATTGCTCAGCTACTAATGGATTTGTACTCCCATTGAATGTTGGTGGTTTCTGCCTCATGAAGCGATTTAACATTGACCCTCCACGCTGTGGATCAGGGTGCTCCATACGGGTAAGGTTATTATTCATAACCTGAGTGAGTTTTCCCAGTATGGGGATTAGATGATCGGCACCGGTTGCATCACCAGCTCCACTATAATTATCTTGAGTAGGAGGGAAATCCCTACATGGAGTGCGTGCATTGAAACCGTTTCCATTTCTTCCACTAGGCGCCATTTCTAAACAATGGCGTAAACTAGATCAGTTTATGAATCAAAATACATAATTTCATACTTATAAAACACTTAACATAAATTGAACTATTTATGGATATAATACATAATCATAAAAATGTTTTCTTTGAGGAAGTATATACTCATAAACCCTTTATAAATATTTGTAAAGAAAATGAGAGTTATCCTAAGCATATCCCCTAGGAGTGTCATAACCAAGAGTGCAGCAAGGCCCGTTTTCGTGCACCAGTTCCCGTTCGAGCCCAGCTCAAAGCGGTGTTTTCGGGTTTTACCCCTAGGTACATCTGTGCCAGAGCGGCCTCTACCAGCTCGTATCCAGATAGAGATGTATTTCTCGGAAAACTCACAAAATCTCTACAATACCAAAATTCTAGGAAGTTCTTCTATACTAATCCTCAATGTCCATCTTTGGTCTATGTGGTCTAATCAAAGTTTATCAAAATCTATCTTCCAACGTTTATACTAAACTTCCTCTGATACAAACTGTAATGCTCCGAACCCAGTTACCCAGAGTCGGTGTGTTATTACATAACATTGGCATGATCACAAGAATGATCAAGTCTAGAAAGACCGATTAGTTTAGTATCCTTGGAATAAAAAGATACATTCATAAAGTTTACATTACACCATAAAATGAAAACTACAACAATATAGTCTCCATAGTCCACACTCTTATCCCCTCATAGTATCCCAGCAGTTCATTCATAAATTACTTCTTGACATCCTGGAAAAAATAAAACATAGAAAAGGGGTGATCTCAAATGCCCAGTAAGGATAACAATATAGAAGAATCTTTCTATAATACGAATAAACATTTAAGATAATGTATAACTAAAAAACGCCTTTTAAACATTAACTTAAACATAGTATGACAAAAATAAAATGAAATAATTCCATTTACTTATTCAAATGGATATTATACTAATCGAATAATCACATGAAATATCAGTAACCACTTTCATAATGATGGAATGCATAATGCCAGACTATCATAACAACATAGCCAAGGCCTCGTGCCAAGTCTGCAAATAATATTTTTTCAAGGCCTTATGACAAGACACTAGTTTGTCTCATGAGACCTACCGATGCATCGCGAAGCTATAGCGGGCTCTACCCATCACATATTAAGTCCAATGCATTCCTCATATGAACAAGTTTAAACATAACATAAACATTCATATTAAAACTACCATACGAAATGTCAATACTTTCTCCATAAACCATGAATGGTATAAAAATAACACATCCATATTCAAACAAATCACAAAACCATCAATACAATGTGGAAGTTTTGTATCATAATAAATCAACTTCAAATAAGCTTAAAATCAATCAAAGGATGTTGACATAGATGAAATCAAAACTATTTGAGAGAAATATCCCTTTTTTTGAAATCATTTAAAAGTCACATAATTATAAAATTAAACATTTACTTTGAAATTTTTCTTATAAGATTATTGGGGAAGCTTCGAAGATTTTATAACGGCGGAAAATAGCCACACCCTCCGTATATGTTAAAAAACATTCTTACATTAATTCTGTCGAAAAGGTTAAAAAGCACCTTGTTTGGAAAACGAAAGAAAGATTCCTTTATAAAATTCTTATAAAAAATAAAACAAGGGTATAAATGACTTTAACCAATATTTTGTAAAATAGTAAGAATGTTTTGAAATACATTTTTAGGAAACATGGATGTGGATGATAAAAAAATCCCAGTATATTATTACGTATAAACAGCCTCGGATAATGAAGAGATTGCGAAATAAACCGTTACCTTGTACTTTTCCTTGGTTGGGGTAGGTTAACCTCCTGTATAATGGTGAAATAATTGTTATTAAATTATACAAGAATCATATATATTAATATGATATCTTATATGATCTTTTAAAATTTCTTTGTTAATAATATTTTAGAATTATCGTCATTTCGGGTGTTAACTTACTCATTTTCTTTTATATGTTTTTGTTATGTAAGACATGTTTGTTATGGATGGACTTTATCTTATTAATATCCAGAAAGATATTAAATCCTTAAACATTATTATTAATCTTCAAATGAGAATTAGACTTGAATGGATATGATGGAGAATGAATCTCATCGCGTTCGTGGAGACGGTAGTCTGTACGTACGCTCGAGCGACAATATCATTCATTTGATATTAAAATAATATTTAATTGGATGTTATATCATATATAAATAATAATTATCATGTTATATTTATTATTTACATGAATTACACATCATTATTATAACCATCCAAATAATAATTTTTTGAATAACAATTACACCACGACGTGGAGACGGTAAGCCGTACGTACGCACGTATGGTGACATGTCATTCAATGGATTGACATAATACTGAAATATGGTTGTAACATGTTTATAATAACATAAAAGTATATATAATATACTAGAGTTATTATTTTATAATTTTAATAACAATGAAAGAAGAAGTGTAAGAAGAGAGGTTTTTTATACGGTTTTGTAAATATATTTTTTTAAAACGGTCAGGTTAAATTTTTTTGTCAAAATGCCCCTCAAAGGCGGCATCGCTGATGCAGCCTTTGGGTTTCGAGGAAAAGGCGGCATCAGCGGTGCCGCCTTTGGCCTTTACCCGAAAGGCGGAATCCGCGGTGCGGCCTTTCCCATATATATATATTTTAAAATTTTATATTTTTATTTTGTGTTTGTTTTTGTTTATATATATATATATATATAAACAAAACCAAATTTTTCAGAAAAATTTCTATGCTACTAAATATCCAACGGTACTGCCATTACAGTAGTATAGATTCTAATAGAAACCCTCACCGAGACCTCCCTTTTATAAGATAGGCTGCTCTAAATCCATTCTGCATTTCTGATGCGGAATTCAAGTTTTTTTCTTTCCTGTGCATTATATTCTGCATTTCTGATGTGAGATTGTGTTTCATGTAAGTTATTTTGAAAGACAATAAAATATATACTATGAAACGAATATAACTGGAACATTAAACATTGATTAAACATATAATAAATATTTAAAAACAAAATGAATGTCCAAAAAATGTTATTGAAAACTAATCTATAAGCTTTCAAAAGTGCCTACTTGAAACTAAAAAATGGTTCAGGTACATGACTTTCAAAGACTATAAAATATATACTATGAAACGAATATAACTGGAACATTAAACATTGATTATTCATATAAGAAATAGTTAAAAACAAAATGAATTTCCAAAATAATGTTATTGAAAACTAATCTATAAGCTTTCAAAAGCGCATACTTGAAACTTAAAAATGGTTCAAGTACATGACTTTTAAAGACCATAAAATATAAAATATGAAACGAATAAAAATTAAACTTTAAAAATTGGATAAACATATAAAAAATAGTTGAAAACAAAAGGAATTTCCAAAAAAATGTTAGTGAAAAGTAATGTATAAGCTTTCAAAACCTCCTACTTGAAACTTAAAAATGGTTCAAGTACGTGACTTTGAAAGACTATAAAATATAAACTATGAAACTAATACAAATGAAAATTTAATCTTTGATTAAAAATATAATAAATAGTTGAAAACAAAAGGAATTTACAAAAAAAATGTTAGTGAAAAGTAATCTATAAGATTTCAAAACCGCCTACTTGAAACTTAAAAATGGTTCAAGTACGTGACTTTGAAAGACTATAAAATATAAACTATGAAACGAATATACATGAAAATTTAAATATTGATTAAAAATATAATAAATAATTGAAAACAAAAGGAATTTCCAAAGAAATGTTAGTGAAAAGTAATCTATAAGCTTTCAAAACCACCTATTTGAAACTTAAAAATGGTTCAAGTACGTGACTTTGAAAGACTTTAAACTATAAACTATGAAATGAATATACATGAAACTTTAAACATTGTTAAAAAATATATTAAATAGTTGAAAACAAAAGGAATTTCAAAAAAATGTTAGTGAAAAGTAATCTATAAGTTTTTAAAACCGCCTACTTGAAACTTAAAAATGGTTCAAGTACGTGACTTTGAAAGACTATAAATTATAAACTATGAAACAAATATAACTGAAACTTTAAAAATTGGTTAAACATATAATAAATAGTTGAAAGAAAAAGGAATTTCCAAAAAAATGTTAGTGAGAAGTAATGTATAAGCTTTCAAAACCGCCTACATGAAACATAAAAATGGTTCAAGTACATGACTTTGAAAGACTATAAAATATAAAATATAAAACGAATATAAATGAAAATTTAAAAATTGATTAAAAAAATAATAAATAGTTGAAAATAAAAGGAATTCCCAAATTAATGTTAGTGAAAATTAATCTATAATCTTTCAAAACCGCCTACATGAAACATAAAAATGGTTCAAGTACGTGACTTTGAAAGACTATAAAATATAAACTATGAAAAACATATAAATAGAAACTTTAAACATTGATTAAACATATAATAAATAGTTTAAAACAAAAGGAATTTCAAATACATGATTTAGAAAGACTATAAAATGAATATACTATTATTACTATGAGCTGTTCTTAGATGGTTATCCAGTATTTCAGTTTTTATTTATATTTTAGGCATAGTTTATATTTGATACCTTTCATAGTCGACTTCTTGAAAGATATCATTAATTATTAAATTTAAAATTAATAACTTTAAAAGCATATAAAATATACAGTATAAAATTAGATATGGAATTCACGGTATGAAAGAACACAAGGTCCAAAAATGGTGTGTTTATGTGGACCTTCTGGTATTTTTTGCAGTGAATTGGATATCAAAATCAATACTGGATATCAAGAAAGGTTGAATCCGCATTTCGTTTTGCGGGAAACACCACCGTAGTGTCTTAAATGTAGCTTAAGTGTTCAATTTAGTTTCATTAAATCTGGACAACCCCTCGTTTTTACCGAAATATCAGTCACATATCCATATTAACCCTCCAATTATGACGCCCATGTGATCATACCGTTCGATGGGGGAGAGACATCCATGGTAAAGCACCGAGTGAGAGTGAAGGAAGACACACTTACTGTTTTAGATAAAACCCTTCTACTGACATGAAAATTAATCAGGAATTCACATTTCTAATGTCATTGATATTTTTTATCTATTATAACAGGTTTTATTTACATATATGATATATATTTTATACCTTATTATTTAAGTTAGAAATATTGTTTATTTTTTAAAGTTATGCTGACTTTAATAGAATAATTGATTATATTCTGACTGCTTTATGAGGGACACCTCTGATATTGTTAATGATTCTACATTTATTTATTTCTTGAACAAGTTTCATCTCCATTGTTATCTAGAATTCATCGCAAGGCATATGAGTTCTCCAAATAAATGTCTATTGTCCTACAAGTTTGTTTTTCCTCGATCTTTCAGGTTTGATTACCTGGAAAACTTTATTGGTTTTTATGCCTTTATAGTATACTTGTATGTGAGTGTTTAGAATGAATAGATCAATGAGGTCCTAGAGAAGGATTTTGAAGATGATGAAGGATAAAGATTTGTTGATGAAGAGTTCGATGAGCTATGTGGAATCATTGGTGTCTAATAATAGGACATCCACGACGAGATCTCTGGGGAGTCTAATGACCTGGAGAAGGCTGGTACTCAGGCACTGGAACATCGACCGTCATATCCTCCACCTCTGTTCCAGTGGGAGAATATGTCAACTCTACCTCGTACTGCCCTCCAGATTCTTCTCCCACCTCGGTGGTAGAAGGACCCAACATCATCGTAGTGGGGAATGAATCATTTGGTGGAACTATACCCGAACTCTATGATGGGTCTAGAGGCCAAGGCATTGATGACTATGCACCAAAAGGCTGCAATCCACATGGAGTCCAAGATGGAGAAAAATTAGGATATCCCGTCAGAAAAGATGGATCCCATGACAGCTGAGGCATATCCTGCATCGGCTCAGACTGAACTACTAGAGGGCCGACCTCTGCCTGTAGAACTGGTGAGGCCTGACGTGCAGGACGGCATGGTCTACGTCGTCGTGGTCGTGGCTCCTTAGCAGCAGGTGCTGCAGGATCTTCCTATGCGTCAGGAACCTGCTGTCTCTGTGCCGGACGCTCGAAGAGGCTCTCAGTAAAATCCTGGACAGATGCCCTCAGGTCCAGTGCTTCAGCATGAACGACCTCCCGACTGAATACTCGGTCCTTAGCCTCATCGCTCAGATGAATAAGACTGTCTGCGCGAATATCATGTAAACATATTAAAAATGAATTAGAAAATAACACAATAAACATAGTAATATAATTTAATTGACTTAAAATAATATTCTTCTCTCTGCTGGCTCGGGTAAGATATAGTATAGACTTCACTCTATACCATGGATCATACTCGTGCTACACTGAAAGAGAAAAATGCATCGTAGGAACTCCTTGAATACGAAACTCTGCATTTCTGCACCAACAGTCAATAAATAAAGCATGTACTCGATGCCAGTCGTCATCCTGCCTTTCCGTCAGCTTCATCCCATGAAGCTGATCTGTCTACCATGGCGGTGATGGAATCCGCTGAGTCAAGAGAAACTGGCACATGACTCTATTAGGCTGGTTCCACTCAACTATATTAAAGTGAATGAGTGGCACTACTGCCATAACATCTTCAAGGCCAACCGTGCAGTATGACGACAACTGATCTATAACAGACTAGTATGGAACCCATGAAATCTGAAATAACATATTACCCTAGTTATAAAAACTCTAAACTAGAAAGATATTGATATTAAAGTTATTAAACATATATAGGATATATATAGATACCTGATGGGGTAAGAGAAAGTCCAACTCTAGCCGATATACGGCCAAATCGTGTCTCGGCACCGTAGTGAAATTGTGTCCCTGACACCACCTGTAAAATACAACATCAATAGTGCTAAATAATGAGAAATTAAAGTCAATAACTAGCATCATAAGTGAATATAAATGAGTGATCATACCAGTGTCCACGCGGAGCGTTATGAAACACCTCCATCTCAACCGGCAGACCAGCAAGATCAGGGCATAATCTAGGGAAGTGCTCCCATGTCCACATTTGAATAAGGATGACACATCCCCCGAGCCCTATGCGTTGGCTGTCGGATATCCTGCATAATGCTCGTTATGTGTATGCCAAGTAGGCAGATCCCCAATTATACATCCCTGCCTGATCAAAGTCCTCTAGCAGAGGTAGATACATCATGTGCACGTGCATCCCTGAATGATCTATACACATGGTCCCTCCAATAAGTCGTAATATATATGCACGAGCATAACACATCACCGTCTGCTCATCAGCATCATCATCTAAATGCGGAATCTGTGCCTCTAACCAAGACATGGATATAGATGCTCCATCGGTAGCTCTACGATCAGACAAAATATCAACGCCTAACAAGCACTGAGCCAGATCGGGCCAAGATGCCCGAGTCGATCCAATAATGGGTCTCCCATGAATAGGAAGACCAAGAAGCACAGCTACGTCCTGGAGGGTGATGGTCATCTCTCCCTCAGGCAGGTAGAATGTGTGTGTCTCTGGTATCCACCTCTCCATGAGTGCAACTAGTAGGTGATGATCTAAAAATGTAAAATCTGATACAAAAAGACCATAGAAGCCATCAAGACGCAAATATGGTCTAATGAAAACATGAGGCTCCGTGTGATGAAAATGATGCGCTCGACGCACCCTGATCAATCGATCTGGACCACCATCTATCACAACCTATGAACAATGGGTAGCCTGCTGACTAAGTAGTACAGTATCATTAATCTGCATATAAACAAATGAAATAATTTGTAAGTGTAAATTGTAAATATAACATCATGATCAGTAAAATATTGTGATTTGTCAAATGAAAGACATGTCATGTTTATTCACAACGTTTTATGAAGTTTTTTTTACCAAAATAAGTTATGTTCTTCAAAGTATATTAATAAGATATTATTTTATCTAGAATTTAGTGATTTGTAATATATGGTTTTATATATTTACATATATAAAACATTTGTCTGTGTTATATAGATGATTATTATAAAGGGATGTGATTTATAATTTATATATGATTTCTCACATTATGGTATGTTTCATATTTATTGTCTCAGTCACATTGTAATGTCCCGGACCTCTCCGGTCCATTACTTTGTGAAAATGTGGTGTTGGAGGTCTTCCGGGAGGTCAAGGTGACTTATCCCCAACACTTTTCCAAATTTCCAGTTCTCTAAATAGTGTTTTCAGTTTTATGAACTATATCGGTAGGTGAACAGTGTTTCTATCGGTGAGGTTCAGGGAACAGTGTTTCTATCAGTGAGGTTCTATCGGTGGACTTCTATCGGTAGACTTGAACAATGTTTCTATCGGTGGAATTCTATCGATAGACTTGAACAGTGTTTCTATCGGTGAGGTTCTAATGGCGGACTTCTATTTGTAGACTTGAACAGTGTTTCTATCGGTGAGGTTCTATCAGTGGACTTCTATCGGTAGACTTGAACAGTGTTTCTATCAGTGGACTTCTATCGATAGAATGGAACAGTGTTTCTATCGGTGAGGTTCTAACAGTGGACTTCTATCGGTAGACTTGAACAGTGTTTCTATCGGTGAGGTTCTATCGGTGGACTTCTATCAGTAGACTTGAACAATGTTTCTATCGGTGAGGTTTTATCGGTGAGGTTTTATTGGTAGACTTGAACAGTGTTTCAATCAGTGGACTTCTATCGATAGACTTGAACAGTGTTTCTATCGGTGAGGTTCTATCAGTGGGCTTCTATTGGTAGACTTAAATAGTGTTTCTATCGGTGGAATTCTATCGGTAGACATGGAATAGTAAGCATGTTAAACCTTTTGTGACAGCTTACTGATTAGTTCAATATGGATTAATGAATCCCTTGTTTGATAATTTCTAAAAGGGTTCTGAGTTACCCTCTTGTTTGTTAAAGGGCCAAGAGCCCATGGATGTGATTGTTGTTTGCCTGCGGCTTGTGTTGAGCCTCCTTTTTGTTTAGTAGCGTAGGATGATTTTGTAGAATGCCTGAGAATATGGGAAGGTATTTCTGTAATGAAAGTTTGATTAAATGGTGAAAATCCACAGGGATGGAGATACTATATTTTAAAGGATTTGTGATTTTTAAAAGGAGCAGTTGATTTTTGTTATGTGATGTCTTTTTAGTTTAATGTGGAATTGTTCATGATTAATTAATGTTTAAAGAATTAATTAAGGTACAGTGGAACTAGTAAAATGAGAATGGAGTAATCTATTAAAGCTCTTCAAATTTTTGGGTACTTTTAGTTTCCACTTTCAGTTGTAGTACTTTTGCATGACATTTCATATATGTACTTGGGTTTATTTTATATTTCAGTTTTGAGTTGGAGTTTATTGGTGTCTATGTTATCTTTCTCTTCTGCATGTGTTCTCATAGAGGGTAATACCTCCCATTTTGTGTTTATTATACCCTCAGTGCTAGTCGCCAACCCGGGGCCTACTGGAGGCGGGACTCGGGGGTCATTATCTCTCTTCTAACATTGCCGGCCAAGGAGGGGTACACTTTGTGGGGAGGAGGTCGTGACACACATTATGTTTTAAAAACCAAGATAAAAGGAAGATAAAAGAATAGAGTTATAATATAACAATCTAAAAATAACAACAATACATCATTGGGCCTTAGAGTGTGAAGTCGACCCAAAAATGTTATGACATCATTTCCGATTATGACCTTATTGATGACATATGATGCATATCAAACTCTGTCTTTGTTCTTGAGGGCAGTCCATCTCATTTTGCATCCTACTGGCCTTCGGTCTCCCACGGGGACACAATCGATTCTTATCAGGTACCACTATTGCCTGACTTTCAGGCATTGGGAAATAACGAAACTCGCCAATAGGTTTCCATGGCGCATCATAACAGTTAGCAATGGTGTCCATCCGGTACACTGGATCAACATATGATTCCCATGATATGTTAATAGAGGCACATGCTGTGATGTCGTGTGAGCATGGAAACCGTAAAGCCTGAAAGTTCCCACATTGGCATTGCCTCGTTCCTAGTAATACGACCATTTTTTACCAACGCTATTTGTGATGGGGTTCGACTTCTCTTGAACTTCAAATCGAGAGTCTTCTCACCGAAATAGACTGACATGATAACCAGAAGCTTCTTCAATGTTCTTTTCAATCTCTTGTTGAAAATTTCTTCCATACGTTAGCCCCTGGTGTATTCCATCTGATGCTAGTTTTTGTCTATCAACAAAGTACTTCACACAACGATATAATTTCTCCTGAACTAAGGCAGTTATAGGTAGATTGCGCAGCCCTTTGAAGACATTATTGATGCACTCTACAATGTTGGTGGTCATGTGTCCATACCTCTTCCCCCCATCATATGCCAATGTCCATTTTTATTTTGGAATCCACATCATATAATCGTAAACTTCTTCATTGACCTGACAGATTTATTCGAAACGTTCTTCAAACCGTCGTTTATCCCATTCATATGCTACACAGAATAGATGATATTTCACATATTTTGACTTTATTTTTACGTTGAAATAAAAAAACAAATACAATACATACCAAGTCTGGTGATTACCTTCATCATCAGTTCGTTGTGAAATTTCTTATGCAAGTTGCTAGCAATATGTCTAATACAGAACCGATGATGTGCATTTGGATAACCCCATGTATCACGATCTGAATTGATTGCCTCATTAATTGCTTGATGTCGATCAGATATCAAACAAACACCATGAATGTTAGGAAAATGATTACTGATACATGCTAAAAACCAACTCTATGATTCATAGTTTTCTTTCTCTACAATGGAAAAGGCAAGCAGGAGAGGTGAACGATTTCCATATTGGGTTGCCACAGTCAACAATAAACCCTTGTATTTTCTGTATAAAAATGTTCAATCACTCTGAATGAAGTGTTTACTAAAACAAAATGCGGAGATACATGGTAGGAATGCCCAAAACAATCGATGAAATCAAACATGAGATGGATCAAGTATGGTATCATGAGACACATATTCGTTTGTATGAAGATGGAATACAACTTGGTTATGATGACTCAGTATAGAAAGAAATTGCGGAAATACTTGATACGAG
Organism: Viscum album; assembly: GCA_963277665.1. Classification (NCBI taxonomy): domain Eukaryota; kingdom Viridiplantae; phylum Streptophyta; class Magnoliopsida; order Santalales; family Viscaceae; genus Viscum; species Viscum album. The sequence continues at coordinate 831,580,238 of OY728147.1, read as the reverse complement.
TCATCTTAATCACCATAAACCTTCACAATTGCTTTTTGTTTTGCCTTCCATGCCTTATTATAAGAAATATTATAACCAAATGTCTGTTGTATCCTCTCTTGCACAAGGGATATCGGAACATCTTGACATGTCCTAATCATCTCAACAACAATGGATGACACAAATTCTGCATCCAATGAAGCATGATCTTGTGTCAGGCTTGGCTGAATGCAAGTATGGGTTGCCTCAATCTTCGAGATTCTACAACCTCCAAATGCAATGTCCGTAATCGCTCTCAATTGAAATCTTCAATCATCCCGATATTTCTCACATCGTATGACATATCTTCTACGATCGGATTCATAAACTACATAGCTACAGTGCCTCTCAATGTGAAATCTCTTTAACGTATTTTTTAATGCATCTTTACTTGAAAAAATTATTCCAACATATAAAGTTTTGTCAAGCTCACTAAACCTATCTCGTATAACTCCAGGAAACTCTATTTCCGGTGTCAGAACATTATCTTCAAATTCCGGCACACGTGTCATTGCTTCTGACCAAGATGAAAAAAGTGGGGGATGATTTATTGTACGTCGAGTCTGTTGTACAACTACTGCATTTCTCAAAACTTCCATTGTTCCTTCCTCATCACCACCATTATCATCATGTATTTCGTTATTACGAAAATCCTCATCAGAAGTTGGGATAACATGTATATCCGGGAGATCAAGTAGGTTGTCCTCTTCTTCATCATTTTGAATAGTCTCAACTTCATGAGGTGGAATATCTTCAATGACCCTTCTAATTCAATGTCTATGTACAATTGGATGTTGTTGTTGTACAGCAGAAACATCAACATATAACTCCATCATCGTACCATCCGATCATTGAGAAAACAAATTAATTACTTGAATCCAGTGCACATCATCAACCAATGGACAAGCTATATGCCACAATGTTGACGGGTACTGCAAATGTCTATAACTCATTGCATTGATCTTTTGATCGGGTCCTAGATTTTATGAGCCACTAATTCTGTCTTGAAGGTCACTTAGGGTTACACAATCACTTGTATTAACCACTGTTATTGGTTGGGTACTGTAAGTGACATTGATGGTTAACAAAATAATATTATTAATCCAATTTTTTTTAATACGTTGACTGATTTTTTATATTCAAAAAAAAATTCAAAAATCAAAAGTTTTTTTACTGTGAATATTTAATTAAACTATCTTATATCTTAGACTTGAATATTTCTACACTTCATCATTCTTCAATCATTAGTTATTTCTTGCAAAATTAATAAATTTTTAGCAGATTAAAAAAATAAAGAACATGTGGTAAAAATATAAAGAACACAATATTTCGAACTTCTGGCCTTTATTGCAACGAATTGGATATCAAAATTTTAGAACATGTTTTCTGAAATTTTGATATTCAATCCATTCCAATAAAATCCAGAAACTCGAAATATTGTGTTATTTATATTTTCATGACATGTTCTTTATTTTTTTAATTCATTTACAATTAATCATTCCTAATATTTTTTGTTTCACTCCATTTTTTGAGTTAGTGTTATTTTTAACTTTTATTTATTAATCATATCATTAATTTGTTAATTAATTTCTACTTAATAATTAGTTTATTAATTAATATCTACTTAATCATTAATTTATTAATTAATTTCTACTTAATCATTAATTTATTAATTAATTTCTACTTAATCATTAATTTATTAATTAATTTCTACTTAATCATTAATTTATTAATTAATTTCTACTTAATCATTAATTTATTAATTAATTTCTACTTAATCATTAATTTATTAATTAATTTCTACTTAATCATTAATTTATTAATTAATTTCTACTTAATCATTAATTTATTAATTAATTTATACTTAATCATTAATTTATTAATTAATTTTTACTTAATCATTAATTTATTAATTAATTTCTACTTAATCATTAATTTATTAATTATATTCTACTTAATCATTAATTTATTAATTATTTTCTACTTAATCATTAATTTATTAATTATGTTCTACTTAATCATTAATTTATTTATTATTTTCTACTTAATCATTAATTTATTAATTAATTTCTACTTAATCATTAATTTATTAATTATTTTCTACTTAATCCTAATTAATAATTTATTTATTAATTAATTTCAAAATATTCAATCTAATTAAATAATAAATATTAAGATCATTATGAAGCTAATAATAACAACTATAAAGATAGTACTCTATGTGTGTTTTTTTAATATATCTTTGTTTTCTTAGATATTTTAGTAGTTTATAAAGAAATATGACTTTCTTAAGAAATCCTTCGGGAGTGTCAAACCAGAATGCAGCAAGGCCCGTTGTCGTGCACTAGTTCTCGTTCGAGTCTAGCTCAAATCGGTGTTTTCAGGTTTTACCCCTAGGTACATCTGTGCCAGAGCCACATTGACTTGTTTGTATCCAGACAAGGATTTCGCTTAGAAAACATAATCTTTATGCTACCAAAATATCATATTTAAAACTAACAAAGTAATTACACAATCTAATCTACTAAAAAATTTAATATTTACAACTAAAAATAATTCAACTAAAAACACATTAAATTAAATAAAATCATACCTCTAAATGATGCTTTGGGAGAAAAAGCCCACAACCTTCAACGCACAAGATAAATCATAGATTCTAGAGAGAATATGAGAAATAATGGAAGTTTGGAAGTGAGGAGATGGGGGGGGGGGGGGGGCGCTGCCCTTTTATAGGGTGAGAGGGAAAACGAGGCACCTGCGGTGCCGCCTCTGCCACGTCAAAGATCTGGGCAAAAGGCGGCATACGTGGTGCCGCCTTTTTCCGGTGGTGGAAAGGGGGCATCCGCGATGCCGCCTTTGCCCCGAAAAGCAAAGGCGGCATCACAGATGCCGCCTTTGAGGGGTATTTTGAAAAAAAATAACCTCACCGTTTAATTTTTTTTTTAAAAAAACCATTTAAAAAAAACTCGGAAGAAGAAAGGAACTTGAAAAAGGGTGGTGAAATCATTACCTCTTCTTCTGCTTATTCCTTTTGATTTGATCAAAAGGGCTCCTTAGGTTGGATTTATGACTAAAGGAAGGCCTCTAAGATGAAGTGAGGGAAGTTGAGAGAGTATTTGGGTGGGGTATGGACGAACCAAAAGGCTTTGAAGGTGTGAATTAATGAGAAGGGGGAGTGACCTTTTATAAGAGGGGTGAGGGGTACCTTTGGAAAAGCTAGAAATATTATTTTATAATAAATTCATATTCGGTTTAAAATGTCTCCAAAGAGGATTATTTAAAGTTTAAGGTGGGGATGGGTCTAAAACCAGTAAACCAATAGGATTTTGATAGTCTTGGGTTACTATATTAACCTTATATTTAAGTATTAACTCTTAGTTAATTAGTTTCACTTTTACAATTTTTCATTGTATTTTTATATTATATGGTTACTAAACATACTATATACATCCCAGCAACCCCCAAGTGGTCCATTAATGATACACCTATCATGATATAAGTCCCTTGGATGATCCTTGGATTATTGATAATTTAATATCAATTAATAATATAATATTTTTTTAAAAAACTCTTTTATGTCAATTTTGACAGTATTCAATAATTGGTTTTTTGTAAAACTCATAACAGAATGATTACTTTGAACAAAGTTAAATAAATCAATCCTAACATGTCATATTCTCCTAGAAAAGTATTTCTATTTATAAAAAGTCTCAAATTACATTTATTTGTGTATTTATAATAATAATTGTTTTAATTTTTCACTATTATGGTAATTACTGCATCGTCATTGTGTCATAAATAATTTAAATTATTTAAGGTCTAAAATTATAAATAAAATATCATTATGTAGGAAATATTTTTATCTTTCTATTTAATATTTATAATTGAATTTATCTTATGTATATCCCTATATTAAAAATTTTTATTAAATAAAATTTCATTTTAACTCTTTTAACTCTTCTTTGAATTAAATAATAATAAATGTCCTAATCTAATCCAAGTGGACATAAATGATAATATTTTATTCCTAAGGTTATTTTTGGTCGAGATAAACATTTCCAATAGAATTAGTACATGTGTTAGGGTAATATTAATATCATTTTTACCTTTAATTACCCTATTTACTTTTAACCGTGGTAAATAAAAGTAAAACGTTACTATTCACCAAAAATTATTTTCATCTCATTGAACCACATTTTACTCCTTGATATTAACTGTGTCTCTCAGATTTTCGATATTTCACTCACAGTAGTGGTAAAATTAAGTTTTATGAAAAATTCAGTTTTTTTAACTACCACTTAGTGGTTTCACTATTCATAAAAAATGAAGTTTTTCTGAAAAATACCAAAATTTCACCCTAGGCTAATTTTGATATTCTGAATCCAAAAAAGAAGTCCATTTTGAAAAATAGAATTTATAAATTTAAAAAAGTGGGTATTACTATTCATAAAAGCTAGTTTGATTGGTTGTGGTGTGTTAGAACTCGATGTTGCGTACAACACACGCTATTGCATTATTCAAAGAGAAGCGTACCGTAGAAGCTTGGGGTGTTACACTAGAAGCTTTCTTTATCTTAATGAAAGTATACTAAATTTTCTTTTTTGTATTATTTTCTGCTAGATTTCAATCTTATCGAAATAATCTCATTTAAATTATGCTAAATAAAATCTAAGATATTTAAAAGTAAATATTTTATTATCTCTATTTTTTACCAAAATTGCTAATTTTAATTTAACTTCATCGTCATATGCCAATTTTGGAGGGTTTAAACTAGATTGGAAGAGAACCTCAGGAACCATTAATTTTCCTGGAAAGTGTCTACTATCATGGTTGAGTAAGAGAAAAACACTGTACCATTATTAATTGTTGATGATAAAAATGTTTCATCGTGAATTTTATGTGAACAAGTGTTGTGTATGAAGCACACTTTGATAGAATTTTTATTGAATTTTAATTGTATTCCAATCAATGGTCATAAAAACAGTTCTAGAAACATTCCAAATAATCCAATAAACAATTCTCAAAAAATAACATTGATTTAAGTCATCATTTAATGAGAGATGATGCACAAAAAAGTGATCAGTTTAAAAATTTTTGCACAAAAAACTAATGGGCATATATCTTTACTAAATTATTATGTACTAATGGATTTGAGTTTTTTAAATCCAAATTAGGTTTGATTAATTTTACATAATGTTATTAGACTGAATGAGTTTAGATATTTATTTTTTAAATATTCTATTTGATTTACTTAATTTGAGATTTTTCGCCTCTGTATTGAGTATTATTTATATCCTTGTAGGAAACATAAGATAGTTTTATTATGAATGCTTTGTACATAGCATTGTGTGACCCTTCAATGAAACTAAAAATTAATTAAAGTAAATCATTCCAACATGTGAAATCATTATGATCCTATGAATCTTGATCTATTTACCACTCAAATACGTTGATCCCTAATCCTCAACCCCTCAAACATTTTTCAATGGAAGAATCTAATAGAATAGATGGTCCTACCTCAAGTAATTCCATGCACTCAAGGACCACAATAATTTTTTTGAATATAATAGAAATAAAATTCAGTTGGAGGGATTGAATATATATTTTTCTTAAAAGGTAATAAATAATAATGGATGGGAGTTAATTATTGATGGGAAGTGACCTGTATTATTATTTAAAAAAGAAGTTAATGGGTTTTATAAATTACTGTAATTCATTTTTTTGATAGTGAGAATCTAGTTATAGAAACAGTAAACAAGATATATATTGTGATAGCATAAATAAAAATAAGTAAATCATTAAAATTTACCCATGAATGTTATGATGACTTCAGTACATCTCTATCTATTATAGAAGAAGTGATTCCCCTAAAGATAATGATGTATCTATTGATAATATTTGTTATTTAAAAGAAGAAACCGATATACATTGAACCATAAAAGAAAGATATACTGATGTTTATTTATTTTGTAATAGGTTAATAAAATGTAATGTTTGAAAATATTTTATTTCTAGAAATTATATTGTTATATCTATATATGATTGAAAAATCTATGTAATTGGATTGATATATAATGAAATTCATTTCTCATATTTTAAAAAAATCGGTAAATTTGTATCCCTTCAAAAGGTTTTTAACATTGGTTTTTGGAAAAACTATTTTTTGATTGGATGAAACCACTACCAAATTTTCATGGATTAATAATATTGAGTGATAGTGTGTTAAAGTGATGTTGTTTTCTACTATATTTTGTTATTGAATAAGTTGGTAAAGGTCAGTTTTGAAGATAAGGTTGAGATAATCCTTGAAAATATTCCGGGGGAGTCATTCCATGGTTTGATTTCTAGTGAATTGTTTTTTTCAAGTAACTATTAGTATTAATACACTATAAATAAAACCTACTATAAGAGTTAATGTAGATGAATGCTTTGATATAAATAGTCTCTCTCATAAATAATGAAAACTCAATGTTTTCATACAAGATGATATTCGAAGTGAGGGGTAAAATCCATGTAAATTTTATTTTTAACATACTAAATTTCCATTAGATTCTCCATTTATTGATATTATTCTACAAGTTTCTATCATACGAGAATGATTTTCATTATCCATAAGAAAATTGATATGTGTGACATCTGGAGCCACTCTAATTTTTCAAATATCTCTACTAGATGGAACGAGGTAAAGAATTAAAGGAAGGTTTATTGATTTTTTTAGAATTGATCTTGTTGGTGGTGATGAGGAAGAAATTTTTGAAATAGATAAATCCATCACACTTACCAGGATGAAAATATTGAGGTCAGAATATACTATACCTTCCCTTAAAAAAGGATTATCTCAAGTGGATATAAACCACAATTATCCATGTGAAGAAGGGAACTAAGAATCTTTTTATCCTATAAGATATCCCTGATCTATTCTTTATACACTTATGGAATATCTTAATTATTATAATTTAGGATCCCAAACAAGTTACTATGATCTAATATATGAAGTGGAATCTTTGAGAAATCAATTAATTAAGTCCTGAGATGAAATAATAACTCTCTAAGAACAAGTCGTGTCAATGTATGATTTGATGAGTTAAAAAGGTTGATATATTTAATTATTGAAAAGAGTTTTAGATATTCTTATAGATAATCATTAAGACCAAGATATTATGATAAATATTTCATAGAATCAATGTTTTCAGAAGTTTCTCACACTATAGATACATTAACATAAAAAATAGACACTATGAAATGTGAAATTCTATCTAAAAAAGTGTTAAAATACCTTTAGAGAATTTTGGTTGGTCATATCCTAAGAATTGTTATAATTATTCCATTCACTGTAAAAAACATTGATCAATATGATTAATAAATTAGTTCTATATTTAAAGAGAATATTCTATTAATTCATGATGTTTATGAAAAAACTCAGAAGGATGTAATTTTTACTATCACTACACTCGAAAAGATGGATAAATAATTGGAAAACAATATTGATGTATTGGAATAATGGTTTGGAAACTGTATCAAAAATTAATAGGCAACCTTTGATCAAACTCATAAAAAGAAGAATAAAAATATAATTTGTTTAATGAACATGAAGAATTATAGTCTTCTTAAAAGGGAAATGAAATTACTCTTATGACATAATATTCTTCTCTTATTTTTTGTTTAGGTATTTTACATAATAACTAGTTTTTTGTATTAAATAATTTAGTTCAATATTGTGATATGAAAGGGGATGTAAAAATATTTTTTGGAAATTTCTCTTAGAGAGTGTGAAACAATTTTACTTATCTACTGGACATTAGTAAAAATTATATGGTGAAATGACTTGAAATTCCCCTAAATACACTCTTCCACATCATAGGAAGACACTCATAGAACTAAAATTGTAGATATATTTTCCATGGCCTCTCAAATATTTAAATTATTATATTATCAGAATTAAATCTATTCAAGTGAGAACCTTATGTCTTTTTTACATGTTTATTCACCTCCACCTGAAGCCTCTTTTTAGATATCCTTTATCCATATAGAAAAAATTAATTTTCCATGGGAAAAAATAAATTCCCTCAACATCCACAACAGTTTTGTAAATACTAAACATGGTGATAGAGCTTGGCTGGGGTGATCTTTAATTATGTTGGATGATGTTTTTTGGAGAAAGTGATGATACTTCAATTCTAGCATCTTCATTACTAGTTATCCAACCAAAATCAAATAAAATTTCACAATAAAAAACATTGAACATCACCAAAAAATCGACTTAATTTCTTCACTAGGTTGTTTAATTTTAATGGTGCATCAAAAACATTTGAATCGTTGTTCAAAAATTTTAATTGTTTTTTACTTATAGTTCTATTTCAATTTTTTTTATATTTATTATATTATTTACCTTTTTATTGATTGTTTTTAAGTATAATTTACTTCTCGAATGATTATAATTTTTTTTTCTTTTTTCAAATTGATTATTCTTTGCTTAAATTGTTATTATTTTCTTATTTCTTCTTATAATTTACTATTCACAATTTTATTTCCCTATGTTTTATTTTCTATGTTGTTATGATTATTTTTATTATCTCTCTTGTTATAAGTCCAGTCCAAATTTTGTTCAAATTCTGTAGTTCCAACTATTTAAACTTATTCATGTTCTATATTGGTTGTATTATTTTTCGTTATCCAACTAATTTATTATATAAAAAACAACAGATTAAGAAGGATAATTTATAAATAAAAATCTATTTTCATAAAATTTAATTTTTTTTTGTTCAATGGGTTTTGTGTTCATTTAAAAGGGGAATAGTGTAGTAAATATTTATGTTATTCTAATATATATATATATATGTTTTATATGTTTTGATAACTCAAAAAATCACTATTTATATTTTATTGAGTTTATCTTTATAGTTTTAGTTTTATATTTATCTCTTTTAAAAATTCATGAGATTTTTTTTGATAATTCTAAATTAAATTTGTCTTATGATGGAAATTTATCTTACACGTAACATAATAATTACATAAATATATTTTTTATATTCACTAATGTCTCAAATATTTGATGAAGTATTTATTTCATAGATGAATAGTTTATAAAGTCTATAAAATATATTATATTACAAAAGAAATAAATTTTATGCTTAATGTTCTAATTCATAAAGATTAATAAAAAAAATTTATCTTATGAAAAATATGGACATTGATTATCTGACATAGTATAATATACAGATCATTTTATCATACAAAGCTATTAAAAAATTTATCTTTTGAGAACATCACTATCAAACACATATCCTAAAAAGATCATGTGATCTCATAGACTATCATGATTGAAATTTTAAGGTTGGATTAATCTCATAATATGTAATTGAGTTATTATAATAATATTTTAAATGGAGTTTTCTAAATAAGGAATGATCTATTTAGTTAGAAAAATTTTCTATCCTGAATGAAAAAATATGGTAAATATTTTTTCTAACATATATACCTTAGAATGATATTCAATATTTGGAGAGGAAGTACGCACCATTAAGATCCCATATCATCAAATTTTTAATTGGATTATCCACTCAAATGTTGTGATTATCGAGTTTGATTATTCAAAATAGAGATATTAATTGAAAAGATAGATGCTGCGATGATATGCTACATATAAATAGGTTTGAATAAAAAAACCCGATGAAAAAACGCATGTATATAGAATAACAATCATACATTCTCAAATTAATTTTTTTATAATGATATAACTTGTTTATCTACTACAATTAAATGACCTCCAAGGAAATTATTTGATGATCATCACCTTCTCTGGGAATGTATTTATCAGTTGTTCTTTGTTCCATGAAACTGTGTGGTTCAATGATTTTTTATATTTTATTCTTCTTTATTTTATCATCACTCATTATAACTGAGTGTGATAAGGTCATCGTTAGGCCTTGTAAAGGGATAGAGTGGTTAAAATAAATTGGACCTTTATAAAAAATAATAGTTGATTTCACTCATCTTTGACCCCCGAGAAAAAGGGGTTTCATAGTGAAAACCAATAAAATCATGGAGTGGAGTGTTCATGGAATGGACTATGGGATTTTTGTTTCTACTGAACTATAAATGTCTTGTGTTCAATATATTTACTCTAATATTTTATATTTCTTCTTCCTACTTCAGTTATGGGAAATAATATATCCTATATACCTCGAAGAGGGTGGTTTTTAAATGTTATAAAAGTTTCAAGAACTCAATTCAACCCCTTTAGATTTTTCAATTATCCATTCTCTCGGAAAATACTCATGAATCCAAAAGTGACAATTCACGTTTTCAAATAAAAATGATGTGATTGAAGATTACTTAATAGAATATTCATGTGAACTACATGTATTTCCAAGTCCTATGAATATACAAATATATCTTACATCAACACCATAACAAAACAGTACTAGTGTGGATAAAAAATCTGGTTCATGAGGGCCATGGACACTGTTTATGCATTCATCATATGAAATGATTTTATAAGATAATAATATAACACCTAATTTATCCTAAACATAGTACATGGTATATCCTTAGTTATGACCATCAAATAATGGTATATAGATTATAAGTTGATCTTCTATAAATAATGTGTAATTTTTTTGGAAAATTTTCTCCACATATTTTATGGGGATTAATTAATATTTTAATCACAATCTATGATATAAATATAGAGTTATTTATTATCTTTAAAATTAAGGGTGAAATATTATAATATATGAATATATTGATAAAATTCAGTTTTTTTTCATAAATGATTAAAATTTATTTGAATTGTATTCTATATTTTTATGTTTTTTTGAATTCGAATTGAAATAATATTTTGGAAGTAATTTTTAGATTCCGGGTTTGATAAATAATTCATTCAAAATACTGGATTTTATTTTAAAATTTTTAAGTTGGAATCATTTTTTTAATTCATTACTTAATTCTAGAATTATATGGTTCAATTCAATCTTGAATGTTGATATTTTGTGGTTTGATTTGGTTATTTTCCCTAAATGTTGAAATTAGTTTATTTTAGGTGTTTTGAATGATCAAACACAAGAAAATCCATCATCCTATAAAGTATGAAGAATCCTAAACCTACATTAAGCTATTGTTATCTATCATATGGTGTACTAATTACCATAGGAAAGTCCAATTGACCATGCTAGTTAATGAGATACCTTAAGGGGGAGAGTCTTAACCTACCATGGGAGTGACTAAAATCTACTATGAAGGGAAGAGTAACCATAGACTAACTACTATTTCTGATCAACCAAAAATTTGATGAGTTCCCAAAAGAGAACCATGAGTTGAGACTGCACAAATGATTAAATAATATTTTTTGGTTAGATTTGGGAAAATAATGGTGGGCATAACCTATCTGAATTGATATGAGGAGGTCAATGCCTACTATAGGTGTAGAGATGGACTCTTTCTCATCAGGGGAACCCACTGAGATTCAAACTAGGGTTTTAAAAAATAATAATACTAAATAAAATCTGAACAATATTCATATTTTAATTTGAACATTGTTAAAACTAAGGGTCCTGATTTGATTCACTGATAAAAAGTGAAACAAGAAGACTGATTCGACTATGTGTTAAAGATGATTAAGATCAGTCAAGAGAGGGTGAGGTAGATAGGATCAATTTGACTAAAAAAATATAATAAAATTATAAAATCCTTTTAAATAAATATTTTTTCTCCTATCATTCTAAGATGAGTAATCCAAGTTTGAAGTCAGAAAGCTAATTATGCTCCATAGTTTTTGTTTTTGGGGGATTAGTATGTAATTGGAACAGATCCGATTGAAACCAACAATGACTACACATTTTAAAATATGTAAAAATTGATATCTTATTACTTACAAAGGTCTGTTTTTGTAGAAGATGGTGGAGACATATATATCCCTGATAATATTATTGGGGAATTATTGTTTTATGCACATGAGGTGTTTGATGAAATCAACCTATGAAATTATGGGTAGTTTGTGACGATGATGGGTTATCTGTTGTGAGTTGATTGAGGAAAAACCAACATCTTGAGAAATCATAAAATATGATATGATAATTGATAATACGATACATGGATGTTCATTTGTAATCTAGCCTGAGTGAATCCATGGTCATAGAAGATGAATATTTATCATTGAATTATTTTTTATATGTTTGAGAAGATGATGCGGTTTTGATGAATTTGAGTTCTATGGATTCTTGAATAAATTATTACACACACATCTTTATTGAAATGGGTCCTTAATGAGTTTTAACTATATAATGACTTTGTCTCACCAATATATGATTCCTGGAAATAAATGACGACAAGGTCTTGAGTAGTGGGTTTATCTCAACTGACTAATTTGAGTATCAATATAAGATTATGTTGGGACTGTGAGTTTCAGAAGAATTAATATTTGGAATTAATGTCTATAACAAAGTAGGATTACAACTTCAAAAATGGTCACCTCATTACTACAGATCCATGAAATAGTAAACTAGTTAAAACTAGGCTATGGAATGGATGTAATCTATGATTAATCCTATGAGTGAAGATATTGGATGTTTTTATAGATTTCTAGATTACCAGAGTGAATGTTTCAATCCATTTTAATAATGTTCTCATACATTTGGGGTATCAATACCACATGCTTGAAGTGTATTTATCTTTTGGTGTTTTTCTCATGTCACATGATGAAGATGATATATAGTGACATGTACGCCCTATGAAGGCAATTTTAGGCTAGTTTTGAATTTGATTTCATTGATTCTAACAGTGAGGAAGGACTTGGCAGGTGATTTAAGAAGAAGAATTTTGAGGTTCTCTACGACAACTATCTACCATATCAACACACCCATATTCATTCAGTTTGATAATTTTCACATATTTGGGAGTAAATTAAATGGTATATTGATCTATATTAGATGATAGGTTGTACCCAAAAGAGTAATTTAGTGAAATTAGATCTATTGAAAAATAGAAATCTCATAAGGGGAGTTTATACAACCCTTTTTATTTACATCTTGAAATGAGATTTCACTGTGATTTTATTGAATAATTATTATATTTCTGAACTATCAAGAGTACTTAATTTGTATAGGGACTTTGAATTATATGGGATTATTTTCACTTTCCCATTTTTTCATATGTTAAATCATTGAGGTTCATTTATCTTGTCTAGAGTTCTCATCTTATCTTCTTCATGAGTATGTTTTCACTTTACATTATGTATTTTTGGAGAATTATAGAGTTTAAGTTCCTCTGTTACTACAACAAAATTACAATCTGAAAATGGTTTTTTTCTACATTTCTGCAAAATGAATAATTTTTATGTTGATTTATATTATGAATAATAGTTCTTAGGGTACATTTCAAGGGAGTTTGATCATCTAATAAAAATTTAGTATTTCAAACCATTATACCCAAATTCAGAAGTATTATTGTATAATAATTTATAAGAATAGTTGTATTTAATTAAAATTTTATCTAGTATAATTCTCCTAAATATATCAATATTTTGGAATACATATATCATGTTTCTGTTCCCAATGTTTATCACGTTTATTACTGTTTTCACTCCACAATTCCATTTCAAATTTCAATTCTATTTTTCATTTTATTTTGATTGATTTTTTTGTTTGTTAGCAAAATTTTTAATTATTTTTTGTTTAACCCAACATATAAAATTAATAGTAGTTTGTAAGTTTAATAAGTGATTAATTTTATTTGGTTCCAATAAAAAACTCATGTTAATCCTTTGTAAGAACAGTAAGGCACACCTAAACTAATTAAATACATCATAAATTCTCCATAATATATATATATTCATCCACATAAACTACTTTAACTTATAGTAGTCAATTCATATAAAATGGAAACCATATACCTTCCTAGTGAATAAAACTATATCATGACAAGAAGAGGCACCAAAGTGAATAAAACCCTTTCACTCAAGGTCCTCAACCTATGCCTTTAAATCTCTCACCTATACTGATGTCGTATGATATAGAGGAATTCATATAGACTCTTTACCAAATACGAGGTCAATCACAATATCAACCTTCATATTAAGATGGTTTCCTGAGAAGCAATCCAGAAAAACATTATGTAACTGATCTACCACTGGAGAAAAAGTGGTTGGAACCATCACATGGTCTATAGTGAAAACCACAACGACCACTAATGTTGGAAGGGATTATACTCAACTGAAGTCACATCCTATACTACCTAAATACATATCCCAAAATAAAATGAAAATATAATATTCTAACATAATATAAGTCAAATAAAAATTCCTCTTTTAGAAATCAATGTGATCCCAAAGAAGCTTCAACCTATTCATCTTGAGGATGACATTGAATCTCATCATATCTATGAAATGAAAATCCTACAAAATCTTATAGCCACCATCTACTATAGAGAATGTTGTTAACCTATAAACATGGTCTAAAATATTCCCTATATGTGTATCAATCTCTATAATCCCAGGGGAAAAGTTTACAATCAACTGTAATCCAAAAATAATTAGGTGAAGAAAATGAACGTGATTACCTTGAATCAAAAAAATCCAAAGAGAACATCAATATAATTAGAAAAGTACCACTAAAAATTTATGTACTATACACTTTATGCACTAGAACTTGTCCCAATGAAAAAACTTTGACTCACATGGATTTGAAACCCTAGCCCTACAATCCAAGGATTTTATGCAAAACTAACCCTTGAGGAATTTTTAGTTTCTCTTACCCCCAAGACCACCGACCAACTTCATGAACCAAACTCTTAGATATAAATATAATATCTATCTAAGGTCTAGTTGAACATGAAATCAAGGAATACTTATTCCCCACCCATCTTACCATAATTTAATAATATAATTTTGAGAAAAACCATTAAATATTCCCTATCATACCTTATAAATGGCACTATCTCAAAGAAATATTACACAGTCGATGAAAATTCCAAGCATATTTTCATTGATAGAGCACAAGGGGTGCTACTCTCATGGAAGGGGTAAAAGAATACATGTCCTTTCTTAATTATCTAATTCCACCCTGGTGCATATTTTCAACGAACCTCTTCCTACCATTGGATGTGGAATCAACAACTCTTCCAGAAGGCCTACCACCCGTACCACTAGAAATAGGAAGAGGACCCACAATGATATCCTACTCTAGACCCTTATCAATCAGAGAGACTTGAGAATCATGATATATTAAGCAGTTAGATAAAATATATAGACTTTGAGCCTCACATATTATAGAAATATTATCTCAAATATCCTATAATTGTAGGCCTCATCCTTATCCAATTACAAAATAATTATTTTTCTCCTTAATCAAATCATATTCTTCTATTGATATCACCCCTTAAAAAGTTACACAAGCTTATATACTCAGTATAACCTCATTGTATCAAGGAATATATCATTAAAATGGTCTTGTAAATCCTCATATGATAGGGTCTCAAGTTTCATATCCAAAATTTTCATTCCCTAAAACCTTTTGGTGGGTCTACGAAGCATGTAAACAATGATCTTCAATTATCAGTCATAAAGTGGCTCCATTAGCTTGAAAATATACATGATTATATTGATCTAGTCCTCATGATTCTTAGGTCCTTTTGTTCATTTAACAATATTTTTAGGTGTATTTAAATGTTTTTTTAAATCTATCATGGAAGGTCTTCCATGATGGGATCCTCCACCCCCTATCGGTACCAAATAGAAAACCATGGGTTGAAGTGGATGTACTTTATACAGCACATGAAAACCTTATAGAGAATGCATAAACCCCCCTCTTGTACATCTAAAGGTATAACTGGTTTATCCCTCACCTTATAAATGATGTCAGCCTATTCTCTGGGTGGTACATGGGACGTCATCGTGACACCATTTTTTTGAAAATGAAAATCAAAGATTCAAAAATAACTTTAAATTTTCAAATATATCAAAACATAAAAAATTAATTGGAACACATGAAATAATAACCCAGTAAACACATTATATAGGTATACCACCTTACACTAAAGTTTATATCATAAGTACTGCCACGTTAGTCATAGTAATATAAAAAAAAATTACATCATGCTAAAGTTAAATTATTTATACATCACTAGTAATGTATTTGAAAAATATAAGATATATTAATATTATAATACAACTAATTTAAACATATATCACTCATAGAAAATATTGGAATGTCATGCTACAATATTTTCTTGTACATGATGTATGATCTTACCAACCCTTGAAACCTGGGACAAGAGAAAAATTATATAAAATATTAAATCACAATTGTATTTAAATAACTACATAAAATTATAATAACATAACAAATAAAGGAAATCCCACTACACTGGTAACATGATCATCCACTATATAGGCACTATCTAGACTCAAGCATCACCTGCTACTTGAGTTCTGAACATCCTACATATATTGTAGTAATCCCCAAAAAACAAATAAAAGGGAATTTGATAACTTTTTTAATGCCTTGATCTAGATCATTGGGTCTGAGATGGAGAGTTATGTTACCTTATGCACACCTCCTCATATATAAGTGGTTATTGACTAGTGGAGAGGTCCTAATAAATTATTTATAGAGACTATACCATTAATATCTGGTATATATCCATCATAACTATTAGGGATGAAATAATAAATTATAAAAAGTAGATATAATCATAGTAAAAGCTAACAGATAATAAGATCACATGTAATATAAAAGTGGAATACAATCACAAGTGAAATTTAGTCAAAAGGGATTCCCACATATGATGAGTAATTGTATATTCAAGGGGAAAGGGAAAAATAATAACAAAGGCATAAAAATTATCCTATAATAATGTACTGATATTCTCTCAATCCCCTATGGCTCCTCACTGCCAAAAACATTACGTATGTCCCTTTCCCTTTGACTAATCATTGAAAATGATGTTTTCTTGTGAATCGAGATTCCTGTATAGGGTGAAAGTAATAAAACCCAGTATGACACCACATACACATCCTTATCATAACTTCAACTACTATATAAAATATTATAATTTTTAAAAAATGAATGAATAAAAATAAATTAGATCTTTCCAAGTCATTGAGAATATACATAGTGACCATGAACATTGACTATATTAACTTTATCTCCATGCTAGAAGGAGGTGTCATGTGGACCCTTTTATCATGACCATGACATGGAATGTTACATATACATCAAGGAATGAACTCATATCAAATAACTTACCACAAAGTTATCACTAATTTGAGGTCACCATCACAATGTATATTATCTTATAACTGAATCTTTTTCCAATCCCACATTTTTTACTACTCCTCACGCATGCCTTGTTATAAACTAGAATCAATGAAAAACTTATCATTCATGATGGAGATATACATCATATAATGAACCATAATATAAAAAAAGGTGTATTTCAATTAACATATCAATTAAAAAATTATCACTGAAGTTTTACTTATATATCATGACCAAATTAAATCTTAATTACATAACAAAACAACTAACAAACAAAAACAACAATCCCTAAGGCTACTCCTAATAAAACCTTTAAAGGCAAATCTATATTCCCATTCACACACCCAAGACCACCAGAAGTGAGGGAATTCATCATCTAAATTGAATTATCATTCAAATATCTCATCATAACCTCAACTAATATTGAACAACTTATTCAAGGCCCAAAAACCCTAGAAGGAAACCCAACCTCTACCCATGAAAGAAAGTGGGATTCCACAAATTCAAATACATAAACCCATATATACAATTATAAATGTTCAAACACATCTATACCCAACTACCTGGTAACATGATACAAAAATCAGGGTCATATATATCTACAAACAAACACTAAATTTCTATTCAGTCCATACAACGTTATACGAAATCTGTAAAAAGGTATGGATTTTACACATTAAGACTGATGAAGCTTAATCACCATGGTATTCCATATGATTCAATCATGAACTAAAAAAATAATATAATAATTTCTAAACCACTCAAGTTGGATTTATATAATCAAAATAAAGGTAAAATAGTAATAACAATACATTTAAGACATAAATGGGATTAGAATCATCCAATGATGAGATTGCAAAAAATAACACCATCAATGAACAATAAAAGAGGCAGAGAGGGATTAAAAATACAAGTATGAGCTAAAAGTTCATCCAAGGTCACATAGAGACAAATGTTGGAGGATGGTAAGGATTAGGGGGTCCAAATTTAAATCCCTAATCTCTCCCTTAGAAAACACCCAGTGAATTTGTCATGATATAACTAAATCCCCTCCAGCCTCATATTAGGGAATATTTTTAGGATCATAGCATAACCTCCCCTAGTATATGGGTTGAAAGGTTATAAAATATTTCAGGATTTGTATCATCTAACACCGTATTGTGAGAATCCATACTCTATGCATCATGTTATGATACACAAGCGCCACACCTTGATCACCTGCGTGCAGAAAAATTTCAATTTTGGGCATAGTCTGATTCTCGAAATCCAACTCCTAAAACACCACCAACACCTAAAACAATATTAATTCATCATGATTAATTGTAATAATAAATAATTTTAAATAAAATTCCTCATGAAATTCAAGAGGGATTAAAGGGATGATGTAGTGACATGATTTATCTCGAATAAGACTTAAGTCAATTTTCAGTTTTTAATTCCAATGAACTATGTAAAATGATAAATTATCCCTAAATAATACCTCTGATAAAAATTTAATATTGCTTTTTCAGTCTCTTGTTGTGATGTTTACAACTAGGTTGAGCCGATACATAGTTGTGGTCTTTATAGAACCATGAGAATAATATATTAAGTATAAGGTGTTATTTTTATCCCTCATATGTACTTTTTTAAGAATAATGACTTTACACTTGAATGGAGAACCATATTGAGAAACTAATTCTATAGTTGAGTTTGATATAGCAGGTTTTAACTTTTTGGTGGTGTAACATTATTTTTCATTTTTGGCCTTGGGACATCCCATCACTAGTGCATTAATTAAATGAAAACAATTATTAAATAATTAAATAATTAATGGATGGTGAACCCAAGTAGATCTATATTTAAACCCATAATATATAAATTATATATATTTATCAATATTTTATAGAATAATACTATATTAAGAGAAACAGAGATGGATTATAATTTCATGGAAATGGCATTAGATCAAGGGATTTGGACCGAATCCATGACGACATCGATATACAAATCCATGACTTCAAAATTTATTAAAGTGATAGAAAACATCCATAGAGGTGGGTATTGTTAGTTTAGAAAAAAACCCCATAATTTATGTTAATTTATTAGTTCAAATCACCTATGATTATTCACCATCCACCTTTTTATTATTATATGTTTTTTCCTGATATTTGTTTTTATTGTAATTTATCGTTGGAATTTATTATTATAAACCTAGATTTTTGTGTGTGGAAAATATATACTATGACCTCATTCAATCATTAAATCTTTTTTTTATTCCCTGTGGGACTTTTTATTACTTTGCTGATGTTATGTGCAACACATTAATATATTTTATTCACTAATATTCAATGAATCCATGATTCTTCCCCTTTCAGGGTCATTTTGTCTCCACATAGTGGTAGTTATTTACTATCTTTGTTATGAAATATAGATCAAGGTATTCTTGTTAAAACCATAAATTTTCTATGAGGTAGAGAATTATTGGGTGAAGGGTAAAATAGTAAGGAGACATGAAACATTAGGAAGTAAAAGGAGGCCGATAGTAGCATGATAAGATTATACTTGGCTTGGGGGAAAGGCGGGTGGCTTGAGAAAATATGGCGTGGATGAAACATTGTTTAACAAAATTTTTGTAAAACATTACATTTTGGTGGGATTTTTATGCTATGATTGAGGCTGGATTTGGTGATTGGAAAAAATATTTTTTGGAAGGGTGGTCGGCTGTAGAAAGGTGGAAATATGCTAGGGTAATCCATAACACCTGGGTTGTGGGAGGTAGAGGTGGGAAGGGTTACTCCCATGACAGTTAAATCCCACCAAATTTGGATAAAACACCACCATAAATTAGTATTATATAGGTTAATGTACACTTTTAGGCTGGGCGTCATGGCCACACAGGCTGGGTGGGTGGCTACACTGGGTTGGGTCGTTTAACTAGACCCAAGGAGGGAAGTTCGGATGCATGTCACAGAGGGGTTCCCAACACTCAAAGAACTCCTAGTGTTTTTGTGGAAAACTTTTTAGATAGGTAACATATATTCCTCCCAAATGTTCCACATAGTGCACCCGAGATCCACGACATGGCCCATATAACCTGTCTGGGGCATTGTCACCAATTTATCATCATGTTTTTCAATGATAAAATAAATATACTATTCGAAGAATTTTTATACATAGATCATAATATATTTTTCATTTTATCAATATGGGTATATTGTTAAGGTGAGGTGGGAAATCTTTATTTTTATTTATAATTTCTATGATTGGGTTCATGCATGATGATTGAAGATTTCTCGAGGATGTTGACCCCATTAGTGAAGTTATTGTGTCGGGGTGAATTCCCCCAACCACCAAAAAATAGGGTAAGTATCCCCCCAATTACCAGTGTCATAGGATCTTGTTCCATTAGATTAGAAAGAGATGGTATTCCCTACATAGTCATGGTATAAGATCCTCAATCTATAGAGTTTGTATCCCCCAAACAAGGATCTCATATGGGGTGTGCGATCCTCCACCTGAGTCAGTATTCCCCCCACCTACCTAGTTTATGGGATCCCCCTCTAAAGTCTTATAGAGCATATATTGGTTGTTATATTTGGGTATTTGGGTTTCTTAGTAGCTTGTGTGGACTTCATCTATAGCTGGATATGAAGTAAGGGTTTTTCTGTTACATCTTCGGTCTCATTTTTATAGTTGTTATGAAAATAATATTTCATACCCCCATATCATAGACATATTCTTGGTCAAGGCATGGGTTCCCCTATGTTTTCCAAAATGGATATTTGATACATGAAATTGGAAATGTGTCATACTCACTTGATCAACGTATATTTATGAGCTAGGAGAAAGTTTTCATTTTTCAATTCTGGTGTTTATTTAGTGATAATTTTGGAAAAATGGGATATTTCAAAAATCATGACTCATCAAGAACCCTTGATTTCCTTTAATATATATTATATCTTTAATCTATCTACATTATAGTTCATAGAATATTTGACATACCAATAATACCTAGTTTCTCATAATATTCAAACCATCATGGATTGGATATGAGATGATTTATAATTATCACTAATTTTGAGAGTATTAGTTATAGAGTATATCTTGAATATCTTTACATTTATTACTACAAGTTACACTTTCAAACTAGTAGTTTGAAGATGACTTTTTCTTGGGCCTTTTTTATGGGTTTTGAGACATATAATTGATTATGTCTATACTCACCCTTTCACAAGATTGGTAACTACATATATTGTGGTTATATTAATGATGTAGGGTATATATATAGTCTTAGTGGCTATAGAGATGATGTGTCTTGTCAAAAAATGATGCATGGTGATTCATTGTGATTCATGATTGACCATTGTGGTTTATGATGCCTATAGTGACAATTACAGGTGGAGATCTATCCAGGAGTACATGTAGTGGGGATGTACATTTCAAAGTCTTGTTCCTATTAGATTAAAATGCTTGTAAGATATATAATTTTTTTAGAAATTACCTATATTGTGTTATTTTATGGTATTTTATCTCAATCATGTGTCTTATACAATTAAAATTTCATGTATATGATGTTGGTGTTGCAAGTCATTTTTATAAATTGTATATACGTGTCAGTTATTGGTTGATATATGATAATAAATCCCATATTATTTGATATACCTACTCGATTCGAGTTACCATCACCTGGGATATTTGAGATTGTCATGGGGTTGAACACATGGATTACTATCAACCATAGAGGGGCCCTCATGGGCCGATTCATGCCATGATTCACCCACTAAAAACATTCACACACATTTACATAACCACTTGCATTCGGTGTGTCAAGGTGAGTGAGAAGATCATTCTGACTCATTGGAATCACCTCCATACTTATTACATGACATGGGTTTTGATATATTAGGGTGATCCTTTTGGTTTTATTTTTAACAGAATCATTATCTTAGAGTAGGAAATTTCACTCAAGATAGGTATTGTTATTAAGTTCAATGATTTCATTAGTGTTTTTAATGTGAGTTGGTTATGAAACTAATGTATTTAATTTTGGTCATAATATCATATATGTATTATCCAATGTTTCAACTATTTATCATCTTTTGAATTGTGATATATATTATTCATCCATATCTATGTTATATATGGTGAATCATATAAACTATGTAATTTTTTATTTTTTACTATAATACATCCTATTGGATCTCTATTTTATGCCTTTGGGTTTTGGTTATGTCTATTATATATATCATTCAATATGAAATTTCATTAGACTTGGTAAGGACCATTATACTTTATATTTGAAGGAATAGTCTCGCAATGGTTGTTTCAAGTATTTTCCACTAGATAGAAACTACAGAATTTGAGGATTCATGTATGATCTTAGTTAGCATATCCAACATGATTATTTTTTTGGTATATCATATTAGGAAATTCTATAAATTCCATTTATGTACCTAATAATCCTTTTCACTTCAATAGATTGTGATTCCTTTGGGGTACTTTGAAAATGAGCACCCGATGTAACACCAAATAGGATGTTCATAATTGAAGATGTTAATTACAATGGACTAATAATTAACCATTAAAATAATGTTCGATCAAATATGTACTGTAGGATCAATATTTATATGAATATTGAAAAATAAAATTGGTGGAGGGGTGAATTGTAAGATTAAAAACATTTGTTTTAACCGTAAAAGGAACTTTGTTTAATATATTTAAATAGATCATATTCAAAAATCCTTTTATGTATTAAAACATTAATTACACTTGTCTCTAGGTGATGATGAAAGGAATATATTAATCAAGTTGATTCTGATATGTATTCGACTTGTTTTTAAACTTTTAATCGGATTCAAAATAGAAAATAGTATAAGAGTATTTATAAATGGTATGGTAATCACAATGGATACAAATAATAAGAGTAATAAAATAAATGGAGATTCATTATTAAAACATATATAATCATACTCAATATAGAAAAAAAATAATTTTAATTGATGACATTACAATAAATGAAATTCAAATAGAAATATGAATACAAAAAATCACATTCTATTTATTTGCTGTGGAACATAAAAGACATGTAATGAAACATGTAATGCAATTGAGAAGATTTATTTTAACCTAAAGAGAAGGGTATCCAATAAACTAGGATAAAGGTCTCAGGATTTATATTTTCAAGAAATTATTTCTTACTCAAACTAGGGTATTCCCTGGATATGATGGTCATATCTACCTTACTATCTCTGCATGCCCTCGATTGAGAAGGTGAACGGCTCCTCTGTCCTCCTATCCTTGGAAGACCTCAATCTGATGAACCAAATTTAATCGTTCTAGCCTCATAAGTCCTAAATCAAGCTAATCATATTCTCTTTTCCAAGACTCGGTAGTCTCCAATTGTATTCACAACAATCGAATTCTCACAAAGAAAAGTAAACTCAAAAATATTCAAAGTGAAAAAGAAAATCTTTTTCACACTTGTAAGCATTGGATTTGTCACACATGGTAGTCAAATCAGTACATCTCCCACACTGTGTCTTGTTCAACTCCTCTAATGTACATAAAATGACCTTGTATTTATAGGCATGCATCGCAATAGTCATCTTGAACTTCAACGATCATATTTTCTCCAAGATTTTCGGAGGACCAGGACACTTGAAACTTCAACAGTTATATTGTAAATGAAATCATTGCGTTGTTTTGTATCACATATTTTATAATATAATTCATAAAACCATTTTGTTAAAAAAATTTAAGTGGAAAATGTAAAAAAGTTCAATATTGTTAAATAGTTCATCATATTCAAGATAAAAAAAGTCAATATGATGGATTGTCAATATGATGGATTCTCTTGAAGAGTATCATTGTGATTTTATTAATGGGTTTGGATATGATGGTATCAGTTCCAATGCAAAATCTGGTTAATTATTTTTTAGTAACAATACAAGATATAAAGTCTTTAATGTGTTTTAATAATGTGGATCCCATCATAGTCAGATTCATACTCATTCTGAAAATTTAACGTAAATTCATTAATACTTCAAAATAATTTTATGTATAGTAAAAGTATTTGTTTCATATAAAACATTGTATGAAATACTATTTTAATATAATTTTTAGATATTGTGTATTTAATAAAGATTTTGTTATTTTTAAAACAAAATAAATATAAAAGTCAAAAAGTGAATTTTGACTTAACAATATCCTCCTTTTTTTAAATTAGAAACAAAAAATCTTGAATATAAATATCTTTGAAAATTTTTATTTAAAAATTATTTTTCATAATTATCATATTCAAAAATGATAAATTTATACCTATCTCCCCTGAGTTTATAAACTCTTCAGAATATGACAATGAATACTACTTACTATCCCTTAGTATAATAATCCCCCAAGGATCATATTATGGTCTTTTGTAAGTTATTCTCCCACTTAATATGGTATTTTCCAAAAATACAATTCTCAACATATTTATATGATTTTCTCTATATGGCATTATCCCTTTTATCTATAGCATTCTCCCCTTTGTGATTTTAAAAAAGGAATGGGAATTATCATTGAGGTACCTAAAGAGGGTTAGAAAAGAATCTAATTGAAACAATAATGTACATGGTCATCTAGAAATATATGAAAGAACATTCAGTCAAAGATAATTGGAATAAATTTAATCAAACATAAATATAGATGAAAAAGAAATTCATTAAAGTTTATGATATATTAGTAGTACAATAAGAGTTTTAGGAAATTGTATATTCCTTATTTGGATGCATCAATGATTTGAATTTTTTTTAGATTTTTTAATTCCTTCTTACCCTCTTCAACTTTTTGAAAATACTCTTATTGAGACTTTATTTTAATTTCTAGTTACTGAATTATTTGCTCTTGAATATAAAATCTTTCATTCCATTCTTAATTTTCTTCTTGTTAATTCTGAACATTTTCTTACAAAAGTTTGATCTTATCTTTTTGAGAGTTAATTTATTTTATGAAATTATCAAAAAAAAAATTCATATAAATTATCCCACAAAGAAAACACTTTTAAGTCTTTTAAAAATTTGAAACCTATTTAATCTATTTTTCAGAGTCACATTTGAATGTTTCAGGAAAAAATCACTTTGTTGGAAACATCCCTTGTAATACTATTGATGGAACCCTCAGTTTCATCCAAATATTTATTGAATGATACATGATTTTCATCATGAATCTTCATGTCATGATCAACACTTTGAGACCACTTCATAATTTTATTGAAACCTTTTCTATGGGGTTCTTCCTTTTCTTTGTGCACATTGAATTCTAATTTAAAATGAATTTTACTGTCCATCAATGCTTTTACTGAATTCAGATCCTTGTATTGGTTCTCCATAACTATATAAAATTTTGTTTCTAGGCTTCGAAAATATGTAACTATCTTCATCAAAATACTTAATGAGTGATATATGTAATCAGTACCTTTAATTTAAATTGTATTCTTAGAGTCCAACTATGATTAAAATTATTTTACTTGTTCCCATTTCTTCTTTCATCAATTTTTATTTTTATTTCATTTAGCCCATCTTTTAGACTGTTTGATTTTCATTCTTTCTAATAGAAATTTGGATTTCCTAAATTTCATCCGTCTTACTTTCTTAAATTTTTTATTTTTTATTGTAAGAGAATAATTTTTTTTCTATTTTTCTTCTCATCTTGTTTAGCTTTCTTAGTTGAGGATGGTTCTTACTCGAATATAGATACCTTTTAATTCTTCACAATATTATTTTTATTTAAGTTCAAGAACAAATTTCATCTTTCTAATTGTATCGTCACTGATAATTGAAATATTTTCTCTGACATAATCCTATGTGATTTCTATATTAAAATATCTATGGTTTTTTTCAATCATATTTCTAATCAAACCTAAAAACATAATAATCTGGGACTTGATGAATTTTGAATTGATTTTTTTCACAGTCAAAATAATGAATCTGACAAGGTTAATATTTCTCATGATAAAAATAGTATCTAAAACAGAAACATCAGATACTTTTAGAGTTTCTCTATCACCTCTGTATGGGATTATAAAACCTTACATCCTTGTGGACAATACTCTATGATATGGAATAATATGAGTAACTTTATTTGGATCTTCAATAGTTTTCAAGAAATACGTTTCTACTCCATCCTTTACAAAGGTACCCTTGGAATATGATAATTTTTCATATAGGCAATAAACACCTCCTTCATATGATACTCTTAGAAAACAACAATCAACTTTCTGAGTCTTATAATAGGTTTTTCATTGATTTGAAAATAAAACATAACCTTTCCATATTTCTTGAAAAACATAATGGAGTTGTAGAAATGATTAACTATATCCAAATAAAACAAATCATAATTTGGACCTTATTTTCTACACATAACGATTTATATACTTGAAATTGAGTCATTATCTTCAATAAAGAATAATACATATCATATAAATATCTTGATATGAAACATTCATGGGAGAAAACCCAATTTTTGTAATATTTTGTTGGGGATATCTTATTTGGACTAGAAATAGAGGAATCAAAAAATAATGAACAAGAGTCCTAGATTTTAAATTGGCAGTGCTTCATGATGAATTTTTGAGGATATGAAATGTGGAATGGGGGTGGTTCCCTATTTATAATAAAATTCAAGCAACCTTTGATCTTCCAAACATAATGTGATGGATGAAATTCAATATTTCTTATCCAATTATTGAGATTATTTCAAAAGACATATTTTTCATAAAATATAAGATCTTGAGGTTGAATAAAACATTTATCATATTGGGTGAATACAATTGTGAATGTAAAACAATTTTGAGTGAAAACAATTTAGAATAAAAAATATTCAAGAGTGAAAATGATGAAATAGCATTATTGATTAAAGGAAATATTAACACCATTCAGAGTGGAAGTGTTGATAACATAATTTTTTTTTGCTTTTCATTTTAAAATTTTTTTAATATGATATTTTTGGAAAAATTTCAAAATATTATAAAACATGATTTCAATTATGAATATCAAAACATTTCAATTATGATTTAAAAACACAAATAGAATTTATATTCTAAATCTGATTATTTTTTAGAATCTTGTTGAATTTTCATATCTGAATGAATGTTCAAATCCGATTGAATTTTTTGATTCTGATTCAAATCTAATTTATTAATCAAATTAAATTGATGAATTTGATAAATTTTAAAGTCAAAGTTTTTTAAATTTGGTATTGAAATATACTAAAGTTAGGATGACTAATTTTGAATATTTTTAATTACATAAATCATTGAAAGACTAAATGTTTTGTAAAAGTAAAACATATATACCCCCTATGAAAAAGATTATCTAATTGTAAGAAAATGATTTAAATGTGAAGTATATATAAAAGATTAATTTCCATTGATAAAAAATATCTTCTGTTTAATGTGTTAAAATCTATCATAAGGTAATGTTTTGGTACATATTTCCTAAAATTTTTCTTGCATTATGATAAATTGTAAATTGATATGTCCTTTTTGTGTGTGATCTCTAAGAAAGTAATGTTGAATATCTATATGTTTTTCATGAGAGTGAAGTGAACGGTTTTTACTAAGGGAATGAATGTTTTATTATCTCAATGTATTTTATTTTTTTTAAAACTTATTCCATACTCCATGAGTGTGTGTTGCATCTAGAACTCCTGATCAAAACAACTTCCAGCAACCACATATTCATCTTGAGGAGTGGAAAGTAAAAATGAGTATTGTTTCTTATATGAACAAGAAACTAATGAATATCCTAAAAAATGACATGAAACTGATGTACGTTTTATATCTATTCTACAACCACTAAATTTACCATCCAAAAAACATTTCATTTCAAAATCATTTATTGAAGAATTGAAAAGTCATAAATCCATGGTTCAATTTAAATAATTAAAAATTAATTTAACAACTTTTAAATGGGATTAATTTGGAATAAATTGATATATTCAAAATAATAACAGAGAAAAAATTAAGTATATATGAATAGATGTTAATTATAACAGACTTCTTATCACACCTCTAATTTTTTTTTGGTTAATTGGTTACCCAAATTAATTAATATCAGCTCTATTTGAGGTACTAATTAGTGTACTAATAATTTTATTGTTATCATATCCATAGTTTTTAAGAATATATTTGATATACTTATTTTGAAATATATTTATTTATTTTAGTTATTGAGAAATTTCAAAACTAAGAAAAAATGTTAACTCACCCATCATACTTATTTTGAACTCAAATTTCATGAGATTCGTAATGGAATCTGTTAAATATTATTGAGTTGATCTAAATATATGTTCATTAATATATATTTGAACAATAAAAACATTTTTGTTATATTTATTTATAAATAGAGTTGGATCAGCAGTTATCTTAACATAATTATTTGGCTATAAAAAATCCTTTTAACCTATGATATTAGGCTCTAGGGGATTTTTTAAGTCTATATAAAGACTGGGTATGTTTTTAAACATATTCAGGATGTTTTGTGTCTTCAAAACCAAGATATTATTGAACAAAAACCTTCTCTTGTATGTATATGTTAATGGAATCACACTTCACATCCCTTTGAAATAGTTTTAAATTTATGAATACTGTATAGAATAATAGAATACGAATAGATTCAAGTATAGATACCAGGGAATAGGTTTATCCAAAATCAATTCCATCCTGTTAATTTTAGCTTTTAGTAAAAAGTCTTCTTTTATTTCTAATGATTATTAAATTTTCATCACATTTTTTTCTGAAAGCCCATTTTACTTTAATTATCGTGATTTATTTTGGTCTTTCAACCATGGTATATATTTGTTCCTTCTAAATTAATTTAGTTCACCTTAAATAGCCTTAATCTAATATACATCACCTAAAGACTCATTTGGAATTTTATGTTTGAATTAAAACAAGAAAAAAATGTTTTACTTCATTTACCAATGAACTTTGAGTCCTTACATGTTGATTATAATCACCAATGATACTATAACTAGGATGATATACTAGAAACAAAGGACATGTTTTTTGTAACACCTATTCATCAACATGTGTTAAAAAATATTCTTGGGTAAATATTTTAGAAACAATTTAATGAGTATTTCCATTATTAGAAGAATATTCCTACAAAATTTGATAATCAATTTTGTAAAATATAGCCAAGGATGTTGGTTTGGTTTGTTTAAAATCAAAAGGTACAGTTTCATCAAATTTAACATGTCTCTTTCCTTCAACAGTATAATAATTTTTGTTAAAAACCCTATAAACCTTAAGAGTGTTAGAATAGCTTGAGAATATACCTTCATAATATTTGTGTGTGTATTTGTGTAAATTAGCTTTTTTATTCAAAAGTAATACTTTTCATCCAAATATATAGAAGTATGACACTTTTGGTTTTCTTCTCTCCATAACTCAAAAGGTGTTTTATTAATAAAAGAATGAATTAAAACTATATTTATAGCATTACAAGAATTACTAAGAAATTCAACCCAAAAATGTTTAGAAATTTATTATTCACTCAATATGGTTCTTGTTATTTCTTAAATAATATAATTAATTCGTTTAACAACATCATTTTGATGAGTTTTTGTGGGAGATGAAAAGTTATTTGTAATGAATTTCTTATTAAAAAATGGTTCAAAATCATAATTTACAAAATCTCCACTATGATCCCTATGAATAGTTATTAATGGAAGTTTTATCTCATTTTTTAATTTAACTACAAAAGTTTTAACATAATAATATTATATAGATTTATTTTCTAAAAAATAGACTTGTGTATATCTAGTGTAATAATCAACTAAAAAAATACATAATATTTTCCTCTAAGACATCCAGTTTGTGTGGGACTGAATGAATACATGTTCACTAACTGTAAAACATAAGTGGTGAGACTTCACTGATTTATTTAAATATTGAAATATGTTTCTAACTATATTGACAAATATTATAGTCTTTTGAAGAATCAAATCATGGTTTCAATAGATCCTTAACAATATTTTTCATTGTTAATTTACATAAGTACCAAATGATACAATATTCTAACCTTCTATACTATAAACAATATTGATCTTCCATTGCATTAAGACAAGGTATGTATTGACTCTTAAGGTCTTATAAGTTGTGTGTGTAAACAATATCAGGTCTATGGGTAGAAATAATGAATTCATCCTTTTAATTGTGTACTACACATTTATCATTCATAAAATTCACAAGGTAAAATTGATCAAATAATTGACTTTTTCTTATAAGATCACTCTTAAGACCATTAAAAAACAAAACATTTAAGATGAAATCTTTTTCTAAGAATAACAATGTTACCTATACAAAAAATATTTTCCTGAGCACTATATTCAGAATTAACTCTTCCACCATTCATTTTGAAAATATTTTTAAAGAAATATTTATTACCAGTCATATGCTAGGAACAAACACTATCAATGTACCATATATTCTTGTTATTGGTACTTACTGTGTTTTCAGGAAAATAATAAAATTAGACTTTTCAAACCCAAACATTCGTGGGACTAAAAATGTAATTAAACAAAATTTTAAGAATCTATATTTGTTTTAAAAAATGTGGTTTGTGAAATAATAAGGATTAAACATTATTTAATGATCAATTTTTATTCCACTGACCTCTACATTGACATTTTTTGCAAAAGGGGGAATTGTTGGGAACAAAATAATTGTAACTAAAAAATGGTTTTGAATGATTATATCCCATTCTTGAAATATTCCATGGTGGATGGAGTTATTAATAAATTTTATCAAATCCTTCCTTACCAGTGGTAAATTTTGAAAAATGTTTCTTCAAATAGATAATTTCAGATTTCGGATTTATAAATAATTTGTATCCACATTTTTATTAGCATCAATAGTGAGTTTTTTTCTAAATCATTTTTCTCAAAAATGACTTTTTTCCAAATCTTTTTTAATATTATCTGTTTCAGTATTATTTTTTTCACGGTTTTTCGAAATAGAATCAACTTCAAAATATTTTTTTATCAAAATAATTTGAAAGACATAATACTTCTTTTTTCAAAACACTTATTCAAGTATTTCATTTCGTTAGTTTTCTACTAAGTATTAAATTTTCATTTTCATAAAAATTAGAAAATATAGAGACCTATTTATGTGAAGGAAAATTATTATATTATGTTGAAGAAGTTTATTCATCAGAAGGAATATAATATTTCTCGTCCGGATAATTTTCATTTTAAGACATATTTGTTAATTAGTCAAAAGTGTGTACCTTATCCCTAAATCATTTGTTTTAAAAAGGTATTCCAACATAGAGATCAATATTTCTCTATCTATAATTTTCATTATTACAAGAATCATCAGAACAATATCATCCACAAGAAATTAATGAGTAGTTCGATTTCAAGAATTTATTCTATTTTTTATTATAATACCTTTTATAATTTCCTTTAAAATTTATTTCCTTACCATCTTCCCATCTCAACTTAGGATAATCAGGTATAGTAGGTACATGTTTCTAATATTCATAACAAGTGAATTCAAAATATTTATTTTCATTCTTGTCCTAGATACTTTTATTGTAATGATACATAAAATATTTTTTCCCTAAATCATGTTCATATTTTGAGTAAGATTATCTAATTAATTCTCTAAATGTTTAGAATCACTATAATCAAAGTTAATCACAACTGTTTTCTTTCTAGAATATTTGATAATATTTTCTAGTGTTGGATCTTTGGTAGAAATAGTAGTATTATTGAAAAAATCCCCACCATTATTCTTTTTAACTTTCTCAAAATCGCTTTTCATCTTGACAACATATTGTAAATGATTTCCAATCAAATCATAAATAATAATCTTATTAATCTTATTTGACTCATCAACATATATCCTCTTAGATTCCCACTCATTTGTACTAATATCAATTATCTTTTAAAAAATAGTTTCATCATCTAAACCTTTATATACCAAATATTTTTATATATTGACTATTGTTAAAAATCATTATTGTACATTTGTAACAGGTTCACCATAAAGAAATTATAATTTTTGAAATCAGCTCTGAGAATTGTTCTTCTAGTTTAAACTAAATTTTTTATTCCAAAATGAGTATTTTATAATTTCTTACAGATACTATTAGTTGCTTCATAAGATGAAATTTGACTAAAAATGATTCTGGTCATTAAAAATAACAATGTGTTTTTCACTTTTTAGTTCAACTGATATTCCTACTTTTCATCATTTTTAAAGTATATGATTATCATTTCAGGACATTTTTATACCTACTGAGCATTAAAAAAATTATCTACTCATGTTTTTATCAAACAATTCTTCATTATATCCTTCCAGTATTCAAACTCAATCCCATAAATTATCAGTGGTATGATAAGATTGATATTTTATATAAAATCGTCATCTAAACCTTCCATCTTTATGAGAATATCGAAAATCTTTTTCATCAAAACTTGTTAGTGTAATATGTATTTATAAACAAAAATTTTATAACTAACTTGTAAAAGAAATTATGTAAAAGGTAAAAAATATTAGATGAGCAATCCTCTTTTGAAACCAAATGTGAGTATCAATATTATAGAGGCTTATATCTAATACCAATTTTAGGGATGAAAAGTATATGGAGATGTCAGACTACAAGATGGGAGGTGAATTTTATGTTTAAAAGATTTTGTTTTTAACATTAAAAGAATATTTTTTAATAAATTTAATCAAATTGTATTCATAAATCCTCTTATTTATTTTAACAGTAATCAGACTAGGCCCTAGGTTCTAAAGAATAGAATATATTAATCATGTTTAATATATAACTTTGAAAGGGTTTATTCAGATTCATGAAATAAAAAGATATATAATTGTATTTATAAAAGGTATCATAATCACAATAGTCACAATAAATCAAAGCAATACAAGAAATGGTGATTCTATCTTAAAGATTATATAATCATATTCAATGTAGAATAAGAGAATCATTATAAGAGATATTATAATAAATGATATAAAAACATTAATATGAATAAAAAATCACATTCTATTTATTTGTAGAAAAATATAAGAGAATTGTAAATAATAAAGTAATATAATGAAAAAAAGAATTTTGACCCAAAGGGATGGGAATCCAATAAACATGGATTAATGTATCATGATTTATATTTTCAAGAAATTATATCATACCCACACCAGGGTAAACCCTCGATATGAAGATCAGATCGGCCTTTCTTTCTCTACAATCCCCTGATCAAGAAGGTTATCGACTCCTCTATCTTCCCATCTCTAGACGCCCTCGATCTAATGGATGACATTCTTTATTTATAGCCTCATAAGTCCTAGATCAAGATGATAAAATTATATCTTCCTATCCTCATAATTCCTTGATCATAATCACAAAAATAATATTCTCACAAAGAAAAGATAACTCAAAAGTATTCCAAGTAAAAAAACAATATTTTCGCACTTAAAAGCTTAGGAGTTATCGCACACTATAGTAAAATCAGATGAAATCACACAAAATGTCTCATTCAAATCCTCTAAATTCCATAAAATGACATGGTTTATATATTCACACATCCAAATAACCATCTTTATATTCAACATTCTAATTTTCACTAATATTTTAATGAGGACTTAGACAAATGGCACTTCAATGGTCATATTTTAATAGAGAGCACAAAATCATTTTATATCACACATTTTATAACATAATGAATGACACAATTTTATCATTATTGTTTTAAGAGTAAAATGTAAAATATTTCAATATGAAAAAACATTTCTTTATATTTTGGATTAAAATATAAGTCAATATGATGGATTGTCAATTTTATGGATTCACTTGAAGAGTCACATAACAATTTTATTTATGATTTTGGATAGAATAGTAGCAGATCCAATGTCAAATATGATTAAATTTTTTTCAGTATGAATACAAGATAGAAATCATTTAAAATGATTTGATAAGGTGAATCTGATCATCGTCGGATTCATGATCATTACGATAATTTTAACATAAATTCCTGAATACATTAAAAATATTTTAATTATGGTAAAAGTATAAGTTTTCTATAAAAACATTGTAAGAAATAATTTTTTCAAATAAGTGTTAGATATTATGTATTTAAGAATGAATTTTTGAATTTAAAATCAAAATAAATGTAAAACTCAAAAAGAGAATTTTGACTTAATACTTATCCTCTATTTCCATTTGAGTGTTTTATTCCCAATGACATTGAGGTAAGAAAATCATCATCTATTTCAAGATTCTTCAATAACGATCAATAATGCATTAATAGAAATATATATATTGGTTCAATTTATTGGTTAATCTATAGGTCCATAAAGTGTATCGTTTATCTAAGAATCATATTCTATAATAAATCCTTCATTTTTTACAAAACCACTTGAAAAACTTATCTTTATTACCAATAGATGTAAAATTATCTAGAAAGTCAATAATTAGTAGAAAATTCATTTATGTTTCTCTGATTTTAAGGTTTCTTACCAATATAACCTTTTATAAATTTTAGTTATATTAAAAATCCATCTAACTTATAATATGAATATCTTTGGTCTTGTTCTAGTATATAGAAGTTATTTTTTATATTATAAAAAAATTATCAATATTCACTAGGTAAAAATCCATTATCTTCCCCAATATCTACCTTCCTATCATATTCTCGATCAATTAATACTATTTTAGAATACTTATAAAATAACTAGTATCCTATTTGTGATCCAATTATAATTTTTTTTCAAATATATTTATAGTTTAAATGATTAATCAAAATTAGACCCATTTACTTTTGATCATAACTTGAATAAAAGTTATTCATTGTACATTTCCACTTATCCCTTTTTATTTAACTTTTTTAAAAAATAAAACATTTTTTTTATATATTATTATTATTTATATTAAGTACCTACTACCATGAATGATTATTATAAATCTAGCACAATTCTATATTCATTACATAAAAACAGTCTTTGTGATTAAATAATATATCCACAATCATTGGTTTTACTTGAGAAAACAATATTGTGTGAGTTATTTTCATCAGTGATATAACTATACAAACTAGTTCTCGTTTATCTCCAATGAAACTTTAAGAGTCTTCATTCATTTTTAATATTAGATAAAATAAATTAGGTTGATCATCATCACTTGATAAGTCTGAATAATCACCATCACCTTGAATCATTATATAAATCATCTATATTCTTATAATTGTTTTTATTATTGTCTAAGATGTTCATCATTATATACATAAACTAATTTAATCTTTACTTGTTGACCATACTCATCAAATAATATTTAAATAATCTCCACATTATTATATTAATTATCTTCCAATGTTATTTATTAAAATAATGAAAACCCTTTATATTTGGTGGATATCCCAAGAAAATATCATAAACTAATCTCTTATAAAAATTATAGGATTGTACCTTTAACATCAATTACAGAAGGACTTATAAATACCCAAAATTATTTCAGAATTTATGACTTCTTATATTAGATTCAATAAGGGGTATATCCAAATATGGATGAAACCAATTTTTTTTTCAATATGAAATAAAATACCAATTTTTTGTATCTAAAATGAAATATGAGGCCTCATGCTCAACCAATATCTGAAAAACCATCCCAACTAAACATTTTTTCCTTCCTTTAAACAACCCTATTCTATAATGTTGTTTATTTATGACTATAATGATTCCAAATATAATAATTTTTAAATATTATACTCAATATTACCACTTTATATTCATCTCTATTGTTCATTCTAAGTCTCCCCAATATCAAAAAACTTTCTTTTTTAACCCTCTTATGAAAAGAATTGATCTTGTTGGGTTCCTTATATTTTTGATTCAAAAATATGATAACATTGATTTTATTAAATTCATCAATTAATGATATAAATTATTTACTTTTATATATATACTTTTACTTCATGGGGAATTCCATTATGTAGTTAAAAATCTCCAACAATTCACATGTTTTAATATCTATTGTCTTATGTGAAATATAAATTATCTTACCCATTTTACATTAATGAAAAACATATTTTCAGGCCATTTTAACTTTTTAAAAATAAATAAAAACATATGTATATTTTTTCATTCAAATAATATTTTTCCAATTATCTCTATGTATTATAAGCCACAATTCATTGTTCTACATCATACTTAAGATGCACAAATTTTTTAGTAATATTCACTTAAATAACATTACTTGTAATTTAGTACAATTCGGGTAAAATTAAACCATATTTCAACAGAAAAACCTTTAATTAGTCTTTATTATATATAAATTCATTCCATTTATCACAATGTTATTATAAACTAAGTAATTAATCCTTCAAAATCATCAACGAAGAATATATTATTTGACTTTAACATTTTTTTCAGAAATTTTAACTGACCTAAATCTTTGGATATTATGTAATAAATCATTAATAAATATATAGAAAACTTCATTGTACTTTTTTAATATTTTCAACTGCTTGAAATCACCTATAATAGAGGATGAAATGATGATGTCAAAAATCCATATATATTCTATTTGAGAATATTCTAGTGAAACTGCCATAAAGAGTTTTATTTCACTTTTATATCCTTTTGAATAATTTACATAATATTATAAATATTCAAATTATCTAAAAATATAGTGAGAAAATATTGAAAAATATGACACATTTGGTCCCATATTACACTCAACTCCTTCAAAACCACTTTTATTTCTCCCATATCACTTTTAAAGTTTCATCTTTTCGTTCAACTTTATGTATTTGTGTTAGATATATCTCACTAAAATAAAACCGTAATCTTATTTTAGTAATATTATATAAACTAAAATCTCATTTTAATATGAATTTAGGAACTAAAATACCAATAATATCATCAAAATAAAAATATTCTTCCAAAAACTGTATTCTGTATTGTCTGATTACTTTTTAGATTTTCACGTTTTTATAATCATTCTTAAGAATATGGTTTTAAAAAATTATATGATGTTTACTTCTATATATTTATATATTTTAAAATTTTCATATTCCCAACATGTCTTATTTCTTATCTAAAATTTTATATTTCAAAATGAAAAAGATTTCAATATTTTCTCAAATTAAGTGATAAAAATTATTTTATTCTTATTCGTTTGAGTTCAAAAATTTACTATGCATGAAAAAGTAAATTTTTTACATATACAATGATATTTAAAAAATATTATACAATAAAAATTAATTCTAAAATCTTAGAAAAATATTACATTATTTTTTAAACACACTCTAACATCTTGAACATATTTATCAAAGATTAACATGAACTTTTTCACATAGTTATCAACATCTAATAAATTTTATGAATACTTTCATGTTTCTTATCCTTGTATAAAAAATAATATTTCATACATTAATATTCCATCATCGTCATAAATATAATGTTTTAAGGTTTTGTTAAACTTAAAAAAAAGTAATTCTTTTTTTTAAAAGGAAATATTTTCATTACATAATGTTTTAGATATATTATTCAAGTTCTCATTCTATATATCTAAATTTGATAATTTTAAAATTAACACCTTCAATTAACATTTCACAATTAATTTTAATTCTATGTCATTATCTTATTAATTTCCCCTATAATCATCTTCACTTTAAAATAGTTCTTCATTTACATTGTAGATGAATAACTTCTAATTGTGTTTACTCTATATACCACATTAATTTATGATATAATTATAAAATTTTGTTATATTTTAAATAATAAAAATATTTTATTCATTCAATATGAGTTCTTATATTTCCATTTATAAGGAAAATAATAATTTCTAAGATTTTGAGTTTATATTTTAAAATATTCTTATGGAAAAATATTCTACTTTGATTTACTCTTATTGTAAATTATGAAATATAGATGAAAAGTGATCTATAATTCTAAAATTAAATCAATTCAAAGAGAACATACCCTGTTAGTCACCATTTACATCCAAAAAATCATTCAGATGAGTAGTCACATTTTATTAATCTGGAAATAGATATCATGACCATTATTAAAACTATACTTTTACCTCTTTTATCTCCTTTAATTCATCAAATGATCTATATATTTAATATCTATTTTTGGAACATTTTACTTTATTATTTTTGGAAACACATTTTTTCATCTCATATATTACCATGATTTTACATATATTATCCAATGGAATCATGTTCAGGTTACAATCTTAATGTAATGTTACCTTCATATCAAATATATTATGAAATATACAAACTACCTTCCTAAAAATATGGTGAGATATTAGAATATATCTATAAATAATTCAATATATATAAAAAATTCATTATTTTTGAGTGAAGAATATATCCAGTGCTTCATTTTCATGAATTTTTATATATTCATATTTTGAATGAAAAACCTATAACTTTTCTTCCATAACATTATGAAAATATTCATATTTTATTTGAAGCCTATAACATATATATTCGATTATTGTGGTATCCATAAATAAGGTAAACACATTATTTAAATAAATTCCATATTTTTATTCCCCTCATAACCATAATTTTTTGTATTTCTCCAGACATAGACCATCATCACATCACCTTTCATTACAAGAACATAGCCCTTGGTGATGATTTCAAGAAAATAAAAAATTATTGAAAAATATATGATTGTATTATATCAATATAAATGTGATATTAATTTTTTATAAAACATGGTAATAATTTTTTTAGTGAATTGATATGACCCATAGAAAATATAAAATTAAAAATCTCAAGACTTATCCAAGATAAATTCATTATAAATACTCTAATAGAAAATAATAATGAAATGTATTTTTAGGAAACATGGAATGTTCATTGATATTAATTAAATGGATAGGGGATATGAGATCCCAATAGATGGATAATGGTTTATATTATTGTATATCTATTTTATTTATTATGTTTTAAAATATCAATTTATTTAGCCTCAATTAATTAATTAGATAAAAATGAATTGCAATGTTTATTTTCTTTAGTAAAATATGACCATGGAAAATGAAATAAATCATACATATTATGAACACTTAAAAATTCACCACTAATTATTAGTGGATACATCCTTGGTATAACATATATCTTGAGGCATGAGAAAATTTATTAATAAAATAAACATTTCATGTGTGTATAGTGATTTTTTATACAATAAAAGATAAAAATTCTATAAATCCATATAATTAATAATTGAAAATAGACCATGATAAATAACACAAGCATGATATAAATATGGTGTAGGAAATATTATCTAACAAAACTCATATGTATTACAAGAAAAGTATAAACAATAATGAAACCCATATAATAGAAATTACGAGTGAACTAAACATATGACTGAAAATTATTATTTGATTAATTATCATAATATAAATTTAATGGAATTAATATAGGTATAAATTTTAGATTTTTATCATTACCATTGAGATTTTTGGTAATTGATAATATATCCATTATGAAGTAAATTTCATAATTTGTGTATAATAATAAGTATATTGAAATATTATAATTTGTAAAGAAGGGATAAACCATATTTTAGGCTTATAAGAACTTCCCATATAAAGTAGATTTATCCCATCTTGGGAAATATGTAACATCACTAGGGTTTTTCCTCAACTAGGACCCAACCATGTAATAATAACTGTGTTTTAATCCAAAAATAATACGAGAGAAGTCCAAGATAACTAAAATTAATTAGAGAATTCTATCCATACAATCCAATGAAATAAAAAACTTTAATACATTACCCTTAGGGATAATTTTGATTTAATACAAGCTTATGAATCTATGAGTTAGAGTGGGTTTCATGTATAAATTTTTTTAATAATAAAATTTCATTAAGTTGATACTATATTTTTTGATGTAATGTATCATTATTAGTTAGAAAATAATTTTTTCAAAATTATAATTGAAATTAAATAAAATGGATTAAAATGTGGAATAGGGATATAAAATTAGGTATGAGGCTAAATTTTCCCATCACAAGATAGAGTAACTCAACTTTGTAAGAATCCAGTTTTGGCTACGAAAGACTTTGAAATATTTCTTGATGTTATTCCAGAGCAGCGCCTTCAGACGGTGTGCGATTCCGATCCCCGGTGTGGCCGGAATTAAATTTTCAGTGCGTTCACACTGGAAACACCAAATAAATGGGATAACTCCTAAACGGTTCTTTAGACCAGAGATCTGAGTGTACGGATGGGTTCTGAATGAGGTGTTTACCCTACGAACGACATAAAACATGTCGGCGCGGGATGTTTGGACCCCTCGCTCGCTTTCGGAA
This sequence comes from Viscum album, assembly GCA_963277665.1. Lineage (NCBI taxonomy): Eukaryota > Viridiplantae > Streptophyta > Magnoliopsida > Santalales > Viscaceae > Viscum > Viscum album. Next base: position 831,539,657 of record OY728147.1, on the reverse strand, counting down.
TGTTAAACGGATAAATTAATTAATTAATTTATTCGTTTAATGGTGAAACACAAGTATCTCTTAAACGGTGTCTCATATTAGAAAAATGAAGGGACTGTTGAGTTCGGAACGTTCTGTTTACCCTAGGAGGGGTGTATGTTTTGTGGGCGCGACTAGTCTGTGAAAAATGGCCCCAGGGGCGTTTTCGTAATTTTTTGTCTTTGGGCTTTCAGTTTTATAACTTTTGAACGGGGAATCAGATTAAAATTATGAGACCACTATTGCGCTTAGGGCATTGTGTTTACCCCAGGGGCGGCCTCCTTTTTGTTTGTGTCAGGAGCGGAGTCGGGGCGTGCCTGGCAGATGGTTTAAGTATTTTCTACTTAAACACCCCCCTCTTCTTCTTCTTCTTCTTCTTCTTCTTCGCCTGGGAATCCCCTTCCCTCTCCTCCTCCACTCCGGAGAGGCACCTACGGCGAGGAACCTCCGGCAAGGCAACTCCGGCAAGGCAGCAGTGCGGCGGCGGACTCCCGGTGAAGCTCCGGGCATCGCCCAAGAGGTAGGATTTTCCGTTTTCGTTTTAATTTACCGCACCATGTTTGTCCTACATTTTTTTGTTGACTTGCCGTAAAATTTGCAATCAAATCCCATGAATACGTAGTACATTTTCTATTTTTTCCATCGCTTCTTTCGGAATGGAAATCCGAGTTCGGAGACGATCGCAAACGCCCGCCGAAGTTTGCTGGTTTTGGAGTTTTCCGGCGGCTCATGTCGTGGTCCGGCGACCTTCGGCGCGGTGGAGGCTCGGTGGTCTAGGGTGCAGGCAGTAGCGTCTGGCTGGGTCCGCGGTGTCCTTCAGCCAAGGAGGCAGTTGAGGGGCTTCGGTGTCGTCCGGGGCTCGCGGACGGCGAGCGGCGCCAGGCGGAGGCGCTCCGCGGCGGAGCGGAGACCGGGGTCGCGATGTGCGACCCCGCGGCTGGACAGAGACCCACCACATGCAGGTCTCCACGTGGAAAGGACTGGCCTTGTTGGCCAGTCAGAGGCAGCGTGCCGTGGCGGAGTGGACCAGACCCGCGACTGCGTCGCGGGTTAGCTATGCGGTTGGGCCGCGGGCTTAGCGGGCCGGTCCGGCCCAATGTTTTTTCCTCCAAATTTGGACGCCCATATTTTGAGCTACGGGCATCCGTTTTGTGCGCCATCTATGGAGGCACGGACCTGACATTGAGGCGGACGTTTTGAGAGGGTTTTAGGAATTTTTAATTCTTGAAACGAGGGGCCTTGGAGGCGCGACACGTCTTTAAGTGAAGTGACGTTTTTTTTTCGGGAGATCTTGTTTTGGACGGCTCGGACGCGTCCGACGTCCGTTTTGAATGCCGTCAGTGGAATTGGAACCCTGGAACCGAGGCGGAGCATTCCAAGGAGGTTTCAGGCATTGAATCCAGAGTTGCGGCATGGGCCCCACGTCCCGTCTTTTGAGCTGCGAGCAGTGTTTAGCGACTTTCTCGTCGGGTGTTCGTTTGGGGTGTGCGAGCAGTCGATTCTAGACGTTTTTCTGAGGGGATTTCAACGGTGAAATCCACCCTCTCTAATTCAGAACAATGGTGCGGGACCCATGAGGGTCGTTTGGGCGTTGACGGTGATTTTCAATCTCTATCACCGGGTAACCGTTTTGGACAAGTGAATAGTCCATTTCTTGTACTTTTTCTAGAGGATCGCAATGGTGTATTCCGTTCATTGTGTTTCAAGACTGGGTTGCGGGTCCCACGAAGAACCGCTCATGTGCGGTGCGCCGAAATGCATCTTTTTCTCTGGATATTCGTTTCTCTCAAGTGAGCAGTCTTTTTGACATGTTTTCTCGAGGGGATCGTAATGGTGCAATGCGACCGAATGTTTTCGGGGCCGAGGATCGGGATCATGGGATGTCGTTCGGGTGTGAGGCGGTGATGGTGACTTTTCCGTCGGATATCCATTGGAGGCGAGTAATTAGTCGATCTCTCATTTTTTTCTGCGATTAATACAACGGTGTAATCTGTTCAGGCGTGCAGAGCCTCTTACACGATCTTATTAAATGTGGAAATATGAGAGGTGCCCCGGTGGCGGTTCTTCTACCGTGTTTGTAGCTGACCTTTGGCGTGTGATCACGTGCACTCCTGGGAGAGTGAGGTTGGTGTTTAAAGAGATGTGGTTGACTGTGCCTCAGCCATTGAGGTGGCAGTTTTGAGTTGTTACGTTATGCCTTCACATTGATGTTGGGTGTCGTGTGCACAATAGCCTTTGGGATAGAATGTGGTATACTCTGGGAGTATACGGGAAATCATGGAGGTACATGTGGTTGTTTGTACCTAAGAACATTTGTGCGCTCGGTTGGGGTTGACTTGGGGCCACACGTCCTGTGGGTCCCACGTGCGTGCCGTGATCTGCTTTGTGTACTTTGACCTCTCACGACGTGTAGGGTCCCTCTGTGCTCTTTTGTTTGACGAGCAGGGTTAAGTGGTCTCCCCCTAGTTTCATTCTCGATGGTTTGGCCGACAAAGAAGGTTTATTCGCCTGTTTCTTCAGCAGTGAAAGGTTTGAGTACCACGCCCTTTCACCGAACTACGGCATCATTTGCGACTATGGGTGCTCATACTGTGTGGGTGTTTTCCCCACATTCTGGGATGAGTTGTCTCAGTCCGCTTCGACAGTGACTCTGTGGATTGAAGCGTGATCGCTCTGAGGGGCCTGGGGAGTTGCTCCTGTCACTTTGTGTTCCATGGTAGAGTTCTTGTGGATTCGGTGTGACCAAAACTTTACGTGGGCACCGATCCTATACCCAGGAGGTTGTTTCCAGCAGGGCTGAGGTTGTTACTAGTAGGGCTGAGGTTGTTTCGAGCAGGTCTTGCCAGTGGGTAAAGATCTAGTAGGGATGACCATTGCATCAGTGTTCATCGAGCAGCACCATCCATTAGAGATGGATAGAGAAGTTCAGGGTTTACCTCCAGCCGGGCTGGGCAGTGGTCACTAATGTCGGGCTTACCTCCAGCGGGGCTAGGAAGTGGTCCCCAATGTGGGGCTTACCTTCAGCTGGGCTGGGCAGTGGTCCCCGATGCGGGGCTTACCTCCAATTGGGCTCGGATGTGGTCCCTGATGCCGGGTTACCTCCAGCTGGGCTGGGCAGTGGTCCCATCGCCGACATTAGCCGGGTCTCCCTCCAGTGGATTACCCTGTTACGGGACTGGGCAGTGTGGCACCCATCGACTCTTACCAGGTCTCCCTATAGTGGGAACCCACCGACTTCCAGGGACCCTCCAGCGGGGCTGGGCAGGGGGTCTCCTATCGACTATGAGGAGACCTCTCAACTATGGGGAAGTGACGAGTTGTGGTTTGATGTTCCCCCAAAACTCTCAAGTATGAGGAGCGTTTTCCCCCACCGAGACACGTCCTTGTGACGCGACGTAAACCGTGCGGGCGAGTCTGTGCCGCCCAAAGCGGATAGTGTCAAGGTGTGGTGGTTTGAGGCCCTTGACTTGTAGTTTGGGGAAGACGCGCGGGATACTGGACATCGATTGTGTTTACTTCTGGGACTATTGGCGACTCAATTTTCTTGGTCTGAGCTACGGGATGGAGATCCCCTTACGGTCTTGTTTTGGATTCTTTATTCAGCATATGAACTTATTTATACCTTGTTCTAGTACCCACTTCTTGGTTTTGGTTACTCTCTTTATAGGAAAGGAAAAGACGTGCGGGGTATGCCACGTGCTTTCCGTCTCTAGCTTCTCATGGTTGGATGAGTCTACTCTCCTACTATAGGTAGCAAAGACTCTACGGGAAGTTCATCTTCTCACCGTTTCCTGCTCCTTGTGTCTGGACGAGTCTACCTTATTTCCTCTTGTTGGGTTGATCTGGACTCTTTAATGTACTCTTTACTCAACTCTCAATTGTACTCCTTTACTTTTCATGTTCAATCTACTGCTCACCCTTTGGTACCTCCTTTTTTTCTCCCTTGAGCCTTCGGGGTATCCTACTGAGTATTTTTTATAATAACCCCTTCTTGGGCTTTTCCCACACTTTGTGTGCCCTTGCAAACGACAGAAGGTTGGTCGTGACGTCAGCGAAGCTTAGGAGATCAGGAGCTTGGACCGCGTATGGTGGTCCGAGTCAGGTTCCAGGTGGGGGACCCTTCCATTTGTTTCTCTTTTGATTACCTGTTACTGGGTTGTGGAACTTTTCTAGTTGGGTGTGTGTTTTTCCCTTTTCAGTTTACCTTCATCTTTCAATTTGTACCGTTAGAGGTTGATGCACTTGTGGTTAATTTATAGCAGTTTTCCTTTTACTTTACTTGTCTTTTCTCTTTTACTCTGCACTTTTGCATTGAGTGTGCTGCATGTGTGTGTACAGGTACTTAGGCAAAGGCCTACCCGAGTTATTGTGCCTTCGGCACTGGTCGCCAGCCCCTGGCCTATAGAGGCGGGCTTGGGGTAGTTGCGGCTTGAGCCCGGGTAAGGTGGGGTCGTGACAATGTGGCATCAATGTTGGTTCGTTCCTTGGGGACGTTGTTCGGACGTACCTAAAAAGAAATTGGTTGGGATATAAAGCAACAGTGTTAATGTGTCTTGAGAGTGGATCTTAGGCCAAAGAGTCCAGTGATGGTGTAGCGGCCGACGTATCCATTCGCCAGGACCTTGACAACCCGCTTGTTGACTCGACATGTTGAGACACTTGTTGCAGGGGAAAGTGGTTTTTTGCATCACATAGGATTGAGTCTTTAACTATCCCTATTGATTCAACTCCCCATTTTTGTCACTGTTATATATATATATATGATCATCTGACCGCGGAACTCCTTGATAATATTCAGGATGTTTCCACGAAGACAGCCAGCCAGGATACCAGGGTTGGTTTCCGACGATGACCCTATGAGCTACGAGGCCACATTCCAAGACCCATTATGCGATCCCCTTTCTCCTGGTGGGCCGCCAGTAGCACCCCCACCTGGTGAGCAGCAGATAGATTTAGCAGAGCAGGATGAGCTTGAGCGTGCTCTGTGAGTTCCAGCGGCAGGGACCGCTGAGGTTCAGTGGTGAGCCAGACCCTCAGGCAGCCAAGGTTTGGCTTGAGGTAGTGGTTTGCCTTTTCAGGCTTGTGCAGACTCCAACAGATCAGAGAGTGGATTTGGTATCCAACCTTTTTCGTGGAGTAGCTTGGCATTGGTGGAGTCTAGTGACTCAGTTTCTTCACAAGTTGTCGCTTTCGTGGGGCGACTTTCAGTTGTTGTTTCGTGAGGATATTTTCCCCTCCTACTTACGCTCTGTTCGGAGTCAGGATATCCTTCAGTTTCAGCAGGGAGGGATGAAGGTTTCCAAATACGCGACTAGTTTCGCAGACCGTGTACGCTTTTACCCGGACTTGGTCCATGATGAAAACATCTGAGCGCAGAAGTTTGAGCAGGGTCTCCGTCGAGTGATTCATGCTGTCATAGTACCCTTGGGAATTTCCACATATGTCGGGGTGCTAGAGCAGGTGCTGGTGATAGAGAGCTTCCTGTAACATTCTAGAGTTGGTGGTAGAAACAAGAACGTTGGAGCCGAGACGTCTGTCGCAGCTAGCGGGCGTCGGCAAGCAGAACCTCAACGTAGGTGGCTTTCTGAAAACCGGACTCAGTGGCGTGGTTGTACACCATAGTGGGACTAGAGGGCACCAGTACAACCAAAAAAGGGTCGGTGCTATGCTTTCGAAGGGTGAGGCCACCTAGTATGGGACTTCCCGACTAGGCATGCAGAGAGAGCTTCGGGCAGGTAGCAGGTGTTCCACCATGACAGAGGCAGCGTCGTGATCAGAGTAGTGGACATAGAGGTGGTGCTAGAAGAGGAGCGGGAGGAGATGATAGTGGGAGACGACTATACGAGGTCTTCCCATATCCACTAGGCGGTCCACGTCAGGCTCCGGGAGCTGACAGTTGGGACAATGGACAACCGCGAGCTTTGGATGTCTACGATCTTGCAGATCATGAGGTAATAAGAGGTATGCTCAACATCTCTTCTACTTATTGCATTAGAATCGATAGACTCTATGTGTGGAATGATTTCCTCCCTGCTCCTAGCTTGAGGTGTTACTAGGGTGGTGCGGGGCGTCAGTGTAACCCTGGGTTGGTATGATAAAAAGCATGGGACCTTTTCCTTATTCGATGGTGTCGACTCCATCACTTTCAGAGCGTGTAAGAGAGTCCTGGTTGTGAGACATCGACTGTGAAATCTTGTGTGACCAGATATCCTTGAGTGTTTCACCATATGGATATTCTGAAGGAGGGAATCACTAGGCCTTGTTCTAGGTGCGGGCGGTGATTCAAGTCGCGGCAAGAGACGTAGAGGTTTGATCAGGGAGGTGAGTTACCCCCGAGAGACTTCGGGTCGTTTGAAACTGTGTGAAGGGATGATGAGGTTGTCTACCACCTTTCCCTAACCCCAAAGTCTTGAGTGGGTGCACGATATCTCCCACGTGACACACCTGAGAAGAAGTGTGCGTGCTCCTATGCACGTAATCGGCAAGGTCCAACCTCGCGTGAACAGATCAATCCTTTGGTCTGTGTGTGTGGTGTAGAGCTGTGCAAGAGTTCTTCTGGGTACGAGAGTGCCAGGTGTGGGCTTAGTACCCTGAGTTGTTCCCTAGTTTTGCTTTTCGGGGATGAAAATCTTGAAGGAGGGGATGATGTAAGAACCTAGTTTTTGCTGTGAAAGACTTTGGAATATTTCTTGATGTTATTCCAGAGCAATGCCTTCAGACGACGTGCGATTCCGAGACCCGGTGTGGCCAGAATTAAATTTTCTATGCGTTCACACTGGAAATGCCAAATAAATGGGATAAATTCTAAACAATGTTTCCGATCAAAGATCTGAGTGTACGGATGGGTCCACAATGAGGTGTTTACCCTAAGAACGACATAAAAATGTCGACGCATGATGTTTGGACCCCTCGCTCGCTTTCAGAATGTTAAACAGATATAATAATTAATTAATTTATTTGTTTAATGGTGAAATGCAAGAATCTCATAAATGGTGGCTCAGATTGGATAAAATAGGGAACCTTTGAGTTTGGAACATGCCGTTTACCCTTGGAGGGGTTTAAGTTTTTCGGGCGCGGCCCGTCTGTGAAAAATGGACCCAGGGGCGTTTTTTTAATTTGGCGGCTTTGGGCATTCAGTTTTATAACTTTTGAACAGGACCTCAGATTAAAATTTAGAGACCACGGTTGTGCTCGGAGCGTCATGTTTACCCAAGTGGCGGCCTCCTTTTTGTCTGCGTCAGGAGAGGATTCGGGGCATGCCGGGCGGATGGTTTAAGTATTTTCTACTTAAACACCCACATCTTCTTCTTCTTCGCCTGGGCATCCCCTTCCCTCTCATCCTCCACTCGGGCGAGGCACCTCCGGCGAGGCAACTCTTGAAAGGTAGCGGTGCGGTGGAAGACTCCCCGTGAAGCTCCGGGTATCGCCCAAGAGGTAGGATTTGTCGTTTTCGTTTTAATTTCCCGCACCATGTTCGTCCTAAATTTGTTTTGTCAATTTGCCCTCAAATTTGCAATCAAAGCCCATGAATGCATAGTATGTTTTCTGTTCTTTCCATCGCTTATTTAGGAATTGAAATATGAGTTTGGAGATGATAGAAAATGCTCGCGATGTTTGTGGGTTTTGGAGTTTTCCAACAGCTCGCGCTGTGGTCCGGCGAGCTTCGGCGCGACGACGGCTCGGTGGTCCAGGGTGCAGGCAGCAGCGGCTGGCTGGGGGCGCGGCGGCCTTCAGCGGAGGAGGTGGCCAGGGGGCTTCGGTGTCGGCCGGGGCTCGCAGATGGTGAGCGGTACTAGGTGGAGGCACCAGGCGGAGGCGTTCCATGGTGGAGCAGAGACCACGGTGGTGTTGTGCGACCCCGCGGCTGGACAGAGACACGCCACATGCGGTTCTCCACGTGGAAAGGACCGGCCTTGTCGTCCGGTCGGTGGTACCAGGCCGCGGCCAGTGGGCTGTGGAGGAGTGGACCGGACCCGCGACTGTGTCATAGGCCAGCTGTGCGGCTGGGCTATGGGCTCAGTGGGCCGGCCCAAGCGGGGCGGACCGGCAGGACCGGGCCTGTCCGGCCTAATGTTTTTCCCCCTCCAATTTTGGATGCCCGTATTTTGAGCTATGGGTGTCCGTTTTGCGCGGCGTCTGTGGAGGCGCAGACCTGACTTCGAGGCGGACTTTTTGAGATGGGTTCAGGAATTTTTAATTCTTGAAACGAGGGGCTTCGGAGGCGCGACACATCTTTAAATGAAGTGACATTTTTTTCAGGGGATCTTGTTTTGGACGGCACGGATGCGTCCGACGTCCGTTTTGAGCGCCATCACTGGCGTTGGAACCCTGTTACCGAGGTGAAGCTTTCCAGGGTGGTTTCAGGTATTGAATCCAGAGATTAGGCGTGGGCCCCATGGCCAGTCTTTTGAGCTGCGAGCAGCGTTTAGCGACTTTCTCGTCGGGCGTCCGTTCGCGACGTGCGAGTAGTCGATACTGGATGTTTTTCCGAGGGGATTGCAATGGTGAAATCCGCCCGCTCTAATTAGGCACGATGGTGCGGGCACCACAAGGGTCATTTGGGTGTTGACGGTGATTTTCTATCTCTATCACCGGGTGACCATTTTGGACAAGTGAATAGTCCATTTCGTGTACTTTTTCTAGAGGATCGCAACGGTGCGATCCGTTCGTTTTGTTTCCGGACCGGGTTGCGGGTCCCACGAAGAAACGCTCCTGTGCGGTGCGCCGGAATGAATCTTTTTCTCCAGATATCAATTACGCTCAAGTGAGCAGTCTTTTTACATGTTTTCCTGAGGGGATTGCAATGGTTCGATGCGCCCGACTGTTTTCGGGGCCGAGGCTTAGGATCACGGGACGCCGTTCGGGCGTGAGGCGGTGTTGGTGACTTTTCTATCAGATATCTGTTGTAGGCGAGTAAGTAGTCGATCTCACGTGTTTTTATGCGAGGATTATAATGGTGTAATCTGTTTAGTCTTGTAGAGCCTCTTATGCGATCTTATTAAATGTGGAAATATAAAAGGTTTCCCGGTGGGAGTTCTTCTACCATGTTTGTAGCGGACCATTGGAGTGTGATCATGTGCACTCCTGGGAGAGTGAGGTTGGTGTTTAAAGTGATGGGGTTGACTATGGCTCAACCGTTGAGGTGGAAGGTTGGATTTGTTATGTTTCACCTTTACGTTGACATTGGGTGTCGTGTGCACGATAGGCTTTGGGATGGAACGTGGTATACTCAGGGAGTATACGGGAAAACTAGAGGTACATGTGGTTCTTTGTACCAGAGAACGTTTGTGCGCTCTGTTGGGGTTGACATGGGGACACACGTCGTGTGGGACCTACGTGCGTGTCGTGATCTGCTTTACGTACTTGGACCTCTCGCAGCGTAGAGGGTCTCTCTGTACTCTTTTGTTTGACCAGTAGGGTTGAGTGGTATCCCCCTGGTTTCGTTCTCGATGGTTTGGCCGACAAAGATGGTATGTTCCCCTATTTCTTCAGTAGTGATGGGTTTCAGTACCATGCACTTTCACCGGACTACGGCACCATTTGCGACTATGGGTGTTTGTATAGTGTGGGTGTTTTCCACACTTTCTGGGATGAGTTGTCTCAGTCCGATTTGACAGTGACTCAGCGGATTAGAGTGTGATCGCCCAGAGGGGCCCGAGGAGTTTCTCCCGTCACTTTGTGTTCCCTGGTAGAGTTCTTGTGGATTCGGTGTGACCAACACTTTACGCAAGCAACGATCCTCTACCCAGGATGTTGTTTCCAGTAGGGATGAGGTTGTTTCTAGTATGGATAAGGTTGTTACCAGCAGGGCTGAGGTTGTTTCGAGCAGGGCTCGCCAGTGCGTTACCATCCAGCAGGGATGTCCATTGCAGCAGTGTTCACCGAGCAGTACCATCCAACATGGATGGCTAGAGTAGTTCCAGGTTTACCTCCAGCTAGGCTGGGCAGTGGTATCCGATGCCGGGCTTACCTCCATCAGGGCTAGGTAGTGGTCCCCGATGTCGGGCTTACCTCTAGTGGGGCTGGGTAGTGGTCCCCGATGTCGGGTTACCTTCAGCTGGGCTAGGCTGTGGTCCTATCACCGACTTTATCCGAGTCGCCCTCCAGTAGATTACCCTATTACGGGACTGGTCAGTGTGGGAATTGTCAACTATTACTAGGTATCCCTATAGTGGGAACCCGTCGACTTCCAGGGACCCTCCAGCGGGGCTGGGCAGGGGGTCACCTGTCGACTTTGAGGAGACCTCTCGACTATGGGGCAGTGACGAGTTTTGGTTTGACATTCCCCCGATACTCTCAAGTACGAGGAGTGTTTTCCCCCACCGAGACACGTCCTTGTGACGCGACCTAAAACCATGAGGGTGAGTCTGTTCCTCCCAAAGCGAATAGTATCGAGGTGTGGTGGTTTGAACCCCTTGACTTGTAGTTCGGTGCAGACGTGTGGGATGTTGGACATCGATGGTGTTTACTTCTGGGACTATTGGCGACTCACTTTTCTTGGGCTGAGATACGGGATGAAGATCCCCTTACGGTCTTTTTTGGGCTTCTGGATTGAGCATATGGACATGTATATACCTTTTCCTAGTACCCACTTCTTGGTTTTGGTTACTCTCCTTCCAGGAAAGGCAAAGACGTGTGGGGTATGCCACGTGCTTTCCGTTTCTAGATTCTCGTGGTTGGAAGAGTCTACTCTCCTACTATAGGTAGCGAAGACTCGACGAGTAGTTCATCTTCTAACCATTTCTAGCACCTTCTGTCTGGACGAGTCTACCTTCTTTCCTCATGTTGGGTTGAGCTGGACTCTTTACTATACTCTTTACTGCACTCTCGGTTGTACTCCTTTACTTTTCCTATTCTATCTACTTCTCACCCTTCGGTACCTCCTTTTTTGCTCCCTCGAGCCTTTGGGGTATCCTACTGAGTATTTTTATACTCACCCCTTCTTGGGCTTTTCCCACACTTGGTGTGCCCTTGCAGATGACGGACAGGTTGGTCATGATGTTAACGGAGCTTAGGAGATCGTGAGCTTGGACCGCATACGGTGGTCAGTGTCGGGTTCCAGGTGGGGACCCTTCCAGCTGTTTTTCTTTTGTTTACCTGTTGCCAGGTTGTGAAACTTTTCTTGTTGGGCGTGTTCTTTTCCCTTTTCTTTTCAGTTTACCTTCATCTTCCACTTTGTACTATTAGAGGTCGATTCACTTGTGGTTAATTTATAATAGTTGCCCTTTTACATTACTTGTCTTTTCTCTTTTACACTGCACTTTTGCATTGAGTGTGCTGCGCGTGTGTGTACAGGTACTTAGGAAAAGGCCTCCTCAAGTTATTGTGTCGTCGGCACTGGTCGCCAGCCCCTGGCCTATGGAGGTGGGCTTAGGGTAGTTGCGGCTCTAGCACGGGTAGGGTCGGTTCGTGAAAAACTCCATGTTTGCTCAAAACATATGACATGAACCTTTTCATTATATCTATGAAGAAAGAAACTATAAAAACACAAAATTTATCATAAATTTTCTTTGATATCTAAAATTATCCTATCATAATGATATAAGTAGGTAAATAATATGGATGGAGTATTTATACCTAAAAAAATACACTTGAGAGAATAATCCTAAACAATTCTATTATTTTCCTAGAATACGGTGTATCCAGTATTCTACATGAAAATTAGGTCTCTTAGGAAATATGGCCATGAATTTATATTTAATAATCCTTTTTAATTTTATATAAATTACATGTTTAATAATTTACATGGAATATAGTAACTTTATAGTTGTACATGACATCTCTATGGAATACTCAATGTCTAGGTCCACATTGGATCTTGGGGTTCATAGACTATACATACCGATCCACATAACCTGATATACATGGTCTGTTTAAACACAGAACACATTGTGTGGGTCTAACCCATTGTCTCATTATCTGATCATTTTTAACCCAACCGTTCATTGAATCATGCCTAAAAATTGTATATCCCAACTACCATGTTCCTAAACCAAGTTTTTATGATTGTCCCTCAATATATCATGATGTAAACAAAACTGAACTCAAGTTGTTAAATAATAAAATAATTGGGATAACATGATCAACTATGTAAATATTATTGAGGTATGCAAATTTTTATTCTTATGATTATAAAAGAATATATTCTAATTATTCAATGAAATATTTTTCTAATCCATTACCACATGATTATTTAATAAGATCTTAAATACTCTGAGTCAAACATCAAAAATGTTTATTTGAAAGTATTTAATTTTCATTTCTCATTCCTTGAAAGAATATATATAGACCCTATCCTTCTATATAAGACATTAAATGATTTTAATCATAATATACATCAAAGTAAAATACAAGGATCATGATGTCTTGTGTCTTTGAAGACTAGGTACATAAAATGTAAAAGATGGAACAAAAAACACTTCTTTATTTAATATGGATAGAGGGATACTAACTACCATTGGGATCATAAATTTGTATAGGGTACCTTGGGAAACACATGAACAAAGTGTTGAGCTAAAAAGTCTAGTAATGGAGTACACACAAGAATAAGGCTTTAACACATGTCTTAGAAGACATGAAATAATGATTACATAAGCATGGAGCTTATAGAATCATAACATATATGCATGGTATCATATAATCATGGAATAATAGTAATGTGGAAGAAAAATTAAACCTAAATTTATCATGATTCAAGGCTGACCTCCAATACCATTTCCCATAGTAGCATAAGACAAGGCCAACCACTAAGACCATTGCACATAGTATCACAAGCCAATTCTATCCCCAAGACCGTCGCACATAATTTTTCATGAGACTAATCTTTACCCAATCCCTTGGAGAGATATCTAAGAACACCCATATTAACTATACATGAATATGTATGCCACATAATGAATCATACATTATGAATCATATATAAACATAAGGGTTACCCATGGAAAGCATTGAATACCATAATCCTGACATAGAGCATAACATATGGGAGTATCATAAAAGTGTTCATGAAATAAAGCAACAGAAATATACATGGACGTTCTTAAGGGAAAATAGGCATGTATCATGGTATGTTATATCAATTAGATGTGAAAACATGTAAGAAAAAATATTTATGAAGTTTTATCATTACAACATTTTTGAGAGGTTTTATGGAAAATACTCTAGAGCCATTAAAAAAGAAGAGACAAAAATACTTTATAAAAAACAAGAAGTGAACCCAGATGGTTTTCATAATTAAAGTGAATGATTTTATAATGAAAATGGTGGATTAAAATAGTATATACAGTGAACATAAAATTAGGTAAGAATTGATAATGTTCCCTTAAAATTGGTTTTCTTATCAAGAAGTATTTAGGAGGGAATCACATTAAAACATGTATATCCAAAAAGGAGAATGATGGAACAGTCATAATAAAAGAATTTTTTATAATTAAACATCATTAATAATATTTACTTAAGTAGATATGATAACTTCATTTTCTTAAAAATAATTATAAGGAAACCTGAACGAGTAGAGGAGATTTGTGTATAATTCCTTATGGATTATCGGCATGGTATCAGGTTTACCTAAGAGGGAATACTGAGAGAGAATGGTGTTTATCATCACTTATACATAATGAGGGGAGTATGGGGGATGTGAGAAATCATACCCCATCATTAGGTATTACACATAAAATTTCATATCATAGAGGACCTTCTTGAACAAAAGAGAAATGGAGAGGAACCCTTACCTTATGTCTGTCGGTGTTATCCAATTGATATTAGTGAACTGAATAATCAAATTAGGGTCATTAATTAATAATTATAGGACCCCTTATATATGTATAATATTTATTATAACGTTCTTAATTTCATTAAATACCTCTTTGATTGGTTATAAGGATCAATTTTATTACTCGGGTTCGTTTGGTTCCATTGTTTTAATGATTAGTTTACTTATTTTCATGAATGAATAAACATGTAAGATGAAATTGGTTGTCCATAATTGAAGTTATATGAAATTTTTGGTCTTCTAGGATGTTATATGGTTTTAAATTTAATTTTTTTACTTAGAGTGAAGTCAGATCATTATATAAAACATTAATGACAAATGATTGGATTAATTTGGCGATTTTTCTCATAATTTGCAGGTTTTGCATTATTAGTTTTCATTAAGTGTGAAAGTGGATTACAGAACAACACATAATATAAAATAAATATTTAATAGTCTGGTTCAACAATAAAAATGGTTTCATTACAAGAATATAATATGGTAATAGAAATTGATAAATCATCATCCTTGAATGTGATAAATTAACACATATCTGACAGTGTTTTCATTTCTTTCATATAAAAGAAAGGGAAAAGAGCAGTGATAATAAATACTTCCATCATCATAACAAAATTAAATTAAATTTATGTTACTAGAGTAATCATACCATTTGGGTGAAGTGAGGTGAGGAAAAAATGAAAAAGAACTTGAAAGGAAATATAAGAATTGGAAAGAGGAATTTACCTCTTGAGTTTATCTCCTTTGAGAACCTCTTAAGGGAAGAGGTTTTGGCCTTATGTGTAGAAAAAATGATGATGGATGTGGGGAAGTATGTTGGGGAGAGATTTGGGAAGAATTTAAGTGAGACACAAGGCATTATAGGAGTAAAGAGAAGAGGCAAGGAGGGGTGGTAAATATAGTGGGGTGGAGGAGGGTTTTCATAATATTATAATCATTAGATTATTATTAATACATAATACAAGAAATAATGATGATTACATGACCAATAACAGTAATAAATTCATGTGAGTTCGATATTTGAGTTTATATATCACTTATGATGTTAGGAATAGTGGATTTAAATTATAAGGTATTTATATGGTAAACTATTGTACTTTATAATTCATAAAAAATTCAAGTACTTCAGAAAAATCCCAAAATTTCACACTAAATATTTCATAATTTTTAGAATCCAAAAATGAAATCCAGTTTTGAAAAATAGTTTTTTAAATATTATTAATTCAATATTTAATTAAAATAAAAATTTATTCTAAAAAACCCATTTTAAAACATTTATTTACTTATTCCAAAATATCGGTACATCATACGTTCACTTGAATATTATTTACATACTATCACAGGTGTAGAAGATATTAATTAGGGTAATTCACTATTAATAAGGGTTACATTACTATTCATAATGGTATGATACTATTAACCCAAAATTATTAATATCTTATCGGACTCCATACATCTTACAGATTGCTACCGTGAGTGTCAAATTTTCGAAATTCCATGATCAGAAGTGTCAAAATTATGTTTAAAGGTCACATAGTACTTATTAGTTCTCTATGTTGTGATTTAATGTTATTATATGACATAATTATATGAAATTAAATTTCCATTGAAAATATTGGGTCGTTACATTATTCCCCCTTATGAAATTTCACCCTTGAAATTTCATTTCCCAATCAAAGACATAAATAGGGGAGGGTAATTTTCCTTCATTGCCTCCTTCAGTTACCATGTTACCTTTTCCTAGTTATAATTCCTCCATAGTACTTTGACTAGGTTATTAGTCTTGTTATGTATAACTTTATCTATATGATACAAGATCTTCACTAGCTACTCCTCATAAGAAAGATCATTCTCCAACTACACCACCTCTTAAAAGAGTACATGCTATGGATCTAGTATGTACATTCATAAGAGGGATACAATAAAGACATCGTGCACTTTGGCCATTGTAGGTTTAAGGGCTAGTCAATATGCCACAACCCCGACATGATCATGAATAGTGAAGGGGTCGATGTACTAGAGACTTCGCTTTCCTTTCATCCCAAATCTCATGACCTTCATCTATGGAGATGTGGGGAGAATTACCATGAAACCAACTTTGAACTCAAATTCTCATCAACTTTTTGTCTGTATAACTCTTCTATTGACTTTGGGATGTCTTGATATGCTGATAAACGGTTTTCACCTTCTCCAAAATTTCTTCAACCATTTCAGGTCCTAGCATCTTACACTCACCGCCTTCATCCCAACACTCCAGTGTTCTACACTATTTCCCCTAATGGGCTTTATATGGTTCCATTCAAATGCTCGAGTGGAAAATATTGTAGTTAGAGAATTGAAATAGTGGAATATGATAGACCCATCCTCCTTTCATGTCAATAGAATTTGTTTTCAACATATATTACAGTGTCTGAATAGTTTGCTCAGATTGGCTATCAATTTGAGGATGAAAGATTGTACTGAAGTTCAGGTCAGTGCTTAGAGCATATCAGAGACTTTTCTAGAACTTTGATGCGATTCTAGGCTCACAATAAGATATAATATATAGTGGTACTCCATGCAGCATTACCACTTCATTGATATTTATATCCATGCATGTTGATCAAATGAGAAGTCCTCCCGAATTGTGATAAAGTGAGCTATCTTTATAAGATGATCCACAATGACCCATATAGAATTGTTTCCTATAGATGTCCTTGGATGTCCAGTGACAAAGTCCATGGTTATGTTCTCCCACTTCCATGTTGGTATGGGTAGTGGTTGCATAATCCCCTTAGACTTTTGTCTCTCATCCTTCACTTGTTGACATACCCGGCACTTTGATGTATATTCAGCAAACTCCCTTTTCATATTATCCCACCAAAAGTTTTCTCAAACATATCGATGCATCTTGGTTCTACATGGGTGGATTGAGAAGGTTGAGCTATGTGTATCATCAGAGGCTTATTATTTATCTTTTAATCGAATGGTACAAATAATTGTGACCCAAATCTTACATTTCCATCCTTGTAAATTTTGAAATCGGAGGATTTCCCATTTCTAATAGCTTCCACCCTTTACTAAATTTCTACATCTTTTCTTTGAGAATTACTTATTTTCTCCACAAGGGATGGATGAGAAATCATTTGAGAAATGATTGATGATGTTCCTCCTTTAATGATTCCATGTACATCCTCTATAAATATAAGAATACCAAATAATTTTCAATTCTCATCATTGATAATGATGCAAGATTCTTTCTACGTAGAGCATTCACCACCTTGTTTGCCTTACCGAGATGGTAGTGGATTGAGTAGTCATAATCCTTGATGAGCTCTATCCATATTCGCTAGTGCATATTGAGCTATTTTTGTGTGAATATATATTTGAGATTATTTTGATCAATATTTATCTCACACTTCCTCCATAAAGATAATGACGCTAGATTTTCAGTTCAGGGATCACAACCTCCAAATCCAGATCATTTGTGGGATATTTTTACTCGTGTATTTTCAGCTACCATGAGTCAAAGGATATCACATTATCATTTTTCATTAGCACGCAGCCTAAGACATTCTTTGAAGAATCACAGTACACAATAAAGTGTTCTCCACTTGTTGGGAGTGTGAGAACTTTCACCATGATAAGCCATTTTTCAGCTCCATAAAATAGTCTACACATTACTATGTGTAGAAAAAATTTACTCCCTTCCATGTTAGCTTGGTCATTGGGTTTGAAAATAATGAAATGTTCTTTAGAAATCACTGACAATACCCAGCTAGACCCAGAATGCAGCGGATCTCCGTTATTGATGTTGGCCTGGGCCACTCTTCAATTGTCTTCATCATGGAAGGGTCCACATATATCCCTTTTCTGGTGATAAAATTCCCCAGGAATGATACTTCCACCATCCATAACTCACATTTACTGTACTTTTCATATAGATTCTCCCTTTGCAATGTTTTTAACACAGTATTCAAATGTTCTTCATGTTCCTCATTTCTATTGTAGTATAGCATAATATCATTATTAAAGACTATAACAAATTTTTTGAGGAAATCTATAAAGAATCTATTCATTAAATCCATGAAAATATATGGATCATTAGTGTGTCCATAGGGAATCACTATGAAATAATAGTGTCCATACCTCGTTTGCAAGGCAGTCTCAGGAATATCTTCCTTCCTCACCTTTAATTAGTTATATTCCGACCGAAGGTCCTCCTTAGATAAATAACTGGCCCCACAATTCTGATTGAAGAAGACATATATTAGTGGAATGAGATACTTATTCTTTTTCAATATTTTATTAAGCTCATGATAATAAATTTATAGGAGCATTGATCTATCCTTCTTCTTGAGGAAGAGAACTGGCATACCCCATGGTGAAACACTCAGGCGTATAAAAACCTTCTCAAGATTCTTTTTTAACTAGTTATTCACCTCTTTTAGCTCTATAGTGGCCATTATGTAAGGTGACATTGACAAAGGTAGAGATCCATGAGTAAGATAAATTGATAACTCAACCTCTTGATTAGTGGGAAGAGTATACAACTCTACAAAGAATACATCAGTGTAATCCCTTACGATGCGCATGTCTTCCGGAATGATTCTCTCCTTTTCCCCAGTCATTTGAGCTAGAAATTCTTAATTATAAGGAATTAATTTGCACAATTAGGAAAATGATTCTAAATTAGATTCATCTTCCTCCTTAAAATTGTAAAGAATCATAGGAGTCTTCGGTATGTGAAGATTGATCTCCATTTCCCAACAATTGATGTTTTCTTTTTATAAAGATAGCCAATCCATGCCCAAGATAATGTCAATCTCCAGTGAAGGAATTATGACAATATTTTCTAGTTGGTTCATTCCATAATTGTTAACCAGAAACGAGTTATAAACGATGGATGTAATGATTTCCCCAATCACCATTCTCAAAAATAACCTTTCCTCCAAATTTCAAGGTGGTGTTTGAATTGTTCTACTAAACTTGCAAGATATGAAAGAATGTGTAGAACTAAAATCAAATAGAAAGTTTTCTATTGTTGAATGAATAATTACCATACTTGTCACGACATCATTTTTCATCCCCATGTCCACAGTAGTGATTGAATTAGATCAACCTTGTTACCTTGGAGATTATGTTGATTGCCTTTGACAGACCTTGGCTTAAAGAAATTGTTTGCATAATTCCCACAATCTTTGTAGTTGTAAAACTGCCCTAGAAGCTGAGTGTTGATCTAAACCTCCCCTTATTCATCCACATTAGAGGGATTCATCATATCCCTTTAGAATTTCTTGCCCAGATGTCCCATTTTCCACATTTGAATCAATCTGTGGTTCCAATTAGACAATTCCCATGATGCTTCTTCCCACAACCTTTACAAGTGGGATATTCGGGTTTCTTTCCATCATAGTATTTGTTGGTTGAACCACCCATGTTGTTCTCCATTTTTTTCTTCCTTTTATTGGGCCCAAAATACCACTATGAGTCTCTAATATCTATTTCAACCTTGAGGGAACAATGGAAAAACTCCTTATAACCGTCGAAGAGTCTCTAATAGCCAATGATTTTCATAGACTCAGCTTTGGCCCACTATTTAAGTGATCCACCTTTCTTTCAGTGTTCATGACAATGCTAGAGTCATAACTTTAAATACTTGTATTGTTTTCTTCATATTCCCTAAAGGAATCATAATCATTCTACACGAGTCCTAGGAACACTCTTCATCTTGAGATGGAGGGTTCGATGAAAATATTTATCAAAAAACATCCTATTGGATTCCTCCCAATCCATGGAATAAATTTACACATAGGGCTTCTTATTCTTAACTAGTGTCCACCACTGATCAACCTCCACATCAAAATGATATACCTATAGTAGTCTTTGTCTTCTTCTGAGCACTAGAGGATGGAGAATATCTTTTTGATGGAGTTAATCCACTATTCTACAAGGAGGGGATCAGAAGATCCGCTAAACATGGGAGGCCTTTCCATCATGAAGGATTCAATATAGCATTCTATTTCCTTGAAGGAGGATAGCATTCCACATGATTGAAGTTATTATTCATAACTTGATCTAGCTGAGTTAGTACTGTCATAATGTTTTGAGAACCCATTTCCATCATATCTAACATATCATTAAGGAAATACTCACATTTCCTATCACATTTGTTGTTGGAACATGTTCTTATATTTCCCAATACTAACTAAGAAAAATAACATAAAATTAGAGGTCTTGAATAATTAGTATTTGATAAAAAAGGAAAATTTTGAACATAAAAGGACACACTTGTAAAGAAGAAGTATATCCTAGCTTGTGATTCCTTATGCTTAAATCTTGGTTATCCTTGATCTATTTATTATCTTATATTCTTGTGGTATTTTTACCTTATTAATGGTTTTTACTATGCTCAGGAATTTAGTAATGCATATCCCTCGAGGGTGTCAAACAAAGAGTGCAGCAAGGCCTGTTGCCATGTACTGGGATACCCCAGGTTATGCATGAAACCCCTTATCAATGATTTCACATCTAGGTATATCTATGGAAGATCCTCCTATACATATTTGTATCTATACAATGAAGTATTTTTTTATAAACTATTAACTCTATACATACCAAAATTTAGCAATGATATCTAATACTTAGTATCATCCTTATGGTCTCACTAAGGTTCTCTATCCATAATCCCCAAAAATAACTAGAACATCCTCTGATACAATCATTAGAGACCCTAGCCTTTTACATAAGACATTAAATAATTTTAAGAATAAAATACATCAGAATACAAGCCACGGATCGTGATTTCTACTGACCATGAAGACTAGGTACATAAAAAATAAAAAATGGGACAGAAAAAAAACACTTCTTTATTTAATCCTCATAGAGGGATAATAAATTCCATTGTGCTCATACATATAAAAAGGGTATCCTGGGGAACACATGAACAAAGGGATGAGATAAAAATCCCATTAAGGGAGTATACATAAGAATAAGCCTTTAGCACATGGGTTAGAAGGCATGATATAATGATAAAAAAAGCATGATGCATATGAAATCATTACATATAAACATGAGATCATATAAAAATGGAATCACAGTAATGTGTTTGAAAATAAAACGTTATTTTAGTACGAGTAATGGCTAACCTCTAAGACTGTTTACCATAGTAGCACAAGACAATGCTAACCGCCAAGACCGTTGCACATAGTTGTACAAGCTAAGGTTAACCGCAAAGAACATCACACATGACGTCCCATGAACCTCAACATTACCCAATGCATTGGAGCACTATCTAGGATCACCCATATTAACTATCCATGAATATGTTTTCCAAAAAATGTATCATACAAAATCAATCATATATAAACATAAAGGTTACCCATGGAAAGGATTGAGTACCATTATCCTGACATAAATAATAACAAATGGGAGTATAATAAAAGTGTCCATGAAAAAAAGAAACTAAAATATACATGAAAATTCATAAGGGAAAATAGCCACAAATCATGGGATGTGATTCTATGTATAAGTTAATACATGTAATAAAATTATTTAAAAAGGGTTTTAATTTGAACATTTTTGAGGGGTTTTAAGGAAAATAATATAGAGGCTTTAAAATAAAAAAGAAAATGATACCTTATACAAAACCATAACTAAACCAAAACAAATTTCATAGTAAAAAGTTCTTATTTTAAAAATTCAATGGTGTCTTAAAAGAGAAAATGATTTCACTTAAAATCAGGTAATAATTCATGAAGTTTCCCTTAAAATAGGTTTGGTTATCAAGAAGTTTTGAGGAGGGGATCACATAAAAAATGTATATCCCAAAGAGAGAATAATGGAAGGTTATTGATAAATGAATTTTTAATAAGTAAACATCATTTATAATATTCACATAATTAGATAAGATAAATTTATTTTGGTAGAAATAAAGATAAGGAAAAGTGAAGGAGTGGTGGAGATTTGGGGAGAATTCATTACATATTATTGACATGGTATCGTGCGTACCTAAGAGGGATTCATGAGAGAGAAAGGGATTTCTCATCACTTATAAATCATGAGGTAATTATTGGGGAGGCATGAAATCATAACCCAAAATTTGGTATTACACATAAAATGGCATAGCATACACGACATTCCTGAACAAAAGTGAAATGGAGAGGATCCCTTACCTTAAGTTTGTTGGTGTTCTCCACATGATGTTAATGAACTGAATAATCAAAAGTGGTTCACTAATTAATAATTAATGAACCTCTTATATATGTAAAATATTTATTATATCCTTTTTATTTTCATTAATGTCCTTTTGGATTTGATATCAATTTCATTGCTGAGGTCTGTTTACTTCTTTGGTTTTCTTGATCGGTTTACTTATTTTTATGAAAGGATAAACACGTAAGATGAAAGTGGTTGTCCAGAATTGAAGTTATATGAAATTAGTGAACATATATGAGATTAAATGGTTTTAAATTTAATTTTTTACTTGTATTGAAGTTTAATCATTATATAAAACATTAATGATAAACGCTTGGATTAATTTGGAAATTTTTCTCATTTTTAACTTGTCTTTCATTATTATTTTAAATTAAATGTGCCAGAGGATTCTAGAAAAACACATAAGATAAAATAAATATATAATAGTCTTTTTAAATTGTAGAAATGGTTTCAGGACTAGAATATAAGATGGTAATATAATTTGATAAATCGACAATCCTTGAATGTGATCAACTAACACATCTCAGATGATGTTATTGTCTCATTCGTATAAAAGAAAGGTAAAAGGGAGATGATAATAAATTATTCCATTATCATAACAAATTTCGAGTACATGTTTGTTACTATAGTTATTATACCATTTGTGTAAAGGGAGGTGAGGAAAAAAAGATCCTGAAAGTAAATAAAGGAATTGGAAAGAGGAATTTACATATTGAGGACATCTCCTTTGAGAACCTTTTAAGGGAACAGTTTTTCACCTTTTGAGAAGTCAAAAGGATGTTGGATGTGGGGAAGGATTTTGGGGATAGATTTGGGTAGACTTTAAGCAAGTTACAAGTCTTGGGAGGAGTGAAGAGATGAGGTAAAGAGGGGCGGTATTTATAGAGGAGGAGATTAGGATTTTCATAATATTATAATCATTAGTTTATTATTTTTCCATAAGACAAGAAATAGTGATGATTCCCTGAAAAGAATAGTAATAAATATAATTGAGTTCAAGATTTGGGTGCTTAAATCAATTATTATTTTAGGAAGAGTGGATTTAAATTATAATGTATTTATACAGTAAATTAATGTATTTTACTATTCGTTAAAAATTCAAGTATTTCAGAAATACTTAAAAAATTCACCCAAACCATTTTTTGATATGTAGAATCCAAAATTGAAATACATTTTTTATTTTTTTTTCTAAATATTATTAATCTAATATATAATTAAACTCATAATTTATTCTAAAAAAACCGGTTTTAAAACATTTATTAACTTATTCCAAAATATAGGTACATCATACTTTCACTTGAATCTTATTTATATATTATCACATATAGGGTTAATATTAATTATGGTATATAACAATTTATAAGGGTTAAATAACTATTCATAAGGGCATGTTGCTACTCACTATGAACTATGTTTTTCTTATCGGACTCCAAACATCTTACTGATCACAACTGTGATTGTTGGATTTTTGAAATTCCAAACACAGAAGTGTAAAAATTATGTTTAAAGGTCACATAGTATATAGTTTTTCATTGTGTTATGATTTTATTTGATTATATGACATAATTATAAGAAATTAAATTTCCATTGAAAACTTTGGGTTGTTAAATTATTCCCCCTTATGAATTTTTTCCCTCAAAATTTCCTTTTGTATTGTAAGACACAAATCTATGCAGATACTTTTCCATCATTGACTCCTCCAGTTCCCATGTCGCCTTTTCATAGTTATGGTTCCGATACATTACTTTGACTAGGTGAGTAGTATTTTTACGTAGAAATTTATTTCTACAATTCGTGATCTTCACTAGAGACTCCTCATAAGAAATGTCATTCTCCAACTGCACCACCTTTTAAGAGAGTTCATGTGAAGGATTAGGTATATACTTCGTTAAGAAGGATACATGAAAGACATCATGTATTTTGGCCATGGTAGGTGAAAGTGATAGTTGATTTCCCACTACCCTGACACAATCAATAATCTTGAAGGGGCCGATGTACCTGGGAATTAGCTTCCCTTTCTTCAGAAATCTCTTGACCTTTTTCCATAGAGATATGCATAGAAATACCATGTCACCAACTTTGAACTCAAGGTATCATCCAAGATTGTATTCATAACACTTTTATCGACTTTTGGATGCCTTGATATGATGATGAATGGTTTTCACCTTCTGGACAATTTATTAAACAATTTCAGGTCCTAGTAGCTTACGATCACTGACTTCATCCCATAACGCTGTTGTTCTACACCTCTTCCCATAAAGGGATTGATATGATGCCATTAAAATGCTCAAGTATAAAATATTTTATAAGATAATTCAACCAGTAATAGAAGTTGGTCCCATACTCCATTCAAGTCTATAAAATATGCTGTCAACATATCTTCTAGTGCCTGAATAGTTCACTCTAATTGGCCATCATTTTGAGGATGACATGTCGTACTGATGTTCAGTTCAATGCTTAGATCATGTTAGATACTTTTCCAAAACTTCTAGATGAATCTCAGATCACAATTGGATATAATAGATAATATTACCCCATTAATAATTACCAATTATTTGATATATATCCATGCACATTGATCTAATGAGAAGTCCTCTTGAATGTTGATAAAGTGAGTTTTTTTCATAAGAAGATCCAAAATGAACCATATATCATTGTTTCCTCTAGCTGTCCTTTGAAGTCTAGTAAAAAGTACATGGTGATGTTCTCCCCCTTGAATGTTGGTATTGGTAGTGGTTGCATCATCCCCTTATACTTTTTTCTCTCAATATTCACTTATTGACATACTTGGCACTTTGATGTATATTCAGCAATTTTCTTTTTCATATTTTCCCACCAAAGGTTTTCTCATAGATATCAAATCATCTTTGTGATCTCTAGGTGGATAGAGAAGGTTGAGCTATGTGAGTCATTCAGAATCACCTTATTTATCTCTAAATTTTATTTTACACATAATAGGGACCCAAATTATAAAACTCCATCCTTGTTAAATTTGAAATCGGAGGATTTCCCATTTCTGAAAGCGTCCACCCTTTTATGAATTTCCTCATCTTTTCTTTGAGAATCCGTTATTTTCTCTATGAGGGATGGTTGAGAAATCATTCGATAAAGGATAGATGATGTTCCTCACTTAATTATTACCATGTAAATCCTCTTAAAATGTAAGAAGATCAAACCCTTCTCAAATATCATAATTGATAAAGATGTAGGATCTTTTTTACATAGATCATTCGACAACTTGTTGGCCTTACCAGGATGGTAGTTGATTGATCTGTAATAATCCATGATGAGATATATCCATATTTTCCCATGAATATTATGCTTTTTTATATGAATATATATTTTAGACTCTTGTGATTAGTATATATATCACACTTCTCCCCATATAGATAATGCCACAAAATTTTCAAGGCAAAGATCATAATCGCAAACACCAGATCATGTGTGGGATAGTTTTGTTCATGGATCCTTAGATTCCTTGAGGCATAGGCTATCACTTTCTCATTTTTTATTTTCACAAATACTAATCACTTTATTATTTAATCATTTTACACCATTAATTGTTATCAACTTGTTGGGAGTTTCAGTATTAGCGTAGTGATAAGACTCTTATTCAACTCCTTAAAATAGTCTTTACATTCTTGAGTCTAAAAAAGTTTTACTCCATTCTATGTTAGCATTGTCATTGGGCTTGGAAATAGTGATATGTTCTTCACAAATCGTCGATAATACCCAAATAGACATAGAATGATACAGATCTCCATTACAGATGTTGGCCTAGGACACTCTTCAATGGCCTTAATCTTGGAAGGGTCCATAGATATACCTTTTCTGGTCATAAAATTACAGAATAATGATACTTCCTCCATACATAACTCACATTTACTATACTTTGCATACATATTCTCCCATAAAAATTTATTTAACATAGTATTGAAATGATCCTCATGCTCATCCTCTCTCTTGGAGTATATCAGAATATCATTAATAAAGACTACTAAATTTTTTTGAGGTACTATCTAAAGGCTCTATTCCTTATATCCCCAAACATTTTGGGAGCAATAGTGTGTCCTAAGGGCATCACTATGAACTCATAGTGTCTATACATTTTTCAAAAGGCAGTCTTGGGAATATATTCCTTCCTTACCTTTAATTGGTGATATCCTGACTGAGGGTCCACCTTAGAGGAATAAATGACCCCACGAAGATGATTGAACAAGTCATCTATCCATGGTAGGGGATACATGACCATTATCGTGATTTTATTATGATTATGATGATCAATGCAGGGGAGAACTTATCTATCCTTCTTTTTTGATAAAGATGACTTGTGTACCCCATGGTGAAGCACTCAGGTGTATAAAACTCTTTTCCAAATTCTATTGTAACTACTTCTTTAGCTCTTCTAGATCTACAGTGGCAATTTTGTATAATTTTTTTTGATATAGGCAGAGACCTATGAATAAATTCAATTGATAACTAAACCTATTGATCATGAGGAAGACTAGACAACTCATTAGGAAATACATTAGTGTAATCCCTTTTGATGCGTATGTATTCAAGAATGATTCCCTCCCTTGTCTCAATCATTTGAGCTAGACATGATTTCTCATAAGGAATTAATATCCACACTTGATACAAGGATTATAATCGAGATACATCTTCCCCCGTACTCTTTTAGTGAATTGAAGGATGCTTCAGGATGTGAAGAGTGATCTCCCTTTCCAGGAAGTTGATGTATCCTTTTTATAAGGATAACCAATCCATGAACATGATAGCATCAAACTCCAGTAAAGGAAGTATGAAGAGATTTTATTAGAGGTTAAGTCCACAAATGTTAGCTGGGGATGAGTTATAGACCTTGGCCGCAATGATTTTCACATTCAATGTTCTCATATATAACGTTTCCTCCAAATTTTGAGGTGGCATTTGAATAGTTCAACAAAACATGCAATATATAAAAGAATTCATAAGACTAGAATCAAATAGTAAATTTATTATTCTTCGATGAATAACTAGCATACCTATCACCAAGTCATTGTTCGGATCCATGTCAGAAGTAGTGATAGAAAAAGGCCTTATTTTTTTGCCTTGGAGGTTATTGTTGATTGCCACCGATAACCCTTATCTTATGGGTTTTTTTCATAATTCCTATGCTTCTTGTAGTTGTATCACTGCACTACAAGTTGAGTGTTGATCTGAAGCATCATTTCTTCTTCCACATCAGTGGTATTCTTCATATACCTTCAGTAGTTCTTGGATAGATGTTCCAAGCTTCCACATTTGAAGCAATTCCAGATTCCCTTTAGATAGTTCCCAGGATTCTTCATCCCACAACTTTTACAAGTGGGATATTCAGGTTTATTTCAATCATGGGATTTGTTTATGGAACCACCCATGTTTTCCTCAATTTTTTTTCTTGTCACTGATCCCATTAGACCACTGAGAGTCTTCAATCACCATTTCAACCTTAAGGTCACAACATAAAATCTCTTCATAACTGTCTAAGTCTCGAATCACCAAATATTTTGTAAAGTCTGCTTTATCATGCTAATGAAATGATCTACCTTGATTTTTGTGTTTCTGAAAAAGCAGGATGCATACCTTGCAAGACTTATAAAGATTTCTTCATAGACCCCTATGGAATCATCTTCCTTCTGCTTGAGTATGATGAACTCCCTTTCCATATTGAGAGGGAGGGTTCGACGAAAATATTTATTGAAAAACAACATCTTGAATTCCTCCCAATCCAAGCGATCAATTTCCTCCTAGGGATTCGTATTATTTAATCAGTTTCCACCACTGATTAGCTTCCTCATCAAAATGATAGAGTAAAAGTACAACTTTCTCTTATTTTGAGCACTGGAGAATAAAAAATATCTTTTCATTAGAGTTAATCCACTGTTCCTTGAGGAGGGGATCGAAAGATCCACTAAATGTGGGAGTCCTTTTCCGCATAAAGGATTCAACAGATAATTGCTATTTTTTGGAGGCAGAGGGAATTCCACGTGATTCAATGTGTTATTCATAACTTGAGACAGATGAGCAAGTACTGTCATGATGGTTTGAGTACCCATTCCCATTATATTAAGCATATCATTAGGGAAATATTCCCTTTTCCTATCACATTGTTTATTGGAACATTTTCTATTATTTCCCTCCATTAACTAATAAAAATAAAGTAAAATTATAGGACTTGAATACTTAGTTATTGAACATAAAAAAGGAAAAATTTTGAACATAAAATGATAAACATATAAAGAAGAATTATATCCTAGTTTGTGATTCCTTATGCTTAAATATTGGTTATACTCGATCAATTTTATAAACTATATTATTATGAGATTTTTTTATTCCCTTAATAATGGTTTTTAGTAATATCAGGAATTTACCAAACAATATCCCCAGGGAGTGTCGAACCAAGAGTGCAGAAATGACCATTGTCATGTACTGGGATACTTGGGGTTAGGCCCGAAACTCCTAGTCAAAGTTTTCACTCCAAGGTACATCCATGCTAGAGCCACCTCTACCTGTTTGTATCGAGACAAGGATATATTTTATAGATAAACCACTTACTCTATACTTACCAAAATTTAAGGATGTTCTTTATACATAGTCTCATCTTTGAGGTTCTCCCTATGGTTCTCTATTCCTAATCCCAAAAAATACATAAACCATCCTCTGATACCAACTATAGAGACGCTAACCTTTACATAAGACATTACATGATTTTAATCATAATATACATCAGATTACAATCCAAGGATCATGAATTCTAGTGGCTTTGAATACATGGTACATTAAACATAAAACATGGTACAAAAAGGAACTTATTTATTTAATCTTCATTGAGGGATCCTAACTTCCATTGTAATCATATATCTGTATTGGGTACCCTAGGGAACACATGAATAAAGGGATGAGCAAAAAAACCCAGTAAGGGAGTATACTTAAGAATATGGATTTGACACACGAGTTAGAAGGAATGACATAATGATAACAAAATCATGGATAATATGGAATCATAACAAATAAACATGGGATTATATAAACACAGAATCATAATAATTTGGAAACAACATAAAACATGAATTTAGTATGGGTCAAGTCTGACCACCAAGACCATTTCCCATAGTATCACAAGCCAAGGCTAACTGCTAAGACCATTGCACGTAGTATCACAAGCCAAGGCTAACTGCCAAGAACATCACACATAACGTCTCATGAGACTCAACATTACCCAATGAATTGGAGTGATATCTAGGAACAACCATATTAACATTACATGAATATGTTTTTCACATAATTAATCATATATAATCAATCATAGATAATCAATCATATATAAACATAAGGGTTACCCATGGAAAGGATTGGGTACCATAATCCTAACAAGAAG
Source organism: Viscum album (assembly GCA_963277665.1). Classification (NCBI taxonomy): domain Eukaryota; kingdom Viridiplantae; phylum Streptophyta; class Magnoliopsida; order Santalales; family Viscaceae; genus Viscum; species Viscum album. The sequence continues at coordinate 831,510,276 of OY728147.1, read as the reverse complement.
CATAAAAATGGGTGTATCATAAATGTGTACATGAAATTAAGGAATTAAAATATACATTTACATTAATAAGGGAAATAGGCATGCATAATGCTAAGTGATTGCAAGTATAAGTGACAACATGTAAGAAAAGTATTTAAGATGTTTTAGCATTAAAACATTTTTGAGAGGTTTTACGGAAAATACTATAGTGCCCTTAAAATATAAAAGGGAACAATAATTTATACAAAAATAGAAGTGAAACTAGAAGGTTTTGATAATAAAAAGGTCTAATTTTATAATTACAATAGTGGGGTAATATAGAATATATAGTTCACGTGAAATTGGGTAAGAATTCGGGAGGTTCCCTTAAAACATGTTTTCTTAGAAGGAAGTATTAAGTAGGGAATAACATAAAAACATGTATATCCCAAAAAGATAATGATTGAAGGTTCTTGATAAATGATTTTTTACAAGTAAACTACATTTATAATATGTACATATGTGGATAAGATTACTTCATTTTTGTATAAATAAAGATAAGGCAACCCAAATGAGTAGAGGAGATTCAGGTAGAATTCTTTACAGATTATCGACAGGGTATAACTTGTATCTATGATAGATAAATGAGAGAGAAGAGGGGTTATCATATTTTATAAATCATTATGGAATTATTGTGGAGGTGTAAAATCATACAACATCATTAGGGTTTAAACATAAAATGGCATATCATAGAGGACATTCTTGAACAAAAGTGAAATGGAGAGGATCCCTTACCTTATGTCCGTTGGTGTTCTCCACTTGATATTATTGACATGAATAATCATATTTGGTTCATTAATTGATAATTAAAGAACTTATTAAATATTTAAAATATTTATTATAAACTTTTTATTTTAATTCAAGTCTTATTTTATTGGTTATAATGTTCAATTTCATTGCATGGGTTTGTTTGCTTCCTTGGTTTTAAAGACCGGTTTTCTTATTTTCAGGAATTGATAAACATGTAAAATGAAAGTGGTTATAAAAAATTTTAGTTATATGAAAATAGTGAAAATACAAGAGATTACATGGTTGTAAATTTAATTTGATTACATGGAGTGAATTAAAATCATTATATAAAACATTAATGAAAAACCCTTGGATTAATTTGGGGATTTTTCTCATAATTAAATTGTTTTGATTTATTATTTTACATTACTTGTTAAAGAGGATTATATAAAAAAAATTAAGATAAAATACATATTTATTATTCTGTTTCAACCATATAAATGGTCTCAGGACCACAATATAATATTTTAATAGAAATTGGTAATCCCCCATCCATGAATGTGATAAATTAACACATCTCAAACAGTGTTTTCATTTCTTTCATATAAAAGAAAGAGAAAAGAGAGATGATAATAAATTATCCCATTAGAATAACAAAATTAAAATACATTTATGTTACTAGAGTTATCATACCATTGGGGTTAAGGGAGGTGAGAGAATGAAAGAAAGAAAATAAATTGAAAGGAAATAAATGATTTGGAAAGAGGAATTTACCTCTTGAGTTTATCTCCATTGATAACCTCTTAAGGGAAGCGGTTTTAGCCATTTTAGGGTACCAAAGTCTTATGGACATGTGGAATGATATTGGGGAGAGATTTGGGTAGAATATATGTATGGAAAATGTCTTTATATGAGTGAATAGAAGAGGTAAGGAGGGGTGGTAATTATAATGGAGAGGAGGGTTTTCATAATTTTATAATCATTACTTTATTATTTTTCCATAAGATAAGAGATAGAGATGATTCCATGACACAGAATAGTAATAAATGCATGTGAGTTATATTTTTTTTCTTACATCACTTATGATTTTAGGAATAGTTGATTTAAATTATAATGTATTTATACAGTAAATTAATGTATATTATTATTCACAAAAAAGCCAAGTATTTCAGAAAAATCAAAAAATTCACTATAACCATTTTTCAATGTGTAAAATCCAAAATTGAAAACCATTTTTGAAATAATTTTTTTAATATGATTAATTTAATAATAAATTAAAATCACAATTCATTAAAAAAACTTTTTTTAAAACATTTATTTTCTTATTCCAAAATATAGGTACATCATACTTTCTGTTGAATCTTATATATATATTATAATATGTAAGGATAGTATTCATTAGTACATATCACTATTCACAAGGAAAACATTAATATTCATAAGGGTATGTTACTATTCATCAAAATTTACGTTTTTCTTATCAGACTATAAGCATCTTATTGATTGCAACCGTGAATGTCATATTTTTGAAATTCCAAACACAAAAGTGTCAAAATTATTTTTGAAGGTCACATAGTACTTAGTAGTTCTCTGTGTTATGATTTCATGTTATCATATGAAGAAATTATATGAAAATAAATTTCCATTTAAAACACTGGGTCGTTACAAAATAAATACTAATATATATAAAATTATTATCCACTTTGAGTATATAATTATTTGAATATATAAATTTTCTGGTCATGTTCATCATTGGAAAATTTATTTTTTGATTCCTGAATCTAAAAAGTATAAAACTTTTATAAAACTGTCACATAAAATGTTTATAGAATAGAAAACCATTAAATCAAAATTTTACTCTTCAAAAATCATCAGGAGTTATTAATGATTAAACTACAATCAATTGTTTGTTAAGGAATTATATTTTAATCCTTTCAAAATTGAATTAATTTCACCTCTATAGAAATATAAGTGAACCAATCATGATATGAATAGGATCAAATATGACTATTTATGTGATGTGTGATGTTTAGAAAAAGAGTTAAAGAGTCCCACCATAATATAATATTATCAATAATTAATGATAATTTCATATTCCCACATTATTATTGTTTCCATCAACATGGAAATTTTAAATAACAAAAATAAAACCCATTTTTGTGTGAAGAGAGAGATAGAGAGAGAGAGTGAAGAGGGAGAGAGAGGGAGAGAGAAGGGGGAGGGAGAGGGAGGTGGGAAATATTTATTCTATAGGGGTTTTCTAGCACCAAAGAATAATAATAGAAATGGGACAATGTTTTCCATTTAGTACATAGAGAAATTTAAAAAAGGGAGAGGAATTAATACTTTCCATAAACCCCCTATAAATCAGAATTAATTTCAACTAATATTTACATTCCATTAAATACCATCCTAAATGATCACACACCAAAAAAATATCAAATTCTGGGAATCTATATGACACATTAACTCTACTTTTCAATGCCCACACCACCTCACTTCGATGTGGCCAGTTGGAATGTGAGATGACGTCCCTTCCCATAAATTAATCCTACTTAACTGGTGGAATTCTAGTGGATATTGCATCTCTGATATGACATACTACAGTTACAACGAATCCATTATATGTATTTTATTATGTTTATATAAATATAATGATTGTTCAAAATATTTTTTAGTTATCATATAATTAAAACTAGTTTATATTCTAAATTTTACTTAATATAGGCACCATATACAGTTGAAGCGGCTATAAGACATGAAAATCTGGAGAATGTCTCATTTGGATGTAGTCAGCATGATATCAGGGATTAGTTTTTATATTGGATTCATGTTTATATGGTTTTTATTTATAACTAAAACTTATATTTTTTCTTTTGAAACATATGAATTCCATGTTTTATATTATATTATCTATATATATATGTATATGTTGTATTTTCTGTGTTTGTTTTGAAAATTGAAATTATTAGATTATGTATGTTGTAATTATATGTGAATTTTTATATTGGATTTTTTATTTTATTTTAGGGGTTAGTGACTACTCTGTTTTTTATAATTAGCTATAGTTTTACCTACCATAAAATTTAATAACCATTAGTAACTATTTCATAGTTTTTTAAACTAATAATAATCATTGTAAAATCAACATGAAATTATTTTATCCCAATAAAAATTATTTTTATATGGTTCTAACCAACACTATATATAGTATGTTATTCATAAAATAACCACAGATTTAATTATTAATATTCGTTTGAACCATCATTAATTTATAAAAACCTCATAAAAAATTAACACCTGCATACATTCTCAAAAAGGTTTCAAAACCACCACCAAATAAGGATGTGAAATGGTTTAATAGAACTACCAAATATAAAAAAAATTATTAATTAATTGGAAACATAGAAAATAATTAATGTTTGAAATACTTTCCCCAATTAATGGTGGTGTTTAAAACAACCAAATTTGACAAAATAATATAATACCACTGATAGATATTTTTTCTTATATTGTATATCTAAAATAATGAAAAAAATAATGGGTATGTACATGGAATAATTTAATATAAAAAATTTAGGTGTGATGAAATTGAATATTTCCGTACTGATTTCTTATAGAATTAATGTTTTATATATGAATATAAAGAATAAATATAAAATCCAAAAATAAATAAATAAGGAAGAAGGTTAAAAGAGACCAATAAGTATAGAGAGAATATGGAAAATATTCAATAAATAAAAGGAGATCATACTAAGTAAGGAAGAGAGAAGAAACTCTACTATTGTTTTTATTTATAAATAATAATTTTTAGGAAAATTTATAATCCTATTGGAATATGTTGTAAAATAATAAGAGAACTCAAGGAGTGATAAAGATTTAGAAGAAAGTAATATAGATCATATGTTAAAAACTGACCATGAAGTGTTAATTAATTGAAAAAATTAACAAAAAAATATATATACACTCAGGAATGATGTTGTGATGTTTAAGAGGGACATAAGTAAATTACACACAAATTAAAATGATATTTTTGAGGGGATCAATCTTCATAAATTAAAAATTTCTGGCCAAGAATATACAATGTAATATTTTTAAAAGAAATATGATTTTAAAGGAAAATATTTGAACTGTGAAGAATGAAGTTTTATTAGGGATGAGAATAACCTAGTAAATATAATAAATGACTATGATATTGATTTTCAAATAATGGCTGATTCATTTTAGTCTCATGAGAAATGTTGCGTAGAAGAACATGTAAAACTACACTAGTGATAAAAAATGATAAGTTTATTTTTATTAATATTAAGGGTTCAAAAATCCAATATTTTCAAGAATAGATTAATAAATTTTTGAAAGGATAAATTATATATATGAGAATGTTGAATTAAAAATTCTATAGAAATATTCTCTTAAAGTGATGAAAATATATGGTATAAATATACCATGATGACAAGCTAAAAATGAGTTCTCGACTCAAAAGTATCAAGGAAGGATTATATTTATAGGTAAAAATTGGAACTATGGATTATATAGACATTAATAATATTTTTTATGGTATAAAATATAACGTACATAGAATTGGAGAAGGAAATAATTGAGTGTGACCTATCCGAAGAATAGGAGGAGCATGTCTGAATAGAATTTAGTATTAGGAAAAAACTTTTACAAGTTACGTATATAGAACATGTCTAATGGTTTAGGGGAGATATATGTAATGAATGTAAATTTCTTTTTAAAACTATAGAATATTTTAAATAATATTTGGAGGTAAAATTCTATGTCAGTGTAGGATTCCAGGTCTCAAGGATGATCAATATTGATATAATAAAAATATTAAATATATTATATCACCTGCATAAATTTTTTCTAAAATAATAGAATAAATATAAAACAATGTCTTTGATATGTAATATGAGACCAAAATAAAACCAATAATGAAGGTTTTTCCATAGGAATGATAAAGTATTTGTGTGCATCTTGTGTTTGGGTTATGTCTGGTCATGGGTAGATTTGTATTTTAACAAATAAATAAATAAATGTATTACTTATTATAATTACCCGACCTTATAACATTACACAATATTGAATTTTAGTCAAGAACTCACTTACTTTAATATTGAGTATCTTTTCAAGTATATTGTTTTCAGTAATTAGGATATAAAACATACATAACAATCCACATTCATATAGTTAATATGCCTCAAAAATAATATCCAATTCTACCAAAATATAAAACTTTTCTAATAAAAATTGTTTTCTTTGAAAATCATCATAACATTTAACATGGATTCATTCTTTGTCTTAAACATTCCTATAACCTATGAAAGAAATATAAAAACATGTGATGAGCACCAAAATATCATTAAGGGATATAAAAACAAGGAATGAAAACATTATCCCCGGAATACTTGTAACGTGTGAAATCATTTTTAAAAAAGCCACATTTGTTACCCATATAAACTTACTTTGTATAATTTCATATTTTGATGATATTTACACAAAACATAAAGAACATAAATAGAAACATAATTTTTTCTTGGGGAATCACTTATATAATCTTTTAACCATCCCAGCTACATTATAATTTGTAATCCTCATCGGTACCTTATAATGTAACCCTCACAACTACCTTATTGTGTAACTATCGCAGTCACACTTGGATTAACCGTACAGACAACCTCTAACACATACCCAATGAATTTTAGGGTGATATGGGTCCGAAAATTAATCATAAATAATGCACGAGGACAATAACACAATCATACAACATGAATAATTTCATAATAACATTGCTTTGGAATTTTGTAAAACAGAATTTTAAAAGAGGGTTTTAAATTAAAAGTCCCTTATAAATATCATATAATTTAAGTGAGACTTAATATAGTGGATTAAATAAGTATATAAATTGAAAATACACATAATTAATCATAATATAATGAAAATTAATCTCACAAAAAAAATTAATATTATATTATTAATGAAGTGTAATGTTAACCCAAAGAATGTAAATCAAGTTAAAAATTTCCTTAGCTCAAGTTCGTCTTACTTAATAATTGTTTAAACCTATTGTATAATGGTTAAAAGAGTGTTATTAGTATTTTATAGAATTTTTTTTTATGTTTATATCATCTTATATGATCGTTTTATAACATAATTTCACCTGTTAATTGTTGGTGTTTTGTTCCTTCCATTGTTTTGGGTGCGTTCTTTAAATGATTTCTATAGAAGGATTGTATTTGATTTTTATTCCATATGGAAATGAAATTACATAAGTGGAATTTAATGGTATTTATATGTTTCCCAAATATATAATGATACCATAACTCATTTTTATCATATACGATGATTAATCTATAGATAAAACATTACCGATATTTTTTAGATCCTTTTTGCGGTTCCTCAATATTTATGAACTTGTTTCATTAAATAATATAATTTCATGCATATAAGTTCATTACAGAACATTAAATTGGTTACCAAATAAACTTTAAATTCTGATTCATCCATTAAAATGGTTTTATGGTCATCTTTTATGGATGCAATGGAAATTAAAAACACATCATCCATGATTTTGGTAAATTAGCATATCACAGATGGTGTTTTTATTTTTAGAACAAGATGGTGATGAGAGGAAGGAAGATGATGATTATTTTACAGGAACATGTAACATAAATATTATATATGATTTTTGATATTTCATACCTATGGGATATGTGAAGGGAAAGATAGTATAAGAAAAGAAATGAATTGAAAAGAAAACACATGAAAAAGGAAGATGACTCTTACCTCTTGATCTCTTCTCCTTGAGATCCTCATTAAGGCCTTTCGATGAGAACATAATCTCTCAGATGTGGGGAAGATCCTTCAGGATGGAATTTTTCATAATGTAGATAATGATCAAGTCTTGAGAGGTGTGAGGAGAAGGGGGAATGAGGGTGGTATTTATAGTGGAAGAGAGGAGGGTTTTTACATTATTTTAATCATTATTTTAATATTTTTTTCCAACACTATGAATAGTCTTCATTATTATGATTAAAATATTAAATAAAGAATGTATGTTGGAATGAATTTTGATTATATCAGTTATGATTTCATAAATACTGTATTTAAATGATAATTTGAATATATTTTATTTTACTGTATTTCACTATTCATAAAAAATTCACGGTTTTCAGAAAAATTCCAATAATTCACCCCAACCAATTTATAACGTGTATAATTAAAAAATGAACTCCATTTTTTGAAAATAATTTTATAAGTATTATTCATTTAAATTTTATATTGAATCATAATTTATTCTAAAATAGCAGTTTTAAATCTTTAACTTATTTTTTAACAAATTGAAAAATTAATCAAGATGTCATTATCTTAATGCCTTAATAAAATAAAATAATAATACAATTTACTATTCATTAGGGTCATATTACTATTCGTATTACTATTCATAAGGGCATGTTACTATTCACCAGAAAATCAAGTTGGTTCCATCAGACTCCAAATATCTTTCTAATCATAATTTTAGGCAACCATTATTTGGAATTCAAATCCTAGAAGCTGCAAAATTATGTTTAAAGGCTTGTTAAAACTATCTACTTAAAACAATGTTTCATGAATTTCAAATTATTTTTTTTAAAAATGGGGTGTTATACTTATTATATCACTATAACTAATCTACTCTACCTAAAAACTCTCATCGTGAATCCCAAGAGATCAAAACATAACCCTAAGGATTTTGGAGGATCCATTAGAGGAGATTTCTTTGATGAATGAATATAGATCACAGTGAAACGATCATTTTGAAAAGGAGTTTCTGGATATCGCAAATGAACAATGACATAAATCCATTCTTTATCAAAAATAGACCCAAAATTGGGGTAGGATTTTTTTTTGGGATTTAATATATGTATTGTTTATCCATCTTCATATTAGAATTAGTCCATATGATAAATTGATTCATGGATGAACCATTGATTTACTGGTAATGATTAATATTACAATAATTAGAACTTGATTTTCGTTTGGTTAATCCCTGGTTATTTATTCTTCATTAATTATTCTCCTGATACTGTATTGGAGACATCCCGAAAAATAGATGAGGTATATTCCTCTTTTTATTTTCGGCCATTGTTCTTCATGTGTTCAATATTGGTGTTTCCTTTGGCTGGTTGTTTAAAAGATATCTGGTAAATGATCATTGGGAAATTTTTATTTGGTGCAACTTATCGATAATGTTGGTTTGGGTTTGGATAAAATGGAAAGTATGTTTTGTGTGATGATGACTCAGTTTTGGGATTATATTGGGATTTCTCATTTCATGGTTTTTGGGCATTTAGTGATTCCTTAGGATGGTGGATGTTTCCTGAGTGAAAGGGGTGGCTGGAGTCCAATCACCGATGATGATCAATGTGCATTCAACTTAGAACAATTTTCCCTATGATAGATTTTTGGTTTTAGTGAAGGAGGATATGGAATGTTTAGAACCATGTGGATACTTGTGGATTCTAGAAAGTCCTAATATACACATAGTGTAGTCCGAATAACACACACCATGTATTCCATGGCCTATAGAGCCTAGGGTTTGAAATAAATAATATAAAACAAGCCATGTGGGGCCTGCCACACATTTTGTGACCCATGAAAAAAGAATTAATGTGTACCCATAGAGAAAATGAGTTCAATTATATCTTGGTACATGGGAACATCAAGAGTAAACGAGCACAACATGGTATATGGGAAATAACATGACTAGGTACACAAGCATGACCATAGTGCACACGAAGGGCTTAGTACATGATAATATACATGAGTAGGTGCATAGGAGTGATAAAATACATGGGAATTATTTGGTACATGGGAATGTACACATCCAGGTAAATGGGCATGGCCAAAGAATATGGGCATGACTAGAGTACACAAGTTCAGGCCTTAGTGCACAAGCATGAGACGTAGTACATGAAAAGACTCAGGGTGACCAATACGTGCCATGTATACCCCTTTACCTGCCATATATTTTTTTCCATAAAATTTTGAGGATGTAATTCTATTACAAGTGGACCAGTATCTCTAAGCTACATCCATTTGGTACATCCCTATGAGAGTACAATGAGGCTTCACATCCTAAGCATAGGATGTGACCCCCTCCATGGGATTTTTCTCTAATAGATTTTAGGAATCCCTCCACATGTCCTTGTGTGTGATCCTCTATTAATAATTATTCCATTTGTTGGGTTATGAATCATGTTACTAACTATCAAAGTATGAGTTCCCCATCATAAAAAGTTATTCTAGTTGGGTTCTATAATTCCCCATAGACATTGCGTTAGATACCGTATTTGTGCATCGAAATATTTTGAGTTCCAGTGTGTACTAAATCATAGTGTGGATTGATGAGAAAAAAAATCTCAAATGAGGTCTATTAGGGTTATCTATTCTTGGGAGTGATTTAACCTAGGTGGGTGTTACCATGAATCCTTGAGAAGGATCATATGATGACAGTATGGTAGTGACGTGACCATGAGGATTGAAGTCAATCTTCATTATATCTATGTTATTATTATTATGTCGCATTTTCATATTGACATGAAATTGTGATGATGTGAAATGTATTCTATTGAAGCTTAATGACTGGTTATTTTAGGTTTTCTTACCAGTTATTATTATACTCACCCTTGTTAGGCTATGCATGCACATGATGTGTCTTACGGAGATGACCCACCTTTTGATGGAGTCTTACATGGACTAAGAGAAGGTGCATAATAATTGTTATAGAAAGATTTTGTTTTATACTAGGTGTTGTATTAGATAGTAATATTCTCCTTCTAGTAGGTTGCTAACTTATAATGTTATTGTGGGATTGTATTTGGTTCATTATGATTTCCAATACATGCATCATAATCTTATTTGGGATATAGATTTATACACATGCACTTGGTATTGGTTATATTTTACATTTCAACATTGTTATAATATTTCCAGATTTGTACATGTGTATAGGTACAAGAGGTTTATGGCTACAATGTGTGTGATTTTTTTTCTTGGTGCCAATCGGCATCCCCTTCCCTATTAGAGGTGGGCCTAGAATGTCATATTTTCCTTACTACTAGCAAGGCAGGTCTCAGTGGTTTGGGTCATCACGAGTGGTATCAAATGTGATATAAGATAAGGTTTTGAGAAGTTTTCATACATCCCCCAATGGTATATATGGTATTGGAAATGATGTACACATTACATTGGATTCTATTTTGGTGGTCAAGAATAAAGAATTTTGTACAAGTGTTTTTCTATTAATGCACCCCTTTTCATCTAGTGAAGGATGGGAACTGGGTTTCAACATGTTAAGCTCACCACATGAGGTGTTTTAGTGGAAGTGTTATAGTATCTTTAGGTAATTTGTGAAGGGGATTCCCCAATTTTCTAGAGAAAACAATGCTTTCTAGGAAATCTGAGACAAACACACAATGTCAGACCACTTATTAGCTACATAAGATCGGAGTTTAGTAGAATACTTGAGATTTATTTATGTGTTGGGTGTAGTCTATCTTCCCATGTTTCCCTCTACAATAATTTCAAACCATGACACACATATCATGTCAGGATTATGGATAGGATTGCAAGAGGGATTTGGGTCTTAGTAATACTTGAGCATGGTGTCTCACCCTAAGATAGATTTCTAGAATCAGAAAAATAATTTTGGTTCTATAGGAAATTCTTCAGGCTTGCATGTTGGACTTTTTCTATAGTTGGGAGGATCACCTACCCTTGGTGGAGTTTACATATAGAAAAATTTATCACTCCACCCTAGTTATCTCACTAATTAGTGGATTTTATGGGGGATTTATAGGTTACCACTGCAATGGATTAGACTTTGGTAGTTTTCATTTATGGGACCAAAGATGGTGCAAGAGAAAATAGAGAAGGTGAAAATCATCTAGGATTAGATAAAGACCTCCGAAATTAATAAAAAGTATTATGCATACTGATGATAGTGGACTTTATAGTTACATGGGGGAGACTATTCATTTGTGAAGGTCTCACATTGGTGATAATTTTAGATGTTTGTACAACATGTAATGTTAATCACATGGTTCATTGGCTCTTTATGGATATTATGTAGGTTTGGTAAGGTGGAGTACCACTTATCCCTACCACCATAGTTAGACCAGGTACATGATGTCTTACATGTGTCATAGTTTAGGAGGTTTGTTAAAAAATAATCACATATTTTCAATTTAGGTGATGTACATCTAGAATGGAAATAATTTTTATAGTACATGGTTGATATTAAGGATAAATAGAAGAATATTCTCTTTTGGTGAGTTATTCCCTTAGTGCGTGTCTAGTGGTTGGGCAATAATATTTAGAAGAGATCAGAGGAGTGAGAGAAATAGATATGGTCTGAGTACCCTCACTTTTTGAGTTGGGTTTTGATTATTTACATGAAAATACCTAAGGTGGGGAAAATTTATTGACTCTATTTTGGCTTTTTAGAACATTGTAATATTCTAAATAATATTTTTGATTCTAGGTGTGGAGTTATAATGAGATTCTGGGGCCGAGGGTGGATCGATATTGATATAATAAAAATATTAAATATATTATATAACACATTGGTATTTTATAAAAAATAATGGAATAACTCCAAAACAGAGTTTCATATAGAAAATATAAGACTATCCTTAAATATAGAATGAATGTTCTACCATTAGTGGGACATGAGATTTTTTTTGTTCGGAGTTTGGGTCTATTGTGGTCATGGAAGTACTATCAATTTTATAAATAAATAAATAACTCAATTTATTATTTATGATAAAACCAATCGTAATCTACTACATCTAAAACCACTTATCATGAATTCCTAGGTCTATCCACATAATCCTATGGATTTTAGATGAGTCATTAGAGGAGTCTTATTTGATGAATGATAATAGATCATAGTGAACTGATAATGTTTCCTTGGATTTCATGTATCAATACAAAAAACAACAATTCATAACTGTTATTCATAAAACAATGATCAAAACTTGAGTTTGGACAAAGTTTTTTTGGATTTAATCCTTATATTAATTATCCTTTTTTTGAATAAAAAATATTCCTTTAAAAAAAATGATTCATGTTTCAACTGTTGATCTACAGGTATTGATTTATCTTCATAGAATTTTGAATTGATATTTCTTTGATTAATCCCTATTTATTTCTTCTTCATTCACCATTCTCATGATAATATATTGAGGAAAAACTAGAAAATGGATAAGATTAATTTTTCAGGTCTGTGTTTTTTGATATTCATCAATTTTTATCCATGTGTTTTTTATTCATGATTCGTTTGGATGAAGGTTTGACAGATACCTTATAAATGATAATTAGACAATCATTCATTGACACAAAGGATCAATACCATGGGTTTTAGGTTTGTAAATGACAACACAACTATGGTTTGTGATAAAGATAGAGGTATGGGAGTGGATGAGGAGTTTTTTTCATGCGTTTTTGGTGTTCTATTGATGCTACATGATGAATGATGTTTCCTATGTGAATGGGGTTGTCAGAATCCATCCACCAGAAAAAATCACAATTTAATAAAATTAGATCAATATTTCACAGGAGGGATTTGAAGTTGTTATGAAGGAGGAGGGGGAATGACTAGAACCATGTGGAAGTTACATGATTGTGGAAAAAATATACATGCATGGTGTATATTAAGAATAAATCGCACCATTTATTCCACTAGCTATAATGACTAAGGTTTCAAAAAATAAAATATCAAAAACCATGTGGGCCCTACCACATGAAGTGTGACTCTTGACCGGTGAGTTGAAATATACTGTTAGGTAACACATGCATGAACGTGGCTATGTACATGGGAACTAATAGAGTATATGGGCATGACCATGTGCATGAGCATAGACATGGCCAGGTACGCAGACAAGTCCTGATACACAGAAACAAACATAACATGGAACACAAGCATGATCAAAGTACACTAGCACAACCTAGTACATGATAATGGACATAGCTAGGTAAATGTGCACAACTAGAGTACACGAGATTGAATAGATTACATTGGTATATTCCCTAGTATATTGACATGGGACATATTATACATTCATACATGGGGTAGACAAGACATGTTTTGTATAACCCTATACACTCCATGTATTTTTTCTATGGTAGGTTGAGGCCTTCATTAAATATAATGTGGATGAATATCTCTAGGGTGTTCCCCCTTGGTCCATCCCTATGATGGTATATGGGAGAATAATATATTAATCATAGGATTTGATCCAATATATGCGATTAGTCTTGAATAGATTTTATGTATCCCACTATGTAGCCTGGGGTGTTATCCTCTGTTATTTCTTATCCCATAGGTTGGGCTAAGAATATAGTTAGTAACTATTAGTGGGAGAGATCCCCACCATAGATGTTTATCCCAATTATGTTTAGGAATATTGAATAGTACACAGGGTATATCCCATATATGTGTATATAAATTTTACATGTTCTAGTGTATACTATTTCATTGAAAGGCCTGATGATTATGACCTCTCAGATGAACTCCATCCATGTTATCATACTCATGGAGTGAGTTCTCAGAGAGGATTATTTCCATGAAGCTTGGATTCTGATACTATCCTACTATTATGGTTGCAATGTGACCATGGTAATCTGGTTATATATTGATTGTATCTAGTTTATTGTCATTATGACTCTTTTGATTGAAATACCTTTGTGATGATGAGCCAAATAATCTCTTGAAGCATAATGTTTTGTGATTTTTGGGAATCATATTGGGTATTGTTATACTCACACTAACATGATATCTTCCTAGACATGTCATGTATTATGTAGATGAACTTCCTTTTAATAGATTCCTAGTTTGACCAAGAGTATATGGAGCATAGTTGATCTAGACAAGTACTAGTTCACACCATGTGTTGTTTTTGAGAGTAGTCCCCTGTTTCTTACATTTTAAAATTTTTCATAGTTTTTGTGGGATTATATTTGTCCAATAAAGGTTTCTATTACTTATGTTATACTCTTATATGTGACCTAGATGTATTCATTCATTTTTTATTAGTAGTTTTATTTTACCTATCAATATTATTTGGGTATTCGATTATTATGTGTGTGTATACAGGTACCTAATGTTATGGCCTCCCTTGTGTTTAATATTCCTACTCAGTACTATGTTCTAGCCCTTAGAATATTAGAGGTGTTATTTGGGTTAAAAATTCATCTTTCCACCAGACAGGTAGGCCCCAATGGGTTAGGCCATGACAGGATATGGAATGGGTGGCCAACTAGATAATTATACATAGGTATCTATAACCATGCCTCTAGGATTGATTCAATAGGCTTCAAAGGGACATAAAAATTATAAAAGAAAAAAAATATAAATGTCACTTCTTTTCTATGTGTCTTTAAAATATAGAAAAAAAACATAAATACATGGATTCATAATTGTAGATTCTCATATAAAAGGACTAGTGATTCCAATATCTTAAATAATATTGAAGAACACAATCGTAAAGATGTCAATTTTCAAAAAGAAATATTATCAGAACCCAAAAAAAATAACATAAATAATAAATTATTTTCATGAATAAGATAATAAATCTCACGAAGAGTAACATAAACTATAGAACAAAAGGTTTTTTTGGATTTTAGATTAGTGTAGCAAACCAACCCAAGCCAACTCGGCCCAACACATGAGATGACCTGAAACACGATGTGAAACCCATTACCTATTACCACAGGTTAGAGACTAGCACTGGGAATAATGAATAATTAGATGGGAATGTTTTAAACCATGGTAAACCAACATTACCTATCCATGAAATGGGATTTCCACAACAACATAATCCAAGTCAAGAAAACAATAAAATTTTAAGAAGAGGGGAATCAATGAGTAAATAAGATACCATAATCAAAACCGAAACATTATATACAAAACATGATATACACAGGATAAAAACATGGTATCTAAATTAAAAATATAAAAACCCTAAAAAATGGAAGAGGACACCAAACATGGATAATAAATATATCATATTCCGATATAACTCTGAAATTACGAATCATGAGCCAACCCTTTGACACCTCATCTCTTCCATTAAAACACAGATGATGATAATAATGAAGAACCACCAACATTCATAGATCAATTTCATTTAATTGTGTCCTACAAAACAAAGTCAATATATTCCCAAAGTCATATGTAGGTTGTGAAGCATAAATCCTCTTAGGATTCTACCACAAATCTATTCAAGTATTTTAAACCATGCATAAAAAACTAGTTTTGAAATTTCATTTTGAATAACTATATCATTTTGAAATCATTATGATCGAAGTCAAACCTTTGAAATCCCATTAGATTTCAATCAAAAAAACATTTATTCATAAAAAAATTATCAACTTGGTTAAATTAAAATAATAAGGATATTTAAGACAAGATTATCAAAATACATAAATAAGGAATATTAAGGGTAGGCTTAACCATGATCATTTTATTACCAAATAAACAAAAATGAGAATAACACATGAGATCACATCATTAGAGACACTAAAACAATTAATAAATCATATAAATCAACCTAAAATGAGTAATATGAACTAAGGGAACCAACCAAAAGGGTCTAATGAGATTATTCCTAAAATATAGCTTACTAGATTTCTAAAAACAAGTCTAATCTCTCGTGGTCTTCCTTGGACCCAACTCTCGGAGCTTTCTTGGTCTCTTGGACAATAAGTGGAAGCTCTCTTGGTATTCCTCCAAAGGGATTTGATATGCCTTTGTAAAAAAGTGGATTCTCTCTAGATCATCCTACACAATGTCTCTTAGGGTCCCCAAGATAACATGCTCTCACACCGCACATATTCCATCTTCTACTTAATGAAAACATTTCCACATCACATGTTCAATATATCAAGAGATAAAACATAATAAATTTTAGTAAAAAAGCATTCCAAATATAATATAAAGCCTTTTATAAGGTAAAAAAATTCTAAAACATATTTAAACATCCATACAATACCATAAAACCATTTTGATCTATTTCATAAAACACATGGAGTGAACATAGGCTACCTCCCTTTAAAAACGAAATTTAAAACATAAATTGAAAATTCAGACCATGGATCTTATCAAACGTAGAATAAAAAAACCATAAATCAGTTAAATTTAAATTTATCAAACACAAACCAAAGTTAATTATGAATTAAAAGTTAATATCAATAACAAAACCCTAAATAGATACACCTACCTTAGAAATGGTTACATCCTCATCACCTTTGATAACAACCATCCAATTTTGGAGAAGAATTTATCACAGTCCTAAAACCTAAGAAACCCCCAAAATCCCCATTAAATCCCTTATATTAATCCAACCAACCACTTTTTGTTTTCACCATCCATGAAAATGGAATAACATTGAATGATATGGGAGAAATGTTGGTGAATCTTGAATATTTGGAGTTATCTAACTCCAAATCACCATAAATCCAAGGATAATCCACAAAAATAAAGACGTGATAAGATCCAAATATTAGGTGGGGGTGATACACAGAAAATGAGAGAGAAAATTAGGATCAAAGGTTGGAAAATCTTTTAAGGTAATTTTGGTAAAAATCCACATTTTCATTGAACTAGAAAAAATGCATATTTAGGCCGCACTATTTGAAACACTATGCAACAACCATTTTAGTTCACCTACTTCCATAAAATAGATCCCCATAGTTTTCCCTAGATCCTTGAATAGCTTAAAACCCATTATAATATCATTTATAAGTACATTACCCCTAAAGAAACACTCTTTCATGGTTCGATACACTATTTGACAAACCATTCACCAACAATACGTTGTGGCCGATTTTCTACCAAAACACCAATTTTCCCCTTAAAAGTAGAGACCCCATGAATGAAATTATAGATAAATAGAAACTCAAAAATATATACCAGTGTCCTTGGGGGTGGAACAATCCTCCCTAACTTGCTGCTTTCTACCCCTATACAGTCCTCAATTATCCTCATATAGAAACATATATGGCGATTAATCCCTCACCAAAGGTTCAGGTCCAATGAATCAGGTATATCACTACCAAACTACAAAATATGGGATAATTTTACCTTATAGATACTTGTTATGATAATCCATTATATGATTTTTTTGGTCCATAATGGTTTCATTTGGAAATAACTTCAAATATTTCTACTCTAACAAATGAGATGGGTCTGGATAGTATCTCTTCAGATAAGAAATGGGAAAAATGTCATGGATCAAGGTCAAAATGGCGGAAAATTGAACTGATAGACTAACTTACCATGATATTACACAAGTTTAAATGGCCCAAAATAATTAAACACTAGGTTTTGCAGCTTTCTAAAGTAATGATATCTCAGTTGAATGGATAACTAAAGAAAAACCTAATCACTAGCCACAAACTCTAATGTATAATGATATTGACTAGAGTAATACATATAGTGACTATGCTATATCGACAGTATCTTCTAAACAATCTGTATTATCCCAAATTTATCTTTGATATGGCTCATTCACAATAGAGAATGCTCACCCACCTCATCCCATCACAAAGGGGATTACAAATGTCACTTGTCTAACCCCAAAAATATGGAATTCCAGATCGAGGAGTGATATCTATAATAATAAGAAATTCAAATATTGGTAGGTTACATTAATATAAACCTATAAATTCATGAACCCAGACACATGAAATATCCTTGATAGTTTGGATAGTTTCCCCATACTGACCATCCATTCATGGGTGAAATGTGATTCTCAACTTCCACATGGTTATCAAAGCCCCCTTGAGTCACTTTGAAAACTAAGAGGTGAAAAGGGTATCCAATTCAAAAACTATCATTGAGGGAACACCATTATGCCTAAATAATTCCTAAACATATATGTTCCCAAGGACTTGTACCTTCATCGACTTCCTAATTTGAAGAAAACGTGATTATTTTTTCAAATAGTCAATAATCACCCATGTAAAATCTATCCCACTTAGAGAATTACGAAAACCAAACATGAAATCAATTAATATCTCTTCCCACATCAACATGTTAATGAAGAGAATCTATAAGAACCGATATGGCCTTTGATTCTCTTCATTAATTCGCTAGAAGGTCCAACATTGAGAAACAATGTTCACCACTGCATGAAACATCCCATGCCACCAAGACCAACCTCTCATGGTATAAAACATCTTGATTCCCAGGGGTGCATGAACTAACTATAAATTTTCCCCTATCATATTAGATCCCAACTTATACTCCTAGAAACTACCAACCACTTCTTAAGAAATTAGAGAACTATCGGGAGACCGAGACTAATCACCCACGATCTCCCTAATACTTAGAAAAGTGGTAATACACTCACACTCAGGGCCATACACATACTAAATCAAAAATGTATTAATAAGAGAGGGTTTAAATAGGACACTAGATAATAAAATCCACTCCCCTTCCTCTTAATCCACTAGAATTAAATAAAATATTGAATCATCAAACCCCTCTTATCCACTAATTCTTGAATTGCCTACACTAGAGGATTCCTGATCAACATGTCAATGACCGAATTACAATTCTATATCATAAAAGAAATATTGAAATTAAATGTATAAAAATATTCATCCAAGTTTCTCCATTTGAGGATAAATTCCTTAATGTAAAAATACAATTCATGATTTCATGATTTGAATATTTAATAAAACATTTATTAAAAATTTAAAAAAAATTGGGGTGGTAACATTGCCATTAAACATGACATTAGGAAATCCATTGATACTGTAGACTAGAATTTTATCTTCAATGTGCTACATGGTTTTGGTTTCTATAACTATTTTATAACTATAGTTAAGACTATTTTAAGTCAAACTCCAATTCTATCTTTGTCAATGGTTCCCATAGAGGCCATTTCAAATGCACTAAAGTTGTCAGATATGGTGACCCCCTCTCTACCATCCTCTTTTCAATTGGAAATGAATATTTATGTTGCATGATCTCTCGTCGGGTGGTTCTAAATATACTAAAGCCCATCCATGCATCCTGGCATGTGAACGCCCTTACACATATTTTATATGAAGATCACATTATTCATTTCTTACAAGGTGATAAAAGAAACGTCCAAACTCTAAAAATTCTCAATCCCACTACGAGGAGGTGTTGGGTTAGGTAATCAACGGGAAAAAATCTTCTATCTTATTTGGAAGAAACATTATGAACAATAGTTAAAAAAATATTATCGATGAATTGGGTATTAAGTAAGGTTCTTTCACATTCACATACCTTGGAGTTCCTATTTTCCAGGGCATGCCTGTATCAAGATATTTCACCAACATTATTGAACAACTTCTTAATAATCTCTCATAATGGATAGGGAAAACTCTTTCTATAAAAATAAGAATTTTCCTTGTAAAGTCAGTTATTGTTTTCAGGATGGTTAACTATATGATGGTTTATAAATGGCCTGCTTGTCTTTAACATAAATTAATTTCTACATCAAAAATTTTATTTTACTAGAAGAACCTTGGATAGGATATTTGAAAATATTCATTGGTCTGCTTGTTTTAAACACTTGGATAAGGGTGGTCTTGGAAATAAAAACATTAATCTCATTAATTATGCTTTTCAATAGAGACTAAATTGGGACCTAATTCATAATGATTTACATTATATTGATTTCATCAAAAATATGATTCTTGAAAAATTTAAAAAAATGCAACATGATCTTCCTAAACTCCTCCATCTTGACTTCCAAAAAAATAGATGCACACCTTATGACCAATTCTAGATAGATGGTCTCTAGGAACTCCTCCATGAACTTCTTGTAAGATAACCGGACTGGAGATCCTCTTATTACATTGTTACCCAACTAAACCCCTGAAAATATGAATATTTCTATTCAGGATGTCATGAATTCCCATCTTGATAGACTTCCCGAGAATGTTGTACATCATATTAACAACTATACCATCTCAAACACAATTGTTTTTTATATGGTAACCTTCTAACAATGGAATTCTTGATTCAAATAATTTTTACAATCACTACTTTCATAATACTGAAACTGACTTTAGTTGGATATATTTTTTTTGATAAGCCATGGATAAAAACTTTAGGATTAACTGTTATTTAAAGAATGGCCTATAATAGGGTTCCAAAACATAGTTTTTTTTCAATATTTTGGAATTTAATTTTTTCAAAATTTCACTTATGTAATCAATATTGAGAGTATGCGAATAATTTATTTCCTTGATGCACCACGACCAATGCTACTTGGAACTATATTCTTAATGTCTTTGATTACAGATGGATTCTTATTGTCTTTATCAATGCTCCGCTAATGTGTTTTGTGGATGTGGATAGCTCCCCACAAATTAAAAACCATATCCTTGATACTATTGTGGAGATTCTTCAGGTGATATGGTATGATATAAATAAAATATTTCACAATAAATGCTCACCCAACATTAATACAGGTCAATTGCAGATCCTCATCGCTATTCGCGATGATACTTTGATTCAAAAGTTATATTTCAATAACACAATGAATTACTTTATGATCTTGCAAAAAACTCAGGCAGATGGAATTTTTCACCAACCACAGCGCAACTTGGATGTTTTTTGGCAACCACCTCCTCATGTATGAATTAAAGATAATGTTGATGGCGCTTCTAATAGAAATCCATGACCCACAAGATATGGCGTTATTTTCAAAATTCATATCAGTGCGATCCTCATGTGCCTTCTTGTAGTTTTTGGTACTACCTCCTCCTTGGAAGCTAATATTATGAGCATCATTCATGCTATCTCTATTTCCAAATAACAAGGGTGGAACAACATATGTATTAAAAGTGACTTGACCACCATTGTCTAGTCAATTTGGAAGGGTGTGGATCATCTATCCTAGTCTATTACTACACGTTTGATGGAATGCCTCCGTTCACTCCATGAAATCAACCATATAACAACACATACCTATTATAAAGTGAACAATGTTACTGATTTTCTTGCTAATAAAGGTGTGAGTCAAGACTTCAGTTGGTTGGAAGATCTCCATGATGACTTTCTACCCCTTCATGTGAAATATTGTAATCAGATCCCATATTTTAAAATATTGTCAGCTTTATTATATTTAAATATATTGTGATTTGGTATTTTAACCAAATCAGGACTTTCTTTAAAAAACCTGTCATAATGGGGTAACATTTCAATGTATTCAACGAACGCATCATGGCCTCTAACTCCAGGTGATGGGTGAGATAATTTTTCTAATTTTAGCATAGGTTTCATGAATCATAGGTCACCATATGGTTCTCATACACCAATACCCATTAAAATAACACAATGGATACATGATAGATCAAGACATAAGTTATCCTAGACTCAAGAAGTATCAAAATTGCAGTGGATTTCAAACAAGCCTTCAACTACTGTAAAGAAAAATGGAACATCTCATCCTACCTGAACTCTACCCCTTATCTACAAGAACTGGTCATGGGGGATGCTATCAAAGATAATCTCTAAAAAAACATCCATAATACAAATAGAATCACAAAATTATAAGGATCCTAAAAATTTTCATAGGTCACTGATATCATATATCCCAAAATTCCTACTTCTCTGGATATCTTTTCATATAGAATATTCTCCTTAAAACACCCAAAACAACCTACATATTGCCAGCATGATCCTCATCTATCATGGAGTACACTAAGATATGGTCCAAAACATGGATATGAAGTTGTTCAAAACGTGTTGTATGATCTAATTCATAATGTATATAAAGGAAACATGAACATTGGTAAGAAAAAATAGTATAACTAAATATTTAAAATGTCCTTACCATATTTGGATGGTGGTATAATGACATCATCTTACTAGAACCTCAAATGGCGAGACCTGGATATCATGTCAATCATTGAAAACTAATGGGCTCACCTAATATGATAAAATATGTCATTAAATTAGGGATTTTTTTTATTATTTACAAAAACCTTATTAAGATTATAATAATATATGAAAAGTTAGAGTCTCTTAGAAAAATTCTTTGAAAATATAAATATTGAATCCATTAATTAAATTATAGTGTGGATAAATCCATTTCCCTTGATTTTCTATAGAATAAAATTCATTTCATTCAGCTCAACTAATTCCATCTGAAAAAATAGTAAATAAATGGGGTTCATCTAGGGGAGAAAATTGATGGTAGTACGGATATCTCACTAGGGAAAAAACACCAAAAACATACTCTAAAAAAACATTTGGGTACCTATCCCTGGATATCAAGATACCAACATATGAAACTGAATCTATGAAATTGACAAATAACCTAGAAAATTAGAATGATATCAAACCCATATATGTAGAAACTAGTCTTTTCCTCTAAAATCGTAGACCACAATCACCTGAAACATATTTCAGTTCTCTCTTTATGAGTAATAAACTGCAAATTCTAGAAATAATATCAAACCTTATCCTTGACGATAAATAACCAATAAATACCAATGATGAGGTCAAAAATTTCTAGATCTAGAAAGAGGAAATCCAATAAACATTCATGTTAGTTACTAAAACATGTAATTATTGGCACTTATAACCTTGTTATTTATTCTAACCAAACTGGGATTGATAATACCTAACAAAAGTAATTAACTACACTCAAATAGCCAAGGAATAATAAAATTTTAATAAGATAATGGAATGGGATGGTCCCATATCAAAAAAAATATTACATGGATGAAGAAATAAACATTGTACCTATTATGGTGGGTGACCCAAAATCTGGGTCCTTTGGTATTGTATCAACTACAATAAGATTTCCAAACTTAGGTCTTTCTAGAGACCTATTCACCTAGTGAAAACCCCATTTACCCTAATAGAGAGATCATACAACCTTTGAAGTATCATTATGAACATGATAACTATTTGAGAACATGGATCCTACCCTACTCCCATGATGAAAAACCTTGAAATAACCCCTGAAAATTTCCCAAACATCCACACCATTGGAACAATTTCAAAGCCTCTAGGTAGAAAGTCTAGGAATGAAAAATTTTCAAACAGTAATACCAGATGAAAAAATCATTCCTTATATGATACACTATCACTTTACTCTATAACTATTGAGAACACTTTCCACTTCCTCAACCATAGTCTTCCCACTTACTTTTATGACCAGAAGAAGATCATTTTTTACCACCCCTAAAGATGTAACACTAAGATCAATCTTCACAGACATGTCATCCTAATCCATTTCCTCCTTTTAAAAAACATAAGAAAATTGTTAAAGGTAAAAAGGATAATCATGGACTAGATATCATGCTTCAAGAACCTAAAAAAAATTTAAGCCATGATGTAATCATTCATGGGGAGTTCTTGGGTAACATGAACCAATATGATAAACTAAGCTGAATAGTCCAACATTGATCAGTTCCCTTAGTCCAAAATATCAAAACCATATTATTTCTGCACCCTCAATGTCTTTGGGTATTACTAATAAATAAAATTTACATTAAAACTATGCCCTATGAGATTGTTGTGGCACCTCTCTAGCACAATTGATTCCCACCACTTTCTACCAATTAATTTCTACATATAAGTGGTGAATCCTTCATTTGAGGTCTCAAGAGTATTTAGCATCTCAATAATCCACTAAATCATATCCAACAACTCCTAGGGATAATTAGATCCATTGTACTCATTAAAAACAATGGATTTTCCATGTAAAACACTTGGGCGTTGTCTACCATTTGTGGTTTAATAAAACCTCTCATCTGGCCCAATGATTGGATTAAAAAATCATGGGCCCCACCCAAGATGGATGAACTAGAGGATTATCCTATAGTGGGTTCTCCATATCACCCTTTATAATCTTAGATGACTCCCTTCAAAAAATAAGTTTCTAAAAAATTAAAAATAGAAGATCAGTGAACTCACAATTAAAACTAAGACACCATCAATTAAACAAAAAGGAACCATAAAAACATGACTCAACAAATATAATTTGATGAAAACAATTATTCAAGTTGAAAATAGGGTAAAATAAAAAATTTATAAATTTTCCCACTATGCATGGAATGACTGAATGGTTACCAAAACTATGCACAAACCGTGAATGTGTCACTCGATGGTGGTATACAAGGCCAGAAAAGATGTGTACAAATCCTAATAACTACATTCCCTAACTGTGAACCTTGTGAAGTTATTCCTATTTCACCCCAAACCTCATTATTATCGATAGTATTTCCCCCTGAGTAATAATAATTAAAATAATACATAAAAAACATCAATAATAAACCCATAAACTGAATCAAAACATAAACACCATCCCTGACCACCCATGTAAACTCATGTTTCGAAATAAAGAAAAGATAGTTGGGCACTCCTCTATTCCTATGTCATGATTCCTGATAGTCTTAGGTCCAATCTACCACTAACCCCCATCAAAAGAAGGGATTTGATTACTTTTTGTAGTAAACTGGCCCGAGTCGACCAAAACCATCACCGAAGTAGATATTCCACATACTATGAAGCACATTCTTGATCCCCACATGATAGTGACTTGTACATGTTTTTATGGATAATCACTTAGGAACAATATCTCCCATCATTATTGACCATGACCCATACAAGAAATGGGATGACTACACCAACATAATCAAAGTCAAATTAATAATAAAAAATGATGTATACAAGTATTAAAAACGAAATTAGATAGCATAATCAAAACTAAAACATCATATATATAACATGAAATAAAAGAGACATAAACAAGTTATCTAAAATCAAAATCTCAAAACAAAAAAAGGGAACAAGTGATGAAAAAAGGATAGTAAAAACATCAATAAATAAAAAACTATTGAATAACTCATCATGAGATAACCCCATGAGACCACAAATCCTCCATCCAAACAGAGATGAGGATAATAATAAAAATTCACCTATATGCATAGTTCTATTTACATTATATATTCTCTAAAAAAGAATATATATTTCCAAATGAATATATTGGGTGTGAGGTATAGATCCCATTATGATACCAATATAAAAATACTTAAGGATTTTAAACCATGAAAAATAATAAACTTGTTTTAAAAACTCATATTTCAAAACTATATAATTTTTAAAACATTTTTTAGGACATAAATCCCTTTCAATTCCTTTGGTTTTCTAAAAAAAATCTAAAATAATTTATTCACATTGATCAAATGTTATAATATGTTCTTATAAAACAAGATTTTCAATATACCCAAACAATGCATAACAAGGGTAAGCTTATCAATTATAATCTTATATCAAAACAAATGGAAAAGGATATAACACATGATTTCATATCAGACAAAGTACTAACACAGTGTATAAAGAATATAAATCAAATTGAAATTATTAATATGTACTAAGGTATCTATCCATAAGGGGATAATGTGAGTATGCATAAAATATTGGTTCTAGCTGGATAAAAAAATAGAATTTATCATATCCATTCATGGGTATAACCCTAATAGCACTCTTAGTCTCTGGGTGAATAAGTGGGATGTCTCATGACCTTCTTATAAAAGGCTCTCATGCTCCCTTGGATAAAAAGTAGAAGATATAATAATATTTATCCCCAAAGGATCTCATGGTCCCTTTGACAACAATTACTGTCACCAGACATATCCAATGTGCTACTCAATTCCAAAAATATCCACATCACAAGTTCCACAGATAAAGAGTTAATATATAATCCATTTTAGTAAACAAAAATGAATAATTTAATTATTCACCTTTATAAATCTAAAACCAATACTAAAACCACATTATAAATCCATTTTAAATTATAAAAAAAATTGGTTTCATTTCATCAAACACTTAGAGAGAAACTAGGCTACCACCCTTTGAGAAACCCAATTTAAACATTAAATTTAAAATAAATACCATGAATCCCATAAAAAATGGAATAAAAAACAACCATAATCCATTTAAATCGAATCTTATCAAACAAAAACCGATAGATATTATGAATTCAAAGGTAATTCACATAAAATGACCTCATATAGAGACACCTACATAGAAAATGATTCAAACCTCATCTCTTTAATCGAAAACAATGAAATTTAGGACGAATAATTCCTCAAGCACCTAAAAAATGTAACCAAACCAAAACACCCATTAAATACTTTATAGTTATCCATCCCACTCACTAGGGTTTCAATCATCCATTAAAATTTAAGAGAAAATAATGATAACGGATTAATAATATTTTATGATAATTTTGGTGAAAATATAGATTTTCAATGAGACATACAACTCACACGGTTAAGCATAATAATTAGTTAAACCATGCACATAAGATTTAGGATCTCCTACCTCACAAAAATTTATCCACACTGTTACCTTTGGATCTTTAATAATATGACAAAGTATTCTAAAACTATGTGGAAGCACACAATCCCCCAAAATCACACCCATTACAGATTAACTACACATTTTCACAAGCCATGCTCCAAAAGAGTTTCATGTCTTTTTTCTCTAAAAACACCAATTTTGACCCCCAACACTCGAGAAACCCAAAAATGAAATAAACGATAAATGAAAACTAAAAATTCCAAATAACTTTAAAAATATGTGTTTTATAATTATACACATAAGTATCTTAATATACAACGAATTCTATTTAATTTAACTCCTCTAGACACCCTACTAGGCTTTCCATAAGCTACAAAATCTTCATTGCCAAAGGAAAATAAAAAATAAGAAATTTTTTGAACTCAAATGATCAGTAAGGGAAAATATATAAAAAAATAATCATTGCTTAGATCATAAGATTATGATAAAATAAGGGTTTGGGAGAGATACTAGATAAGAAGATCACAAGATTAAAATTTATGATCCTAAAACATGACTGATCATTATGGACTATGGCCTAAAAACATAATACCAAATAAATGTCATCATAACTAGGAATAGAAACATAGAACATAAATAAAAAAACATGAAATAAAATCACAATGAAGTGTAACATCATTATAAATGTAATACCCTAAAAATGTGAAATATATTATAAATAAAAAATAACTTAAGAAATATAAGTGTCACAAACATAATAATATATGATCTAGTGAACAAAGCATTCCACATCAGGTTCACACAAAAAATTGTGAACCAATATTTCTAAATCTATTTCACACAATAATTTTTTGACAAATTCTTACACATCTTATTAATAGGATAAAATTAAAAAAAATATTTCGATATCACATTCAAACAAAATATTTGTGAATAAGGACTCCCACACCTAATTCACACAACATTTCATTATCTAATATGTCATAAAAAATTGACCAATGAATTAGAGGGTGATATATGATCCCACCCATCACTATCCATACATATGAGTTCTAATTTAAAAATAAATCATCATGATATCTTAAATAAACCATTGAATAATAATAGGGTTCTTAAAAATCCTAATTTAAATCAGTCACTTTTCATATATAACACATAAAAATAAAATGAGTTTTGTAGAACATCTAAATTCTATAAAATTAAATCATAAATTAAATCTATTAATACCAAAAAATGATCACCCAAAAATAATCACATAAATAAAATAAATATAGGGGAATCCAAGAAACATAAATCTAATGGAGATAAATGATTTGAATATAATGAAAATCAAATCCAGAATAGAGTTTTGAGAATAATTTTATTCATCATTGTAAAAGTCATTCTTATGAGACACTTCTCAAAAAGGATTATTTTTAAAAAAAAATATAAAAGAAGGATATTAAAGGTAATGGATTTAGATAAAAAATTATTTTTCCTAGAAATAATGAGAAAATATCGTTTAAAATGGAAAATGTATCGAAAATAAGGGAAATTAAATCAATAAGAAAACATATAACTCAAAGGAAGAAGTTTGATTTACCAATTCAAATAGGACTTTAATAATTTTGGAATGATAAATCGTTGAATGATTGAAAATAAAAATTTTATATTAATACCCTATATTAAATAATACATTATTCTAAAATAAATTCATTAGATTTTTATTCACCATAAAAATATGAAATTGGTTCATAATAGTAAAAAATTTCTACATGAAGAGAAATTGGGATGTAAAACACTTACAATTTTGTTATCTTAAAAACTGAAGACCCTTGAATGATATAACATGAGATTGATTTTTAAATCCATTATATTAAATTATAAATATTATAAAAATAATTTCTTTTCCATTATATATATGATAAATAGATAATAAGTGGTTAATACATTTTATATCTCAATGAAGAAAAATCGAGATGGAAAACCATTATGGCTTAAGAATCCTTATAATAAAAACCTCTAAAAAGTAAGATATAACATTAAGATAGAGTTAAAATACCATTACTAATAATAAAAAACAATATTATATATCGAATAGTTAGTATACACACCATTTAAGTGAAATTAAGTGTGTAAAATAAACTACATCACAAAGAAATAAATTTTGAGAGAAATCCCTTACACTGTTCCCAATTCATTACACGCATATGAATAGATCCTTGAATAATAATATTAATTTAATTTTATATATTATTAAGAAAATTGTTATTATTTTTAATTTAACATGGACTATTTATTTTTATATGATCTTTATTTATTATATTTTTCTTCCTATGTTGGTTCCTTGAGGTTATTTGGTCCATTTTTCCATTACTTATTATGTATGCAGACCATAGTAGAAAAGAGTTGTAAAATAGTTTCATAGTATCAAGAATATTAAAAATGTTATGGAAATAAAATTTTTAAATTAAATATATATTTAAATCCATCCATGATGGGTGGTGATTAAAATTGAAACTCACCACTCGTGGAGGCAGTAGTCCACAAATATATAGGATTAATGTTTTCATTTCGCAATGAATAAGTGAGAAATACCGTATATAATAATTTTCCATTTCATAATTATATTTATATAATATATATCATATTTATTATTTAATTAAATAATTAAAAAAAACCATGGGAGGTGGTTATAATATAAAAATATGTTTCTTTATGTAGGGTGTTGTCCAGACACATGCACTAAAGAAGATTTTTTTTCCTTAGTTGATGGAGAGGAATAAATAATGGTATTTAAACTAATATAACAACATATAATATTTTAAATATTAAAATATTATTATAATGCTACATATATAAAATATTTTAATGTGGAATATTACGGAGAAAATATTAAAATGAAGGTAATACTTATGTTGGAGTCTTGATATTCTCTTAGAGGTCTCCATGAATGTGAAGGTATTTAGCTAAATTATATAGACTAGGGTATTTTAGTTAAAAAAGAATTAAAAGAGTGGTTGTTTAGTCATAAGTTCAAGGGAAAAAATAATAGGATTTGTAAAAATGTAGGGGCAGGTGTGATCTCTTCTATAAGTGAAGGTAGTGCTCTTTTGGGAATATCCTTTACACTTCCAAGATATCACTACACTATTCCTTGGAAACAGACACTAAAACTTCATAATAATAGTGTTTGGGATGGGATTTGGTTTAAAAATACTCATAAAATACATTATAATAATTTTTAAACATATTTATGTCTTTTACCATAGGTTTTTACCGTTTAATATTTTTATTTTTACCTTGAAAACTAGTTTTTAAAAACTAACTTTAAAATAATTAAAAAAAAGTTAACCCCTATTAACAAGTTTATTATCATAAACAACATAATATACTTTAGTATAAATAAATTTATAAAAAATATAAAATAAACTTTTAAATTAAATAATAAAATATTTAAATAAATAATGTTTTTTTGAAAAATAAAATTTAACCATGATGTATTCTTCATAACATTTATTAATGATTACAATTTGAATTATTATTAATATAATTACATATAGGGTTAAAAATAATGCTAGATTAATCATTTAAATTATATTAGTTTAATTTATTATATAAAAATTACAGGATATTAATAAAAAAAATTTAAAATTAACTTTTCACCATTATTGTGGTAAATAACTTTAATAATACTAATATTATCATTATTTCTACTAATGAAATTGATAATTTTAATTAATATTAGAAAATTTAAATTAAATAGAAAATTTTTATTTAAATTTAATTTCTAATAGTATAAAAGTCTAATTTTTAATATAACTGTGTGAAACCCATTTTTAGTGTGAAATATTTCTTGGGTTTCATAAATGTAAAACATGTATTCTATAACCTCATAATGAAATTTTTTAATGATTAAAACTAATTATTAAATATATATTTTTATATTAAAATTATTTATCAAATGTTTAATTCATTTCTATATTATAAAAGTGTTAGATAAAAAATAGATATTCTTACTATTCACCATGAAAATGATTTTTTAGAAAAATACTAAAAATTCATCTTAAAAAGATGATAATATAATAAAAATTAAAAATTATTTAAAATTTGTCAAATTAAAATTATAAAATTTATAAATTCAATTTTTTAATAAAATCAAAAAAAATAATAAAAAACTATTTTATTGAAAAATATCATTTTAAAATATGATCTATTCATATTATTTTTTTATACCACTTAACATCTATATTATATTAAAAATTTATTAATATCAAGAATAAATTATATTCAAAATCCATTTTCCATAATGTTTAAAAAATAACAATTTTCTAAAGAAACAATTATATTATTAGTAATTTTATGTAAGATAATTACATTTTATTGTTTTTAAAAGTAGACTTTATTTTCATTCAACAAAAATTCCATAAAATGGTACTCAAATCCATTCCTACTAATTAAATTGCATGGTTTTAATGACCATACATAAAATATTTATATTTTATCTTGATATACCACATTTTTTTAAGTTTGGTGTTTAGTGTGGAGAAAGATATTAAACATAATAACTATATTTGTGGAAAAAATATATTAAAATCATAGGTAATTACATTCTCCCCCAAATAAATAAGTATATTCTTATAAATTTTAATTATCACTTATCAGTGTAACTAAGTTATGGTATTTGAGAAATAAACTCAACTCCTAATATAATTTTTAGAGAGTTACTAACAATCAAATGAAATATATCATTTCCCATTAGAACATGCATGTATTAATAATGAGTTTTATCTAATAATTTTATCTGAAAATAAGGTATCGAAACTCCTATAATGGAATTAGTTTTCTTGTAAAGATCATAGTAATCATTGTAATGATATATAATGATAATTTGGTTTCAAATATGAAATGTGATTTCCCTATTTTGTTGATTATAATGTCTTATATGTGGTAATGATCAATAAATTTTAAAAATCACATTTAATAACCCGAAATTTTGGGTAATTAGTCTTTCATTATGTATACTATATAAACCAAAAATTGGGATACAATAATATAAGTAGATAACATGAAATCATTAGGATGGTAATTTTATGCTATTAGAAAACATCCTTGGACTACTAGGGTGGATAAAACTAGATTCAAACTACATAACAAGAAATATATAGTAGAGGATGATTGTACCCTTTATACTTTTTTTTCAGGAACTACTTTTATTAGTTGTTATATCATCTAAGTTCCCCTTTTTTTATTTTAAGAGGTTACACAAGTTTTCTATCCTAATTAGATATTGGGTAAAAGAATTTTTTTGAAAATTACGAACTGTAAGAATTTTATTTACTATATATTCCAAAAAACTATTTCATTGATAAACATGATTGTCCCAGATGGAAATTAATGTGCTCTATGGGCAATCAATCAATACTTGAAACACATCCTTGTTCCACTGATATATTCCCTTTTGTGATTCTTCCCACATTTTTGAAATAAATAGTGTTAAATCGTTTTCTCTTCTCCATCTTCATTACATCATCTTTTATGAAACTCTATAATTCGATCATTTGGTGTTTCTGGATGTTTATATAGACTAAAGTTATTAGTCATAATTCAAGAAACATGGGTGAGCATAACCATAAGTGTTTTGATTCTAGATTCAACACCACCTAGATTCTCATTAGGACAATAGATATATTGTCTATCAATTCCATTATCAAAATGGGTTATCTTTTCTCCATATATTTTTAAAACCATAATAGTTAATCTTGAGTGGTCAATATTTACAACATATTGGAATTATGAAAAACACATCTTCATAATGTGTTACTCCACAAAAACATCACATTATCTTTCAGATTTGCCTAAATTAATCTTGGTTTAATCATGGATTATTTAGGTTGTTTAGTATCATACATTATATCATAATTTCTTAATATAATAAATATTTTCCAAGGATTATATCTAAAAAGTGATTAATCAATGTATATCCACTAATAGTGTCAAACTAGGTGTCCAGTTGGTCTTATTTTCCATGAAATAGGTCTTTCTTGTGTCAATACCCAACACATAACCCTTGGGGTTATTAAATATAGAAACATTGTTTCTAGGGCCTTCATCTACTTTTTATATCAATATAGGGATGTAATTTTCAGGAAAATCACACAATCTACACTTTACCAAATCATCAAGAAGTTATCATCTACATAGAATCAACCATTATACATTTCCCTAGGGTTTTCATTAAGGTTATATAAATTAATTTGATAAATAACTATACACTACTATGATACCAACTATGGAAACCCATGATAAACATAATTTAAAAAACAAATTAATTTCTTGATTCACATAACACATCTAAAAAACAATCACACAACCCAAGTACAAAATGTTTTAGTTTCTTAGAAATTATCCACAAATAAATATTAATATATAATAATTTATTTATAATTTAATTCATATAGATTACATTAAATACTTTTTAAAGGTTATTTAGTCTTCATAGAATATGGAAATGAAAATTTAATAATGGGATGTGATCAAATGACTTGTAAGGTAAATATTATAAAAAACACCTCAAGTATTTGATCATAAGAATATGAGAATACATGGGCTAGGGAGAAATATATAATAAAACGATCATGGTATTATAAGTGACAATAATAAAACCTGATTAATCATTAAGGACAATGGAATTGAAATTTAAGACGTAAGAACGTTTATCAAAACATGGCATAAAATCAAATAATGGAAATAAAAAATGAAATTATTACATAAGAAAATAAAAAATACATATAAAATGTAATATCATAAATATTTGGTATAACTTATAAATAGAGAATAACTTATGAAATAGAAGTTGCACAAAAATAAGAATAGAAAATCATTTGAAGAAAACATTTGGTATCATGCCCACACAAACACTTCTGGGAAAATATTTTCTTATTTAATTCACAAAATAAACATGTGAAAAATATTCCACCATATATTTCACACATAAATCATGTGGAAAAATTATACCACATCCCATTTTCAAAAAATGTGGACAAATATTCCATTATATCATTCACAAAGCATTTTATCATTTAATGTGATATATAATCTCAACCAATGTATTTAAAGGATATATAGGACACCACCCATAATTATATAAACATATGGGTGTATGTTAAAATTTAATCCACATATATTAAATAAAATATTGAAAAATAATAACTTTCATAAAAATAAATATAAAAATCATTCACGTTTTATATATACCCCATAGAAAGTAAATAGGTTTCATAAAACATAAAAATGTTATAAAATAATATCACGAATAAAATTGTCTGATAAAAGAAATGCGATCAACGAAAATAATCAAATTTTTAATGAAAATATAGGGTAAAACATGATGAATAACTATATTGGGGAAAAATAACTTTAATATAATGAAATCCATATCATGAAAAGTTATATTTGAAAATATTTTATATTCATCATTGTAAGATTCTTAGTTATGAGTCTCACCAAAAAAATCCTCCATTGTTTCTCAAAAATGTGAAAACAAAATATTTTGTGGAAATGTATTTGGATAAAAATATATTATTACTTAAAAATATATTGAGAATATAATTAAAAATGTAATATTTAGGGAACAAAGGGGAAAAAATCACGAAGAAAACATATAACTAAAATGAAGAGGTTTGATTTACCAAGTCGCTTACATATGTTTTTTGAATAAAATTTTATTAGAAGTATTAAAATTAAATTGTTCTATAGATACCAAAAAATAAATCATTTATTTTTCTACAACAAAAATTTTGGAATTATATACACTATAAAAAATATGTTCATAACATTAAAACATATCTCAATGAAGAGAAATTTAGACGTAACACCCTTAAAATATTATTATATTTCCAATTAATGATTTGTGAAAGGTATAAAATTATATATGTTAATAAATACCTTAGAATTCCAGAAAATTATGACAAAAATATGTTCATGTCCAATACATACACCACAAATAGAAAACTAGTGTTGATTATAATTGATACCTTGATAAATATAAAATTGAGATGAAAAAACCCTTACGTATTAAGAAATGTTCTAACAGAAACCCCTTGAAAGTGAGAGATATTGATGTTGAATTTTTAATAAAATTAATAAATATAAATCTTTATATTTTATATCAAATAGTTTGTATACAAAACAATTGTGTAAAATTATATGCATAAAAGTAAATGTGTCTCAAAGAAGGTTATTTTGAGATGATACCCTAACCTTGGTCTGGGTTCATTCTACGCACTCATCTCATGTACTTAATAATAAAATTAATTTTATTATATATATAATTAGTGACATTAGTGTTATTTATATAATATAATGAGATCAATTTATTTTCACATACTTTTTATTCATTATATATTTTTCTTTCCTATAATGATTACTTGAGTTTATTTAGTAAATAGTTCTATTAGTACTTATGTATTTTGACTTTAGTATAATGTTTTATAAATAAGTTTCATTGTATAAAAAATATAAATATTGTTATGAACATAATTTTTATAAATAAAATATATTTTTTAATCTATCCAATATTGATGGAGATTAAAAATGATTCTCATTGTCTGTGGAGGTCGTATTTCACACATTGACATGACTAATGTATCTATTTCCCAATGCGTGAGAGGGAAACAAAGTATATAATAATTTTAAAACACGTAATAATATTTATGTTTTATATAATATTTAATCATCATTACAATCATTAATAAAATCATTAATACTAACCATGAGAGGATGTTATAGAAAATTGAAGACATCACTTCATGGAGGCGACAAACTGTGCACACACACACACTAATGATACTTTTGTTTTCCTTAGTAGATGTTGAGAAAATAAATGATTGTTGTTACAATAATATGATAACTTATAAGAATAATAATTAGAATTTTATAATTATATTTTTTAGTATATAATATATTTTTAATTGGAATATTAAGGATAAAATATTATAGAGAATATAATACTTACATTGGAGACCTGATCATCTATTAGAGGCCTCCTTGGATATGAGGGACTTTATATGACTTATAGAGAATATGGGATTTTAGATTAAAAAAGGGATTATAGGAGAGGTATTTTAGGAATAGTTTTAAGTGAAAAATAATGGTAATTTTTAATATCCTTATATTTTAAATGAATTTATATGTTCATTAGTGCACAACAGAAGAAACACTATGCCTAAATGAACTATAAAATATTATTATTTAAATATAATCATTATAACATTGACACTAAATTGGTGGATATGATTAAGAATAACTCAATTAAATGTATATATATTCTAATCAATACAAATTTGTTGATTAGTTCTTAATAAATAAGAACTCATTTTTTAGTAAAGATATTTTATTCCTCAAAAATGGGTTTATGGTATTTTTTAGGGAAAATTATAATTAATTTATGGAAATTTTAGAATATTTATTTTATGAAAATGAAATAATTTTTTAAATAATTATTTTCAAATCAAATTAAATTATTTTTTAAGTATTTTTTATAAAAGGTAGACTTTCCAGTGAATAAAGAGAAATATTTATTTTTAATGAGAACTATATTTTTATTTCAAGAAATTAAAAAATAAATTTAATTTAAAAATGGGTTCAATGTAATATTAGTTCCATTATATTATTAATAAATCAATTATTTTCTTTCGAATCATTCTTATGGTGAGTTTTGTGTAAAGATAGTTTTATACTTAAAATATGTTTTCCTAAAAAAACTTCTTTCATTTGTGGTTTCTATTTTTATAATGAATTAATATTTTCTATTATAGAAAATTAATGTTGAAAATTGGATTCAATAATTTTTATAAATAGTTCAAAATTCTGAAAATAATTCCTTTTATATTTTATCATTATGAATAGTAACTATAGATAATAATTATATCATACGTAAGATTAAACTAAGTAATTAAGGATAAAAATAATATGATAAGGTATAAAAAAAATAAACTAAAACATTAGTTATCTTATTTTATGTGTTTTTTTATAAATTTAGATCAAATATTTATAAATATGGAAACATTATACAACATTCCTTTTATTTTTACCATTTTAATACATTATTGATTGATAATGTTAAAAATGAAACATTCCTACTTTTAAGATATATAATATTTTATGATAAAAATTAATTTTTTTTTCAGATTTAAATAGTTATATAAATGATAAATTATTATTTTTATCATGTTTATTTATCTCCAAATCTTAGTAAATAAATAAGTAACTAAAATTATTATGAAATATAGACACACAATTTATTCATTTAGTAGAAAAATAAAACAAACGATTTCAAAATTATTAAAAGTGAAATAATTTAAATTTATTACTCTATTTCATGATCTTTTTAGATAATTATAAAATAATTTTGGTGTGATAAGGGATTATATCCTATTTTGATAATTGTTTTGATATCCTAAATTTCAAATTAAATGAAGAGTTCACAAAATGACATTAATGTTATTTTATGACAAATTATATTTTAATAAATTATTTAAAATTATTAAAAGTACATTATTTGGAATTGTTATTGGAATTTGGTTGAAATATAAATCATTTTTCATTTATGGGAAAATTTATATTTTTTAATAACTATGTTAACCCCTAAAGAGTAAAAAACAGTGTTATCTATATAATTGAAAAACATTCTAACAAGGGGTTAAAAAAATGAGAATGGTAAAAATATTTTATAAATTAATATAAGTTTTAATGAATGCGATTATTAATATCCTTAATCATAATATATTATAAATATTCCATTTTTTATCCTTTTATCATGAAAATTATATTATATTACTAAGATATTCTGAAAGTGTCCCTCCCTCTATTAATAAAGGGTACATCATTTCCTCTTTTAACCACACTACTAAATCTTATTGGTTTAGAAAATCCCATATAAAATACCTTCCTAGAATCTTTCTGCTAATTATGGTGGCCTCAATTTTGATAGAACACCAACCTTAGAGGGATTAATGGGTAAATAATAGAAAATTGTCTAAAGAACATATATAGTTTTTTACCGAATATTTTGGTTTTATTTATTATATTATCTACTTAAAATTTTACCCAACCATGACGATATAATAAATTTAGTGTCTCCCATAAAATTAGATTTTATTCTATTAATATAGTATGTTATTAATTTCCTTCTTCCATCAAATGAAAAAAACCATCATTCATGTGCATGGCAGACTATGACCTCATGAATCGATGTAATTCATTTTCAATCAACGCCTCTCACAGTTTTATATAATAGAGGATTAAATTTATATATATATATATTATTAATGAAATATTTATAATTATTTAAATATTATATATCATCTACTTTCTAACCATTCCAATCATTAAAAAATGATAATGTCGTTTGTGCGTACGTGTGGACTACCACCCCCACGAAGTAATGTGATTCATTTTTCATAACCACATCATATGTATGATATATATAATTTTATTTAAGGATTTAATATGATATTTATTATATAAATATTATTCTATAAAGATAAACCAACACTGAAATTTTTTCTATCATGATCGTTGAAAATTGAAAGTGTTACTCAGACATATGTTTGACGTACAATCTCCGTGATTATAATGTAGTTTCTTTTTTTTACAACCATATTTAATTTTTGGTTATAAAATTATAATCATTATATTAAAGTTATAATTATTTCATGATTATTATTCTGGATATGATGGAATAATGGCCACTTTTACCATAGTCAACCTACAAAAGTCTTTTTGTACATTCAATACATATATCTTTAAAATGCCCAATGTGAGAATAATTGATTAAGTAATAAAACATAACATATAAATAGATTAAATTAATGGAATAATAAACTTTTAATAGGTTATTTAAAAATTTAATAGTTAACAAAATTATATTATTAATGAATTTGAAGAATTTATGTGATGGTTTAGATTTTTGTTAAGGGGTACTTTATTTTAAAAACCTCTTTTTAAATATTTTAAATAATTGTTTTCTAAATCATTATCATCCTTGTACATTTTATTAAAATTATATTATGGATATATTTCATTTAATGTAAATAAATTTTAAAATAAACTTTATGTCTCTTTTTTACTTTCAAGTAAATTTGTTCAGAGGAATCATTTTATGGAATATTTTGACTTTCTTCACAAAAGACAAAAATAATGTTCTTTATTTTCATATACAACCTCAACAGTTTTCCCACCTTCATGAATATTATTTTAAGTCAAGATTAGATAAAAATATTTCACTTTGTATTCAATGTAAACGCCCACATCCCTATATTTTTGTTATTTTTACAAATGAATTTAGATGGACTGGATACTTTAATATTTGAAAATATTTTTTTGGGTGAAAAGACTTTTTTGGAGTGTAATTATTAAAATAATGGATTTCATGTTTTTTAATTATTTTATGGATATTTTAAATTTTTTATTACTATCGGTGTTTATTTTTAAAAACATGAATTGGGGGTTATGTTATTAACTAAGGTTGGGTGGTTCTATTATATACCAAAAGTTGGTGGGACAGTTATAGCCCTCCAGTGCATTGGATTCTTCAAAGAATTTTGAAAATTTACTATATTAGTTATTTAATATGTAAGTTTAATATGGGAAATTATTTACTAAGTTACATAAATTAAATATTTATGATTTTAATTTATTTTATAGAAACCACATAATTCTACATGGTAAGCTATTATGATTATGTTTAAATGAAAGTATTTTATACTTATTAAGGGTGAAAAGTATACATTTGTGAAAAAGTTATCATGAGTTCATTGTGTTTTCAAAGAAACCATTATGAGTTTTTCTTTTCATTTAAGGTTTATAATTATATATTCATGAAGATCTCTAGGAAGAGATGATTATTTCTTGAGTAATAAATGTTTTAATTTGAGATCAAAATTATATTGGAAAATGAATTTTTTTATTATCAGTCATGGACTAACAAGTTTCATTATTTATTTTTATATCCACTAATATGAATCATATACTATTACACCATTTTAAAATGTTTTATACATGGTTTTAAAGATTAGTTGGGATAATTATGAGTTCAAGATGAAAATTTTGTGGTGGATTCATTAAAAGACATTTGTTATATCATTAAAGTTCAAGTTTTGAGGAAAAATGGATACCAAGTCAAATTATCCAGTTTTTGTTGTAATATTTATTTATATAAGGGTTATGGAATAATTATCTAAAATTTTAAACCATAAATAGATAAATATTAAGATAATGAGATTTCAACTGAAAAATTAATATTATGTAATGTATAAGGTTTGGTCCTTATAGATGGCATTAGAGGAATGGTTTAGATAACATTAGAGATTAATATTTTCTTATGTGAGGTTAACTTAAGTGTTATTGGAACCATAATAGGTTAATTGGTATAAGGTTTTACACATGTTCACATGTTTAGACATCCGTTTTGTGGTTTTATGTGATGAGATTTTAAGGCAATTAATGATATTTCAGGAGACGTATTGTTTGTTTGAGGCAAATGTAACTATAAATTTTAATGTGAAGGATTATTTTAAAATAATATTATTAATTTTTTTGATATAATTTTAGAATGGTATGATATAAAAATTTAGGTTATATATTATATAATTTATAATTTATTATAGATCTTTCAGAGTATTTAAAGGTTCATTTATTATATAATTTTTATGTGTATTGTTTTTATGGGGGACATATTCATTTTAAGATGAAATAATTCTTTTCATGGTTTAATGATGTTAGTTTTTTTAGATTAAATATAATTTATAATGATTATATGAGAAGGATTTGACATAATCTTCCTATCTACCCCTGATGATTTATTCATCTCAAAAATGAAAAAATACTGTTCAAATTATTTTAAATGATTTTTTGACATCCAAATCACAAATAATAATATTTTTGTCCATAAAAGACATTTTTATTTATCTTAATTTTTTAGATAATGTAATTTATTTTATTTTATTTTGAAATATCAACTCATCTATATCATTCAGAAAGGGAAATACCATAATGTAATCTGCTATTTATTTTCTTTAGATAAAGACTTTATGTGGGAAGATAAATAATACATCAATAGCATTAAATAAGTACATGGTGTGTGGATTTAAGTTATGTATTATTTTCTTATGTTCTATGTATAACACATTATTGAGTTGATATTTTAAACTCAGGTGGAGATATGTCATGTCACTTATTTTTATGAAAAATGTTATAGAGAATAAGATGATAAATTATGGTTAATTGTTTATAAAGGAAGTTGAATGAAGGATGTGTTTATCCAGAATATTCTGATATCTTCTTAACATTATGAGATTCATGAAATACATTAAGACTATTTTATAAAATATTTTGTTTTCAATAATTTGAAACATATACTAGATATAATTGATACCTTTGAAATGTAATATATCAAAAAGGTGAATATTTTTTAATATACTAATTTAAGGATATATGATAAATGGGTAAAAAATCTATTTAGTTAATATATGTTTTTTGTTAAGTAAATGATAGAAAAATTATATTATTTTATTTTGTAAAAAATGAGTTGTATAAAAAAATTTAAATTTTATAAATTTTTGTGATAAATACATATATTTTTTATGATGGTCATCATATTCTTGAGATCAGTATAATTATTCTATTAATATAGTTTCATTAAAATTGACACATGCCACATCCTATGAAGTCATTAGGTTTGAATCCACAATTGAAGGGTGAAAAGGGTGTAATGCCTTCCACTGGCCTACATGATATCCTATATAGTGTGACATTTAATAAAAAAAATTATGAATAAAGTATAAGTTGATGTCGGGGTAATTTTTATTATTATATATATAACCATGCGATATAAAAGTGATTTGGTGATTAACTGATTTATGTTATTTTAGAATAATTTCACTATTTTGGGAACCTTATGTGCTTAAGGTAAATAGAAATATTTTGGTATAATATGATATTTTAATTTATTAATAATGTTTAAATTATCTTTTGGATGTATTATGATTTTAATGTGTCTTTAAGGTGATTAAGGTTATTTGGGGAAATAATTAGGATATCGTGGATATTATATTAGTATATCCTATAAATTTATGGCATGATAAATTATGAGTGATTGATGTTATTTAGTGATAGATGTTAAATTTAAATTGTAAGAATATGTTATTAAATCAATTTAATATTTTTTTAAATATTAGGTATTAATGATTAAAATAATTTAAGTATAGTTATTTATGGAATGATCTACATTGATCCTATTGTAACATTGTTGAATTTTGAAGACAAATGTGTTATTTATTAAGGTAACGATTTATTCATTTTGAGAATTATGTTATATTATTATAACTATTATAGATCTGGATAAGGTCTCAAGATTGGAGGAATATCTCAATATCGATTTATAGAATAATGTGATATATGTGAAGTTGATTTTAGTGCACTGGAAAAGAAAAAAATCACCATCAATACTAATGGTTTGGATCAAAAGTTGATATTGTGGTGTAAATTTATTGAAGGATAAAATTCTAATTTTCAATTAAGTATATTATACTTATGTCATTATCCTAGAGGTTATGTAATTCCTTAAATATATGAAATGAATATATTATCCTATTATATTCATTTTAAATAAATCTAAAATCTTTTTCACAGCTCTTTGGTTTATGGTTTTGTGGCATTAACATTATAATTATCATTTTTTTAAAGAAGGTGGTGCCTCAGTAAAAGACCAAGACACAATTTCTTCTAGAGAAAAAAAAGTTACATGAGTCTAAAGGACGAAATATTATTACAATATTAATAATATAGAGGGAGTAAATCATCAGGTAGGTCACCCCGCCATTTAGTGTCGTGGTTAAATCCCTTATACACTAGACCATTTGAGACCATATTTTCTTCACAAAATTAATGTGTGATGATGAAGTTAGTCTGTAGAAGTAAGGCCGGATAGTTCATCTAACAGGTAGTAAGTGGACAGGCTAGATGCACCACACCATTCCAAATGGCTTGAAATATTTTAGTTGTATAACTATCAATACAAATGTCGTTCCAACCCTTTAGTTTTGAAATTTCAACGGCATGGATAAAACCCATAATGTCCTCTTCTAGAGGT
The DNA here is from genome assembly GCA_963277665.1 of Viscum album. NCBI lineage: Eukaryota > Viridiplantae > Streptophyta > Magnoliopsida > Santalales > Viscaceae > Viscum > Viscum album. The sequence continues at coordinate 831,467,047 of OY728147.1, read as the reverse complement.
GAGGCAACACCACTAATTCTAAAGAAGAAAATGTGGAACTAACCAAGATTGTCCTTGTAAATAGCACCACAACCTGCATGGCCTGAGATGCCTTTAGAGGTTCAATCGAAATACACTTTGATCCTTCCTAAAAGAGGGTCTTTCCATAACACCGAAAAATTTCATCTAGGTTACCTATAGATACCATTAATTCAGAGACGATAAAGGATCTCAATGTCTTCGACAAAGTCCTCACAATAAGCCTTTTGAATCGAGGCAGCATCTCGAATTGAAATAAGAATCTTCATCTGACCTATATTAAGTCTAGATGAGCAATTATTTTGATGAATAAAATTTCTATCATACCAGATCAAGTGGAGGTGCTTAGAAACCATAGTTAAAGAAAATATTCTTAATTTGCTGAGAGGTTTCAAAATATATAAAACGCTTTAGTTGGGAACAAATTAAGTCATATAGTAACCATATGCAAGCAAAAATGTCAAAAATATAATTCAAAAGAGTTGAGGCAGTAGCACAAGAAAAAAATCGATGATTGGTATCTTCTCTATGTTGGTTACAAATTTGTCACTTGGAGAAAAGATAGATCCCAAAATAATGAAGACAAGGCTTAGTGGGAAATCTATTGTGTGAGATACACCATAAAATAGTATGCCCTGAGGGTTTGATCCAAGGATTTTCAAAGGATTTCAGCGAATATTTTTTTTGAATCAGAGTTTAAAAAATTGTGCTTGTGAAAACTCTTGGAATCAAGGATTCTATTATGAGAATGTTCCCAGACAAGAAATTCATTAGAATTAGAGAAGCGATACTTTTCAATCACATGATTGTTGTTTTCAGGGAGATTATTGTTATTAGAAAGTAGTACATTCCTAATAGTGTAGTTACTTTTCTCTGGAAGCTAACTGGGAGTCAACATTGAGATTGAAGGAGAACCAGTCCAGTTGTCCAGCCAGAAATTCAAAGTGGAATCAGAACTAACCATCCATCTAGAATTATTCATAATATTAGTGAAACATTGGATAATAGATGGCCATATGGAAGAAGATATATAATTCATGTTTCCTTTCATTAACTTCAAAAGGAATCATGCTTTTAGAAAATCAATGGAATTAGAGTTGTAGTGAATCAACCTCTAAGTGAACCTAGCTTGTAGAGCCATATTAAAGAACATAAGAATTTTTCTAACAAGACCACCCTCTTCTAAGGGTTTACAACAGGTGGCCAAGTGAATGGTCACAAGAATGCTTTCTTGAGTTCTTCCAGTCCCAAATTGTTTTTTAATGTGCATATTAATTTTATTTAGAAGAACATCAGGACATTTGTAGATCATCATCGAGTAGATCATTTTAAAGAAACTAGTAGATTTCATTATACAGATTATTCCATCCATTGAGAAGGATTTACCTTTCCAAGTGGAATGATGACTGATGACTTGATCAAAAATGGCTGAGAAGTAACTGGAAATAAGCCTTCTCTAGAAGATGGGAGTAATGAGGTATGTGAAAGGGAAAGATCCCTCCTGGATGCCTAAATTATTGATGATATTATTTTTTCAAATAGAAGAAATGTTTTTTTCCCAAAAAATGCAAAGTATTTATTCTAACTAATAATCTGACCAGAGATTTCTTGATAATGGGATAAGGAATTTTTTAGATTTTGAATATTACTTCTATCACCATATAAGAACAAGATGATGTCATCAGCGTATAAGAGATGAGTAGGCACATTCAAGTTCCTGGTATCTGGAATGGGTTTAAGCTTGTTTTGGTCAACAAGTTGAATGAGCAACCAAATTTGTTAATCCTCTACAATTTTGAAAAGGATGGAAGACAGAGGGTCTCCCAATCTAACTTAGTTGGTTCATTTAAAGAAGCCCTTAGGTGAACCGTTGATAAGGATGGAGATGGATTATGATTTGAACAAGGATTTTACCCTACTTATGAAATTATCATTAACATAAAAGCACTGAACGAATTTGAAAATAAAACTCCAATAAATGGTATCAAAGGCTTTCTTAATATCATGTTTGATGGAAATATTTCCTCCTCTGTTGGTATGGTTAGGGATGTTGGTGCATTCTGAGGCAAGATAGATGTAGTACTGTATATACCTACCCTTGATAAAACTGAATTGGTTCTAGGAGGCAATTTTATTTCATATAGTTCAATTTATATCTACAAGAAGCTTCAAAATGAGTTTGAAAAGATTTTTAAGTAGTGCAGTAGGTCTGAGGAGATAAATCTCAAAGTCATTGTCGACATTTGGAATTAAAGTATGGAATTGATAATTTAGTCCGTGGGGAAGGACAGCATTAGAAAAAAAGGATTTGACAAGTTTGAAAACATCCAAATGAATAACCTCATAGTAGTGTTGAAAGATTCCATTATTAAAACCATCAAGGCCTGGGGCACTATCAATATTAAGGATAAAAAAAGTGTCTTTGATTTCATGATCAAGAGGGGTGCTTAAAAGATAAGCATTATCCTCCGCACTCACCAGAGCCAGAATGTCATCATGAAGGAGGTATTTATTAACCTCTAGACCATTGAAAATATTATCAAGGTAAGAGAGAACATGATTATAAATGTCTTCCTTAGTGTTAATGAGGGAAAATTTGTCTCAAAGAAAGGTAAGAGGTCTAAAAGTGTTTTTGATTACTTGAAGGGAGTTGTAAAACATAGTGTTTCTATCACCATCAAAAATCCATTTAGTTTTAAATATTTTCTTACGCATTTTATTGTTAAGAACAAGAAGAGTGTTGGGTTTCATATTTGGGTTAATTTCTAGTTGAGAATTCAAATAAAAGTTAGAGCTAGTGGTGGTGTTTCGAATTTGAATAAGTTCATTCTCAAGTGTAGATATTTCATTGTCAATTTTTTAGATTTGGAGCTACACCAGCCTTTGAGACACTGCTTAATGTGTTTTAATATGGGGATACAAGCTAAATCATCATTGTGATCATTCATGGACTTCAAATTTTTTTAAGATGTCGGAACATTAGGGTTCAGCAGACCAGGCATTGTTAAATCTAAAAGGAAGAATGGGTCTAATATTTTTAGTAAAAAGACTGACAAGAATGGGATGATGATCTATGTTGAGCATAGTCAGAGTATTACTAGATATATTATACCATTTTTCAAAAGACAGGATATTCGTGAAGGCCCTATCCAGTTTACTACCTACTACTTTGTTATATTGTCTTCTATACCAAGTGAACTTGGCATCAGTGAGTTTAATTTCAACCAGATTACTATTTTCAATAGTAGATTGATATTTTATTAAGGTTACAGAAGAATGAGATGGGCCAATCTTCTCACATGAGGTAAACATCTTAGTAATGTCCCCGATCACAAACCATGGACCATGGATATTTATATCTAATTAATAAAGTTCCTTCAAATGTTGTTTATGATCCTAGTATCTATTATTAGCATTAATCATGGTACCATAAATTTGTAATCCAATAGAAGAAAAATAATTATTAAAAATATGCTCAGAAACTAGAAAAACATTTACATTCTACAAATAGGAATGATAAAAAATCCAAAGAGATTCCACCGCAAGACCATCATTACAAGAACCTAAAAAATTATAACTGTTAGAACAAAGATGAATAATCTTCGATGAATAATTTATTTTAGGCTTAGCAATACGAATTATTTTAGGCCAGTCATTCATAAGAAATTTTCTAAGAACAATAAAAGTTTCATCATTAGCAATACCATGATAATTCCATAATACAAAATTCATTACAACATGTGCTTGGGATTAGAACCCCTTTTTTTTAACTGCCCGAGCCCTTCTCCCTATGTGATCTTCTAACATTTAGAGTAGAAGTAAAACTATGTTTCTTTCCTTATTTACCCATATGGGAAACCGTATATTTGTTTTTAGTACATGTATTAATAATATTATGATTTGTTTTAGTTGATTTGACAATCAATGGGATGGCCCATGACTAGTCCTCTTGAAACTGTGGTAAGTGTTTCAGGTTGGATAATGGGTGTACAGGTGGAGTCCTTTACCGGGGCTATGTGGTGTGTGCACACTGATGTAGGAACCTCTTTAGATAAAACATTACTAGAGATATGATCTCCACCTGAATCAAAATCCATCAGTGTAGAATCTATGGGGGGTTGAGCAGCTTCAAGTTTGATGAGATTTCTAGGTGGGATATTGGAAAAAAGGCGGATTTCCTAACTAGAGAAATGCAGTGTGAGCCCATTGCTGCTATGAGTTCCAAAGAGAAGACATCATTGGTGCTTGGATCTTTACCTGAAGCAACGTCCAAAGGTGTAGATTCCATGGGTGGCTGAGTAGCTAAAGGATTGAAGGCCACAAGGATGCCCTCCCCTTGGAACAATATATTACTAGTAGCATAAAAGTACTATATTTTTTCAGAGTGAAAACCATGACCAATAGAGGCTATGGGTATCACGGCCTGTTGCAGATTATTCATAGTACCAATAGTCTTCATGGATCCGTTGATATCAATTCCACTAGGAGGAGTCATTAACCCAGATTTCATTTTTCTGTTTGGAAGGTTCAGGCTTTTCCAATGTAGTGTTTTTATCTATTTTATTACTTCTAACCTTAGTCCAATCATCATTCCATGGTTGCACAACTTGAATTTTCATCACTCTATAGTTGAGAAATGGATTTCCTATAATCATACATAGTTCGAAGAAGGGTGGTTTACACTAAAACTCAAACCGAACCTCTATGTTGTAGTCATTTTCATTAAAATTAATAACATACAGGATTTTGGAGTCCATATTGACCTCCACCATAACTATAGAATATAATCCATGCTCAGCATTCAAGGTTCATTGAACAATTTTTAGGGGAGTACCTATATAGGAGGCTAAATCATTCAAAATATCTAGGTGCCAAAAATACCAACTAAGACCGTGAAATCTAACCTCGATCTGGCCCATAGTATTCCTATACATATGTGGGTTAAAAGTATAATCCCATCCAAAAGTTATAAGAAAACCAGGATTAATATGTTTGTTTCCTAAATTCCATACACGATCAAGTTCATCTTGCGAGCATAACAAAATTTGAATGTATCCCTGGTCAATTTGAACGATTTTCCAATCATTGAATCCCCAAACATGTGCAATACTAGGTTTATGTTATAAAGGAGACCAGGGATTATCAATTTTATGATACAAAACATGACCATTATCTAAGATCTTTCAGAGTTGAGAATGTTGTTGAAGGGCCTCAGGACCAGCCATGACTACAAAGAACCCATTTCCCAGTTTCATACAAAGAGGAGGCCTCAATGAGGTTTTTTTTTTCAGATTTGTACCTTTTATATCATCAAGGAAAGAGACCCCTTTAGGTCAATCAACCAACATGAATTTTTCATTGTGCACTTTAGCATCATGATCCATGAAGGATATTTCCCATTCAGGGTTGAAAGGCACCATGGTGAGGCAGATCTACAATAGATCGAAGCAAACACTTCAGGTTCTACAAGAAAACCCTATGATTCGTAAGGGATTCATCGGTGATAGCTCTCAAGGCATCACCATTTGGTAGAGAGATACATCCTATTATCATTAACATTATTTTGATCAATGATATATATAACTCTCTATCTTTATTTTGACAATATATTTATCCTCAATTTATATACATTCAATTCCCAATAATGATCTCATATTTGGAAACACAATTATGCGTTGTTCAAGATGACCATAATATTCCTTTTCACTTTATTCAAGAATATGTTTTATTAACCTTTTTCATGATGCAATATTTCAATAAAGGCATTATAGAATTTCAAAATATTTATTATCAAGATAAATTTAAAATTACGAGTGTAATGTTTATTAAAGGATTTGATAATGATATATTGAGATTCTAAAAAAAATAATATTCTTAGTAGTTTAAAAGGTACATAACACTGAGGTAAAATGAACCACAAAATATTATTAATTAAATATAGATGTTATACTATTGTTGTTGAATTGGTGGGTAATAATAATATTAAAATAATTGGGATATATATATATATAAATTTCCTAATCCATACAAATTTATTTATTAATTTTTAGAAAAAAGAACTCAATTTTTAGTAAATTCATTTTATTCTTAAAAAAATGTTTCATTAAATATTGGTTTCTACTACATTGATTAGATAATAAAATAATTAATTTATATAAAATTTATTAATTTTATTTGCTAAGAAGAATATCATTTTTTAACTATGGTGTAAAAATTTACTTAGAGTATATTTTCAGGCTTTTTTCTCAAAAGAGTGATTTCCCAGTGAATAGTGAAAATTATAGATTATTTTTGAAAACTATATTTTTGTTTCAATAACTTATAAAGTTATGTATTATTTTTTAACACCCCAAGATTCTACGGTACGCTTCTTTTTAAATAATACAGTAGCGTGTGTTGTACCCAACTTCGAGTTCTAACACACACCACAACAAATCAAAATAGCCGTTATGAATAGTGATACCCACTTTTTGTAATTTTATAAATTTTAACTTTCAAAATGGACTTCATTTTTGGATTGGGAATATCGAAATTATCTTAGGGTGAATTTTTGGTATTTTTCTGAAAAAATTTAATTTTTGATGAATAGTGAAAAAACACTGAGTTATAATTTAAAACCGAATGTTTATTTAAATAATTATTTATTTTTTTTTAAATTTAAATGAGGTAAAAATAGATACAAAATACCTATATAAGTTCAATTTAATTCATTGGAGTTAGTTTAGAATAATTTTAGGTATATAAAAATTTTATTGGACTGTTCATCGTCTTTCACCCAGCTCCTATGAGATTTTGGAAATTCACAAAAAACTTAATTTTACCGCTTCTGTGAGTGGAATTTCAAAAATCTGAGATACGCAGTTAATATAATGGAGTAAAATGTGGTTCAATGAGATGAATGTAATTTTTGGTGAATAGTATCTTTTTACTTTTAGTTACCACGGTTAAAAGTAAATAAGGTAATTAAGGGTAAAAATGATATTAATATTACCCTAACACATGTCCTAATTCTATTAGACAAGTGTATCTCGACCAAAAAAATCATAGGAATAAAATATTATCATTTAGGTCCACATGGATTAGATTAGGACATTTATTATTATTTAATTCAAAGAAGAGTTAACAGAGATAAAATCAAAGTTTAATAACTAAAACATTTTTAATATAAGGTTATATATAAGATAAATTATATTATAAATATTAATTATAAAGCTAAAACTATTTCCAGCATAATTGTATTTTATTTATAATTTTTAGACATTAAATAATTTAATTTATTTATGACACAATGGTGATGAAGTAATTACATAATTAATGAAATATTAACATAATTGATATTATAAATATCAAAATAAATGTAATTTGAGACTTTTTATGAATTAAAATAATTTTATAGGTTACTATAGCATATTAGGATTGGTTATATAAATGTTTTTCGAAGTAATAATGCTGTTATGAAATTATAAAAAACAAAATACCCAATAGTGTCAAAATTGACATAAAAGAGTTTTTAAAACAATATTATATTATTAATTGATATTCTATTCCTAAAAATCTAAGGTTCGGAAAAAGGACCTATATAATGATATGTGTATTAATAATGGACCACTTGGGGGTCTCTTGGAGGTATATGGTATGTTTAATAACTATATAATATATAAATACAAAGGGACATGGTAATTGTCAAACTATTTAACAAAGAGTTAAATATAAATGATAAGGTTAATATATTGACCCAAACCTATCTAAAATATATTGTTTGAAAGGATTTCGACCCATACCCACCTTAAAATTTAAATAATTCACTTTGGAGCCATTATAAATCGAATATTAATTAATTATAAAATAATATTTCTAACTTTTCCAAAGGTGCCCCTCACCCCTCTTATAAAAGGGAACTCCCCTTACCTCTAATTAACACCTTCAAATCCTTTTGGATTGTCCAAATCATACCCAAATATTCTCTCAACTTTTCTCACTTCAACCTAGAGGCCTTAGTTTGATCATAAAGCCAATATATAGAGCCCATTTGATCAAATAAAAAGGAAGAACCCGAAGAAGAGGTAATGTTTTCACAACCCTCTTTCAAGTTCCTTTCTTCTTCAACTTCTTATTTCTTTTTTATTTCCATTATAAAATAATAACTATAGTATATTTTGTATAATGTGATATTATTATAAATTTGGTACAACCATATTCAGTATTCTATGCAACCTTTAAATGACATGTCACCACATGTGCGTACGTACGGCCTACCGTCTCCACGTCGTGGTGTAATTGTTTTTCAATAAATTATAATTTGTATCAGTATAATAATGATGTGTAATTAATGTAAATAATGTGTATAACATGATAATGATTTTTTATATATGATATACCATCCAATTATAGATGATTTTAATGTCAAAAGAATGATATTATCGCTCGTGCGTACGTACGGACTACCGTGTCCACGACCGCGATGAGATTCATTACCCAACGAATCCATACAAGTATAATTCTCATTTTATGAATAAAAATAATTTTTAAAGACTTGATATCATTATGTATATGAAGAAGATACAATCTATCCATAACAAATATGACTTATTTAACAAAACATATAAAAGAAAACAAGTAAGTAAACACCCAAAATGACGATAATACTATGATGTTATTAACAAAGCAATGTTAAAAGATCATATATGATATCATATTATTGTATATTATTCTTTTATAATTCAATAACAATTATTTTACCATTATATAGGAGGATAACCTACCCTCGACAAAGGAAATATTACAAAGGGGTTTCTTATCTAACTTTTTATTCCGTGAGATTTCCATTGTTCACCACTTATATATTGCTTGTGGTGTGTGTACTTCCCACGATTGTATTCATTGTGTAATATACTTTAATTTATGTATATTTAAATCATCATTTTATGATCCTTCTTTCATGGTTGTATGTTTTGTAAGTTACCAAATTGATAAGGGAATTTGAAGTTTCAATTTCTACTCATTCGGCTTTACGCATACTTCATTGATTATTTTACTCCAATATTATGTGTGGAATCAATATTTATTTTCTTATGTCATAATTTCCACTCCCCTTTATGTGGATATAAATTTGATACACATAATCACTCCATTGATAAATTCTCAAGTCATCGATTTGAACTTGATATGAGTAATTTTAACTCAATCTCAATTTATTGAGTTAAACATCTAATTCATTGGTGTTGTTTTTACAAGAATATGTGTGAATGTACTTTGATTGTTTTACACTGAATATTAAATCATATTGAGTGTATTTGTATTTTTCACACATAATTACGTCGTTCATTTATCCTTAATCTAAGGATACAACCTTTATGAGAGATTTTATCTCAATTTACATTCCATTGAGACTCCTTTGTTGTTATACACCAAATCACTTTTATATGGTGTATATAATGTACTTTGACATAGTATATAATGAATCCCTTTATTCTCATGAAATTAAAATGTTTTGATTACCTCATTTATTTGTATTCAAGTGTCTCTTTTTTTCTTTGGAACTCTAACTAAAATATCATTTTAAAATGTTTTAAAGATTTATTATTCTAAATCATTCTCATTAATGTCCATGTTTTAAAAATGGTTTGAAGGATTTATTTATATTGACATTAACTTTTTCAAATAAAAATTACTTTTAAAAGTTTCAAAGTGGTATGGGACACTTTGATTCAAAAATCTATTTTAAATTGATTCTTGAAAAATAGTGTGACTTTTAAATGTTTTCAACAAAAAAGGCAATATTTTTATCAATAGTTTGATGATTATTTTAATCAATGTCAGTATCATTCATTATTCTTCATTGAAGTTAATCTGATATAATTAAATCTTCCAGATTCTATAGAATGAGTTATGTTTGACTATGGATGTGCTATTTTTATACTATTCATGGTTTGTGGATAAAGTATTGACATTTCGTATCCTATTTTTAATATAAATTTTTATGTTATGTTTCAAAATTTTCATATGAGGAATGCATTGGACATAGTAAGTGATGGGTGGAGGCCGCTATAGTTCGTCGATGCATCGGTATGTCTCATTAAAAAAACTAGTGTCTTGGCACTAGACGTTGAAAAAATCGTATTTGTAGTCTTGGCATGAGGAATTGACTATGTGGTTATGATTGTATGGAATTATGAATTCAATCATCATGAAAGTGGTTATTGATATTGAAGGTGGTTATTCGACAAGAAGAATATCCATGTGAGTATGTAAATGGAATTATTTCATTTTATCTTTTCCATATTATGCTGAAGTTCAAGTTTGAAAGACTTTGTTTTAGTTATACATTGCCTTAATTGTTTATGCTTAGTTATGAATGTTTCTGCTATATTTTTATCCTTACTGAGCATCTGAGCTCACCCCTTTCAATGTTTTATTTTTCCTAGGATGTGAAGAATTTATTTATGAATGACCTGCAGGGATGGTATGAGGGGATATGAAGACAAGATGTTGTTGTAGTGTTTTTACTTTATGATGTAATGTAAGACTTATGAATATATCTAGTGTTTCCAAGAATACTAAACTGATCGGTCTTTCGAGACTTGATCTTTTGTGATCATGCCAATGTTATGTAATAATGAACTGACTCTGGGAAACTAGAGTCAGGGCATTACAGTAGGTATCATAGAAAGTTTAGTACAAACCATGGAAAATAGATTTAGATAAACTCTAGTTAGGGCACATAGCCATAAGATAGAATTTGAAGATTAATATAGAAGAACTTCATAGAATTTTGGTATTTTATTGATTTTGTGAGTTTTCTATGAAATACATCCATGTATGGATACAAGAAGGTAGAGGTGGCTTTGGCACAGATGTACCTAGGGGTAAAACCCTAAAACACCGCTTTGAACTAGACTCGAACGGGAACTGGTGCACAACAACGGGCCTTGATGCACTCATGGTTATGACACTCCCGAGGGATATGCTTAGGATAATTTACATTTTCTATACAACCCAATTTGAAGTATTTTAATATAAGATGAGAATAAATGACCTTGGTTAATCTTAAGGTGTTTCAAATTGACAATATGGTGTCCTGATATTCTCTAAATGATTTTATGAATACTATTACTTACACAATACTTTTTTAGTATTAGTTAATGGATAGAGTCCAAGGAATTCATAGTAACTTTGAGAATGATGTACAAGGTGGGAATGGTGGTGGAAATGGTCAACAAAATGGAATGTTTATTGGCATAAAAGATATCATGTTCATGCCAGATCAATTTTCCAAAAATATGATCAACAACATATATATTATCCAACTCATGGGCTCAACAAAGAAGAGAAAGGTGATGAATTATAAGAGCTCCAGCAGTGGAGACCATGGAGAAAAGAATCATAAATTTCTGTCATGTAGGAAGTGTGGAAGGAGACACCCAAGAAAGTGTCTCAACGGAACAAAGAAATGTTTTACGTTCCGGAAAGAAGGACATAAAGTGATGAATTGATGAGGAAAAATGAAGAGTAATATGGATGAAAATAAAAATGGTCACAAGAATCCATTTATAGTCATTTGTCGTAAATGTAGGGGACCTGGACATTACCTAAGTTAATGCCCTATTCTATAGGATATTTTCTTGGTCAAAGAAGAATCTATGTGGAAATAAATGGTTGGAGAAATGTTTAAAAGTATTAGTGCTCTTTGTTGATGGGATTACTTTGGAATAATTTTATCTGGTATTTGTAACCCCACAGTTTTCCATGTGAGAATGATATTTGAGGAAGACTTATCTTTTCCCTTGTGAATATAGTTATAAATAACCATTTGGTTTTATATGATCATTGGATTTTAGGCAATTACAAGTTATTATATTTTGGGATGAAAATGAAAGGTATGAGATAACATTTCTGGTTAAAATTATGTTATGGCTATTTTGAGGAATTTATCTCATTTTGGTAATGTTATAAAATATTGTTTTTGGAAATGGACAACACGCAGACTGTGTGTCAACCCACCGCGTTGGAAAAACCTGTGGGAATCGAACCCACAACCAAAGTGCGATTGGGATTTATCACCTACCGCTAGACTACGTGAAGTTCCTGGTTAGTGGGACTAATAATTTTTAGTTAAATGATTTTATTGATCAATAATAAGTTGATTTGGGTTCCTATTTATTATCAATTGAATACCCATAGTATAGTAAAATGATTTGGTGATTAAGTGATAAATGTTATTTTGGAAGATGTTCGCTTTGTTGGGAACACTATATACTCAAGGAAACTAGAATACTATGGGATTTAATTTGAGGAGTAATGATGGATTTTTATCTATTTTTTTATAGTATATATATAGTTATTTGTGTTATTTATATAAATGATTAACCTATAATAGAGAATATGTGATTAGGTTAATGACTTTTAAGTATGCGACTTTAAGAGTATTTGATGTCATTTGAAGATACAATTTAACATGGAAGACTACATAACCAAATTATTCTAAGTTTAGGGTTTCAATATATGTTTGGATTATATTGAAGTATTTTAAGGAAAATTGTTTATTGAATGGTATTTATTTAACTTTGGGGTATTGTTGGTTAAATTTTTGAAATTAAGATTAGTGTTTCTTTCTCCAAAGGAATATCCTTTTGGGGGATCATCAGATCTTGTACTAACCATTTTGGTTTTGATTAATCTCTAAAGACAAGGTAAATATAGAGTTTATCCTTCATGGATCATGTGATTCTATAGATATTTATTCTATCTCTTCCAATTTAACCAAGTCTTCTTGAATACTCATCATTAAAAAAATGAGTTAGTGGTGGAATTTTATTAAAGAATGAAACTCTACTTAAAAAGTAAGTATGTAACACCCTGTGATTTTATGATATATATTCTTTTTAATTTTGTTCATATATTCGGTTGTATGATACACCAAGATTATCCTGCGCTATATGAAACACCGTGTTATCTTGCATCGTACGCAACACTATTCTTGGATTGTGTTACACACAATTTCAAGTTCATTTGATAGTAGTTATTCTACGCAACATTGAGTGTATATATATATTCAATGTATAAATGAAATACGGTTGGATTCTTTTATAAGAAACAACAAAGGAGTCTTTCACTCCATGCATCCCTAACTTGGCTTGCATTACATGCAATCACAACCTTCATCGATAGCGTGTGTAATACGCAATACCGAGTTTCACTAAACAACGATATATTGTTATAATATTATTATGGACTAGATGTTATGAATATTATTAACTACATTTTTAATTTTATAACATTATTATTCATCCTACACATTTTCTAAAACATTTTATGTGAATAAAATAAATTTTTCGGGTAAAATAAGTATTTTTCAAAAAATGCAGTTTTACCGCCTTTTGATGGCGAACCCACTTTAAATCTCATTTTTGATGGGTTTATAAGTTCAATTTTACAAAATAAAATTCTTTTTTAGAATCATGATATAAAAATTTACTTTGGATAATTTTTTCATATTATTCTGATAACTTTCATATTTTAATAAATAGTAAAAACACACTATATTTTAAATAAAAACAACTTTTATTAATCGCAATAATTTATATGGTTAGATTAAAATATTGAATGGTTTTAAAATATAAATAGAAAATATTTTTACCATTTAATATAACGTATGTCATTAGCATTGATTTTACATTGAATTCATAGGTAAAATCATTTCAATCTTTTGCAATGTTTTATCTTTTATAATGCATTTTATTAACAACGGGAAAAACTTTAAATTAATTTCTGAAAATTATCTGATTTGAATTAGGAAAAATGGATTCCATATATGGGATCAGTAGGTCCATGTTATGTTAATAGGAAAATTTTTTATTTTTGGGCACTATGAATAGTAACTATGGTATATTTTATTTACCATTGTTAAAGGTAAATCGTGTAATTTAGGGTAAATATAATATTATAAAATTACCCTAACACTTGTCTTAAAATAATTGGATGATTATATTTAGTTATATGACATATTTTTGTCGAAATGGAATCCATTGAAACCCAATTGGATGTGGTTACGACCTTTAATTTATTTTATTAAAAATAAAGTGAAATATGTCTCATTAAAACTTTAATAATTAAAATATTTTTAATATAAGGTAATTAAAAATATAAATTCGGTTATAAATAAAAATCTAAAATATAAAATGTTTTTATTTAGCATGGTAATTTATTTTTAATTTTTAAGAATTATTAATTTACCTTATTAGCTTATACATTAATGAAGCATAAATTATTTATTTAGTGAAAAATCAATAATATAATTTTATTGAAATAATAATACACATCAAAAGGCACAAAAACCTGATCAAGAATATTTTTAGGGTATATACAAACCCAAAACATTCAATGGCCGAATTGGTGACCATTTGGATCCTTATAAATAAGATTATGACACTTATATTATTTTATTTTAAATGATTCCAAAGTTGTCACCATCATAATTTAATAAATATAACAATTTACAAGTTGTGAATTTAAGATGATAAATTCGAGTAAGTAGTATTATTACAAAATATATAGGATTTTATTCATAATAGGATTTTATTTTTTATATTTATGCAAAAAATAATTATATTAAATAATTATACAAAAATGTTGTACTAATTATTTTATTAAGTGATATACCAAATAAATGGTTTTAAAAATATTAAAGATAATATTATATGAACTATTTAATGTTCTCCACGAATTTTCTTGACAAATTTGACATTTTAGGAATCTATTAAATATTTTGGTTAGAATATATACTTTGTGTGGATTTTATTTAAATTAAATTAAATGAATAATTTCAAAATTGACACTATTGTAATTTTATAAAAATAACATATTATAAAATTGTTTACAAATCACAAAAATATTTAAAAATTATAAATTGAAATTTGTATGGTCTAAAATGTCATTAAGTATCCAATTATTTTCAATTAAAAACACATAAGTAATTATTTATAACAATTTAAAAAATAGAATCTTATTTCCACAAATAAAATTAAATAGATTAAATAAGGATAAATCAAGTTGATAATGTTTAAAATAAATTTCCAAAATGTCTAAATTTTATTAGTGGATTAAATTAAAACCCTATATCATCTAATATTTATATTTGAGTCATTTTTGGCAGTTTTTATGCGAGGTTTAATTTATTATAAATTAATATTTCTTATGTTACCAAAGGTGCCCCTCTCCTCCCTTATAAAAATGGCACGCCTTCCCTATAATCTTCACACCCTTTTGAGCCTTTAAGCTTGGAAAACCCCTGACAATTAATCTTCTTAACCTCTCTAGTCATATCATTGAGGTTTTTGTCTTCTCAAAAGACCAACTCTAGTGCCCTATGAAGAAGTTTAAAGGATGTCCGTCGAGGAAGAGGTAATCTCTTCTACCAACTCTTTCAAGTTTATTTATTCTTATGCTTCCTATTATTTAGTTGTTTCATTATAAAGTAATAACATAAGTATTAATTATATACTGATATGTTATTATAAATATTAAAAAACCCTATTTGACATTCTATCCATCCTACGGAAAACGAAATCACCGCGCATGCGTACGTACGGAATACCGTCTCCACGCAATGGTGTAATCTGTTTTTCCACCACCACCATAATTGGATGGGTATAATGTTGTAAAGAATAACTATATATGGTTATTATAACATCATACTGATTCTGAGATATTATATCATCCACTCCGACTCCATTCAATAATTATGGGAATGATATCATCGCTAGTGAGTACGTACGGATTACCATCTCCACGATGCGATGAGATTCATTTTCCATGTTAACAATTCAAGAATGATTATTAAGTATATATAATAAGTAATAATGAATTATATGACATATTAATGAAACTATATTTATCTATATGTTATTTACTTACATCTATTAAATTTAATAAGGAAATGAAAACAACGTTAATGCGTACGTACGGCCTACCGTCTCCATGAACGGTGTATTTTTTCCATTTATAGATCTATTATATATATGTATATTATGAATATATATTATATATAAATAATGTTTTATATTAGGTAATTAATTAATCATGATCTATGTAATCATATTAAGAATTACAAGTCAAAACACGGACTATAAATGAAACGATTTTACCCAAAACGCTGCTTTAACATAGAATTGACAAATAAACGAATAATATAATGTCATAAGTGATTCATATATGATACCACAATGAACATTATGGTTCTGTTAAAAGTTAATAATATGTTTAAACACACTATACAAAAGTCTCAGACACATACGAAAGAGATTGGATCAAAGTTAAGGAATAACTTTTCCAATCTCGTTTTTATCCGAGATTATTTATTCGTAAGTATTTATTGGGGTTATATTTATTAATCATGTATCTATTTTCTAAAAATGGTTTCATGTATGTTTAAAGTCCTTTTAACCCATTTTTGACTTTTAATACATGGTATGTAAGGAATCTTTATTTTTTTTACCATACGAGGTAATTTTTGACTTTTCGGTACAAGTACAAGAAGAATGTTTTTTTAACTTATACGACATGAACGGATTTTGAAGGTTTTATAAAGCCTTATTTTCTTGAATATTACTCTAAAATATTTCATGACTATTTTCAACAAAATCTTTTTCTTTTAAAATTGTGTGGATTTTTGTGAAAAGAAAATGGTTTTGAAGAAGAAAGGATATTTTCCTCAAGAATTCATTTCAAGTGTTTTATCAAAACCATTTTCCAACTAAGATGACATTATTTAATATGTGTATGTTTCAAGTATAATGTCTCTATGATTTAAATGGTTTTAATTTTCTTATGATGAAATAATATCCATTTTTTTATATGGATTATATGGGATGATATTTATGAATCCCATTGTATTCTTTGGGTTATGATGAATGATTTATGTGTATGTTGTGGCACACTTAAGAATGATTTAATTATGATATGGGTGGGACCTATATCTTGATCCAATGCACTGGGTAACGTTTTATATCTCATGAGATAGACATGGCTGGAATGGTAAGTTAATCTGGTTTAGTGATACAGCACTGGAACGAGGAGTAAACTCGATTCAGAAAGGGACATTGTCCACTAAGATGGTCTTGGTAGTAATGTCCTGGCTACTATGGAAATCATATCATGTGCTTAATGGTTTTCCACAATTACATGATTCTATGCTATTTTATCATGATTGATGTTCCATTATGATCTATGCCTTATGTACTTCCATATTTTGTTTCATTGCTCAAGATTTATATTTTTAAACATTATGTTCATGTTTTTACATTCAAATGTATATGGTTTGTTTTATTTTCTCCATGCTTACCCTTACTGAGAAATTGAGCTCACCCTTTATATGTTTTCTTTTCCCCGAGATTTAATGAATGGTTTTAGGTAAGAAAAAATAAGTGGAAGATCTTTATGGGAGATGTCGATGATCTTTTACCACGATTAGAAGATTATATTCTGAGTTTCCAAAGACACAAAACTATTATGGTACCTGTGTGTCTGTTTTTGTTATGTATTAAGTATTCTGAAAAAAGTAATGTAATTTCCATGTACGTCAAGATTTGGGTCTCTATAGTTGGTATCCGAGGAAAGGTTTAGTTAACCTTTGGAAACTAGGATGTGAAAACTTTAGTGAAATCCCTAGAGATATTTACAAGGTATGTATAGGGGTGTCTCTATGGATAAGTATACATATATGTTATAGTACTAGAATTATGGTAAAGATCATAGAATTTAACCTATGATGATAGATATTGAATGTAATCTCCCTTGATTATGACTTTTCCCTCTCACACTATTCTTTTTGGGTTTATGAAAATGGCTGGAAACAAGATGATTAACAATAATGGAGGATATGATGGACAATGGAATGATATTGTTCAAGAGGTACCAAATGAAATTGGATCTGGAAGTACACATATATTTATTTTGCCTAATCTGAAATTTCATAATATGATCAATAATTTCAACTTTGGTAAGTTTCCCGACTCATCTAATAAGAGAAATATAGAGTTTCATGATGATCATAGAGGAAATAAAGTTCAATTTCCTTCATGTAAATCATTTGGGAAGAGGAATGAAGGAGAATGTTTCAAAGGAACTAGAAGATGCTTTGGGTGTGGAATAGAAGGGCACAAAGCTAGTAAGTGCAATGGAAAAGGTTTAGTTAACACCATGGACAAGGATAATGGTATTTCTATGACATGAACAATGATTAAATTTTTTAAATGTGGAATGTATGGGCATTATGCCAACAAATTCCCTAAGGGAAAATATCTTGAAGAGAATCAGAATTGTCGTATGAGTAGTATTTATGTTGATTATGATGAAGAAACAACAAATGATATATGAGATGAAATAAGTGTTGAGGAATAAAATGATGAAGCTCGGTCAAGGGTTTAATAAGGTAGTGGAATGATTTTATGCTTTTTAAGAGTTAGGTTGTATAGGTAATTTAATGGTATTATGGAATAAAGAATCATCAAAGGATTGTTACACTGTTGTCTTTCCTTGAGTTTTTGAAAGTATATGATGAATGGTACCGGTAACCATGAAAGGTAATTCAGATATTTTTGGAAAGAAGATGATATGTGCACAATAAATGGATACGGAGAAAATAATATTTTGGATATTATTAATGAGCTTATGACTGATAAAAGGAAAAAGTGATATCATGGTTTGAGTATATAGAAATTTTGGGATTTTGGTATGTGGAAAGAGTTAACTTTTGACAGCATTCATGTCTTCACTAAGGTTCAATGGGTATCCATTTTCAAGAGAATACATGGTTAAGGAATTCACATGTTTGGAATGTGACCAACAAGATATATATATATATATTATGATATGTAGGTGATAAATGATGGTATTCACATGCTCGGTAGATGACATTTCTAGTAATTTTTTTATTTTTACTATGAGCTTGGATAGAAGTATTTTAGATAATCCTAATGATTGGAATGGATTATGTTGGACCTAAATTAGTACTATTTAAGGATAAAACATTTTTCGATATTATCGATGGGATGTTATAATAAATTATTTTTAGAAAAAGGACAACTTACAGGACGAGCGACAACCCGTCACGTCGGACAAGGATGTGGGAATCGAACCCACAACCGAAGTGCGACAGGCCTTTATCGCCTACTACTAGCCAACAAGAAGTCCCTGGTTAGTAGAAACAAGTTTTATTTTATTAAGCGGTATGATATATGAAGTATAAGTCCATTTTTTGGAATCATATACGATTAACCTCACCATAGATGGACTTATGTATATAACTTTTGATAACATTATGTTTGAGGAAGATGGAATGACCTATCATTCTATCGCATGATCTGCTAACACTTCACAGAAGACAAATTCAACTTCATTTCTTTAAGAGATGAATCGGAAATTGTTCAACGCACAAACAACAGTGAGATTGTACCAAAATGAAGTAAGTATTTCTTCTAATTCAATATTTTCAACTTTAGGGAAATGATATTGAAAACCAAAAATGTTTTCATAGTGATCTTATATCTGATGAATCCGATTGTACCTTAGATCATGACAAATTTATGGTTTTGTGATTTTTGGCTTTTTCATAGCCATGTTCTCTACCACTCTCCATAAGAACTCGATGGTTAGATTTCTCTTCTATATCCATATTTTCACCTATGTTCTCTTATGTGGAATCCCAGTGATTATTTAATTTGGGTAACCATTACATTTCATAATTTATTTTTTAATGTTTAGTTTTGGTATTCCGTTTTATGATGTGGGTTTCTATTAAAGAAACTTACAAGTAGTAAACCATTTATAACCCCGATAAATTTTGAGGGAGAAATTCAATTTAATGGGGGTAGAATGTAACACCATGAGATTTTATGAGATATATTCCTTTTAATTTCTTTGATATCTTCTATTGTACGCTACACAAAGAGTATCTTTTACTATACACAACACTGTATTATATTGTAGTATGCGCAACATTATTCTTGGATTGTGTTACACACAATTTCAAGTTCGTTTGATAGTAGTTATTCTACGAAACATTGATTGTAAATATATGTATATATATATATATATTCAATGTATAAATGAAATAGGGTTGGATTCTGTTATACCCAACAAAAAAAGACTCTTTCACTACACGCATCCCAACTAGGCTTGCATTACACGCAATCGAGACCTTCCTTGATAGCGTGTGTAGTACGCAATACCGAGTTTAACTAAACATTGATATATTGTTATAATATTATTATGGACTAGATGTTATTAATATTATAAACTAAATTTTGAATTTTATTACATTATTATTCATCTTACACATTTTCTAAAACATGTTATCTGAAAAAAATAAATATTTCGGGTAAAATTAGTATTTTTCAAAAAATGAACTTTTGTCGCCTTTTGATGGTGCACCCACATTAAATATTGTTTTTGACGGGATTATAAGTTCAATTTAAAAAAATAAAATTTTTGTTTGGAATCAGGATATAAAAATTTACTTTGGATAAATTTTTCATATTATTCTTATAACTTTCATATTTTAATGAATAGTAAAAACACGCTATATTTTAAATAAAAACAACTTTTTTCATCTCAATAATTTATATGAATAGATTATAATATTTAATGGATTTATAGTATAAATATAATATATTTTTACAATTTAATATAACTTATCTCATTAGCATTGATTTTACATTGAATTCATAGGTAAAAAAATTTCAATCTTTTGCAATGTTTTAACTTTTAAAACTCATTTTCTTAACAATGAGATTAATTTAAAATTAATTTCTGAAACTTCTGTGATTTGAATTAGGAAAAATTGATTCCATATTTTGAATCAGTAGTTCCAAATTATGTTAATAGGCTACTTTTTATGTTTGGGCACTATGAATAGTAACTACGGTAAATTTTATTTACCATAGTTAAAGGTAAATCGGGTAATTAAGGGTAAATATAATATTATAAAATTATCCTAACACTTGTCTTAATATAATTGGACGATTATATTTCTTCCTATGGAATATTTTGGTCGAAATGGAATCCATTGGAACCCACTTGGATGTGATTAAGATCTTTAATTTATTTTATTTAAAAGAATATGAAATAGGTCTCCCTCAAACTTTAATAATTAAACTATTTTTAATATATGCTTATACAGAATATAAATTTAGTTATAAATTCTCATTTGAAAGATAAAATATTTTTCTTTATCATGGTAATTTATTTTTAATTTTTAAGAAATATTTATTTACTTTATTATCTTATACATTAATAAAGTATAAATTATTTATTTAGTGAAAAATCAATAATATAGTGTTTATTGAAATAATGATACACATAAAAAGGTCCAAAAACCTGAACAAGAATTATTGGTAGTGTATATATACACCCTAAGCATCCAATGTTCGAATTGGTGACCATTTGGATCCATATGAAGAAGATTATGACACTTATATTATTTTATTTTAAATGATTCCAAAGTTTCCACCTTCATAATTTAATAAATATAACAATTTACATGTTGTGATTTTATTATTATAAATTCGATTAAAAGTATTATTATAAAATATATTACATTTATCTTCATCATATGATTTTATTTTTAATTTTTATGCAACAAATAATTATATTAAATAATTATACAAAAATGTTGTACTAATTATTTTATTAAGAGATATACCAAATAAATGTTTTTAAAAATATTAAACTAAATACTATATGAACTATTTAATGTTATCCACTAATTTTCTAGACACATTTGATTTGTTAGGAATCTATTAAATATTTTGGTTAGAATATATCCTATGTCTGGATTTGATTTAAATTAAAATAAATGAATAATTTCAAAATTGACACTATTGTTATTTTATAAAAATAACAAATTATAAAAATGTTTAAAAATCACAAAAATATTTAAAAATTATAAATTGAAATTTATAGGGTCAAAAATGTTATTAATTATCCAATTATGTCAAATTCACAACACATAAGTAATTATTTATAACAATTTAAAAATTCTAATCTTATTACCACAATTTAAATTAAATTGATTATATAAGGATAAATCAAGTTAATAATGTTTAAACAAAATTCCCAACATGTCTAAATTTTATTGGTTGATGATATTAAAAACTTATATCATCTAATATTCAATTTGAGTCATTGTTGGAGATTTTTACGTGAGTTTTAATTTATTATAAATTAATATTTCTTGTGTTACCAAAGGTGCCCCTCTCCTCCCTTATAAAAAGGGCACCCCTTCCATCTTCTCTTCAAACCCTTTTGATCCTTCAATCTCGGCCAAAAACTACCATTTACCCTTCTAAACATCTCTAGTTATATCATAGAGGTTCTAGTCTTCTCAAAAGACCAAATCTAGTGCCCTAAGAAGAAGTTTAAAGGAGGTGCGTCGAGGAAGAGGTAATCTCTTCTACAGACTCTTTCAAGTTTATTTCTTCTTCTGCTTCCACTTCTTTAGTTTTTTAATTATAAATTAATAAAAATAATATTAATTATATACTTATATGTTATCATAAATATTAAATAACCCTATTTCACCTTTTATCCATCCTACGGAAAATGAAATCACTGCGCGTGCGTACGTACGGAATATCGTCTCCACGCCGTGGTGTGATCTGTTTTTCCACCACCACCTTAATTGGATGGGTATAATGGTGTAAAAAATAACTATATATGGTTATTATAACATCATACTGATTCTGAGAGATTATATCATCCACTACAATTTTATTCAATAATTATGGGAATGATATCATCCATCGTGCGTACATACGGATTACTGTCTCCACGACGAGATGAGATTCATTTTCCATGTTAACAATTCAAGAATGATTATAAAGTATATATAATAAGTAATCATGAAATATATTAAATATTAATGATACTGGATTTATTTATATTTTATTTACTTATATCTATTAAATTTAATAAGGAAACGAAAGTAGCGTTCATGCTTACGTACGGCCTACCGTCACCATGAACGGTGTATTTTTTTCATTTATAGATCTTTTATATACATGTATATTATGAATATATATTATATATAAATAATATTTGATATTATAGAAATAATTAATCATGATCTAAGTAATCATATGAATAATTACAAGTCAAAACACGGATGATAAATGAAACGATTTTACCCAAAACGCCGATTTAACATGGAATTGACAAATGAATGGATAATATAAAGTCGTAAGTTAATAATATATGATATCATAAATATTATTATGGTTCTGTTACAAGTTAATAATATTTTTAAACCCACTCTACAGGAGTCTCAGACACATACAGAAGAAATTGGACAAAAGGTAAGGGATAACTTTTAGAATCTCGTTTTTATCCGATATTGTTTATTCGTAAGTATTTACTGGGGTTATATTTATCATCCATGTCCCTAT
This sequence comes from Viscum album, assembly GCA_963277665.1. Classification (NCBI taxonomy): domain Eukaryota; kingdom Viridiplantae; phylum Streptophyta; class Magnoliopsida; order Santalales; family Viscaceae; genus Viscum; species Viscum album. The sequence continues at coordinate 831,443,591 of OY728147.1, read as the reverse complement.
TTTGTAAAAATGGTTTCATGAATGTTTAATGTCCTTTTTAACCCTTTATAACTTTTACTACATAGTATGTTAGGAATCTTTCTTTTGTTCTCCATATGAGGTACTTTTTGACTTTTCGGTAAAAGTACAAGAAGAATGTTTTTTTAACTTATACGACATGAACGGATTTTTACGGTTTTATAATGCCTTATTTTCATGAAGAGTACTCTCCAATATTTCAGGAATATTTTAAACAATATACTTTTCTTTTAAAATTGCATTGAATTTTGGGAAAAAAATGATTTTGAAGAATAAACGATATTTTCCTTAAGAATTCATTTCAAGTGTTTTATCAAAACCATTTTTCATATACGATGAAATTATTTCTTATGTGCATGTTTCAAGGATAATGTCTCTATGAATTACATGGTTTTACATCTCTTATGATGAAATTATATCCATTTGTTTTATATGGATTATATGGGATGATGTTTATGAAACCCATTTTATTATTTGGGTTATGATGAATGATTTATGTTTATGTTGTGGCACACGTATGAATGATTTCATTATGAGATGGGTGGGACCTATGTCTCCCTCCAATGCATTGGTTAGAGATTTTTGTCTCATGAGATAGACATCACTGGAATGGTATGTTAATTTGGTTCAGTGATATAGGACTAGAATGAGGAGTGAACTCGATTCAGAAAGGAACTTTGAACACTAAGATGGTCTTAGCAGCAATTCCTTGGCTACTATGGAAATCATATCATGTGCCTAATGATTTTCCACAATTACATGTTTCCATGATATTTTATCATGATTTATGTTCCATTATGATCTATACCTTATGCACTTCCTTGTTTTGTGTCATTTCTCAAGATTTTGATGTTTAAACATTATGTTCATGTTTTTAAGTTCAAATATATATGGTTTGTTCTGTTTTTTCTATGCTTACCATTTTTGAGCATTTGAGATCAACCTTTATATGTTTTATTTTCCCTAGGATTTAAAGAAAGATTTTAGGTAAGAAAAAACGGGGGAAGATCTTTATGGGAGATGTCGATGATCTTTCACCACGATTAGAAGATTATATTCTGAGTTTCCAAAGACACTAAGCTATTACGAACCTTGTGTGTCTGTTTTTTGTTATGTATTAAGTATTCCACAAAAATTAATTTAATGTCCATGTACATCATGATTTGGGTCTCTAAAAAGTATATCTCTTTATTTTCTTATTCAATCTTGTTAACTAATTCCTCATCTTTATGTAATGTAACTTCAAAAAATGTTGTCCGTATACTTTTCCTACTGGGAAACTAATGACCGTTTTTCCCATCACAAGTTTGTGGATTTCTTGTTGTTAACCTTTTCCCGATCATTCTTTCTATCCCTCTCCATTATAACTTTAAACTTAGTTTATCTTCCATTTCCATGTTTTCATATATGGAATCCCAGCATGAGTTATCTAGGGTGACTTTTGTACTCCTCTTTCTTTCTTTTAAGGTTTTAGATTTATTGACTCTTTTTCTGATGTGGGACTTTCCATTATATTCCCAAACCCAATTTTAAAAATTTCTAGGATGAAATTATTTGAATGAGGGGAGAATGTAACACCCCAATATTCCACGATACGCTTCTCTTTGAATAATACAGTAGCATGTGTTGTACACAACTTCGAGTTCTAACACACACCACAACCAATCAAACTAGTCGTTATGAATAGTAATACCCACTTTTTAAAATTTTATAAGTTTTATCTTTCAAAATGGACTTCAATTTTGGATTCGGAATACCGAAATTATCTTATGGTGAATTGTTTGTATTTTTCTGAAAACATTCAATTTTTGATGAATAGTGAAAAAACACTGAGTTATAGTTTGAAAATAAATTTTTATTTAAATAATTCTTTAATTTATTTAAATTTAATTAAGTACAAAATAGATACATAATACCTATATATGTTCAATGTAATTAATTGTAGTTATTTTGGAATAAATTTAGATATATAAAAATTTTATTGAACTTTTAACCGTCTTTTACCCACCTCTTAGGAGAATTTGGAAATTCACATAAAACATAATTTTACCAATTTGGTGATTATAATTTTGAAAATACAAGAGAAACGGTTAGTATCAATGAGAAAAATGTGGTTCAATGAGATGAAAATCATTTTTGGTGAATAGTAACTTTTTACTTTTATTTACCACGGTTAAAAGTAAATTGGGTAATTAAGGGTAAGAATGATATTAATATTACACTAACACCTGTAATAATTCTATTGGACAAGTTTATCTTGACCGAAAACAACCTTAGGAGTAAAATATTATCATTTAGGTCCACTTGGTATAGATTTGGACATTTATTATTATTTAATTCAAAGAAGAGTTAAAAGAGATAAAATGAATGTTTAATAAATAATTTCTTTTAATATAGTGTTATAAATAAGATAAATTCGATTATAAATATTAATTAGAAAGATAAAAATATTTCCAACATAATGGTATTCTATTTATAATTTTTAAACATTAAATAATTTAATTTACTTATGACACAATAGTGATGCAGTAATTACCTAATTAATGAAATACTAAACTAATTGATATTATAAATATCAAAATAAAGGAAATTTGAGACTTTTTATGAATTAAAATAATTTTATAGTTTAATATGACATATTAGGATTGGTTATATAAATTGTTTTCGATGTAATAATGTTGTTATGAAATTATCAAAAACCAAAATACTCAATAGTGTCGAAATTGACATAAAAGAGTTTCTAAAGCAAATATTATATTAATAATTTATATTCTATTCCTAAAAATATACGGTTAGGAAAAAGAACTTATATAATGATATGTTTATCATTAATGGACCACTTGGTAGTCTCTTGGGGGTATATAGTATGTCTATTAACTATATAATATAAATATACAAAGAGACATGGTAAATGTCAAACTATTTAACTAAGAGTTAAATATAAATGATAAGGTTAATATAGTGACCCAAACCTGTCTAAAACCTATTGGATGAAAATATTCCGACCCATACCCACCTTAACCTTTAAATAATCCACTTTTTATCCATTAGAAACCGAATATGAATTTATTATAAAATAATATTTATAACATTTCCAAAGGTGCCCCTCACCCCTCTTATAAAAGGGAACTCCCCCTTCCCTCTAATTCACACCTTAAATTCCTTTTGGATCGGAAAAACCCTGCCCAAATAGTATCTAAACTTCCATCACTTCAACCTATAGGCCTTATTTTGATCAGAAATCCAACCTAAGGAGCCCTTTTGATCAAATCAAAAGGAAGAACCCAAAGAATATGTAATGTTTTCATAACCCTCTTTCAAGTTCCTTTCTTCTTCAACTTCTTCTTTATATGGTATTTCCATTATAAAATAATTACTTCAGTATCTTTTATATACTTTGATATTATTATAAATATGGTAAAACCATATTCAGTATTCTATCCATCCTTTGAAAGACATGTCACCATACGTGTGTAAATACGGCCTACCGTCTCCACGTTGTGGTGTAATTGTTATTCAATAAATTATTATTTGGATGGGTATAATAATGATGTGTAATTCATTTAAATAGTAATTATAACATGATAATTATTCTATATATATGATAGACCATCCAATTATATATGATTTTAATATCAAAATAATGATATTATCGCTCATACGTACGTACATACTACCGTCTCCACGAATGTGATGAGATTCATTCCCCGTCATATCCATACAAGTCTAATTCTCATTTTATGATTAAAAATAATTTTAAGTATTTGATATCATTCTTTATATGAATATGATACAACCTTTCCATAACAAACATGACTTATGTAACAAAACATATAAAAGAAAACGAGTAAGTTAACACCCGAAACGACGATAATACTAAGATATTATTAACAATGAAAAGTTAAAATACCATATATGATATCATATTAATGTATATGATTCTTGTATAATTAAATAAAAATTATTTCACCATTATACAGGAGGCTAAACTACCCTCTACCAAGGAAAAAGTACAAAGTAAGGGGTTTCTTATCTCACGTTGAATTCCGTGAGATTTCCATTGTTCACCACATATTTATTGCATGTGGTGTGTGTACTGCCCATGATTGTATTCATTGGGTAATATACTCTAGATTATGGATATTTACATCATCATTTTATGATCCTTCTTTCATGGGTGTATGTTTCTTAGGTTACCAAATTGATAAGGGAATTTGAAATTTCAATTTCAACTCATTCAACTTTACGCATACTTCATTGATTATTTCACTCCAAGAATATGTGTGGAATCACTATTTATTTTCTTATGCCATAATTTCCAATCCCATTTCTATTGATATACTTTTGATACACATAATCAATCCATTGATAAATTCTCAAGTCATCGATATGAACATGATAAGAGGAATTTTAAGTCAAAGTCCATTTATTATGTTAAACATCTAATTCATTGGTATTGTTTTTATATGAATATGTGTGAATGTACTTTGATTGTTTTACACTTAATATCTAATCATATTCAGTGTATTTATATTTTTCACACATAATTAGGTCATTTATTTATCCTTAACATAAGGATAAAACTTTTATGAGAGATTTCATCACAATTTACATTCCCTTTAGACTCCTTTGTTGTTATACACCAAATCACTTTTATATGGTGTATATAATGTACTTTGACATAGTATATCATGAATCCCATTATTCTAATGATATTACAATGTTTTAATTACCTCATTTATTTTTATTCAAGTGTCTCTCTTTTGGTTAGGAACTCTAACTAAAATATCATTTTAAAATGTTTTAATGATTTATTATTCTAAATCATTCTCATTAATTTCCATGTTTTAAAAATGGTTTTAAGGATGTATTTATATGGATATTAATGTTTTCAAAACAAAATTTCTTTTAAATGTTTCAAAGTGGTATGTGACACTATGATTTAAAAAACTATTTTAAATGTATTCTAGGCAAATAATGTGACTTTTAAATGTTTTCAAGAAAATGGGGGATATTTCTCTCAATAGATTGATGCTTATTTTAATCTATGTTCATATAATTAATTATTCTCTATTGAGGTTAATCTGATATAATAAAATCATCCATATTGTATCGAATGAGTTATGTTTGACTGTGGATGTTCTATTTTTATACTATTCATGGTTTGCGGATAAAGTATTGAAATTTCGTATGCTAGTCTTAATATGAATGTTTATGTTATGTTTCTAAGTTTTTATATGAGGAATTCATTGGACTTAGTAAGTGACAGGTGGAGCCCACTATAGCCTCTTGATGCATCGGTAAGTCTCATTAGACAAACTAGTGTCTTGGCACAAGGCCTTGACAAAATCTTATTTGTATTCTTGGCACGAGGCCTTGACTATGTGGTTATGATAGTATGGAATTATGAATTCCATAATTATGAAAGTGGTTATTGATATTTCATGTGGTTATTCGACTTTTAGAATATCCATGTGAATAAATAAATAGCATTATTTCATTTTATCTTTGCCATATTATGCTGAAGTCCATGTTTAAAAGGCTTTTGTCTTAGTTATACATTTTCTTAAATGTTTATTCTTAATTATAAAAGTTTCCACTATATTGTTATCCTTATTGAGAATCTCACCTCACCCCTTTCAATGTTTTATTTTTCCCAGGATGTGAAGAAGTAATTTCTGAATCACCTACACCGATAGTATGAGGGTATATTAAGACAAGATTTTGTTGTAGTTTTTTTATCTTTATAATGTAATGCAAGACTTATGAATATATCTAGTGTTTCCAAGACTACTAAACTAATCGGTCTTTCGAGACTTGATCCATTGTGATCATGCCAATGTTATGTAATAATGCACCGACTCTTGGTAACTAGGGTCGGGGCATTACAATTTTAAAAAAGTTTAAAAGTAAAATTAGTTCTCTTATATTATTAATAATATAATTATTTTCATTTGAATCAATTTTATGGCTGATTTGTTTTTGTAAAAACTTATTTATACTAAGAAGTAATTTTTTTGAAAAACTATATTTCATTGTGTTTTGTGTTTTTACATAAAATTAATTTCCCCAACTTAAAGAAATTTAATTTTGAAAAATAGATTTCTTATTTTGAATCACTAGTTCTAAAATTTTAAATTAGTTCCATTATATTTTTATTCATTGTGAATAGTAACCTTAGTAAATAATTGTCACCACGATAAGGATAAATTAGGTAAATATGGTTAAAAAGAATATTGTATGAAAAAACAGATTACCCTGACACATTTATTTATCATATTGGATGATTGGAGTGCATTTATTAGCATCATATTTAAGAAAATATTGAATCTTGGACCCATATTTAATTTATTTTGACCATTGGAATATTTAAGTGAAAGATAAAGTAAAAAATGACACTTTATAACTTTTAATATATATAATAATTTATGATAGGGATGAAAACAATGTATATTTAGTTTTAAATTTTTATGTAAACATAAAAGTATTTTTTATCATGATAATTTATTTATATTTATTGGTAATGAAATCATTACCTTAACTTCTTATATAATGTTGAAACAATATTTCTTCAAGTAATATAAAAAAAATAAATGATTTTAAAAATAGTAAAAGTAATATAATTATATTGGATGATTTTATTGAAATAATTTATAAGATAACTATAAAATATTTATTGTTTTTAATGGTTTATTTTGATATTCCATCTTTGTCTTTACATCATTAAATTCATATTAAATGAATAGTTCCAAAAATGACATTAATGATATTTTATATTAAATAATATTTTATTAAAATAGTTAATATTCATAAAAAGAATATTTCATGACAATATGTTTTTATATGGTTTAAAATACTAACCATTCTCTATTTATTTCCTGATTTTCCTTTTATATTAACTATATTAACCCATAATGACTAAAAAACATTGTTATCACCGTATTTTTTAGAAAGGTAAACTGGGGATTTAAACCAAAATACTAGTGTAAAGAACTTGGGTAATTTTGGTCAAATATTATCTTATGAGAGTATTGTGACCCATAATTACCATATATTATATATATATAATTATAGAGCCTTTTTAAATTGAAAATTAATTTATATTATCAAGAAATTCCAAGATCGACTCCACTCTATCTTATAAAGGGGAAACTCCTCTCTGCTTTTATTGAATCTTAAAAAACATATTAATTTTTAAAATATATATTCAAATACATTATTATAATACCTAAAATAATTTTAGTGATCTTTTTTATGTATTAATATAAACCATCAAGGGTTTAATGTTTGGAGAAAAAGAGACAGTCTGGAGAATATGTATAGTTTTTAACTGAATATTTTAGTATTATTTCTTCCTCTACATCCTTAAAATATAATTCAACAATAATGATATAATTAAATTACTATCTAACATACAATGATAATATATTATGTTAATTTAATAACCAATATCTATATACATATTGCATCAATTGGAAAAAAACCATCATTTACATGTACTGCGGGCAACCACCTTATGAACCGATGTAAATAATTTCCCATAATCCCCTCAAATGAATTGATATAATTATGGATTTTATATTTATATATATGATATTCAGTAAATATTTTTCATTATGTGAATATATGTTATCATCTACTTTCTTTACATTTCATTCAATGGTAAAATAACTACATCATTCGTGCGTATGAGTGGACTACCACGTCCTCAAAGTGATGTGATTCATTTTTCATCATCACATCATATGGATGATATATAACATAATATAAAGATATAATGTGATATTTATGATATAATTATAATTCTGGTAAGATAAAATAACACTTATTGTCCTTCCACCATGATCATTGAAAAATGTGGGTGTCACTCATGTATACATATGACCTACTCTATCCATGATTTTAAAGTTGTTCATTTTTTTCATAAATGTCATTCATAGTGTATTAAAATTATAACTGAATTAAAAATGAAAATTATTTCATGATTAATATTCTAGAGATGATGGAATAATGACCTCTTTGACCATATTCTACCCAAAAGATTCATTTCGGACATAAAATCCAAATATCATCAAAATATCCCACATGAACTCAATTGATTAATTAATTAAATATAACTAGATAACAGAGAAAATAAAAGGAATAATAAAACGTAGAAATGTTCTTATGAATGTAAATAATTAATATATTTTTATTATTCTGTATGATAAGTAATGTACATGATGACTCAGACTCAAGATAAGGAAGAATTTATATTAAAAACCTCATTTTGATTGTTTTAAAGATTTATATTTTAATAATTCTATTCCATGTTCATATACTTAAAATTATTATTTGGATTATTTTTATGGACATTAATGAATTATGAATGATATTATGTTTCTAATTTTTACTTTCTTTCAAAGGGTTTCCAAAGGAATATGTTTATGGAAAATTTTGACTTTATTTATAAAAGATAAAAAGAATGTTCTATATAAACGTATACGTTGTAAATAGTTCTTCCCACTCATATAACTATTTTTTTATTCATCTTATTTATAAGAAATTATCTTTTCTTCAAATAAAAAAATTCTTCCCTATGTTCTGGTTATTTTAAAAAAGTATTTTAAATAGAATATATATTTCAATAATAGAAAATGCTTTTTATCGGTGGAAAGAGAATTTTTATGAATATATTAATAAAAATGAAAGATTTAATGTTGTATGATTATGTTATACCACTTGGTAATTTTTATTATGATGGGTGGTTCTGTAGTAAACATAGAATGGGTGTTTATGTTATTAACCATGGACGGGTGGTTCCGTTATAAAGTAAGGATATGGGGTACATTATTTATATCTAATGCTTTGGGTTATCCAGATAATTATGGAATTTTATCATATAGTATATTCAATTAATAAGATAGATATAGAAAAATTGTGTCCCTATGATAAAACCAACATAGATATTCTCTCAAATTGGTAACCAACCCAAATTTCCACATACCTAAATGCCATTCATGATCCCCACAGACTAGGGACTAGCACTAAAAAATCAAATAACAACTAGAGGGAATAATAACATGAAACCTAAATAAAGAACATGAAATGTATACATATATAAAATAAAATATAGAAGAAAATAAGATTATCTGTGCTATAAAAGATAGAGAATAACATACGTAATACAACTAATGTGATAGTAAAAAAATATACAATATGAAAGTCCAACTGTAAATGATGAAAAAAAATAAAACAGCTACTCCGACAAACTCTCTATTGTATCATGGGAAAACACCAAAAATCTCATAACTAGCTAGCCAGAGATAGATTTAAGGATGTCATAAAACTTAAATAATGTTCCTTGACATTCCCTACATCATATGACATACAATGGGGTACACACCACCGAAGGGGTGTAAATGGTGTGAGTTAAGAGTCATAGTAGTATCCCACCCACAAATTCCAAAAAAGTATCTGTATAATAATTTAAAAATGATCAACTTTAATTAAAATGATGCATGATAAATAGTTTTAAGTTTTATTTCAAAATCATAGAAAAGAATATAATTTTCCTTTTCCCCACACATCCCAATAAAACAGGTATAAATATTTCAAATAATTTCATTTTCATATATAAAATATGATGTACTAAATCCATAAAATTCATGCATCGCTTATCATATCAAATCCATTACATTACAAATCAATAAAAAAATCCAAAAGCACAGGTCACATCATGCCAATGATCACACAAGGTCATAATATCTTGGAAACTCATACCCCAACATTGACAATCACATACTCATCAAGACCCTACCTATATGAATCGAGTCTGGGTAGTAGAGGAACAACCTAGAATGTGAACCTACCTATAATGTGTATTAGGTCAATAGAATAACAAGACTAGAGAGTAAGATAACACCCCATGAGTTAACCCCCTAACAAAAGTAAATGGATGAGGCATATTACTAAACCTTCCACCTAAGTCCCAAGGCTTCACATGGTATCTCTTTTCCAAACTAATTCACCAAGACCATGGTTTCAAAACCATTTGATGAAACGATTTCACAATTAATTGAAAATACATTTCACATTTATCAAAATAATGGAAAAATTTATTTTATCAAAAACCAATTTCCCCACACACACAAATCCATTAACCAATCATACCATTTAATTTATTAAAACATTATCAAAACCAGAGCAATGAAATTCACCAACACATTCAAGATATGGGACCAACTACCTCAGACATTGGGTCACACATGTTCATAAAGGGATACACCAACAAAGTGAACAAAACAAAGACAATGAAAGCCGTACAATAAATATACACATCACATAGAATTGACTAAAAAATATGGTCAAAAGGATACGTCATTAAAAAACTCAATGAACACACCCCCACCACACCACAACCAACAAATGAATGGCCCGCATATGAATATCACACAATGAATATAGAAGAAAAAAAAATAGAAATAACATCACATATCCAAAAATCGAAAAAGACAACATAACAGTGCTACCGTAATCAATGTAAAAAAATAACCATAAGGAATATCTTACTAGAAGAGACATCATAGACAAACCTGATGATCAAACACTAAACAAAACGACCCAGAAGGAACTGAGGGTCCTAAAATATCTTGGTAAGAGTTATAGGTCGAGAGGGAGAGGGTATGTAATGAATAAAATAATAATTAACCTATTTAGAACCCTAAAATTAAAACTCGTAATGATTACACGTCTTGTAATCCCAATGGTTCTTGTACTTTGTAGATTTCATATCATTTTCATTAAAAATAATTTTTTTCCCATTCCACAGTGATTAAATTTACATGTTATTCACTCTATTCATGTTATGTACCATGTTTACAACATAAAAATGGAAGAAATTACATTTTATGTAATCCTAATAAATAGTGTGTATTTGTCCTCAAGACAATAAAAATCTATATTTTGGAATAAAAAACTCTAAACTACCTCAGGTGTCCTCCAAAATTATAGGAAACACCACAAATCCCTTACACTCTTATACCCAGATTCCATTAATTAGAATAAACTTACATCCCTTAAATTTAGTTCAATTTAAACAAAAAAAATGTATCCATCCTTGGGAGGCCCAAAACACACCCAAATAAAGAGGAAAATTAATAATGAGAAGGGAAGTACATGAAAGAGGAAAACAAGATGTTATAGTCCCAAGTTACCATAATGATTTATTTATTATTATGATGTTTTTTATAGAAGTATCATGATTTAACAAGGTAATTTATTGATATTATGTTTAAAAGAAAATAATACATAACTTATTATGGGTGAAATGTATAACTTTGGGAAAAAGATTTCAAGACTTTCTTAGGGTTTGAAAAAAAATTTATGGATTTTATTTTTTCATATAAGATTTATAATGAAATGTTTTATGAAAATATTTTTTCATATAATTTTATTTCTTGATTATAAAAATATTTAATTTGAGCCCAAATTTATTCTCAAAATGGAAAATTATTATGAGTGTTCAAGTGATAACACATTTCTTTATTTCTTTTTATGTTTTTACTTATATTTTTATTCTTATTAAGATTTTTCAAATGTTTTTTTGATAGGGTTATAAGTATTATTAGGGAAAAAATGATGTTAATATAAAATTTTTGAATTTTTTAATGAAAATACAAACATTCTCTGTTAAGAAATGTTTATTTTTTTTTTGGAAAATATGGATTCTAAGTAAATGTGTCCACTTTTTTAAGAAATATTTATTTACATAATGGTGATGAAAAAATTATCTAAAACTTCAAACCATAATGTTCCTCAAATTTAGTAAAATTAATTTTTGAAAAAGAAGAAATGATTGTAGAATTATTTACGTTGGGTCCCTAGAAAATAATTTTGATAAAACACTTGAACTCCATTCTTGAGGAAAATAACTTTTCTACTTCAAAAACCACTTTTCCTTTCTTAACATGTCAAACAATTTTAAACTGAAAGAAGTTGATTAAAAATAAAATTGAGAACCTGTAAAGGAAGATTATTTTAAATAGTGTTTTAAAAATCCATTCATTCCGTATAAGTTAAAATAAAACATTCTTCTCGTACTTTTGTCGGAAAAGTAAAAAAGTACCTCGTACGAAAAAAGACAAAAGATTCCTTTCATATCTTTTACTAAAAACTCAACGAAGGGTAAAATTGGATTTAAACAATTGTAGGTGGATGGAAATAATATTACATATTCAAGAAACATGGATGTGGATGATAAAATACACCCCAGTAAATACGAAAGTATAAACAATCTCGGATAAAAATGAGATTGTGATATTTCCCTTACCTTAGGTCTGATTTGCTTCGTACATGTTCGAACCTCCTATATAATGATTTAAATAATGTTATTGAATTATTCCAGAATCATAATTATTGTTATGATATCATATATGGTCATATTCTTAGCTTCTTAGTAATATTTCATTACTACTTGTTATTCGGGTGTTTATTACTTTTTGTTCTTATGCGTGTTTAGTCGAATAAATTCTTATTATCCTATTTAGGTTATAGATACCTCATTTACAAAATGTTATTAGTGTAATATATATCATATTCATTCATTCAATTCATTTATATAATCATTATGAAATGAAGATCATGTAGAACGAGTCACATCACATCGTGGAGACGGTATTCCGTACGTACGCACGAGTGATGATATCGTTCCTATGATCATGGAATTGTATTGGAGTGTATGTATACTATTTCAGAATCAATATCACTTTATAATAGTAATATATAGTCATTATGTACACCATTATACCCATCCAAGTATGGTGGTGGTGGAAAATAGATTTCACCACGGTGTGGAGACGGTATTTCGTACGTACGCACGCGCGGTGATTTCATTTTCCGTAGGATGGATAGATGGTGAAATAGGGTTGTTTCATACTTATAATAACATATCAGTATATGAGTGATACTCATTTTATTACTTCATAATGAAACAACCTAAGAAGAAGAAGTGGAAGAAGAAGTAAAGTTGAATGAATCGGTAACGGACATTACCACTTCTTTGAACTGCTTCTTTGAGACCTCCTTTTAGGGTTCTAAAATAGGTCTTTGAAGAAGACCAGAACCTCTAATATGTTTCTAGGAAAGTGGAGAGGAGAAATTGGCAGGGTTTGGCCGAGCATGAAGGCTCAATGTGGTGTGAGGAAGAGGGGGAGGAGGTGCCCTTTTATAATGGAGGAGAGGGGCACCTTTGGAATAACTAAAAATATTATTTTATTATAAAGTCAAGTTCGGTTTTAAATAGCTCCAAATTGATTTATTTCGAGGATAAGGTGGGGATGGGTCTAAATCCTCTCATCCAATAGAATTTAGAAAGTTTAGGTTCCTATTTTAACCTTATCATTTAGATTTAACATTAAGTTAAATAATTTTACTTTTACCGTGTCTTCTTGTGTTCTTACACTATAAGGTTAATAAACTTTCTATAACAAGGAAAACGAACCCCAAGTTGTTTATTATTAATATATATAACCTTATATAAGTCATTTTGGCTGAACCTTAGATTTTTATGAATAAAATAACAATTAATTATATAATATTTGTTTTAAAAACTATTTTATGTCAATTTTGACACTTTTTAGTAATTGATTTTTTTGAAAATCATAACAGAATGATTAGTTCGAAAAAAATTAATTAAATCAATAATAACATGTCATATTAACCTATAAAATTAGTGTAATTCATAAAAAGTCTCAAATTACATTTATTTGTGTATTTGTAACATCCATTATGTCAATATTTCATTAATAAGATAATTACTGCATCATCATTGTGTCATAAATAAATTAAATTAAATAATGTATAAAAATTAAAAATAAAATACCATTATGTAGGAAATCTTTTTATCTTTTTTAATGAATATTTATAGTCGAATTTATATTATGTATATCCTCATATTAAAAATTATTTACTTATTAAACTATGATTTTAACTATTTTAACCCTTCTATTAATAAATTAATAATAAATGTCCTAATCTAATCCAAGTGGGCCTAAATGGTCATATTTTATTCCTAATGTTGTTTTTGGTCGAATTAAACTTGTCCAATAGAATAAGGACATGTGTTAGGGTAATAATAATATCATTTTTACGCTTAATTACCCTATTTACTTTTAACAGCGGTAAAAAAAGTAAAAAGTTACTATTCACCAAAAAATTATTTTTTCTCAGTGAACCACATTTTACTTACTGACATCAACCATGTCTCTCGGATTTTCGAAATTCCACTCACAGAAGCGGTAAAATTATGTTTTCTGAAAAATTCAGTTTTTTAACTACCACTTAGTGGTTTCACTATTCATCAAAAAATGAGAGTTTCCAAAAAAATACCAAAAATTAGATCTAAGCTATATTTGATATTATGAATTAAAAAATGATGTCTATTTTATTAAATTAAAAACATATCAGTTGCATTAATTAATTTAAAAATTAATTCCAGTCATCAAAACAAATAGCGTGTTCTTAAGAGATAATAACTATCAAAAGATTGACACTTGTTTATGACTGCTTTAAATGTGAAATTACATCCAATTACCAACATTGTATTAAATTGTAAAAATATATTCTAAATATACTTTTAAACCACTCAAATTAATAATTTATCACTATTAATTATTTCAATTAAAAAAGTTGTTTTAATTATAATTTAGTAATTTTCACTATTCATCAGAATATGAAAGTTATCCAAAAAGTACCAAAATTTCACATTAGGATAAATTCGATACTCCGAATCCAAAAATGAAGTCTATTTTGAAAAATAAAATTTACAAAATTTCAAAAAGTGGTTATTACTATTCATAACGGCTAGTTTTAATAATATTTTCATAGCATATCGTTGTTTAGTGAAACTCGGTATTGCGTACTACACACGCTATCAAGGAAGGTCGTTATTGCATGTAATGAAAGGCAAGTCAAGGATGCGTGTTGTGCAAGCCTCTTTTGGTGTAGCGTACAACACAAGACATTAATGAAATTAAAAAGAATATTTTTCATAAAATCTCGGGGTGTTACATTCTACCCCCCTTAAAATGAATTTTTCCCTCAAAATTCGTTGGGGTTATTAATGGTTTACTACTTGAAAGTTTCTTTAATAGAAACACACAACGTAAAAAGGAATACCAAAACCAATATTTAAAAACAAAAGTATGAAACGTAACGGTTACCCAAATAAACTAATCACTGGGTTTCCACATAGGTGAAAATATGGATATAGAAGAGAAATCTAACCATCATGTTCTTGATAGAGAGTGGTAGAAAACATGGCTTTGGAAAATCCAGCAATCACAAAGCCATAAATTTGTGATGATCTAAGGTACCATCTGATTCATCAGATATAAGAGCACTATGACAACATTTTTTTGGTTTTCAAGATCATTTCTCTAAAGTTGAAGAATTTGAATTAGAATAAATACTTACATTATTTTGGTAAAATCTCACTGTTTTCATGCCTTGAACAATTTCCACTTCATCTCTTAATGAAATTAAGTTGAATTTGTTATTCGTGAAGTGTTAGCAGATCATGCGATAGAATGACGGGTCATTCCATCTGTCTCAAACAAAAGGTTAGAAAAGTTATCAAAAAATACATAAGTCCATCTATAGTGAGATTAATGATATATGGTTCCTAAACTGGACTTATACTTTAAATATCATACTTCTTGATATAATAAAAATAGTTTCTACAAAACAGGGACTTCCTCTAGGCCAGTGGTAGGCGATAAAGGTCAGTCGCACTTCAGTTGTGGGTTCGATTCTCACAGCCTTGTCTGACGCGATCGGCTGTCGCCCGTCCTGTAGGTTGTCCTTTTTCTAAAACTACATTACTATAACATCACATAAATAATATCAAAAAAATTCTATCCTTAAAAAATACAAACTTATGGTTAACATAATCCATTCCAATCTTTAGGATTATCTAAAATACTTCGGTCCAAGCTCATAGTATAAAGAAAACGATAACTTGAAATGTCGTCAACCAAGCATGTGAATACCATCATTTATCCCCCATATATCTTGTTGGTCACATTCCAATCATGTAAATATCTTATTGATGTATTCTCATGAAAATGAATACCCATTAAACCTTAGTGAAAACATGAATGCTTTCAAAAGTTAACTCTTTCCACATACCAAAATCCAAAAATTCTATATACTCAAACCATGATATAACCTTCTCCTTATATCAGTCATGAGATCATGAATACTATCAAACATTTAATTTTCTCCGGATCCCTTCATTATGCGCATATAATCTACATTCCAAAAATATCTGAATAACCTTTCATGGATACTAGTAACATTAATCATACACTTTCAAAACTCAAGGAAAGACAACAGTGTAACAATCCTTATATGTCTCTTTATTCCATAGTACCATGAGATTACTTATACAACATTACACATGATAAACATGTAATCATTCCACTACATTCTTATACCATTGACCGAGCTTCAACAATTCTTTCATCTCACATATCATTTGTAGTCTCTTCATCATCATCCACATAAATACTACCCATATGACCATACTGATTCTCTTCATGTGACTTTCCCTTAGGGAATTGGTTTTCATAATGCCCGTACATTCCACATTAAAAAAATTTATCCATTGTTGATGTTGTAGCAATACCATTATCCTCATCCCTGGTGTTAACTGAACCTTTTCTAGTGCACTTACTGGCTTTGTATCCTTCTTTTCCACACCCAAAGCATCTTCCAGTTCCTTTGAAACATTCTCCTTGATTCCTCTTCCCACATTATTTACATAGGGGAAATTGAACTTTCGTTCCTCTATGATAATCATGAAACTCCATCTTTCTCTTATTAGCCGAGTCAGGAAACTTACCAAATTTTACATTATTGATCATATTATGAGATTGCTGATTCGGCATAATAATGATGTTTGGACTTCCAAATCCTACTTCATTTGGTTTCTCATGAAGAATATCATTCCATTGTCCATCATATCCTCCATTATCGTGAATCATCTTGTTTCCAGCCATTTTCTAAAACCCAAAAAGAATAGTGTGAGAGGAAAAAATCATGCTTGGGAAAACAACATAATAAAGGGGGAGTACCTTCAATATCTAACATCTTAGGTTTAATTCTATGATCGTTAGAGTAATTATTGTACTATAACCTATACGTATACTTATCCTTAGGGACATCCCTAGACATACCTTAGAAATATCTCTAGGGATATCACTAACATTTTCGCATCCTAGTTTCCAAAGGTTGACTAAACCGTTCCTCTTATACCAAATTTAGAGACCCCAAGCTTGACGTACATGGACATTACATTGCTTTTGCGGAATACTTAGTACATAACAAAAACACACACACAAGGATTGTAATAGTTTAGTGTCTTTGGAATCTCGGAATATAATCTTCTAATCGTGGTGAAACATCTTCAACATCTCCCACAAAGATCGTTTTTTTACCTAAGACCTTTCTTTATATCCTGGGGAAAAGAAAACATAAAAGGGTGAGCTCAAATGCTCAGTAAGGGTAAACACAAGAAATATCAATCACATTATTTTCATAAGAACATAAAATTTTGGAAATCATAACCTGCAAAAGAGAGCATAATTTCATAACATGGGATAAATCATAGTAGTGAAATGAAATCCCAATAATCATAACATAAAACATGAAACTTTGTTGAATACACACATAATCATAGAGAATCATTTCTTATTAGTCAGGACTCATTTCCAAGACTATCTTAGTGGACAAAGTCCATTTTTGATTCGAGTTCACTCCTCGTTTCAGTCCTATTTCACTGAACCGGTATAACCTACCATTCCAGCCATGTCTATCTCATGAGATATAAAATCTTTACCCAATGCATTGTAGGGAGATATAGGTCTCACCCATCTCATAATGATACCATTATTATGTGTGCCACAAAATCATAAATCATACATCATTTCATATCCCATGTAATAAAAATGGGAATCTTAAACATTGTGACATCATAAAACAACTCATATAAGATAAAGGAATTCATAAAAATAATTCCATCACAACATAATCAAATCAATTTAATAATAGGGATAGAATCAGAACCCTTTATTATCTTATATGGAAAATAATTTTGATAAAACACTTGAACTCCATTCTTGAGGAAAATAACTTTTCTACTTCAAAAACCACTTTTCCTTTCTTAACATGTCATACAATTTTAAACTGAAAGAAGTTGATTAAAAATAAAATTGAGAACCTGAAAATGAAGATTATTTTAAATAGTGTTTTAAAAATCCATTCATTCCGTATAAGTTAAAATAAAACATTCTTCTCGTACTTTTGTCGGAAAAGTAAAAAAGTACCTCGTACGAAAAAAGACAAAAGATTCCTTTCATATCTTTTACTAAAAACACAACGAAGGGTAAAATTGGATTTAAACAATTGTAGGTGGATGGAAATAATATTACATATTCAAGAAACATGGATGTGGATGATAAAATACACCCCAGTAAATACGAAAGTATAAACAATCTCGGATAAAAATGAGATTGTGATATTTCCCTTACCTTAGGTCTGATTTGCTTCGTACATGTTCGAACCTCCTATATAATGATTTAAATAATGTTATTGAATTATTACAGAATCATAATTATTTTTATGATTTCATATATGGTCATATTCTTTGCTTCTTAGTAATATTTCATTACTACTTGTTATTCAGGTGTTTATTACTTTTTGTTCTTATGCGTGTTTTGTCGAATAAATTATTATTATTCTCTTTATGTTATAGATACCTCATTTCCAGAATGGTATTAGTGTAATATATATCATATTAATTCATTCAATTCATTTATATAATCATTATGAAATGAAGATCATGTAAAACGAGTCACATCACATCGTGGAGACGGTATTCCGTACGTATGCACGAGTAATGATATCGTTCCTATGATCGTGGAATTGTATTGGAGTGTATGTATACTATTTCAGAATCAATATCACTTTATAATAGTACTATATAGTAATTATTTACACCATTATACCCATCCATGTATGGTGGTGGTGGGAAATAGATTTCACCACGGTGTGGAGACGGTATTCCGTACATACGCACGCGCGGTGATTTCGTTTTCCGAAGGATGGATAGATGGTGAAACAGGGTTGTTTCATACTTATAATAACATATCAGTATATGACTGATACTGATGTTATTACTTCATAATGAAAAAACCTAAGAAGAAGAAGTGGAAGAAGAAATAAAGTTGAATGAATCGGTAACGGACATTACCTCTTCTTTGAAGTGCTTCTTTGAGACCTCCTTTTAGGGTACTAAAATAGGTCTTTGAAGAAGACCAGAACCTCTAGGATGTTTCTAGGAAAGTGGAGAGGAGAAATTGGCAGGGTTTGGCCGAGCATGAAGGCTCAATGTGGTGTGAGGAAGAGGGGGAGGAGGTGCCCTTTTATAATGGAGGAGAGGGGCACCTTTGGAATAACTAAAAATATTATTTTATTATAAAGTCAAGTTCGGTTTTAAATAGCTCCAAATTGATTTATTTCGAGGATAAGGTGGGGATGGGTCTAAATCCTCTCATCCAATAGAATTTAGACAAGTTTAGGTTCCTATTTTAACCTTATCATTTAGATTTAACATTAAGTTAAATAATTTTACTTTTACCGTGTCTTCTTGTGTTCTTACACTATAAGGTTAATAAACTTTCTATAACAAGGCAAACGAACCCCAAGTTGTTTATTATTAATATATATAACCTTATATAAGTCATTTTGGCTGAACCTTAGATTTTTATGAATAAAATAACAATTAATAATATAATATTTGTTTTAAAAACTATTTTATGTCAATTTTGACACTTTTTAGTAATTGATTTTTTTTGAAAATCATAACAGAATGATTAGTTCGAAAAAAATTAATTAAATCAATAATAACATGTCATATTAACCTATAAAATTAGTGTAATTCATAAAAAGTCTCAAATTACATTTATTTGTGTATTTGTAACATCCATTATGTCAATATTTCATTAATAAGATAATTACTGCATCATCATTGTGTCATAAATAAATTAAATTAAATAATGTATAAAAATTAAAAATAAAATACCATTATGTAGGAAATCTTTTTATCTTTTTTAATGAATATTTATAGTCGAATTTATATTATGTATATCCTCATATTAAAAATTATTTACTTATTAAACTATGATTTTAACTATTTTAACCCTTCTATTAATAAATTAATAATAAATGTCCTAATCTAATCCAAGTGGGCCTAAATGGTCATATTTTATTCCTAATGTTGTTTTTGGTCGAATTAAACTTGTCCAATAGAATAAGGACATGTGTTAGGGTAATAATAATATCATTTTTACGCTTAATTACCCTATTTACTTTTAACAGCGGAAAAAAAAGTAAAAAGTTACTATTCACCAAAAAATTATTTTTTCTCAGTGAACCACATTTTACTTACTGACATCAACCATGTCTCTCGGATTTTCGAAATTCCACTCACAGAAGCGGTAAAATTATGTTTTCTGAAAAATTCAGTTTTTTAACTACCACTTAGTGGTTTCACTATTCATCAAAAAATGAGAGTTTCCAAAAAAATACCAAAAATTAGATCTAAGCTATATTTGATATTATGAATTAAAAAATGATGTCTATTTTATTAAATTAAAAACATATCAGTTGCATTAATTAATTTAAAAATTAATTCCCGTCATCAAAACAAATAGCGTGTTCTTAAGAGATAATAACTATCAAAAGATTGACACTTGTTTATGACTGCTTTAAATGTGAAATTACATCCAATTACCAACATTGTATTAAATTGTAAAAATATATTCTAAATATACTTTTAAACCACTCAAATTAATAATTTATCACTATTAATTATTTCAATTAAAAAAGTTGTTTTAATTATAATTTAGTAATTTTCACTATTCATCAGAATATGAAAGTTATCCAAAAAGTACCAAAATTTCACATTAGGATAAATTCGATACTCCGAATCCAAAAATGAAGTCTATTTTGAAAAATAAAATTTACAAAATTTCAAAAAGTGGTTATTACTATTCATAACGGCTAGTTTTAATAATATTTTCATAGCATATCGTTGTTTAGTGAAACTCGGTATTGCGTACTACACACGCTATCAAGGAAGGTCGTTATTGCATGTAATGAAAGGCAAGTCAAGGATGCGTGTTGTGCAAGCCTCTTTTGGTGTAGCGTACAACACAAGACATTAATGAAATTAAAAATAATATTTTTCATAAAATCTCGGGGTGTTACATTCTACCCCCCTTAAAATGAATTTTTCCCTCAAAATTCGTTGGGGTTATTAATGGTTTACTACTTGAAAGTTTCTTTAATAGAAAAACACAACGTAAAAAGGAATACCAAAACCAATATTTAAAAACAAAAGTATGAAACGTAACGGTTACCCAAATAAACTAATCACTGGGTTTCCACATAGGTGAAAATATGGATATGGAAGAGAAATCTAACCATCATTTTCTTGATGGAGAGTGGTAGAAAACATGGCTTTGGAAAATCCAGCAATCCCAAAGCCATAAATTTGTGATGATCTAAGGTACCATCTGATTCATCAGATATAAGAGCACTATGACAACATTTTTTTGGTTTTCAAGATCATTTCCCTAAAGTTGAAGAATTTGAATTAGAATAAATACTTACATTATTTTGGTAAAATCTCACTGTTTTCATGCCTTGAACAATTTCCACTTCATCTCTTAATGAAATTAAGTTGAATTTGTTATTCGTGAAGTGTTAGCAGATCATGCGATAGAATGACGGGTCATTCCATCTGTCTCAAACAAAAGGTTAGAAAAGTTATCAAAAAATACATAAGTCCATCTATAGTGAGATTAATGATATATGGTTCCTAAACTGGACTTATACTTCAAATATCATACTGCTTGATATAATAAAAATAGTTTCTACAAAACAGGGACTTCCTCTAGGCTAGTGGTAGGCAATAAAGGTCAGTCGCACTTCAGTTGTGGGTTCGATTCTCACATCCTTGTCTGACGCGATCGGCTGTCGCCCGTCCTGTAGGTTGTCCTTTTTCTAAAACTACATTACTATAACATCACATAAATAATATCAAAAAAATTCTATCCTTAAAAAATACAAACTTATGGTTAACATAATCCATTCCAATCTTTAGGCTTATCTAAAATACTTCGGTCCAAGCTCATAGTATAAAGAAAACGATAACTTGAAATGTCGTCAACCAAGCATGTGAATACCATCATTTATCCCCCATATATCTTGTTGGTCACATTCCAATCATGTAAATATCTTATTGATGTATTCTCATGAAAATGAATACCCATTAAACCTTAGTGAAAACATGAATGCTTTCAAAAGTTAACTCTTTCCACATACCAAAATCCAAAAATTCTATATACTCAAACCATGATATAACCTTCTCCTTATATCAGTCATGAGATCATGAATACTATCAAACATTTAATTTTCTCCGGATCCCTTCATTATGCGCATATAATCTACATTCCAAAAATATCTGAATAACCTTTCATGGATACTAGTAACATTAATCATACACTTTCAAAACTCAAGGAAAGACAACAGTGTAACAATCCTTATATGTCTCTTTATTCCATAGTACCATGAGATTACTTATACAACATTACACATGATAAACATGTAATCATTCCACTACATTCTTATACCATTGACCGAGCTTCAACAATTCTTTAATCTCACATATCATTTGTAGTCTCTTCATCATCATCCACATAAATACTACCCATATGACCATACTGATTCTCTTCATGTGACTTTCCCTTAGGGAATTGGTTTTCATAATGCCCGTACATTCCACATTAAAAAAATTTATCCATTGTTGATGTCGTAGCAATACCATTATCCTCATCCCTGGTGTTAACTGAACCTTTTCCAGTGCACTTACTGGCTTTGTATCCTTCTTTTCCACACCCAAAGCATCTTCCAGTTCCTTTGAAACATTCTCCTTGATGCCTCTTCCCACATGATTTACATAGGGGAAATTGAACTTTCGTTCCTCTATGATAATCATGAAACTCAATCTTTCTCTTATTAGCCGAGTCAGGAAACTTACCAAATTTTACTTTATTGATCATATTATGAGATTGCTGATTCGGCATAATAATGATGTTTGGACTTCCAAATCCTACTTCATTTGGTTTCTCATGAAGAATATCATTCCATTGTCCATCATATCCTCCATTATCGTGAATCATCTTGTTTCCAGCCATTTTCTAAAACCCAAAAAGAATAGTGTGAGAGGAAAAAATCATGCTTGGGAAAACAACATAATAAAGGGGGAGTACCTTCAATATCTAACATCTTAGGTTTAATTCTATGATCGTTAGAGTAATTCTTGTACTATAACCTATACGTATACTTATCCTTAGGGACATCCCTAGACATACCTTAGAAATATCTCTAGGGATATCACTAACATTTTCGCATCCTAGTTTCCAAAGGTTGACTAAACCGTTCCTCTTATACCAAATTTAGAGACCCCAAGCTTGACGTACATGGACATTACATTGCTTTTGCGGAATACTTAGTACATAACAAAAACACACACACAAGGATTGTAATAGTTTAGTGTCTTTGGAATCTCGGAATATAATCTTCTAATCGTGGTGAAACATCTTCAACATCTCCCACAAAGATCGTTTTTTTACCTAAGACCTTTCTTTATATCCTGGGGAAAAGAAAACATAAAAGGGTGAGCTCAAATGCTCAGTAAGGGTAAACACAAGAAATATCAATCACATCATTTTCATAAGAACATAAAATTTTGGAAATCATAACCTGCAAAAGAGAGCATAATTTCATAACATGGGATAAATCATAGTAGTGAAATGAAATCCCAATAATCATAACATAAAACATGAAACTTTGTTTAATACACACATAATCATAGAGAATCATTTCTTATTAGTCAGGACTCATTTCCAAGACTATCTTAGTAGACAAAGTCCATTTTTGATTCGAGTTCATTCCTCGTTTCAGTCCTGTTTCACTGAACCTGTATAACCTACCATTCCAGCCATGTCTATCTCATGAGATATAAAATCTTTACCCAATGCATTGGAGGGAGATATAGGTCTCACCCATCTCATAATGATACCATTATTATGTGTGCCACAAAATCATAAATCATACATCATTTCATATCCCATGTAATAAAAATGGGAATCTTAAACATTGTGACATCATAAAACAACTCATATAAGATAAAGGAATTCATAAAAATAATTCCATCACAACATAATCAAATCAATTTAATAATAGGGATAGAATCAGAACCCTTTATTATCTTATATGGAAAATAATTTTGATAAAACACTTGAACTCCATTCTTGAGGAAAATAACTTTTCTACTTCAAAAACCACTTTTCCTTTCTTAACATGTCATACAATTTTAAACTGAAAGAAGTTGATTAAAAATAAAATTGAGAACCTGTAAAGGAAGATTATTTTAAATAGTGTTTTAAAAATCCATTCATTCCGTATAAGTTAAAATAAAACATTCTTCTCGTACTTTTGTCGGAAAAGTAAAAAAGTACCTCGTACGAAAAAAGACAAAAGATTCCTTTCATATCTTTTACTAAAAACACAACGAAGGGTAAAATTGGATTTAAACAATTGTAGGTGGATGGAAATAATATTACATATTCAAGAAACATGGATGTGGATGATAAAATACACCCCAGTAAATACGAAAGTATAAACAATCTCGGATAAAAATGAGATTGTGATATTTCCCTTACCTTAGGTCTGATTTGCTTTGTACATGTTCGAACCTCCTATATAATGATTTAAATAATGTTATTGAATTATTCCAGAATCATAATTATTGTTATGATATCATATATGGTCATATTCTTTGCTTCTTAGTAATATTTCATTACTACTTGTTATTCAGGTGTTTATTACTTTTTGTTCTTATGCGTGTTTTGTCGAATAAATTATTATTATTCTCTTTATGTTATAGATACCTCATTTCCAGAATGGTATTAGTGTAATATATATCATATTTATTCATTCAATTCATTTATATAATCATTATGAAATGAAGATCATGTAAAACGAGTCACATCACATCGTGGAGACGGTATTCCGTACGTACGCACGAGTAATGATATCGTTCCTATGATCGTGGAATTGTATTGGAGTGTATGTATACTATTTCAGAATCAATATCACTTTATAATAGTACTATATAGTAATTATTTACACCATTATACCCATCCATGTATGGTGGTGGTGGGAAATAGATTTCACCATGGCGTGGAGACGGTATTCCGTACATACGCACGCGCGGTGATTTCGTTTTCCATAGGATAGATAGATGGTGAAACAGGGTTGTTTCATACTTATAATAACATATCAGTATATTACTGATACTGATGTTATTACTTCATAATGAAAAAACCTAAGAAGAAGAAGTGGAAGAAGAAATAAAGTTGAATGAATCGGTAACGGACAATACCTCTTCTTTGAAGTGCTTCTTTGAGACCTCCTTTTAGGGTACTAAAATAGGTCTTTGAAGAAGACCAGAACCTCTAGGATGTTTCTAGGAAAGTGGAGAGGTGAAATTGGCAGGGTTTGGCCGAGCTTGATGGCTCAAAGTGGTGTGAGGAAGAGGGGAAGGAGGTGCCCTTTTATAAGGGAGGAGAGGGGCACCTATGTAATAACTAAAAATATAATTTTATTATAAAGTAATGTTCGGTTTTAAATAGCTCAAAATTGATTTATTTCGAGTATAAGGTGGGGATGGGTATAATTCCTCTCATCCAATAGAATTTAGACAAGTTTAGGTTCCTATTTCAACCTTATCATTTAGATTTAACATTAAGATAAATAATTTTACTTTTACCGTGTCTTCTTGTGTTCTTACACTATAAGGTTAATAAACATTCTATAACAAGCCAAACGAACCCCAAGTTGTTTATTATTAATATATATGACCTTATCTAAGTCATTTGGCCGAACCTTATATTTGTAGGAATAAAATAACAATTAATAATATAATATTTGTTTTAAAAACTATTTTATGTCAATTTTGACACTATTTAGTAATTGATTTTTGTTAAAATAATAACAGAATGATTAGTTCAAAAAAAGTAAATTAAATATATACTAACATGTCATATTAAACTAGAAAATTAGTGTAATTCATAAAAATTATCAAATTACATTTATTTGGGTATTTATAACATCAATTATGTCAATATTTCATTAATAAGATAATTACTGCATCATCATTGTGTCATAAATAAATTAAATTATTTAATGTCTAAATATTACATATAAATTACCATTATGTAGGAAATATTTTTAGCTTTCCAATGAATATTTATAGTCGAATTTATATTATGTATAACCCCATATTAAAAATGATTTACTTATTAAACATTGATTTTAACTATTTTAACCCTTCTTTTAATAAATTAATAATAAATGTCCTAATCTAATCCATGTGGGCCTAAATGGTCATATTTTATTCATAAGGTTGTTTTTGGTCGAATTAAACTTGTCCAATAGAATTAGTACATGTGTTAGGGTAATAATAATATCATTTTTACCCTTAATTACCCTATTTACTTTTAACCGTGGTTAAAAAATGTTAAAAGTTAGTATTCACAAAAAAATTATTTTCATCTCATTGAACCACATTTTGCATAATGACATCAACTGTGTCTCTCGGATTTTCGAAATTCCACTCACATAAGCGGTAAAATTATGTTTTATGAAAAATTCGGTTTTTTAACTACCACTTAGTGGTTTCACTATTCATCAAAAAATGAAAGTTTCTAGAAAAATACCAAAAATTAGATCTAAGATATATTTGATATTATGAATTAAAAAATGATATCTATTTTATCAAATTCAAAACATATCAGTTGCATTAATTAATTTAAAAATTAATTTCCGTTGTCAAAACAAATAGCATGTTTTTAAGAGATAATAACTATCAAAAGATTGACACTTGTTTATGACTGGTTTAAATGTGAAATTACATCCAATGAACAACATTGTATTAAATTGTAAAAATATATTTTAAATATACATTAAACCACCCAAATTAATAATTTATCACTATTAATTATTTCGATAAAAAAATTTGTTTTTAATTATAATTTAGTAATTTTCACTATTCATCAGAATATGAAAGTTATCCGAAAAGTACCAAAATTTTACCTTAGGCTAAATTCGATACTCCGAATCGAAAAATGAAGTCCATTTTAAAAAATAAAATTTACAAAATTTCAAAAAGTGGATATTACTATTCATAACGGTTAGTTTTAATAATATTTTAATAGCATATCGTTGTTTAGTGAAACTCGGTATTGCGTACTACACACGCTATCGAGGAAGGTCGTGATTGCATGTAATGCAAGGCAAGTCAAGGATGCATGTTGTGCAAGATTCTTTTGGTGTAGCGTACAACACAAGACATTAATGAAATTAAAAAGAATATTTTTCATAAAATATCGGGGTGTTACAATGGAAAGTCTCAAATTGGAAAAGGAGCCAATAAAACTATAACCTTAAAAGATGTAAAGAGAAGTACAAAGGTTACCCAAGATAAATCATACTAGGATTACATATAGGAAAACATGGATATGGAAGATAAAATAAGTGTCAAGTTTTGATGGGGAGGGATAGAAAACATGATCAGGAGAAATTTAACAACAAGAATGACACAAACTTGTGATGGGAAAAATGATCATTAGTTTCACAGTAGGAAAAGTATACATAAAACATTTTTTTAAGTTACATTACATAAAGATGAGGAATTAATTTTTGAGATTGACTAAGAAAATAAAGAGATATACTTAATTTTTATGTTTAAGATTGATTCTTTAATAAATTTCCACCACTAACTCATTTTTTTTAAACTATGTGCATTCAAGAAGACTTGGTCACACTGGAAGAGATAGATAAACTTCTATATAATCACATGATCCAAAAAAGATAAACTATATATTTACCTTGTCATTAGAGATTAATCAAAACCAAAACGGTTAGTACAAGATCTTATGATCCCCCAAAGGGATATTTCTTTAGAGAAAGAAACACTAATATTAATTTCTAAAATTAAACCAACAATACCCCAAAGTTAAATAAATACCATTCAATAAAAAAATTTCCTTAAAATCCTTCAATATAATACAAACTAATATTGATACCCAAAACATAGAAGATTTTGGTTATGTCTTCCATGTTAAATTGTATTTCCAAATGACATAAACTACTCTTAAAGTAACATACTTAAAAGTAATTAACCTAATCACATATTCTCTATTATTGGTTAATCATTTCCTTAAATAACCCAAATCACTATAAATCCATAATAAAAACATTGATAAAAATTTACCATTACTCCTCAAATGAAATCTTATAGTATTTTAGTTTCCTTGGGCACATAGTGTTCCCAACAAAGTTAACATCTTCCAAAATAACATTTATCTCTTAATCACCAAATCATTTTCCTATACTAAGGGTATTAATTTGATAAGACATAAGAACCCAAATAAACTTATTATGGATCAATAAAATCATTTAACTAAAAATAATTAGTCACACTAACCAGGGACATCACGTAGTCCAGTGGTAGGCGATAAATCCCAATCACACATTGGTTTTGGGTTCGATTCACACAGCTTTGTCTGATGCGACGGGTTGTCACACTATCTGTGTGTTGTCCTTTTTCAAAAACTATATTTTATAAAATTACCAAAATGAGATAAATTCCTCAAAATAACCATAAAATAATTTTAACCATAAATTTTATCTCATACCTTCCATTTTCATCACAAAATATGATAACTTGTCATTCCCTCAAACCCAATGATCATATAAAACCAAATGGTTATTTATAACTATATCCCTAAGGGAAAAGATATGTCTTCCTCAAATATCATTATCACATGAAAAACTGTGGGGTTACAAATACAAGATAAAATTATTCCAGTGTAATCCCATCAATAAGGAGCACTAATACTTTTAAACATTTCTCCAACCATTTATTTCAACAGAGGTTCTTCTTTGACCATGAAAATATCCTATAGAATAGGGCATTCACTCGGGTAATGTACATGTCCCCTATATTTACGTCAAATGACTATAAATGGATTTTTGGGACCATTTTTATTTTCTTACATAGTACTCTTCATTTTTCCTTGAAAATCCTTCACTTTATGTCCTTCTTTCCCACACGTAAATCATTTCTTTGTTCTGTTGAGACACTTTCCTCGGTGTCTCCTTCCACATTTCCTGCATGATGGAAATTTATGATTCTTTTCTCCATGGTCTCCACTGCTGGAGCTCTTATCATTCATCACCTTTCCCTTCTGTGTTGAGTCTGGGAGTTAGTTAATATTTATGTTATTGATCATATTTTTGGAAAACTAATTTGGAATGAACACAATATCTTTTACACCTATAAATATTCCATTTTGTTGCTCATTTCTACCACCCTTCCCACCTGGTACATCATTCTCAAAGTTACTATGACTTCCTTGGACTCCAGCAATTGACTAAAACCATTAATTATTGTGTGAGTAACAGTAGTCATAAAATCATTTATAGAATATCATGACACCATATTCTCAATTTGAAACACATTAGGAATAACCAAAGTCAATTATTCTCATCTAATATTATAATTCTTCAATTTTTTTAAAGAAAATGTAAATTATCTTAATCATATCCCACGGGAGTGTCGTAACCAAGAGTGAAGCAAGACCCGCTATCGTGCACCAGATCCCATTTGTGTCTATCTTAAAGCGGTGTTTTCAGGTTTTACCCCTAGGTACATCGGTGCCAGATCCATTTCTACCTGATCGTATCCAGACATGTATGTATTACATAGAAAACTTATAAATTCAATACAATACCAAAATTCTAGGATGTTCTTCTATACTAATCCTCAGAGTCTATCTTAGGGCTATGTGCTATATGCAGAGTTTATCTAAATATTGTTTCCAACGTTTGTACTAAAAATTCCTCTGATACCAACTATAACACCCCGACCCCAGTTACCCAACGTCAGTGCATTATTAAATAACATTTTCATGATCAGAAAAGATCATGTCTCAAAATACAGATTAGTTTAGTAGTCTTGGTAACATTAGATATATTCAAAAGTCTTACATTACATCATAAAGTAAAAAAAACTACAACAACATATTGTATTTATATCCCATCATACTATCCCTATAAGTCATTTATAAATTATTTCGTCACATCCTGGGAAAAATAAAACATTGAAATGGGTGAGCTCAGATGCTCAGTAAGGATAACAATATAGCAGAAACTTTCATAAATAAGCATAAACATTTATGGAATTGTATAACCAAAACAAAAGCCTTTTTAACTTGAACATCAACATAATATGGAAAAGATAAAATGAAATAATTCCATTTACTTATTCACATGGATATTCTACTAGTAGAATAACCACATGAAATATCAATAACCACTTTCGTAATGATGGAATGCATAATTCCAGACTATCACGACCACAAAGTCAAGGCCTCATGCCAAGACTAAAAAGAAGATTTTGTCAAGGCCTTGTGCCAAGACACTAGTTTGTCTCACGATACCTACCGATGAATTGATGATCTATAGAGGGCTCCACCTGTCACTTAATAATTCCAATGCATTCCTCATATGAAAATATTGAAACATAACATAAGAATTCATATTAAAACTAGCATACGAAATGTCAATACTTTATCAACAAACCATGAATGGTATAAAAATAGCACATCCACAGTCAAACATAACTAATTCAATTCAATAAGGAAGATTGTATTGTAAAATATTAACCTCAATCGATAATAATTAAGGATATTGACATAGATGAAAATAATCATCAAACCTATTTGAGGGAAATATCCCCTTATTCTTGAAAACATTTAAAAGTCACACTATTTTTCAAGAAGCAATTTAAAAATAGATTTCTGAATCAAAGTGTCCCATACCACTTTGAAATTTTTAAAAGGAGTTTTAATTTTAAAACATTAATGTCCATATAAATATATCTTTAAACCCATTTTTAAAACATGGACATTAATGAGAATGATTTAGAATAATAAATCTTTTAAAAAATAAAATTATATTTTAATCAGAGTTTCTAAAAAAAATAGAGACACTTGAATTAAAATAATTGAGGTAATACAAACTTTATTATATCATCAGAATAAAGGGTTTCATGATATTCTATGTCAAAGTACATTTTATACACCATATAAAAGTGATTTGGTGTATAACAACAATAGAGTCTCAATGGAATGTAAATTGAGATGAAATATCTTATAAAGGTTGTATCCTTAGGTTAAGGATAAAACAACAACATAATTATGTGTGAAAAATATAAATACACTCAGTATGATTGGATATTAAGTGTAAAACAATCAAAGGACATTCACACATATTCTTGTAAAAACAACACCAATGAATTAGATGTTTAACTCAACAAATGGAGATTTAGTAAAAATTACTCTTATCAAGTTCATACCGATGACTTGAGAATTTATCAATGGAGTTATTATGTGTATAAAAATTATATCCACAGAAATAGGATTGGAAATTATGACATAAGAAAATTAATAGTGATTCCACACATAATCTTGGAGTAAAATAATCAATGAAGTATGCGTAAAGCTGAATGAGTGGAAATTGAAATTTCAAATTACCTTATTGATTTGTTAACATACGAAACATATGCCCATGATAGAAGGATCATACAATGATGATGTAAATATCCATGAATTAATGTATATTACACAATCAATACAAACATGGGTAGTACACACACCACATGCAATAAATAAGGGGTGAACAATGGAAATCTCACGGAATTAAAAGTGAGATAAGAAACCCCTTACTTTGTACTTTTTCCTTGGTCGAGGGTAGAATAGATTCCTGTATAATGGTGAAATAATTTTTATTTAATTATAGACGAATCATATACATTAATATGATATCGTATATGATCTTTTAACATTGCTTTGTTAATAATATCTTTGTATTATCGTTGTTTCGGGTGTTAACATACTCGTTTTATTCTTTATGTTTTGTTACAAAAGTCGTGTTTGTTATTGATAGGTAGTATATTATTCATATACGGAATTATATCAAGTCCTTAAAAATTATTTGTAATCATAAAATGAGAATTATACTTGTATGGATACGATGGGTAATGAATCTCAACGTGTTCGTGGAGACAATAGTCCGTACGTACGCACAAGTGATAATATCATTCTTTTGATATTAAAATCATATATAATTGGATGTTATATCATATATATATAATCATTATAATTTTATATTTGTTTTTTACATGAATTAAACATCATTATTATACCCATCCAAAAAAATAATGTATTGAATAACAATTACACCACGACGTGGAGATGGTAGGTTGTACGTATGCACCTATAGTGACATGTCATTCAAAGGATGGATAGAATACTAAATATGTTTGTACCATATTTATAATAACATAAATGTATACAAAATATACTGGTGTTATTATTTTATAATGTAAAAAAAAGAATAAGTTGAATAAGAAAGAAACATGAAAGGGGGTGGTGAAAACATTAACTCTTCTTCAGGTTCTTTCTTTTGATTTGATCAGAAGGGCTCCTTAGGTTGGCTTTTTGGATACAAATAAGGCCTCTAGGTTGAATTTAGGGAATTTTAGAGAATATTTGGGTAGGCTATGGCCGAGCCAAAAGGATTTTAAGGTGTAAATTAGAGAGAAGATGATCACCCTTTTATAAGAGGGGTGAGGGGCACCTTTGGAAAAGCTAGAAATATTATTTTATAATAAATTCATATTCGGTTTCTAATAGCTCAAAAATAGAATATTTAAAGGTTAAGGTGGGGATGGGTAGAAAACATTTCAATAAATAGATTTTAGAGAGTTTTGGGTCACTATATTAACCTTATCATTTATATTTAACTCTTAGTTAAATAGTTTGACATTTACCATGTCTGTTTGTATTTTTTTATTATATAGTTAATAAACTTACTATATAGCTCCAAGAGACCCCCAAGTGGTCCATTAATGATAAAAATATCATTACATAGGTCCTTTGGAAGAACCTTATATTTTTAGGAATAGAATATTAATTAATAATATAATATTTGTTTTAAAAACTCTTTTATGTCAATTTTGACCCTATTGGGTATTTTGTTTTTGATAATTTCATCAAAGAATTATTAATTAGAAAAAAATTTATATAACCAATACTAATATTTCATATTATCCTAGAAAATTAGTGGAATTCATAAAAAATATCAAATTACATTTATTTTGATCTTTATAATATCAATTATTTTAATATTTCATTAATTCGGTAATTACTGCATCACCATTGTGTCATAAATAAATTAAAATATTTAATGTCTATAAATTATAAATAAAATGTAATTATGTAGGAAATATTTTTAGATTTAAAATAAATATTTATAATTTCATTTATATTATGTATAACCCTATATTAAAAATGTTTTAGTTATAAAACTATGATTTTATCTCTTTTAACTCTTCTTTGAATTAAATAATAATAAATGTTCTAATCTAATCCAATTGGACCAAAATGATAATATTTTATTCCTAAGGTTGTTTTTGGTCAAGATAAACTTGTGAAATAGAATTATAACATTTTTAGGGTAATATTAATATCATTTTAACCCTTAATTACCCTATTTACTTTTAACCGTGGTAAATAAAAGTAAAAAATAACGATTCACGAAAAATTATTTTCATCTCATTGAACTACATTTTACTCCTTTATGTTAAAACCGTCTCTCGGATATTTGAAATTCCACTCATAGACACGGTAATATTAAGTTTTATATGAATTTCCAAATTCTCCTAGGCGGTGGGTAAAAGACAGTGAAATGTTCAATAAAATTTTTATATATCTAAATTTATTCAAAACTATCTCCAATGAATGAAATTGAAATTATATTGGTATTACGTATCTATTTTGACCTAAATTAAATTTAAATAAAATAAATGTCTATTTAAATAAAAATTCTGTTTTAAACTATAAGTTAGTGTTTTTCACTATTCATCAAAAATTGAATGTTTTAAGAAAAATACCCAAAAATCACCCTAAGCTAATTTCGATATTTCGAATCCAAAAATGAAGTCCAATTCGAATGGTAAAATTTATACAATTTAAAAAAGTGGGTATTACTATTCATAACATCTAGTTTGATTAGTTATAGTGTATGTTAGAACTCGATGTTGCGTACAACACATGCTATTGTATAAATCAAAGAGAAGCGTACCGTGGAAGATTGAGGTTTTACAGAGTTCCTGCCATGACCCCCTTATCACTGCCTGTAGCCCCCATCACTGCAGGCTCCCTCCAACGTGGTCCCTCTTTGATTGCATCCTACTACCGCCGCCGAACGCCCTACAGGAATCCCTTCCTGCCAGCTCCACCTAGCCCATCCCCTCTCGAGCTGCTACTGTCTCTACTGCCGAACACCCTACCAGAGGCCTACTATTCTCATTGCCCTCTTCCTAGACCCGATCAGTGCTACTACATTGACTACCATCGTGTGATGCCACGTTGCACCGCCAGAACCTACTTCCTCGAGTGATTCACGCTGCGCCTTCACTATCACACCTTTGTGATGTATTTATGGTGTCAGATCCCTGGTCATGGATTTTTGCACCACAAATTGAACACAAAACGATCCTCTATTCCTATTTTGAGAATAAAGAGAAATGTAGAGAGGTTTGGGGTAAATAAATAAACTGCATGAATACAAAAAAACATAACTTGGCATTGTTTGTGTCTTGATTGATCCATTTATATTAAAAGTATATCAGAGAACCATTTAATTCACATATATAATCTCTATTTAAAACACTGCAAGCAGTTATCCATCCCACATGAATGGATGACCCACAAATTAACCTTTTCATGGGATTGTCAGTGTTCGTCATTTGAAATTTAATATGGGAAGGAGAATCACAATGAGATTAACATCCTACTTCGATTTAATTTGATTGCTAATGAAGAATAGTCATTATGTAATTGTCGTGGATGAAGATCCTTCAAATATGAGGTTCATCGTTGATTGTCAATCCATGATATGACATCGTTCATAGAGAGATCTTTGTTTCCTTGCCTCATAGGAATTCCATGTTTATTGTGTTAACACCAAATACTCTAAAAACACTTATTAAAATAAAACATGTCATTGTGTAAAGAATTAAATAATTTTATTAAAATGTTTTAATGACATTTATGTCCAAAAACAGTATTTCACATCTGGCCCACACCGACCAATGTTAGGCATTTCCTAAGGAAAACACCCCCTTACAAACTCAATGATAGTCCCAGATTTCCAATATGAGTTTTTCATTATAAGGTAGTAAGATTTTAAAAATAGAATAATTTTATTTAATTATTTAATTTATGGTTACGCCCTTTTCCAATTTTTCTACTGAAGTCCCGCATCGACTAAAGTTAAGTCGTGCCCAACGTAAAGCCACTACTCTAAGGTCAACGATGCCCTATGATTTCTGATTCGGTCACCCATTGAAATGTTAGATCAACTTTTCATAAATATAATGTGTTGGTTATATTAAAAACAAAATAAAAATTTAGCGAATCATTCCAGGAACAGTGAGCCTTAGAATCGCTTGTCGTCTCAGTGCATAATATCATGATTTTTCCAAATAATTTCTAAAAATAAATTTAGGAAAATCCGAGTCCTTATAAGTATGTACTTGTAAAAATTTATGTAATTTAATGATATGTCATTCTAATGACTTATTAACACTAATTAATTATATTTTATTAATACATATTCAATTTAAGAATATTAAGTTATTTCTGTTAAAAAAAAGATTTATTTTTTAACCCAAATTGGTTTACATGTATTTCATTATTTTACTTAAAATAATGATTTCAGAATTATTGAATTGCAATTTCAAAAAATAAAAATAAAATTTTTAATTTAAAATTTCATAATTAATATTGTTGTATATTTTTATAATTTTATGAAATGTTTTATTATTCATGAAAATTAAAAAATATTAATATTTACTGAAATTTTCATTTTAATTTCTAGTATTTACAATGTCATAATATATTTTGAATTATTTAACAGATATAATTAGTTCCTTTTTGTTAATAATAATCCAATAAATTTAATTTTAATCAATAATATACTAAAACTTGTTATAAAAAATATTTTACACATAAAATACATTTTTAGGGAAAACGAAATTTCATCGCAATTTTTTAGGATTAATTTTGAATTAAACTCAATGGTTTATGTGAATTTAATTCGATAAAATGGATTAAATATTTTGAATCAAAAAAATTATTATTATTTAATAATTTCAATTTATTTTTTTTGTTTTCATGGATCATAAAAATAGTAAAACCAATTTACTATGGTTAAGGTTTAAACAAGTTTACTAGGGGTAAATCTAAATAGAAAAGGGTCAAAATGAACTCAGAAGAAGAATAAATATTATTGGATGGAAATTTTTAAACCCTATATCATATAATATTCATAAATAGTCAATTTTTTGTTCCTTTTTCATGATTTTAAAATTAATATATTCTAATATTTCTAAACATTCCAAGGGTTTCATCTGCCCCACTTATAAAAGGACACCCCATATCCTCTATTATACAAACATTAAAACATAATTTTTAGACAATAGCTACCAAAATACCATAATTACATCCATCCACAAGTCCAAGAGGGAATTTTTTGATAAAAAAACATTCCAGGTAGTCTTTATTTATAAAAAAAAAAGGGGTTTCTTGAATAATTGTTATAGTTCATAACCAAGTGTTTTTGTTTTATTTCGATTCATAACTAATTCAAATGTTATTAAAATTTAAAAAATTATTAACAATATTATCAAAAATATAATTAGATGTTTTTATTTTAGTAGATTAAACTATATTCATATCCCTCTTCCATCAAATTAATAATGAAACCATCATCCGTGTGTATGGAAGACTACCGCCACACGAAAAGATGTACCATGTTTTTTCCTAAACCCCTATCACAGATGGTTATATTAATCTATATAATGTGTTTATATATATACATATATATATATATGATATGAATGTCATATTTATAATTTTTTAAAGATAATATATCATCAAATTACCTTTTAATCCATTAGAAAATGATAACATCATTCTTGCGTAAGTGTCGATTACTAACTCAAAAAAGTGATGTGATTCGTTTTTCATAACCACACAAAATGGATGATATATAAAAGGGTATTTAATGAAATAATATGATATTAATAATAAAAAATAATTTTTAAAATATATAAAATTATTACCTTATTTTAATCTTTTTTTTGAAAAATGGAAATGTTACTAATCCGTACACACGACCTACCATCTCCTTGAATATAACATAATTTTTTATCTTTATCATATTTCATGGTTGGTTTTAAAATTATGATATAAGTATAAAAATGATAATTATTTCAGGATAATTATTTTTGTGATTATGGAATAATTACTACTTTGACCATAGTCAACACACTGAAGTCATTTTGGACACATGATATGCATATCATCAAAACATCAAAAGTTAACTTCATTGATTATGTAATTTTATATAACGTGGTAATAAATAAAATAAATTTCATAATAAATATTAAAAATTTTCTAAAGAGATAAAATAAAATAAATACTTTTATTATTCATGAAGATAAAGAAAGTATGTGAGGAGTGAGACTCGATATAAAGGACAATTTACCTTAAAACCTAATTTTATAGCTTTTAACGATTTATTTTATAAATCTATTACTTCCAAGTTCATATTCTAAAAATTATTTTATGGATTTATTAATATAGGCATAAACTAATTATAAATTAAATTTCAAGTCACTTTTTACATTCATTTAATGGTGTTTAAAATGATTTTTACATATTTTATATGTATATTTTGATAAAAGGAAAATGTCATGTTCTATTTTAATGTATATGGTGTTAATTATTTTTATCCCATCCATAGAAATTATATGATATTTTTATTCCTCTAAAATATTTCATATTTTCTTCAAAAATAAAACATACTTCATTAGGTACAATTTATTTCAAAAAAGGTTTCCAAATAAAATGATTATTTTGAAATCAATAAAAACATTTTTGGGTGCAAAGAGTAATTTGAAGAAAATTCAATATTTTATTTATTATGATTATGTTATGATTTTTTAGAATTATATTTGATGATATATGGGTTTTTGTAAAAAAAATATTGGTGGTTATTTTACAAATCATGTATGGGTGGTTCTGTTAAAAAATAATAACAGGTGGGACCAGCAGAGATATCCAATGCATTAGGTAAAGGGGCAGAGTTAACCGATTAGGTTTCAATTATGAGATTTATTTGAAATTACTATATAGGTTATTCTATTTTTAAGAGATATATTAAATTGATGTCCCAATTTATATACATTATTTTTCTCTGTTTTCAATTGGTTCTCATGGAAATATTATGATTTTATAAGGCAATATAATGAGATTAACATTACAGATATTTTTATGACACTTCTTAATTGTTACATTTAAAACCTTTCAGAAATGTTTTTATGAGTTTTTTATGAAGTGTTTTATTAAAATATTTGGTAATATAAGTTTATTTCTTAAGTAATAATATTTTATTTTGATCTCAACGCAAATTTTGAAAAGAGAAAATTTTTATATGTATTTATACACTAAAAGATTTCTTACTTTTTTTATATATGTCAATTAATGTGTTTTTGTGCCCATACCTTGTTTTAATTCATATCACTTGGATTATGTATGATTAGGTAAAATGATGAAATCAGTATGAAAATTATTAAGTTATGTTATTAAAAGTAAACTTTTTATACCTAAATGTTTTTTTGTTGTGGAAAAAATGGATACTGACTGAGAGTGTACACTTTGTGATCTAATTTTGGTATATGTAAGTGAGATTAATTAATTTAACAAAAATATAAAATATACTGATCCAAAAATGTAATAGAGTGAATTTTTGACATAAAACTCAAAGTTATGTATGGTTTAAGGCCATATTTGTATGGTTGGTATTATTGGATATGTTTAGATAATTATGGAGGTTAAGATAATTTATTTAAATACCCCTAAAAGAATTTGATTTTTGGTGTTCATGATAATGAATTATAAAATTACCATGTCCCATCATATAAACAATTTCCCTTTTTAATGGTTTTCCATAGTGGAAACAGAGAAGATGGTGTAAAAAGTCACCAAAAGTATAATATCATTCCAAATTAGCAACATGGAATGGTTGAAATTAGAACTGAGATGTTTTTTTTTCAATTATTGATCCACTAAAACATGATATTAATGGTGGTTTTATCAATGATATAGAGAAACTATATCTACCACAATGAAATGTGTAGAGAGTGGAGCACTTTTTAAGACAACACCCACCAGATTTTAGAGGATCTTTTGACTATGTGGTAGCATGGGGTTATATTAAAGCTTTGGAAGAAATATTTAATGTAATCAGTGGTTTAGAAAAACCAACTAACATATTTCTATTTACCATTTAGAAGGTGAATCTGATCAATATTGGTCAAAATTAAAAATATTTGAGAAATAGAATAGAATGACTCTATGGGATGAGACACATTTAATAGTATTATCCTTGGGAAATATTTCACCAACGATTTGCCACATAAGATGGAAAAAATTATTATAATTAAGGAAAATGGAGGAAGATTCAATGGCCATGTATGAATAAAAATTCACCCATTTTAACATTACACACAAAATTTAATTTTGCATATTGATAGTAAATATATTATTTTTACATAGGATAATACACAATATACTAAAGATCATTGGACTTAAGATAATTTTAATGTTATTAGAAACATATATGTTGTGATGTGGATGAAGAAATTGATTTTTCTGATGATTATGTGTTTTATTAAAACCAACACAAAAAGTGTTCTAGGTAGATAATTGAGAATAATCATTCAATGAAATCTAAAGGTTAGAAAATATTCTTCTCAGTTTCTAATAACAATTGTAAAAAGTACCATGGGGAATGTCTAAAAAACATGGTAAGTGCTTATAATATAATATTTTTAGGAATATGGTTTGTGAGTGAAAAAAATGGATCTAGGAAGTTGTAAGACTAATTTTGATAACAAGGGACTAAGATGTTTCAAATGTAATGAGATGGGTTGTTATAGTGATGTGTATCCAATTAAGAAAATGAATGATGGTTTGAAACAATAATAGAAGTAGAAGGGTGTGATGAAATCTTTTGTAACTACATATAAATATATTTGTCCATCAAATTAAGTGTTAAAGTATATATTACACGCCCTTTCAGATTATTCTAATATCTTGTATGATTTTGATTCTTTACTTTCATTCATTTTTTGAGAAATGTTTTGGTGAGAAAAAGTTCACCTAAAGAAATTAAGTCAATACTTTTGTTAAAAAGGCCTAGGGGAAGTATTGAGGAAAAAATAATTTATAAATTTTTTCATGCTACTATTTGTGGTATATTTTTACTTATAAAAAGTTTTATCTTTCTCATTATGGAATTGTATGTTATTCTGGGTATGGATTAGTTTTTAGTTTTTCATCTAAATAAATATTAGAAATATGAAGAAGTTTTTTTAAAACTTTTTTTATATAATAATCAAATTATATATTTTATAACATATTAAGATATTGAGAAATTTTTAAAAGTAATAAATGAAAGTTATCTTTCTTATATTGTTGAAATTAAGGAAACATTTTTTATATAGGGATTTAAGTAAAATAATATTTGGAAATTTTTTATAATGATTTACCTCATATTATACCTAACGTGGAAGTTGAATTCACTATCAACGTAGTGGAATAAGCTAGGACAGTTTCAAAACCCATTTATGGAATGAGTTTAGAATAACATTATGAATCAAAGGAGTAGTTACAAGAATTGCTTGATAATGGATAAATTAGTCATAAAAGTTCTCTATGGGAAGATATTTACGGTTGTTGGTACTGCTATAGTACTATAGAGGCAGTGATGTAGATGATGACACATGAAGGTGGTCATGTAGGCATGACATATGATGTAGGTAGGTAGCAATGCACGCGTGACACTAGCTTGGTGACATAGGTGGAATGATGAAATCATGTCACTAAACATGGCCTTTATTATAGTAAAAAGTCCTCTTGGACATGTAAGAGATTCATGCCTACTAGGCCCATAGGACAAATTAATAATGTAATAAAGCAGCAAGTTGGATGGGTTATCCCAGGGGGGTTATGACCATGCTTTTCGACATGTTTATGTGTGGTGTGTGTTTGTTTGAATATAACTATATACATGAACACATAATATATATAGATATAATTTAATAACTTCACTATTATTAATAGGTATCCATTACCTTATATCAATGATTTGTTTTATCATCTCTAGGATGTTCAATATTTTTTAATGGATGATCTTAACTCTAGGTACCACCCGTAGAATGTGAACTAAGATGAAATCCCTAAGACAAAATTTTATACTATGTATGAGTATTATGATTTTGTGGTTATTGCCTTTGGTTTTATGAATTCTCTAGTTGTATTCATGGATCTTATGAATATATATTTCCTTTAATATTTTTAAAAATCTATTGTTTAATTTATTAATGATAACATCATTTGTGAAAAAATTTACGAGGATCATGAAAATAATATAAGTATTATTATTAAAGCCTTAAATTAAATCAATTTATATGGAATATTTGTTAATATGATTTTTGGATACAACATATTTCATTCCGTGGACATATCATAAATACAAATAGAAAAACTTTTGATCCTACTAATACTAAAGTGGTTGAGGAATGGAAATGTTCTATAAATGTTATAGATAATAAGAGTTTTCTTATATTATCTATACATTTCCGTCAGTTTGTTGAAAACTTTTCATGGTTATCGAGTACACTAACTATGTAAACAAATAAATTAGGTTAGTGCATTTTGATAAAGGAATATGATGAATATTTATAGTAATTGAAAATAAGATATGTAAACGATCTTTTTTGGTCCCTACAATCAAAAAATGGTTACATCGTTATATACATCATTGCATTATTTATGGGATTAGGATGTGTTTTAATATAGAATGACCTGGTAATAACTTATAATTCATGTAAATTAAAATATAATGAGTAATAGTATCCTACACATGACCTTGAAATGGGGGCTATAGTGTTTTCTTAAAAATTTATATACATTATTTATATGGAGAAAAGGGTGAAAAATATACTAATAAAAAATATTGAATTATATATCCACATAAATAGATTTGAATATGAGACATAGAGGTGAATGGAATTGATAAAATTTATAACTACACAATTCATTACCATCCAGGTAAAAAAAATGGCTGATGATTTGAGTTCTAAATATAATGCAACATTAAGTACTATACACATGAAATGTGATCCTTTGCATTATGATAAAAGGAATGTCGAATTTTAAATTATTCATAAAGGAACTCCCTCTATTTTTTTTTGGTGATAGTATAATCTCGTATTTTATATAGGATTCAGAAAACATAGAAGGGGGAAAGTGTTTTATAAGAATATGTAGAATTATTCAGCAATAGTATGTTTCCAAATTTTAATATTGATAAAAAATGTGTTTTAATATTTTTAAAGAGGACTTTTGTAAAAAATGACCACTATTTACATAAATAAATTTTTATGAGTATCATATACCTCTATTTTCTATTCATCCTAGAAGAAAAAACAATTTATAGAGACCTTCATAAATATTTATTATGATAAGGAATTATGAAAGATATTGTTGATTTTACTATGAAATCTTTGACATCACAATAGGTTAACAGTGAATGATAATTAATAATTTGATTTTTCAACCTTGTTGAATTCCATAATGGAAATGGCGGAATATATCCAAGGATTTCATTGTTTAGTTAGTA
Source organism: Viscum album (assembly GCA_963277665.1). NCBI lineage: Eukaryota > Viridiplantae > Streptophyta > Magnoliopsida > Santalales > Viscaceae > Viscum > Viscum album. Next base: position 831,400,520 of record OY728147.1, on the reverse strand, counting down.
AAGACACCTTTAGTTAATAATAATATTTTAGTAATTATTGATTGATTAACTAAATCTTTTCATTTTTGTCTCATTTTTGATTAATTTTATTTGGATAAACATTATCAAAATTATGTTAAAAATATATTTAAATAACATGGAGTCCCTCTGTCCATTGTATTCAAACATTATCAAAGCTTTAAATATAATTTTTAGAAGTCTTTAGAAGTCATTGGTTACTAAATCAAATTTGAGTACATATTATCAACCTCAATCTAATATTAGGTAATTTTCTATCATAATTTGACTATTTTGAGTTTTCATATAATAAAATTCTTCATTAAATTATATAGATGAAGCCTGTTGAAGTATTATATTGAAATTGGTGTCAAACTAAATCTTGTTGGGATAAATTGAGAAGAAGGAAGTTATTGGGACAAAAATTGACAGATAAAATGGTTGAGAAGGTGAATATGAATCATTCTCAAGTGATGATGAATTATATTAGGAAGAAATTATATGTATATAAAAATATGAAATATAGTCCTTTTGATGTAGGTGATCATGTTTTTCGTAATGTATATCCATGGAAATGTGTTATAGATTTCTTTAAATAGTGAATGTTTAGTCCACAATAAATATGACCATATGACTTAATATAAAAATATGGATTATTTTCCCACTGATAATGTTTCTTTTCCTTTGAGTTTATCTAGATTATTTTACATATTTCATGTATCATTATTTTGAGATTATGTTCGAGTGTATCTCTAGTTTTGATCCTAGAGGTAGATCTATTGGAAGAGAATATTTCATATCAAGAATAAGATATTCAAATTCATGGCGACAAAGAATAAATTTTATGGAATAAGGAGATTTAAATGTTCAAATAGGTTTTTCTAAAACCATATTATGGAAGAAATAACATGGGAATATGAAAATTTTACGAAGAAAAGTATCCATACCAGTTTAAGTAATGTGTAAAATTACATGAACATAATTTAAAAAAGGAGTAAATATTGTAATAACTTAGGTAATCTGAAATTTTTTTTTTCATATACTATTAACATTAACTAATTATATTTTATAGATTTATATTAATTTTATTAATATTTGATAATTTTTAGTCAAATAGAAAAATCTTATTTTTAACAAAATTAGTTTTCCGTGAATTATTAGGTTTTTGAAAAGGATGATTACAAAATTAGCGATTTTAAATTTGAAAAAATGAACTTTATTTTTTGAAATCATGAAGTTAATATTATCTTTTTATTATTTTTTTATAATTACTAGAAATGTGTTATTTTTTAATAAATAGTGTAGAATACTAATTTGTTATTGAGAATTATATTTTCTTTTCATGTAGTTAATATGTCACATTCTATTTTTGATTAGTTTTAAAATATAATTATTTACATTTGATTATATATGTTTCAATAATTTTCATTATAATTAACACTATACTATAATTTGGTTTGGAAGCATTATTATATACAAAAGTCATCTTTTATGAAAATCGTTTTCAACCTTTTTTGTGGGATTAATTTTAAATTAAATTTGGAGTCTTATTTGAAGTGAATGTAAAAAAATGGTTTCCATATTTGTAAGAATAATTATTAATATTAATTCATAAATCCAACTTAGTATTTTTCTTAACGAATAGTGAAAATAGTAAAACATGATGCCAAAGTTAAGGTTAAAATCAGTTTATCAAGAAGTTAAACTAAAGATATAAGGTTAAAAAAATAAAAAAACAACTTAAAAAATGATATGGTCATATTTATAAAATATATCATAAAATATTCATTAATGGCCTAATGTTTATCCATATTTTCTAGTAAAACATTAATAAATTTTAATATTTTTATATATTACAAGCGTGTCCACTCCCAAAATTATCAAATTACCCCAATATAATCTCTTAACCACACTTTTAATGAATTTTTATTTATCCAATGAATACCAAAATACATTACTTATATCCATCACCATGTCCTAGAGTCCTCAGTTTGATTATATTGAATCTATATGAAGGCATTTATTGTAAACATAATTTATTTTTTCAAAGAAGAGGTATAATCCTCTACCAAGTACATTTGTCTTCTTTATTTATATAAATACATAAAACATTATAAAAATAAAATTAAATAATAAAAAACAATATTAAATATAATAATATGTTTTTATTTTTGTGAAATAACCTATATCTGGCTTTTTATTCCATCAATGGGAAACGAAACCATCGTTGTTGGGTACGGTGGACACCCACCAAGTGAACCGATAAAACTAATTTCTCATCACCACATGAAAAAATAGTTATAATGGTGGGTTTAGTTTGTATATATATATATATATATAAAACTAATTATATAACTATCAATATAGAAATAAAATATATCATCTACTTTATTACATTTTCATCTATTGTAAAATGATAACATTGTTCGTATGTACGTCTGGATTAATACATCCATGAAGTGATGTGAATAATTTTTCAAAAAAAATTAAATGGATTATATAAATAAGAGAATTTATATAAATAAAAAAATTATGATTTAATAATATTTATTTATTGATAATTAGATAACCATTACCTTATTTCCCTGATGTTTGTTGAAAAATGGAAATGTTACACATGAATATAGACAAAATACTATCTCCCTAATTGTAACATAATTCATTTTACATAATAATATTTAATGATTTGTTTTAAAGAATAATTGAAGTATAAAAAATTTAATTATTCCATGATTATTATTCAATAGATGACGGAATAATATCCCCTTTTACCATATTCATCATACCATAGTATTTTTTGACATTTGAGCCAAATATCATCAAAGCATCCGATATGAAGTTAGTTTATTACGTAATTATATACAAAATGGTAATAAATATAAGACATGGGAAAAAATTAAAACAATTCTTAATAAAGTAAATAATTTAAAAATTTACTATTTTGGAATATTAATATTGTATGTGATGAGTCAAAATCGAGGTAAGGTACACTTTACCCTAAAAACTTTATTTAGAGCGTTTTTTAGATTTATTTTTTATGAATATTTCTTTTAATTTCATATACATCAAATTATTTTATAGTTGTGTGTATATAAACATAAACGAGTTATACAGTTAATTTTATTTCATTATTTAATTTCTTTCAAATATTTTCAAAAGGACTTTTCTGACGTATTATATAAAGAACATCATGATGAAAAGGGAAAAGGAATTTTATTTTTTATTTTATAAGGCATAAAAAGTTTTTTCGAACACCATAACCATTATTTGATGTTTTTATTCCCTTAAAAAATTTCATGTTTTCCTTAAATAAAAAATCACATAACCTATGTTTTGGTTATTTTCAAAAAGGGTTTCAAATGGAATTGATATTTCGGTATTTGGAAATTTTTTCATATGGGTGAAAATAATATTTTCATATAAATGAATGTTTTTACATGTTATGATTAATTTATAGTTATTGGGAATTGTTAATGATGATTGGTGTTTTTGTAATAAACCATTAATTGGTGACCCTGATATAGATCTTCAATTCCTTGAGTAGATAGACAAAGTAACTGTTATGTTTCTCTTAGGATATTTATTAGAATTTAACTGGTATGTTAATAAATTTGTATAAATGATATTAAAATTATTATTGAAGTTACCTATATGATTTACCTTTTATTTCCATTAGTTTTCATAGAAATATAATTATTTCAATAGGTAATCTAATGAGATTAAATTTAAGTGGATGTTTATGATACTCATTAAGGTCAACATGTGTAATTTTTTAAAAATGATTTTATGAATTTTTTATTTTCAAAAATAAAACATTATGACTTTTATTTTTCCTTTTAGTATTTATTAGAAAATGTTTCATTTAAATTATTTGAAAAGGGATGTTGATTTCTTTAGTAAGAATATATTTATTTTGAGATTAATTTTTAATTTGAAAAGGATAAAATTTATATTTTTTTATCGAATAATGAGATTATATATTTCTTTTAATAAGTCCCTTGTAAATGTATTTTTTGTCTTACCATGTTATAAAATGTTTTTCATAGGGTTTAAGGATGATTAGGGATTATTATTATGAAAATATTAAAATTTTGATGATATTCTATCAAAAGAAAACATATTATATCTTAAAAATTTTGTATTGTCGGAAAAAATAGTTTCTGATTTTATGTGTTCAATTTGGGATGTGAAATTTATTTATTTTAGGGCGATGGACTAATTCATTAAAAACTAATTTTTAAATATGATAAAAGTTTATGATTTTTAAATTCTTAACTTAAATATCAAGATTATGTAAATTTTATCACTGACTCCTTCTACTCATAGTCACCAGAGGATTATATAAACATAAAGAGTTTAATTAATCATAGGTCGGAGGCATTTTTCCCCAAAATAAAAATTAAACTAAATATAAGGTCTAACAAAATCATTGAATATACCAATTGGTTATTATACATTTGGGATAAAATACCAACATGAACTATAGGTGGACCTATAAATCAGACATGAAGGATAATATTTAGTGAAACTTATATATGATAAATTCATAACAATCAAACCATACCATAATATCACATATATTGTATAGAGATATTGAAACAGTCCAAATTAGAACATACCTAAGTAATGAAACGGAAATATGTCCTTAGGGGCCAAAATAGGGGGTTTTATATATGGAATCTCCATGAAAACAACTGTTGATAGCCCCTATGCATCCTATAGAGACTTATATCATGAAGTCCAAAAGACTCTACCCTAACATTGATCTCAAGGAGAGACTATATTTAATGATACCATATACTAGAAGTTCCAAAAACTATCCTCTATTAAGGGTACTTGAAAAAATCCACATGAAATTTATCATGTGCACTAGAGTTCCCACACTGGGTGTGATCATATATATACTGAGTAGGGAACCCCCAATGTGCCTCAACTTATTAATTAATAATTAGGTGTATACATAAACACAAATAATAATTTATATACTTATAAAATAAAAAACTCTTAGTAAAAGAATGATAATACCATAATAATGTATGTAAATGACCAACTAACAAATAGATTATAAGAAATATCTTAAAAAATCCTATATCTAGAGAGTCCATACCTGGCATACATTCATTGGAGCATAGCATGAGATCTGAGATTGAACATGCTATTCAAACATGTCACCCATCCTAGTCATCAATATTTTAACAAAAAACATGACCAAATATGCAGCCCCATATATTAGTATATGTGTGTGTACTATGTGAGGTTGAAATACCCTAACCAAGAGGGAATGTTATGGGGGGATGAGTCAGGGAATCCTAGTTGACAATACTAGATAAATAATGAATAGTCACACAAGAACAATTATTTATAAACCCTCCTTACCTTCATCAAGTTCACTGATAATGAAAAGGGATTATGTGGGTTGGGATTTCTAACCCCTTCTACTCTTTAAAAAAACTCTATAATAAAAATTATATTCTTTATAGTTTATATGGAATAAAAATATAAACATATACATATAACTACAAATATTTTTATCATTCATCAATGTGGTTTCCATTCTCAATAAAAAATAAACTATAATAATTTTCATTCTCAATAAAAAGGAATAAAAAAATGCTCTGATACAAACAAACATTTTTCACATTAGTGTAATAATATTTAAATACAGATAATAATTATATGGACCATATATATATATATGTATATATATATATATATTCATGGAGGCTAATTCTTGTTAATATTAATCTGTAAAAAATAATACAAAATATGTCTCAAGTCATGGTACAATATATTCTTAGAGTTCCCTTGTGGTAAATTGTGTTTTGCCTTATATCTTTTATTAATAACACATTAATTTTTTTAATCTATCCATAAGAAATTCTGGTCATTGAAATGAAAAAAAATCAGAATTAGATTCTGAACTATATATTTTTTACAGGTCTTCACCAACCCTTAATTTTTTGTAGTTTAGAAGAGTATTTTTTAAAACACAACCATTCTATTTAAGGTTTAATTTCACATAGTTTAGTTCTCCTTAATAGAAGTTATGATTAACTAAACCACATTTAAGAGAACATTTTCATTGGTATTTTTAAACTATATACGGAGGAAAACAATTAAACTTTATTTGAAAATGTTTTAAAAATCATATATTCAAATACTCTCTAAACATTTACGTTGATATAAATACTTTATTAGCATTTATGAAATCATGTTTCAGAAAGGGGGTTTTTTGTTACAACACTATTATAAGAATTTAAAATTTAATGTTTACTAAAACACAATTATTATTAGTATAATTAAGGAAACACGATTTTTTAAAATGTAAGTTTTATTTATAAATCATTTTAGTTGTAAGGGAGAAACACATAAGAGACATCACTATATTCTATGAATTTAACACTTCCATAACATTTTCCACTAATAGATTTCTTAACCAAAGTAAAGATTGAATTATTTTATTATGAATACATCAGGTTATAGTTGGATGAAATGATCTCCCATATATTAATTTAATAATGTATTATAGAAAAATTGAGATTAAAAAACATGGCATTACTCCATTTAAAATTTATGTTTAATGGTTTAATCATTTTTTTTGTAAGAAACAAAATAGAACCTATGAAATTATCTTATACAATAATAAATGATGTATTTTTTGATAAACCAACTACACAATAACAATAATAGGTATTATATTAATACATTTCACAGAATTTCATATGAGAATAAAATATTAAATAAATAAACAATCCATTTTATGATATATACTAATTTTAAGAGCACAAGTTTTACTCCAACATGACAAATAAAAATCATTTTCAGATGGTTTGAAAACATGGATTTATAAATACATAACTACAATTTCACCCATTATAAAATTTTTGATTAATTTTATTTTAAAATATTTTAAATTTTTACGTGAAAATATCAATAAAAAACCTTTTTTTATAATTCTAAATAGTATTTATTTCCCTTTTTTATTAATTTTAGTGAAATAAAGGAATTAATATTTTGGACACTGATAAAAATTAACTCAATGAGTTAATACCCACAACCATATTTCTCAACCATATTTATCCATGAAAAATTATCCTTGATTATCCCCTACAATACAAAAAAATTTATCTACCACAAACCAATATCTATAAAAATGAATTAGAACCCTAATAAAAACCTATGTGAATAACTGCTAAAATCCTTTTTATTCACATCATCCTAAATAACCAAATAAAATCACCTAATAATATTTAAAAAGAGACAAAGTCAAAATTATAATTAAAATTAAATCTTTGTGACATGGGGGTCTGTTCATGGGCCATCGAGTACTCTATGGCACTACATGGGTACCTGGCTCTTGAAAAGCATACAGAGAACCTAATTTAATGTAAATCTAAGGGATAGAATTGTTAATTTATTCTAGGCTTCCCCAAACCCCAAAAATCTTTACAATAAATATTACATTTTTAAATTAACTTTTAATGTCATCTTAATGATTTGTAATTCTAAACCAAATACCAAAAATGAAAGAAATCCTTTAACCAGAAAAAAATACAATACAATATGTGGATTCAATGCCTTAAAAAACCAAGAAAGACCTAAATTTAACAATATATTTAATCACTAAGGGTATGTTTCATTACATAAACTATTTCATATGAATTAATATCCCCAATGAGAAAAAAATACTCATTCCCAATATACTAACTCGGTCAAGTAAACATAAATTTATAACAATGTTTCTTATGCCCCAACCCAAGAATCGATCACATTTATGATGTAGAATTCCAAAAGGATTACACTAATCCTTGAGTACCACAAATTTGCAACCCAAATTATGAAATAACATTGAATAATTACATCCATGATGTTCAAAAACATCCACCACAAATATTTAAAATCCAAATAAATCATCATATCATGTATATATAATTCCTGAAAAATGATAGAATATCGACAAAATGAAATTTCTTACAAAAAATATTATTTATTCAATTGATGAACTCCCAAATCAGAGTATCATCACTAATCCCAAATCATCACCAAACATCCATTAAGTGACTCTTATAATCATCAATATGAGCTAATATCAAATGATTCTACAAATCAAGAGACTACCTACCATAATTTCAATCCAAAAAACCACCATAGAACAACCCTGAGATCATATTTAACCTATTTAAATACTTATTAGTTTTTGATAATCAAGAAAAATTAGTCAAACTACTGGTTATATTTTCATTAACATGTATCTTTTTACCACACATGGTCCATATTTCAATTATCACCCTAAAAATGTGACATAATGTCCATATGTTTGGATCTTCCATGAAAATTAATATTTTTCAATAGATTTAAAGAAAACTAACTATCATATTAAATGTAAAACTATAGTTATATAAAAAAATATAATTATCTAAACATTTTAACTTTATTTTCCACATAATTGATTTTATAATGGGTAAGTATTTATCATCAATGGTGGACAATGTAACAAATGATTTAATGTTTCATTAATATGATACATTTCCACGATAAAAATCAAATACATACTAAGTGTAATTACCCGAGCCCAGTTACCTAGAGTCGGTGCATTATTTTAATAAATTGGCATGATTACAAGGAATAAAGTCCCACAGGACTGATCAGTTTAGCAGTCTTGGAAAATAGATTACATACATGAATGATACATTACACTTCATAACATACAAAAAAACATAAATAATCCTTTATGAACGCCATTATTCCCTTGTCTTAACCCTACATATCAATCAAAATACACTTATTGGAATCCTGGGAAAAATGAAACATAGAAAAGGGTGAGCTCAGAAGCTCAGTAGGGATAATAATATAGATTAAACTTTCAAAAATAACCATAAAAATTTATGGCAATTTATAACTAAAAAAAGCATTTTAAAATTGAACTTCTGAATAATATGGAAAAGATAAAATGAAATAATTCCATTTTCTTATTCACATGGATATTCTACTAGTTGAATAATCACATGAAATATCAATAACCACTTTCATAACTATGGAATGCATAATTCCAGATAATCATAACCATGTAGCCAAGGCCTCGTGCCAATACAACAAATAGGATTTTTCTAGGCCTCGTGTGAAGACACTAGTTTGTCTCATGAGACCTACCGATGAATCGAGAAGCTATACCAGGCTCCATCCATCACTTAATAAGTCCAATGCATTCCTCATGTGAAAAGTTCTAAACTGAACATAAACATTTGTATTAAAACTAGCATACAAAATTTTAATACTTTACCCATAAACCATGAATGGTATAAAAATAACACAACCAAATTAAAACATATCACAAAACCTTCAACACAATATGAAAGTTTTGTATCATGATAAATCAACTTCAAAACATGTTTAAAATCCATTAAAGAATTTTGACGTTGATGAAAATGATTTGTAAAACTCTTTGAGAGAAATACCACTTTTCATGACAACATTTAAATGTCACACAATTTGGAAAAGAATTCATTTGAAGACATTTTTGAATACAAGTGTCCCATAACACTTTGAAACTTTTGAAAGGAATTAGCATTTTAAAAACATTCATGTCCATACAAAAAAATCCTTATAAATCATTTTGAAGACATGGACATTAATGAGAATGATTTAGAAGAATAAATATTTTAATCATTTGAAATGATGTTTGAGTAAAAAGAACCATAAAAGTATCAATTTGAAAACACTTTCATAAAACATGGACATAAATAATAAATATGTCCCAAAAGATACTTACGTAAAAACAACCTCGGATAATAAAGAGATTGTGAAATTAACCCTTTATAATTTAATAACTTACGAAACATACACCCCATGAAAGAGGTATCATACAATTAATATGTAAATAAACATAAATTAAAGTGTATTACATAAATAATACAATTATGGGCAGTACATACACCACACAAAAGGTAATAGTGGAAATATGCCATGAATCTCACGGGAATAAAGAGTGAGATAAAAACCCCTTACCATGTACATTTCCTTTGTCGAGGGTAGGTTAATCTCCAGTATAAGGGTTAAATGATTTTTATTATATTATAAAATAATATTATACATTAATATGATATCATATATGATCTTTTAACATTGCTTTTTTAATAATATCTTAGTATTATCGTCGTTTCGTGTGCTAACTTACTCGTTTTATTTTATCTGTTTTGTTACATAAGCTGTGTTTTTTATTGATATGTTGTATCTTATACTTATACAGAATGATATCAAATCCTTAAAAAATATTTTTAATAATAAAAATATAATTATACTTGAATGGATACGATGGAGAATGAATCTCATCGCGTTCATGGAGACGGTAGTCCGTACGTACGCACAAATGCTACTTCCATTTCATTTTTCATTTTAAAAGGAATCAAAACCAAATAATACATAGTTAAATTATTATTCCAGTATAATATAATATCTTATATGTGATACTTATTTTCATTAATACCATCCTTTATATGTTCCATGTATGGTATAAACGAGTCATATCACTTTGAGTGGGCGGTAGTTCACACTTCCTCAAATGAAAATTATCGTATATATATACAACATGAATCGAATAATGGTATGAAATAAATTTAATTAAAAAAGCTTATATATAAAATAAATTTAATTAATATCATATTTAATTATATTTACTTCATAATGGCCACCATGAGAGGCGGTAAGAGATAATTGAACAATCATCATTCCGTGAGGCGTTTGGTTTCCATCCACAGAAACATTATGTACTTCAACCTTTATATGGAGGTGTCTATAAGTGTAGTTAGAATACTTATAATAACAATATCCTAGTATATTTAGGATACTGGTTTTGTTACAAAATAAAATAATAAGTAGAGTTTAGGGGTTGGAGAATTAAAATAAAAGAAAGGAAGCTAAGAGAAATCGTTACCTTTAATTTGGGTAACTCCCACTGGTTTGAACCAAAAAGGACTCATGAAGTGCCTTAATCATAAAGTGAGGCTTATAGGAGGAGTATAGGGATATAGGGAGCTTAATTGGGCAGAGTTTGGACGAGTCAAAAGGCTTTAATGGTGTGAGGAATTTGATAGATGTGATGTCCTTTTATAAGGGGGAGGAGGGGCTCTTTAGAAAAAACTTAAATTATTAATTTATAATAAATTCATATTCGGTTTCTAATGGCTAAAAAGTGTATTATTCAAAGTATAAGGTGGGGATGGGTCAAAATCCACTAAACCAATAGGTTTTAGACAGGTTTGGGTCACTTTTTTAACCTTATATTTTAGTTTTAACCCTTAGTTACTTAGTTTGACATTTACCATGTCTCTTTGTATTTTTATATTACATGGTTAATAAACTTACTATAAACTTCCAAGAGACCCCCAAGTGGTCCATTAATGATACATCTATCATGATATAAGTCCTTTGGCCGAACCTTATATTTTTAGGAATATAATATCAATTAATCTTATAATATTTATTTTAAATATTAATTTATGTCAATTTTGACACTATTTGGTATTTTGTTTTTGTGAAAGTCATCACAACATGATTACATTGAAAAAGATACATTTCATCAGCCCTAACATGTCCTAGTCACCAAGAAAAAAAATTTATGTCCTAAAAACTTTGAAATAAAATTTATTTTAATATTTATATTACCATTTATTTGATTCTTTCATTAATAAGGTAATTTCTGCATCATCATTGTGTCATAAATAAATTTAATTATTTAACATATAAAAATTATAATTAAAATACCATTATGTAGGAAATATTTTTATATTTATAAATAATATTTATAATTAAATTTATATTATGTATATCCCTATATTAAAAATGTTTTAGTTATTAAACTATGATTTTAACTCTTTTAACTCTTCTTTGAATTAAATAATAATAAATGTCCCAATCTAATCCAAGTGAACCTAAAGGGTCATATTTTATTAATAAGGTTGTTTTTGGTCGAATTAAACTTATCCAATAGAATTAGGACATGTGTTAGGGTAATAATAATATCACTTTTACCCTTAATTACCCTATTTACTTTTTATTATGTTAAATAAAAGTAAAAGGTTACTATTCACCAAAAGTTATTTTTATCTAATTGAACCACATTTTACTCCTTCATATTCACCATGTCTCTCGGATTTTCGAAATTCCACTCACAGAAAAGGTAAAATTAGGTTTTATGTGAATATACAAATTCTCCATGGAGGTGGGTAAAAGACGGTGAAAAAGTTCAATAAAATTTTTATATATCTAAAATTATTATAAACCGACTCAAATGAATTAAATTGAATTTATATAGGTATTATGTATCTATTTTGACCTAAAATAAATTTTAATGATATAAATAATTATTTAAATAAAAAGCCGGTTTTGAACAGTAACTTAGTGTTTTTCACTATTCATCAAATATTGAATGTTTTCAGAAAAATACCAAAAATTTTCCCTAATATAATTTTGATATTCCAAATTCCATAATGAAGTCTATTTTACCAAATTCAAAACATAGAAGTTTTATTTATTAATTTAAAATTGATTCCCGCTGTTAAAACAAAAAGCGTGTTTTTAAGAAACAATAACTATCAAATGATTGACACTTGTTTATGTCTGGTTTAAATGTAAAATTGTGTATAATGACTAAAATTGGATTAAATGGTAAAAATATACTCTAAATATAATTTAAAACCACTCAAATTCATAATTTATCACTATTTATTATTTCGATTAAAAAAGATGTTTTTAATTAAAATTTTGTTATTTTCACTATTCATCAAAATATGAAAGTTATCCGAAAAGTACCAAAATTTCACCCTAGGCTAATTGTGATATTCTGAATCCAAAAAATGAAGTCCATTTTGAGAGATAAAATTTTTAAAATTTGAAAAAGTGGGGTTTACTCTTCATAATAGCTACTTTGATTGGCCGTGGTGTGTGTTAGAACTCGAAGTTGCGTACAACACACGCTGCTGTATTATTCAAAGAGAAGCATACTGTGAAAGATTGGGGTGATACACTAAGTAATTAAATTATTAGTATCTGTGTGTAACATTATACCCCCTTTAAATAAATTTATTTTTTAAAATTTTTATTTATCAGACCATTGAAAAAAATATTAGGGTCTTTTAAATATACACATGAATAATGATATAATTTCTAATGAGATTTCAACCTTATTATAATAGGTAATACTAATTTGTTTCCTAAGAATATTCATATATCTATATTTTTTTTCACAGTAATTTTATTCAAATATATTTTAATAGTTATTAGACTAATGGATTTCTAGAAGTAATCCCTTTAGAACTTCATTTTAATGATCTTCTTATCAACCAAATACTATGATTAATGCAATGATAATAAATTGATAATCATATTAAATTAAATCTTAAGAATATTGTCCTTCAATGCCTTTGTTTTATACTAAGATACATTTGGTTCATCTATTGATTCAAACTATATATATTTTAGTTCAACCAAAATTTCGTTAAGTTTAATCCTATTTAAATATAAATAATAATCACCAAAAATAATAAACCATCAATTATCATTATCTTTATTACCATA